>OX438753.1:18930468-20279559 GCA_949316235.1 Oegoconia quadripuncta | reverse complement strand
TATAATAAAACGTTGTGGCATTTGACGGTCGCGTTTGTAGCCTATTGCACATAATTACATCATAAAATTAAATAAATTAAAATTGGAGATATTATAACTTCCAATTAAAATTCGCATTATAGGAACCCTAGGAGTCCCGCCAGTCGCATATCAATCTCCGACAGGTAGTTAATAATGGTTTTGAAAAAAAAAAAAAACTACCTATGCCAATACCTTCTATTTGACTTACCTAATATGCCCTATTTTTCTCCTTACGGTAAAAAACTCATCCGGTATATATAAATATATATTTTGTCAAAAAAATATAGCATCATTTAAGAAAAATAGTGATAAACATGATGTCAATACAAGAAATTAAGGTAAACTTGCGGGTCACATAAGTCGCCTCCGTAAAGTCAGTAATTGGGATCATTTGGGATAAAGATCATGACGTTATTTGACATAAGTTTGGTCATAGCTTTCTGTATAAGAATTTGTAATAACGCTCTTGAATCTATGTAAATAAATAAAGAAAGAAATTAAAATAAATTAGTTACAGTCGAGGAGAAACTGCAACACACTGCATAAAACTTAGTACTGCATAAAATGAACTAACTTGACTTTCATTACCTATTTCAAAAGTTACTGTACAATATGTGCAACTCCAGTCGTGTCGACAGAATAACAGCAAAATGTGTGTTTTGTAGCAGTAGGATATTATTGGGCATTCTAGACCACCATCCGTTCAGTCGGCTACGCACCTGCTTCGCCTCCTTCACTTCTGGTGTTCTAGAATGCCCAATAATATCGTTGTGCATTCTATCCCACCATCAGTTTACGAGGTGAATGATCGTACGTCTCACTCTGTGCAATATGTCATTTAAAGAATTGGCGCTGTTATTTCAACCCTCCATCACGATACCTATATAAATCACCTGTAGTTGTAAGAATATCATTTTGTGCTACAACGTAGACCGGTTACCTTACTCTGTACTCCGGGGTTACCTACATTCATTAGTAGTGAGATATCGTTCGATCGCTTTTAAATATTTCTGCGTTCATTGCAAAGTTTTTTGCGTTTCATGCAATCGATATTGAAACATATAGAACAATTTTTGGTCCTGAAAGGACCTTTTAATAGCTGTTGATTATATCTGAAGGTTATGTATGAACATTATGAAGACGTATATTTGAATCATCTATGTACATCATGCATGCAATGGAAACATGTGCGCAGTCCATAAAATATAGCATAACCATGATTCGTAATCAAAGCTTCATTAATTTCACACATTTCTAAAGACTGATCCCTGACGTTCATCTTGACTGGAAGGCCTGTGGTAATTAACCTACCTACCGATCTACCTTATTGTTTTAATAGTCGAATTGCTTACCCCCTCCTTTATGATAGCATAACATTATTTAATAATATGAACACATGGTTCATAAAGTTCATGTATACATAAAAAATATTTCACTTTCATTTGAACGCCTGCCCGATGCAGATTGAATAGGTTGCTGTTCCTGAAACATGAAGTTTGTAAAGCAACCACATTCATTAAATTTAGAAAAAATTTGCGCTGATCCACGGAAGACAATCTCACGTCACGGAAAACTTTTACCAAATACAATACGTTGTATTATTTCTGGACCCTCTAATTGCGGTAAAACAAATTTAATGATAGGTTTGCTGTTGCATGAAAATGGTTTGCGATATCAAAATGTTTACCTTTATTCTAAGACTCTCTTCCAACCCAAGTTCATATTTCTACAAAAAGTTTTCCAAATGGTTCCAAATGTATCTTTTACGAAATATCATGAAAACGAAGAAATTCTTAGTCCCGCGGAAGCTGCTCCTAATTCCATCATAATTTTTGATGACGTTGCCACCGGGAATCAGAATAATATACGTGATTATTTTGCAATGGGTAGGCACAAAAATGTTGACTGTTTTTATTTAAATCAAACATATAGCAAAATCCCAAAGCAATTAATACGTGATAATGCTAACCTCATTATACTGTTCAAGCAAGATGATATCAATTTGCGTCACGTTTATGACGAACATGTTAATAGTGATATGAATTGGTTACAGTTTCGAGACATGTGTGCAAATGTATGGATCACACCTTATAGTTATTTAGTAATAAATAAAGACTGTGAAAAAAATAAGGGTTGCTACAGAATGAAATTTGATACATTTATAATGTTTGATTAGTGATTTAAATACAACGATCAAGTTTTTATTTTCATTTTGTGCTCTGAACTTGGTAAGTAAGGTACTGCGAATATGGATAATGAACAAAAATTAAAAAATCAAATAATAAAATCTGCAGAATCTGTTAAAAAAAAAGTTAAAATGATGCGGGATATTAGATCCAACAACGACATGGTCATTGAATCTGTTCTCAAACCAATAACAGAACCTCTGAAAAAAATGGTTAACAAAAGGTTTCCTGTGAATAACGATAAGAAAGATAGAACTCCGCCAGAAACTACTAAGACCAAAAAACGAAAGTTTAATTATAGATATACTCCAGCAGCAACTGTTAAAAAACTTAAATTTAGCCCCAGTGATTCGCATAATGAATATCTAGATGATGATGACGAAAGTGATGTGGGTGCAAATGAAACAGAATATTTAGAAAATAATACATCTGATAATCAGTCTGATAGGTCTGATACTAGCGGACTGTCTTTTGGAACGCCTGAGAATGTTAGTTCTCACACTTCTTGGTCTATGTCTTCTGAAATGTTTGATAATATCCCGTTCGGTGTAAGAAAAGAACGAGGAAAGCTAATGATGGGAAAATCTCGTGTGACTGTAACCGACAGCAAAATTTCAGTTGCTGAACGAACTTATACGAAAACACCAGGATTAATGGATTTATTATTTAAGAAAACACCTAACTTAAAACTTCTAACTGAAGATGATAAACGAAATTACAAAATTATGTTAATAGATACTAACGCACATCGGCGAGATTATGATACTTCAAAACCTATTAAAAGTAATAAGGGTCTTAAATATACACAAATAATTAGACCATTATTCATGAAGTTATGTCATAAAGATTCTGAAAGTATGGACGACTTAACTCAAGGATCAGGGTTACCGAATAAAAAAATACTAAAAAAAAATGTTGATTACGTTTATTGGGATAATCCAAATGAATTAATTGATCGATTGAAACTTCTATGGGCTTCGCGTGATGCTGGAAATACTGGAATGGATAATGAAATAATATCCATAATAGAGGAATTGAAAGAAAATGGTATCGTAAATTAAATATAAACAAAGTTAATAATAATTCTTTACAGTTTCATCTTAGACTTTGATTACAACAGTACTCTAGGAAATGAACCTTGATAAATTTGGGCATCACGTTCATAAGCGTCTACGAAGGTCTGAGTCTTTTGATTTTGATAAGGTGTTGGTAAAGTCCGAAAAAGGAGAATTCGATTTGCATTTCGCGAGGTTGAAAGGTGTAAAATCCCCTTTAACTGCAGATGATGCTGTAAATAAGGAATATATAGACAACTTGATTAATCAAAAGCAAGAAACAGAATCAATCGACTTTTCAAAAACCTTGATCAAATCTGAAGAGGGGGAATTTTATTTACATTCAGCAAGATTGACGGGACTGAAATATCCTTCTTCTGCAAACGATGCAGTGAATAAGCAGTATGTTGATAATATAGTCGATAACTTTTGCACAGAACAACAATTAACAATAAAGTTTAACGATTTCAGAGCTGGTATATCTTCGTTATTATCGAAGCTCTTAGAAAAATATTATACTAAATCTGAAGTAAATGCCATGCTGCAATCAATAAAAAATGATTAAACAACAAATTGTTGATGAAATTCATAAAGCAGCACGAAGAAATTTTGTTCGACGATCTGTCATATTAAAAGGCATTGATGATTTGTGGCAAGCCGATTTAATTGACATGCAAAGTGTTGCAAAAGTTAACAGTGGTTACAAGTATATTTTGGTTATTATAGATGCCTTTTCTAAATTTGTATGGGTTATGCCTATTAAATCAAAATCCAAGGTTGAAGTAAGTAATTCATTCAAAAAAGTCCTTGTTAATTCTAAACGTACTCCTATTAATTTGCAAACAGATTTAGGCAAAGAATTTTATAACGATTGTTTCCGTACCTTAATTACTTCATATAAAGTAAATCATTATTCCACTTATTCTACCAAGAAGGCATCCATTGTTGAAAGAGTTATCAAGACTCTTAAAAGCAAATTATATAAATATTTTAGTTTTATAGGAAACTATAAATGGGTAGGTAAACCCTTGAGTAATATTGTTGATTCTTACAACAATAGTGTTCATAGAATTACTAAATACAAACCAAAAGACGTAAATCTAAGGAATCAGTCTACAGTATTGTGGAATATAGCAAATTCTTCAAATATTCCGTTACTAACACAAATTAAATTTAGTATTGGAGATTCTGTTCGAATTAGCAAATACAAAGGAAGTTTCCAAAAAGGGTATACTCCTAATTGGTCGACTGAAATATTTACTATTACAAAAGTAAATAAAACTAATCCAGTTACATATCAAATCAAAGATCAACGAAATCAAATAATACTAGGGTCTTTTTATGAGCAGGAACTCCAGAAGTCAAAGTATCCTGATGTATATTTAGTTGAAAAAGTTTTGAAAAGAAAAGGCAACAAATTATTTGTTAAATGGTTAGGACTAAGTAAAAGCGAAAATAGCTGGATCGATAAAAGAGCGGTTGTATGAAAACTATTAAGTTTCTTCATGGTATTACAAAACCAATCACATGTTATATATAATTCAAGGGTTTACATTGGAATCACATTAGTTGCACAGTTATGCGAGGAAGAGGACTCCTCAACAGTGCAATAAATAACTTACCATTTGAATTACACATACCAGGGTACAATTACTGCGGTCCTGGCACTAAACTAAATGAACGCTTATTACGAGGCGACAAAGGTATAAATCCTTTGGACAACGCTTGTAAGAGTCACGATATTGCTTATTCGAAATTCAAAAATTTGGAAGATCGTCATAAAGCAGATTCAAAATTATTAAAAATGGCTAAAAGAAGAGTTCGTTCGAAAAATGCGGGCACGGGTGAAAAAATGGCATCGTGGTTAGTGAGCAAGGTTATGAAAGCCAAGTTAAAGGCTGGTGCGGGTATTAAAGGATTAAAATCAATTGTTTCTAAGATTCGCGCTCAATTAAAGAAATATAAACCAAAGAATAATAAAGCAGCTATTAAATTTGCTTTGTTCGCAGCAAATAAGTTGCTTCCTAAAAACTCAAATATTCGTTTACCTCGCGTAATTCCGATTCCAAAAAGCGGAGGCATTTTGCCATTAATACCAATTTTTGCTGGACTATCAGCCCTGGGTGCATTAGCTGGTGGAGCAGCAGGTATTGCAAAAACAGTTAATGAATATAAATCGGCTCAAAAGAATTTACTAGAATCCAAGCGTCACAATCAGGCTATGGAGTCGATTGCGCTAGGGAAAGGGTTATACATCAAACCCTACAAAAAAGGAGCTGGTTTATTTTTTTCTCCTTCAAAAAACTAAGCTTTAGGCTACCCAGACGAGCTCTAACTAATTTAGATATTATTAAATATGCTAAAGCTATAGAAATACCTTACTTTAGAGGTGTTTTTATGAGAGATAAATTGCCAAAAAAATCAAGACTAATTGAATGTGCTATTGTCAATTTAGACAGTTACAAAAACGAAGGCACACATTGGGTAGCCTATGTTAAATTAAATGAATATTGCGAGTATTTCGATAGTTTTGGAGATTTAAAGCCTCCTTTAGAGCTGTCTAAATACTTGAATAATAAAAATATATTTTATAATTATCTTAACTATCAAAGTTTCAATTCTGTAAATTGTGGTCACTTATGTTTAAAGTTCTTAAAAAATTTTTGGAGATCATTTATAACAAATCATATCTATTAAATGACATCATTATCAACATGTCCTTCACACTGTCAATATCTGACATAAAGTCAACTTTGACAACACACTACTCACCTGCTTTACAATTAGATGGAGAATATGAATGTGGTCTGTTGTATTTTTCTACATTTAATTCTATACCAAACGTAGACAACAGAAACAATAAATTCTACTACGGTGAAAATTATGTGATTGAAATACCAGAAGGATCGTACGAACTTCAAGATATTAGTGACTTTTTGAAAAGTAGAGTAAACAATTGTACATTTAAACTATCATGCAACAACAATACTTTGAAAACCACAATTCTATGTTCCAAAGATATGCATTTCATGAAAAGTGATTCAATTGGCAAAATTTTAGGCTTCGGAAAGGAAACCTTGAAAGCTAATATATTACATGAATCTCGTTATCCTATCAACATTCTATCTACAACAGTGCTAAGGATCGAATGTGATATTGTTAGAGGATCTTTTGTAAACGGAAAGCCTAGCCATATAATTCATGAGTTTGCACCTAATGTACCACCAGGTTATAGAATCATAGAAATCCCAAAAAACATTATTTATTTTCCTGTAAATCAAAATAGTATAAACTCAATTAATATACGGGTGTTGGATGTAAATAATAATTTGGTTAATTTGCGAGAAGAAGAAATACAACTTTATTTACATCTTAAGAAAAAATGATAGATTTTAATAAATATCCTACACCGATATGTCGCAGTACTAGTACTAAACTCACCATCAAAGAAACAACATCTTGCAAACTACTTAAGAAACAAAAGAAGAAAAGCACGAAAAAATTGACAAAAGAAAATAAGGATTTCCTCAAGATCATCGGGCTGTTAAAATGAGTATTCTTAACGTAACAGATGCTCCCATCTATGATAATTCCATAGAAAGCTATGAGTTTCATTCCTACAAACCTTATGTGACAAGTTTTGGTCTAAATGATGAGATACGTATACCAATTAATCAACAAGACCTGTACGTTTTACCGTCAGCTAGTTCGCTATACATAGAAGGTTATGTTAAGATTATTAATAGGGAAACTAAAGCTCAAGCATCTGAGTTTTATTTTACCAATAATCCGATTTTATATTTATTTCAAGACATTCGCTATGAACTTAACGGAGTAGAAATTGATAAAATTAAAAATGCAGGTATTACAACGACTATGAAATCTCTCTTATCTATGAATGAAGGCGATTCGAAAATGTCTCAAAGCTGGGGATGGAATATCGATGGGACAAAAAACAATGGAGGATATTTTTCAGGTTCCATACCACTCAACAAAATGTTTGGCTTTGCAGAAGATTATAACAAAATTATAATAAACTCTAAACATGAACTTATTCTACTTCGAAGCAATACAAATGTAAATGCGGTTAAACTCGCACCTCAAGAATTCATTGAAAAAGTTGAAATCAGTAAAATTGTGTGGCGTGTACCTCACATTAAAGTCAACGATCGAGAAAGAGTTAACTTACTCCGTCATTTAGAAAAAGATCGTTCATTAAATCTTATTTTTAGGAACTGGGATCTATATGAGTACCCAATACTTCCTAAAACTTCAAAGCATACATGGTCTATAAAAACATCCTCTCAGATAGAAAAACCAAGATATGTCATTTTAGGACTCCAAACTGATCGTAAGAATCATGTCAATAGAAATATGACGCAATTCGATCATTGTAATTTGAGAAATATTAAAGTGTTTCTTAATTCTACTTATTTTCCCTATGAAAATTTCAATTTGAGTTTTGATAATAATAATTATTCTTTATTATATGAACAGTATACAAAATTTCAACAGTCTTACCATGGACGTCGTCCAGACCCGTTGTTAAACTTTGAAGATTTTAAAATTAAAGCACCTCTATTTGTGATAGATTGCTCTCGCCAAGTGGAAAACTTGAAGTCAGGCGGTCCCGTGGATGTTCGAATTGAATTAGAAACTGATACATTAATTCCTGACCAAACGTCTGCCTACTGTTTGATATTAAACGACTGCATTTTTGAATACAAGCCCTTGACTAGTATTGTAAAGAAAATATCATGAATGCAAATGATATATTCGTTGATGTTCAAGGTTTTAAGGACATGAATAATGACTTCATCATTAAGGAATTGAGTTTGGCAAATGCAGATTCTAGTGAGGTGTTTCTAATTAAACCTCCTTATACATATTCCAGTTTATCAAATAATGAACGTAAACAAGTTTCTTGGATTGAACGAAATAGAGGTATATATTGGAATCAAGGATTTATCGATTACAGAGAATTTAAACGAATTGCTGAAGAACTTTTAGAAAACAAAAATATATTTGTGAAAGGATTAGAAAAAGTTAAGTGGATAAACGAACTATGCAATAAGTGTAGTGTAGTAGATATTGGAGAAAAAGGTTGTCCTAATTTTTTTACATTGCATGAAAAATATTGTAAAGGTAAATCTCTAAATTGTAGTTTTCATAAAAAAGCGTGTGCTTTAAAAAATGTAATCTGTATTCGGAAATGGTTTTACGAAAACAACATGTATCTTTTTAATTTAAATAAATGATTTGTGACTACATAATAAAATCTTTTATTATTTTTTTAACTACACACACTCTTCAAGAAAGCTACAGTAATAGTAAAAAGAAACAAAGTTATTCTGTTTTAGTTAAATGAGTAATTTATTTAAAAATAATTTAAACAAAATTTAAATTTAAATTAAAACTACTTATAAAATAAATATTTAAAATTATTGAAATAAAAAGTATTACAATAATAAATTTAAGGTACAAACCAGGATTATGGTTTAAAAACTGTAGTAGCTATTGCACAATTTTTTTGAAATATTGCTAACTAGACGTTCCGTTTGGTCCATAACGTCATCACACACATCTTTTACAACATAATGTGCACATAATAAAATATTTTTTTCATTTTCACTCTCACTATCACTTTCACTTGAGTTTTGCAAGTCCAATATTTTAATCTTAATAAGCCTTATTCCTTTGCTCGGTTCTCTGGTGAGGACAAACGAAGTCTCTCGACGAGATTTCTTTGTGACGTTCGAACTGCTAGCCCCCTTTTTGCTTGGTTTTGTCTTCTTTTGTGTTCTATTTTTGTGTGCTGAATTTTGAGTTGAGCACTGCACGTTCGGAAAGTCTTCAGAAAATCCATCCAACAGATCTTGGTGATGTCCGTATAGAAACACGGGAGAGTATGACAGCTCTCTAGGTTCGGCGTCAACTGGTACAGCAGTAACATCGGCGTCTCGAATGTTATTCTGTAACAAGAAATTTCATTATTGGAAAGAAAATAACACAATTGGTATAGGTATACAATAAAAGAAATATTTAATTTAACTTACCATTGTAAATTAGGTGATAATTTATTTCAAAAGCAGGAAGATGCAAATTGTCTGTAGCGTTGTACAAACTAATGATGAGTGACGATTGGAAGAGGTGTATGCGTGATACAATGAACCGCTCCCTCACCTCGTACCCCTGCGCTGCGCGCCCGAGCACGTAGATCACATACTTAGCTCTCCCGCTTTTACCACCGCAAGTTTACACCTGTTCCATTCGCACCCAGCATTTTTGTACAAGTACAAATTGCGCAATAGCTATTTGCAACATGTTTAAACTTGTCATAACCATTTCAAAACATACAGGATACCTTGGATTAATTAAATGAAACTTGGTTTAGAATATATACGATTTTTTATTTTCTAAATATTAAAAACATTTTCAAATGGCACGTTAACTATTGTTATATATACAATATTATGTGTTACGATATAATAATTTGTTCACTCACAGTCCGAGTAACAATTTCGTGTATTAATATTTTGAATACATTTATTTAATCTTAATAGTTCGGAATATAGTTAGATACAGCAATGTTTATCTTCTAAATACTTAAAACATTTTCAAATATCATGCTACAGTTATTTATATAATACTTATGTGTAGATGCATCATAAGAAATTATTTACTTACAGTCCGAATAACAATTTCGTTAATATTTTGAATACATTTATTTATATCAATATTATAGTAAATTTAAACTAAATCCTAATAGTTCCATAAATCATACTTTTAGGCTGTACAACCAAAAATATCTTTATGACCCCAAGCAATTGTAGACACTTTGTTGGATTCCAACAATCGCTTATCGTCGTTGCTCGAAAGGGCTATTTTATTTACAGTCTGAGTAAAAATTTCATGTTTTATTGTTTTGAAAAGTACATTCTTTTTACGAATAACATCACAATGGTACAACACATGTTTATAGTCTGAAAGACTTAAACCTTTAATTACATTTCTTTTTGTACCTTTTGCCTTTTTTATCGTTCTATCTAAGGTCTTAACACAGTAAAGTTTTGACCTGAGTCCTACAAATTCTTTAATAATCTTACCACCCATTTCATCCTTGAATAGTCCAGGTATCTTTTTATTTATGATAGGTAAACCAAACTCATTGCTCGGATCGTAGTTGCTAGTGTCAAAATATTTCAAAAAATTTACTTTACAATCTTCGTAAAAATCATCAGTTTGTACAGTGTATACAAAGCTATCGGTATCCGTATAGCATAACTCAATCCGATTTTCATAAAATGGCTTCATTATAGAGTAGTGGAAATCGTACATGTGACTTTTTGACAATTCCAGTACAGCAAATCCAATGTAGATTGGCTTATCAAGCACAATCCGCGAACGTTTCATTTGTATGGCTACTAGATCATCAGAAAGTATTGAAACACTATGGAAATTTGGACTAGCTATCAACTTTTCTGCACCAGTACATTTTTTAGTCTGATTATTCGTGTCTGACCACATATTGACCAATCTTACATCCACCCGTTGTTCTGTATTTTCCAAGGTTTTTCCAAATATGCTGTTGTTTAACAATTTGAAAAAATCTTGTTCAAAAGTAGATTTAGCTTTTTGACGTAGCTCTGTGTTGAGATCTATGTACTTTTTCAGAAAATTGCTTTGCTTAAACGTGACAGCTCTATGAATTTTTTTCAACAACAAACCATGTTCCAAACATTTTTTTAAGTGTACGTAATGTATTACATAGTGGTATTTATCATACAAGTTAGGTATTAGTTTTTTAGTTTTTCCTTTAGGTGACACGATTTTATCCGGACAGAATGGAAAATCGTTATGTTCGCTGTGTAAATTGGAAGGATAAGATAAATCTACTTCAAGAATGAAACCATTTTCCGCATCGTCCGCAACGTTTGTAATATTTGCCTCCAAAGATATTATCTCAGAGTTATTTAAAAATCTAAAGTTTGAATAAGGTAATGTGTGACACATACTGTATCCATACAAATTATTACAATCTAAATAAACAATATAAGAACTTGGTTCAGTTGGGTCAAAGGTTTCCAAATATCTATGGTTTGCTTTAGCGTGCCGTTTAGAACACATGCACACACCACCTCGAATACCTTGTTGTATCATTCGGAAAATTTCTATATCGCTTATAAGTTCTAAACGAACGCGGGTTTTCAGAAGCATTGCATCAAATGAAAGACTCGGTGCAGTAAGATAAAATGCAGGATCGAGTTGGTAATACTGTTTGCATGTTAATCTATAGTTTTCATAGATATCTGTCAACAAAAGAACGTCTGTCTCAAGATACAAATCGGTGTATTCACCCATATTTATCAAAGAAAATTCTGACCATACCGCCTGAGCATGCTCGTAATCACCATCCGTGATCGGATCATTGGTTAGCGAATTATAAAAACTATCTTTTGAAGGTAAACACGTGTCGTTATACCGTTCCCAATTGCACATGTAATCATATGGATATACGCCCTTCCGAGTAAGCAGATTGAAGAGCTTTTCATCAGGATAGTAAGATCGCAAATATCTAAAATCATCCTTCTTCATTGTTGAAGCTAACTTTTCTAAACTAGTGCCTAAAAACTTAAAAGAATCTACAAATCGTATTTGGAAGTGCTTTTCCGCAGTAATCGGAATAAATTTTGTGAAAGAAATATAATTTTCTTTTGTTTTAGGTATGACTTTGATAGGTCCAGGAGCTTTACCTAATTCTTTTATGAAAAGATGACAATCATATCCCGTGAGATTATGGAAGAATACAGGCAAAAACTTTGGCGCTTTAAATTGCAAATTACAACGGCTGTGAGCTGCACCACGGTATCTACCAGTCATGTGACAATGGTCTCTCACTTTATCTAATACTAGAAGACGATCGCATATGTGACACGTTTCGGCATTTTCATAGTTGCGAGCGTCACACTCTGTGAAAACCATGGACACACTCTGATTTAATATTGTGTCAATTCTCTTTGCATCGTCGTAAATTGATTCAATAAACTTTTGTACGCAATCTCTACCTCGATATAAAGATATATGATTGTACCGTTCATCTACAGTACAAACAATGTGATAAGCAAAAGCAATTGGTACGTGTCGCTGTTGAGTTATCGTGCTCGACTTAAGAGGATCGGGTTCGCATGTGTCGTATCGTTCAAGCATGGCTTCAAAGTCTGCATAAACAACAAAAGGGATATTTTGCTTTCTGTTATAATTTTCAAACTCTATAAAAGAACCTTTCGGCGGTAACACGGTAGCCACACCTCCACAACTATGAGAATTTAACAGACCATTTGAATCGAAAAATAGGAGACAGTGTTCACAAAAGTGCAATTTTTTATGATGTTTAGAAATTTGGTTTCCAACGAGGCGTGACAAATCTTTAATCAAACAGTAATGTGAAATATCGCCTTCTTCTAGATAAAGTATATGAATTACTTTTTTGTTCAATGGTTCTGATTTGTAAAGCGGCCCAACAACTATTTTTTTATCTTGTAAACCGTAAACAAAAATACATAACTGCGGGTTGTTGACTTCAAACCGAGCGATATCCGAAAAACTCATTGGAAACTTTAAATCGTTCACGTTCAACACGTCTTCGAATTTGGGATAAGATGATACTCTGTCAGGGTGACGCTTAGCCGGATACAAAGCAGCTGTTACTGACCATAAAAAGCAAAAATCGTCACGATTCTTTATGTTTACACACGCTTTTTTGGACTTGATCGCAGCAGGCAGCTCGATGAAACTTGAACCGCGCAAGGGCTGGTATTTATTAATGTTAACCTCTAAATGAGAATTATGTAAAAATGTAAAACCACTGTCGCGCTGTTGAAATTCACTTATTTTTTTCATTAAATAATCTTTAACTTCACACATTAATGTATCATGATCGTAATTTTGATGAATAGTATAGTTTTTCGTGTTAAATGATTTCATCTCTTGGGAATCATTTTTAACCAAAAGAAAGAGAGCGAAAAATTCAAAATTGATCTTAACACAGTAATTTTGCTTTAAAGACAAATCAATTAATGTTTTAGTTTTGTTTTGTATGTCGTCAAAAAACCTTTCCACGGAAGTTGAATCCAAAGAATCTGACGCAATTATTCTATATGAAGCTATCCGGTTGCGAAATGCGGTCTTTATAATTTCAATACCTTCGCTAAAAGGGGAAATATTTTTGTTTTTGTGGTTAATGCTTCGCAAATGACCTGCCCAATGATCACGATCAACGGCGATTTTACAAACGGTACAAAATGGCATTTTATAAGTAGATGCTATTACTAACGTGTAAGTTATCTGGTACTAAATAATATTATGAATCTAGTATTAATTAATTAATTAAGTTGAATAGAGAAGCGGCACAGTGACAAATGAAAATGTTTTTAAATAGATACCTATATTATATATGTATTTGAAAATGGTGGTTAACCCTCATGATAATGTAGGTACCTATTTAAAAATCTTTTCACTAAAAAATACGGGCTCGCAGTCATTAAATAGCTCGTGACTCCGCTTCATAAAAGCTTGCAGCTTTTCCCACTGCGGAGTCCCCCTATTTAATTTGACCTTTAACGTCACCTCCGCGTGTTTCCACCTCTGATCCGGGACTGCAGAGGTCGCCTCCTCCGTGTTGTATACACGCACTTCCAGGAAATATTCACCGCTTTGGTGAAAAGCTTCCCGGCGCACCCTCCCGCCAGGGACTCGGGTCGTTAAGTAAGTCTGAAGTACCTGCTTCGCCGTGGAAGACTTCGGCTTCGACGCCTCGGGCTCCAGGCCAAATAGCCCTCCGGAACTGAAACAATATTATATAGGTAAATAAACATCAAATATGTCCGCGTGGTGGCTCAGAGTAGAATAGCGCACCAACCCATCACAAGTAAGGTGTTATAATCAGACTAATGATTGAGGTAGAATATTTACTACGTCCGCAGACATAGAAATGGGCAGCAGTATTTTATGATTGAATTCAAACCCTGCTATCGATGTCGGACAGTGGTCTGATGTGGCCCGTTGAGTTAAATACATTGGCTATTTTTTAAATTTGATAGAGAAAGTGTAAGTTTTCCTTACCTTGTCAATGTCGAAGTCGAGGTCTCGGTAGCGTCGCCGGCGGTTGTGTCGCGACCACGGCAAGACTTCTTTTTGTTGGAACTGTAAAGTAAAGTTTAACCATAAACACACAATGTTGAAATATGTATGAGTGGAAATGTGTAGGTCTAATTTTTACCTATTTGATGCTGATAGCTCGGCAGGCGCGTTTCTTTTCACCGCTGCGGGTGCCTTCTTCTTCGGGGCCTTCTTCAGCACCGCTTTCGCAGGCGGTGAGGGCGGCGAGTCAGAGCTGTCCGACTCGATGAAAGTATTATATTCAACGTCCGACCTGAAAATAGAAACAAAATTATTATAATAACATTTTAAATAAAATATATCAAATATTAGACCATAATTCAAGAATTATTTATGATTATGTTTTATATTCAAATATACTTACTAACATTTTTTTTTAATTGGAGCGAAGATGGTGCCACAGTTGCAGATGATAGGTATCGTCACAGAAACAATTGTAGAATGAATAAATTTTACTCAAATATTGTGTATTTATGGGTATCAACAATACAAAACTGCTACATACCTAACTACATTATTGATTCATTATCAAATCAAACTTAATTCCTACGCAGGAAGAAATTTTAATAACAGCTAAGTAAAAGCACTTACGACCTATTGTACCGAGTCACTTGATCGCCTCAACTGTCCCACGATGATTTGCTTAGTTGCAGTTATTTTTATAGGAAAATAAATATATGAGTGTATTTGTTTCGCGCAACGCGCTGCAGTTTCCACCGTATTTGTAAAATGAAACCTGACTAAGCGATTGTATTATCAACTACGACGAAGTCAAACGAAAGGTAATGTGTTTCACAAGTTGTATGTACTCGTATGTTATTCTAAAACATTTTAACCGAATTTAACAAATGAGATATCACTAATTCGTATAAAACCAAACGAAGATAGTTACGCGGAGTGTATACTTAAATTTACACTGCTGTATCATTGCTTAGTTCGGGAGTACTTCAATATGTTATCATCATCCGTTCCTAAACATCCCACTGTAAGGGGATGGAGGAGAGTATGGACCATAGTCCACCACGCTGATCCAGTGCGAGTTGGGTACTTCATAGTAACTTCGATTATTTCTAGAGAATTAAGAGTTTACGAGCAATCAGATAAACACACTTACCTAAGTTCAATTAAAAACTCATTCGCACATAGGTAGGGGAATCGAACCCGAATCTCCCAAAGGACCCGCATTTCAATCACTGAGCCCATATGTTCAAATATCAAGAGTTATAATTAATTATCAGACAAAATACCTTAATATCATAATCATAGGTCGATTATTTTTATCGAACATGTTTTGTGTATTTTCAGCACTTTCAAAATCAGATAAAGTCACGGCTGATAGCTAGTGAAGAAATAAATAATTTTCATTAAAATACAAGTAACTCGGGAGGTGACACTATAGCTAGCAATTCCACTTATCGGTCTTTTGTCAACTGTGCATAATTCAAGCTGCATTAAAACTTTAATTTGCGTCAATTCGTATATTATCTAGATAAAAGGTGTCTCACTAATGTTAATTCAATAGTACAATTCACAAGCAAATACATATATACATTCACGACTCTTATCCCAAATGGGGTGGTTACAAATATTTATAAATATATATATATATATATATATATAGCTATTTATAAATATTTCAATTTATTAACATAAGCTATAAACGTTTACAGACTTAAGAAGATATACGATATGTAAATGATAAAGGTGAGGCGACTCGCATTCTCATTTTCATCGCAAGACCGAACTCGAGAAATAATAAAAACCGGCCAAGTGCGAGTCGGACTCGCACACTAAGGGTTCTCTACCATTATCTATAAAACGGCAAAAAATCACGCTTGTTGTATGGGAAGCCCCTTAAATATTTGTTTTATTTTAATTATTTATTTTTAAAGTGAATATAGAACTAAATATTTTGTGAATATTTCAAGCGTCTACCTGTTGCCGTTATCGACATATACAATATCGACCAAAAACGAGCAAAACAATCACTTTATTTATTCTGTTTGTTTAGTATTTGTTGTTATAGCGACACTAGAAATACATCATCTGTGAAAATTTCAACTGTCTATCACTGTTCATGAGATACAACAGAGTCTTAGTAATAGGGTCCCGTTTTACCCTTTGGGTACGGAACCCTAAAAATGGGTGGTGTACTTTGCGATCTATCTTTGTACCTACCTAGACATTATAACATTTGACGCTAAGGCATGCACGTATTTTGATTTAACCAGCAACATAGCGAAACATGAGCAAGCGTCAGGTTGCAAACTTATTATAACAGCAGCAGTGTTGTCAGGTGCATGGCTTTCCTCTTTTCCCACGCTTTTGTTAAAACGGTTCTGCTTTCGATTATAGTATAACAATTCAAGATTTATGTATTAAATAATACGGTCTATAGTACTTAAGGTATATTCAATACCCTTAATCAACGGTTATGGGTTCAATTCCTGGCAGGAGAAAATATTAATCAAAGGATATGTACCTATTAATTCTCATGATTTGGTTTATTGAAAGGTGATATTAACGACGGCTTGCGTAGTGAGTACTATACTGTTTAAGAAACGAGCCGATGCGGGTTCGATTCCCGCTAGGGGTAAATTTTAAACGATGGTTAATTCATATAGTTCTTATGATTTGGCTTATTGGGGTGAGACTTTGACGACCGACTGGTAGTGTCCTGGTTTGAAACCAAAATACTGCGGGTTCGATTCTCGCTAGGGGCAAATATTTGTCAGATAAATACAAACATTAAGTGTCTAACGATGTTTACATATTTACATTAATATATTTTTATCCATTATCTAGTGTGTATAGCACCGGATTTGTTCATTTATTTATTTAAGTAATTAAATATTTGCGATGTGGTTTAGATTTGGGAGAGATTTCATTCGAAATGGACGTCATAAAGCGGTCTATAGAAACTTATGTAGAAGTTGAGAAAATATGTGAAATATGTGAAATACAAGAGGCCTTAATCACCAAACACGGTTACTATACAATGTACGGGTTCCGATCATGTTTCTGGTGTTTGTTTAAATTGTGTCCTGATACGGCATGTATTAAATACTTGGAAGATTTAGATATTCGCACTCGTATGGCTGCAACTAATAAGCTTCATGAATATTAAAAGGTTATTTTAAGGTTCATACATTATAAAAAGGTCCTTTCAGGACCAACAAACTGTTCAATGTTTCCACGACAGATCATTTACAACTACAGGTGATTTATATAGGAATTGTGATGGAGCGTTGATATAACAACAATTCTTTAAATTAGAATTGCACAGAGTGAGAGCGAACGATCATTCACCTCGTAAACTAATGGTGGGATAGAATGCACAATAGATCGAACGATATTATTGGGCATTCTAGGACACCAGAAGTGAAGGAGGCGAAGCAGGTGCGTAGCCGACTGAACGGATGGTGGTCTAGAATGCCCAATAATATCCTACTCACGATAATTTTGAACGGTTTTTTTTTTATATTTCGGACACTTACTCCAATCATCTAGTCCCAAACTAAGCAAAGTTTAAAAGTTGGAAGCTGTCGCTGGATAACATAAAGGAGTGTTTTAAACTGATTTATCTACTTGTATTATTTAAAATTGACATTATATGAAATTACTTAATTTATTACTTATCGATTTACAATACCAGTAAAAAAAATAAAAGTAAGAAGTAACATTTGGTTTTTAATGTATCGGGAATTCTAGAATAAATTTTGGACTATTCAAAAAATTACATGTAATTTTAGTAACAGCGGTAAATTTAGCAACGAATTAATTAAAAGAACTTTATATATCTTTATGTCTCTTAGAGATAAGTTTTTTTTTTTTTTTTTTTTCTTTTTTTTTTATTATCGAGGGTTTTATCGTAAGAAAACGATATGCCACCCTCATAAAAGCCACAGTCCTCAATGCACTACCAGTGGAGTCAATTCCTTCCACTCATTGCGAGTTCTAGTAGGTGATAGAGTAACCTGGCCTCTCCTGATAAGGGAGAGGCCAGGATACCATTCACATATCCTATGGTACTATTTGTGAGAGGTGGATATATTTGTCTTCTCTGAGCCTCGTTCCGTGCACATTCCACCAAAATATGATAGACATCCTCTACTACCCCACACATGTCACAATTTGGGGAGTTCACTTTTCCCATCATAAATCCAAATTTATTAAGTGGTATATGCCCGGAACGAAGTCTCAGTCCTCTGATAATGTTGAGTCTTCCCATCTCACATTTCTCGAACCAAGGGAAACGGGGAAGGGAGGGTTGTATCGTTTTGTACCAGATTCCTTTACAAAGCGATCTTTCGTCAAAGTATTCGGACCATTTTAGGTAACAATTTTTCTTAACTAGGTACAATGATTCAGAAAAATTGGGTAACCAGTCGAGCACAATACCATCAGTAGTGGCTTCTTTTGCAAGTCGGTCTACTTCTTCGTTTCCCCCGAGTCCAATGTGAGATGGTATCCACTGTAGTACAATGTTTCTATTTTGCGTTTGAAGGTCCCGTATACTGTTTAAGATTGTGTACGCAATAGGAAGACCACGAAAACTCGGAGAGGTACAACGGCCTAAATGTTGAAGTGCACTTTTAGAATCCGTAAGAATGACAAAGTCACTGTACTTCACTGATTTCAAATATGATAATGCTTCAGACAAAGCAATTAACTCCGCGTGCATAATTGAAATATTAACAGTGATACTTAACTTGATGTTAGTACCCGATTGGATATCTAAAAATGCAGCTCCAATTCCATTATTATCTTTTGACGCATCTGTGTACATTTTATAGAATTTAGGGTATTTTTCCGCCAAGAATTCTGTGCATAAAAGTTTCATATGGTATGAATTGTACGTCCGTTTTGGTTTGACTATGATATCAATATTATTATGTATGACATCGGTTAAGTCCACATTGCTAACCCATGTATCCAAGCAGAACATTTCTAATTCCTTAGTTATGTGAATATTTACATGTTTAAGGAGCTTGTGAGTTTCTATTAACAACGGTAACCTTTTGCGCCTCCAATATATATTACTAAAAAGGTTAGATAAAGTGTCTAGTAAACCAACTATTACATTTTCACTAAAAGCTTTCGATCTCAATAAAAATTTACCTGCCAAGTAGCGCCTCCGTATAGATAAAGGTTGTAATAACAATTCGGATTCCATAACGTGGATTGGTGTACTTTTTATGAAACCTCCTATCAATCTCATATACTGGTTCTGTATCTTGTCTAACTTAGTTAAGTGGCTTGGGCAACTGTTATCATATAGGAAACAAGCGTAGTCTAACCGACTACGTACACAGGAAATATACAGCCGCCGTAGGTGTTTTGGGTGTATTCCCCAACCTGGACCTGTTAAGACCCTGAATATATTTGAAAATTTCAGAGTTTTCTCTCTTAATTCATTCACATGTTTAGCCCATCTAAGAGACCGGTCCAACCATAGTCCAAGGTATTTAACACAGTCCACTGTTAAATAAATTAATATCTTAACAATGGCATCTCAATTCATTTATGAGAATTAGTTATAATTTAAAAAAATATAACCTTATTCACTAAAAATAGTTCTTATTCCTTGTATAAATAATGTTATTACAAGGAATAAGAGGCAGTTATCTGTTCATGTTAGCCGACTTCACAAAGTTAGTAAGCTTTTATAATAAGGTTCAGGCAGACATTCAGAATTTGCCTATTTAAAGTAATCATAAAACAGAAATTATTAGCAAAAGGCTATTATCAAATCACTGACTATCTGGAAGATATATTATATCAGTCGAGTTTACATGTATTTACTACAATGCCTATAGGCCTACAATAACATTTATAGATTTAAATTTTTCGTAATTGGTTTCGACGATTATAAATGGGTATATGTCTATGTTAATAATAGTCTTAGCGAGTCGATGGCAAAACATAAAATTCTTGAGGATCAGAATGTATTTGTAATGAATCATATTAAATTGGCTGGTACAATATAATCCGGTACGCAATAACTGTGCCCAAAAGGTCGATAGCTCATGTACTTCCTGAGATAATTAGGTGTAACTGAACCCTACAAACTTGATAATTTCAGTGTGAGGAATGCATAGGGACGAAATCCCAGTTCCGTGGCAAAATATCGCTAATAGGCAGTTCTGCAGTATCACCGAAGTTATGGTAACCCTACCCCCAATACAATGCCACTTCGACAAGTTTACGGACTCGCGTAAAATGTGGCCACCGCACTTTTACGATTGTCGCTTAACATATAGTGCCGTAAAACTGGGAAGGTACCCAACTAGAGACAGCCGCGCGTAAACAACGGTCATTTCGCAGTTCGTTACGTAAATTGGGACATAAGTTTATTGGAACTTTACAACAACTTTTGCACGTAATCACGATGGAATGGGTAATGTACACGGGAAATGGGAATAGTTCAAAAATACACGTTGTATATGAACTTCGAAATCGTCAAAAAAATCTATGTTTCTTATATTTTTATCGAGTAGGTGAATGTTTCTTTGGCACATTCAGCTGATTTTTTTTATAAAAAAATAAGATGATGTTTTTTTTGATAGAATTGTGTTCAGTACCAGCTTCTGAAGTATCTCTCTTGTTATAATCTTAAACATTAACCCTAATATGTAGTATAACATCGAACTTATGGTGAAATGGATGAACGGATTTAAATGAAACCTGAGTTGTAATTCACATGACCGACAATATTTTATTGTAATACTGTAATACTTTTGTTATTTTTATTTCTCTAATTGTCATTGTTTTAATTTTATTAATTGTTAAATAATTTATTTCAGACAATTTACAAGTCTGAAATAAAAGTAAAGTTTTTTATTTAATGGAAATTGGAGTTTTTTTTTCTTCGTTAATCATATGTACCAATTCCTGCAATTTTCAAAGCTATATCCAAATTTGTTTTTTATTTGGAAAATGGAATATAATTTCAAGGTTTCACATGAAATATTTTTTAATTTCTGGGTTAGCCCAGAAATTTTATTATGTGATTTAGATCACATAATAAAAAAGATTTGAACAGAGCTCTTTTCAAGTGCTTCCCATAATCATTTCATAGATTCGCTTAAACTTTTATAAAGCGGTTACTTTTAAAAATTAACGCTGCCTATACTTAACTTAATGTTATCCGATAATACACACAAAATTTCAGCTAAATTTGGATTTGCCGTTCCCAAAAAAAAATCAAAAATGTTTGTATGGAGAAAACAGTCTTAATGAAATTCTTCATACAAAACGCCAATTTCATAGGTAAGGACCTAATAATTATAACGAAAGCGAGAATGGAAGGGTCGGTAAAGGTCGACCAAGAAGGACGTACGTCAATCGAGTGACTGACGTACTCAGAATAGATCAGGTCCGGTCAACTACTAACCGACGAGCGTGTATGAAGCATTTAATGAGAGTAAAAGAAGCAAAAGTAGTCTCTGCCTACCCCAACGGGAAACAGGCGTGAGCATATGTATGTAGAACAATACAATTTCATTTCACCGGTATTAAATACAAGTAAATTATAATGTAAATCACAGAGATGTCACTTTTACATTTCTACAAATATCCCGAATAACGAACGATTCCGATAAGCTAAACGTTCCGTTTCACAAACATTCAAACCCAAATTACATACACGCTGTGCCCATTTTGATGCGCACTGGGCGCGTTTATTTTTATTTAATTCTAGGCAGGTGCACAAGGCCGCGTTTCAGCCAATATTTTTGCACGATTACCATGCTGATGAAAAGCCAACATCAGAACACAGCCGGCGTTTCCACATACCATGTCGGTACTTAGGTTTTATTAATTCCGCATTAAACGCGGCCTTTCGCAGAGCAGCGTTTGGCATTTAACAGAGAGGCTAAAGTAAACATATTTCGTTTTACGAAGAGAACATTTTCGTAAAAACAACAATTGCATTTTGTTAAGACGTATGTGTAGGTTAATGAATTATCCATATATTACACAAAAGCTTAATGTTGCTATACCATCTCTGAACAATCTTTTTAGTATGCCCATACCAAAAATAACGACGATTGGTGTAGTGGAAATGACGACCGGTTGGTGTAGTGGATAGTGACCCTGTCAGCGAAACCAACGGTTGCGGGTTCGAATCCCGCGAGGGGTAACTGTTTGTGTGATGAATACGAACATTTATCCCCGAGTCATGGATGTTTATATAAATATTTATGTATGTTTATCCGTTGTCTAGTATCCATAGCACAAGCTTTGTTTAGCTTGGGACTAGATGGTTGGTGTAAGTGTGCGAAATGTTAAAAAATTAAAAAAAAAAACTAAATAAAAAGGTATTTACAAGAAATAGTGGCCCAAATTTATAAATGTAAGTAAAATTTCTATTTTAGATGCTAAATTTAAAAAACTCAAGATCATTGTATGGACTATCATACGATAAAATTTATAAACTGGGCGTGAAGTTTTTTCTAACCAAAGCTCGAAAATTGCTGTCCCAAGCCACATCTCAAAAAGTATTTATTGCTTAGAAAATTCTGAAAAACAAAATAAAAACTTTCAGGTATGCAACCCGAGTGCCCAAAGAAGGATGGTAATGTTTTTCGAGTGTATGTCTGTATGTAAATTTCTATGTTACCTCCTGTGGCTTAAACGGCTTGAACGATTTCGAAGTGCAAGGTGTCGTTAGATTCGCTTGATCCCTGGAGTGTCATAAGATACATTTTGTGGTAAAAAATCCATCATGGAGCCCGCGAATTATAAAATATGCTGTCGGTTTTTTTTTTGGTTTTAAATACTTAAATAGTTATTGACGTGTTATTTATGGGAATTGTATATTTCGGTGGCACTATTTACGCACAGTTTTTGGGAAATACAATTTTAATCATAGATAAAGCAGTATGAAGGATGAGGATTACAGTAACACGTGATGGCAGAATGCTCACTTAAAATTTCACGAATTGTTTCCTTTAGTTCCAATTTCAATATAAAATAGCTGAATTCCATTTTCTGTATTCTAGCAACACGGATGGTACGTTCCATTATATTACATACATTGTAATTTAACGAAGTAACCTCGCTGGTCTTAATTTGAACATTATAAAAATACTCTTTAAGCTGTAATCCCAAGTTTACATTAGGTTAGAATGACATTAGGTATAATGTTTTTTTTTGTTTGTTTTAAAGTCACACCTAAAGTATAAGTAACATTGTTTTAATTTTAAGCCGGCTTAATCATATGATGTATGGCTTATAAAATAAATAAGATTAAAAAAAAAAAAACCTCGCTGGTCTTTGTTTTGCGGTTCGATGCTTAAAATCAGAAATAATGACGATTGCCCATATTAAAACTCTATTATATTATTTTAATAATATGCAATTATATGTTAATGCAGTTGTCAAAGTTTATTGCATTAAAAACTGCAGCGAAACAACTGATAACACGGAATTTTATGTTTTCCATTTCAACAATAAAATTTCATTGGTTGTAAACCCAAAGAAATAAACACTCATTGTTCGAGTTTCGACTTATACTTGGCCGATTTATTAAACAAGAATTTATTAATTTAATTTAATAATTTACTAATAAATAAATATTTCGTTGTACACGGGGTCGCATGACGACCATAACACTTCCAGTATGACTAGATGATTTTTTTTTATTTATATGTAGTTTAGTTTGTACATTTAGTATTATTTGTTTAGATTTAAATATTTCGGACACTTACACCAATCATCTAGTCCCAAACTAAGCAAAGCTTGTGCTATGGATACTAGATAAGATAACGGATAAACATACATAAATATTTATATAAACATCCATGACTCAGGAATAAATGTTCATATTCATCACACAAACATTTACCCGTCGCGAGATTCGAACCCGCAACCGTTGGTTTCGCTGACAGGGTCACTATCCACTACACCAATCGGTCGTCTTTTTATTAGATGTCCATATTCTGAATTAAATCGTTATTCATTTAAAAAAAAGAACTACATTTATTAACATACCAAGGCCCGTGTTATTAAACCAATCTCGATACAAGTTTTGAGGCTGTATCAACCGAGATGCGGCTTAAGCAGTTGACGCAATCTCAAGGTCCGTGTTAATTTATAAACCAATCTTGAGTTCTACTCAGCTGAGATCACTTCTCAAGTATTCGCCTCAGCGGCGAATGAATGATAAGTCTTGAGTTTCGTTTATTAATACGTGAAACTCGGCGGACCTCTCAAGTGAGTACTGCTTGAGTATTCACGTGCGTATCACGTCTCAAGTTAGGTTTAGTAATCAACACGTTTACTTGAGACCGATCACAAGACTGTTCTCAATCTTGAGAATGGTTTATTAATACGGGCCCAAGACTTGACGACGACGACCTGTTTGGTGTAGTGGTTAGCAATTCTGACCACTATACCAAAAGGTTGCGGGTTCGAATCCCGCTAGGGGCATATGTTTGTGTGATGAATACGGACATGTGTACCCGAGTTATGGATGTTTTCATTTATTTACAAAAAAAATTGTATATTTAAAAAAATTGAAAAAAATGTATTTATGTAGTATATCAACCATCTGGTACCCACATCACAAGCCTATAGTTGCTTACTGTGGAACTAGATGGCGCTGTGTGTAGGTGTAAGGATATTTACTTACCCTGTAATACATCTGTGAAACCTCCAAAATCCGTTCGGTAGTTTTTCTTGAAACGTTTAATGATTGTATCATATATTACACACCGATTACGTTCACAGAACCAACAAGGAGTTTCCTATCGTTCCTTCCCAATAAATATATCGAGATGAGACCAAGATAAATATGTCGAGGGGAACGAGAAGGCGGTAGGTTTTAAAATATGCAGCGTTCCGCACTTCTCGCGAAATTTGTGCAAACAAGTGGTACGGTCGTTCCTCGAGTAAATCCGCGGGATATTGTATTCATATTCAGCGGGAGATGTTTCATTCAATATGAGAAAGTCACAGTTATTTATTTGTGCAATGAATACAAGCAACAATAGATAAGAAAAAATCATGTTTTTGGTTTTTGATGCGCAGCTTTTTTCTCCTCTGTCCCTTTTCGATGTGGTGGTATTTTGGAGAGAAAGGACAGACAAACATTTTTAATTCTGATGGATTAAAATTGACATTCAAGTAGGTTTGAATTTCGAATGTGATTTCGGCACGTAACAATAATATCACCAACCCGTCTCTTCCCAGGTGTGACGTATAAGGCGACTAAGGGACGTTCTATAAAAATTAAGATATATGATAATAGATATAATATGAATAAATGACATAAATAAATAATAATACAATAAATAGACATATGATATCATATTAATAAATAAGTTAAAAGAAAAATAATAATATAATTGGAATACAATGGTAAAAATACATATGATAATATAATGGGTTAAATATTTAGCTGGTAAATAATGTATTAAGAATTTTATGTAATTATTTAAATTAGTGCATGCTACTCTCTCATGTTGCTGTGCCTTCACAGGGTCCTTATTGATACAGTACACCATAATGTCATGAAAACAAAACATAAGGAATGCAATATATGATTTGAGTTTGAGAAAAAATGCGTCAGTTGAACTGAATCCTAGCAAGGTTTAATTAGGTTATGGAGTCCTCTATGTAATATAATATATTAAAATATTCAGGAATATGGTTTGTGGCATAGGGGTCTTGGTAGCACTTTGTCTCTAATTTTATGTAATGTTCATATATATATATATATATATTATATATTATCTAAATATCTTATATATGATTATATATTCATTTAATATAAGTTATTATTGATATCTATTCTTATTTGCCCTTATAATAATTATTTAGGTATATACCTACCTTATGTAGGTTCATAAGTAAAAATTTTTTAAATTCTACTACTTTAAAACAATATAGGTACCTAATGTTTTATATGTTTTGATCTTATATAATGAAGTTATAGTATGACTTTTCACAAAACTCTCCAAATATTGTAATTTTGTGGAGAACTTTTTGGACTA
This sequence comes from Oegoconia quadripuncta, assembly GCA_949316235.1. Classification (NCBI taxonomy): domain Eukaryota; kingdom Metazoa; phylum Arthropoda; class Insecta; order Lepidoptera; family Autostichidae; genus Oegoconia; species Oegoconia quadripuncta. Next base: position 20,253,120 of record OX438753.1, on the reverse strand, counting down.
TTATTTTTGTAATTATCTTAAGCATAATTTATATCATGTGATGCTGTTGTTTTCCCGAATAAACTAAAATAAAAATAAAATAAATAAAAAACATCTATGGATTTGTACTTTTTACCCGCGATGCGATCACTCCGGTCTTGTGCATGTCAGTATACTTCCTTAGGACCGTATATAGATGTTGTTTCAATCATTAAACTCATTTGGAACACCCAAACACTACTGTTTGGGATGTCTCAGTCCATCCCATTTGGGATAAGGGTCTTGAATTTCGAATAAAAGAAATTTAATTGATCTACGAGTTGTGCCTTGTTTTTTGTCACAATTAGCTAAGGAAATATATATATATATCTACACTGAATACATAATGTACATATACAAATAGGTTGTTGAACATATAATAATATATACCTACACTGAATTCATAATGTACATATATAAATAGGTTGTTAAACATATGAAACAAAATACTGTAACCATTAGACGGAGTCGCTTACAGACATGGTTGTCGAGTCGTGACTGTCTCAATCAAAATATAACTTTACTGGATAACTGAAGCCAAAACTACAGCAAATCCCTCATTGTTTCTTTATTCACTATCCAGCAATACACTCGTGTTCCAGAGATAATAAATATTATCAACAATTGACAATTTTTTTTTTTTATAAATAAATAAATAAATATCCTTAGACATTCACACAGCGCCATCTAGTTCCACAGTAAGCAATATAGGCTTGTGTTGTGGATACCAGATGGTTGGTATACTACATAATTACATATTTTTTTTGTAAATAAATGCTTATTATAAATGAAAACATCCATAACTCGGGTACTTTGACTGAGATTGACTTTGAAAAGCTAAAATCGTCTTTCTTGGATCGTCCAACCCACTACTATATCAAAATAGCATCATATTGAAATAAAACAATGCTATAAAAAGTGTTACATTTTTTAAGGTCAGACCCAACCCGTCTCTTCGCGTGGGTGTCGTCAAGGGCGTCAAAGGGAGTGTCCAACAAAAACATCTCATCTATAGCTTGCACAAAGCCGATGGGATATCTCTGACTACTTCATTTGTGATAACGTCGTACAAAATATTCCCTAATAACTGAGATAAGTTTAGGTAATAACTTTAACTATAACCAACTTCTGTTGAGAGGAGCATTTCAACACACAGGTGTATAAATTACAATGTATACAAGTGAACTGGAAACGCTTTTAACAAACGCGTAAATAAACTGTAGTGCATGAGCATTGAAAATATTCGACGTACGAATAGTAATTTTTAACTACGTATGAGAAGGAATGTTTTTGCCTGCGTTTGCGCTAGATTGCTATAGATTACGATAGATAGATTTAGCAAAATATTGGGTCTTTACCTATGAAATTGGGAGTTAAGTTTAAAAAAAAAAAAAAAAAAATATTTTTAGATTTCTGGGCTAAATCACATAATAAAAAAAAATTTGAACAGAGCTCTTTTCATGTGCTTCCCATAATAATTTCTCAGATTCGCTGAAACGTTTATAAAGCGGTTACTTTTAAAAATTAACGCTGCCTATACTTAACTTAATGTTATCCGATAATACACACAAAGTTTAGCTAAATTTGAATTTGCCGTTCCCAAAAAAAACAAAAATGTTTGTATGGAGAAAACAGTCTTAATGAAATTCTTCATACAAAACGCCAATTTAATAGGGAATATTTCAAGTTATTTCAAGTCATGTATAATATAGTAATAATGCGCAAGCTAATAGCGTCCCTGGTGCGCCGGGTGCGTGGCAGCTCCAATAACTACCTGTAGCTCAGAGCATTCTTAATACAAAACGCCAATTTCATAGGTAAGGACCTAATAATTTTATCCACTTATTAGTTCTATGAACGAGTAGACTGCGACTGGAGAGCAGAGAATGTGATACTCGGTGTTTCACACACAACCCAATAGATTAGTGAGTGGTGGGCCACATAGATCGCATAACTGATAGCCGGTGTGTCCGACAAGCGCAGCGTAGGTCGTTCGCTCACGAGGCCGACAGACGACCTCATTGTAATGGGTGGTGTAATGCCAAGATGACCCCTGCCTACGAAATCGAATAAGGGTACGAATAAACGGTAAAAATTATGTTTATGCTTGAGTCATAGATATTTATCTAACTAATATTATTGACGACCTGTTTGGTGTAGTGGTTAGAAACTCTGTTACTATACCAAATGGTCGCGGGTTCGAATCCCGCTAGGGGCATATGTTTGTATGATGAATACAGACATGTGTTCCCGAGTTATGGATGTCTTTCATTTATATATGTATTTATTTACAAAAAAAATATGTATTTGTGTAGTTTATCAACCAACTGGTATCCATAACACAAGCCTAGATGCTTACTGTGGACCTGGATGGCGCTGTGTGTTTGTGCAAAAACATTTTATTATTTATTATTATTATTTATAATTATAAATGCAAAAGTTTGGATGTTTGTTTGTTGTTCAATCACGGCGAAACGGATTCCAACTAATAATATAAATACATATAAATGTTTATCCGTTATCTCTTCACAGTACAGGCTTCGACTAGTTTGGAACTATAGATAATTGGTGTAAGGGTCCGAAATATTTATTTTTTATTGGTTCGGAGCTCTCACAAAATCAATTATGAGCGGATCGATGACACTATTAAATCCCTAAGTGTGAGAGACGATTTATCTTTACCGAGTTAAGTACCTAAGATTAACTTACCTTTTAACGTACCAGGCAGATAGTTCATAGCTATATCTAATTGTCTTGTTCACGTTAAATGTGATGGTAAAGTTAAAATTGGAGATCAAATTTATCCATCACACCGTCATTTGAATATCCTTCGATATCGGGTGTAATCTCATTATTAGAAGAATTAATGAAACGGAGTCCGCTATTCGATGATATCTTGCCAATTATTTTAATAATTTCCGTGTGCGTCGATATTGTCGAATAGGTACAACAAATATTAAGTGTAAGGATTGAACCACATCAAAGCGATGTGACGTCGCATCGCAAAATATTGGCGACGTCGCTCGACGCAACGCAGAAAATTGTGACGTCATTGCGTTTGGTATTTCAAGGTCATTATGCTTCGGCGGCAAGACACTAGTCCTCTATAAAATACCATGAAACAGAGTAACTTTGTAACCAATTTTTAACGTTAACTATGACATTTTTTTAAATGACAACAATAAGTAGGTATCTACACGATATGAGGAGTGGTGTGGCCGTTCCCAAATATAATTTTTATTTACAGAATTAAAGAAAAAAAAGTTTAAAGAAGAGTGATGTGATTTTCTTACTATTGGAAAAATTCTTTTTAAAAATGCATTTCTTTCGGAACTAATTTCTACCGTGTTCCCTATTCCGCCCATACATTCGAGGTATTTGAACAAGAGGAGCCTATTTCGAAGCCTCATGCGAAGCGATATTTTACTCATGAATTTGTGAGATAAACAAGGAATATGCGCCAAATATATTGTAATTTGTCAAAAGATATCTTAATCCGAGGCTTTCTCTTTCATATTATCATACAGCTCTGAGTAAAAGACAGGCACAAATATAAAATATGTCTTAATTTCGTCGTGTGTGATGCGCTTTAATTGTTAAAATGCCGCATCGCGTCGCATCGCTTTGATGTAAGTCGAGACAGTTGTTGTCGAGCTAAATTACTTTATAACCTATTCAATAACTCATTGAAAAACTGTATACCTATTGTGAAAAATATTTCATAAAAAAAGAAACAGTAGTGAAGTAATTTGCAAAAAAAAACGCACAATATTTCACTATAAAATATTCACCGAGCAAAATATGCAACTGCATACGTTTAATATTGAAACTAAATTGACGGAGAGGTCGATCATTTAACTATCACGGAATATAAAAAAAAATATGTCACACGAACTGTAAATTCGTATGCAAACATCTGTACGAATGCCGGCAAAAGTTAAACAGGCTGGATAAAAGTTGCATTGTGCTATATGTTTATTTGAGCGAATGCGAATTATCATAGCGAGGTAGGTACTACATGCGATGCAGTGCAGTGTTCGATTGGGGAAAGGGGTCGTAGCGGGATGATTAAGAAACTGTATCTTAGGGAAATATATCTAGGTTTTTAATAGACTTCAGTTTCCAAATTGATTCGCGTGATTCTTTTTGTAAATGAAAGGGGATACCACAATTTTGAACATTCCTTGCAAGTTGGGTTATCGTACATTTAAAATTGTATAATAATTGATTAATAATTGGCAGTAATTTAATTACTTATTTGCACTTATCCGACTGCTCTTAAACGGTGAAGGAAAACACCGTGAGGTAGCCTGCATGCCTGAAAAATAAAAATTCAAAGGCATGTGAAATCCCTAACCCGCATTGGACCAACGTGGTGGACTATGGCCCATACTCCCTCATATACGAGGAAAGGCCTACATCCCTCCCTGCAGGGGGATGTTTACGGGCTGATGATGGTGATTGATAGTAGATAATTATAATTAAATATAGATTTTTTTTAATTTTGCATGCTCAAAAGGCAGAATGTAATAAGGCCCTATTTTTAATATTTAAACACCATTGTGTACCTATACTTTTATAATTTACCTATATAATTTACCGCTAAATTGGTCCCATTGCAATTTCAGCGCAATTGGTTCAGTAGTTTTTAACACAACAGCCCCAAAAAGGAGAGTAATGTTTTTCGAGTGTATGTATATATGTAGATTTCTATGTTTTACCTCCTGTAGCGTAAACGGCTCGACCCGATTTGGAAGCGCGTGAAGTCGTTCGATACGTCTTGATCTCCAGATGGTCAAAAATCCAACATGGCGCCCGCAAAATCTAACTAATATAAATGCGAAAGTTTGGTAGTTTGTTTGTTTGTTGCTCAATCACGGCGAAACGGGTGAACGGATTTAGATGAAATTTGATATATAGGTAGAACATACCTTGCTTTTTTATCCCGATAAACAAATTTACGCGATAAAGCAGGCGAAGCCGTGGGTGGAAACCAGTACTAAAGAGTATTGAATTGAAAATATATCCCGGTCTTTAATTCATCATCTCTCCTTTATTGAAACATAGTAATACCTAAGTCGTATACCTATTCTATTCTAGTAACTATTACCCACGTACGTGTAACAACATTCAGGCGGAACAGATTGCGTGTTACTCACAAATGAACGAGTGCTACATAGCTCGTAACAAGAATTTTCGATATTAAACATACCTATACTTAATCGCTCAACAGCTCACGTGAAAGATTCTAATCATTTTTATCGGAAAACCGGCCTTTTGAATAAACAATAAGGATTTTTCACTCGCTGCAACACTATATACAGGGTGTGTGCAGGTATGAGAGCGAAGTGCTCAGCGCACCGAAAGCGGAAGTCGACCCGTCGAGTAATACGTACCTATATATTTTTAATTGATGCACACGACCGATGTGTCAGGGCAAACATTTGTCCATTTATTCGAGCGATGACAGAGCACCCTTTGTTTTTAACAAACATTAATTTCGAACAATTGGTGGGAAATGCGCAATTAAGCTGAATTTAACTTACGTTACAAATAAATATTAAATATACGATGATTGCGCTTGTCAATGGTGTTGGGATCACTGGTGTGGGTGATACAGACGACTATTTCAGAATAGTGGTTAGCTGATGTAAAGAAGTATATGCGCTATTTTTTTCTAAACGATTAAATCGTTGAAATTATTAGTAGGAACGGACTTAATATTAAAAAACTATTAAAAATCTAGACTAATTTCCGTTGAAATGATTAGCGCGATATGATTTTTTTTATGCACGACGGGGTCTTACTTGACCTCAATCACACCTGATGTTAAGTGAAGATAAGGTCGAAGGTGGAAGCGTACTGATCCGGAAACCCCAACACATTTGGGGGACTGGCTATCTTATCTCTGACAACCGGAACACAACAATGCTATTAACATTGCTGTTTGGCGGCAGATTTAGATAAGATGGTGGTACCCAGCCAGGCGGACATTTAAAATGCCCTACCACCAACCAATTCGAGTACTTAAACATGTACCCCGCTGGGGATCGAACCCGCGACCTCCGAATCGTAAACCCAACGTTTACATGTACGACGGCGACCTTCGTCGGCAGTAGGGAGGACCTGGAAAGGCATAAGCGGCTCCAGCCCCACAAGGGGAGGCCTATTGGACTCCGTTGGACACTTAATATCTAATCTCAGTAATGCGTGGTCCGATTTGAATGTGGTATCTTCATTTCGGAGATATTAAGTATTTAACATTGTTTCTAAATGTTCAATTTATAGTTACACCGGTTAGGTAACTAAAAGTGCTCGTCACTTGACCTAAACTTTGCTCGAGCGTTTCTACATCTAGACTAGGCTTTGTTTTACGTGCTGATAACGAGTGAGTGCCGGGCTTAAGGCAATACAATCATTTTTAATTTCCGCAGCGCGTTCGATGCACTGAATACCAATTACTGGTGACTACTGCCCTCGAGTTAGTCGGGAGTTATGCTACATATGGCATATCTATGAATTACAAAACACATGGACATAAACGGAGACCGAATACTACTTTTTTTTGTTGAGAAAGACGCAGACAAGCTTGTGTCACCATGGTGATAATGAATTGTTGTTCATAAAAAGAATTGCATCTGTGTTTACAAAAACGTCATCAACGTGACAGCATAGACTACTAAGTGACCGGCAGCGAATTTGTGTAACTGCGGACAGCTCCCTAAAACCGCCAGCCCATTGTGCAACGCTTTCTTTACATTACGTTTGTGGGCAAACCGGTTTAAATAATACGAGTATAACACAATTATTTCAAATTGGGAGACAGCACGCTAAAATTAAATTGAAATGAATTACTAGAAAAGACATGTCAGTTAGAATTTTCAAGCCGCAAGTAGTTTTATACTTGATTATATTTTCTTCAAAATGTGCTAATGATTCTTTTGCGTCATATTGGTGACTAAAAACTATCTACACCTACACTTAAAAGTAAAGTTAGGCTAATATCTTTTTTTATTGATTAACTACCAACAATCATTGCAAGATAATAAAGAGCTTGTAAAAATATCAGTTTTGCGCCCACGGCTTCGCTCGCTTGGAAATATCTTAACGCGGACTATTGTACCTTGTCTTATTTTAAAGTTGCCCAAGGCCCATATTACAGAATGTCGCTCAAGCAGAGATCTCCGCTTGAAGACAGTTAAAAAGGGACAGCTTTATGTAACTCGCATATCGGCATCTCTAACTATGCTCAAGCGCAGATGTACGCTTGAGCAACATACTGAAATTTGGGCCCAAGTCTTCCTTCGGTTCAGAGGTTTGTCATAAAAGGTATTAATTATAACACATAATATAATATAATATAATAACACAGACAGTATTAATTTCGGAATATTACTGTGGAAATAAATAAGAATACCATACTGGTGCTTTATTAAACACTAGTATCATAGGTAAACATTTCCCTAGTTCAACAGTGTAGGTAGGTCGAGCGCAGTGTTTGCAGCACAATGTTAACTTACTAAGGCACAAGCTAAACTTTATACACTATATACAAAGTACCGCAGCCAGAGAATTTAGGTTCTCATTGCCGATACTGTAGGTACCTGACGCTAGTCGACTGGATGGCTTCATGCAACAGAAATTAAGTGTGCTGTATCAAGTGTAAAACTTATGATGTAATAAATACAACATAATTTTGATTAACTCAATGAAAATAGTCTATGTACCTACTTCTTGTAAAAAACAGTGTTAACATCTACAAACCCGTTGGTTTTGCTAACCTGCGTAACAAGCCCGCAATACAAAGATATAATTGTAACATATGTTGAGGGCAGGCTGAAAACCAGTGCTGAGTGATTTTTACTCAGTGTTTACTGAGACTGTCCCCCACACGCTCATTTAGTACCTATATAGTTAGTCATAGAGCCGTGTTGATGGATCGATCTTGAGATTGGGATTGGATTGGATTGGATTGGGATGAGCGTCTCGGTCTCGACATTATAGTTACTTTTTGTCTTTTTTTTTGATACTGTTTTAATATGAAACAGATTCTCAGGCGTCAGCTTGTGGCCATCTCAGTCTCGAGAGCGGATTGTGTAATAGGGGCTTTAGTCACCTTTGTTTTGATTTCTTGTAGTTGTTGTGGTTTTTGTTTTTTTTTCGGTGTGTGGAAATAAATGTTTTGGAATATCTTTCAACACCCTATTTGGGATAAAAGTCATATGTATGTAAGTGCTGTGGTTTCGGCATGTGATAAGAATACAACCAACCCGTCTCTTCCCGTGGGTTTTACACCAAAAACATCTATAGTACCTACCTATCGCACGTTTTAACAGCGACGGGCTCAACCCGTGACACGTGCGTATTTCTGTATATTTTGAAAGGTGAACCATGGATGCTGTTTCAAGTATTAAACTTCTAATGATTGGAACACCCTCCCAATGTTTGGGATATTTCTGACCACCCCATTCAGGATAACGTTCGTGACGTTATGTCTGTACATATGTATGTAAATATTAGTTTAAATCCTGGTGCCTTATCTTTAAGGAAAAACCTAAAAGTCCAACAACATATTATTATTAGTGGTATAGTGCGGACGCAGTGTTAGATTTTTTACTAAAAAATATATCCTGTGGCAGTCCGGGGACCAAGATAATCTAACGACTTGAATTACAAAATCTGTCAAGATGTTTAGATATATGAAATGAAATAGTAATTTACTTGCAAATGATTTTGGGTATATTTAGTTGGTATAATTACATAGTCCCAACAAAGTCAGCCTAGATACAAGCGTGCAAATATTATTCATGATTTAATTTTACACATAATGTCAAGCATTCACTACCTACAATATTTACCAAGTATAATTATGTCAATGTTACATTATAGTTAATCATTATTATTGTGAAATATTATTGTTAATTATTTTTATTAAATAAATTTTCGTCAAGATATTCCTTATAGGAGGTAACAATACAGAGTACAGGATGTTTTCCGGACGTGTGTATTGTAGATTTCAATGTATGTGGAGGTACCTGTAGCCTAAACTGCTCTATCGATTTTGAAGTCGTAGTATGGATTTTACATAGGCGTCTTATAGTGAAGATTGTTTAAATAATGTTCTGTGGATAAATAAAGACAAAAAAAAATGTAAAAAAATATGCAATATGACATCCGTAAAATAAAACCGTTCTACTTCGTTAAATTACCTGTCACTCTAGTCTATATTTATCCAGTGTTAAAGAGTCATTAATCAAAAAAAAAGGAATACATTGGACGCCTCTCTCGTATATGACCAACTTTCGCTACATGACCATCTCAAAAAAAAAAATAACGGTTTCATACAAAACTTCAATATCGACACTCCGAAATGCAGAATAGCTGATTTTCTGTTTCGGTCATTGCAGATTTGGTGCCATATTAAATGTTAGAAATACTCATAATATATAAAAATGCGTCCGTTGACACTCAATAGGTAGGTACAACTTATATTTATAATTTTTTTAAGGTGAAAGAGAAGCTACCCTCCTAATTAAGATTTCTTCAAACCATAGAAGACAGATCTATTCAATACATAAAATTAAATTAAAGGAGGGCGTGGAGGGTCCAGTCCAGTATCATCAAATTTTTAATTATTACATTAATAAAGAAAAAATGCGGGGAAAAGACTGAATAAGTTAATCTGTCATATTTTTCCAAACGCTACAAAGAAATTCATTTAGCCATGAAAAATCTAATAAAAGTAGGTAGGTCCTCACTGAATACGCCCGTCAATAAATAAAACCTACTTTAAAACTTATAATGACTTAAAAATCCATTCGACGTCGGCAAACTTCTTAGTTTATTGAAAATTATCTACTTAATGTAAACAATGTCAAAGTGCATGATGCCGTCCGTCGGCTACTTCCGTGCAAGCTCGGCGTCTAGTAGTCGAAGTTTTTACGACGGGTCCAGGGAATATTGTTAGTGCATTAACGTTTAATACCTTCTGGGTTTCGTCGGGTGAAATTTAAGATTGGTTTACGAAAATGTTGTAAATTAGGATGGTAATGGTTTAGAGATGTCATTAGGTGAATTTGAGTACTACCTAACTCAATAGTCTTTATTTTATTTATTCATTTCAGAGATAACTGTTTAAATAAATTGAAGAGTAGGTTGTGTAGGCACTCTTAAAATGTGTGAAAAATGTGATATAGTTTTGATTACTGTGGTCAAGGATAGAGAGGATCGATTCCCGAGCAATCGATGAATTCAATTTTCCATATTCTTGACATTTACATAAAACCAAGTCTTAAGTCAGGTTTTTTTTAATTTTAGAACGAAGTTTGAGTCGAGATTCGATATTCTATGCAATACAGTTAATTTTAAAACAATACTTAGTTATAAATGTTTACTAGAGACTGGATTTGATTTATTTGAGAATGGTTACCACGCTTGAGTAACTAAAGGTATTTCAGGTAATAAGTAGCAGGTTGGAACTTAGTATAACAATTAAAATTTAATAAATACATTGATATAATACTTAAAATTATAATCAATGATTGTAAGTAGTTTTCAAAAATACCAACTTTTGTAATACGAACGTGAATGACTTAAAAATCGCTCTCTTAATGTGAAAATTTAATTGTTATACATAAAATGAGTACTTGAACATATTAAGTATGCACAATAATTGTGAAAAAAACAGGACAACAAAGATCACGTGGGTTTCTTGCGCCGCTTCTTTTACCAGAAATGATTTCCTTTTCCGACGAGATCAGCTTGGACATACTGACTCACAGCTCAATGCAATAAGCCCTATTATTATTTCCAGTAGATTTAAATTGCCATTCAACAAATATTAGCATGTATCTTAGTTGAAATAAATGCTTGAAGATTGAAGTTTGTAAGTGGAGTGGGTGTGTGGAGTGTTTGAGTGCGTGCATCTTCTTATTTGTTTTAAATAAGAGAAGAGACACACACTCCATACACACGCTATACGCATACACACGCATACACACACATACACACACTCTCACCACACACCATACACACACCCCTCACAATGCACACACACTAAAGTATGTATGTGAGTAATTTTAAAATGAAGGCCGATTTAATTACTTTAAAAACCATGTCTATAATTCTATTATGTAATAAACTATTTCTATAAGAATTAAAATAAACAATAACACATCTTAATTAAGCGGATTAGAACTAGGTTATAGGTACTATAGTTATTACGGATATAGACGAGCGTGTCTTTCTGATACAGGTGTACTTCACTTAATCGAAGGTCACAAGTGCATGGATTATAATAATAATAAATAATAATAATAAATAATAATAATAGATAATAATAATAATAATAATAATAATAATGGAAAGTAAAGAAAGTGCATATTGTACCTGTAGTATTGTCTTCGACCGGTATCATACCGAATACGCTCAGCAATAGCCTAAATACCATAAACTTGCCTACTTCCATCTCTTACACATTACAAAAGGCTACCATTCTGAACACTTGTCGTATCACTCGCAAGTTCCTAACAACATCCATCATCACTGCCATCAACAATAATCCCTCAACACTTGGCTAAGGCCCGTGCGGAGCGGTATTCACCTTTTTCGGAAGAAAAAGAGATGAAGAACAAAATAATAAATAATAATAATAATAAATAATAATAATAATAAATAATAATAATAAATATCTTTAAGACATAGACACAGCGCCATCTAGTTCCACAGTAAACAACTATAGGCTTGTATTGTGGATACCATTTTGTACCATTTTGTTATTGAACAAAATATTTTGATTTGATTTTTGAGTGGAGAAATAATTTCAAAAAAAAATATTAAGTTACGTTTTTGATAGAAATATTAATTAAAACTCTAGAACCAAATAATATTTTCGCGTGTAAAAAAAACTGTAATGCTTCTTGTAAACATGACGTAAAATTATGATTAATCATACCAAACTTGTTTCTGTAAATATACCTTCGATATTAAATTCCAGAAATGTATTTGATCGCAATACAATATGTACACCAACTGAACAGCAGTCAACGCAGTTCTCGACGAAACCACTTTCCTTTTGTACATGGACCCTACAATTTTCGGTACACTGTGTATCTCTGTTGTGGATTGTGCCGGTGTTTATAGCGGATTTAATAAATATTTGAGAGGGACACCGGCTCTGGCAGGCCGGTATCAATTTCCGGGTCTCTACTGCCGGTTGATTTATATTTGTAATGAACTTTTTGGAACAAAAATATACCCGTCCGTTTGTGTGCAAGGTATTCCAGTGAATATCTGATGCATTGAAATTGTAAAGGAGGCTTTTGAAGATTCTGTTTGTATTTTATTTATTCTTCTTGATTTGTGTTTATATATATATTATATATTCAAAGGCGTGGGAAGTCCCCAACCCGCGTTAGGCCAGCGTAGTGGACTATGGCCCATGCTCCCTCATACGAGGAAAGGCCTATACCTGCAGTGGAATGTATACGGGCTGATGTTGATGTATTCAATTGTCTCTGCCTACCCCAACGGGAAGCAGACGTGAGCATGTGTATGAACGAATATGTCTTGCAGGGAGTGAATGGCATACGGCCCATACATCTCGAAAGCAGTGGTCTTCTCTAGTCTCTAAATAGTATAAAAAAAGTGTGCTAAACTTGTTTATTTATAATAGTTTAAAGAATATATATTTAACATTATTAGTCACAAATAAGGTCGCTCAAGGTAATAAAAAACAATTCACTATCTGCTTCTCAGTTTGTGCACATAGCTTACTTTAATAACTTATTAGTAATCTGTGACATAGCTGATTTTCACTGTCATGCAGATGATGAAATGTATGGTATTCTTTGCAATATAATACACGGAAAACAAAAAAAAATTACGGATTTAAGAGAAATGAGGATTCACTTAAAATTGTATAGCTCTTAAACTACACTGGCACAAATGTATTCATCTGGACAATATTTTAGCATATTTTTTTAACCTTATCAAAATTCTAGCATCACGAAAGTAAATTTGTTTATTGCCGTTATATCGTATAATATCTGTAAGTATACTAAAGTACTAAAATATAATAATAACTTTAAATTAACTTCACAATAACCTCAGGGAGTTATAGAGGTGTACTTCATTAAAATACGTGTTAACTAAGCTAAACAGAAGTCGTAACTAGGACGTTTTATTAGATTTGCATCGTAATTAACGTATACCAACGGGTAACTAGTACAAGTAACAGAATATAAGCGTGACTTGTAGAAAAGTGACGTATAAGTAGTTTATATTGTAACTATTATATCCTGCAAAAGTGCTCTCGAAGTTTAGGCACGAAAGTTGGAGTGTCAGTGTCAGCAGGTAACAAAGAGTTTACTTTGTAATGATTATTGTATCAATATGCTGAGATACATCTAAGCATAAGCACAAATTTTAAAAAAAGTAAGTTGAGGTGCGCACATACGAATATCTCAATGCTTCTGGCAGAATGAACAGCTCTGCGGGTTTCTACCCGGCACATGCTGAGTCTGGACCATTTCGTTACCCACGTCTCCTGCTAATAGTTTTAACAAATTTTGTATACCAACCTAGTATTTCATATTGTATGTGTATAATGTAGGTTATGTGACTTGTGTCATGGTCGACGAATAAATGTAATTAAAAACCAGAACCCGGCGGCATATGTTGTATTTTCAGGACGCCATGTTGGAACTTTGCCTATAAATTGCACTTCAAGCCGCTACGGGAGGAACCATAGAAATTACATACATACACCCGAAAAATATTAACCTCTTTCCTGGAGCAGTCGTGTAAAAAAGAGATACTAAACAATTTTTCACAATACACTTGAACCGTGTGGCAGTGAAGAGTTACGTTGCATGCTATGATCATTGAGTTTATTTCATTCGTTAAGATAACTCTTATAAAACCTAATACATATTTATTTAAAGTTATAAATACTGCCAAAAAAAATTTTCCCTTGTTATACAAATGTACCTAAATTTTAAATTAAATTAAAAAAGTTTATTTCTTTCCTTTATTTCTGAGTTGTATGCGTGTGAAAGCAGCAGCAAAAATAAATGCATACATAATCTATCTCAATAGATGAGTTAAATTAAGGCTATTAAACCTAACCCTGCTGTTAAACGTGATCACAGAGTACTTTTGTATATAACGTGATCCAAAATTAATCCAATTACACAGAATTTTTTTTGAGTGTTCGTTATTCAATATTTTAAGAATGTCAGAGTATAATACCTATCTACACTTTCAACGTCTAGGATCGAAACTTCTAGTCGACACCACATGAAAGTAGAGGATGTTCACGTGACTATTCCTATCTTGAACAACAGCCTTTAATACATCAAACTCTCAAATGACGCTAATAATTCACTTCCCGCTACAACTCGCGCCACAGCCGTTCTCCGTTAGAAAACAGTATCCTCTCAGGTGTTGGCAACGTACGTAACCATTCACTGATTAATGTTCCCGTCGTGACACGCCGAATGCAACTAAACAGTAAGTTTTTCCTCTTACACTTATGTTACTAAAGCATCATATAGCAAATTGTGTACCTATATCATTTTAATAAGTAACCTCTTAATTCCGGATAGTTTTGTTCTCATAGGCTCGCATACAGAAATTCACCTAATTATGACGTTGGTGGACAACTTGAAGTATGCCACGAACAGTAGGTATTTTTGTGTGGATTGGAATCCCACTATCGACCTGTTACAATGTTAAGCTTTCAATGTACAATGGTTGCTTGGTCAACATGTGGTGGACTGTACATAACTGCAGTCTGTGGCTGAAAATCAGCGGCCAGTGGTTCCCAGCGACCATATGCTGACCTTTTTGTCAGAATTACAAAATCATTTTATATTTTAGTTTTTACTGTTTTCTTGGCAAATAAAGATTTTTATTTATTTAGGTTATTTATTTATAAGGTGTTTATGAGAAGATTTGATGTAAACAGACTCGATGGAGGCATCATTCAAAGCATACTAGTCGTTCCTACTTCTGTCCTTATGTAGTCTAATTCGCTTTTCATGAATTCTTGCGTTAACATACCTGTACATACATAACGTTTATCTTTATCCTTTATCCCAAATGGGGTGCTCAGAGACGGCCAAAATATTAACGTTTGTTTGTTTGTAAACGCTTTATTGTACAAAAAGGCAATACATTAATTTTGCATTGATACATAAATTGAGTACAACGGCGGACTTATCCCAAAGAGGGATTTCTTCCAGTCAACCATAGGTCCGAACATTAAAAGTTTAATGCTTAAAACAACATCCACGGTTCACCTTACGAAATATAAGAAATGCACACGTGATACGGGATGAGCCCATCGCCGTTAAAACGTGCAAATCTATAGATGTTTTTATTTTATTTTATTTATTTACATAGAATCAACAGCATTATTACAAATTATTATACAGAAAACGAATACCAAACTTATGCCAATTAAAGATTCTCATTATGTTACTGACAATGGTTACCGTTAAAATTGAATGGGTAATGTTTTAATTAAATTACATTAAAAGGAGTTTTTAGAGGAAAGTCCCTTAAAGCTTTTACGATATCCACGGGAAGAGACGGGTTGGTTCTGTTCTTTTTGGGTGTCGAAACCACACAGCACAACCCCTGTAAATTCAAAGATGGTCACAGATTCGATGAATAAGGAAACAGAAGAAATTCCTCAAACCGGTAACTTCACTGGCTCCTTTGCTTTGATGCAGTGGTTATTATTTTTGTTATACAATGGTCGCCATCCGATTGGACTATACAACACCGATCCCAGAATCAGTTACTCTCGAACCCAATATTTGCCTAAAAATTAAATATAAATTCCGTACCTTGTCAGAATCAATGCCATTGCGCTCGTCGTGAATGTAGCGGAGACTTCGGGAAAATTTAAACATGTCACGTAAACCGAACACCATTTTGTCAGCACACTTTGCAAATAGTAAACAAGAGGAAATTATTTAGTAGAAACCAACACTCGAGAAACAATTTGTCTAAGTGATTAGGGCGAAACATAAGTGATAGCGAATTAGCGATAGACAGGACGGCGACAGAATGACGTTTGGATTTGGACGTACGAGTAAATCGGAGGAATACCCTCCTAAAAACATATGACAGTTGCGCGTTAGTGTTTGCCACAGAGTACACTATGGTAAGTATTATGTATCTTCTTTGTCATTCAATTTAAAAATAGATTGGATTCCATGAGTTCCGATTTTTGAATTTCGTTTTAATATTTATTCAAGAAGAAGATTTGGAAGTTTAAATATTTTGTACCATAATTTGCTTTTTAATTGTCAGCAAAGAGATTGTAACATTATTTTTAATACATGGCCTTGTAGCAATGCGGGATTTTTACCTATAGAATCATCACTGTGTATCTGTTATAGATAACGGTGATGTTTAACCGATTTCAAAAACGAAGGAGGTTTTATGTTCGTCTGTGCGTTTTTTTTATATATATAATATAAGATTTGCACACGCTTGTTGCTGTACTGAGTATAAAATAGAAGTGTTGGTATGCTTCTGCTACATCATATGCTGAGTTGGAGACGTTTTAACCGACTTTAAAAAGGAGGAATTCTATGTTCGTCTGCACGTATTTTATAATTTATTTAGCACTTTATTGCAATTTATTAAAAACCAGGACAATATTATAAATAAACAGAAGGCGAGCTTATCTCCACATCTCTTCCAGCAAACTCAGTAAAGAGACAATTTTGAGAAGTAACTTAAAAGTAGACCGAGAGTATACTTACAAAAACAGAAGTTAACGAAGTTATAAACAAACATACAAGTGATAAATAAAAGATAAAAACGAAAATATCGACAACAAACCCATAATACTGATGTATGTTCACCTATATTTTCACAACTCTGATCACTATACCAAAAGGTTGCGGGTTCGAATCCCTCTAGGGGCATATGTTTGTGTGATTAATACGGACATGTGTACCCGAGTTATGGATGTTTTCATTTATAATAAGTATTTATTTACAAAAAAAAAATGTATTTATGTAGTAGGTATCAACCATCTGGTATCCACAACACACACAAGTCTATAGTTGCTTACTGTGGAACTAGATTATCACCCATCCAAGGACTGACTGCGCCCGACATTGCTTAACTTCCCTGATCGACTACGATTAACGAATTCGATTGTGTTACGAGTGCTTTGGATGTTTATTACTGTTAAATAAACAAGTTCTGGGTTATATCGTTACAGAATTCGCGAGTTCGATTTTCAGCTGTGTATATTTTAAGGTAAAAAAATCAGCTAAATATTTGTCGATCCTGCTTTCCAGAAAGAAGAGTCTTCTCACCTTGGTTGGCCGTATGGTTCCTGGTACGTAGAATAGGACCAACCCGCACTCTTCCCGTGGGTATATTAAAGGCGGCTAAATTATTGTGAACATAGCAATCTAGACCATAATAGGCGTCAGCGTCAGCGATTATAGAAAATACGCATAGATATATAAACTGCTTCAAATAGCATAAAATATAACTGACAGTTTACGAGAAATATCATACAAGAATTAGACACATGAAGGGAGCAACAAATAGCCAGTTTCCTAAGCCCCGTTTCCACGTCGCGCGACATTTGCTCGCCGTGATACAAATCGCAGCGGAAACGCTGTTGTCCCGCTCGGTCCACTGGAGCAGTGTACCGACAAACGAGCTGAGGACGTAACATGTGTTTATTTAACTGTTACCGTCTTACTTGCTAGAGGTACAAGTGAGGGAAATAGATATGCACCCAGGTGGAATGGGAGCATATTACTTTTATACAGAGTCAATTACAGGTCCCAAATATTTACCGCATACAGCGAGTAAAACTTTTGATAGGACAAATTCGTGAGATATAATTTTGGACAGCTACCACTCGACACGCGACTCGCTAGTTTTGTATGACAATACAAAACTAGAATTTTTGAAACCGGATACAAAAATTTCGGTAATATCCCGTAAATACATAATTATATAGTCGAAAGGAATTTCCGATAAGTGGGAGCCTGATGCCTGAAACACAGGATTCCTGGCTCGGAGCAGTTTCCCCCAATATTAAGTATGAAATTATGTTACATTAGTTTATACTATTTACATTATGTGAAAAAATAAATAAATTTGTATTTGGTATATTGCACTGAATATTGTTACAAAACCTACCTATAGTACTCGTTCTATATCCGTTGTTAAAGGAAGGGTCATTCGAAACTCCAGTCAATTACAAGCTGTCCGGTCCAGTAACATTGTACCAGGGAATAAGCGGTGAGATTGGATTCCGATTGCAGACGCATCTGTTCGCTAATGAACGTCGCTCGGCACGTGCATACTCCGCCTAAGCTAACATACGATTTCTGCACCTACGCTTGCCTATGCACGCCTGGTACATGTGGTCTGCTTAAATTAATTTGACGACCACTTGCAGTTGCGCACCGTCCCGTCCCGGACTTGATTCCCAAAAACAGACGTAAACTCTCTTGTTCGGTATTCCATGGTACCGGCCTAGACGTCCGTCATTACCTGGTTTCCATGAAGGATATAACATAGAGTGACCTATACTTGTAGTTTTCGACCGAGATGTTCGGCGAGAACCTCTTGCTTTTTTGGAAGTCTGTTAAAAATAGGACGCACCTGCCTGTCGGATGTGGTGATTTCGGCAAATCTTCCCATGAGAAGTAAGCGAAACGCGTCTTGTTTGTGTATGTAGGTTGTGTATGTGAATGCGGTGAATTATTTAAGTATTATGACGAATATCCCAATATCTTTTCAAATCACATTGGCATTAAACGAATCGTTGATTAGCAATTAGCAAACATAGACGCATCCTAGCAATAGCAACTGCAATAGCATTAAGTTAAAGCGGTTGTTGCCTGGCTTATACGACACGTAAATTGACTTAAGTATTCATGGCCTGATGAATAAGTGATGGGAATGTGGGGATGGTATCGGATCTGACTCAATTCCAAAGATCGGAACAAGTTCCGCGGAGATTTCTCTTTAGACCGATTTAGCAAATTGTGTTAAACTTTATTGATATAGACGGAAAGGGTCGAAATTGTGCGTGATTCAAAATAATGAAATTGCACTTTGAATAGTAATGTAGGTAGAATTCGATTAGGTATTCGTTGGTCTATTAGTGTATACCAAAAGGATAAACAAGGATTAAGTTGGCGGGAATTTGCCGAGTGGGGTTACCTTTTTTTGAAGGGGAGTGAATAACTGAGCTTCGTATTAAAAGAGGTTGTTAAAATCTTAGGTACGTAGGCATTGTCTGTCATCATACTGAAGATCAGTCAAATATGACTTTACTGAAGTTATCATGTATTGAGTGCATGAGTGCATTTATGTTTGTTTGTTTTTTTTTCCCAATTGTCACCCAATACAATTTCTTACACTTTCGCTGACAGAAAAATTAAACATCTATTATTTTTATCTAATTAATTATAAATGCGAAAGTTTGGATGTTTGTTTGGCAAAATAAACGACTTCGGTAAAGTTCTATTGACATACAAGAAAATAAAATGAATACAGTCGTATTGAGAACCTCCTTCTTTTTAAGTTAGTTCAAAATATTAGCGTACAAAATAGATAACATCACGTGAAAATAAAATGAACAAATATTTGCTAATGCCGCCTTATATTCCTAGTTCGCCGAGTCACCGCCACAGCACCAACACTATGCAAATCAATTTATCCACATTCACGTTTGATCTCTAAAATCGTAAGAGAGATTGGATCTTCAAAGTAGAATAACATGAGAACAAATAAGAGAAAAATAGTTACATACAAAGAGATCCCTTTATAGCGTAATACTCAAGTCATATTTCATACATAAATTTTGCACATGCGTTAGGGAACAACGAACACAAAGCAGGCGAAAGCGTCTTTAAATATTCCTTTCCTACGTAATCAAAGTGCTGGGTTTGGTAGATAAGAATTCCCAGCGCTCGAGAGCGTTCGGTGGTATAGCTGTAGGGTTCTCATACGTCGTTATAGGATGAACCAAATTATTTCTCTCAGCTATTTATCAAAATTCCTCGTGCAAAGAAGCGGGCATGCTCAATTTTACAAGCGGTCTCGTAGTCTTACGCACTTAGTAATTTATGCACCTAATCTCCAGGCTACTAAAGGTTTCAGAACGATTCTCGATTGAGTGAGATATGTTGTGCATTATAAAATGTGGTGTTCTATATTATCACCTGTACATCAACAGACTTATTATGGCCGATCTTCGGGTGTACTACAGCCTCCTCTCATTGGTTTAGAATATAATATAAAGTAGTCTGTATAAATATGTATACAAGCTATTATTTGACATAGACGTATATTTCGTACAATGTATTTTGATACAGACGACTTAATGGACTTGTATTTTTACTTGTAATTATTAAACATGTAAATTACTAAAATTATATTTCATGTGATTATGATTTTATGTTTGACAATTAGGGTCCTATGTATAACATAAATACAAGCTAAAGAAATCTAATTTACTAGAAATATATTTTTAAGTAAATAAATTTCAATTCATGAACCTAACAATGATATTCCTGGTTTTAACAAACTTTCAAAATTAGTGAACGTATCGATAATATTGCGATAGAAATTACTTTCAAATAAAATAATTACTTTTACTTATATCAGTTCAAGTTTGCATATATGATTTTTTGATTTTTTTTTCTCGTTTCCGGGGTTTAAGCGCTTCGTCACGCCAAAACAGACATCGACTTTGTTTTAATGAATATTATGTTAATATTTGTATGAACATGAATAGAATTCCTTATATAAGATTTAATGCGCTTACACCTAAATTATAATCTATTTAAATTAAAACTACAGCGAAAACCACGACTCATGGTACCGCATCGCACCCGGAATTTCAAATCTCGAACGCATACGAAGACCTGGCCGAAATCGTATATAAATAAAAATTACCTTCCCGCGGATTATTTAAAGTAACTTCAGGCGCGAAATTTCAATGAATACCCCAGCGTGCAGATTAAACATGGAAACTTTTTGTATTTGCTTAACGCTTCACGGTTGATATAAGTGGATTGCAAAAGTTCCAGGGATGAGCATAAAAATGCTGCCGAGTTGGGGAAAGAAAAGGGAATCAGTATTAACAGAGTGTCGCAATAAAGGAGAGTGTATTTTGGTAGGTAAAAAGTTTTGAGTAACTAATGTCAGAATAACAGTTCGCGGAAAGGTGATATTTTATACAAGAAGGGGGAGAAAAGTGACAAAAGTAGTAGCGAACAATATTTTTATAGAAAAAAGGAAAACAGAGAAAGTGTCCCGATACTACGATACACAAGTTTCATTATCTAACCGAAAAGTATTAAATTAAAACTTGATGAATGAATTAAAACGACATTAGAGTTGAACGATGTATAAAAAAGGTAGATGAGTAACCTTGTGCAATCGCCAAGCTGGGTCAATATGGGCAATTAAGTTTCAAAGAAGCAGTTACTCCAAAGAGGTTTGATGTTGTACCAAGTTTGTGAAAAGCCGATAATTGACGGTTCAATTTCGGCTTTAAATGTAGATGTGTCAAATTGAGACAAAGTCAAAATTATTTATTATGAAGCTAAGTGGGATATAGGATCTTATAATGATGTTTAGGCAATACTAACCATTCTTTGCGGACATTGCAACACTAGCCCCATTAGGCGTTTACAACAATATGGCGTCATAAACTCTCTACTTATTGTAACTATTCTCAAAAAATCACCTATTGAGTTAAATTTTTTTTTATTTTTTTTTTAAGGACAACCGAGGAAAAACTACTTGTTTGACGGCGTTGTGAGTGTGCGAATGTATGTTCGGATTTGAATGCCGGTTTTTTACATACTACTTGACGTACATTAAACTTTCACTATACATTATTGTATCACAAATTAATGGCTGCTAGCAGACTGAAGAACTCGTAAGATGGTGGTAAGTAATTCTTTGGTACGTAACACTAAAAGCTGCAAAATTTTAAAAGCAAAAGCATCACACACTCTTGTAGCGGGCAAGCATAAAAAAATCCCTTGCGATGATATCTTGTCTCTTCAAATAACAGTTTACGCGAAGTCACCAACACTCATGTGAGGATGGCCACTCTCCTAGATCGTTAATTTGCGATAACCGACACAATGACTGGGCCAAATGGAGATAGGCAGGCCACGTTATGTCAGTACGCATATATCTAACTTGCAGTAATACAACGCCATTGGAATTCTTATTTAACTGACTTCCAAAAAGGATAAAAGACCACGTTTCTGTGGCACTGAGGTTTTGGAGAACGATTCGCAGTTTCCAGACGCGACTCATTTATTCCTATGTTGAACCCGTTCGATTGACACGCAACTAAACAGCCTGTAAGTACTCTGGACTGTACAATATAGATGTCACAGACATCCCCCTGTGCAGAGCGTGCATGGAGGGTAAGGAATCAACCACCCACGTGCTTTTGGAGTGCGAGGAGTTAATAGCATATCGGGCTGCTCATCTCGGAGGACCGGGGTCGTGCCCCGAAAGCAATGGCAAAATTTTAAAGTTGCTCGGCTTCCTGCAGGGTAGCAGAACTAAAATACTTGTCACCAAAATAGACGTCGAGTTGCGAAAGCCAGTCCACCTATACGAATGCGAAATAAGCACTCTGGACATGGGCCGTCATCTAGGGCGCGATAGGATAATTTCCATGTGATACGACGATAGCTGAACCACAGCGTTAGGCTTATATGCATTTTATAATAATTTGCCAACGCGCAGCATTGCAGGCGATAATAAGCACCATGTAATACCGCCAGGCAGTTGACAGAGCCAATGTCTTAAAAGTGAAACGTAATCCCCTTGGATTTGAACTTGGCAACACTCGTAGGTGTGTCTCTTACACTTGGCGTTTCTATTCTCCCTTACATTAGTTCAATGGCCAATACCTATATAAAAATTTGTGGCATACTTGACTCACTGGTTATGTGTTGACGTACTTCGTTAATGTCGAAGGGATGACGGTGGACGCGTCGGAGACTTACTGTTCCTATGAAAGTGAACAGCGTTTAACCCAAGGATTTGCGTCGTATTCAATGGAAATTGTTTTCGAGGGGAAACATCTGCACTTTTTGCGAAGCGAAGCGATATGAAAAGTTTAAAAACCCGGTTACACCTCAATAAGAAACAAATATATAAACGAGGTAGCTACAATTGATAACGAATGCTTTATTTTTTAAACTAATGGCGTCACATGCGCTTTCGTTTTCTACTATCGAAGTTAAGCAAGGTCTAGTGCGGTTGCCCTTGGATGGATGACCACTAGTGGCATTTTCATTCAAGTGTTTTTGTGCAGACAGTCGGTCAGTTGATTTCAATTTAATACATTCGTTATACCTTCTGTAATCTACGAGGCGGCTTAACAGCTCTGACTGTGAGGTACCATCGTGTTATCAATTTTTGGGGCCAAATATCCATGCCCGCATTGTTGTGTTCTAGTATAAAAGTTGAGAATGCCAGTGAATATTATACACTGAAGGTTATGCACGACGAGTTCATACATGACCTCAATCACACCTGATGTTAAGTGAAGATGAAGTCGAAAATGGAAGCGTACTGACCCGGAAACCCCAACACATTTGGGGGACTGGCTATCTTATCTCTGACAACCGGAACACAACAATGCTATGGACATTGCTGCTTGGCGGCATGTTTAGATAAAATATTGGTAGCTAGCCAGGTGGACATTTAAAATACCCTACCACCAACTAAAAAACAACCTACAATACCCCGCTGGGGTTCACCGCGACCTCCGAATCGTAAACCCAATGTTGTTTACATTGAGCCACGGAGACGGTAACCTATTTATATGTTATGTTATTTCAGATGGGCACATCCCTATAAGATGTCGCTTTGTGTTGGATTATAAAGCCCAGTATCAGGAGCGTGAGTCGCAAACTCACGGTAAGGGAACGTTAGCTAGACGGACATTATCTATTCATCGCGATACCCATCGCTGGAGTAAATGGGACCACTTGCGAAGGAAAACGCATTGAAATCACAATGTGAACATTAACCTGGACCTTTCAAAGGAACTTTTTACGTACAAAATATCTTTAAAAAAAAATATTTATTCAACAATAGCATTTAAGAGAAATTATTTATTCATGGCACGTCTGCATTTTCCCCTTTCTTTTGTTAAGTTGAAAAATTGATTCGTTTGTTGGTAGGTTCGTGTCGTTGCCGTGGAGGGATGCAGCGAGGTGGTTTAAATTTTAACCTTGTAAACTAAACGATAGAATATACTTTTCTTATTTCTTTCAGTCTACAACTATTTTTCAGGATGTGAAATACAGATTAGGCAAAAATGTCGTTCGTTTCTTTTTTAAAAGCGTATAACAAATGAGCAGGCAACTGGCATTTTAACGGTTTCCAGCGGCTCAATGTAAACAACATAGGCTTTATAAAACGGAGGTCGCAGGTTCGATTTCCAGCGGGGTACATGCTTTTACTCGGGTTAGTAGTAACCTTGTAAATGTCCGTCTGATTAGTTAACCCTAGTTTTACAATTTAAAAAATTAAATGCGTGGCCATGGTATCTGGGTTCATCGTCATAGTAGAAGACGTATTCTAGGTGATCGCGTAAAGGTAAGGTGGCCAGAAGGCTGGCATTGCCCTATTTGTAATAATAAATTAGTACGAATGTGAAATAATACTTCGTAATCTGTCATTGGCTATATTTATGTATAAGTTGCTACTTTGTTGTAATTATTAAGAAAGCTGTTGTTTCTTGTTATTTAAAAAATGTATGGGCAGAGTAAATCGCTGGCTAGGTATAACTCAGCCAGCCTTTTGATCACCCGACCAGAGGAATCGGTTCTTTCGAGATCTGACGCGCCTCTGGGCTCCACGGATTCTACCCCAAAATTACAGAAATATATTTTCTTACTTACTTCAAAAAAAAAAGATTCTTAATTCGAGAATTTTTTTAAGGGTATTGTGGTCTCTCGTTTGGTCAAAATCTGATGATGGATTCAAGAACGAAAACCTATGGAAGTCGATTGTTCTGCAAACTTTTCGTCGCCCAAATACTTATTTATAATTTGCAATGTCCTACGAAACTGAAAACGCACACCGTAACTGAAAATAAATAAATCAATTTTTAAATCATCCGTACGCCGAAACCCAGAATACAATCATCATTAAAATTGATACATTTAATAAAATATTCCGAATACGAATATAGTGTTGTTATTTTAAGCGTCAATTTTAATCGATAAAACGGTATAAAATAATGAACTGACGGGCGATGCGTTCATAAAACACGATTTTATCTTACCGTAGGGAGAGACACGTTTTCGAATATCGTAATAAAAAAGTCACAGATGTCAAATTTATGATGTCGGACCATTGTAAAGAGATTAAAAGATTTACTACGGGTCGCTATGGCCACAGCATTCGTAAAAGTAAGTAACACAGTTTGCTATCACATTGGATAATACGTTATCTAACTAATGTTATAAAAACGAAAGTTTGAATGTTTGTTTATTGCTAAAGCACGGCGAAACGGCTGAACGGATTTGGATGAAATTTGTTATATAGGTAGAATATACATAGTTTTTATCCCGATAAAATGAGTATTTGAGTAATCAAATTTCCGCGCTGAAGGCATTCCACACACGCGAAGCCGCGGGCGGAAAGCTAGTTTTCAAATATATCCCTAATATAGCAGATCGTGTCGCGCCTCAGCGGAGCGCGACAAGCCGCATTTGCGAGCATTATACATTTTGTACAATAATTTACGTTACCAAATGGCGCGCTGTGGACATGGTAATGTAGTTTCTAAACGCAGTATCATTTTTAATTGTAAATGATCAGATAAATCGAAAACAGATTTTGTAGTTACTATATTAGGTATGGTAAAGAAATTTCTAGGTATATCATTGGTTTTTACTGGAAATTAACAAACAAAGCTAACCAAAGTTAATTAAGTAAGCAAGTTTTGAGTAACATAAGAATCGATCTATTGATTTGCAAATGAGGCAGCTTACTTTGGGCCCTGGTTTGGTTCCCATACAAAATTACAAGACGCTTTTATTACATTTTCATTTATATGTGTATTTATTTACAAAAAAAAAAGTATTTGTGTAGTTTATCAACCATCCTGTATGTATAGTACAAGCCTAGTTGCTTAGTGTGGAACTAGATGGTGCTGTGTGTATGTGCAAAGATATTTATTTATTTATTTATAGATTAGATTAGATTAGATTTATTTAGTTCACTTTTACAATAGCATGTCATACATACAGTTTCGTAAATTTATGAAATTTAAAATAAAAGTGATTGTCAAACATAAAACAAAAAATAATAACATAAAAAACAAATTCCTGTATACAATAGTAAAACATATTGTTATATGTATGTCAAAATTAATTAAGAAAGTATAAGTATGTAACCATTGTTACGTCAACGTCATACCATTTTAGAATAATCAAAATGAAATAAAACAAAACAAAATAAAATATAAACCATATCATGAGATTATTGATATGCCATAATCACCTTTGTCAAATTATAGTTGAATACAAGTTAAAATAGATATATTAAAATGGAAAACATGTCAGGAGGTTATGAAAATGTCATATCCATATACTCTTTAATAGAATAAAATTCATTTTCCAACAAAAAGTTTCTCAGTTGGCGAATGAATGCGTCGTCATTTTTTTCGTCATGTAAATCTGCGGGTAGATGCTCATAGTACGTAGGCCCGATCACACGGGGGTTTTTTGTCGCGAGTGTTGTGCGTCGTGAGACAGATTGTAAGCGACCTGTACTCCTTAATAGATATATATCTCTCAAATACGAATTATGAAAAAGAGGACTATATTCACAAATGAACATTATTTGAATCTGAATATACCTACACACTAATAAAATATGTTATAATTAATAATAATAATAATTATGCTGTCGAATATTTTTTGTCTATTTGTGTAATAATTAAATTAACGTTTCATCTATTATCAATTACAAGTTATTTTGGACAACCGACCATTCAGCGGCTAAGGTAACCGGGTACGCAGGACCGATCGTCGTGGAAATCTTTGGGGGAGGCCATTGTCCAGCAGTGTACGTCTTTCGGCTGAAATGATGATGAATCCACCATTCATCGGAGAGTGTAAGATGAGTAATGACCATACCTTAAATACTATTTTTAGAAAACTGGGCTTCCATGCGCGATGGAAGCCCAGGAAAATACAGTAGTTTCAACTAATAATTATATTTATTTGATTTGAAAAATAGTTGTACTACTGATTACACATTAATGGTGCTACGGCGCTACGGACGCTACCCGTTACGGGTGTAAGTGCTACGAGGGGAGAAGGGGGCAATTTTACAAGTTTAATAACGTTGTAATCCTTTTGTATTGGCAACGGCAGTCACCTTTATTGTTCGTTTCTTGACTTACCTACACAGCAGTTATCTGGTAATAGAGAAGTGAACGTACCTGTAATAAAAGAATTAAGCACATTAGAAACACAAATATAACTGGTAATATATTGAAATAAAACATCAACACAGAGATATAGATTGCCATACCTAAACAGAGAGTGAGCAGCATAACTTCAAGCTAGCAATCGTCACTAACATCGCTAAGAGTAAAATATCCTTGCATACCACTCATATAGAACTACTTTGCACTATCCAACTACTTATTAAAAAGCTTCTTTAACTGAGGTTGTCTGGAAGAAATCGCTATCAGCGATAAGATCGCCTTTGTACACTTCATGATCTATGCTAAATGTTCTTTGTATTTTATTTTTGTGTGCAATAAAGAATTTAATAATAATAATAGAAAATGTTACGATAACATGTTATTGTAAAAGTTAGTAACAAAACAAATAACAATTAACATATTTTAACAATAACTTTGTTAACAATACACTACCATTTGCTCCGATCCTGACACACCTCTTTCGCTTCATACAGTCTCAATAAAATTCCTTTAAAAAAATAGCCATTTTATCAACATGTTACTAACATGTGGTACTGGCACCATTACGGTAAAAATTTGTAACAAACCAAATGACAAAAATAAGTAACATGAGAGCCGATGGCTCAGCTGTTAAGACGCGTCTCCTAATGTGGGAGCTCAGGGTTCGATTCCGGGTTTTAAAATAGAATTTAATTACTTATATGCATTTATACGACTGCTCTTAAACGGTGAAGGAAAACATCGTGAGGAAACGTGTATGCCTGACAAATAAAAAATCAAAGGCATGTGAAGTCCCCAACCCGCACTGGGCCAGCGTGGTGCAATGCCCCCATTATACGTGGGAAGCAGTGGGTTGTTTACGGGCGAATGATGAATTAATATGTTTGAGATCTTATGTACTTGAGGTATTCGGAAGAGAATATAGCGAGAATCTAGATTTTCGCACTAGCGTTCGTCGAAGAAGTATTCTGTCGCTATATGGTTTATCGCACAAGCAATGTGTCGACCAACAGAGTATCGGAACTTTTTTTTTTTATGATTGACTGGATTCGCATTTGACCACAATCTCATCTGATGGAAAGTGACGATGTGGCCGAAAATGAAGCACGCGATCCCAGTAAATGGCTATTCACTCTGTATATAATGTATGTAATAAATAATGTAGGATTCAGGAAAGACTGACGCCGGAAGGGAGTTCCATGCCTTGGCTGTTCGGATGATGAATGAAGAATCGAACTTCTTAGTGCGAATGTTCGGTATGTTAACTATATACGGGTGGAATCCCTCCCCACGCCTAGTAGTCCGAAGATGGAAGGGTGACGATGGAATACGATTATGTAATTCCAACGCACACTCCCCGATCTTTCGAACTACAATTCTTCGTACTTTTGTATTTCGATGTTTAGTGACGGACTCTTGGTATCCCTATGCATGTGAGGATTTACGCTTACAGCCATACCCAGGGATGGCGTACTCAAATGGTTTTGGTAGATTTTTTTTTTATGCACGACGGGTTGGTACTTGACCTCAATCACACCTGATGTTAAGTGAAGATGAGGTCGAAGGTGGAAGCGTACTGACCCGGAAACCCCAACATATTTGAGGGACTGGCTATCTTATCTCTGACAACCGGAACACAACAATGCTATTAACATTGCTGTTTGGCGGCAGATTTAGATAAGATGGTGGTAGCTAGCCATGCGGACATTTAACCAACCAAACCGACTACTAAATATGTACCCCGCTGGAGATCAAACCCGCGACCTCCGAAACGTAAACCCAATGTTGTTTACGTTATCAAAGATATTACAAAGGTCAAACAAAACTATGGATAATGAGAGAATACATCTCCAAAGTGTCCACCTTCGATACCCAGGTGTCCTATATAGTGAAAATGATATTGTTACTAAAGGCGGGGGAGAGGGGGGCCGGTGCAAAGTACACTCCGGTCCACCCTCCCAGCGCTAATGTTAGCCGTCAGACTCGACGAATTATGAAAAAGAAATTTCCCGTGGGGAGGACGATGCCTTATAAACGCCTGCGTATAAATCACGGTGAGCGCTAACGCCGCCAAATAAATAATTTTCTTTATTCATCAAAATTAAAAGCGGTTGACAAAGCGGTGTCGTTAATTAAAACCATCTTTCGACTTTTGGGGACGGTTCGATCGTCGAGTTAGCGGAGCTTAGTTTATTTGTTAGCGCTCCTTGACTAGGTTGAGAGACGCTTGTTTCAAAATTTAAATAAACAAGAAGTTTGACGATGTCGTGGAGCTGGTCACTTACTTTCAAATACAGTAGTTACAGATGTGTTTTAATCTAATCGAACATCTATTATAAATGCGAAAGTTTGGATGTTTGTTTACTCAATCACGGTGAAATGGATAAACCGATTTGGATGAAATTTGTAACATAGGTAGAACATACTGTGGAAAACCGATAAAGTGAGTAGTTCCCGCGGGATAATTAAATTTACGCGATAAAATTTCGCAAACAGAAAAAGGCCTATATTTATTTTTCATATCTATTTATTTCGGTTAACAGGCAGTGAACACAATAGGTATTATAAAATAATCATAAAATCTATTTGTAAGTATTCTGTCACCGCAACAGCGTTGATCACATATTACTTTTAAAAAATCTTCTTTGAAGTTGATGATAGTGATTATATAAGTATGCCTAAATATTACTTAATCGTTTCCATCTTTACGTCCTAATTGCGAAGGAACATGTTAAGTCTATAAGAGGAATGAAACTTGATGAACAATTTGGCAAATTGTAGACGTTAATATTTTGCGTCACAAACTCACTAGCGCCTAAAATTAAATCAAACTCAAGTATCGCAGCATAAAAACTCACGATAGCACACAAGAAAAAACTGCACAGTTAATCTAGACCGTGGCCGTAAAAGATTTATTTAGCAGTAATCGTTGGTTCTACAAGTGTACATCGCAGTTTTCAATTACACAAAGTGATGCCCGCATCGTTGCTGGGCCACCGCGAAAAACACCGCGGTCTGGTACCTGACCGATTGCAGCGACCACGGACAACGCCAAAACGATCACACACCACAAGAAAATAAAGTGAGTTTTCAAGCGCGCCGCCCAACAGCCGTGAAAGTCGGCGAGCAGCTCGTACCGAAAGGTTGAGGGAAAACTCGATCGCTTTTCCAGGGGGAAACTCTCAGTGGTTTATTGCGTTATTACCTGGACGTGTCTACCTCGCCGAGACACCCGCAATTTGGGGTGAAAGGAGCGATATGTTGTGAGGAAAAGGATTTTACAGAGCTCAAGAGCGG
Organism: Oegoconia quadripuncta; assembly: GCA_949316235.1. NCBI lineage: Eukaryota > Metazoa > Arthropoda > Insecta > Lepidoptera > Autostichidae > Oegoconia > Oegoconia quadripuncta. The sequence continues at coordinate 20,222,309 of OX438753.1, read as the reverse complement.
CCGAGAAAGGCCGCCTAACGTCCACGCTCAGCGTAATTTTCCTTGATAGAAAACACTACGGGACTCAACTCTCTGATTTTTATTTTTATCCAATTCAATATTGTTGAACGGTCCGTAAAAGCTGCGCTTTGTTCAGTTTGCTAGGATTTTCTGCTGTTTGTCTGGTTTGCACCGCATTAGGTATGTTTGCTAACAAAATAAAAGTCACCTACAACGTTTTTGGACTAAACTTCAAGGTTCTGCATAGTTCTTTTTTCTTCAGCAGTAGTTGGACCGGCTGTAGCCAAGGGTCATAATTATACTTGTAATATTGAAATAAATTTTAAATGAATCGATAGACGACAAATTTTGAGAGTGGCAAATTATTTATTTACACTTTATTGCATATAAGTATACATATTAAACAAAGAATCCAGGCAATATTAAAAACATACAAAAGAGACCTATTCCAGAAAAGCTCAGTAAGGAGACAATACATGTTTTTCAAACCAGTAAAAGTAAAATTAAGCGATGGAATATGGCCGATCTGTTTTTTTTCCTTATATTATAACAAGTAAGCAATCAATATTAATACTCATAAAAACAGACAATTTACTGAATAAATTCTATTAAAAATAAAGTATTCTCAAATCTAACAACTATTCTGAATAAAAGAAAAGAAACTACCGAAATGAATAATTCTTACAATCGCTTCAAATTTCCTCATCAAAAGATAATAAATCACATTACATAACGTTTACGACGAGCCCATAAGTCATCCACACCGAATTCGTTTCAATAAAAACGTTACGGAGCCCCAAAAGATTTGCTCCAATAATCGGGTGACAAAAACCGTAACTCGCTCTAAGGACCAATGAAATAAGAGTGGATGTCCATAAAATAAAATAATAAGCGGTCAATAAAATCTTTCTTAGCGACCGGGTCACGACGAATCTGTCAAACACGTCTGCCGGTGTAGGAGGAAATAAAAGCGAAGACATCACGGGGAGAGGGCGCGAATTGGTCGAAATTTGATCGGCGAATGGGACCATCAATTGACTGGTAATTGGAAGGCTTTAGTGTCAGCCGATCAGACCATATCTGTACTTATACTTTTTAATTCAACACTGTCTGATATGTTTCAATTATTTGTGAAATGTGGCCGAATAGAAGTCTACATCTAATGTTGCATAAAAGATATACCTACACGGCTTGGGAATATAAATTTAATGCCGAGTCAATCACTGCCCCTGTCGTCGCGTATGGTCAAATTCGCAATCGATTAAATGACTGAAAAATCGTCATAATTCCATCAAAATAGTGTGAAGCCTTAAAAGCCCATACACTCTCTCAGTGGGAGGATGCTGTGCCCCAATAATAGGAACATGTAAGTTTGTTGATGAATGCAGGCCTGTATAGGCTTATCTGTTTCAGACTGTACAGGCAATTTACTTATATAAAGAACTGAAGCATTATAACAAATTGCTTGAAATGATGACGTAACAGTCTTTAAAGAAAACTTGAATATACGAGCAAAATTGGGATTCACAAAAAGCCTATGCTTATAATTATGAGGAATCATATTTATAAATCAGTCACTTCCTCTTCAACACCCACGGCAAGAAATGGTAATTTTCTTAGGAATTCTAATTGCGTGAAAAAGGTGATATCTTGTAATGTGACGATATTTTTATACAAACTCGCGTAACATAAATAAAGCTCCAAAAATAGATATTCAAAGAAATAAATTTTACTTGTGCATTCGCTATAGCAATAATACACATAGGTGATCCAGTTTCATAACAATTGAGAACGAAATGGCCGACTTAGTCCGATCTGCGCCATAACCTCCGACTTCTCATTATGTAGATAGCCTCTCGATCCACATGTGCACGGTCACTAACCATCTTGGAACGTTCCAAGGCAACACCACAATATGACAAAACAACAAGAGCAAGTCGGGAGTCGAGTTGCGTATACTAGTTATATAACTTATAATTAAATACTCGTAGATATTATTTACTAAAGTCGGTGTGAAGATGGCGTAAACGACTTTCACTTGCTACGATCCTGACTTGCTTCATTCACTCTCATAAAATTATTCATACATGCTCGTCGGTTTAGGATACTCTTGACATAGCCTTTCTTTACAACGTCCACGATACTCGTATTCTCTATCGTTAGTCTCCTTTCATTCATCGTCTCCACATGTCCAAATCAGCATACCTTTTTCATGTCACAACGTCTTTTTTTACACTGCTTAACTCCCTAATTACACTATTCCTGATTCTATATTAAATAAATTTAATTTATTAAATTGCATGCATTAAATTAAATAATCGAATCTTCAAAATGAGTCCAAAACCGAGGCAAAGTCCTTAAAGTATTTGAAAAAGTATTTAAACTACATAATTCCAATAAAAACTGCATCTCCCAAGTAATTGGAAGAAAATGATTATGACTTCACCTAGGGAGCTGTAAAGACGGTGCACAGTTGCATAAAGGTAAGCAACATTGTACTAAGTGTATCGCCAGCTGCATAATCTGCATAATTGGAAGTCGTCGTAGGATATTGCGTCCACGTGAGTCGGCTGAGCAATTTTCTGCGTCATTTCCGATGAAGCGTCCGCTTGGACGGGCCAACGCGCGTGCCGCTACGGGTACTAACTGATATTAATGTGTACCGATGTTTAATTAAAAACTGTTCCATTTGTTCACGTTTTGGTTTTTAAACTGGACAGTGGTCAAGATATAAAAAGTTGTGGGTTATTGCATGGTTGCGGCTGCTGGCCTTTGAATTCAATTATTTTAATTGTAAATGATGTATGTTTTTGTTCTGTTTATCAGAAATACTACTTGACCACGTCATTATAGAAATTATTGGCATTATAGTATCGTAAAAGATTGTAATAAAAATCTTAGATATTTTACAAACACGTAATAAGTCTATATTCTTAAAGTTTTATTTTGGTAAATATTTAACTGAATTATTAACTCTTTAATTAATCAATCAATCAATGATCAATAACTCATTAATGAGTTAATAATTAAGTTAAATATTTAAAAAGTTAAATAAACAAACAAACCTTTGTTATATTCTTAAAATTATTATTTTGGTAAATATATAACTGAATTATTAACTCATTCACAATAATGAGTTAATAATTTAGTTAAATATTTTCCAAAATAATAATTATAAGAATAAAACAAAGATTTGTTTGTTTGTAAACTCTTTATTGTAGAAAATAAAATAAATACAAAACAAATTTACTTAAAACTATGCACAAAGGCTGACTTATCCCACAGCGGGATTTCTTCCAGTCTACCATGATAACAGTAGGAAGATATTTTGTGACACGCTAAAAAACATCAAAACACTATTGAACATGCGTTTGAATACTATCTCACCTTGTGTTGCCGAAGATGGAGCACAGAATTATACAACCAAGCAGAATCTACTAGATATTTTAGCAATTTTAAAACGGTAACGTTCACGAAGATATTAATAAATTCTATTCCATTACAATAAGAAAGGAGTGAGTCTACGGAACAAAGCGATGGTAGCAAAATTAAAAATACCAAACTTCAAATGTATCGAATATTTCTCAACATAAGTCATTCTAACATGCAATGCTGCTATTTTCAATATGAAATTTCAGGCCTAAATTTACAGAAATCAAATTATGTTTATTTAATTAAACATGACCCCAAGCAAACGTCACTCATAATGTCGACGGGCAGGAATTTTGTGCCCTTTGATTACATTTCTCTGCCTGTCCATGTTTCGCGTCGGTGGCGAAGAAATTTTCGATAACAATTTATAACTCGTGCCGATTTATAAGTAGTTGTGTTATTATTGTTTCAAATTTTATCTATGTGCAATTACGTAGTGATAATATTTATAATGCCTAATTTAAAACAAGAAACACTACTAAGTGTAAAGGTAGAGGAATATAATCCACAAATTCAAAACGATATCCATCTCGTGAGACGGAGAAGATAACTCTTTAAGCTGGTATCCTGATCCTGACTCATGGATTGACTCTGTCAATCGTGGATGGCTTACTCTAGAAGGTGGGTGAGCATTAACTAGCTGGCAGTACGGTGCATCTTAGAGTCTATGGGAGCCTGCAAAAGGGCTTGTATTGGGACAAGCAAGTTTCCATGGACAAGACACAGATTCAAGTGTCAAGTGACGGAGAACTGATCAATTAAACAGCTTTGTTTTTTCGTAGGATAAGAGCGCGAGAAGCGAAGAGGCAGATCGTTGAGAGGTATTGAGTTAACTTTATAGGTATTCAAAACCTACGAATTGTTTTTAAAACATCTGATCAATTTCATTAGGTCATTCATTATTCCCCGTTATATCAAACTAAACCTTAATATGTTACATTAATTCCGAGCCATACCATGCGTTTATAACAGCTAGTGTTTCACAGCCGTCCAATTTTGTTTACATTCCATATTGCGTCATTACCGTGTTCCAGTCATCACCTAGCCTCGTATATACCATCGCGTCACGATCGATGCCTCTCGTCTCATCCCGACACGCGAAATGCCGTGTCTCACGACGTTTTTTCATCGGATGAAAGCATATGAAAGCCCCTATTTATAAAACCGGAGAATAGTTTCAACGGACCGCTGAGTTTGCAGTTTTTACTAGACTATTTCTACGTGCACAGATGCGTTTATTTAGTTTTTATTAATTAACAAGTAACAGAATTGTTGGAGCAATAAACGCCGGGGGAAGTTTTTGCGTGTTAATCCGTTATGGAGAGGATTCTAATGTTATATTAATCAGTGTGTAATTTTCTGTAATAATTGCGGTTGGGTTTTCAATTTATTCATTGGAAACATGTTATTAAATAGTTTTATTGATGTAGAGAAAATTACTGTTAGGAATTAGTGACGAATAGGGCGGAAACTGAAAACTAATCAGACTCGGTGATGTACCAGGTAGATTAATGCGCTCATACTCGTAAACACAGTCGTTTATAATCTACCATAAAATGCTAGGCCGCTTTTCCCGGGGCTTGGTTTTTGATCAACGTATTTAAAAGCCTTATATCTTCCTATTTTTGAAATGATAATCAGTTTAAGTTATTTGAAATGTGAAATCCATTTGTATTTTAGTTATAATTTGTTGTTGATTTCTCTGACATTTTATAACTTTCAATCAAATGTAGTAATTATTTGACATTTTGAATAAGTTTGACATTGGTAGTTTCATCATCTCTCAAATGTTGTAATCAGGGGCATTTACATTAGTGAAAATATGATAAATTATAATTTACTAATGTAAATTTACTTACAACTTCTTATTACTATAAACATGCTGTAAAATGCTGGGTCATAGTCTTTCTATTTGTCGCATTGATGACGAGAGTAATGACTGATGACGATGCCATATAAAGTGGAAAACTAAATACTAATAAAATAAACCAGAAAGTAACCGAAAACCACACTGCTCTAACTTACTGAGAAGAAACATACGCCAACAATATTCAGCCAACATCCACAGTGGGATTTAGGCACAAGCGCCTGCGGGTTTGTGTGCTGCAAACGTGCGTATATTCAATACTGCTTTACTAATCCACTGCAAATGTAATCGAATCGCTCGCAAATGCAATTAGACAGCCATTGCAACTACTAGGCTTGTTGTTGGGTGGTTACGGTTAGATTTCGTGGGTGAAATAGGACCGTTGGAGTTCGAATTTCGGGCGGGTCAAATTTAATTGTGTGTTTTGCAGATTGGAGCTGCGGAGTGACAAACATCACCATAGCCCGTATAAACGCATCAATGCGCAATGGCTCATTGTAATAAGCACAAGGTGTACAAAACGGAAAACGGTTCTATACCTAGCGGGTTACTTGTCTAGTACTGGCTTTGGTTGCTGGCAGGGCACTTTTAATCGTCGGCCTGCTGAGCTATCCCTGACCTTATCTAAGCAACAATGCCGATAGCAATGTTCCAACTGTTTGAAATGAGATAACTAATCACTTAAATAAGTTGAATTCCTGGTGATCGAAACACCGTCGACTTCATCTTAATTTTCATGGGATGGGAAATGAAGCACTCGTCGTGCATAAAAAAAGTCGCCGGATACCGTCAGAAATTAGATTTTTTGGTATTATTTATAGTTGTTTACTTAATAATAATAATAATATGGTCTATAATAAATATCATCACTTACACCAATTATCTAATCCGAAACTCTGCAAAGCCTGTATTATGGATAAATACCTCTTTTAAAAGAGCAAACATTCGAGTTTCTTGCATGTTCTTCTCAGGAGAAAGTTGCCTTTTGAACAAGCCGTAGCTTATAAAATGTAAAAACTGACTATTTCATCATTTAACATCGTAGACCTTATCTCGACATTAGTCCAGATTAAGGTCAAGAGCGATCCCACTCTAATTAAAAAAAAAAAAAAAAAATTTCAAGTGTCCCCTGTGTACATACAAAATAAAGATTTTTTACATTACTTAATATTATGAGGAGGTAAAGTTGAGTTTGTATGAAGTAATCCTGGAACGACAGATCCGATTCTGAAAATTCTTCCACTAATATAAAGCTGCACTACACTCGAATGACATAAGGCTATGTCTTATTTTATATTTATTTTCAGATCTACGTGGAATAAGTCGCAGGCGGAAAGCTAGCTAGTATTATAAATACTAATAACTTAACTAATGTTATAAATGAGACCGTTTGGATGATTGTATTTTTGCTTGTTTATTTGTTTGTTTGTTTGCTTGTTTATTTGTTTGTTGCTCAATCACGGCGAAACGGTTGAACGGATTAGGATGAAATGCGGTATATAGAATATACCCTGGAATAAGACATATGATATTTCTTTATCCCGATAAAGTGACTAGGTCCCGCGGGATAAACAATTTAACATATCCGCTATAAAGTTATTTCACGCAGGCGAAGCGAAATACGAACATAGTTAAATATTTTATAACAATATCCATGTTCGTATTCATCATACCGGGATCAATATTTCTTTTCATAGGTAAATTGCTTTATAATTTTTTAGCTTTAAATTTTACTAATAAAACTCAAAGAAACAACTTTACAATCGAGCAGACTTCTAATACATTTCGAACCCGCAACCGTTGGTTTAGAATACAGAATCACTAACCAATACACAGTCCTATGTTAATATGACTAAATCCTTATCCACTTTTATGACACACCGCTGACCCACATGTTACAGAATTGGATTCGATTTAAGTGGCGAGTACCAAACGTATTTCCACAAAACGTTTCATACTCCGCAATCTCACAGATATACTGCCGCAGATACAGGTGTCCCAGGCTTACAGCCAGATGAAGTCACGTAGACCGACCACTGAAATGTGATGACACTGCAATCCAAGTGGCCGGGACGCGTTCGAACGCGGTGCATTTAAAGATAATCTAGACTATTCTGGACCATTCTGGACTAATCGACTTTAGTATAGCCGGTACTGAACATAACTGTTATGGTTGCCATTGCATTTGTATTGGATTATTAATATAAAATAATTTGAATTGAAGTACTCGTAGCGTAAATGCATTTTCATTTTCGTTTATGAGGTTTTTTATCCTCCTTTACTCTTTGGTATAAAATAAAGGGATATTATAAGTTTGAAGCTATGTCTGTCTGTGTTCCTGTCTGTGGTACTATACAGCCCAAAGCAACTGAACAGATTTCAAAATGGTAAAAATTGGATATTTTTATGCTCGGGGGTTTTCAAAATTTTCAATTCATGTCCGACATTTGCGAATAGATTTCAATAAGTCTTCTTTTGTTTAATTTCGCAAGGGTGGTTCCAAATTAGTTTGGTGACGATGTTATGATGCACTTCAGATATGGAGTACGGAATCTTGCTGAAGTTGGTTAATTTTCTAATTTTAGGCGGTTCAAGTAGGTATTTAGATTAGAGATATCGAGGTGTGTTTAGTCGATCAATGTTTATGTTTGAAATATTTCAACGTTTTGTTGCTATTTATAAAAACAATCTGTAGCGATGAAAATAGAAAAAGTGTAACTACTCGTTGATGTTACCCGCCTCCACATTTCTCCTTTTGTAACTCCTGTAAGCCAGGATCAACAGTGGTACTCTGCACGGTGTCTACTGAAGGTAGACAGTGCCATATTGGGTCTTTACCTATGAAATTGGAGTGTTTTTTCTTCGTTAATCATATGTACCAATTCCTGCGATTTTCAAAGCTATATCCAAATTTGTTTTTTATTTGGAAAATGGAATATTATTTCAAGGTTTCACATGAAATATTTTTTATTTTGTGGACTTTATTATTTATCACATAATAAAAAAAAATTAACAAAGCTCTTTTCATGTGCTTCCCATAATCATTTCTTAGATTCGCTGAAACTTATATAAAGCGGTTACTTTTAAAAATTAACGCTGCCTATACTTAACTTAAAGTTATCCGATAATACGCACAAAGTTTAGCTAAATTTGGATTTGCCGTTCCCAAAAAAAAATCAAAAATGTTTGTATGGTGAAAACAGTCTTAATGAAATTATCTTGGGCCACAGATTAAATAAATAAAAAGATTCATATCTTTTTTATTAGTAGGAAAGAAATTCTTGCTATTTCCAGTTCGGAAGGACTGGATGTGTGGCGTGAGAGTCCAGCATTGTTGTATTGAACATAATCTTCAATACAGTTGTATTGAAGACGCCAGGCCGATATTGTCCATGCACAGCAGCATTGAGAAGATACGCTCACGTCATATTATACGCTCACGTTATGACGTGAGCGTATCCACGCAGCCGCATCCAGTCTGCACCTATTGAATATAGATGCCGACCGATTGATGTAGTGAGAAGTAACCCTGCGAAACCAACGGTTGTGGGTTCGAATCCCGCTGAGGGTAAATGTTTGTGTGTTGAATACGAACATTAATTCACGAGTCATGGATGTTTATATGAATATTTATGTATGTTTATCCGTTATCTAGTTTCCATAGTACAAGCTTTGCTCACTTTGGGACTAGATGATTGGTGTATCTGAAATATTTATTTATAATAATAATAAATATCCTTAGACATACACACAGCGCCATCTAGTTCCGCAGTAAGCAACTATAGGCTTGTGTTGTGGATACCAGATGGTTGATATACTACATAAATACATTTTTTTTTGTAAATAAATACTTATTATAAATGAAAACATCCATAACTCAGGTACACATGTCCGTATTCATCACACAAACATTATGCCCCTAGCGAGATTCGAACCCGCAACCTTTTGGTATAGTGGTCACAGTTGCTAACCACTATACCAAACAGATCGTCAAACAATTTATGCACTTCACATTTCTCAACGTTTCAAACTGTTTTTGGTTTCACAATTTTTATATAGTGAAAGTTAAACTGTAATCCATTAAACAAGCCCGTTGCAAGTTTCTTTTAATTAATCTCTCCACCTTGTTTAGGCAAACAGAATTGAATTCCTGCGCTCGTTTATTGAATCCTACAACACAAGTTCATCGATAGCGTTTAGCCTTAATATAAACTTACAAAGGATTGGCGCTATAAAAGAACAGCTTATTTTATATATTGAACACTGAATTTGACGACATGTTTGGTGTAGTGGTTAGAAACTCTGACTGCTATACCAATAAGGTCGCGGGTTCGGATCGCGCTTGGGGCATGTGTTTGTATGGTGAATACAAACAATATGACTATAATAAATGTGTTAGCGTCGAATAATTGCGTGAGTGCATATGAGTGTGCATACTTCTGACAATATGACGTTAATATGTGTTAGCGTCGAATAAGTGTATGAGTGCACATGTGTGTGTATACTTCTGACAATATGACGATAATATGTGTTAGCCTCGAAAAAGTGTAGGAATGCACATGTGTGTGTGTATACTTCTGACAATATGACGATAATAAATGTGTTAGCGTCGAATAATTGTGTGAGTGCACATGTGGGTGTATACTTCTGACAATATGACGATAATATTTGTTAGCGTCGAATAAGTGTATGAATGGACATGTGTGTGTATACTTGTGTAACTCCATGCATGTTTCAGGGTAAAGATTTATGAGATTTCGCTATTGCTAACGCGAGGAAACGATTGTAAAATGAAATTATAAAAGAACTGATTATTTCAGCTGAAGTTTGTCGGAACAAAAAGAAAGACAAACCTATCTAAATCTGCTGAAGAAATGTTAAGAATGAATGCAGACGTTGCATTGAGTATTCAAGTCGACACTCGAACAGCGAATTAGTCACGTAAATCACCAATGTAAATAGTCGACATAGGTAATAGCGCACATTGAATTATAGATGAAGTATTGGAGCTGGATTCAGTTTTTCTCGTTTAAAATCCTTAGGGAAATATCCGACTGTTGTGGTTGCAAAGCCCTCAATTTATGCCGGAGCATTGGCGTCTATCTGGATGACAATCTTGACACACGGCGAGGATGAACAATGCGACGTTGTGGTGCTTAGGAAAACATGTCAAAATATGAGTTGTACAGTCCACTTTCAACATTACGTTGGTAAAATTCGAACAAAAGCTTTCTCGTGAAGTTTGTATTTTATGTCTATTTTTGGAATATATGATGAAAATGAAAGAGCACGAAGGAAACATCAAATTTTGCATTGGCCTTACAAAGAAATATCAAAAAATGTTCATATTTCACATCCAGAACGCATCAAGTTGGATTACGAAAACTAGAGCGAAGGGGATGAGAATTTAAGAACACAAAAACAAAGCCGCACAAAGGGTGGCACAAATGGAAAATATGCCTGCTGTTTGTGTTATAAACCCAGCCAATCGCGTTCCCGGAGCGTACACAATGTGCGACTAAACGCCACGGCAACAAAAGAGCCGTAAAGAATGGCCCACCGACATACTCGCGCTAATAAAATAGTTCGACGCAACAGGTTGCTCCGGCCCGCTCCGCCGGCAATACAATAGCAATAGTACGAACTACCTATGTCTCTCTGCGATCCTAGTACTTAGTTCTGCATTAGCCATATAGGTCTCTCGTACGGGGAATGGGATTTAACCTAATTATCGTGCAAAGATCCTATCTACTTATTAATTCTGATTACATCCTAGAGCTTAGTTAAACCAACTAGCTAATTAAATTGGTATAGGTACGTGAAAACATTATAGGTAAACAACGCTGATATCAGGATTAATTTATAAAGATCGTTCGCTTTCGCACACATGCGTATCGAAACGTACCTCCACGAGTATTAACAAATTTAACCGAGGTATTTCATTTCGTTACGTTCCATTTTTAGTCATCCATTTTGTACTTAATATGAAACTACCAAAACTTCTTGATGTCAAAGTCTACGAGTTCTTGTGTCAAGTAACCACTACAAGAACCGGAGACAAGAAAGACGGTCTCAAACAGCCGCCTAATTCCCGGGTCGCGTGTACCTTGCGGTTTCGCAACGGGATTTACAAGTTTTCTTCTATTGCTCCAAACGCTTGTTCCTGTAGTTAGCTACGGCTTATCTAACTTTTGCTGAACATTGTTTACTTTCTATATAAGTTGGGCTTTTAGTGGTCCCTTTGATAGGTTGGTTAAGTAATAAATCGTATTGTCTTAAATATGTTTGATTTCTGTCTATTTGTTAATTGCGATGGAGCATTTTAAAATAGTCACTTATTATATTATCCAGCAAAGAATAAAACAATTTGATACAAAATTTTATCAGTTCATTTTACATTCAATTATCAAGGAAAGTTTCATTTTCATATTTTTATTTTTGATTAACTTTTAGTCGTTAAGAATCTACATTTGACATATGAAGTTAAAATCTATTAAGTGTAATGCAAGATCGACAATAATCTTTAATTAAAATCCACAATGAAACAATAGATGTTGAAAGACATGACACGAAGAATAGTGTCAATCATCGTGCATATAAGATGCAGTATAAGAAAGTAGTAGAAGAAATATGGTCTTTGATAACATCGATGACGCAAGTGTATGCTAACAATCTCGTTTGACGTAAATTTCTTAATTGCTAACAACAAAACGTTTTACGCCGAGTTAACAAATCTGCATTTATTGAATAATAAAGTTCAGGATCTAATAAAACTAAAAGACATTAATATTATGCGTAAACGGAAGCCAGCGACGTTAAATGTTCAACCGCAGCCGACAAAGAACAATTTGTTAAACAAAACAACGAACACCCTACGAGAGCGGCAGTAAGTGAGGAGTGACAAAACTTGAGTTGGACTAATTAGCAATACAAACATGAATCAGAGGCTATTAGTTATAATTGAATTGTCTCTGGCGGCGAAGTTGGCGGCGGAAAATTTAAATATCACGCTTTTAAGAACGGAGCACTTTTACGATGAAGTTTCGTCTTATGAAGTTTGGGTAGTTTTACATGCCAACTAGTTATAGTATTTTAACATATTTTTTTATAATATGGTGATTAAACCTATTATAACCTTTAGTTGTTTATAAAATGATGCAAAAGAAGTACAAATTCACACACAAACTCTACTACAATTTTCTTGTTTTCTAAAAATAATTAGTTTATAAAAAGTAAGCAACTTATTAACAATCTAGTTTCACTCACTAACTATAATTTAGTCAAAGAAAATCGTTAAATAAACAATCATCAGGGAATAGATAAATAGTAATGAAACTTTGAAAATTGGAAATATATTGATAACGGTGACAAAGGATACTGACGCAAAAACAAAAAGGACAGTCGCGTGAGAATCCATAATTACAAACTTTGTACCACCTAATACATAAAATTGATAACACCAAACAAAAACATGTCATTTGGTCCCTAAATTTTCAATACGCTCATTGTTTTCGATTCGGCTAATAAATATTCATAGAAAACAAATAACGGTAAATTACAACGACAACTTCGGCCGATTGGGAGCCCCAGAGACCGCGCCGCGACAATTTTTCATTGAAATTTTATAAAACATTCCCGTTGCTTCGTGGAAATTATCTGTGCCAAAATTTTCACGGCAAGTTTGACATCAATCCATTACATTTTTCCACTTTTATCTCTAAACCGTCACTGAGAAGTTTCCTTTAATTGCAGGTTGGATTCTTTTTGAATGTCTTTATAATTTATTTTTGGCAAACCCCTCATTCACGTTTACGCTCACGGAAGCTGTAGGTTTGAATATGAAATAACGACTGAAAATTTAAATGTATGTGAACACAAATTTGAGAAATTTACTATTACAGACTCAGACGATGAGACGCGAAACAAATCCTGTGTAATATTATGTGCAACGATATTTAGCGAAACGTAGTCCCCCTATTGTTAAACTTACAATTCCTAAAGTATATTTAGCAAAACTCTCGTTGTATATAGGTAGAGTACATACAAGTACATACACTATCGAGATACGTTTTTGTTACTTGTCATTTGAATAGTAACGTCAGCTAAAAAGCAACATGCTTAGTAAGCGTAGTCGGTGACAACCATTTTTCCACAACATAACGAGGCTTGCCGGGAATTTACAGAGTCTAAGCAGATTTGGGGGTAACCGCCCGTTAGCCAAACGTGTGCCGCGCGTGCGCTTAAATTCGTTTCGTGAACAAACTCTACTAACTATGTAGGTACAGTTAGGAAGTGTTGAGACGCGAACATACCAAAATATGGAAGTCAACATTTTATAAGCAGTTTCCATATTTGTTTTTCTTTGAGATATCAGTTGCATCTACAATTTCACAAGGTGTTTACCTCGATGATATATTGTTCACTCTCAACTATCCCTAAATCGCCGATACGAAACAATTGAAGTACGCAAAAGTCAAAAAAAAAATTGGTTGATTCGGTTTTTTAAAGTACCTCGTTTCACAATGATTATGGTTCAGGAGAAGAAGCGACAATACATTTTTATAATATCAAAGCCTTTCAATATTTGCTAAAGTGAAACAGATTACACAATCTATTAGAGATAAACCTCGGTATGATCATCAGCGTCTATTTTATTTTATAACCAGGTATGTGAACTTTGGTATTTGTTTAAGAAAAAAGTGACATACCCAATGTAATTGGAGAATATAAAAATATACTTGCTATTCATATCAGTCATTTCGTTTACACGAAATTGCTAAGTCGCTTCTTTACCTACGCTTTTATAATAAGGTTACGTTATGTTTTATCGAATGACAAATTGTGACACATAACCTATTTATAAAAGACAATTTTGTCAGCCTTGTAAATGAGCAATAACTTTCATTTTAAATTAAATATATAACGATTTCTACTAATAAATTTTAATGCCATTTATATTTCAATTATATACATTACGCCTATTTTGATTGTCCGCCAAAAAAAAAGTTCACATTTTCATTCTTGATGAACGCTTCCGCCAATCTCTTTCTTCCGTCATCATTGAAAATTTCTCCGTATTTATTAAATAAGGTTGCACAGATGCATTATGCATTGTCACCCTAAACACTCAAAAGTGACGTCTTATGGTTCGCGTGCTGCCTGTTTATGTACTATATTAAAGGGTATGCACGACTCATACGACTTCTAATTACCTCGCATACGTCATTCGCGAGGAAGGCGCGCGTTCGCGCCGTCACATATCTGCTAGGCACATCTACCCCCCTTAATATTCTCATGTGGGTAAGCATAAATTAGAACTCGAATTTCATTCTCTTGTTTAAACATTTGAACTTTACTTATGGCAGCCACGATGTGCGTTGTTTTGAATTCTTATGGGAAGTTGCTGGTTGAGAAATGTTGTTTATATTGTTGTGTATTCTTAATGAATTAAGAATATGTCCTCTTATATTTATGAATTACACACACATATACGTCATTCCATACAAACTTTCATGTACAATTTTTTTTAAATGAATATACCGATTCTAATGAAATGTTATACGTATAAGCAGGATAAATCTAAAACGTTAGTAGAAAACAGTTTCGAAATGGCTATTTAAAAGAATATATTGCATTTTTTCTGTTACTATGGAAAACTTAAAATCGCTCTAATTTGGTAGTCCTACTCTTTTTCGAAAATATTCATTATTAACTTTTCAGATCTTAAAATTTGGACTTGAAAGTTTGAACGGAATACCCTGCGGGATAAACCCCACTAAAAGGGAAAGTGGGAAAATGGATGAGCATATATATCGGAGTAGACTAATGTTGAAATGGTTATTATTACACCTATTGTTTTAACATTCTCTTTGAATCACTTCGGTTTTACGATTTAGCTACCCGAGCAAATTAAGGACCAACCATTACAATGTTATTAAAAAAATAAAAGAAAATTTCTACCATTCGAAAATTGAATACACAAAGCTAAAATCTTTCTCATAGAGACGTACAAAGAGATTTTTATTTCGCAGAAAAATAATAGGCTACTATGTAAAAGCAAACCAATTTGAATAATAAGATCCTCAGAACGCTCGCTGAAGTCTACAAAAGAATATAATGATTTCATCGAACGTAAACAAAAAGCCACAAAATCACACACACGATGTACCAAATAATAAGGCTTTTGCGTAACAAGCTCAAGTAAAGGAATTAAATCAAACATTTGAGTTTGTTACCAATTCCAAGTTACCCCAACAAAATATAAACAAAAGGTCGGATGCGTCAATAAAAAGGAAGGCAAAAGTAAATAATAACTTTGGCTTTGTTTTAAGTAAAGGTTGACTAAGTGACCAGCAGCTGTAACACCAATTTTCCTTCGTATATAATATTTCTACTGATAGCAGTTTCCAATTGCCTTAGTTCTGCAGCTGTACCACATAAAAATTTTATAAGTAGTATTTTTCTTTAAATATTTTAAAAAAATCGGTATATATATGAAGTACAGTAGGTACTTTAACATTTCCTTTACACATTAATAGGTAAAGAGCCACCTACTGTGGAATCAAGACGCATTTTGTATGAGTTCTTATTTCCTCCTACTCAGCTAAGTCGGGATTAGGCTCCTTGTCGCACGCATTGAGATTTCGCAGACCGAGCGTCGGGGAAAATGGAATTTATGTATAATATCTTTTATGGAGGTTGCGTTTAGAGTACTTTCCTTGGAAATATCGGTCGATGAAGGTGATTGAGGGTGTATAGATACACGGAAAATGGAGCTGACGAATCAGTGTACATCACTGCCTATCGTTTCGTTGGAGTGTCACAAGCTTTGCTGTTTTTATGAGATAGAACCTAATACTTTAAATGGTGCAATCTTTTACATGGGTGAGTTTAAAAATAAGATTACTGGCATCGCGCGCTTTATTTTTTTTTAATACGCTTTTATTAACTTCACTTGTAACTAACAATGTAATCAAATCTTGAAAATTAATTTAAACTTACTTCTAATTGTCGTATGTATATGTAATTCTGATGATAATACTATAATTTGGTATCTTGGAGCTGATCTGATGATGGAGCCAGAAGGTGGACGGTGAAACTCTTCAGTAGCTACTAGTAACCCCTCGAGTTTGGACTCATGATTCGTTTGTCGAAGCCAATATATTGTACTTGGTGTCGATGATCTGATGATGGAGCCAGGAGATGGATAGTGGAAATGTAGCGTGTTTTTTTAGTTTTTTAAACCACATGTTATTGATGTCAAAAAGCCAAGTCAAAAGAACCCTAAACCGACGAGCATGTATGAACAACCTTATGGAGAGTGAAGGAAGCAGAAGAGGTGTGTCAGGATCGTAGCAAGTGGAAGTCTGTGGTCTCTGCCTACCCCCACGGGAAACAAGCGTGACATTATATATGTATGTATTTATGTTATTGATCGTTTATACAGCTTGAGTTCTGTTGCTAGCGTTAGATTTCTACTAAAGCTACCAAACTACTAATATCATTTTTGAATAACCCAATTCGTACACTCCCGAGTGGCGCTAACTGTATTAATAACATTACAACTGTTCTAAGAGACATTCGCCATCAAAATCTCGAAAGTGAGGTTGGTCCTTCGAGCCGGACTTTATCTGATTTAACCCCGGGATTAATTAACTTTAATGCAACAAGTCCGAGTTTGCGCAGCACTCTAGTACGACTGTCCCGTGTTTTATTATGGAAACTGGCTGAATTAAATAAAGGAGCTAGCTCGCGATTACAGTTTACAATAACGCTGGGTTTGAGATCACTTTAAATATTCATTCATTCACCTCCCTTAGTAATATCACAGAACTATATTGGTCTTTGTAATCGTTCATTAATAAGATTCATTCGAATGTCAATGTAAAATTATTAGGTTAGCAATTCGAATTGACAAGCGTATTACTGCAAGAGAAAGTTCGTTTACTACCATCCTCAGTTATGGAGAGTAGAGGGGCGGGTTTGGGTTTGTTTCGGTGTATTTTCTTTTTGTAACTATTTCCTTTTGCCCCGTGTTTTAAATACATCTTTTCGTTTTCTCTAATTTTGACATTTGAGTACATCAATCGGTCCATTTTGTATGCAACAATATTTAATCTAAGTGATAATCCGATGCCGATTTTGTATATAGTTTAAGCATCACACTAATAAGTATGCCTAATATCGAATTTTAAACAGTTCTTTTACTTTCAGGGTTCTGTTCATCAAAAAGTAAAATAGGAACCCTTTGTTGTCCGTCTCTCTGTCCGTATGTCCAAGCCCTTTTTTTCAGAAACTGTTGGCTTCTCCTTGTCCGTCTCTCTGTCCGTATGTCCAAGCCCTTTTTTTCAGAAACTGTTGGCTTTTCCTCGAGCTAAAGTCTTATTTTTCCGTGGCTCTTAGGTCTCAACGATAAAACTAACAAAGTATGCAGGACTAACTTGCAAGTAAAAAAATATTCGCTGCCCAGACTTAGATGTCGGCTTAATTGACTTGAGCGCAGTTCGTCGGGTTTGTTTTTTTAAGCCGCTTCTTTTCCCACAGATGATTTTCCTTCCGAAGCGGTAGTAGCTTGAACTTACTGTATAACAGACGAATGCATAAACCGTATTATTATTTCCAAGTGACATTAACTGACATTCAAGAAAAAAATTACATTTACCCGACTACCCCAGGAAGGAGGGTAATGTATTCGGGTGTATATATAAATGTATGTACCACCACCACCATCGCCATTTCATCTTCGGACTACTAGGCGCGGGGAGGGATTCCACCCGTATGTAGTTAACATACCGAACATTCGCCCTAAGCGGTTCGACTATTCATTCATAATGCGAACAGCCAAGGCATGGAACTCCCTTCCTGTCAGTCTTTCCTGAGATTTGACAGGTGAGATTGTGGTCAAACGCGTATCCAGTTAACCATAATAAAATGTAGATTTCTATGTTACTTCCTGTAGCTAAACGGTTTTGAAGGTGTCGGTTGATAGGTCTTCTTCATCCTCAGTGTATTTTTTTTTGTTTTTATTAAAAACTGGTTTCGCGTTTGACTACAATCTCACCTGATGGAAAGTGACGAGTAATAAGATATATGAAATTGTAAAAAATTCAACCGCCAAAATATTAAATATGCGGTCGAGATTTTGGTTTTCTTGTTATTTGTGTGTAACGTGGACAACTTAACGTGGGATGTAACAATGCAAATAAAGATAGTAACTTTATTAAATTTCGTAGTATAATTATTTTTAACCACTAATAAGTTTGATTCCACCAATTTACCCTTTTTTTGTTTGTCACCTTTATCTCTGTCTGCCCCGTTCCATGTTAGCCTTAACTCTTTTAGCCACAAATGATGAATCACGCCTTTTATTCCTGAAAACCTACACTCTATCAGAAACAGTGTCATACTATGTGTGTCAAATGTGAGCAAGACCTTAGGGCTTCGTTGAAGAAGTATGTCAAACTTTAACAATTGTATTAAAATGTCAATACATACTAAAACTGACACAATACAACTGTAAAACAAAATAAACTTAATAACTTGTTTAACTGAAGTCCCGCAAAACTAAGTTTATCATAGACGACCGATTGGTGTAGTGGATAGTGATATCAGCGAAACCAACGGTTGTGGGTTCGAATCCCGCGAGGGGTAAATGTTTGTGTGATGAATACGAACATTTATTACCGAGTCTTGGATGTTTATATAAATATTTATGTGTATGTTTATCCGTTATCTAGCATCCACAGCACAAGCGTTGCTTAGTTTGGGACTAGATGATTGGTGTAAGTGTCCGAAATATTTATTTATTATTTATCATAGAGCTTTTTATGTAAAAAAACTAGTCAAAACAGTGGAACCGCGTTAATTGGTTCAAAATCTTCAAAATTTCAATCTTCATGATTTTTTCAAGATTATCTAGGCAATACTTTACAACCAACCCAGTTTATCCCAACTTCCCTAATTGTCCCTTTTTTAACGAATTGATAAAAAACAATCTGTACAACTGCCTCCAACCCTTAAATTAGTAAAAAAAGAATCACTCGGCGCCCGAACCGAATCCGATTGACGGGCCGATAGTCCGTTATTGGGTCCGAGACCCGCACACGTCTCTCATTGGTGAACGTTCAAATTGGATTCGTTTTCCGAGGGGTTAAGGACACGGATTGGTTGCACCGAGGGTTGAGGATACACGGAAGCACTCTAATGACGGCCAGGACTACAATAGCACGTGTTGCCTTGTTATTGGTATCTGAGCTGACCGCGACGAGCGATTTGTCTAAATGAGATCCGGACCCTACATGAAGACAGTTTGTTATTTTTGTTTATTTCGAATTATAAACTAGGGTTGTAACATTGTTAATATATTATTGAAGTTTTGTAAATGATGATAATATGAGCATCGAGCGGGCAGGAACCTGGTGGAAAGTGATTATGTGATAAGTACAAAGAAAGGCGTGACTACTGCATTGGAAGGCAAATTTTTACACATACTATTACCGTCTCTACTCTGCTCATACTCCTGCGAGCCAGGATTAACAGCGGTACTTTACATGGCACCTACTGAAGGTATATCATGCCCTAAGTGACTCTATTACTAGGTATTTAGGTCTCCAGACTATATAATTAAAGTAGAGTTAAAGGTGTGATGTAGGAAAGAAGTTCCCAAGCCCAATGGAGTGTAGCTAATTTCAATTTCAATCAATCAATCTATTATTTATTTGTGATACACAGGTGTACATGTTGTTATGATACATTAACTTATAAATATCATCTCTGTGATCAGCCAAATTGGCATACAAATATGGTAGTCATGTTAAAATAGTCGCGAAATTTAATAAACAGCAGAATAAATTATATCCGCTAAACAATACCAGTAACATAGAATGAATTAATATTAAACAATTAAATAGCCTCCATTATATTATGTATCAATTTCAAATTTTAAATTATGTATTATTTTTATGATAATGGCTGCATGTATGTTAACAACAAAAAATATAGAAAAACATTTAATTTCAATCTTGCTATAAAATGTCATAGTTAATTAAGTAGTTCGCTATAATGTCAATTTATAATAATATTATCTAAATATGAATGTAGGCATATAATAACACTATATTAAATTGAATGTCGGCATATAGGTAGTAAGACTAAACAATTAAAATTAATGTTAAAAAATAAAATAATTGAATTCAAAATCAGTCATTAGAGCTAAACCTTTGCTAATGAGTGAAGCTTGACCCCCTAGTTGTGAGACATCAAGGACAGCTCCGGAACACAGTGAGTGTTAATGTAGCAAAAGGCTACTGCAAATTATAGTGTCAATAGCAATCATAGCAAAATTTCCAAAAGGCTTGAAAATTATATCGAATTTACTTAAATGTATGTAAAACAGTCGCAGTAATATTTTTAATTGTTGATATTTGTTCCTCAATCACGATGTAACGCCTGAACGAATTTGAATAGATAAACATTAATTTGCTTCCCCAGTCACACACATACATTCAATTTCAGGCACTTTTTATAGGATTATTGTTTAAGTAGTGTGTGCTGCAGCAGCACAAAAGGGTCAAAGCTCAGTGTATACTCATAAAATTTGGTTTACAGAGATGGTAAATTTTTCCTAGGTTAATTAAGATAACGCGTAATTTTTTTACTGAAATTTATAAATTCATTCCATGCGGGCGAAACCGCGGTCGGACAGTTACCTGAAAATAGAAGCGTTTCAAAAACCTTTATCTTTTCTCATCATGGACTTAGCTGCAAACAACATTGAAACGAATGTACAAAATATTTTATTCACCTCACTATTCCTACTAAACTAGAGAAAATGTACATTGCAATATGGACTTTAAAGCTGCAACATTAACGCTTACTCCAACTGCAGCGTTCACCGTACAATCGAGAACAAAAGTCCGCACTTTTCACACACAAAAGCCCATAAGAGTGTTCGTCGGACGTTCGCGTGTGTACGTGGTGGACCACGGCGTAATCCCGTATACCGGCGATTAATCTTCGTTCCGGCTCTCACGAGGTGGTTTGCTGTGGGTAAATTTGTGGGTACGGCCACGATTTGCCGGCCATAGGCCCCTTGGGACGTGTACGTCATACGATAATCCTTTGTTAGCTAATCGGCACTTTTATCGGCGAGATAGGGAGTCGTGATATCGACGCCAATGCGCACTGATTGGTTGAGCTAAGGGATTTGTGTTACAATCAATCAGTGGAAAATACGTAGATATAAATAAACAAATGTATTTCGGAACCTCCTTGACCTTTATTTAAGCAAAATCTAATCTAAATATATCAATCGCTTTCCTTCGCGTTCGATTCTCAGTGAGATATGTGTTAAGTTATAATTAATCAAATCAATATTGAGACAACCTGTTTGGTGTAGTGGTTAGAAACGCGGGTTCGAATCCCGCTAGGGGCATATGTTTGTGTGACGAATATGGACATGTGTACCCGAGTTATGGATGTTTTCATTTATAATAAGTATTTATTTACAAATAAAAAATGTATTTATGTAGTATATCAACCATCTGGTATCCGCAGCACAAGCCTATAGTTACTGTGGAACTAGATGGCGCTGTGTGTAAGTCAAAGGATTTATTATTTATTTATTTACTTATACAATATTTTATGGAAGAAAACGAAGAGTAACTCAATTAAAACTCGGACTAAAATGGATTCAGATCCCAATATAGGTACCTTCGGTTAGCCATAACTATGTGTTCCAGGTCCGAATCTTGAAGGAGGGTGCCCAAAATGCTGGCAGCATTACCCTTTGAATGGTAAGGCTAATTCAATGCCAGACGTAGCTGCTGCCTCTTTTGTCACTCGAAGTAATATAAGCGTGACGACATATCTTTTAAAAAAATGACATCACGCAGTCGAAGTTTTAGATAGATTTTCAATATTTGATATAACATTATGTTAAAAAGCTTCTAATCTTTTTCAGAAGGTTATAGCTGGGCTGGTATACCCCATAGTCTCTCTGCAAAGACACGACCATATTTTATGTCTGTACTAATCGCATAAAGCATGAACGAAGCACGCATATATTTGGTGTCGTTGTAGAGACTACGGACCATGCTAGATCCACAGGAGATTCTTAATCATAAATTAGAATCACAGGAATAATAATCTCATATTTTTAAGGTCTTGAAATTACCTCGGTCTCTTGGTGATAGGCAAAGAAAACCCCAGACTCAAAGCACAGTCAAAGTTTGAGATCGATTGGAATAATTTATTCAATTGAATTCATCAACAACTATAATTTATAATAATTGTTGACACTAGCCAAAATAAATTATTATTGAAGAGTTGTAAACTCCATTACCAAGTTTAATGACGAATGAAGATAGGCAACATAAATACGAAGGTGATACCGAAGTGCGACCACAGGAGTCGACAATCGATGACCTGTGCCGAAAACTAGACACCGAGACATTCAGGACTAATGCACACGTCAGAAAAGTAACCTTGCTTGACCTACGGCAAAAGGGCGACCTGCGTCCGCGTTTTTTAAATTGACTGAAAACGCGTTTGGAGACAATCTCGCCCGACTGAAAGTGACGATGCGGTCGAATTGGAAGAACATAATTCAGGCAAATGACAAACTCTGGACTTAAAGATTCCAAAATTATTGGATACTGAAATTCCTATTAAGAAAGATGATAAACGATTAATGAAATAATTCAACGCCGAATGCGTGAAATTCCGGCCAGTGATTAGATGTTTCTTTCGTAATTAGCCAGATACAGGATACAAATCGTACCTATGTAGATACCACAGAATTAACGCCTACATTTTTGAATCTTGACGTTAAAAAATATACCATCATTGTGCGTCTGTAATTCGGTTTATATTGTAAGGCGCTCACGTGACGCGCCACGCCCAAATGTTTCACCCGCATTGTGACAACTTCCACCTTCCAAATTGTATTTTCGTGTTCCACCGACTTTTCCTTATATAAATACTGTCATTAAGACATGACAGGTGCTAATGTTTGTCGAAGTATCGAACCCATTTGGAAGTAACGTAAACAATGCGTGTTATGACGATTGTGACATTCACTGACAGGCTTTAATGGAGATGGAAAATTAAATTCACATCGAAACTTTGTGTACGAAGTCCTCCCTATGTACACACGGTATTAAAGTGGTTAACCAGTACAAATGAAGATGACAGGATTATAATACAATAGCTTTATAAATCTAAAATTTAAGACAACAAGAGAAACGCGGCGGTCATTTACATCTCTAACCGTTTTCTTACATTTATTGTGTCATAATTAACAAAGTGATAGGTGGTAGTGCTAATATTTGTTGAAGTATGGAAGCGACATAAGGAAACATTAGGGTTGTGATATTCATAGACCGACTAGGTGACATCCATGTACGATTGATTAATATATTATGTCAAAAAATCCTTGAGGATGGTCAATAGAGCAAGGTTATAAAAGAAAGCGATATGATTGTGATTTGAAAATTTCTAAAATAGTAATTTTCCAAATTACATGACCACAAAAAGTTTCAAATTCATTTGAAAAAAATATGTAGGTGGGAGAGCTTTGGGAAATTAGTGAATCATCTATAAAGTGACAAAGACGATGATGGTGATGACCAGCAAAAGCCCATTTAAAAGGACTGTTACCCAACAATCTTGGGATGTACAAGTCTAGGTTGAATAGGTGAATAACGCGTGCTTTATCTTCGGGTACGTTAGTACTATATTAATTCTGTGCTTCGGGTAAGTCATCACTTTCATCAGGTGAGATTATGGTCAAAGGCATTTCAGTCCATCACATAAAATGTTATAATATGATAATGTTGAGTTTACAGATTACGACTGACAATTAATCCAAAGGTAAATTTATAGACCATTGGATGATTTTTCCATCGTATGTACCCTATACGTAATTTAACACTGCCAAGTTTTACTGATGGAGGAGTTATGGTCAGCGTCACGCTACAAAGAAAATTCTGGTTGAACGCTACATATTATGTAATTATCTTCTTTGAAAAGAAAATTACCCACACTTAAGAATACAAAATTAACAAAGGGAATCCATTTTGTATCATAAGCACTCGTATATGTAGCGGCAATCGGAAGCCTTATGTTTAAGTGGGTCATCAATCATTCTGCGACACAAAACGATAGACTAGGTCCTTAATCGATATACAATATTGGTTAAATCAATAACTTAGAACAAGAAATGGTATGTCTGATTACTTTAAAATCAATTGACAACCGGTATATCTGGCTACTGTGATCTCCGTAGGACGGCAACTGAAATATGAGAAAACACTAGTGGTCACCCATTCAAGGACAGACCGCGCCCAACGCAATGCATCTGAATAACCGATAAATTGATCACTATAATACTCGACCCCATATGGTTCAGGTATTAAATAGGATATATCGTAAGCCCAGAATGGCTATACGCCTATAATGGCGAGAACTTTGCCGAATAAATTAGTAAGGGGGAACGCCTGTTATCTCCATTCGCAATTTTACAGCACCGAGCGAACAAAATCTTCGGAGTAATTATTCGGATTTGGAATAAGAGGGGCAAAAGAATTCCGACAAGAAAAAGGACTTAGATAAAATTGGCTAAGCCGTACGCAGTTTTAATGGCGGTTGGTAAAACAGTTTACCCGACTGCGGGAAGATGGGTAATGTTTTATTAGAGTATGGCTAGTGGGAGACCATAATCCACCAGTATTACTGGAAAAGATCTGGCTTAAGGGGAGTTTAAGGGTTTACATTGATTTTGCATCTGACATTATCGTAGGTTTATGCATCCCGCCCGATAGGTGTTATTTAACGCCATGTTTTCCCATGGTCTTGAAAATCAAACAATCAATCAAAATGAATGAATGTACAACATCATCGACCAGTGATGTGCAGCAAAGTTTTGATCGCTTCCAGATTAACTACCTGTCTGACCAGCCTGGCGATTAAGACAAATCCTCTGCACGCGATGCGATTCCAAGTTGAATGCAGCAATGGACCTTTGCAGGCTGCCGGTGTGATGTGATACAAAATAATTTGTTGACTGAAGAGCACAAGGCATTAATTAAAATGTATTTAAGGTTTAGGTTAAAAACAGTCTTCCTTATATACTACAAAAACCTTAAACAAGCTTTCAACAAGGGTTTGCTCTGAGTGTTACCACAAATTCACGTTTAACATGAGTTTCACTGCTGTGTAAGGTTTAAACTTGCTTTTTTCGTTTTCATTTGTCTTTTGTGTAGTAAAAGAGACACCTAGTGAATAAATATGTTGATGACAGTTTGTTTTCTTGCGTAAACTAGTTTCTCTTGTTTCAGTAATTTAGATATCCACTTAGTTGATACTGTATACTTCAGTTAGAGGTACATTAAAGAGGGCTCTAGAGGCGAAAGGTGGGGAGGGAGGCCCCGGTACGTCATTACGGGGCCCCGCGTCATTTGTTTATTAAACATCCTCCGAGGTGGAACGGAATAATAGCGCTGTAGACTGTCACGGCCGCTTTCCCCTGGAATTAAAGCGTACTGACGAAGCGCGTCACTTTGTGCTGTTTTCGGCTCCTAGTTATTAAGTTCCGTCTTGAGGTCAAAGTGAAAAGGCTCTTTGGAGAGCCCAGCGCAGTATGCCAATTGTCCGCGATGAAAGGAATCTTGAGTGGTGCGATGTACGGGGAAATAGACAAGGTTTTTTGGGGATATTTCGAGGAAAGGAAGAGGGTGGGAAGGAGCTGCGGCGGCTTTGTTTTGAGAGGTGGATCGACTTCAAACATGGAACACTTCCGAGCACTGAGCCACGAACAAAATTTTCTTCTAAGTCTTGTGTCATGCAAGACGTGGCAAGTAACTTACCATTTGACTCCTAAGCTACGCTAGTCCCAGGATAGCTCCACAACCACAGAAATGTAATTTCGATGTCCAGTATACAACAAAACGAAATCTTTGAAACCATACCCAAACACTATGCCCATCATCCTTTCAAGCGCAGGTATATATCCGCAATGAGCACCGTAAACAAACGCCACTTGCCTGTGAAACAAAATTGAAACGGGCGACACATTTATAATGTCACACATCAAGAGCACGAGAAATAGGGTAGCAACCACAAGAAAGGGGCCCTTATTGTGTGCTGAATGCTCAAAAAGTCAATGCATATTGTAAATGTTTGTATATCAACACATTCTACTAATAATGGTACTGAAAATGGTAATGAAATCAACAATACGTATTGTTGTGAAGAGAAGCAGAGAGAGCAAACAGATTAGCGACAGAGCTCTCTGGTGATAGACTGAGAAAGTAAATTGGATTGAGTTTTAAGGGTGTTATTACACCTGCATGATCTATTTTTTTTTCTTTTATATCTTGATACCGCTCTGTGATGTAATCTGTAGGCACACCTACAAAAAGCATCTTTTTTAACTGCACATACCAGACGGTGTTCTCTTCTAGTAGAGAGGGATTCATTAACTCCATGCCTCTTGTGATACCCACTACGTCTATCTAATCTATGTCGCATCAATGTTATCCATCACATAGGTCAGTATGCGCAATTTGAAATGCTTTACCGTCGACTTAGCGCTGCGCTGTGTATCGAGGTTCTACAACAATGTAAATGCGACTCCGATCTGACATGATATTTGTCAGAGAGAAGGACTGAACCCAAAATAGGTAGTTGGAGGTGCGCGCTAGCTGCCGTACAGAAATTAACCGTAAACACAGGCGGCTTGTATAGACACGTGTGGAGACAGCGCAATAACATAACTGAATCAATCTATTAATGTCTTAGATATGTGAGAAACAATGATCTGAAAGGTTCATTTTTTCACTTTTCTCCACTCTAGTGAATCCTTTGTCTCTCAAACTGTCATAACAAAAAGCTAATGTAATTTTTGCTTGCAAACATTAAAGTAATATACATTTAACAGTTTAACCCAAACGACCCCACTTTTTCAAACTTTCCAATATAAATCAAAGTAAAAAAGATACATATTTAACAACGAGAAAGAACACTTTGAAATAGGAAATTAAAATTATCAATAAGCCGGAAAGATTTCTTTCGGCTTCGGCTAAAGACTTTTAATTAAAAAGTTTCCAGAAGTATCCAAGGGAGAGTATGTAATCTTTTGTAAATTAATTCGTAATTGATAACTGCACGCCAATTAGGACGTCCCGAAGAAAAACTTTTTTAATGTTATTATTAGACATTTGTCACGTTATTTCCGTGAATGGCAAGATTATTTTTTAATTTCGTTTTCTTGACGTAGGTACTGGAGTAAAATAATTTGCTTCTGGAACCCATACTTTGAAGGTTGTTTTAGATAAATCACCAAATTGATTTTACTATGGAATAATTTGGAGGTTAAGAATAAATAAGAGGTTAAGAATAAATAAACATACATACACTCGACTAAAATATATGTTGTTGTGTGTGAGATTTTTTTTTTGATACTGTTCACATTCAGAATAGTCGAAAAAAGAAGATTAATCACGAGTATCATCTCTAAGTTTGTGTCGGTCTAGTTTTATAAGTAGGAGCCTTCTTTAGTGTGTCTTGTTGGAATAGATAAACCGCCGCCGTCGCTCAATGTAAACAACATTGGGTTTCATTTCGGAGGTCGCGGGTTCGATCCCCAGCGGGGTACATATTTAGTACTCGGTTTGGTTGGTGGTAGGGCATATTAAATGCCCGCCTGGCTAGCTACCACCATCTTATCTAAATCTGCTGCCACACAGAAATGTTAATAGCATTGTTGTGTTCGGGTTGTCAGAGATATGATAGCCAGTCCCCCAAATGTGTTGGGGTTTCCGGGTCAGTAAGCTTCCACCTTCGACCTCATCTTCACTTAACATCAGGTGTGATTGAGGTCAAGCACGAACCCGTCGTGCATAAAAAAAATATATGGCTATATTTATGTGTGTGTGGAAAATAAATAAGCTGTATGAAAAATCTGTTCATTTTTTCTCGTTTCTTTTTGTGAAGAATTAGAGATTGTAATTTCGGGTAGCATCGCCAGCAGCAAAGAAGAAAAAAGGAAAAAGTGAAACGCTTAGTGATACTGGCCAGTATATTTGACAACAAAGGTGTGGAATCCTCCCCGTGTCTGGTATTCCGAGGACGGAGAGACGATTCTGGAAAATTTCATGCAATTCCAAAGTACACTCAATTAAATGTCTCTTATAAAACACAGATATCACAGCAACCTTGTGACAGAGTTCACGGCTCTATAATTTTAGAGAGACTTCAGAATTATTCAATCTGACGGTCTGAACTACCCTTTGAAATATTTTTTCAGATATTTTAATTATCAAATATTAATTCAATAATCTATAGGTCTATTTAGAGCCCCTGAGGGACAGCGCCGACCCAATTAAGTTGATGAATTGTTGCTAGGAGCTGCTATATTGATCGAATACGACTGATACATAATTCTTTAACTCGCAGAGGTTTCTACCTGAAGCATGTTTAAAATGGCCTTATTTCTTCATAGCTACAATTAATAAAAGTATGGGGTTACATTACTCGATAGCTGTGTGTATCGTCATAAAGTATAAAAACATAGTCAGTAAATTATCAATAACATATCCATCCTTTCGAGTTTCTTGCTTGTTCTTCTCAGGGGAAAATTGCATTTTGAACAAGCTGTAGCTTAAAAAATGTTAAATTGAATATTTTAAGTGGACTCTATAGACCTACAAAATAAAGCATTTTTTACTTCGACTTTGATTAGACTTTCGGCACAGAATTAATATATTACTATACTTTCGGAATACAATGATTTTGCGTTATCTAATGAAACTATATATAAATCCGAGGAAAGTTCTATGAAATTTTAATGCCCTTAAGCTTCATCAGTAAAAAATACACCACAAACACCCGTAAGCAGAGTTCCCTCGTATTCAATTAACCAAAGTGATTAAATTTTTACGCGACTTAAAAAATATACTCCCAAGTTTTCCGCTTTTGGAAGTATTTCAACGATTTTATTAGCAAAAAAATGTGAAACCTTTACCCAGGTATAGAATTTCATGACTTTATATTTTAATGGATAAATTATGTTTGGAATTCTTTTAAGGTGCTATTAAACCAGTGTTTTAGGATCGGCGACATGATGGCAAAAATATTAGGGTTATGGCGTCACAAAAAGTAATGTAAAGCTCAAGGTAAATAATAGCACAACGTTCTCATTTCTCTCCCTCCGACTTCTACCAACTACAGAAAAAATACCTTTCTGTGGCGTGCGAGCAACAATTTTAATAAATAGTCTAAGAAGTTCGATCTAGATCTTTTTAACACTAGTTTTATGTCAGCGAGGCGTCAAATTAAATCAACAATTCATTTTCTCTTTTTTTTTGGCCATGAATGAATCTGGTATATGTATCGCGAGGGCAGTGTGATAATGCATGTTGTTGAATTATTTAATGTGTTTCTATTTGTGAGGACCTGTAATTGGCTCTTTGTTTCCTATAATAGTTTCTGTTAGTGTTATTGCAGCTATGGGTTTTCCGAATAAATAAAAATAAAATACTCGTATTTGTCATGAACATCCTGAGTGAGGAAGCATGAGGACTCAGTCATTTTTTTGCGTCATTATTTATTTCATTTTGTTCTAGAACTGGGAATCATGCTGTAGCATTACATTTGCGACCTTTATTCTTAGTTTGAAATAGTTACAATTATTATTATTATCCTTCGGCAAAAGTACTTAAATCAGGTTATAAATTAATGTAAATATAGTTTGTGGACAAAACGTGTAATACTCCTAATTGACTTTAAAAAGAATACTTTAGGGCGTTCTTCCGGACGTGCTTTGAGGTTCTAAAGGAGCAGATTCGGCGTCGACGAGATTCAAAATCGTTTTGCTGTGTTCTTCAAACCTGTAGAGATGGTGAAGCCGTTGCTCTAGGTCCCAGCCAGATTATCTCCGTGATTCTGCTGCTCATGATTGATCTAAGATATGCTGTGTACAATGACACTCATGGGAAGATAAGTCTTGCTGGATGTTATACAACATGCTACATTCCTTCTTTAGACATTTAACAGTAACATGCACTAACAAACTACTAGCTATTATCATTACCGAGGTCATGAGCCACAAAGGGCATCTGAATTCAACCTTTGTCAGCAAGTCGAAGCACATATAAATCCACCCAACACACCTCCAGGGAATAAGTGTAGAGTAATTTGTGAACACAGGCCACGCCGGGCGTCGCTAGAACATTAACTATTAAAATCGTTGCATATTAAACTAACCTGAGAGTGGTGTAATCCAAAATCTACCTGGACTCGCTTTTTTCTTGTTTCCTTAAGGAAGTAAGAGAAATGTTTTTATGTGTGAAATGTAGCGAGTCCTTTACAAGAAGAAAATCTGACCCAAATACGTTAGAAACGAATACAAAGGGTGCATTTTGGCGAGAGTCCATTGGAATTTCCGTCATCACTTCCCAGCCTCTGACTACTACTACTACTAGGGGTTGCGCTGAAAACCAGCGCTGTCAATTACCATACGACATATTATTAGCAGCAAATGCTGACGCCCAATCCCTTTTCCACAAATACATTTAATTATGCTAAATGTTATACCTACGAAATTTTCTGTATTTGTTGGAAATATATACTTTTTCTTTCTTTCTTTCTTCCTTACTAGAGTTTCAGTACCTAGATCTCGTCTAATAGTCGACATACTCGTACCAATCATTTACAAATACACTAGGCACTCCTATCTTCGTTCATAATTATCCGGCATCACTTTTCCCGAACTCCAATAATCCAAGACCGACCACATCTTTGACCACATCGTCACCACCAGGTAGACTTCTAGACAAAAGCGTAAGTATACTTAGATTTGGATTTCCGGATAGATCTGGATATCTAGGCCATAATTAAATAAAAAAAAACAAATTTTCAAGATAAGGTCTACATGGACGGGCTTAACAAGAACTAGAGACATTGATTTTACCGCCATGTCCATGATCACTAGAGGGGTAATACAGCTGATGAGGCATACATAAGCAGTCAAATTGTGTAATATCTTTTGTTGGATGTAGATTCTGCCGGAGACCACAAGCGTTCAGTTTCACTTTTTGTGAGTTGACCTACTAATCGACAAATAGGGGGACAATAACCAATATTGCATACTCTTTACAGCTTGTAAAAGTGTATAAGTGCATTTTGCCTGCTTGCCTAGTGGCTGATGAGAGCCTGCCTGAGAGAGGGTGATGCCTAGGGGAGACTGCCTAGTGAATGAGCGATAACTGTATGTCATGACGATTTCAAATGATATTCTTATAACTTACGAAATAAAACATTTTTGATTTGATTTGATTTTAATATCAGATATTGGTTTTGTTTACCACAGATAGTCATTTCATCAAATGACAGAAATTCTAGAGAGAAAACAATCCTATTGTTTATCTACCGCCAACAGTCATTTAACACACCGTGAAACTTTTGCTAAATTATTTTTATTTATTTATAATTTATTGCAAACGTGTACACATAAAGGTGAAATACATACTAGATATAGGATGTACATAAGGCACTAGTTTAACTAGTCTAAAAAGAGATTTCTTCCAGCAAGACCCTGCAAATGTGAAGGAAAACATGTTCGATAGGATAAACATACAGACGTGCACTGAGAAAAATGTGTTCATAATCAGCTTAAAATCAAAAAGACTATAATAATAATAATACTTCAAATACAATAGAATAAATACCTATTTAATATTAAATAAAATACGTACATAGGTTTTAATTATGAAATAAATGAGGAATGCCTGTATCTTTTTAACAAATAAATATATACTTACATATAATATATACATACACTAAACATACAAATCTGTCATATAAACATACACAATATTATTATGCATACGAAATTTTTTGCAATCAATAGAGAGTATTATTTGTATCAGCCGACAGCAATGTAGATCTTAAAACACAAAAGCATAGCTAATATGCCATATAGATAGATAAAGCGTTTATTTGTTACTCTAGCTACTCACACACATACATAAAGATTTAAGAAAATTTCGAAAAATGTATCTGATCATCATCTCAGCCCGTAAACATCCTACTGCAGGAATATACGCCTTCCCACGTATAATTTATTTTATTTATTTATTTATATAGAAATCACACAGCATACAATTACATTTAAAAACATTTCTTAAAATTTTTAAAGCCTAATTTATAGAGATTTCTAATTTTCAATTTAAATATTAACCGGTATTCAGCTAACTTTGATAGTAAATAAGCTAAAAACTAAGGCATTGCTTTACAGCGTTTGTGTGTATGTGTGAGTGAGAGAGTGTAGAATGTGGTTGGAGTGTAATAAACAAATGCCTTTGAATCGAAACAATTTTGAAACGAAAACGCGCAAGGTCCAATCTCTTTACAGCCTCAACTACTGAATTCTTAACTTTAGTGAATTTAACGTTAAAAATATCAACTTCCAAGAAATATTTATTGTATTCTTGCATGCACCGCAGCAAAACAGAATATTGTGCATAGTTCGTGTGAACAGAAGGCACACTAAACATTTTGGGTTGGCGTCGTACCGATATCCTATTAGGTACTTGCAATCCCATGATAATGATAATGAGGGAGCGTGGGCCATAGTTTACCAAAATATGTTTATTAACAACTGAACTAAACATATTTGTTCAGTCTAGATAGCACAGGCCAGAAACAAGATGACTTATTCACACGAGTGCAATTCTTAGACAATTTGAAAAGCATTTCAAAAGGAAGATGTTGCCCAAAAAAAACCTTTGTTTTCGACAGGTAGACCCTACAGCGTTGAGAGTTCCAAACGCCACTTGACACGATTCATTTTAGGGTTCCGTGAGATTCGGTAGACACGATGATATAATTTTGTCCGACCATCTGCCTCATAAACTCCAATACCTCACCCCAAAAACTACAATTTACTACAAAACAAAAATTTGGAACATACTATTGTAGAATTACGGTAAAAAATCTCATCCGGTATAATGCCTAATAAGTATACCTTCTCCTTCTAATTTAAGAGCTATGCTCTTGTCGGTGGAGTATCCGCCATACGTAATGCCTTTAAAGAATATTGATGTGGGAAAAGTCACAAAACGCAATAATCGAAATAAGTTCCCAGTTACAAACAAAATGTGATGTATTTTTTGCCAATTTGTGTAACATGTAGGGTTCTTAGTTGGTAAAATTTTTCGATTTGTGCAAGGTATCAGTTCGATTTTAATAGAATTACCTACCCCCTTTTCAACAAAAAGGCTTTTAAAAGAAAGAAAAATACAAAAACTTAAGAATCACGCCAAATTTGATTTTCATTACGAAGGATCCCGAAGTTTGTCTTCCACAAACTACACTTCACTAGCTTTCAACGTTTTTAAATTGAAACTGGAACGCTGAAATTGCCAGTTACACAATGTTCAGTAATCTACATAAACAAAAAATTATGTATTTTTTTTAAATGAAGAATCCCGAAGTTTGTATTCAACGAACTACACTTCACTAGCTTTTTACCTTTTTAAATTGAAACTGGAACGCACCCTCTCGCGCTTCTATGCGCCTGATACCAGCTTCATTATAAATTAACAGAATTTTTGCAGGATTTTTCATTAATATCTTTTTTCGCGCAACCCGGCCCCGGCGTAGCAGGTTTGTTGAAACGTTATAATTTGATATTAACTGTATGAACAAGAACCTTTTTATATTACTACTGAGTAACTTTTAAGCATTTTTAGAAGTAGGAATGAACAGCGCTTTATCTGCTAGAAACCTTAGCACCCACTTATTCATAAATCCGGGACCCTTGTATAGTTCAAGTAATCATTTAACTAATATTATAAATGCAAAAGTTTGGATGTATGTTTGTTTATTATTTTAGTTGTTTTTTGCTCAATCAAGGCGAAAAGGATGAACGGATTTGGATGTAATTTGGTATAGAGGTAGAACATAACATGGATTAATACAGAGAAGTCTTACAAGGTAGAATGCTGTCTAATTGATTGGTGCAATAATGATTACTAACACTGCTTTAGACACCAAAAATGAGAATTCGAATCCCGCTAATGGTATATGTTTGTGTGATTAATACTGATGACCAAGTATATACAGATGAATATGTACCTATATGTGTATCCATTATCTACAAGTACACTTCTTACTTTGGGACGAGATAATTGGTACAGACCTAAGACATGTCTGAAATCTTACTTTCTTAATTCAGGGTCTTTTTGACATCGATAACTGCTTCTACTCGGATGCATTTTTGTGCGCCCTGGTCTGGCTTACGTTATGTATGTTGGCTATACCTTCTTTAAGTTATAGTTCCCTCATAAATGTAGTTGCTTCGTAGTAGGGCTTGCAGTTCATCGCGCTCGGCATCAAAGTTTCTCAAAAATCTCGGACTTGCCCGCTTTGGACACTTGGCTGTTAATGAGTTAAGCAGAATTGCTGGATGCGATTTTCAAACTTTGACCAGCACACGCCAAGGCAAAAATACGTACGAGGAACCGTGTAGAGGTCTCTGCCTCCTGCCTAAAGTAGAGCTTTTATTTTATAGGTAGGTATGTATAACCGTAGTCGGATTTTTATATTGAATTCTTAGATTCGTCTCATGCAGACCTTAAAATAAATCATACTAAAACCGCAACTATTTAAGATAAGATTTTCGCCATTGCAATAGTTTGGCTAGTAGAGACAGGAACTCCATTGTCTCAAAATTATTTCCCATAAAATTTCCCATATACCTGTGCAATTGTGCATATAGTACATCGAGAACTACATTTCCCATCGGGTGCGGCGCACCGCGGCCGTGGCAATGCACTTTCGCTGACCCCTTGCCTCCTCCCACGGAGACCTCTCCTTCCCTCCAGCCACTTTCTTCCATCCCCTCTCTCGCTTGCACACGTGCCTGCGCTCGCGCTTCCCGGGTAGGTACCGAGGTAATAACATTCTACGACGCGGTACGCCGAGCGGAACGGGTTCCTTCGATGACTTGGACGATTATTTGTATGAGAGACAATGATTGCCTTGGATACATCCAGATTGGTTTAGAAGGAATTCGAATTGTAGAAATTCGTTTACGAACGTATCATTAACTAACAATATTGTGTTTTGAGAAATTCCGGGAATACTGTATCTATTGATTTGATATCTGTTCAAAGAATTGTGCATAGATTATGATAGTCGAGAAAATACAGTATACAGTAGTTGAGAAGATTAACATCGAACGGGCTCTGTTATCAATTTTTTTTATTCTTATGCACGACTGGTTCGTACTTGACCTCAATCACACCTGATGTTCAGTGAAGATGAGGTCGAAGGTGGAAGCGTACTGATCCGGAAACCCCAACACATTTGGGGGACTAGCTATCTTATCTCTGACAACCGGAACACAACAATGCCACTAACATTGCTGCTTGGCGGCAGACTTAGATAAGATGGTGGTCGCTAGCCACGCGGACATTTAAAATGCCGTACCACCAACCAAACCGAGTACTTAATCATGTACCCCGCTGGGGATCGAACCCGCGACCTCCGATTCATACACCCAATGTTGTTTACATTGAGCCACGGTGGCGGTTCTATTTGAATAGTTCATGTAGCTCAACTAGATGTGACACTAGAAGAGGCTTAACATTAATTGAAGACGTATTTTATGGAATTTATATCTACCAAAATGTCAAGG
Organism: Oegoconia quadripuncta; assembly: GCA_949316235.1. Lineage (NCBI taxonomy): Eukaryota > Metazoa > Arthropoda > Insecta > Lepidoptera > Autostichidae > Oegoconia > Oegoconia quadripuncta. Next base: position 20,186,310 of record OX438753.1, on the reverse strand, counting down.
TGCGGACGTCAAAGTTCAAAACATAGTTGAATTTCCTCAACTGATCTGATATACCATAAATATAAGACAGCCCTTATCAAACATATCCAGAACCTCCACCCTTGAGAGTTAATACACAATGAAATAAATTTAACTATTCAAAAGATCAACCCATTCCAGAGGATTCCAATAGATTTTTAGCACTTTCTTCTAAAACATGCTTCGAAACTGGCACAAGCTAGTCCTCAAATTATAGAGGATTATATGCGTTACCTTTCAACATAAGGTCTACTAACTATCTTATCCTTTACACCAGAATACAAAAAAAATGTGGGCATTTGGTATAAGAGCCCCTTTGCACTTGGTAAACTAGCCCCGTTCATGATACAGCAGTGATATATTCAACCCAAATGTTCTAAGACAGTATTTCTCACATTTTTCACCCGTTCATTCATGCGCTTTTAAAAATGAGGTTAGAGCTCGGCACATAGCATAGTGCACGCGTCATAATAGCAAGAACGAATGCAATGAATGTTTCATTAGAAATGCAGCGGCGAGACGGTAACTCATCGCGAATACACTTGGAGAAAGCAGCGCCGGCGCTGATTCAAAACAATACATCACGCCACGCTTAAAGTCATTGGTTGAGACAAACACAGATTTATTCATCGTATGACATTCTTCGTATTGAAAGATATTGAAGATGGAAGTAAGATAAAGTCTAAGCCACACAGAACGCAAGACGCTAAGTTAAAACATTACAAAAATAAATAGTAGGTACATGATGATTTTGATGTTGAATCAAGTTATAGTATTAAATAAAACGATAAATAATTCGCCGGAATGTTTTATCTTTAACAATGTTTTTGGGAAAGAAAGAAATAGACAAATTTTACTAAATGAAGTACATGCAGGAGGTGCCATTCCAGACAATTCCACAACGCTAAGTTTGAATAAATACAATTCAGTTGTTTAAAGCAAAAACCCGCTATAACTAAAACATGACAAGCAACGATATCTATGCTGTGTTAAAAAACAGAAACGAACGCTGCGACCGCGTGAAAAAGATTGATTTATTTACACACACATATTACAGCGAAATTTAAATCTATATTAAAAGTTTCATTCGTTGTCGGCACAATGCCCTGTAAGTACTATCGGCGCCACGAGCATAAGTCAAGTTAGGGATTACGTGGGAGTGCGGGATAGAACCCCGCGTCAGAAACTAGACGTCGCTACTCAGCCGAGAGTCACAGGCATTCCGACTCTATCCATCAAAAATTTAGGGCGACATTCGTTGGCATCACCCTCCAGGGAACAACGTTCTAGGCTTGCGAGCACATCGACAGGTATATCCCGAAAGGTTTTAGGATCACATCGCTGTACACCTACTCTCACGGTTAAGTCTAAGGGTTTGGGTGCATTTTCTATTGCGCACATGATGCTGCTACGGGAGATTGCGACTAGCAACATTCCATCGTACAATGAGTAATTTAAAAATTCAAAAACTCGTCGAGAAACGTGCGCGAAGTGAAGCGACCAACGAGTGCTGCTCTGCAATGGAGACTGTTATCTGCATGTATGCTATACAGAGCACGGTAAGGGGTATCAACGCCCTGTAAATAACACGATCAGGGGCTGGATATGTATAGCAGAAGATAGTACTCGAAATTCTGTTACACAATACGTAAATTGGAACTATGAATAACTGATACGTAGATCTCAAGTGGTTTGATACGAGCGAAGTCTCGATACAGATAATATTGTCGATAGACGTGATATTCAGGTTCCCATAGCCAATTCAGATAAGGCAAAAACCCGAAATTTAAAATATAATAATTTTGCAGAGACCGTACTGCATATCTCAGTTTTCCTTGAGCTCATTTAATTGATTCAGTATTTCATACAAAGTAAGCAAAATTCTGTAGGTATTAGTTCTTCTCTAACGTCATGTTTCTTTTCAACTAAATAATAAAATAACATCCAGTCGGGAGCTCTTACATTGTTTTCATTTTAATTCAGCGAACATCGGCTCAGATCGAGAATAAGCCCTCCGTTCAGCACCGAAAGAGATTGTTGAAACTGATATCAATTAGGATGAAAAGGAGCGCAGTTCCTGCAGGTTAGTTGGTGCACTCGGTGCTAATTGGTAAACATTCAATGCACAAGAATGCTCGCGTATTCCTACTATTTACAAATGAAATTCTTTCCAAGCAAATATTTCCAATAACACCGTTGTGCACCGTTGTGTTTCAGTTTTTGGAATTCCGCACTAGGTATTTATTTGCAATTTAATTATTCTACCTTTATTTGATACTATTAATGAGCATTCTACATGCCTGCGCTGTGGCGGATGCCGAAATATCAGGCGGATGTTGTGATGGATCAGTTTCCAATGTTCACTGAAATATTTTTTTAATAAACAATTCAACAAACTGCTTATGTCTATTCGAAATTTAGACATGAATTTGTTTATTATGGGACCACCGTTCTTGAGAATTGAAATGTGTTTCATGAATAAAACTTATAGCTTTACTCTATACAAAACATTTTACATTTAAAATTTCATCATCTTCATAATAGTCGACTCAAATTGTATTACAAAATTAAGATCTAACAAGTTCAAGTTTAGTTTTGGCTAACTTGAACTAAATTGTTCTTTAATGTTCCTGAAAGTGAGATGCTAAATTGTTTGATACTCTCTTTAATTTCCTGGTCAAAACTAAAAGTAACTTTGAAAGTAATAGAAATAAGTTTCATTTTGGTCAATGCAGTTACACTTTTGCAAGTTGAAATATGAAGTTCGTTAGAGTTGTAATATTTTTAAGCTTTCTTGCAGTGGAACGTACTCAATAAGGTAAGAAATTATGTAGGAAGATTCGTAAAAAGTAATAGTCTTCGGAGTGCAGAGGACGAAAGTAATTTGCGTTTGACTACAATCTCAATTAATGGAAAGTTTACTACTATTACTACAGACAGGAACGCTGATCTCTATAACAAAAGCCTCCCGTCAAGTTTAGAGATCAGAGGACCACTAATATATGTATTTTAATTAATTACCTTTTTTTCGTCAGTTCGTCAGTTCATTTTAATTAATTAAAATTAAGTGACCTCCGATTGGTGTAGTGGATAGTGACCCTGTCAGCGAAACCAACGGTTGCGGGTTCATATCCCGTGACGTTTGTGTGATGAATATGAACATTTATTCCTGAGTCATGTATGTTTATATAAATATTTATGTATGTTTATCCGTTATCTAATATCCATAGTACAAGCTTTGCTTAGTTTGGTACTAGATGCTGTGTGTAAGTGTGCGAAAAAAAAAATCACGAAATAGAGCCAAAATGCAATTTGTACCATACTGACTATAAACCCTGCAAGTATGACTTAAATAAAGGTTATTGTTAAAGTGACGATGTGGTCGATGGCGATCTCAGCAAAAATCTATTGACCTCGCTCATTTTTTTGTACGATTGCGGAAGGACGAACGGTGAGGAAAAGGCTTCAAGGCGCCACCACTGCTTTTTTTAGATTAGCTACATGAATCGGATTTAGCTCACACGTTACATTTCCCCGATGATTAGCAAAATCGCCATCACAGAATTTAGCGAACCGCAATGATATTCATAGGAGTATAACTTCCTAACAAACAAGTAGGGAATTTGACGTTCACAGATTTTACGAACTGCTCTAAATCCGGATTCCCATAATGATTTATTTATTACACTTTTTAGTCAAAGGAAGATGTGATTTGATCCTTTTTGTAGCTGAATCGTGTTCCGTCTTTAATAACGGCAGCGTTACATTGCTACATTTTTACTTTTATGCGCCTTATTATAACTTGATGCTTTGAACGTCTTTTCCTAGTTAGGTACGCTCGAAGTCTCCGCAACTAAAGTCAAGGAAAAAGTAGAAGCATTTTGTATTATGACGCGCATTCTAACTAGTAACAGATGAACTGCACTGCAATTTCGGTTATTAAAATTCCGTAGTAATGGGTGACTATTATTTTTAGACCGTCGATCTAAAATCTACTATAAGCTACAAAGATTGATATAATTTTTTTATAGTTTACAATAAACATAATATTAGTAGGTACTGTTAGTTCTATCTGCTCAGGAGTGTCGGTTTGCGATTGTTAGAGCATTGTATAAGAAAATGAATGAACAAAATGATCCCTTTTATTATAGTATAACCTAACAATATTTTTCATCAAAGCCAACCTAGAGGTACTGATACTCCGAATTTAATCAATCGCTAATCCACTTGCTTTGAAACTGATACCAATAGCGAAAGAAACACCCCAAGTGTTGATTGGTGTAAACCCGCACCTAAATTTCCTTGCTCAAGACTAAACTCAGTATACAAAGTGGGTAATTAATATTAAATAAGCGTACACAAACATAATCCAAGCAAAACATATAGAGCTGTCTTTAATATTCTCATGCTCGATATAATCCACTTTTCGTTTAATACTTAAAACATTAAAGCTATAATAACGTGTTCAAGGAGACTCACCGTTTCGGACGCTGTGAAGCGCCCGTTGCTGCACTCAAGTAGTGAAGATTCACTCACCTGGAAATAATTAAACACGGGTTTAAAATTTAAATTAAATCCTAGGTAATTTTAAAACGATGAAGTTGTGGTGGGAACCAAAGAAGAAAGGAGTTGCTTATGAAGGAACAGATGAGAGATAGGTCGCTAGTCACAGAGATGTGAATACAATAAAACGCGAGTTAAAAAATAGGAAAAACAGATACAACTAACAAACTTAAGTAGAGGATATAGTAGCGTATGTATGTTTTGTTCAGAGTAACAGAACACTACGTTGAATTATTTTGTCTTATCGGTAAGAAAGAGGACAAAGGACCCAGACAGGTCACCTGATGGAAAGTGGTCACCACCCTTTCCATGAACACTTTTGGCATGAATTACGAATGCTTTATCGACATAGAAAGTTTCTTTTGATGGACTGGAGACGCGTTATCAGATAAAGCAGATACCAGTAAATGCTTATTTATTCAGATCGCTTGAAGTGTCGTAAATTAGGTTAAATCATCATCATGGACATTAAAATCCTGACTTTAATATCAACATTTACAGTTAGATTTTAATATCAATGTAGTTCCAAATTCTTAGTTAGATGTGGACGGATATGTCCGATTTTATCCAACTAGGTTAAGTTTGGCGCGCAGATTGTTGCAAGCCTTATGTCAATAACGCACCGATCGGTGAAGGACGCCTCCAGCAGAGAATTTACCATCGTGTTTATGAGGATATGAATTACATTTGCCGGATGGTTCAGACAAACACGGACCAGGCCCATGCCCACCCTACTGAAGACATTTATGATTTGATTCGTGGCATAGCTGTCACCACGCTTTGCAAGTAGCAATGTTGATAGCTTCTTAGTTAAATCTGAAATTCATGTACTCATTACCGTTTGTTTGAGATACGATAGCCAGTCTTTCAAATAAGATGAGGAGAAGCAAACTTTGAAATAGGAAAAATGTAAGTGAATCATATATTTTTGTCCAGTCAATAAAAACGATTTAATGGAACAGCAATTCCTTTTTGCAATATTCAGAGTTGGTACAATAATAAGGTTGACAGTCTGAACCACCCGGGAAATGCATATCTTCACATATACGGTAGCCTATTGACTGATGTGTGTGTCCTCTGGGCAATAGTCCGACTCCATTCAAATGACTCTGGTGTTGGCAAATTTAACCACGAGATAGATAGTGCCGTTTCCAGCAGAGAGCGGCTTATAAACAATCCTTTATGGGCCAATGTTCTATGCAAATTCCGAGCGCAACAATATCTATATCACCGTCTCTATCGGAATACAAACGTTTTCAGTTTGACGCCGAAGGACGTTCCTCTATTCATAGGGGTAGAGTCCGACCACAATCTCCGCTTAACTTCATTACTAAAGCGAATTGCTAAACGATCTATTGTTGACCACGGTTTGGACGTCTGGCCCCGGCTTTATGGGGTGGTTAGACATGCAAATAGATATCAACTTGCGTCCGCTCTCGGGGATTCATTTGGACGTGCTCTTTGTTGATACGATATTTGAGATCAGATAAGAAATTCTTTCGAAATTTATTCCTTGAAAGTACTGCTAACTGTGATATTTATTTTCTCTACAACAAAACGTAGGTACTTTCAAGTGTTAAAGTTCATTATTGTTTCCACTCTAGTTATCAATTTCAATTCCTCATTGCCGTCAATTATGTGGTCGCTCTTGATGATGATAATACAGGCTTTGACAATAGAGCAAATCCATTCTGTATTAGAGCTCCTTTGTGGGGTAACCTGTCTATTAACGGGAAATCATTTGGCCTTTCAACGGACAACGGGCTGTTGTGGCTAACTTTGTATTGTGGAATTATGTCCAGTTTAGAAATACTGAAATTGTACGCTATTCGCAACTATATTTCAGGGAAGCGTTTGTGCTTGACTTTAATCACGGCTTATTGAGGGGACTGGCTCCCTTTTCATAAAAAAACGTTTCATAAATTAAACTTTGGGCGGCCACTCCATGAATAAACGCATATAGAAGCGACGGGATTTGGGTGTGGCGGAAACACCATGCTTCAATGCGGCTTTGCTTACGCATGCCTATACGTGCCTAAGTAACGTCTGCACGTCTGCGCCAACTCGCCTGTTGCTTCTGTGTATCTTGCGCCTTACGCGTTATAGCTTATATAAACAACCGTCAAAATTCAAAACTAATCTGTTGTCATTACCAAAAGTTTTATGAACTGATCACTTTTTTGAGCGATCATGACTGCATGATTACAGTAGTAAGTGCTAGCCGCAGACTTAGATAAAATAGTTGCACCTTGCCACTTAAAAATAATCAAACTGAATGCCAAACATTAATCCGATTCGGAATTGCGACTTCCGCCTCTAAAATCCAATGTTATAAACATTGACGCAAGGACGTGTCTAAAAGAAAGAAAAACTGATAGTAAACAGGTGTAAATCAGTACATCCAAAACGCAACTAGTGTACCAAACAATAAGTAGCAACCGGTTTAAGTAGTTGTTTAGACCATATAGGTACACCATCTACTTAAAAGTGGATTAGTCGAACTATGAACTAGTCTAACATTAAGTAGCAACCAGTACTGGTTTAAGTATCATCTGGTCTAACAGTAAGTAGCAACCGGTAAAGTAGATTGATCTAAGTATCAACTACTCTAACAGACAACCGGTAAAGTAGATTAGTTTAACACTTTCACGGACAGTGAACCAGACACAATAGATGTTTTATTGTTACAACGTCGATAGGAGTTCAGTGTCCGTGAAAGTGTTAAGTATCATCTGGTCTATCAGTAAGTATCAACTGTTTTAAGTATATTGATCTAAGTATCAACTAGTCTACCAGACAACCGGTAAAGTAGACTGGTTTAAGTATCATCTGGTCTAACAATAAGTAGCAACCGCTTTAAGTATATTAATCTAAGTATCAACTAGTCTAACAGACAACCGGTAAAGTAGACTGGTTTAAGTATCATCTGGTCTGACAGTAAGTAGCAACCGCTTTAAGTAGATTGATCTAAGTATCATTACTAGTCTAACTGTAACTATAGAAACCTGATTAAGTAGATTGGTCGAAGTATCAACTGGTCTAACAGTAAGTAGCAACCGTTTTTAAATATAATCTGGTATCTTGAGCAACGTGTACATATCCCACTTCCCATAGGAGACTATAGTTGAATATTTTATGAACGTATGCTTGGATCTTTGTTCCTCAATCACGCCATAACACAAAATTTTTATACCATCCAAAAATAGAAATCAAACGTAGTAAAAATTTTATGAACTACATTTATTGATTATTGTAGTATTTACTGTAAGTGTTGTAATTCTTTGTATTTCCAAAGATGTACTTTTACAGCCTTTATAAAGGAAATCGGAACAACGTATAAGAATTCATATAATCCCTGTCAATACAGATTTCATGGTTCACGCTCAATGTAGCACGAAACAGGTAGCACTTGCCGACTCGTCTTCGCTTATGTGGAAGTGAAAATATTTGTACAACCTTTTGGCGAATCACACTTCTATCTTGTGTAGGTCCTTCTATTTCGGATTGTTGCTTTTCGATGTTAACATGTTATCCTTAATCTTATCATTCTTCATGTATCATCATCACTGATCATATTTGCTTTTATTGATCTTTTAGCAACTTGCTAGTTTTGATTTCCCTAATTGTTCAGATATACAAATTATACGTCGTACTATCTTTTTGGACATAGTATCCAGAACGACCGGTAAGAACGGGCAAGCATCCTGCGACTTTATCAGGCCTATGTCCAGCAGTGGACGTTCTGTGGCTAATATGATGATGATGACTATCTTTATGTCCCTTCTACTACATCCGCATTGGCGCACACTTTTCTTTTGATTATCTATAATTTTTGTTTTATTAATTTAAACACTAAGTAAAAATATTAAGTGGCTTAAAACAACGAACTGTCACGAATCGGAACCGTCTGCCGACCAAAAATGAATAAAATTTTATGACATTCACAGCAAAATTTTTGACATTTTCCCCGATAAACTATGCCAAAAGCAATAAATTTATAGCGTCACATAAAAGGCAAATAGAAGAATATTTGTCCATAAATATTAAAAGCAATACAGTACTTTTAAATTTGAACCAATTAGCATTTCAATTGCAAGTATTTAAAAAATAGCCAAAGACATTTCTATGGTAACCTTTGCCTACCTGTCCCAGTTCCAGTTGAACTTCGCCGACGTTGCTAAAGTATTATATGTAAGTATTATTTAATCTCTTCAGAGTACATTAATTACGAAACTTGCGATATGCTCGAGTCAAAGTGAATTTGCTTGAATATAGTCGTGATACCGCTTGGAGCTGATATATGTCGTAACTTAGCAACTCTTGCACCGTCATGTCTTAAACGAAACTCAAGCTCATCTTAACCAAGTTATTCTAACTGTTGTACACCTAGTCTAGTATGAGACGAGGGAGACGGAGCAACTACAGAATTGCAGGGTTTACATGCCACATCAATTTATTTTACATTACCCAACAGAATTGTGTTGTCTTTGTGAGTATTGTGGAACTTATTCCATTCGAAATTACGAGTTAATCCAATGGCTTTGTCATAGCTATGCAATTAAACAACTGCACGCCGTTTTCCAACAGCATAGGATTCGCAATAAACAAAATTCGTAGAAAAGCAAAAGTTACCAATATTGCTTGCAGGATTGGTAGGTATATCTATAGAAGAATCTGGAGTGATGGCGTTTTGGTAAGCGTACTTGCGCCATCTGATCATTCGAAAAAAGACTAAATGGAAGCTGCAAGTTATGGGGTGGCCTTCAATAAGGTCTATGTTGAGGTTGAGCTGAAGATCATGACAATGGATTTTGTTTATTTCATAAAAGAAAATACCGTCTGATTTGATAAACTAGCTTTTAATTACAAGAGCAAATTTATAAAAATGATTTAAAGAAACGCCGGCCGTATGGTGGATAGAGACCCTGCCTGCAAAACCAACAGTTGCGGGTAGTGGTAAATATTTGCGTCATAAATACGATGAATTTTCCCGAGTCATGAAATTTATGTATTCATAATAAATATTTTATTTTTTGATACAATACAGTTCAGTTTCTGTAACTATAAGTATACTGATGACTTCACAAAGTCCCAACCCACCGTCGTCGGTTCAGTAAATAGACGGCTACTTACAGTGCAATGTTTAACTTAAGCTTAATAAACTTGAAATAATAACGTGGAAGAAGCATCATTGTCAGAACTTGCCGAAAACTTGAAGCGAAACAGGCAAGCGACGAAGTTCCCGCCATATTAACGTACACAATGAATATAATGTTTTAATAGACGTATACCTCAGCAATGCGAGAGTAATTAATAATAATTTAGGAGACATGTTAAGGGGAACTATAGTATATAACTTAACCGTGTTGGGAGCTAAAGTTACAAGTTCACAGGTGAGGCAAGTCACGGTATTTAAGACATTTAAGCGCAAGGTATTACGTAAGCCACTTTTCAATAAAAAAAAGTGCACTTTTACACGAACCATACTGGTCACTTTTGCAGATCAGTAACTATTTTACTTACATATGCCATATTTCTCAGATTATGGGATACTTATCGTTACACAATATTGCATTTCTCAATACTGTAACTTTAATAGATCCTGAGATATTCCAGATCTAATTGAAGTCACTTATGATGTTATAGGCTCCGAAGCGGGTTCTCTCTTACAAAAGTTTATACTAAGCAACCGTTCACGTGAAAGTCGGATTAATAAAACAAAAGAATGCAGAAAGTGACTCAAGTATTTGAATCGTAGAAGAAATTAAGAAAAAAGTTTCACCGAATACCGACCTAAATAGTTACAAATTGTGTACAATTTCATTAAATGAAACAACATCTGAAGGGAATAATCCGTACGGAACTCCGGAACTACGAATTAGTTGTCGCGACTTCAAAGTCAACATTCCGGAGGTAAATAAAATGTTAGGATTAGGGGGAAACTAAGACCAAAACTCTTCGCGTCGCGATCCTTTGATCACAGGATTCTTGGAGACTCCCGCTCGTCAATTTTTCGAAACGGTTGCCTTTGTAACTCCAAGTTGTTTGACCACTCCAGCCCTTAGTTTCGACGAAAGTATTTGCAAAGGAAAATTGGTCCCAGGCTAAATGGAAACGTTTTGATTGGCGGGAATCGCGGGCCTGATAAACTTTACGGGTCATGTTTCAGCGTCAAAAACCTTTTAAAGAAATTAGAGGGCTATAATTAATGTTTACTAAGTTAATATGGAGTGTGAAACTTATTGAAGGTCAAAAGAATGTTTGCAGTGAATCAATCTTTTTGTATAAGTGCTGTAGCTATATAGTTTTAGGGTCATTATTCGTTTTGTTTTTAACTATTGACGCAAAAGTCGATCTGTTTCGTTGTGGCTTCAAAACGGCTGAAATGATTTGAAAATGGTTTTTACTTTCAAAACTAGTAATTTATGAGGCTGTTCTTAGCCTTGTTTGATAGGAATCAGTTAAGTATTTTCGTAGATATTCAGTTTTAACCACAGTTGGTCCATTAATCTGAGTATAGTAGTAAGTAAGTCTCTGGGGAGTTTTCTAAATTTTCTCCAAGACGTCTCCACCAGCGTCCAATTATTCCCGAAAAGTTCCCTATCAACATTATTAGTTGAGCAGATGGGAATAAAAATCCCAGCATCCTCACTGGTGGGGCTGTCAGTGGGGACGGTAAGAATATTTCGATAAACTTTATTTGAGCCCTTGTCCCAATTTATTTGGGGTCGGCGCTACTGTCTTTTTTCTTCCAATCCCCTTTATCAGCTACCTCATCATCCTGCAGTCAGATCGCAACTCAATTGCTTTGGAAATTGTTATCGTTCATGACGTCAATGCACAATCCGTCTTTATCATATCGTAACACAGTGACAAGGACAGACGATGCATTGCTATAGCTTTGAGTTAGGCGAAAGACCCACGCCATAATATCAACTATAATTGGGGTCATTCCATAAATATTGTTAAAAGGTTATTTATACGGTGTAATATCCGTGTTAGACTTCGGTGCATTATTTTCTTTCTCCTTATAATAATGTGAAGCATTTATTAAATTGAGTCATAAAGAAAAGCCTGAGCCCGCTACCTAGCCAACGCAGTAGGGAATTTAATAAAGTAGGTTATATGAATTTTGTCGAGAATTATTTTCATAAGGTATTTTTTAGAATTTTTTTTCGGAATTATTAGGGATTTTTTTTTGGAAAAACACTTTGCGTTATTAACACGGTAACATACACTTAAAGCGAGCAGTTTCATAAGGTAAATTTACACAATAATGAAAACGTTAAGCGGCGCAAATATCTGTCTCAATGGATATCTCCTTTTGCGCCGTTTGGCGTAGAAATGATTGGGCCGTGGGGACTTTTATCCCAAATGGGGTGGTCAGATATATCCCAAACATTAGCGTTTCGGTGTTCTAAACATTAAAAGTTGTGAGCCCATCGACCTTGAAACGTTCAACTCCATAGATGTTTTTTGGTGGAAAGTTCCATAGTCGCCTTTTACCATGGGAAGAGACTAGTTGGTTCTATTATTTCACACTTTTCACACAGCAATCTCATATGTTAATCCAGGACACAGTCCATTTCTATACGAACATTAATCCATTCCGTTCAGGCATTACAGCGTGAACCACTATTCGTATCCGATTAGCGAAGTCAAGCCACATTAGTTTATAGATGTTTTTGGTGGAAAGTCCCATAGTCGTCTTCGATACCGACGAGAAGATATAAGTTGACTCTAGTCCTTTTGCGTGCCAAAACCACACGGCACCGACCTCCTATTTAGGTAAGTGATATTCTCAGCTCAGATACACATATTTATAAAGGTTTTACTCCATCTTCATTCGTTCCCACAAAAATCAAAGTTCTTAAACATGTGCATGAACTGCTTTTATAACAGTTGGATTCTATTGCATTATTATACTAAGTAAACAGTTAGTGTTATAACGGGAAGCAAGGAAACGGGTCCCGAAATAACTAAGTAATGAACGTAAATTAAACAGTCCCTGGCTTCGAAGTAAATCCAACACGTGTTCAACTCGATGCGTAGACGGCTAAATGGTCAGCAGAGAAGTTGACTCGACAGCTCTATTCGGCTATGAGCTTGCTAATTTTAACTTTGTTACGAACAGATAAAGTATTTTTTTGACGACTGTCCGTTAACATTACGACGATTGAAGAGTGTTTTTGGGGTTCCATAGGATGTACCACGATGCTTTAGCTTCTAATTTTTTAATCACGTCTTATTTTACGATATTTTTTTTATTTTTTAAAATTAAAATTAGGTCCGTATTGAGAACCTCCTTTTTGAAATCGATTAATAATTTTGTATTAGAGTGTTCCCTTAAAGCCACTAGGATGCACATATTGTTAGGACGACCTATTTGGTGTAGTGGTTAAAAATACTGAATTTAAATAAAGTGAATTTAAATAAAAAAAGTGGTTAAATACTCTCATTTTAAATGGCCGCATGGCTAGCTACCACCATCTTATCTAAATCTGCCGCAAAGCAGCAATGTTAATAGCATTGTTGTGTTCCTGTTGTCAGAGATAAGATAGCCAGTCCCCCAAATGTGTTGGGGTTTTCAGTACGCTTCCACCTTCGACCTCATCTTCACTCAACATCAGGTGTGATTGAGGTCAAGTACGAATCCGTCGTGCATAACAAACGCTGCCGGGTTTTTTTGGTTTTGTAATACTTAAATAGTTATTTATTGACATTGATTTGTTACTTCACATAGATGTCAACAGTTAGAACTGAGTTCCATGTTATTTATTTATAATATTTTAATTTCTATTTCTAAATTACATACCTAACTCGGAGTCGGCTTTATGTATCATTAGCTCTTTGATAAGTTGTGTCAGACCACGATAACTATTAGTTTTAAGGCTTTCCACCCATTTAAATTAACTTATTAATTACTCGTAATAAACAAAGTAAGAATTTGTAATTAGCATCAAATTAGTAATATACTGTATAAATATTTTGTGATTATACTATTGATTATGTATGGATAAGTAGTTAGTAGTAAAATTTTGAAAATATTTTACTTAACCTACCCAAACTTATTTAAGATACTTGCAAAATTCTTTTTTATAGTTTAAAATTCTATGCCTACAGTTTTATAGTATTATTGTACTACATGCATTTGAGTGTTGTGCTCGTCTGTAATTGGAGTTCATACAGAAAATTTTAGTTTAAATGATTTTGTAAGATGCAATGTATGCACTCTGTTGGTGAGCGTAAATAAAGAAATAAATGGATAAATAAAATGAAAACGATTACGCCATTCGGCATAATAGAAAAAAAAACTCAATCTATCCATAAATACGCATCAATAAAATTTATTTCGGCTCGGTGCTTAAAAGTTGAACGTTACGACTCCTATAAAAAGAAAACGCTGTGTGGGAAAACAATCCTTTTAGTCGTAGAGGTACTCGTTCTACTCCACCACTACGTGACACTCTTACATTGTTCCGATTAAAGGTGATGTGAATCATAAAAAGTTTTTATTGTACGATTTATTCGATTGAATATCGATGAATGAATTTTACTATCGACTTTTTACCATCGGTTGAATATTTAACTATTTATACTTACACTAGCTTACGAGCCGTGGCTTTCACCGTGTGGAGTATTATTTCGAACCTTTATCTTATCTCATCTAATATATCATATTTAATTGAAATACTAATATTTTAAATACCAAATTGGGCATCATTAAGTTTAAAAAAGACGTCCTTTCAACCGACATTTCAACCACTTCGTAGTTGATATTACAAAAACCTTAAAACACGTTGTCACTTAATTTGAATTTGGAACATATAGTTTAAATCCCAAATTTCACGTCCCTAACTATTAAAATGACGAACCACAATACAAACTTTTGACCTCTATTTCAACCACTTAGAGGTTATTTTCTTAAAATACGTGTCACTTAATTTCATACCTATAGTCTAAATTTTAAATTACACGTGTGTTACTTTTATAAAATGATGAACTTCCACATAAAGTCACGATAGTTTAAATCCCAATTACGTTGAGACTCGATACTAAAATGACGAACCTCCATACATACTTCCAATCGCTATTTCGCCCATATAGGGCTAAAATTTAGAAAAAACCGTTTCGCAGTGGATATTTATGTCATAAAATGAATCTACTTTCCAAATTTTCATGTTTCTAGCTTCAGAAATTTTGGCTCTGCGTTAATGAATCAGTCAGGGAGTAATTTTATAAGTACAAATTCGTGGCAAAGTTGAATTCGTTATTCGTTTTCGATTGGATGGTTCACCACTAATGGTATTTTCATATCAGTTCATAATAGTCGGTCTTACTGTCCCAAGTCGGTGACCATCAGGGGTGGCTGAAAAATACCTACTAACCGACATGAATACAGTGGGCCCGCGAGGTAGATTTTACCTTATGAAAGGAGAAGGCAGATGATGTAAATACCTTCAATCAGATGACGATGAATGAACTCACTCTCAACATACACAATTTTTTATTCATTTTCCGTAGTTGCCACGTCTCTTTTAATCCTTTCTATACTTTGTAGGGATCCGAAATCTCATCTATTCAAAGCACGTCGGTGTTTATTAACATATCGACTATAAAACGGACAGGCGAGAATCCGTGTCGATTTTTTCCGTGTTTCCGGAGCAGACGCTTTTCATCGGGCCTTTTTTGCTATGGCTCGCCTCTGCACGCCTATTTTTCGTGTCAACGGTGAAGTAGTTGAAAAGAAATCCATATTTGGGATGTTTAAAATTCGATGTGTGTACAAGATAGGAAAACAAACATACAAGTAATTTAGCCACACGTCAGCCGCGATCCACTAAACGACTCTGTATCCCCAATATCACTGTCTAAATTTTTTTATGTGGTTTAATTATAAATCTAATGCCTTCCATATAAATTGTTCTATCCTGAGAAAATATAGAGAGCGTAAAATTTTAAGTGCATTAGACCAAAAATATAACTGAAGGGTCTAAGTCATAAAAATACTCAATGAACGAAACTGAAGTTTTACTACCACTCACATTTTAAATTAAAGTTAACTAAAAATAAAAATAGAGCTCAAAAGCCGTTTACAAAGACAAACGCGACAAGATACAGAGAAATAAGAAAATACGACGACGAATCGATAGGAATGAATAACGATGCGATTTCGATGTTTGTATCTGGCATAATGTTTGTTTAGCATACATCGGCATGCGCCAGAGGAAGACAGTCCGCAAACCCGCCGAGCCCCGCCATTCGTATCCAGTGAGCAAACACAAGAAAATGAAAATAAATAAAACCGCACTTACAACGTTTCGCGTCGCGTTAAAATGAATCTGTCTAAACGCAAAAGGGGACAAAAGATTAATTGAAAATCAATATTGGGACATACCTTCGCGAATCTATCAAAATACATTCAGTTTGCTTTCAAACGATAACGGTGGACCGAATTATACTGTCAGTCATGATTAATGCAGATTCATGACATGCTTTATTGACTACTCAGAATAAAGCTAACTTTGCAAATAAAAATCTGCGTATCATTCTCCACGAAAGAGCCTGTTCCGTAAAATTATCCACCCTCGTCTAATTAAATAAAGCGCTTGTGATTTATAACAATTTACCTTAGGCTCGTGTTAATTCATTTAGATTGTTTTTATGGATACATTGTTCAGGGTCTATTATTTAGCCAAATTAGAAAGATTAATTTGTGTTTTTTTTGTTGAGATCACCGAAATTGAGTGTTCTTTACGTCGAATTCACTTATTCAAATTACTTACTGTTATAATTTGGGGGTTTATCTATCCTAGTTTTAACAACATTTGCAAATATGACGTCATCGTCTTTTTTTCTTAATTTCATATAGTAAAACAATGAGGCAACAACCTATAGGCTTTAACAACATTGTCAAAGACTTTGTGAGAAGAGTATTAACTTTATTTTCAGTTTCATTTTCATTGTGTTGATTGTCTGTTTACACTTATGTATGTATGTCACCCAGTGGGTAAAATAAACGATTCACATTCTTATCGAGGCGGCGTCCATCATCTTCGACGGCATCGTCACTTTCCATCAGACGAGATTGTGGTCAAATGGGTCTACAGTCAATTAGAACAAATGTTGCTCCATATGAACACCGTCACAGCTGAAAAAAAAAGAGTCCCTACCTACCTTAGCTTTCTCCATTCGCCTCATCGTTCAATCTAAAGTAGCTTAGGTAATAAAAATCCGACTAAGAAATCTCGAACGATAGCTTATGTAAAGTGAGATGTTCCTTGCCAAATTTTATAGGTCAATGGTAAGTAGGTACCTCATAGCTTATTGTTTATGAGTGAGCCAGGTAAGTGTCAGGGTTGAGGACAGGTTTTTTGAAAAAGTCGTATCTCTTTTACTGTTACGTAAGTGCTGTCTGGATTCCGGCACGTAAAAAGAATAAAACCAACCCGTCTCTTCCCGTGGGTGTTGTAAAAGGCGTTCAAAGGGACTTCACATCACAAAATATACGTAAGACTTGTAGGTAAGTTTTAACAGCGACGGACTCACCGTTTGTGACGGTTTAATTTGTAAATTCGAAACGTGGATTTTGTTGCCAGCATTAAACTTTGTATTTTGAACACCCAAGCGCTAATGTTTGGGATATCTCTGACCAACCCATTTGGAATAAAGGTCGTGACGTTATAATTTAGAAAGTCTCTGAGAAAACAAATGAAAATATCAAGATAAGCCAAACCAAATGTGGTAAAAGCTAAATATCTTTGAAAAGACGTATCCGCTTTCCATCAGACATGGATAAAAATAAATAAAAAGTCTCCGAAAGCCTATAACATCATCCAAACAAAACCAAAAGTCTGAAAAGGCTAATAATCTGTCCCCTCGTTTATTCTAAAAACAAAGATAAACTCCGCAAATTTCACACCGCAAGAATTAAGCGTCAAACCTATCATTATCGCCATTTTGTGTTGGGGTCTGGAAAACGCCGATACCCACCTACATCCAAAGCGGTGGTTTATTTTTTTACAAACTCCGAACCATTAGCCGGTGGTTTATTTGAAAACCATTAGCGAGCCAAATTGATACGTCGATTCATCAGCGAGTGTCTTTCATATATAAATAGACAGATCCAACGAACGATTGGAATCGTTGAACTGTATTTAGATAATTTTTGCATCCGTTTTATGATTTGTGTTGTGTTAGCAGTGAGTTATTTACGACTGAGTTAATTTGATTAAAAACTTTTGCCTACTCTTTTTTTATGGTAGTCAATAAGGAACCCTCATACTTTCGCCATGTGCGTCTGTCGTTCCGCTGCTTAGGTCGAACGCACTTAGTACTCGAAAGCTGTATTTGGTATGGGTATACATATTTATCACGCCGAAAAAGGGATTAAATAAAATCTTGAAAAGATTTATGTTTTTAGTGTACCTCGCCTTCTAATAAAGTGGGTATGATTTTTATTGTTTTGTACACCATCATGTGGGATGTCGTAGGATTATTTTTGTTAGAGCCAAGTATCCCTTGAATTTATTAAACAACAAAAAGCCCCCTCCTAAGTCCGCACACCTACTTATACCTGTCGAAGATGGATCACGTGATCCTAATAGATACCTATCCACCCTGCTCTTAAAGAACCCAAGGTCGTAGGATTCAGGAAAGACTGACGCCGTATTTATGCCTATGTACCCGCTTGATTCAAGCTTCAGTTTTGAGTTGCGATAGCAATTACATCGGGCATATAGAGTGCTATAATGCTAATAATAATGCTGAGAGCAGTGAAAGAAAGTTTTTGTTACCAAAACTATGAAGCAAACTGTAATGAATGTCGATTATTATTATACTTTGGCCAATAGGTTGTTACGTCATTCTGCTATAAATCAATGTATCGGATTATGTGGACAGACGATCCAATACTCCTAGTCAACTAGTTCTGAAAAGAATTGTTTGCTACATTTTATTAAGTTCTCAAAATGAGGATGTGTTGGGAGGCTCTGAAGGGCCCACTGGGCCAATTAGAGTCAGTATCGCTTGGACGTCTTCTCCCGTTCTGTGGAACTTCTTTGTATATCTTACTTATCAATAGCTAAGAATCATTGTGTTTTCTGTATGCAATAAAGTGATATAATACGAGTATCCCAACAATATTATAAATGCGAAAGTTTGTGTGTATGTCTGTATGTTTGTTACCACTTCACGCCTATACGGCTGGACGCATTTGGATGAAATTTGGTGGGTAAATAGATTAGGACCTAGATTAACATAAAGTTTATTTTTCCACGCGGACGAAGTCCAGGGCGGAAAGCTAGTAATAATTTAATAATAATAAATACCGAAGTCAAAATGAATTATAATTTTATTTTATCATAGATATAATTGACAATTAAAAGATGTTAATATAATACAAGTTATTAACATAAAAAATAATGTAAGAAAGGGTCCTGTAACATATTATGTTCACGTCAGGTAGAACAGTATTCCAGGTCACTGCGTTGAGGCAGGGTGCCCGGAAGACTAGGGGCCTTGTCACTTTGTATGGTCAGACTTCTGCTCTGGCCAAAGGAGATACTAGGCCTCTAATCACCCTATACTTAAAAGTCAAAAATACTCTCGATATCATGCACCATCAATTATAAAACCAGTAACAAAATCATATCGTAAAGTACTTCGGCTATTTGCCGTAGATCTCTTCCATACCATTTATTCGACGAATGTATCCGTACCTTCTCCGAGTTTGAAAGTGAAATTTCCCACTCGAAAATCCTTTAACGTCACATAAAAACCACAAATAATTAATGTTGACCCCAGCGGATTTTTAATTAGTCCTAATCCGATACAAAACCGCGCAGAAAGGCTACAATCAACGTCGGGGGGCGCGGCACTAAATCAAAACAAACTTTCCCAACTGGATCCCTTTAGGAAACTTTCTAAATAACGGCGAACAATCTTTTTCATTAAAAATCTCCATGAGCCCGATTATTAGGGATGTAAAACGCCTCCGGTGGGCCGGCCTAGAGTTTTTGAGCGCTCAAGATTTCCGCGGGGTCAAACTTCGGAATGTTAACAGATAATTACGGGCAAGTTTCAGCTAGCACGAGACATTTAACAGATGCTTTATTCCGCGGGCCGCGGGCGCACGATGAATACTAATGAGATTCCACTCCATTCAAACCTCGCCCATACCCTCGAATACACAAGAGCTTGTTCACCTTGCACGGAACCTAAGCAGGGGCTTTCAGGAGGCGTCCCGTTAACACATTTGGACTCGTGTCTAAGGTTAATTAGATTAGTATCCAACAATGCTCGCAGATGTTATAGAAAAACAGATTTATGTTGGTCGATGATAATTTAGGCACGTTATGATGTAAATTCAGTTGAGGTGTAACTTATTTTCAACTTGGAAACTCGAGGGTTATGATAAAAGGAATAGGGTTACAGAAAATGTTTTAATTCGGATTATTTTATAAAGTATCTAAATTTAGAACACGAACCCACTGCTTATTAGTCATGCTGCGTAGTACTTGCTCGAGGTTCTTTCTATATGCACAATTCTTCAATTATTTACTGTGTCCTTAGTCCCTGATGCAGTTAAAAGAACAGAAAAGGAATGTTGAGCAGCACAAAAATCGATGGAGTAGATGCCACTCATTTCGCTCATCCGTTAGAATAAGTAGCCTTATTATTAGTTTCTTTTATTATGTTACGTCAACATAACAACGCTCCTTGCGATTAGGTGAAAAACGAATCCAGTCCATCTTCACTCGGCTCACATTCCTCATATGTGAAAAGTCAGCTTTATGGCTATTTTATAATGGACTTCCTAACTTTAAACACTATTTTCAAATTCCCAGTCTTCATACCAAAGGTTGCCTTTTACTAACCAAGGAGATGAAAGCCCTGCAGTCTCTGCTGCTCTGGTACAGTGAAAATGTGATACACACGACTAAGCTTTGATTTAAATGAATTGGTTGTCCTTAATCTACTTACATGAAACTTCTAATAACCTCTGCTGACCTGGTACAGAGAGAGTGAGCTTGGTTTTTTTTTATGGTTAACTGGATACGCATTTGACCACAATCTCACCTGATGGGAAGTGACGATGTGACCGAAGATGAAGCATGCGATCTCAGTAGATGCCTATTCACCCTGTTCTTGAAGATCCCAAGGTTGTAGGATTCAGGAAAGACTGACGCCGGAAGGGAGTTCCATGCCTTGGCTGTTCGCATTATGAATGAAGAATCGAACCGCTTAGTGCGAATGTTCGGTATGTTAACTACATACGGGTGGAATCCCTCCCCGCGCCTAATAGTCCTAAGATGGAATGGCGATGGTGGT
This sequence comes from Oegoconia quadripuncta, assembly GCA_949316235.1. Lineage (NCBI taxonomy): Eukaryota > Metazoa > Arthropoda > Insecta > Lepidoptera > Autostichidae > Oegoconia > Oegoconia quadripuncta. The sequence goes on along the minus strand of OX438753.1, from coordinate 20,165,397 downwards.
ATAAGATTGTGTAATTCCAAGGCACACTCACCGAAGTGCATCCTGTAAAAGACTGAGAGACAGGCGACCTTGCGACGGTGTTCGAGGCTCTGCAATTTAGCAGTGATCGAATGGTCACCAATGAGTCTGAGCTGCTGAGAGAGAGGTTGCACACTGCTGCACAGAGGGGTGCTGCTTGAGAGAGAGGAGATGCTTAGTCGTGTGTATCACATTCTCATTGTACCAGAGCAGCAGAGACTGTAGGGAGTTTTCATCTCCTTGGTTAGTAATAGGCAACCTTTGGTATGAAGAGCGGGAGTCCATTATAAAATTAAAAATTGCCATAAAGCTGATTTTTCACATACGAGGATGAGAGCCGAGTGAAGATGGACTGGAGTCCTTTTTCGCCTCGATACACAGAACTAAGCATTTATTTACATAAGTTGGTTGCCCTTAAATCCACTGACATAAAACTTCTAATAACCTCTGCTGAACTGGTACAGTGAATTGGATACCGAGAACTAAGGAGCCCTTCGGATTTAGACAATTTAAGATATCTCACATGTAAACTTCTTAAAATCTCTGCTACCCTGGTACAGTGAGAGTGTGATACCTAAGCAGCGATTTACATGAGTTGTTGCTATCATACATCCTTCCTAGCGTTATGGCCCAATTAATATTATACGGAAACGGATATATGAGCAAGGCGCAAATGGGTTCATCACACGTATAATTTACTGTGTACACATATAGATGTCTGTAAGTTATGCCTCAGGGGGAGAGAGGCTTACTTAATTTTCTAGGCGAATGCCAGCGGATTATTGTATTTTACAGTACATTGCTTTTATAAATAACCTAGGTTTAAAAGAAGCCAGTGGGAATAATACAGTGTCTGATTTGAATAAGCAAAACTGTCTTCTCAAGAGAAAAATAAGCCCCAAGTGTGTAATTATATTTAGTTTGCTGTGGTTTTTTTTTTCTGAAAAAGTTTAAAAGTGGCCCGGTCCATTAACTAGGTAATTTAAAAGTTGAAATAAACAGACACCGTAGCATTAAAACGGCTCAACCGACTCGAAAGCGGTTTTTTTCTAATATAAGGTATACGAGATATTTCTTAGCCATATTTTTTGACGACCTGTTTGGTGTAGCGGTTAAAAATTCTGACTGCTATACCAAAAGGTCGCGGGTTCGAATCCCGCTAGGGGCATATGCTTGTATGATGAATGGTATCCATAATACAAAAATAGTTGTTTAGTGTGGAACTAGATTGCTTTCCATCAGGTGACCCGCATGCTCGTTTGACATAGATAAGATGTTGGTAGCTACATCGACTAAACTGAGTTCTAAACATGCACCCCGCTGTAGATCGAACCCGCGACCGCCGATCCGTAAACCCTATGTTGTTTACATTTAGGCATGCAGGCGGTCAAAAAAGTTACTATCATAATGACATAAGGCTCATATATTAGGTCATTACCAAGGAAATTGGAGATTTTTTTCTTGGTTATGTACAAACATCGACAATTCTATAGCTATTTTCAAATATGGTTTTCTATTTGGAAAATAGAATATATTTTCAAGGTTTCACATGAAATATTTTTAATGTCTGAGCTAAATCACAAAATAAAAAAAATTGGAACACAGCTCTTTTCATGAGCTTCCCATATTATTTCTTAGAATCGCAGAAACTTAAAAGTTTATAAATAAAACGGTTACTTTTAAAAATTAACACTGCCTATATTTAAATTCATGTTATCCGACAATACACACAAAGTTTAGTTAAATTAGGATTTGCCGTTCCCAAAAAAATTACAAAAATATTTGTATGGAGAAAATAGTCTTAATGAAATTCTTCATACAAAACGCCAATTTCATAGGTAAGGACCTAATATAACTGTTAACTTTTCCTGTAACGCAGTACGTAGGTACTAATAGCTCATTAATTCAGTACAGGAACCGGAAGGGCAGGGGGTCGCGTCATTAGTTGCATAATGCAGAGCCATACATTATGTATGGCGCTTGAATACTAAAATTGTTAATCTAATTGCTCCAAGATGGAGGGCTGACTATATTGAAGTTACGCGTGCATTCACTTAAGAGTGTTTATTCTGTTCAGTGGCGCCCTTATTGGATAAACAAAGATTTCTTTTCAAAACTAACCAATAAAAGATGTTTGTTGCTCAATCACCGAGATACAGATGAACGGATTTGGATGAAATTTGGTATATGTAATATAAAGATGTAATTTAAATAATAATAAATAAATATTAGGATTGAGATGGAGCTTATCTTATAATATCATTTTTTGCTGTGTATTAAGTATGTTATTGTTACATTTTTTTTCCGTTTTTGTATAGCTAATGTGTCGTCCAGTGTGTCAAATAAACGTTTTCTATTCTATTCTATTCTGTTCTGTTCTGTTCTGTTCTGTTCTGTTCTGTTCTGTTCTATTCTATTCTATTCTATTCTATTCTATTCTATTCTATTCTATTCTATTCTATTCTATTCTATTCTATTCTAATAAATAAATATTTCGGACACTTACACCAATCATCTAGTCCCAAACTAAGCAAAGCTTGTGCTATGGATACTAGATAACGGATAAACATACATAAATATTTATATAAACATCCATGACTCAGGAATAAATGTTCATATTCATCACACAAACATTTACCCGTCGCGGGATTCGAACCCGAAACCGTTGGTTCACTATCCACTACACCGATTGGTCGTCGATATATAGGTAAAATGTTTTTTATCCTGATAAAGTAAGTAGTTGCCGCGGGAAAAACACATTTCCGCGATAATTTATTCACGCAGGCGAAGCCGCGGGCGTAAAGCTAGTACTAATAGACCATCACTAAAAACTAATTATAAATAATACCTAAATAGCATTGATGGGGGGTTATTTTCCAGAAATCACAATTATAAAAAAAACTGACCGTCTTTATTAATAATTTGCAATTATCGAAAATAACCGCAATTAAAGCTAATTAGGTTATATTTGTCCAGCAGTGGACGTCTTTTGGCTGATATCATCATGATGATGAGGTAATATTTATAATAAGCTTTAATACTTTTCGAGTGCTGGTCAGAGCAATATTTTTGAATTATGCTGTATTTAAATATCTGTGGGGTACTGAGGGCAGGTACCTCGATGAGCTTATTAGCCCTGACTTTCAACGAAGACGTGCTGCCAGTCTCTTGGTCTTCCTTCACGGTTTGGGCCTCTCATAGTTATGGAGTTTAGGAGGCGCGTTTGGCTCTGTTTGTATGTTGATGTCTTACGGTATCTTGCTGTGGGGAAATGCCGCGGACATAAATACAATCTTTGTTTTACAAAAACGAGCCGTTCGCGCAATTTATCAATTGAGACCTGCAGTGTCACTTAGAGATAGGTTTAAAGTGTATAACATTCTAACCTTTTCGTCACAGTACATTTTTGAATATCTAATGTATGTCAAAAAAAATACAGCATCATTTAGGAAAAATAGTGATAAACATGATGTCAATACAAGAAATAAAGATAAACTTGCAGGTCACATAAGTCGTCTCCGCAAAGTCCGTAATTCATTCAAAGGGTTTTGTATACGCTTTTTCAATAAGGTTCCAGTTGATATACAAAATCTTTCTCTCAATAAATTTAAATATACTATAAAACAGAAACTTATTAACAAATCATATTATAAAATATCAGACTATTTAGGTGATAATCATCCCTGGACATAATCAGATCGTTCGCATGCCAGGCTATTTCACAATTAATAATGAAATACAAAAACCTTTTTGTAAAATAAAAGCCTGATTTTAAAAGAGCAACTCTTCGAGTTTCTTGCTTGTTCTTCTCAGGGGAAAATTGCTTTTCGAACAAGCAGTAGCTTAAAAAATGTAAAATTGAGAATTTTAAGTGTACTCTGTGTTCCTACAAAATAAAGCCTTTTTTAACTTTGACTTTGTTCGTTTTTTATTTTTACGCAATGTATCAAACAAGTTACTCTACTTTTCCTTCCTAATGCAATGATGATCATTAACATAACAAGTACCTATAAATACCTAATCCCATTTTTCTATACTATCTACCTACTTATTGTTTATTTTTTGATCATTGTGAACGGCAAACAATATTTGCTATTAATCAAAATGTATTTTCCATCTTCCATTTGAGAAATATAAAATATCTATATAATAAGCGTTCCATGGCTGATTAGATGGCATTACATGATATTAGACGGGAATGGGTATTCTTTATATTTCCGTTATTTGGACACAATACCCTGATCAGGAAACGACTTGAAATACGACAAATGAATATTTTCTTGAAAAATAAAAAATAAAGACATTCTTAGGGAGGATTTCCTAAAAAGCATTCTTGAGTTGATTTATAACAAATTCCCAGCACAATGTAAAAACTTATGGATTTAATAAAGAGGAAGGTTGTTTTTGTATTTACGAAAATATTACGTTAACAAAGAATTCAAATCACTTCTCTTATATAACACAGCGTCTGTTTGAATGTGTTTTAACCGCCCCCGTGGCTCAATGTAAATAACATTGGGTTTACGATTCGGAGGTCGCGGGTTCGATCCCTATAGCGGAGTACTGTTTAAGTACTCGGTTTGGTTAGTGGTAGGGCATTTAAATGTCCGTCTGGCTAGCTACCACTATCTTATCTAAATCTGCCGCCAAGCAGCAATGTTAACAGCATTGTTGTGTTCCGGTTGTCAAAGATAAGATAGGCAGTCCCCCAAATGTGTTGGGGTTTCCGAGTCAGTACGCTTCCACCTTCGACCTCATCTTCACTTAACATCAGGTGTGATTGAGGTCAAGTACAAATATAAGCTAAAATTTGTAGAAATACTCAAGAAAATTGTATGATCAACAAAACTTCATGTTTATCGTAGATCGAACCTGGACCTGGCGAGCAAGACTGTATAACAAGGTCGTGACCGGGAACACCAAACAAGCCAGACAAAGTGAGTCTAAATCAGTTTCAAGAGGCCGATGTTACTCACTCTTAATTACAAACTCATCGTCCAAGCGTCTCCATAACATTTTTTGTATGTTAAACTTAAGTTTAGTTTTATTTATTTTAAAATTTTTAATGTAGTGTACAATAAACTAAACAGAGAACTGAACTATGTCCAGAATCTGTTGGAAATAATATTAGGGCTTGTGTATTTCTGTCAGTCAGTTTAACCAACTACTAATCATCTGTGTGAAAACCATGACGACAATCGGAATTGGTGTAGTCGTCATCGAGAACGTTGACAGGTGAGATAACATCAAATTGTCGCGCGAGAATAAGCTAAATAATAATATGTGAAAACATAATCCTTAGCAAGAATGTTAAAGCTACGTAAAAATAACCAATCAGAAGAAAAATCTTGTGTGTGAAATGTTGAAACTTTCGACTCCCCTACAAGGCGAACATAGCTTGTGGATACGTCAAAATTCGCCCGCCCAACATTAACACTCTCGAAACATAATAAAAGAGTCATGCGTTTCTGCCCGCCTGGTAACTTTCAGTCGGCAACGGCTGTAAATCAGACCACTCCTACCTGCTTAGAGTTTCCTTCCACGTTTATTTTTAAAACATTTTAAACAGTATACGTAATAAATGGATTAGTAAGCGTTGGGTTATTGTAAACCCTGAAATTTTAGTGGTTATCAAACTCGAACGTTTATTTTTAAACAACTAGATCTTCGGTTGCGACATCTTGAAATTCATTGTTATACGGATAATTTCTATTTATTTATTTCTCTACTCCTGTGATACTAAATATAGTAACCCAAACTGGAATATCTGGCGTACTATTAGGTCCTAACCTATGAAATTGGCATTTTGTATGAAGAATTTCATTAAGATTGTTCTCTCCATACAAACATTTTTGATTATTTTTTTGGGAACGGCAAATCCAAATTTAGCTAAACTTTGTGTGTATTATCGGATAACATTAGGTAAGTTAAGTATAGGCAGCAATCATGAACATTGTGTTAAGTTTCTGCTGCAAATCAGGCCATGTTGAGGTTGTAAAACCCTAGCTTTTAATCCTGCTACGCAAGGTTTTTTGTATGTTGATGGCGGTTGTCATCTTCTAACATATTTTTCTATTGCTAATATATACCTTTAATATGTATATCTACAAATATCAACCGTAGTTATATAATGCAAGCCACGTCACAGATTTATAAATTATAATCCTATCTCGAAGCTTTTAAATTCTCAATCCTCGCACCGTTATTCACGCACGGGATCACTTTTGCAGAATGCAATTTACAATAAATTATGTAGAGATATTAATAAGTAGGAAGGTTAAGGGTTGGATATAATGGCTGGGCCATTTATCGTTCGATAAATTGCGAGTGGAGACACACTGTAGCCAGATTACGTGCTTCAATATCCGGAATAAGCGCGGTCGAGAAACGTGTCCCCCGACTGATCGACGTATAGCTCCACGAACGACCGATCGGGCAACAGATTGGGCGACGTCAATTAGTGCGTGAAGACCTTTCCAGATCCATATACTGAGGTTACGATGGTTTCGTAAAAAAATTCAGTTACCGGTATGAGGAAATGTGGTTATTTGTGAGGGCAATATGATATTAATCCCTTGATGATTTGAGGCTTCTGTATAGATAAGTGGATAAAGGAAAGTAGTTTCCCGTCCGCGGTTTCACTCGCGTGGAATGACTTGAAAATTCGTGTCTAAATTTTCTTCTGGTATTGTTTCTACCATTTTTTAGCGTTCCATGTTTATCATTTGGAGGTAGAAACGGAACGTTTATTCGACATGTTCGTCCATATCTTCTTCTTAGCGAGTCAATATGTCACAGGTATTTTACTTGGGAGACTACATGGGTGAACTTTGGCAGTTATCGTCAAAGACTACAATGTATCGGGTTATCGTTGAACCGTCATACAGTTGACATATATTAGTCAAGTGAAGTCAAAAATGCTTTATTTTGTAGGTACACAGAGTACACTTAAAATAGTCAATTTTACATTTTTTTAAGCTACTGCTTATTCAAAATGCAATTTTCCCCTGAGAAGAACATGCAAGAAACTCGAAGGGTTGCTCTTTTAAAATCAGGCTTTGATTTTGTAAAACAAGTTTTTATATTTCATTATTAATTAGATAGGAAGGAGTCCGTAAAGAGTCTTTTTCGTACACTTTTTTCAAAAATGCTCCTAAGCGACTTATTATTTAGATGAATATTTGGTGAGAAATGAGCACCGGCAGTCATTAGGTACGTTATGTTGTAACACCTACTGGACACTGTCAAATGAAATAATCACCATATTCAGTCGACCGTTATTAAAAAAATGATCATATTTTACTAGTTACGATGAAGACTACTCTTGAGTCTGCCATAATTCTTAACTAATATTACAAACGCAAAAGTTTGGATGTTTGTTTGTCGGTTTATTTGTTTCCGTGATTGAGGCGAAACGGATGAACGGATTGGGATGAAGCTTGGTATATAGGTGGTACATATATACCCTGGATGAAAAGTAAGTTATTTTAACAATATAAACAGACCCAAGTTAAAGTTATTCCACGCAGACGAAGCCGCGGGCGGTAAGCTAGTAAAAACATAATTTTGTGAAGCAACATTCGCTAATGAAACCGAAAAATAGTTTTTCGCTATTAAGGTGATTAAGTATAACTTGACTGTACTTATCGCAGGAATAATTTACTCAATTTCAATAAGTACAGGAAAAGTGCAAAGCCTCGTCCAAACAGTACAGTGCCGCAAATACACCTTTTTAACTACTCATTACGAGTTTGTGGCACTTGCCGTTGAAACACTGAATCTGTGGTCGTCCTCCACCAAAAAAATCATAAAAGAGGAGTCGGACTTGCTAATTCTAGCTTCAGGTGACCTTAGGGCATGCCCCTTCTTTGCACAAAGACTCAGCCTGCACCAGCGGGCAACGCGTCTACCGTGCTGGGAACAATGCCGCAGGTAGGAGAGCTCGGGCGATACACTTTTATAATTATGTAAATATAATAATTTTTATTTTCCTAGTACATAATAAATACATTTATGTATTTTATACCAGGATAAGTTATGAAGTAGCTCAAGGTGCTAAAATGTATATCGATTCCGAACCTCAAAGCCACTCCCAGATTTGGACGTCGTAAATTAGCAAAATGTAACAGGAGAGAGTAAACAAATCACTCCCAAGTAGGAGACACTATTGTTTCCAGAGAAAATATTTGCTGAAGCGAGACGATCTCCTTCCGTGTGTAAATAGAACTGCGGATAATTAACGTACTTATCCGTTTAAATAAACTGTGGAATCTACCAACCAATTTGCTTGCCATGCGTTTGTTGCGATGACATTCGTAGATTACGTACAATTTTAATTAAAAAAAATGTTTTCAAATTTTGTTACCAGTAGATCACAGAAATACATAACGTCACGTCTTTTATCCCAAATGGGGTGGTCAGAGATGTCCCAAAGATTAGCGTTTTCGTGTTCCAAAAAAGTGTAACGCTGGCAACAACATCCACGGTCTTGCGAATTGCAGAATTGGCCGTTGGTAAACCGTTGAATTTAGTAGATACATGTCAAATCAAAGCCTACTCATTGAAAAACTGTGATATTGTATTGCATGGAGCCTGAGTAAGAGGAAGAGATACAGTTGATAACGAAAGAATAAATTATACCTGTACACACAGAGTGAATTTGAATTCGTGTAATTCTCATTACCTGGTGACGCCGCTCTGGATTACGAACAACTTACCCCAAGAAATCATAGTCGTATTCGATCAAAATAATTTCGATTAACAATACAAAGTAAACCATTCTGAAACCACTTTTAGCATGGAAGTCCAACAATTTTCGACCGAACTCGGCTATGGTTCCTAGTGGAAAGTTGTTCGTAATCAGGCACTCCTGATTCCACTGAGCCACCAGTAAACAGGAATTACACGAATTAAATTTCACCCTGCATATTTCAATTGTTTTAGTTATTGAAACAAAAACGTGGAACGAGTTAGTAGGTGTTCTTAACTTATCATCAGCACCTCCCCTTACAAAAGTAAAGACCGACTTTTTCATTTGCTATCCTTATCTACATAAACATTTGTAGAGTCAACATTAAGCAAATATCCTTATATTCGTAAGCGGTTAAATATACTTTATATACAGAAAGATAAGTCACTTAATTAAATGAATCTCATTTCCCTCTCTAACGATCTCCATCGATCCTACAAATATTGATAGAGCGAATGAAGGATCTAATTAACATTCGTTCCTCAGATAAACGCCAATCTTACTTGCAGAAATGCGTGACAAACCGGCGGAGTTAGCCGAAGTAAATTCCACATAATCCCTACTACACACTATTACAAGGGCCAAGTATATTCGCAAAGATCGCTAATACAACAGATAAATTTCTACTGCCATCGAATAAACGTAGTAACAACCATAGGAAACCGTTAGAAATCAGACTCTGTTATAACCAAATTGGGCGTTAAGTCAATCGTAGCCGCAAATTTGTGGTGCAAAATGAGATAGGTAGTTGATTGACAGAAGTCACGCTATATTGATAGATCTATGCAAACTTAAAGTGTTATACTCGTTACCAAGTTGAATAGATCCCGGTTCGGGATTAGCGCGCTGGTGCCTCTTTGATCTTCATAACACCTAATTAATTGGGTGAGGGAGGTTTAGCCGAGCATATTGACAGATTTAGCCTTTAGTAACGTTGTTTTAACAATACTGATGGAAGATAAACTGCGGGTACAATATTCCTAGGTTAGGTGAATAGATACCAATCAGAGTATTTTAGGAGGGCTTACCAATTCAATTTTAAACTAATGAGAACTGCTACAGGGTCACAGAATATCTAATACTACGCAGGGTGTTCAATGTGATGCCAACATAATGAACGGGATAGTATCAAGAGTTGAAGACAAGACATTTTTTTTTGTAAAAGAAATAACATGTCCTAATGTTAGGTAGCCCTGTGATATTAGAGCTGTAAAATATAAATACGCTCAATAAAACTAGTAAGGACTAATAAAATTAACATTTTAATGAATTAGCAGGTAAAACATGTTGTATCCAAGGACACAGATTACAAAGAAGGCCCAATACCTCTAAACAAATTATTAAACTAGACAGTAGAAACCGCATAGGCATTTGATAAAGTCGCTCTTAGCATTGCTTTGTAATTGATTTTAGAGTCCCTTGTTTACGCCAATATTTTTATCGCTGGCAACCCTTAAAACTATTTACTAAATCAATCAACTAATGCTCTAACGATCCAGACTAAATTGAAAGTGTAGTGTGAACCTAACTTACGACAGTTATCAAGATCCTTTGAAAGCTGATAATTAATCAAATTAAACGCGTCGAAGATATACAGTTATCTTGGAAGGAAACCCAATTACAGAAGTGTGAAGTGTTTTGGAGTAAAGGTAACTGATTTGTGTTGCTAACCTAGATTTAGATGTATTGCCGCCTCCGTAGCTCAATGTAAACAACATTGGGTTTACGATTCGGAGGTCGCGGGTTCGATCCCCAGCGGGGTATATGTATAAGTACTCGGTTTGGTTGGTGGTAGGGCATTTTAAATGTCCGCCTGGCTAGCTACCACCATCTTATCTAAATCTGCCGCCAAGCAGCAATGTTAATGGCATTGTTGTGTTCTGGTTGTCAGAGATAAGATAGCCAGTCCCCCAAATGTGTTGGGGTTTTCGGGTCAGTACGCTTACACCATCGACCTCATCTTCACTTAACATCAAGTGTGATTGAGGTCAAGTACGAAACCGTCGTGCATAAAAAAAAATTGCCGGTTTATTTTGGATTCGCTTTCCGAATTACTTTCTCCCGAACTCTTGTCTGATCTTATCGTAAAGCAGCCTGTAGTCTTCTACAGCCTGTAGTCTTTTAACAGGACACGCGGAGCAAGATAATTGGTGATCTTTTGTCTGCGGGGAGACTCCGCACTCTCAACGATCACCCCCATCATGGGAGAAACCCCACCTGCTCAAATTATCTTTGCTGCGGCCAACCTAAGTCCGAAGTCGATTTAAGGATACCATGTCGGCCATGGAAAATAGTGGTCAGGAGGAAATGATTCCGCGAGCGGGATACACTAGGCACGAGAGTACCTCTGCCAGCACAGGCTGCAAGCGAGCATCCGGAGCCACACTTTTATGGGAGTAACGCACTTTAGAAAATTATTATCGACTCTGGAGTATTTAGATCTCCGACCTTAGAAAGAATGTCAAGTTTATTAGCTACCTTCAACCTTATAAATAATAATAATAAATAAATAAATAAATAAATATCCTTAGACATACACACAGCGCCATCTAGTTCCACAGTAAGCAACTATATGCTTGTGTTGTGGATACCAGATGGTTGATATAATACATAAATACATTTTTTTTGTAAATAAATACTTATTATAAATGAAAACATCCATAACTCGGGTACACATGTCCGTATTCATCACACAAACATATGCCCCTAGCGGGATTCGAACCCGCAACCTTTTGGTATAGTGGTCAGAGTTGCTAACCATTACACCAAACAGGTCGTTAAAAGTCTAAAATTGAAATTTGAGATTAGTTTATTATTTTCAATCATTGAAGCAAAGACGAGTGTCAAAAGTTTGTACCCTATGCCTGTTAGTGTATCATTCTTTAACGTTGCAGCGGGTGAATCGATTTGAAAACGATTTTTATCGACTCATCGTTCGTCTAAATTTTCAATTTATAATAATCATTGTTCATTCTTGCAGTGGTCATCCTGTGATGATTGTTCAATATGTATGTGAAAATTAAACCTAGAGTGCTAGGTAAGGGTAACATATTGCCGCTTCCAGCCATTTAACTTGTCGCTAAGCAAATAGCCTACAGGAACAGAATATATAATAGGCCACTGGGCCGCCGGTAACAAACATATTCATGGCATGAAGTCGATGCTCCTCAGGTGTATTGGATGAATTATACTGTTAATTAATAAATACACAAACACACAAATGTTTGTTGAAGGTATTTCAAAAACCAAGAGACGTAAAAATTTTTGCGATAAATCGCTAAAAAACTGCCGTTTAGCTCGCTTGCGTTCAAGCGCCCTATAGAAATAAATTATGGTAACTTGATAAACGTCTATACAATAGAACGTCATCGGTTACGTTTTGACATGTAATTGGTTGATTCATCTCTCGCTCTGCAATTTGACGGTTTCTCATTGGTCAACGTAATCGATGGCGATACCGATACATTTTCACATTAACATTTACATTTACATTTACATTTACATTTACATTTACATTTACATTTACATTTACATTTACATTACATTACATAATCTAACGGCTGACTATCTGATAGTATTCACTCGATACACGTCCGATTCTTCCGTCAGACTTTTTCTGAACTCTGTCGTTCTCGAGCTATTATCCCGAGTGCTTGCATGTGGATCAGAAAGAAAAAATGGACGACGAATTATTGTTACTTTTTCCATTTACATATTGCAAAAAAAAATTATTACCGTCGTGATCGAACGCGAGCAAGCTAAACGGCAAGTATTAGCGAATGCACGCAACAAATTTAACTTGGTCCAACGGCCGATCTTTCATTTTATCCGGAGTCAGGAGTTTTAACCGCCTCAGTGGCTCAGTGTAAACAACATAGGGTTTACGATTCGAAGGTTGCGGGTTCGATCCCCAGCGGGGTAAAGAAAGAAACTTATTCGCCGGTTCGACATATAAACAACGATTAATAAAATACGCGAACACTCAGATAAGTGCCGCAGCAGCGAAAGGGAAACGACTCAGCTTTATGCTGAGCTCATAAAAACTCAGCGCTGGTTTACTGTCGTACCCATGTGTACATGTTTAGTAGTCGGTTTGGTTGGTGGTAGGGCATTTTAAATGTCCGCCAGGCTACCACAACCTTATCTAAATCTACCGCCAAACAGCAATGTTAATAACATACTTGTGTTCCGGTTGTCAGAGATAAAATAACTTGCGCCCCAAATAAGATGGGATGTCCGGGTCAGTACGCTTCCACCTTCGGACTCATCTTCACTTAACGTCAGGTGGGATTGAGGCCAAGTGTTAACCCGTTGTGCATAAAAAAAAGAAAAAAAAAAACATTCTACTAATCATTATTAGTAGAATGTTAGTTCCATTGAACTCAATGGTCCGATTGTGTAAAGTGTCAAAAGTTAAAGTTCCATGAGTAAATGAGAATTTTATAATCAAAAAACCCGTCTGCTTATTTCGTATTTAGCGGGCGCCATGTTGGATTTTACCATCTACCATTACACTTCCAAATCGCTCAAGCCATTTAGGCTATCTGAGGTATAACATAGAAATCTACATACATACTTACATACACACACCCGAAAATCATTACCGTCCTTCCTGGGGCAGTCTGTTAAAGAAACCGGGTGTAAGTATTATTACTCTGTAAATATAAGAGTTATCAAATAACTTTATATTGATATTCAACAGTAATGCAAGTCCAAAAATTCGGATTTTGTGGTTTTTGTAGTTTTTGGTAAATAATAATAAATATAAATAACACGTTTATTTTGAGTTCCTTTTAGAGTTACATATTTCACACACTTCTACCAAACTATAAATAGTTTATGGGCAGAAAATATACTCCCTTGATTTTAATAATCTTACAATGTAACTGTAACACATTATTTAAACTTTTGTGAATTTCACAGTATTTTTTTATTTTTCTTTTATATGAGAGGGCGGCAAACGAGCATGCGGGTCACCTGATGGAAAGCAATCACCGCCGCCCATCACACCCGCAACACCAAAAGGGTCACATATGCGTTGCCGGCCTTTGAGGAAGGTGTAGGCTCGTTTCTTGAAGGTTCCAATGTCGTACTCGTTCGGGAATACTCTATTACGAGTATGCATGGCAAATGGAACATAAACATTATGTGCTTTGTTTCATATATATTTACAAGCATGATTTGTTAAACTTTTCTAACAGGAACTTTCTTATTTTAGTCTTAAATGATTTAGTGCGGCAGTCATTTATCCACAAGTACAATAAAAAATCATAATGGACTCTATTTGCATGTTCCATCTTCAGCTTCATCCTGTCTTTTCAAAGGTAAGATTGTGGTTAAACGAGTCTATGTTCATAAAATAAAGACATCACTGATTGCAGACAATATGTAGAAAATTAAATGTATGGCGGCAGTTAAACTCTTCGGACATGTCGCCATATTTCAGTAATCCTCTCAATTTTTATGCGCAATGGGCTAGCACTTGACCCAATCACAACTGATGTTAATTGAAGGTAAGGCCGAATGACAGAGTGTTGAAACGCGCTCGCCCAAAACCCTCAATTTATTTAAGGGACTAGCTACCTCATCTCAAGCTATTCATCAATATGTTAGGCGGATATTCATGAAGGTAAGCAACAAAAACCCGCCAGGAACTGAACCTGCATCCTCCATTGTGTTAACCGAAGATTGTTTACATTGAACTGCAGAGAACAGATGAATTATCTGTCAATAATTGAATCGCCCAGAATTAGCAAAATAACCGACGTCGGTAACGTTCCACTCTCTAATCTCCGGAGTACATCATCAGGTGTTAAACAATCTGGTGAGAATCCCTATCAAACAAAAAAGCAAGCAAGCAAAAATATGTCTGAACATACATAAAAAAATTTATACAAACGAACATACAACCTAACCTTTTTTCGGTTAAAAACTCCCAAGTTGATATGATTACATCAGATATCTACCTATTTAATAATGAACAGTTGAAATTCGAACAACCTCGAAAATAATAAAACGCACTGCGAATTGTCATGTACGCTGCACATGGCAACATTACAGACAGGTGCTCTACTACGAAAGCGCTCGTAAAAACAACTCCATATGAATTTATTATTTAAAGTGCTCTGCACCTATTGTCCTCGCGTGTTATACAGTTGCCTGCTTCGAGGTTTTACCCACAAGTTGACGAGATTATTTGTTATTGCCTATTTCTTTGTTCAGTTATTTTTTTAATAATATCGAGTAAATTTATATTTAGCTACGTTTTAGAGTAAAAATCTAAGTGTAGGACTTGGGAACTATAACAATTTTCTCCACATTGCATATGAGAAAGAAAAGGTTGCCTGGAAGAGATCGCTTTTAGTGATAAGTTCGCCAAATTGTACATTCTATTCTTACCACTTTTCTGAAACTGTATTTTCTTTTCTGTTGTGCAATATAGTGTATATGTATTGTATTGTCTTATAAATGACTATTTAAGTATTTAAAAACCAAAAACTCGACAGCATATTTTGCGGACGCCATGTTGAATTTTTTACCATAAAATGACACTCCAAGGATCAACACGAACCGAAAGACACCTTGCACTTCAAAAACCGTCAAGCCGTTTAGGCTATAGCAGATAAAATAGAAATCTACATACACTCGAAAAACATTACCAACCTTTTGGAGCTGTCGGGTAATAATAAAAAGTACGATAATAATAGTTGTAATCCATATACTATTTATATTTTTAATTAGCTTTCCGCCCGCGTCTTGGCCTGCGCGGAATAGCTTTATCCCGCGGGAACTTCACTTTATCGGGATAAAAAATATCCTATGTCTCAATCCCGGGTATATTCTACCTATATACCAAATTTCATCCAAATCCGTTCATCCGTTTCGCCGTGATTGAGCAACAAACAAATAAACATAAACATCTAATCTTTCGCATTTATAATATTATTTAGATAAAATCTTAAACAGAAACCTGGCTACATAAATGATCTTCACAAAATAATTTACTATATTTCAATAATGGTTGTGTAAAATAAAAAGTGTTTTAGTTCAAAGTGGAGTTTAGGGGGATTCGCGTTCAAATCTAGGGAGAAAATATTTCGCAGCTGGTAACACATAATTTGTTATAGAGGCAAGTAGCGGATACGTGCAAACTGCCTACGTAGCCTCAATAACGCCGGATACCACAAACGTGTCTATCCACGGAAAAAAATGCCGTATTTGTACCAAATATTCGGCACTGAGAAGCCCTATACTGCTTCCGTATACTGACTGTCATTTGCATTTACTGGTTGGTTATTGTAATGTTGACTTTATTACGAATAATTCATTTCATATAATTTTACTTTCCTTGTAGTTAAAATTGCTTTTTTTGCGGCCGAAATTTTTACATACATAATGTCACGACCTTTATGCCAAATGGGGTGGTCAGAGATATCGTTTGAGTGTTCCAAACATTTAAAGTGTAATAGTTGATTCAACATCCACAATGCATCTTTTGAAAGGGTACATCAGACATGCGCATGTGACAGGGTGTGACTGAGCCCATCGCCGTTATAACGTGCGAACGGTGTTTTTTGGTGGCGAATCCCATAGTCGCTTAAGGGTTCCTTATATAAGTAGGGATATAGGAGTATATAAGGATATAGTCATTTTGTTGTCTTGTTTACCATGGGTCAGGTAGAGGAAACAAATAGAAATTACGATTTTTTTCCAAAATTTTCTTTCATATTATTTTTTCGAGACATCTTTTTAATTTCATTGTTCTTACTCGAGAAAACTACTAGTATTACGTAAACAAGTAGACAAAAAACTATAGGCTGATCTACAAAGGCCTCTTTCCAAGACTATACTAAACTTTATCTCGAAAGACATCACAGCAGATACCAAGCCTTAATGTTAACCCAAAACGTCAATACGAATTAAGTTAATCGTTTATGCGTGAAATTTAACGGGCAATTTAACCGTGTAACGTCCAACGCGGGTCGGTTAAGCCAATGTCTATTACCTAACCAAACAATTGGCGGCGCCCGATAAGTAAGTTGCTGGCACATGCCGAATTCTGGCAAAGAATAATGATTACCATGTAGCTCCAGATAAGTTTTAAGAGTAGATTTTCACCAGTGGCGTACACAATGTTTTATCACAGGGTAGGTAGAATGATAAAATTTTGTGTTATTAAAAAAAAAAATACAACTACAAAATAATACCTACTCTTTTAGCAAATCTTCACAATTGTTAACAATATTTTCTGTTCAAATCAGTATGAATCAGATGTCTTGACAATGCATTTCGAAGAATGCTTACAATGTACTAGGGTAGCCACTGTTTGCCTGCGTGGAGGGTACGGCACTGGTTTTTTTTATGCCCAACGGGTTGGTACTTGACCTCAATCACACCTGATGTTAAGTGAAGATGAGGTCTAAGGTGGAAGCGTACTGACCTGGAAACCCCAATAGATTTGGGGGACTGGCTATCATAGCTCTGACAACCGGAACACAACAATGCTATAATAAAGTACGTATACCTTTATTTTTGTTTATTGATTGAATTAATAAAACATAATTATTGATAAACATAAACGTGTTTTCGTCATTTCGTCAGTTTCAAAATTTATATTAAAAAATCCTATAGCTAACTTACCTTTCTCACCTAATTTACTGCCTCACACTAAAATGGTGCGCAAGCACAACTAAACTAACAAACAGAAGTATAACTTACATCGTGTAAGTAGGTGCGCATATAAGCAGGTAACAACTACAAGTGTAGCAAACGAGACGCGATCCCTCTGTGTTAACATTCTGTGGTCCACGTCGGGGATTTAAGTTTGTGTTGGACTTGCGCTTACTCGGCCACAGTGTATAAATGCTAACAGTTACCCCAACCGTAAGGCTGAGTTGAGAATTTATCTGAGCCTAGAGTGTTATCACTTTAAGTACCGGGGCTAAAAGAAGTATACTATCAATTATGATTATAGATCAGAAAGATATGCGATTTATAGCCTTTTTTTAAATTGAGAAAAATAAGGGAAAATGCAGCATTACCATTGAGTAGTTCAAAGCTAACTTTTTACTTTTTTCTACAGTTTAAAAACATTTAAAGTTATCATGGTAAGGAAAATCGATCTTACTACTCCGATCCGATCTATGGTTATGAGAAAACATCCTAGCAAGTGAAAATATCGCTAAAGTTGAGTCTTTTTTTTATGCACAACGGGTTAGTACTTGACCTCAATCACACCTGATGTTAAGTGACGATGAGGCCGAAGGTGGAAGCGTACTGACCCGTAAATCCAAATATTTGAGGAACTGGCTATCTTATCTCTGAGAACCGGAACACAACAAAGCTATTAACATCCCTTTTGGCGGCACATTTAGATAAGATGGTGCTGGCTACCCAGGCGGACATATCAAAATGCCCTACCACCAACGTCAAATAAATTTTTGTTCTATGATGTGCAAATGAAGTAGACCACTTTGCGTATTTTTACTTAAGTGCGTGGTTCACTTTGGCATAAGTGATAATTTTCAATTATTTTATTAATCTTTGCTCACCGGGTTTTTTTAGATATATAGTGAGTACAACATTGACAAAAATATTATCTATAATGCCTAAGCAACTTAGGATTGCTGTACTCCATCTTCTTAAAATGTGTAGTCATACCACTGTTTATACGTGCACTGTGTTTGTGCAAACAGTACGAGTACGTATCTTAGTTCTCGTATGCGAACATCTGCCAAGACTTACAAGTTTTGAGCAAATAACAATTGTTTTAAAAAGAATATATCCTGTTTAAAAATTATAAATAAACAAGGGGAATTCTCAATTATATTTCAAACCTTCCCTTTAATTGTAATGTTGTATGGAAACCTAAAAATCCCAGGAACTTTTTTTCACAACGATAACTTCAAAATGACAACTTGAAAGCGTCTCTTCATATGTGAAGCTTAAATTATAGCTTCTCTACCCCGTGTCTTTCGTAAAATTATTATTGCAACAGTGACTGCATGTATTTATCTAGACGGAGTATACATTATAATATTAATTTGTAATGTGTTGATCGTTTTTCTTGTAAAGCCAGCAGGTGGTTCATAATTTTAATATTCCCGTTTTTTCACTGCAGGTGATTCCAGTGAATGCTAAATATAGTAAATAGATAACCACAACTTAGTTGGCCTCCAGCCGGATCAACTCATGATACTAGGAATTGAGTGACTTACTTTTTAGTGTTCAAAATACCTGCGTAATATTTCAGATTACAGATAAATACTACATTAAACATACATTTTACTCTACCATGAAATCACATATATTTCTAGTCTTAGTTATGTAAAATTTCGTATCCGTTTCGTAACCGTTGAGGACATCTCTCTTGGAAAGACAACCCTGGCCGCAGCATCAGGGCATCGCAAAAATCATATTTAATTATCAAAACTAACCGTGTATACAAAATGTTGTAACCGTGTTATTAACTGTTAAGGAGTTCCCCTACGTTATCCAGAGCCACGCCTAAACTTAAAACAAAAATATATGTAACAAAAATCGTTAGCCATTGGAAAGTCGCCCATACTGTCTTTGGTGGCAGCAACTACTCTACAGGGGGGGACTGAAAATCAGCAACACTGCTGAGTCCCTACCCATTCATCATAATACTGTGGTTCTCGATTCTATGTATGCTTGTGTTTTTTTTTTCTTTTTTGTGATGAATAAATACCTTTTATTTATTTATTATTTTATCGTGAGTAGACGATCGTCGCTGCATCAGGTCATGTCTATCATATAAATGTATTGTCATGAGAAGTGAATGAGTTTGCAAAATTTTAGCTTCTTAGGTAAACAGGAAATTATTCTAATTTGACTTGCTTTTGAACGGACATCAGGTGACCCGCATGCTCGTTGGCCGCCCTCTCATATAAAAAAAATAAAAAAATAAAAAAAATACATAAATAAATATTTCGGGCACTGACACCAACCATCTAGTCCCAAACTAAGCAAAGCTTGTACTATGGATACTAGATAACGGATAAACATACATAAATATTTATATAAACATCTATGACTCGGAAGTAAATGTTCATATTCATCACACAAACATTTACTGCTCGCGGGATTCGAATCCGCAACCGTTGGTTTCGGTGATAGGGGCACTATCCACTACACCAATCGGTCGTCAATACGAACAGTAAACGAAGCAAGTTAAACCAAAGCTTGTAAAAATGGAATAGCATCGCTTCTCTACGACTTCAGTAAGGTTCCATTCTCTATCTTCAGAGTGCATCATCAGATTTTAACCAAATTTGTATGAGACCACCCTAGTGAATTCTATCAAACAAAAAACTAATCGTCAAAATCAGTTAACAATTGACGAAAATATAAGTGAACATACATAATAAAATGCATACAGACCAACAGAACCTCTCTTTTGTTAGATAAAAATAAACTTAAAATTTCGGACAAATTGATAACCCCCGCCTTTTTAGAAGTCGGTTGACAAAAGCATATTCAACACAAACTGTTTTGAATAAATATTTCAACAAAAGTTATCTTCAATCGGAATTATGAAATCTTTTAGTCACACAAAAAAAGACAGTGCCCGTCACATTGTATACTCTACTGTCTGTTTATACGTGTTGAAGATTAAAGATATGAAACCCATTCAACTTATTATAAAGTGGGTCCATTTATTAACAACAATATAAACTTCAACACAGGTGTCACAGCCATTAGTCATTTTAACAGAGGAATGACACAACGGGGTTAGGGGCATACAAGGTACAATCAATAATTTTGATGTACCGGCCGTGTATCGTGTTATCATTATCAAGCTGTCCCCGAAGCTTTGAGTACTGATAATGCTACTGGAAGATAACAGGCCTTCAAACCAGTGGTGAGCCTAGGGTTTCAGAATAGGGCAAGCCCGAGATATGTTTAATGAATGATTTGTGGTTTTTACACATTTAATGCAGTTAAATATATCTTGTTGATGCTCTTATTTGTTGAATCTGTAGGGTCATATACAATTCCTGTACTGTTTATAGATCAATAAAGTTTTGTGTATGCAATAAAGTGTTAAATAATAAAAATAAAAAAGTATATTAAGGCAAGGCATGCTTCAAACCAGATGTGGTGTGTGGAAGTTTCAGATGTTTCAAAAGGATGAAATGGGAAGCTTCATTTGGTGAAAAATTTAGTAAATTACTCTCAAACACACTTCAACTGAAAGTACATGAAAAATCTATGACAGTACATGATTGTTTGTTTGTAAATACTTCAAAAAAGTGGAATCACTTCAGTATAAAAAGATGGTTCTCATAGAAAGATTTCTTGTAGTCGACATAGAGTAAGACTAAAATTAGTTAAAAAAAGTTAGAGAAGAAAATTGTGGGTACAGCTAAACAACATAAAGTATTAGATCTGTGTAAGTGCTTACCTATAAAGAATTAAAACTAAGGAATAGTTAACAAAAACATACACATTATATAATATACCTACATCGAGAGCAACTACAGTTCAAAAAGATGCAGAGCCTCCTTTTCCAACATTCTTAGACAGAAAAAAATATACTGTGTTTACATGTATGGTGATTTTGTGTATTCAATTTAGTCTAAAGTTTTAACGTAGTCATTGGAACATTATAGACCGGACTTACATTAAATATTTAACACGTTAACTGCCGCGGCGTAAACAGATTGAAAATCAATTGTTTGCGGTCACCGGTGACCGCGGCCAAGCTCTGACTTCATAGAACTTGTCAGTGTGTATTTGTATTTAGATATGAATAAGTTTTGTATAATCGATTGGTTTTAACACTCTGAATTCAATGTGGCGTGACCCTGGATTGGACATTCGTTATAGGAAGACACTAGCTGATACTACAATGAGGTATTGAAAAATCGTAATCAATTTAATAAATGTTTATAGTTGCGGGTGTCAAAAAATAACAAAGGATTTTGAGAACTCATTTATTTATAATAATTGTGGTTTCGGCACGTAACAAGAAAAGAAGCCACCCGTCTCTTCCCCTGGGTATCATAAAAGGCGACTGAGAATTTTATATCAAAAACATCTATAGATTTACCGGCCATGGGTTCACGCTCTGTCACGTGAGCATTTCTGTATGTGAAGATGGATGAAACGTGGATGTTATTTCAGGTGTTTAGAACACAAATATTAATGTTTGGGATATCTCTGACCACTCCAAAAAGTCATGACGTTAAGTATACCTACCATATGTGATTTGACCGCCACCGCCGTGGCTCAATGTAAACAATATGAAATTTACAAAACGATTGCAGGTTCGATTTCCGGGGTACGTATTTAGTACTCGGTTTGATTGGTCATGTATTTTTAATGGTAATTGTGCCGCCAGGCAGCTATATTTGTAGAATTGTGTTGGACGTTCCAAATGAGCGTTCTTCCACTGAACTGAACATCAGATGTGATTGAAGTCAAGCACTAACCCGTCGTGCATAAAAAAGTAGAGGAGGTGAAATAGGTTACGTTAAAGATATAAAAGTGGATAGATTTGTTTGCTCCGCCGATTTTAGATACAGTTCATTTGTAGTAGGAATCGCAAACTGCTAGCAAAGATAATATGACGAGAGGAGCGCCTAATGGACTATCTAAGAAACATATTCCCTTAAAGTTCTAAAAGGTCAACAACAAATTAGTACCCTATCATTGCGTATGTCGCCTAAAAATATAGTCGTATGCTCCATATGCAATTAAGTGTCATAAAAAAGAGCAAATAACTTCATAAAACTAATAAAAAATTGAACAACACAAAACAATAAAAACGCAAACGATAAAAACAATGTTCATGCCAAATAGCATAGCAATAAAATGCATACAACTAGATACGAGCAGTGATGTACCAGTAATCGACACCTGCTACAATTAATGCTCGGCTGTAGCATTTTTATTGTAGTCTGGCCACTGCGTATGGCTATGTGGACTCCAATTTGTTTATACTATTGCGCCTCGTTAAGTGAATGCGGTGTATGTGACGAAAACAGAGTTAATATAGGCCTTCCTACAGTAAATGACTTTAGGTTGCGATGTGATATGACACGTGAGGTGGTAGAATGTGGGATGTGGGCACACACGTTTACATCTTTAGGAGACACGCACGAAAAAGAGAGCGATATCAAGAAATATCGGTATGCCTAAAGCGCTTATTACACTATCCTATTTTTAGGAAATCCAATTAGGAACACTCTTATTAGGAAATCGGAAGTTAGGAAGCGTTTATTACACCATCCTAAATATGACTAATTATTGGTTCAATTAACGATATTTTTATTAACAGAACCAAGCCTCCCAGCAATGTATGCCGAATTAGTCTATGCATTTAGGATGGAAGTAGTGCGGTTGGGATCTTCCAATCCACTAAATCAGAATCTAGCTGTTCCAAGTTCGATTTCATCTTCCTAATTCCTAACTAGATTTCCTATAAAATAATGCGCGCACATTTACACGTTTTACCGCGTGTGTCCGTTACGCGTCTAAAAGGGATTTTCTTGTAATAAAGTCGGCATTGAATTGTTCGAATATATCATGATTTACTACCTAATCTTTTATGTAAATTTTTTATTAAGGATATTAATTCTATCGTCAAAATATGTCAAACATCCCAAAAAAAGCTGAAGCTACGTGTTTCTTTCTAGTATGTGCCTACAAAGAACTTTCACTTTCAAACCCAAAAATTGAGTTGCAACATATTATAAAACTAAATTCGCCTCTAAACTTCGATTACTGACGCTAAAACTTCCCCTTAATACCTATGAACTTAGTGGGGGTAAAATTTAGGCGACCCCTATTTAAACACTGCTGCCAAATACCTATCGTGTAATTTACACTGAGTGCGGTTTACATGAACATATGGGCGCTTCGGTGTCGGACGAAGAGCGATATAAATCTGGAACGGGAGCTGAACGATTTATTTATGTATGGTGAGTGCAGTTCCTCAGGGATGTTTTAATTTAAATCTGGAGGGGAAAGGCTTAGTTTGTTATTTTTTTGTAAAGAACATAAAAGATTAAACAAATGACTGCCGCGACACAGACACAATTGAAAGTCCATTGTTTGCGGACACCATGTGACCGCGTTGGCGTTTCAAAACCCAATCTTACGTAATTTATTCTATTTAAAAAGGTCTTATTTTTTTTGACCTCAATCACACCTGATGTTAAGTGAAGATGAGGTCAAAGGTGGAAGCGTACTGACCTGGAAACGCCAACTCATTTGGGGGACTGGCTATCTTATCTCTGACTGTGTGATGAATACGGACATTGTGTACCCGAGTTATGGATGTTTTCATTTATAATATGTAATTATTTACAAAAAAAATGTATTTATGTAGTATATCAACCATCTGATATCCACAACACAAGCCTATAGTTGCTTACTGTGGAACTAGATGGCGCTGTGTGTATGTCTAAGGATATATATTTATTTATTCGAGAATTTTCTATTTTTTTTTTAAATATTTGGTTTAAACCCGGACATGTGTTCTTAGCCATGTTTGATTAATTTCGAAGATATTTAGCTTTAAACACTATCTTTTGCTCTAGTCTATCTGGACGATATAATCATTATAGTTCTTGCACATTTTCAATTCATAGTTATTAAATATAAACATTTAATATTAAATATTCGTCAGTCGTGTCGTCCCAGCCGTAAATATAGTATTTCAAACAGAATTTCATATTCCGTCACCTCAGTATAACTAACGTGATTGAGTCATCCATCACTGTTGTGCCCAAATCCCTATACCGTCGACCTGAAAATTTCCACACAAGTTTAACACGTAGTGATGAGCGCGCGAGTAACTCAATTTAAGTTATTTTCGATTTTAAAACAAATATTTTCAGTTTTTTAAAGAGTCAAAAGATTTAATTTTCGAAATTTATTTGACGACCGGTTGGTGTAATGGATAGTGACCCTGTCAGCGAAACCAACGGTAGCGGGTTCGAATCCCGCGAGGGGTAAATGTTTGTGTGATGAATACGAACATTTATTCCCGAGCCATAGATGTTTATATAAATATTTATCCGTTATCTAGTATCCATAGAGCTTTGCTTAGTTTGGGACTAGATTGGTGTAAGTGTCCGATATATTTATGTATTATTTATTTAAAATTTCATAGGATATTACTTGAAAACGTTACATTTTTGAACATAATATTGAAATTACTGCTCATTTACAAAGATTTTCACGGAGAAGAACGAGCAAGAAACTCAAGGGTTGCACTTTTTAAGTGGGTTTTGGATTACAATTTGTAATTCGACAAATCAAGGAAAAATATATCGTATATTGTATAATTAGACTGAACCGAACGGCCTATGTCCATGTTTGCTTATCATCGAAATATAAATTTAGCCTTAGGCTTTAAAAATAGCCTTTATATGACATTCAAAAGGGAGCTAAATAAATGTAATCCTTTCTAAATAATTTCTATTTAATGATGCATAGCTTCACTAATGAGATTAGTAATATTGACCCTCAGAACCTGAGGTTGACTATAATGTCACGACCTTTATCCCAAAAGGGGTGGTCAGAGACATCCCAAACATTAGTGCTTGAACAACACCCGCGGTTCACTGTTCCAAATATATAGAAATGCACACGTGACAGGGGATGAACCCATCGGCGTTAAAGCGTGGAAATTTATAGATGTTTTTGGTGGAAAGTCTCTTAGTCACCTTTTACGACAGCCACGGGAAGAGATGGCTTGATTCCCTTTTTTTTACGTGCCCAAACCACACAGCACTGTTTGTCTGATAATCTCAAATAAAACTGTTCTATGGAATTTTCTATATTGAATGTCCTCATATACACGGTGCATAGACCAAAAATATACCACAATCCGTAGGGAGGATATTACTATCTAATTACATTTGACATGCATTCGTTCAACAACAATCTTCCGAAAAAGTAAGAAATCTGATTAAATCTTCAAATTCGTTTTAAATTATGTATAAAACTAAGGGGTTAAAAATCGATAACCCCGCGGCAGCCCTCCCTAGAGCAGGTATGGTTAAGTCTGGGCCCGCAACACTGTCATCATTTAAGCCGCACATTAGCAAAACTTGCGTCGTTCCGACCGGCACCTGGGACTCGCGGCCCGCACCGACGCGACGCACTATCCGATATTTCACCGCAGCGAACTCAGACAAGTTTAAAGTTTTAGTTTGCGGGGGTCATTGGGACCGGGATGCGCTGAATATGTTGTGAATAGAATAGCAGGGTTTTAGAAGTGACGGGTGGCTATTTTGACAACTCATCGTTCCAATCAGATTTGAGTTCATCCAATTTGAGTCTGATTTCTTTTAATATAAAAGTTATAATCATATTAGCTTCCGCAGGCAGCTCTGCCCGCACGGAATTAGTTTATTGTCCCGCGGGAATTACTCGAAATTTAGGGATAAAATGTACCCCATATTTTTTTTATTATTCAAGGTACTGTAAACGAAGATTAAAATTTAAACGCCGATTTTACAGAAACCTCTAGCTTTCAAACAAAAAGGAATTATCTAAATCAATATACACTTATAAGGACATATTTTGGTACCAGTAATTTAAATAAGTACATTTTAGTCGTGAAAGTCAGGTAACTATTGCACTAGTTCTCCAATTAATGTGTAATTAAAAATAATATACAATATGTAACTGTTTGTTATCTTAATAAAGGCAAAGTCAAATAAAAAAAAACCATTTTATAGAGTATACTTAAAATAGTAGTTTACATTTTTCAACCTATAGAATGCTAGTTCAAAAGGCAATTTTCCGCAGATAAGTACAACGAAAAATTTTAAAGGGTTGCTCTTTTTTTACGAACAGGTTTTTACAATTACCATTTACGAACAGGAAAAGGAACGATTTATTGCATTATTAATAAGTTTAAAAATTACAATCTCCATTTTAAAATCATTTAAAATGTCTTATACGTACTATAGAATTCTAAACTACAGTATCAAAGAAGAATCAGTGCGAACCTGCATGCGACCTTATTTCGATAACAAGGCAAAAGAAAGGTTACCTAACGACTATAAAAAAATATTTAATTATGATTAAATATCTGTTTGTTCTGTTTAAATATTAAATATAGGCGACATCTGTTTCTGCGTTTCATGCAAAAAAAAACATGATTGTGTATCAAAGTTGCGCGATTATTATTTTAGGGGGCTTTAAAAAGTTCCGGTACATATTTATAGCGCCACAATAATAACCTAATAGCATTTTGGTAAAACTTTTGAGCGCACCTGAGCGCAAGGGCTACTCTTTGTGAATACTTCTCCACCCGATATATTTATTTTAGAGTACCTCGCGGTCTCCACCCAGAATTGAACCAATCTTTTCCGGTGGGTCGGAAAAGGTGACTGGGAATATGTCTTCAACCAAGATCTTAGCTCATTGTTACAACACCTTTAATTTATATCGAGAAATAAAATAATAATTTTCTTTTTTTAAATGTAGGGGACGGACTGAAAAGGCAATACGAAAGTAAATTGATACCGTGCTTCCATAGACATCATCGCTTTTATTTTGTTTCATACCACAAATCCCCATTGACTTGCGCCATTCATGGGGATATCTCCCCTGGCTCCCCTGGCCCACCTGGAAGTCCCTGAAAAGACTTCGGACTTTTTATAAAGTACGTTGCGCAATAAAGCATATATGTACTTAATTGTTATTATGATTTTATTTAATAATAACATAACGATATTGCAACTAGACGCTTTCCTCACTCCACCCTCTTTAGTTTTAGGAAGCGCTTCACATAATCGGATTTTATTAATCCAATGCGCAAACTAAAGCACTTTATGCATAAGTGAATTTCTGAAATTATGCATTCAGTTCAAGAGCATCTAATGAGGTGAATACAATGCGTAATCTACTATAATCTGCATAAATAGAATCAGGGGTCGATTACACTTAATTAAGTACATCATGAATGATTCCATGGACTCCAGCCGATATCTTGGTCATACAAAGACGCATTGCTCCCAGTGCCTATCTGCCTCAATCAGACACGACAATCGGAGGACATGTTCTAATTAAACTTATTTTAAGTATAAAAATTCATAGTTATCTGAAACATTTTATCAGATTGCGAGCCGAGGGGCGATTTTTGGCACGACAAAAAGTAAAATGAACTGAAGTCACTGACTCAACGTGCGATAGACACATAATGATGCTTTTTTTATGATTGACTGTACACGTGTTTGACCATAATTTTTTTTTATGCACAACGGGTTAGGACTTGACCTCAATCACACCTGATGTTAAGTGAAGATGAGGCCCAAGGTGGTAGTACTGACCCGGAAACCCCATCTCATTTGGGTGACTGGCTATCTTATCTCTGACAACCGGAACACAACAATGCTATTAACATTGCTGTTTGGCGGCAGATTTAGATAAGATGGTGATAGCTAGCCAGGCGGACATTTAAAATGCCCTACCACCAACTAAATATGTACCCCAATAAATTTCTATACACCCAGCTCTTCAAGATCACAAGACGCCGTCGGGAAGGGAGTAATGCTTTGGCTGGTCGCTTTGTGAGCCAAACCGTTGATCAAAATAAAGTATATTGACAGTGCCGTGTGGTATCCGCAAAAAGAATTGAACCAACGCGTCTATTTCCCTAGGTGACGTGAAAGACAACTTTATATCAAACCATTTTTACGCGTTTCACCACCATTTTTAAACAGTCAAAACGCTTGTTTGGGTTACCTCTGGCCACCCCATTTGGGATTAAGAACACAACGTTAACGTATATTTAACCGCTAGCACGGATATGTGTAATCTGTATCAGTGGCGTGGCCTCCATGGAGGCCTACCCTTGCAAATTGAAAATTGTCAAGATAAGTGATTCATACTGATCTGAACAGAAATATTCTAAACAGTTGCGAGGATTGCTATTATTATGATTGTTATTATTTTGTAGTTTTTCTGAGCAAATTTTATCATTCTACTCACTAGTGACAAAATGCTGTGCACACCACTGATCTGGATGCACCAGGGATGTACCGTAAGTCTAAAATTTACCAGTGAAAGGTAACACGTATTCAAATCGTCGGGATTGCGCCGTCACCAGTAAGGGCGGCTTCCTAAAAGCCTTTCTGTTTGTACAACCGCTCCAGAGCTCTGTATAATCACGATTCGGCGACACGTTGCTATTCAAATGTTACGGTAAGTGACACTGCATCTACATACATCTGGTCTATTTTAGGATTTGGAGCGACTAGTTTATAGCAAAAGTCAAGATACTTGGGGCCTGTTTCATGACAACATTCGAAATTCTAACTCAAAAGTATGGAACGTCTTTACTAATAATTTAGGTCATTAACCAGTGGCACACCTCGGGTATTAAAATAGCGTAAGCAAATGTTATTGTGATTTTAACGCAGCTAGTCAAATTAGATAGGCAACCAAGTAAGACGTATTGAATTCCGTGATAATAGGTTTACCTGGAAGAGATCGCTGTTAGCGATAAGGCCGCCTAATTTGTAGTTTCTATAATATTTTTTTTTATGCACGACGGGTTCGTACTTGACCTCAATCACACCTGATGTTAAGTGAAGATGAGGTCGAAGGTAGAAGCATACTGACCCGGAAACCCCAACACATTTGGGGGACTGGCTATCTTATCTCTGACAACCGGAACACAACAATGCTATTAACATTGCTGCTTGGCGGCAGATTTAGATAAGATGGTGGTAGCTAGCCAGGCGGACATTTAAAATACCCTACCACCAACCAAGCCGAGTACTTAAACATGTACCCCGCTGGGGATCGAACCCGCGACCTCCGAATCGTAAACCCAATATTGTTTATATTGAGCCACGGAGGCGGTTATATGACGGTATCACTGTCATTAACCATTAGGTTTATGAGAAAGCTCGGGATCACATAACGAGCTATGGGCAGCGCGATGCTCGGGGTTTTAGGAATGTTAAAATCCGTAGGCGAACGGAAGTCACCAACATAGCCCAGCAGATTAGATTCTGATCGGTGCGAGTCCGGAGTCTCCCCGCAGACAATGGAACACATATTACTTACGCAATACACAAATGCACACACGGGATCACAAAATTGCACACGCGCAATCAAAATTGCACACGCGCAATCAAAATTGCACACGCGCAATCAAAATTGCACACGCGCAATCAAAACTTCACACACGCAATACACAAATGCACTCATACCTCACAATAATTATTTCCATTGTCTCCTTATACTTTTTTATCAATGCTAACTTTTGTTTTATGTTTTAGTAAACCGTGGGGTGGAGACCTGGTTACCTGAGACACAGGTTTCCCTAGTTCAAGCACCAGTCTCCACATAGAATTATAGTCCCTAGCTATATTTAACTCTACTGTACAATAATGCTATAATGTGGGGAAAAATAAATAAAGGATTGATTGATTACTGCTCCGCGTGTCCTGACAGCTGCACCTTTGACGACCTCCTTAACGCCACAGAGAGTGCTGTTTGAGTGGCTAAGTTTTGGTCTAATAAAATTTCCAACTCGGCTCGAAAACAAGAAGTAAGATGAAGTGGCAAGGCGCGTAAAACTGATAGTTCTTGGAGACCATGGACCATGGAGGCAAGCGCAGCCTGGCACATCCACCCATCCACAAGGTGGATGGATGACCTAATAATGGTCGCGAGAAGTCGTTGGATACAGGCCGCTTCCAATCGGTCGCCCTGGAAATCTATGGTGGAGACCTATGTTCAGTAGTGGACGTCCTGTGGCTGATATGATTCTTCAAATATCATGGGCCTGTTTCAGTAATCAAGAGGAAATATCTTTCAGGTTTTGATCTGGTTTATGTTTCTTCTGGTTCGAAAAGTCCTCTGATATACATACAGTTCAATTGAATAACATAAAATTTGTCACATTCTCTTTATAGTTAGTATTTAAGAGGGTTTATCCCATACATCATTCCATACAATCTTTCAAGTCCAATTTTTTCGAAATGAATAAATAGGTACCTATATCTATAAAGTTAGTAGAAAACATTACCAAAATTTCGAATTTACAAGAAAATATAGCATTTTTTCTGTTACTAAGGAAAAAAAAACTTTAAATCGCCCAAATTACATGTTATTTAGGTACTAACTTTTAGGTATACATATGTACATGCTTTATACGTAAAAAGTTTCATTAGAATCGATTTATTCATTTCGAATAATTTGGACTTGAAAGTTTGTATGGAATAGTTCGGGATAAACCCTCTTAAATGCCCGATGAAAAAATTAAGCCATTTGAAATATCAATTAATCCCTTGATTAATTGATCTACTAGAGACAGACACTTGTGGAAAATAGATTTCATACTTGATTATTAGCTGCAGAACTGGCTATGCTAAATTTTGTTGTCAAGTTGTGAAACAGGCCCATGAAGTTGTGTATACAGCCTATTATGTTATGGTCAAAAATAAACCAAGTACACAAAATAACAAAAAGAAATAAACAAGCAAAATAAAATCTGCTACTTACGCAGTGTGAAATGAATGAAATCTACGTGAACTTTCTCTAACGACACGAACATACCTGGAAACAAAAACACAATATATTAACATATATTCCCGCCATCATAACTCACTGCCCGCGTTTTTTTTAATAAAAAATTTTTAATAAAAAAAAAAAATTTAATAAAAATAAAAATAAAAGTTTTTAATAAAAAAAAATATATATATATATATATAGTACATAAAGTCACAAATTCTGTCCCAATGTCCCCAGCGTCGCAATCAATGTAACACAATTACTCGTCAAAACGTATAATGATTCATTAATGAAAGATGCAATCACTAAAATACTTAAAGGATGTGAATGAAGAGGATTTTCTTATATAGATGAGGATGTAGATGAGTAAGAGGATGGGATGATCATGATTTTCTTGGATGGGGATGTAGATGTGAAAATGCGGAAGAGGATGCGGAAGATGAGGATTTCCTTGTTATGTGATAAGTTAACGCTTGACCCCAATCATACCTGATTTAAGATATTTTACCTACTTTTATCTCTCTCTTTTTGTGACAATTCAAATATGGTAGACGGGGTCTTCCCGTTCAGCTCGGTGTTATGTGACATAATAAAACGAAATTCAATACTAACTATGCAATAATGACTTTTACATAAAAATCGCGAGACCTACACTTTCACTTTGATAAAAGGAGTATTATTCACTTGAAGATTTTTTGTTGGAGACAATATTGGCCACGTTAGATCAGCATGAAAAAGCTACCAAATCAAAACAAATATAGGTATTCGATTTCAATTCTTCGACTGTACGTACTAACGTAGAGCTAGCATGCAACAGTGAAAGTAAAAGTCATAGGTAATAAAATATTTTTTAGTTTCATGCATGCAACGCATCCTACCACCCACCCAGCAATAAAAATTCCAAATACACATTTAATTAAAATTTATTCGAAATCCGAAACAGGTCGAAATTCAAATGTGGAGTGCGTTCGGAAACAAACCAACGGCCTAGCGAGCGAACGAGGAGGCGCGCCAGTTAATCGCCGCCAACTAGTGGGTAATCCTTTCTAGTGGTATAACCACTGCATTCCGACCCGTGCCGTTCCGAACGCAACAGAATAAAATGATGAAGATATGCAGTAACTCGACTAGATCAACTCACGAGATTATGCCTGCTTACCGAAATAATGATATACATAAGATGACCTCAAAATTGAGATAACTTAAATTGACACTTGGGATACCGTTGTGCATTTAGATAGTATGGAAAAATGATATTAAGAGCGAAACTCGATAATATCTTTATATAACTTTGTCAAACTACTGCGTCAAAGCATTTTGACGGTAGCCATTGTTTTCTGCTTAATAGATTAACGGCATTGAGTCAAGTCAAAGAGAAGTGACATGTTACTGTTAGAATTGACGTTTTTCATTATAATTCTTGAAATAATTGATATACTGAAAAGTGTTCTAAATTTTTAACAAGCGGTGTTTCACGTGTTAAAAAATTAAGTTTTCTTTTTATGATTAACTGGTTACGCGTTTGACCACAATCTCACCTCATGGAAAGTGACGATGTGGTCGAAAATTAAGCACACGATCCTAGCCCCAGCCTACACAAATATAAAGAAACTGCCCATACTGTTTTAATAAACGCTTTCAATAAATTGAAGTAGGTACTAGTATCTGATCGAAGCTGCTTTTTAGACGAATGAAGTGAGACGAATTTCTAAGACAAATTTGCAAACCACACTTCATATTTTCGCCAAAACCTACGCTTCATACAGTGCAGTCCCATTTATAAGTTAATGTGATGTTACTGTTTGCTACTGTAACTGTGACACATAGAAATTGCGGCGCACTCAAAGCGATGACGGGACCGTATCATTGTATGACGTACGAGTACATCACGTGTATATGTGTGGGTGACTGCGGGTGGCTGACTCGGTAGTATCTACGCGTGATGTATTCGCCAGTATTGCTTTTTAATTTAGGTTTCTAGAGCGACTTTTCGAAGCATGTACGTTATTTAAATCTGTGGGGAATCGCCATGTGTGGGAGAAAAAGGGAAGATCTTCCACCAGGATGTTGGTATTACCTGGGGCCTGCAGCCGTCCAACAAACTGTTAGCAGCATCTTGCCCATATGCAATGTCTTGAGAAAACTTTGATAGCGCGATGTTGGATATGCGCTCTGATAGGTGGGCTTAGTAAATATACCTCCACAAATCTCGGATACGAAAATCTGGGATAGTTTAATTTCAAGCGTACAACATATCGAAGGTTTAATATGTATTTTACGTTTTAAAAAAATGGATACTTTTCTTTTCTCTAACGTACCGAAATACTTTTGTATGTTTATTTACCAAGCTTCGAGCTTTTTGTATTTTAATCATTACAAATTTAGGCGTTTCATATTTATAGATAGATAGATAAAACATTTATTCACTGTGCATTAAGATTCTACCTAAAGTGTTTTATTTTATTTGCAATTTCCTTAAGTAGTAAGTACCCTACAGGAGAGGGCATGCGACTGGCTACCGCTGAGTGCAAGCGGAATTTCACCGTTCTCAATAGAAATGTAGGAAGGCATATGATCAACAATGGACTAAAGACATGCTCAAATGATGATAATAAAAAATAAATAAGAAGATCTATTTGTATAACATGACTTATTCGAAATTTGAATGCACATTCTTATCCGTTGGTAACATCTGGCCGTATCCACAACCATTCGAGAAGATTTTTCTACTTCGAGGGTTCCGTATTTTAACGTTGAGTAGGTACCTACAGTACTAAAGAGTCGACCGAATTTTGGGATAGACCATATTTTGTTTCATCAGTTGCATTGCATATCAATCTCCGGATAACGCGTGCGACGTTGACGGTTTCGAAAGAAAAAAAATAAACTATGTACCTATGGCAATACCTTGTATTTCACTTACCTAATAGGCCCTATTTTTAAAAACTCATGCGGTATATTCGGAACACTATTTGAGAATCATTATCATGATACGCTTCTGTATTGTCACCTTTTACCTTACACCACGAGAAGAGATTTACTAGCGTCTCATGATATAACGTGCGTCTAGAACAGATTTTCTATTCCAGGAAGATTCATAATAGTAACGATCTACGATTATATTTATTTTCATATCTATTTAAATCTATTGTAAGAGCTTGCTAGTAAAACGGCTAAACCTTACATACCAAAAATGTCGATTAACTCGTCAGCTCAGTGTCATATGGTGTACGGCACGTTCGTAATACCTTATAATGCCCTAGTACAAGACAGACATAATTGTTCGAAACGGCTCGCATTTCAAAGGCGCAACATTACTAATAGCAATAAATGCAGCATCACACAGATGTACTGAATGGGAGGTAGAGTTGCGCCGGCGCCGCGTGCGTTGCCCTCGCCGCTCCCCCCACCCCCCGATGGTAACGCGCCTGACGGCATTCCGCCGCGCTTCCTGACCGAAGCAAGTGCAGCGGCATTGCTGCAAGTACATGCCGACCCGCCTTCCCCTCTCAATACCCCCTAGTTCACCATGAGAATCGGAACAAAGAGATGGCATTCAGTTTTCGCTTAGAGTTTGTTCCAAATATAGACCAGTATTAAACGCATTTTCGAATTATTTTTAAGTACAGAGTTTATATGAATGAAAGTATATTCCATTGATGCAGCTTAGCATAGCAATCATTATATTAAATTCAAAAAGAACCGAAATAGAGTCCAATTTACAGTACAGTAATTAGAATTATATCTACACATAGTAATTTTTTATTTCATTTGCTTTAGGAAAAGTTAAAGATAATTTAATAATTCATGAATGGTAAATATTAGGTCTTTACCTATGAAATTGGCGATTTTTTTCTTCGTTAATCATAATGTACCAAATCCTACGATTCTATAGCAATAAAATAGAATATATTTTCAAGGTTTCACATGAAATATTTTTTAATGTCTGAGCTAAATCACATAATAAAAAAAACTTGAACACAGCTCTTTACATGAGCTGCCCATATTATTTCTTGATTCGCAGAAACTTTTATAAAGCGGTTACTTTTAAAAATTAACACTGCCTATAGTTAACTTAATGTTATCCGATAATACACACAAAGTTTAGCTAAATTTGGATTTGCCGTTCCCAAAAAAATTTCAAAAATCTTTGTATGGAGAAAACAGTCTCAATGAAATTCTTCATACAAAACGCCAATTTCATAGGTAAGGACCTAATATTTTACAAGTCGCCTGCGAGAATATTACTGGTGTTATCAACATAAGTCTGACGATTTCGCTGTAAGAGCGAACATACTAGGTTTCCAGTCATAGTTCTGTACAAAACAGCGTAGTACATGCACCTGTGTTGGAAAATAGACAGTATTTGTAGTCAATGCATGATAATGATCGTATTAATCATTTTGATTTAATATATGTATTTATTTACTAAAAAAATGTATTTGTGTAGTATATCAGCCATGGTATCCACAACACAAGCCTATAGTCGCTTAATGTGGAACTAGATGGCGTTGTGTGTATGTCCAGGGATATCTATTTATTATTCATTATATTGCCGAAGAAAATATTATTGATCATGTTTTCATTTTGTTAAAAAAGGGAAAAGAGGAGCGAATCTATAGAGAAGTCATAGGAGACAATGTAATCCCCAATGAGGCTGACATCAGCATCAAAGTGCTGTAAGCCTCGTAAAAATAAAGGATAAAAAAGTGTTATGATTGGCATTATTCAACTCGAGTAATAGAATAAAATATAGTGAAACTAATATACCGGGTGGTTTCGCGGGCAGCGAGCTGCACTTGAGATTATTTTCACCTTAAATGTTATTATAAAAAAATCTTGCAAATATAACATTTTTGATTTAGTGACATTTTTTATGATAAACTGAATACGCGTTTGACCACAATCTCATCTGATGGAAAGTGACGACGTGATCGAAGATGAAGCACGCAATCCCAGTGAATGCCTATTCACTCTGCTTTTGAAGATGACATTTTTGAAATTCTTGAAATTTTGGCATTTTTGAAATTTTTAGCAGGTTTGAATTTTGAAGGGTTGTATTTATCAATTGTATTCTTAAATTTTTGTGCAAATGCTTGTTTGTTTGATTTCTTGCTTCCTTCCTCACTTCATATCATCATTATCACCATCATCATCATCATTACCACCAGCATTACCATCATTTTTATCACCATTAATGTTATTTTGATTAGTCTCATTTTTATTTGTTAGGGGAATGATGCTAAATAATTAAAATGTACTTGATTGATTGGTTGGTTGTAGTGACTCTGTCTTCTTTGATACATGCAGTAACTAAACCTATGGACTTGACTAAGTGAACTATTAAATCAATTCTAAACATAGCAGAGAGCGAAGGTACTTAATCATCAGAATTCAATATTATGAAGCTAAATAGAGGGCCACTCCCCCCGCCTCGTCCCAGGAGACTTTTGTGATCTAACGCATTAACATTATTAGGTTGTCTTACATTTAAACATCTTATTTCTTTAAAATTTCCCGTTTTTTCTGTTACAGCGAATTCGGTTTTCCTGTTTACTTGGTTGGTAGCCTCTTATATATTCTATTTAAAATCCCTAATGCAAATAGGCTGTTAAATGTTTGATGTCTGTATGTGTATAATGTTATAATAAAATATCTCAATATAACAGGGCTTATATTTTGTATCAGTCAGTGTAAGATATTTTTTTTTTATGATTGACTGGATTCGCGTTTGACCAAAATCTCACCTGATGGAAAGTGACGATGTGGTCAAAGATGAAGCACGCGATCCCAGTAAATGCCCATTCACTCTGCTCTTGAAGATCCCAAGGTTGTAGGATTCAGGAAAGACTGACGCCGGAACATCCAGTATAAATCTCCATGAAAATTGATTGTTTCTGAACGTCTGACAGAAAAATATTATGCATCTATGGACAATGAGATTTTTGAACGAAAATAAGTGGTGTTGTCAGATGGGATCAAAGATTGGAGAAGAAAATCATCAAAAACAATACGTATTTCATTAACCCTGGTTCTGATTTGTCATAGTTCAGAGGCGAGATACGAACCCACACAGACAGAAGACAAAGTCCGACGACTACTAAGAAATCGTTTGTTTAAGAAATATATGACATATGAAAAAGACGGTCAAGTGCGAGTTGCGAGTTTCGTAGCTAACATCACCATTGACAACCTTTTTAAACTGACAAACTTAAATATGTATTTAGTTAATTATACGATCTAATAATATTAACAACAAATAATGTTTGTCGTAATAAGTGCATAGGTACCTACAGGATTGGAAATTAGTGATTTTCGAATTTATTCTGTCATTTTGTCATTCAAATCTCAAAATTTGAGACGAAAGTTGATTTCTTGACTGATTTGTGTAGTGGATATACCTATAGTGATCGTATCTGCGAAACCACCGGTTGTTGGTTCGATTCCCGTGAGGGGCAAATGATAAATGTTTATCCGTTATCTAGTATCCATAGTACAAGCTTTACTTAGTTTGGGACTAGATGATTGGTGGAAGTGTCCGAAATAATTTTATAATTTATTCAGCTAACATGGCTAAAAATCTTCTCAGCGAACTCGACATGAACTCCAGATATCACCAGACCTTTTTATCGCTTAAATAATTATCTATGCTGTAATAACAATACAATATCTTCTTCAATTTAAGAGCTATGCTCTTGTCCGTGGAGTAATGATCACGTCTCTTTGCTTTCCGCCCTCGATTTAACCTCTTGATACGACACGACATTTACCTTTTTTTTTCATTTGATGAAAGTAATTGCGCCTAGGTCTTCCCCTTACTCTCTTTTCTTCAATCTTCTCAATTATTATGATGGTAAAGGAGAAGAAATGCCTGTTGGCCACAGTTGAGAACCGATGAGAACAGATGATAGGTCACTTGATACGACACGACATTTATTTGAAGAACATTACGATGTAAATTGCACGACATAATTACTTAGAATTTTTATTTCTCAGGCATGAAAATTTCCCCACGATGTTTTCCTTCACCATTTAAGAGCATAAGCATTCGGATAAATGCACATAAGTAATTAAATTAAATTTAAAAACTCATTGGTACAAGGCCAGCCTGGGAATCGAACTAGGACCTCCCAAATTGGGAGACCAAGTTTTAACAGCTGAGCCACCAACACTCGACATTAATTATTGTTACTCACATATTAGCTTACCTTCAGTTCTGTATAACCAAGATACTTATCCACCGATACAAGTAAACAGTCTGTGTATCGTTCCAATATTAACATTTAATTAAAAGTTAAAGTTCGGGCTCTCTCAGATGAAAGTATATGAAGTTTTCTTTAACAAACTTACCAAGTTGTTGCGATGGAAATATTTGTCGACAATATAGACGGCAAGTTAAACGGATGAGTGCATAAAAATTATGCAATCATATGAAAATAATGTTTAACGGTGAAGAAATTTCAACGTCATATGAAAGGAAAAATATACAGGGTTGTTTTTCGTTCTCCTAATTTCGCATGGCAGTAGGTTTCAGTTTTAATTACGCCTAATTGTGTTCTATTGTTATCATCAAAAATTTGTTACGATATGACAAGGACGGACAGTGCATTGACGTCATAAACGATGACAATACCCAAAGCAATAGAGTCAGGCGGTCG
The DNA here is from genome assembly GCA_949316235.1 of Oegoconia quadripuncta. Classification (NCBI taxonomy): domain Eukaryota; kingdom Metazoa; phylum Arthropoda; class Insecta; order Lepidoptera; family Autostichidae; genus Oegoconia; species Oegoconia quadripuncta. The sequence goes on along the minus strand of OX438753.1, from coordinate 20,126,457 downwards.
AGCTGCGGGTCAGGACAAAGTAAAGTATTTGAAACCACCTTTAGTTGGTAGTCCAAAAATTTTCGACTGAATTCTGTTATGGTTCCTAATGAAAAGTTGTGCGTAATCATGAGTGGAATCACCAGCCGAAAATTGTTGGACTTCCATACAAAAGGGTATTCGAAATTTTTTTGATCGAATTAAACTATGGTTCTTTGCGGAAAGTTGTTCGTAGTCAACAGTGGCGTGACCAGTTAATGGGAATTACACGAATTCAAATTCACCCTGCATATTGTATAGTTTAGATAAACACACAAATTCAAAACACGAAAATTGATACTGTAAAATGTTCATAGAAACTCCATCCAACGATATCGTAGCATTTTTCACGATTTCAGGGTTATTACAATGCAAAATAAATGCATATCTCCTGTATATAATCAAACATCTGAATAGCTGCAGAAAAAAGTGGCTTTCAGCTCAAACTGGCTATCCTAATGTAGGTAAATTGGCGTCCCAGCCTTTCCGTCCACGGCTATCATTCCAAGATAAGCGCTTAAAAGCTTCGCGGAGAGCGCTTTCACCAGACTGACTATTACGCGGCGCTTCAATACTTTTTGCTTTAGCAGAACTGCTGAGTTTAAGTTACATCGCTTTGAGACAGCGCTGATAAATCCTATATGTTATTTTAAAATAGAGTTCATTTTCTGAATACAGCTTAATGGTGCGAATAATTTGAAAGTGTAATGGAATACAGATGTGTTCTTTCTGTACAATTCAAAGACTAGATCTATTCGGAAGATTGTAGTTGTGCTACTGAAGAGGCACTAATTAATACAATTACTTTCATTATGCAAATATTACCTACTTTTAATTATGTATGAGGGTTTACAAATCGTATAGGCAATAATTATAAGAAATTTATTGAAAAAAACTTACAAAATTAACTACTCCAAAAAATGTATGTTAAGAGTCTTAAATAACATACATGTATGCACAACTATCCCGTACGTTTTTTCAAGCACACACATATTCTTTCGACACACTGTCATATTTTCTCGCCTACTGAAAACTTTTACACCACTCTACCTTAAAGTTGAAATAACGATACACATTCTCTCGACAATACGCTATTCTATCACATGGTCGCATTAACAACCATCTCACATATTCTAACGACACACTATTCTATCATATGGTCGCATTAATCTCACATTTTCTCTACTTATTGAAGAATTTTACACCGTCCTACCCTGTGGTCAAATAAACGCCACACATTCTTTCGGCAATGCACTACTCTACCTCACAGTCGCATTAACAACCATCTCACATATTCTTACAATACACTATCACGGGGTCGCATTAATCACACATTTTTGCAACTAATCACAACTAATACATTGTACAAACATGGTCGTATTAGAGATCATCTCTCCTCACGTTAAAAATCAACCTATACGAGGTAGACACTCAACCGTATACCATCTAATATAAACAAAGTTTATTCGATTTTTATTATTATTCGCAACGATCAGCTCTTATTTACCGAGCGATATTGATTCGCTCTACCCAGTCAGCTGTGAAGCTGGAGCAGATTCAGTTACAGTCACGGAATGTTACACTGCACTGGTCTGTTCATCCGGCAGTAAATTGTTTTCAACAACAATCCCAACGATGCATTTTCAAAGTTATCTCGCTTAAAACAATGTGTTGTTTTTGAGGGGTAATTAAAAGTCAGTTATATGGCTGAGTTCATCGGGATAATAGTATCAAAATGGGGATGTTAAATATTGATTTTATACAGTTTGAAATAATCGAGTAGGCATATTTATTTGCAGTATTTCGGCGTAATAGCACAGCTTAATAAGACTTATATTATGATTGTTACGCTATGGTAATAGAATGTGCCTTCAATTTCCTATGGTTTTGATAAGTGTTTTCACGATTTTCGCTGTCATTTGACGTATTCACTGGTCACATTTACAACACCCAAACGCGCATGTTTGGGATATCTCTGATACCCCATTTGGGATAAAGGTCGCGACGTTATGTATATATGAAATAGGGGCAAAGTCAACCCACACATTTTGCATTGCTATAAAACTGCTATGCAAGCTAAAGAGAGAAATTAAAGTATGTACTTCCTTTAAATCCCTCATTATCGAATATTCCGATAATTTATTTATTAATTGGTTTTCTCGTAATATTTGGATGTAATTAAGTTTATATGCGGATTAATTTGCAATTTAATATAAGTACAAATTTTGATGCGGAAATCGGTTGAGTATTGACAGGTTCACGTATTCCACTTCATTTCCATGTAGAAGTCAATTTCGTAGGATTATTTCCAAACTGGTAGGTAAATAACATTATACAGGTTTACCGGAAATTATAATTGGTAAGTTCCCAAAGCCGTGGGTTGTGTGGAAGAGATCGCTTTTAGTGATAAGTCCGCCTGTGTTCTATTGTTATCACCAAAAATTATTGTAAATTATTAGATATTATAAAGAGTATTTGTATTGTATTGGTATCGAGTATGGAACATCTCACCTAATTAATAATGAAAGTTTGAATGTTTGTTTTTTGTTTGTTACAACGAATGAACGGATTTGGATAAAATTTGGTACATAGATAGAACATACCCTGGATTTAAACAGGATATATTTTATCACGATAAAGTGTGTAGTACCCGCGGGATAAACAAATTAAAAATCCGCGATAAAGTTACTCCACGCAGAGCGGAAAGCTAGTAATCCATATAGATATCTAGGAGAACGTATCATAGGAGAACAAAACCTTTAATAGTTTGCTTATATGTACATCACATCGCAGGGCCTCTCCATGTAATAGGGGAGCGCGAGCCCAAGTTCACGGGCGTGGATAAGCGGACTAAGGGTGCGTTCCGTGTAGCGCTATTGAGGTACAATAGCTCACGTAATATTGTCATCGTTCCAAATTATCGTATGCAATTAAACTGATAGCGGCATGACGATGTGAGTTTGTCGTGTGCTTCGATATGACGGCTAATGTCAAATTGTGTTTGACAGTTTACATTTCGTGTCACTTTAACGTTGTTAAGTTTTCGAAAACTGAGAATTGTAGGATTGTACATAAAGTTACTGAAATTTATTATGGGCAAATGTAGAGGCGCTGGTATACAATACAATACAAATACACTTTTTTGCACAACATAAAAGAAAATACAGTTTCAGAAAAGTGGTAAGAATAGAATGGACAATTTGGCGACCTTATCACTAAAAGTGATCCCTTCCAGGCAACCCTTGGGTATAAGGACAGTACATTTGAAATAGGTAGGTTGTGCGGTATTAATCTTCCAGGCAACGTTTGGGTATAAGGACAGTATGTGCGGTATTAAATAGGGATGCAGATACAAACTACGTGAATAAATTTCATATATTTACATACATAGATCAATAGACAAATATACCTACTTAAATATAACATCTATAAAATAGCAACAAAATACAAACGTAAATACATAAGTGTACTAAATAAATACACATACATACATAATATACATACATACAGCAGGACCTTTATTCCAAATGGGATGGTCAGAAATCTCCCAAACATAAGAGTTTGAGTGTTGCACGAAATAACACCCATGGTTTACCCTTCGAGATATAGTAGGGACTGGTCAAATCCAGAAGTGGTCAAATCCTGAAATCAAAAGGAAAAATGCACATGCGACAGTGAACCCATCGCCGTCAAAACGTGCAAGTCCATAGATGTTTTATTGGCGCAAAATTCCCTAGTCACCTGTAACGACACACATCGGAATGTGTTGAGTTGGGTCAATTCTCTTCAAGTGCCGAAACCATACAGTGGGATATAAGGTCCGTATTTCAGAATGTTGTTCAAGCAATCTACGCTTGAAAGAGATGTCGCTATACAAGTTACATGAAATCCTCAAGCAGAGATCTCTGAGTAACATTCTGTAATGCGGGCCTTAGTGTTCCGATTGTTGGTGATGGCGCTGTGAGCAACAACGCGATATGCCATTTGGAACGGCGCTAACAGTAGCGGTCGTGAGCGATGATCTTGTGACTCGGAACGTAACCATAGTGGCAGGACGCAATGTAAAGTAGTAACTGCGCGGTGTCGGGTCTGTTTGTTTTCCGCCGCTATTTCTGTCTTGCGCACCGCGGCCATTGTTCCATGAATTATAGCCGCTGCTCGTGAAGGTTAACTACAAACTCGCGAGAGTAGAAAAGTAAAAATACAAAAACAAGTAACATATTGAGGCCTGAGTAATATATATTAGGTCCTTACCTATGAAATTGGCGTTTTGTATATATGAAGAATTTCATTTTGTTTTTTTTTGGGAGCGGCAAATCCAAATTTAGCTAAACTTTGTGTGTATTATCAGATAATATTAAGTTAAGTATAGGCAGCGTTAATTTTTAAAAGTAACCGCTTTATAAAAATTTCAGCGAATCTAAGAAATGATTATGGGAAGCACGTGAAAAGAGCTCTGTTCAATTTTTTTTTTATTATGTGATTTAGCCCAGAAATTAAAAAATATTTCATGTGAAACCTTGAAATAATATTCCATTTTCCAAATAAAAAACAAATTTGGATATAGCTTTGAAAATCGGAGGAATTGGTTTACATATGATTAACGAAGAAAAAAACTCCAATTTCATAGGTATACCCAATATTATATTACTCAGGCTTCAGTCAGCATTTATCTATAATGTAGCAAATAGGAAATTAAATATATACCCAAAAGCATCTATTGAATTTAAAGACATCCTGTCATCATCATTACATCCTATCGCCTAAACGGATTAAACGATTTCGAAGTGCATGGTGTCACTGATGTCCTGAAGGGTAATTCTCGTAATATCTCGTATTACAATTACAGTCAAAATTCAGTTCGGATCCAGTCTCGATCTCCTAAATGTCAAATACGACATTAAATATAAAGATTCGTAATGTAATTATATCGAAATGTGATCGAAAGTTGAACAAAGCTCTCACTATTAATTGTTCAGCATTGCCCAGCTGAAGTCATATAAGCAGTTTTTTGATAAATGTGAAAGAGAATAAATAGAAGGAAGCAAGCGCATATTTGACGAACTGTAATTTTTTTTTAATCTCGAACTTGATGTTAAAAGCTTAGTTCAACTTTCGATCATATTTCGATATAATCACATTACAAACTTTTATATTGTAGTACGAGAATGACGTATTTGACATTTGGAGACCGAGACTAGATCCGAACTGAATTTTGACTGTAATTGTAATAAGAGATATTACGAGAATTGCCCTTCTGATCTCTGGTCTGAATATTTTAAAGTAAAATATTTCACGGGCGAAATGCAAAATATGCGACAAAACCCGACAGGGTTTCTTGGTTTTTAAATTTATACTGTTATTAATCACGGCTCGTTTGCCGCCCTCTCATATAAAAAAAAAAAAAAAAAAAAATCATAAAGTAATCTTTTGATACTCTAAGGATCAAGGCGAATCTAAAGACATCTCGCACTTCAGAGGGATTATCCAGACGCACTTTCAAGTCCAAGTTTTTCGTAATGAATAAACCGATTGTAATGAAACTTTATAAGCTTATAGCACTTACATAGATCTAAAATGTTAGTAGAGAATGTTATCGAAAAAGAGTAGAACTACTAAAATCCGAGCGCCAATATTTCCATAGTAACAGAAAAATTGCAATATATTGTTTTAAATTCGATATTTTCAAAATATTTTCTATTAACTTTATTGGTCTATGTATCCTGCTTATACACATTATAGGTTCATCAGAATCGGTTTAATCATCTCGAAAAATTTGGACTTGAAAATTAGTATGGAATGCCGGGATAAACACTCTTAACAATTGGCCGGTTTCATCCGAAGCAACGTCAAAATCTACATAAATACTTACACACATACATCCGAAAAAATACTACCCTCCTTCCTGGGGAGTAAATATGGCAGACATATCAAACTATATATACTTCTATCAGTAAACCCACTAAAAATCAACAAGCCGCATTCGCATATGAAATAAAATGCCATTCGAGTGGGAAATAACTGAAATATTGCCTTTCCTGCAATACATACGTAAATTTCGCCCGCGGCTCCTTGCAATTCAATCGCGACCAATAGTTTCGATATCGAAACGTTATTGCTCCGATGTAACCAATGCTACCGTTAATGGCCTCCTATTTGAATGTACAGGGTGTCGCATTTCCGGTAGCTCTAAAATGAATATACTTAAATTTTAGGCTTTAACGTTTTAATAAAATTTTTATGTTCCTAATTTCTGCACATTGTATACCAGTGATAATATAAAATTGTGTTATAAGAAATCTACAACTTTAATTGATATTGTAGGATTTACAGGGTTTCATTCTGCCTGAAAATCAGCGCTGTGGCTTCACTGTGCTCACGCTGAAGGCGTTATTTGCTCTGTACCTAAAATAAATAATTTGTTGTAGTATATATTTATACTATTACTCTAACCATGTGCTAAAAGTGAGAGATATTTTCAAATACCTAAATAATTTCTAAACAATTTATCATGAATCGATATTTTAATCGAAAATTAAAAATTTTGCATAAAATGTGCGAGACTTTATAATGGTGAATGAGATCTGTATATCACATTTAGTGAAACATAAATACATTTGTATAAGAGTTGCTGAAATATGCATTGCATTGTAACAAGACTTACAAAATTCATGAGTTTACATGGAAAACTTGCATTTTTCTTTAGTTTTGTTGAAATACACGTTATAACACTGTATTAAGGCAAACAAAGTTATCCTTAACTTTCTTTCTCTTTTGTGTGCGATAATTTTAAGTCAGAAATTTCAGGATTTCTAGTGATCATTTGCTATCTTAAAAATTATTTCACTTTACCAGTTTTTAAATTATTTATTTGCCAATTACCATTGGCTATTCGCCTTTGTTTGATTTTGTAACTCTCAAGCATAGAACGACACATTTCAATGTTAGATTCTTCATGTTATTATAAAATTATTTGCTTTTAAGTAAACAAAGTCATTTAAACTTTCAAAATAACTGAAACTGATACATTGAAACAGATTTGTTTACTAAAAAAAAATATTTAGAAAAAAATTTGTTTCCAAAATGGTTTCAGATTCGTGGACACCCTGTATATTTCTACTTGATATTGTAGGGAGTTTCATGGTTGCGGTATTATGAGATTTCTTCCGCGGATAAGAAATTGGAATTGCAGGAAAAGGCCCAGTCATTACATTACATACACATGAGATGTGACCCTCCAGGGAGCGCTAGGCTCCGCTCCATAACGATCCAATTCGAAAACTTTTTTTTATTCGCGTTTGACCTCAAATTACACCTGAGGATGAAGTCGAAGGTGGAGTCGGCTTGCCCAGAAAGCCAACTCTTTTAATTTTTCTATTGACTCTGGTTACAAAACAGGCAGTTACAATAAGACTAGTTTGTATCTAACTAACGTTTTGTGACGTAACTGATCAAAAAAGTTCTATCAAATTAAATCGATTACTAAATTATAACATACCGAGAATGGAACCTGAGACCTCCACTACTATATTTGACAGTGCACCGAAGCGGTTAAGCTCCGCCAAAGTGATTTCCGGTCATTTTAATTTAATTACCGATAATTATTCAAGAATTCCTTTATAATTTCTTTCTTCCCACAGCAACTTTGCCGTGGACATTTTTCGTACAAAGAATAAAGGAAAATGGAGGTTAACTTAATAAGCTTAGGTACAAGCTCCTTCTCCAACGTTGACCTGGCCCATTTTTTTTCATTACCTGCATCACAAAGAGGCAAGGAGCACGTTTTTCACTCTTTTCTTGTCTAGTGACGTATTTTCTATTATAAAGACATAAAAAGGGGTTGGCTCGGAGCCTTTGTTGGAACAATCTGAAATGCAACATAAAGTAACTAGGGAAAGATTTATATTTCAAATTAAAAAAACAATAGTAACTCGCAGGTACTTAAATCCATTTTCATCTTTGTCTGGAGTGTAAAACACGGCATCTGTAGAGAAGGTATATTTTACTTTAAATTTTTATTCTTGAGCAATTCGCTCAAAGGTGAAATATGCGTATGTTTAAATAAAATACGTGGAAAGTAAGATTGCATATTTCCAATTGGATGTTTATATATGAAGATAACTTTTTATATAAAAAGAAATATAAAAAGAAAACAGTTTGATTTTATGGATCCATTAAATTCATGTAACTAGCGAAAGGTTATTTGGAATTATCATAATAAAGATTATGAAAATAAATATGCATAATTATAAGTATGTTTTTGCTGAGTAAAAGAATATTATGGCTCCACATGTGGGCTATAGTACAAAAGCCTAATAATTACTAACTTATTATTTAAGTGATTTCGTCACGTAAAAAGAAGAGAACCAACCCGCCTCTTGCCGTGGGTGTAGCATATGGGACTCTCCACTGAAAAATATATACCTATAGACTTTCACGATTTTGACGGTGATGTCACGTATGTATTTCTGTATATTTCTAAAGATGAATCGAGAAAGTTGTTTCAAGCATTAAACTTTTTATGTTTGGAACACCCAACCACTAATATTAGGATATCTCTGACCAACCTATTTGAGAAAAAAGTAAATAATCAATAAAAATTTCGGATACTTACACCTATCATCTAGGTCCCAAACTAAGCAAAGCTTGTGCTATGGATACTAGATAACGGATAAACATACATAAATATTTATATAAACATCCAAGACTCGGGAATAAATTTTTGTATTCATCATACAAACAATTACCCCTCGCGGGATTGGAACCCGCAACCGTTGGTTTCGCCGATAGGGTGACTATCCACTACACCAATCGGTCGTCATCGGTACACAAGTCGTGTATGTATGTATGTATGTAGAACATATGGACAAAACATATTTTCCAAAACAGTATAACAAATCATACGGCATCAACACAGTAAAACGACACAATTTTACAAGAAAACGAGCAAAACAAATTAGAACTATTACGGCGTCGGGTTGAATACCCCGATATTAATATTTCCAACGAGACCGTGTTTTATTCAAGGAAATTGCAGTTGGAAAGATCCTATTAATGAACGTCCCGGGGTCCTTTGTCCAGCTCCGCAGCATTTCCACCCCACAATCGCCATGACACCGAGTAATTAGGGAGAAAAATTCGTTACCCTGACGTCTATCGTATTATAAGCACGTTTAGGTCGCCATCACAGTGGTGTGATGGCGACCTAAACGTGCTTAACGCCCGTGGGGGCGAGAAGATATATTGGCGAGTATTTTATAGCCGTCAATCAAAGGGAGGACTATATTCACAAGTGGACGTCCTGTGGGTAATGTGATGATAATGAAGCAAAGCTGTTTGTTCACGCTATTATGTCAACGGCCATTGTGATGTCGTTTGACAGTTCATAGTATAACTTGTTGTTAGAACTATAGAAGCTAGAACTAGGAAGATTCCCGTGCATATTGCCACAATGGAAGGTCACTCGTATTTCACAGTGACTTAAATGCGACATTCCTAGTGGCAAGCATTCATTGCGACCAATACCTTCTCTACTTCGAAGGATACGTCAAAAATGTTATGGCTTTTTTCCCCCAAAAATGTGAGAATAATGAAATATTAAGAATAGGTACAAAAGGTGTTATCTGTCTGATTATCTTTGGGCTGTAAAATTAACATGACTATGTTAATTTTTCAGTAATTACAATCTCACTGAATTGACTAAATTACAAATAGTTGATCGCTCTACTAACGCCTAGCTCGCGGTGGAACGAGAGTTTTATTTTCACTACCGCGACGGGAAAATATTTTAAAGACCAGTGCATAAGAAATTGTTTTTTGAGGAAACTTTTTGCTTTCTTTTATTGAGATAGTGTTAGCATCTATTTTAAAGGTGGCAAATACAATTAAAGTGATGAAATGATGTATTTTTGAACGAATTCCTATCAATTGCTTATTGTAATATGTCTGAAGTATGATATATGAAGACTTTTATAGTCTAGCTCAGGCTCCAGTCCACCACATCTAATAATTTTGTGATCTTTTCTTTTTATTTTTGGATTTCTTGTTTGTTGAACAGATGTGGTGTGAAAATAAAATTATTTTTATTATTTATATTATTAATAAATAACTTTCTTGAAATTTAAGATTTGTAATACTGAATGGTTATGGTTTGTGTAATATTTGTGAAGTAGAAAAATTTTCTACTTTTTTACCCGACTCACCAAGAAGTAGTCTACTGTTTTTCAGGCTATATTTTTATATTACGTCCTGTAGTTTAAACGGGTGAAGTATTTTGATGTGCAAGGTGTTATCAAATTCATTTTGATCGCCAGAGTGTCGTAGTATTCATGGTAAAAAATTCCAACATCGCGCAAAATGGCGTCTGTGCGATTTTGTATTTTGAAGTAGTAGAATTATTTTTAGTAGTACTTTAGGAATGGTTTTTGTGTTTTAAATATTTATAATGTTATATTTTCTATATTTGCAAGATCCGTGTATGCGTAACGACAAGGAAATACCACAAGTTTACGCAAAGTATTCTTGTTAACGAAATACATTGGAAATCGGTTGATGTAGGGAGTTTCATACATTTTCGTACTAACTTATTGTGTTGCACATTGATAAGGATGGTCGTTCCTATAGGAAACCGTAAACCCGTCTCTTTTAAACGATCATGACCATAATAGTCTAGACCAGGATGGGCTGCAGTATCATTGGTGTGGAGCTCCCAAAATATCTGCGATCGCCAATCCGCTTGCCCATCGTGGCTATTAGAGCAAAACCTCTAATCAGAAAGGCTTATTATTAGTAGTAGATTTTATAGGCAGCAGGGATCTTATTTTTATAATTAGAACGTAAAAAAAAACTGATTTAAAAGTCGATTCGCGGCTGTTAATGTGACGTGAAACGAAATAACAGAAATACAAACTAGTAAAATTAACAACATAAGAAATCGCAGTTGTACCACTGGTTATTTTTTTCGCGGTATAACACGTGAGTAGACGTTCCGGTTCGTAAGCTAGCACAATGACCTCCTATTATTTACACTTCGGCGTAAAACGTAGGCGGCAGCAATTAACGAGGATACAAATTTGTTTCTGATATAGTATTATTCTATTTTTAGTAAAGAAGTACCGTAACTGGACGGTCATAGGTCTTAGAAGTAAACTTGCGTCCGAAACGGACAATTAAAAATAGTCTGCAGCAACCAAACATTATCTATATGCCATATTTCATACCCCGCTGAGAACCCCCGACCTCAATTTTGTAAACCCTGTACATTTATTTACATAGTAGAATCCGTTTATTATGACTCCGCCTATATTGACCAGCCGGTTATTATGACGTAATTGCACTACGAAGTTTGGTTTTCATATAAAATTCTTTATAAAAAAGTCGGATATAATGACTTCCCTTACAGTGACATGTCGCTTATTATGACCCATTTTTAATAAATTATGTCCGGTTATAATGACCGACATGATTCTTTACACCTTCGGTATTGTTCGTTGATTCCCGACAACGTTCGGCACGTGGCTCGTTTTTGTTTTGAAGTCGAGGAAGCACCATTACCTACCGCAGAAGAGGCATTAAAAGCTGCAGAATTATTATCACGATTTGTTCACAGCAATATTGAAAATGATAATTTGACCATAGCTATGTCTTCTATACACAATAGTATTAGAGACTGTTTTTACAATAAAATGAAAAAACAAAAGCAGACAAAAATTACAGATTACTTACAGTAAAAAATACACTTGTATGTGTTATTATAATAATGTGCTGATTACGTGCAATTTTGATTTTGATTTAATATGTGTGTATACATACATATGTAATTACATATGTACTATGTTTCTGTATTAAAATACTTAAATACATACATATTTACATAAAAAAAGTTTTTCATTTCACATAACGCTTTATATGACGTCCGCTTATTATGACGTGTTTGTCAATTCCTTTCGATGTCATTATAAACGGACTCTACTGTATATTAATTTTGACTACCTCTTTGGTGTAGTGGTTAGAAATTCTGCTACTATACCAAATGGTCGCGGGTTCGAATCCCGCTAGGGGATATGTTCGTACGATGAATACAGACGTGTTCCCGAGTTATGGATGTTTTTCATTTATACATGTATTTATTTACAAAAAAAAAATGTATTTGTGTAGTTTATCAACTATCTAGTATCCATAACACAAGCCTAGATGCTTACTGCGGATCTAGATGGCGCTGTGTGTTTGTGCAATGACATTTATTATTTATTGTTAAAATTATATTACTTATATTAGTTAGCAAAACTAGTAAGTAAATATACTAATGACAACATGTTCCATTTAAAATAGTAAGTGGATATGTGGGTATTCAAAACACATACGATTACAGTATTTAATAGATCACACTTGACACTTCATCGATATTCAACAACAAATCTTGTAATGGCAGGTATTCGATCATCTACGCTATGGATATACGTCATAGAAAGCAAAGCTTGAACTTGGCACATGCGTGAAATTCGCTATAATTAACTCTAACAGTGGAATTAATTCTATCAGTGGAAACCTCTAATTAGCTTTCAGTTTTTTAGTTTAAGTGATAATTTGTAAAACAGCTGTTGGTTTTCCCAAGAAAATAAAATAAATTAATTAACAGGTTTCTTAAGCAGGTCTTCTCACTATGAAGCTAAGGACTGACAGATGTCAAATGTGATCTATAAAATTGGCCCTAGTGTTATATAATTGTGTTTATGTGAGCCCGCGGTTTCGTCAGCTGTGAAGTACTTTATTGCGGATTCAGATCAAGATAAGATAGGACTATCTTATCTTAAGTAGCCTATGTTCTTCTCCAGGTCTACCTCACTGCCAAATTATTTGATAAAATAAAAAATATAAATACAAAAAGTTATTTTCTCTCACAAAAATTTACTACATTACTCAACAATAGGTGCTTAAAATTATGTGATATAGAGACCTAGTTTTTGAGAGAGACTGGTGTCCGTACTAGGAAACCTATGTGACAGATCACCATCTACAGTAGCACAGTCCGTTTATCCAAATTTCAGACTAAAACACAACAATTATCAGTGACCCTCAGACTAAAATCGCCTGCCTCTTATAACCTGATGGCTAGACCACTCGAATTTTCTCAAGCGCTCGATGACGCAACGGGGCCCCTCATGGTGTCTACGACTCCACGCCGTTAATATCAAGCCCATAAAGATGACCATTTGTGATTATTGAAGAATTTTAAGATATTTATAACATTAAGGTACAGTTATGTTTTAGGGCATGGCGAAATACGGGAACACAAGTAGTGAAGTGACGAAATCGATTGGTGGTAGTACCACCCTCTTATAGCATTGCTGTGTACTGTAAGGATAAGTGAACTAGAGAAATCATAGCCTAAAGAGGTATCCTTTCTTTGTAATCGAGTAGGTAACACATTTGTGACTTCTGAATTTAAGGTCAGGTTATGACGTCAATTCGAGTCTCTATACAACCGCTGTACCAGTATCAATATCATTATGGTCCTCAAGAATTTGATGTTTTTACCATCGGCTTGATAAGAGGAAGCGTAACATGATTGATTGATTTTTTTTGGAAATATCTCATACTAGCTGTCCGTCCGCAACCTAGGCCCGAGTTAATAAACCGTTCTCAAACTCAAACTCAAAGCATTTTATTTCAACGTAAGATACATGATATCATTTGTTGAATGTCAATTTAAATCTATTGGAAATAAAAATAGGGCTAAGCATTTTTCGGTCAGTCGGTACAAGCTACCACCGCTTCGGAAAGGGAAATCATCTGTGGGAAAAGAAGCGGCGCAAGAAACCCACAGGATCATTTTCTCAAGTCTCAAGTCTCAAGATTGAAAACAGTCTTGTGACCGGCCTCAAGTAAACGTATTGATAATAAAAATAAAAGACCGGAAGAGCACGTGCATACTCACTATTAATAAACGAAACTCAAGGCTATCATTCATTCGCCGCTGAGGCGAATATTTGAGAAGTAGACCTCAAGATTGGTTTATAAATTAGCACAGAGCTTGAGATAGCATCAACTGCTTAAGACGCATCTCTGTTGATACAACCTCAAGACTTGTATTGAGATTGGTTTATTAATACGGGCCTTAGTCTGCGTGGATCTCGAAATAAAACAAATTTTCACCACGCTAAAATATAGCAGACAGAAAATAACCATGAGATGTGAAGTGAAGAGGTCAGTTTCTTCAGATCATTTAGTTTTATGAATACTGCTTCGTCCTCAAGAATCAACTCAAGAAATCCTCGTCCGCATCATCTTTCTCATATTCTGAGGATTTTTATTACGAAGCGATCATCGCAGTTTTTATTAGATTTCGTTTTGTCACGTTCAAATTTGTCAAGAATCGTCTACTGAATTTGATTTGTGACAATATAGCAAGAGATATTAGTTAGGCCATCATATGTTAACGTTAGATGTGTTTGGAATAAAGCTTAACCTATCATGCGTAACAAGGAAACGCTCATGTAATTTAGCAACGTCCTAGTACTGCAGATCGAATGGCAGAGCAACGACTCAATTTTATAACATTTGATGTAAATAAGATGCAAAATGTTGACGAACACTGCAGTACTAGTTCAGCACGAAGTTTTAACCGCCTCCGTGGCTCAAAGTAAACAACATAGGGTTTACGAATCGGAGGTTGCGGGTTCGATCCCCAGCGGGGTAAATGTTTAGTACTCGGTTTGGTTGGTAGTAGGGCTCTGCCGCCAAACAGCAATGTTAATAGCATTATTGTGTTCCAGTTGTCAGAGATAAGATAGCCAGTTCCCCAAATATTTTGGTTTCCGGGTCACTACGCTTCCAACTTCGGCCTCATCTTCACTTAACATCAGGTGTGATTGAGGTCAAGTGGTAACCCGTTGTGCATAAAAAAAAGAATAAACACGCAAGTTTAGTGGGGTAACTTCCTATAATCTTAAAGTTCCTGATTTTTTGTAGAAGGATAGAGTACCCATCAGTAAAAAAATAAATATATTTTTTAACAATACTGTAGCTTGCTTTGGGGTATAGTATAGGTATTTAGTTAGAAAACCTACAATATTAAATTAAAGTTACCACTGTAAACTTCAAGGCGTTAAAGAAGATGCTAAGATATCGTATAACAATTTTCTAAAAAATTCGTCAACGGCAATTTTATATTTTCAAAGTCATGACAAAGCCTTCGGTGGAATTTTTCAAAAATTTATAGAATATGATTTTTTTAATTAGTTACAGGAGGTCGAAGTATATTCTCCGACGCAATGCAAATTCACAGTGGTAATTTTAATTTAACAGTCTATGTTTTACTACTAAATACTTATACTAAAATAATATGTATGTATTATTATGTATATATTATGTATGTGTGCCTGTATGTATTCAATTAACGTATGTATTTATATGGGTGGTTTATTTATTTTATTAAAATTAGTTTACCGTGCACGCTACCTACATGTCATGTGCATAATGCTTCCTAACCCAAACCAAAGGCCGCCAAATTGTACTATCCCCTTTTTCTTATTTCTTTTTATGGTTCTTATTGTACAATAAAGAATATTTTGTTTGTTTGTTTGTTTGTTTGTTTGTACTATATCTAAAGCAAGCTACCGATTTGTCAGAAAACATTTTTATTCTATCACTGGCTTATACATGTACAAAAAATCACGACCTTTAAAGTTATATAAAAAAAAGTGTATCCTCACTGGACTATACATAAATAACCATCAAGGTACATTCAAACAACGACATGTGGCTCAATGTACGATAATGAATTAACTTATGAATGGGGCGTGATATTTGAGTGAACGTTGAATAGTGTATGTGCAATTGTTCAAGTATTTTTGGTTTTACTTACAAATATTATTCTTTTTAAGTCATTTCAAAATAAAGTCGTATGATTGCTTTGTAGAGTAAATAAATCGTTCACCAGCCAGATCTCATCCGGACTCCGATTTTCCGTACAATTCTCTCGCAGATCTGGAAAAAACCGCCAACTCTAATTGTATGCGCTCCAAACAATAAAGCTGAGACGAAACTTGGCATTCTTTCTAAGGTTAGCCGGTATTTCACGCTGAAGCAACTATTGGTAATCTTGACATATATAGCGAACGCTATACTTAACTACGAATAACCTTATGTTAATGAGAGTTTTAGAGAGATAAGAGTCACTATTAGATATAAAATATTGGAATTAGGATACGAGCTTCCAACAAAACTTGATGTGATTATGACCATTATCAAAATTAGAATAAGATCATTAGGAGTTAACGACCGATCACGGCTGCTGTCTGTGGCAACACTGCAGGCCCAGTCTGCTAATGCATGGAATACTGCCGACACCTTAAGATGGTGGAAGCACCAAAGTTAAAGTGAAAAATGCTTTATTTTGTAGGTACACAGGGTACACTTAAAATAGCCATATTTCAGTTATTGCTTGTTCAAAATATGGTGGATTATAGCCCATACCCTCTTCCAGTGAGGAGGCTGTGCCCCAACAGTGGGGGCGTGTAAGGGTGTTGATGAATTAGATTAGATATCAATAAATTCGTAATATTAGGTCCGTACATATGAAATTGGCGTTTTGTCGTACTCGCCACTTTGATCGCAAATATCTCCTCTTTGGTTAGGAATTCCAAATTAAAATTTATACAGCTATTTACTCATGCATTTGTTTTCCGAAAACCGTAATCCATATGTTTTTTCTATATCTTTGGTTTTTTCTTTGCGTCACTCAGTTTACAAAATAAATATATTATATATTGAAAAAATCGACTATAGGTTACTCCCTTACAAAACGCCAATTTCATATGTTAGGGCCTAATATAATGAACTAGACCATATAACCAATTTCTAGTAGTTGCTAGTATGTCTAGTAGCTCGTTCTTTAATAAGAAAATTCGTCATGCTATTTAATCTTGCGAGCCGGCAATGCAGGACAGATCGTTGTGGGGATCTTTGGGGGAGGCCTTTGTCCAGCAGTGGACGTCTTTCGGCAGATATGATGATTTAATTCTTATGTTCGGTCTGCTTTTAGTATTGCAAGTCTAAGGTTTCCCCGTTTATTGTCAATATAGTGAATATTAGCACTAAACGCTTCGTTTCTTCGTCCATTATGTGGACTGCTAAGGTATGGAAGTACGCCAGCGTCGATGGTGTATGAATCTTATAGACTTTGGATTGCATTTATGGGTTCGCGTGCTTTATCTTCGATTATATCGTCAATTTCCACCAGGTTTTCTGACCATCAAAAAATATTTGAAATCTTTGTATTTTCATAGTCTTCCTAAATATTTCTGAACAAACAATTGAAGCAAGCGTGATTGTTATTATTACGAGCAGTTCTAATGTGTAACTGGTTGTTTGTCGGCATGCAAAAGAGCGATTTGTCATTTATAACAAAAGGGATTCGGTTACCGCAAATAGAATTTAAAAGGCGTATACTATAGTTCAAACTAATGCATCGGCACGTAATCGTTCCCGATCGAACGGAGTCAATTATATTTTAATAGAATCTGACGTGATAGAAAGTGATGATAGGGTCGAAGATAAATGACGCGATTTCAAACTTCAAAATTTCAAGCATTTATTTAAGATACATGATATATATATATTTTTGAATGTCAATTTAAATCTATTGTAAATAAAAATAGGGCTTAAGCATTTTTCTGTCAGTCAGTATGTCCAAGCTACCACCGCTTCGGAAAGGGATATCATCTGTGGTAAAAGCAGCCGCGAAAGAATCCATAAGATCATTGTTCATACAACTAATATAATTTTATAATTTTTGGGAGTTGGGCGAATTATACCGCGTTTTTGTCAATTAGGTAGTCGCTAATTTTGTAATAATCTTTATTTGTTAATGTTGTTTTGACATGGTCTTTAAATTGTTTCTCTTTTAGATTAATGATATTCTCAGGTATGAGGTTATGAAAGCGTCTACATTGTCCCATAAATGATGTATTTTTAACTTTGCTTGGTCTGAACGATGGATGGTGTAAAGTCGCCTCTTACGACACCCACGAGAAGAGACGTGGGTTGGTTTCATTCTTTATACGTACCGAAACACGAATATGAAGAAAACAATCGTTCTAGTCTGAACTAATGCGATGACACCCAAATATCTTACTTCTAACGAATATTATAAATGCCAAAGTTGGATGTTTGTTTATTTGTTGGCCAATCACGACGAAACGGATAAAAAGAATTGGGATAAAATTTGGTATACAGGGCGTCCCAAAGTTATGGGACATGAAGGGGAAGTACCTTAAATATCGTAGATAGTGAATTTTGCTCAAAGAAGACTTTATGTTATTTTTAAAAGTTAGTAATTCTGCATTCATAGATTTTCTAAAAATTATTTGCTTCGGCTGGGAATCGAACCGACTCAAATGTGAAAAAAAAAACACCCTACTTTTATGATGCCAATCGAAAGAATAGCTAAAAAATAATAACT
Source organism: Oegoconia quadripuncta (assembly GCA_949316235.1). NCBI lineage: Eukaryota > Metazoa > Arthropoda > Insecta > Lepidoptera > Autostichidae > Oegoconia > Oegoconia quadripuncta. The sequence continues at coordinate 20,107,976 of OX438753.1, read as the reverse complement.
CTGCCTAAGTAACATAGTATTTTAAAAGAAAGGAACAACGTGAAATTAATCATTTTAATCAAATAAAAAACATACATGAAACTGCCGTAGTCAATTAAGTAGGTATTTTTTTGTAAATTAATTAATTAAATGCTCAAAATGTGATCCCTCTTGTCTTACGCAAATCGACAATCTTTTAATGAGCCCGCTGCCTGTTGATTTTCTAATCATTTTATGGTGAACACTCGATGTGATATGGCACAATTCTGTTTGCAACTCGCCTACGTTCTCGTATCGCTTTTTGTATAGCATATCTTTCACGTATCCCCAAAAGAAGAAATCTAATAAATAACTATAATAACTTTCTTGAAATTTGACTCAATCATTTTATGTTGTTCCTTTCTTTTAAAATACTATGTTACTTAGGCAGAGTTATTATTTTTTAGCTATTCTTTCGATTGGCATCATAAAAGTAGGGTGTTTTTTTTTTCACATTTAAGTCGGTTCGATTCCCAGCCGAAGCAAGTAATTTTTAGAAAATCTATGAATGCAGAATTACTAACTTTTAAAAATAACATAAAGTCTTCTTTGAGCAAAATTCACTATCTACAATATTTAAGGTACTTCCCCTTCATGTCCCATAACTTTGGGACGCCCTGTATAGGTAGAGCATACCCTGGATTAAAACATAGGATATTTTTTATCCCGATAAAGTGAGTAGTTCCCGCGGGATTTACTAATTAAATATATCCGCGATAAAGTTATTCCAAGCAGACGAAGCCGCGGGCCGAAAGCTAGTATAATTATAAACAAAAAAACAAGCAACTTACATTATCTACCATAACATTGGGACAATGTGGATAAGACTCCATTGTGAATAATCTAATATATTTCAAAATGATAGTCCATAAAAATATGCACCATGATACGTGAACGTACGTGTTCTTTCTGTACGTATTTTTGTTAGAGCTTCCCAATCCTCGCTTCCATTTATATTTGACAGTGCTCGTGCGGACAGGTATGTCGTCAAAGGCCAGATATATCAAACATTTGGTTTTTGGTTACGTCAAAGGACGTCATTCATCGGAAATGCGCTCGTATAATAAAACTGGCGTAATGGTGCCTCCATTCGAACTGAATATGCTTTTATTATTTATATGCTTTTATTTATTAGGTGTTGATGACAGAGAAAAAAGTTATTTATCATCGTATTTATACACAATTCACAAGTTAATGTAATGTAAACAAGAAAAATCGTATGTCTTCACGATGTTTTACAACAAGGTTAAATAGGCATCTTCTGGGAACGCTCGTTCCATCGTAGACCTTATCTCGACATTAGTCCAGATTAAGGTCAAGAGCGATCCCATTCTAATTAAAAAAAAAAATATATGTATATCCGATTTTCTTCAGTTGCTCTACATCAGAAAATCTTGTCTACCTTAATCAGATTGTTAAAAACTGTCGGCCTTCGGTTTCCACTGCATTTAACCAATAAGGTTTTAATGTATTACGAAATTCATAATTGCACTCTAATGTACAAATGTAGAAAATAGAAGTGAAGAACTTTTTGTACTACTCTGTGTAAAAAGTATCGGGAATATGTCAATAAAAAGACCCGCGTAAAAGAGGTCGTTCTAATTTTTTTACTGCATGTTGGTAGCACTGTACTGATTTAGCGCGCAAAATTTGAGCGGGATCTGTCATTTAATTTGTTTTAAACTACACTTTTTGTTGGTCATAGTTTTGAGTCCTCGGCGATTTTTACAATGGAAAATATTGTTGAACAAAGAGTGTGCCTTAAATTTTGTGTTTCAAATGATATTTCATGTGGTGAATCACTAAAAATGTTGCGAAATACCTACGGCGAATCGTGTATATCGAAAACAAGGGCTTATGAATGGTATAAGGCTTTTAAAGAAGGCCGAGAAGTAGTAGTAGACTTGCCTCGTTCTGGTAGACCTTCAACCGCTACGACCAAAGAAAACATCGACAGAATCAAGAAGCTAGTGCTCGAAAATCGACGTATGAGTCTGAGAGAGTTGGCTAGTGAGGTGAACATATCTTTTAAGTCCGTCCACAACATTCTCATTGACATTTTAGGCATGAAACGCGTCGCCGCTCGACTAGTTCCAAAAGAGCTCAATTTTGTTCAAAAAGCGCAGCGAAAGCATGTCGCTGAAGATATGGTTTCCCGAGCTTTTACGGATCCGACCTTTATGAAACGTATAATAACTGGCGACGAGACATGGGTTTATGAGTACGACATGTAAACAAGCCAACAGTCTTCAGAATGGCGTCTCGAAAACGAGCCGAAACCCAAAAAACCGCGGCAAAGTCGCTCCAAAATCAAGGTGATGCTGACAGTTTTTTTTGACTACCGTGGTGTGGTTCACTCCGAATTCCTTCCAGAGGGAGAAACAGTGAATAAAGAATATTATTTAGGCGTCATGAAGCGTTTGCGTGAGAGTATCCGCCGAAAACGTCCAGATTTGTGGCAACACAACTCATGGATGCTGCACCATGATAATGCACCATCACACACAGCCATTATAGTGAAAGAGTTTTTAGCGAAAAATTCAACAAAAGTTCTCGACCAAGCACCGTATTCACCTGATATGGCTCCGTCTGACTTTTTTTTATTTCCCAAGTTAAAATTACCACTTCGAGGAAAACGTTTTGAGTCGATAGAAGCCATAAAAGAAAATTCGCTGAATGAGCTAAAGGCCATACCGCAAATAGCCTATGAAAAATGTATGGAAGACTGGGTGAAGCGGTGGAGATGTTGTATTGCAAGCGATGGGGCCTACTTTGAAGGCGATAAAATAAATTTAGATGAATAATTTGTATTTTTTGTTTTATTGACAAATTCCCGATACTTAGTACACTGAATGTATGTATTTATTTAAATCAAAATCAGAATGTGCGCAATTTTTAAAACTCCTATATCTCTAAATGATAGAAGACCAGATATAGCAAACATTTGGTTTTTGGTTACGTCAGAGGACGTCATTTATCGGAAATGCGTTCGTATAATAAAACCGGCTCAATGATGCCTCCATTCGAACTGAAATTTGTTGGGTATTGTTTCGAATAATTGAACGAAAAAATGACAGAGAAAAGTTATTTATCAACGTATTTAAACACACAATTCACAAGTTAATGTAGTCTAAACAAGTACAGGTATTAATTCTATAAGAATTTGGTAAATCACTTCTAAGTGACAACAAGTCTGGCAACACAGACTTTCTTCACAAATGACAATAACGTGACAGAATCCGTTCGTATCATCACTAATTATACTTAAAATTCGAATTAATACACTTATTAGTAAGAAAAGCAATTAAGCGCATAGCGGTGCGTTTTGCGCGCTAGCTGTGTGCCCGGGCGCATACTTTCCAACGAATACGCCGGTGAAATTGATATAATGAGAGCGGCCACGCGATGTTAGCATTAAGTGGGTCATGTTACATGTGATTTATTATAGTTATCGAGTGTCTAGTCCACCGCTAGACTAGGCCTAGCAAAATACAGTATTGGAACTTGCAATGTCTGGTTTCACGACTATTACTTATAAATATTATATACTATTAAAGATTAATTTATATTTTGATTTGCGAGTTAAAATGTTTGAGGGTTTCAATTCTACAAAAATTACCATAGATTATTCTTAGTTGATACCTACCTATCTAAAAACTCCTGATTGTAGCTATTACTCATTATGTATCACCTTAATAATGTACTTTTTGTTTACCGTCCCGTAAAATTTTCTAAGCTATATAAAAATAAAGAAAATTGTCTCAAAATAACTATATGTTAAACTATATACTAAAATCTTTGAATTATTGTTACTCTTGAAAAGGTAAGGAAAAGTCAAGGAACACAAATCATCAGCCTTACATCCCCTCTGCTGGGCTAGTCTTCACTAACTAGATAAGTCATCATCAGCCCGTAAACATCCCACTGCAGGGATATAGGCCTTCCCTCGTATATCGAGGGAGTATGGGCCATGGGACCACGCTGGCCCAATGCGGATTGGGGACTACACATGCCTTCGAATTTTCATTTCTCAGGCATGCAGGTTTCCTCATGATGTTTTCCGTCACCATTCAAAAGCAGTCGGGTAAATGCACATAAGTAATTAAATTTAAAAAGTCATTGGTACATGATCTGCCTTGGAATCGAACCCGGACCTCCCATATTGTGAGACCGCGTCTTAATCGCTGAGCCACCGACGCTCCCTACTAGATAAGTTACTAGATCTAAAGGTATGCACTTGGAGAAATAAATAAATTAAACTATGATGTATCTATATTGATCCTAATGTTGAGTACCTCAGATCCACTCTCCAGCCTAAGCCTAAATGTAGGTTAAATATAAAGGAATATAACTCGTTCGTAAATCTATTTTACATTATATTGGATGTTTTAAATCATAAAATTCTAGACCATACAAAAAGAAGGAAAGTTTTGATATTGATACAAGTATATTATATTTTGGTATAGTACGTGACTCTACTGTAGACCTTCCCTATACAATTTCTATAAATTAATAATAAGTTAATTTTCATGAAATTTTTACAAAGATTGGCATGTCAAATAGAATTTAACAAATAATTATTTTATTAATGTAAATATTATTATTACTCTTCTATAAATTACGATATAAAAAGGTGAATCCGAGTGTGTATAACAGATACCTACCAGGGGCACAGAATTTACAATGTGTAGTTTTTTATTTGTGCGTAATATGTACGCATGTGAGTGTGTGTGTGAAGAGTTGTATTTCTTTTTAATTCAAAGTGTTTTACAGTACACCATTTATTATTCAAGCGGATGCAGGAATTTTTACGTTAATGGATAATAGATTATTGTAAAATGCTATTATAAAATTTATATTCAGAAAAACCGCCAGCGATAGGAGTTTACTTCATTCATTTTTCTATGTTATTTTGTAACACAAATTGAAACACTGATTTGAAATATTTTTTTCCCAGTGTTTCATGCGCATACTTCTCCATGAGGTCACAGGGTAATTTTAATAAAAAAAAAACAGGATTTCAAGTTCTTATTACTATCTTTATCCTGCTATTTATGACAGCGATAACCTAGGATGGTTAGAATTTTTTAGCGGTATTGGCCAGTCCTGTAGTGCTGGTTTTAGTCTGGTTGGATGCGAATTAATCGGGGCCTCGTCCATTCCGGGCGTCGTATTCACCAGTTCTACGATTTCAAAGGATCACTTTGTATTCCATGAAAGATAGGTTTTACTTCAGTTCACTACCAGCAAATCATTAATAATATTTGTACGATTATAACTATATAAATTTTGCTGGACCTATGTAACTGTCATTCGATGTATACACAATTTTGTTACTTAAGTATTTAAATATAGATTATTATTATACCCAAAGGACTAAATTACATTACTACTTAACATTTGATTTAAGGAAAATATTATTAAATGCAGGTTTTACGATGCTTTTCGGGATTTTTAAGACTTCCAAAAAAGAGGTTTTCATTGTGAATATTTTGAACAGATTTCAATAATTCTTTCTTTTGGTCCCATATAAATTCGGTAAAGATCAGGTATAAATCTCGAAAAAAATCAAAATAGGATGCTCTTCGGGATTTATAAGACTCCCAAAAAGGCGGTTTCTTTTGTTGTTTTGGTCAAATACCAATTCGGTGAAGATCTGATATAAATTGGGAGGTAAAGAAAGGAACATTACTGAAGTCAGATACTAAAACAGTAGTTACGACACTGCACGGGATTTTTCAATTTATAGTCCCCTCTGTTTTGCTTTCTTGTATGTTTTTGTAGTTTTTTTTTGTGTAGAAATAAATGGTTTAAGGAGTACAAAAGGTTATCAGTTTTTTATTATAAATTCACCGAGATCCGTGAATGTTGTGAACCGATTTCAATAATTCTTTTCTGTATTGGCGCTATATAAATCCGAAGATAGAGAGAGGAATTTTCTGCCAGTTTCTGGTGGTTCAATTAAATAGTTTCGATCCTAAATATCATCGTAATCATCCAGATCGAGGTCGTTAACCAACGAGTGTTATGTGTGACGGAGTTGTTTGTGTGTCCAGTCTCTATCCGGATATATCTCAATAACGCATGGTCCGAATGAACGCGATTTCTTTTTTAAAATTAAATTACGGGAAAGGCTCCATGTTTGATTAAAATATTTACATTCAATTGCGTGCAATATTGGTACAGCGTCAAAAATAGAATGCACATTGCACAAAAACAACTTATTTCATGAATTAAACTGATAAATCACTATTAATTGTAGAGCGTAAATGTACTACTATCACACACACATTATAAAAGTAATGGACGGTATTTTATATATATATATATATATATATATATATATATAAATAACTTTTTACGTGGTTCTCATGTAGCATGCGATAAAATTAACGCATTATATGCTTTTATATGTCGATTTTCTTCTATTGTACGGTTTATTGATAAATCACTGTTTAAATGCAATGTAGAGTAAGAGAAACTAGTTTCAGTTATTTTCACCCAATTGAAATCTTTATCGTTGTCTCCAGTATTTGGGAGTTTCGCAATATGTCATTTTCTCTTCTCATCCTCACTCATCTCTTCACTCCGTCATCTCAGTGTTGACTTCATCCTTACATATCTTCTTTCACACAGTCCATCCACTTTTTCTTTGGCCGATAATCTTGTAGCCAATTTAGAAAAGATTTTTAGGATTGTTAATTAATGTTGCTTAACATTATTTTTATTGCAAACTTCGCCTAGGCATTTCATTTTCAACTATTTTAGTATCTGCCAAAGGCTCCACGAGTGCGCTTAGCATATTCAAATCAAGTAATTACACAATTCATTCAAAAATTTCTGCAAGCTGTAACTATTCATTCTAACATTGCAACTATATTTTGCTAAAAAATATAAATTTCTCCAGCATACCTACACAAAGTAAAACAGTTAGTCTCCCATTTCTAAATTTAATTTTGGCGTATAAATAATTCGAACACACAAAAATATTCAGTGTAATGACCAAATTACAGTTTTTCGTCTCTTGCAAATTGATATAACGTATACTAATAGTCGTTAGATAACAGAGTGTGGAACACCGCCGCGAAGTGTTACCACGAACCGAATTTAGCATAGTAATGATTCTGGTTCGGTAGAAGTTTTTCCGAACCGTTATTCTGTCGCGACGTCAAAAATTTCTGACGCGCATACAGACTAGATAATTATGAGTATTGGATTGTAAAGTCCACAAAGGAAGTCTTAAAGTCCATGTTATTTGCGTGTTATAGAAACGGCAACGACTATCTGACAACCACTGATGTTATATTTATCATATCTTAATATCTTTATTGTACACAAAATTGTTACAGAAATATGCATTGTCTATAAAATGTACAAAGGCGAGCTTAACTCCGATAGAGTTTTCTACCAGCAAACCCTAGAGAAACATAGTGTTTATTAGATTGGGCAGAAAATAGTGTACACATAGCTATAGTTTATATAGCGCCAATACAGAAAAGAATTATTGAAATCGGTTCACAACATTCACGGATATCGCCGAATTTATAATAAAAAACTGATAACCTTTTGTACCCATTAAACCATTTATTTCTACACAACAATTGAATATTATTTGTGATATTTTGTTATTCATTTTTTTTGGTGTTGTATTAAATGACACAAATTGTGTAACCAAAATTCAAATGTACCTAATATCTACTTCGATTAATTTTTTTTTTGCAACAATATATAATTTAAATTTAATTATTGTTAAATGTTTACTGCTTATTTGCATGTGGTTTTTATTTCATTCATATTCATTTACTTTTAATTAAAGTGGCGCATGCACTATGTACCTTACAACTGCGTTTTGTTTCATATCGGATTAGCATGCGCCAAACTTATTGGTGAACTTAAATAAAATCATATTTAATTTGAATTTATGATAGAATGTTGGAACTGGATTTTTTAAATTACAATGAAATTTACAGATCTAAATTCCAAACAAATGTAATTTGACAAACTGTTTCCTTTCCAATTATTTAAAAAAATCATACTGCTTCTTTAACCAAAGAGATTATAATGATCTCTAATGACCTAATTGTGTAGAACTGAGTCCCACGACTGAATAATAAATATTGTCAATCATGTTAACGTATTACGATGTCCCAAGTCTTTAACCTTATCAATACTGTTATTAGTTAGGACTTTTTGTCAAATCTGATAAAGCACTTTCCCGTACTAGTTTACTATAATTGTTTTAATATGGACATTGGTCTCGCGGAATCAATAGGTAATGTGAACTCCGATGATTCTAACAAACCCGCATTATAATACGGTATTTAACACAGTCTCGTTTTACCTTAGCATTATTATTTTATGTAAAGGGTTACACAGATTTTAATCATGTCCAAATATCCGTTGAAAATTAATAAACATTCCTATTGATTGAAGCTAGACTATCAAGATTCGAAATGAAAGGGATTTAATTAGAGTAATTAAAATTTGGAGACGATCTGACTCGCGATTGTGGAGCGTAACGGATTTGTGAGTAAGTATTAAAATAACATAAACACACCTTTGACGGATGGTCTTTAATGAGAAAAGTTTGATACGACTCGAAACTTCTGTCATCAGCGTTTACCTCTCAGCTAGGTTTGAGCGGATATCTCTTCGGATACAAGATAAGAATCTTTACACAAAACGTAAACAAAACTTGGCTTAGTTATCGAGTGCTCGTTCGATTCCCGCCCCTCTTAACTTTGTTTTCGGATTGCATTTGGAATTGTGTTAAAAGTTTGCATTGACGAAGTTGGCGGCGGAGTTTAAAGACATTGTTTCCACCGTTGTCGAAAACAAATATATATGTTTTTTTTTTGAGTTCAAATCTGAAATGTTCGTTTTGATTTTAGAATGTGTAACTTTAGATTGTTTTTAGTCACATTCGAAACAGATAGCACGAAAGTTGTAACGTCTAAACTTAAGCGATAAATTCCCAAACAAGATTGTTAATGTCATTTGGTGTTTGAAACATTACGGTGCGGTGCAATGATATATAATTCGTATTAACTGTCACACACTTAGCCAAATTAATTACGAATTAAACGTGTTTTAACACGAACTATGTCTCAAAACACACGCAGTGTGAATTGAATAAATTTTCAATACTCCCACGAGATCAATGTACTCAAAGTTAGACACAGCGCCGTTAATATGCTTAACTTATGCGTGTGAAGTTAACTTCCGTACAGTTACGATCGAAGTTAACCAACTGAAGACAATTGCCTTCTAAATCCGTATTAAACTTATTAGTTTGGTAAGTGTTACATAAATAAATATAGTTTATTTAGCTGCTCCGTGGTGTCAACTGCGTGAATTGATTGTATCGCCGTACTTCGGAGTCGGGAGAGTTATTATCTGATATGTTTGTTCGCAACTTCGCTGAAAGTTGGAGGTAGGCGGGAAGCACTTACCATGTTAGAGAGCAGCAGCCGCTGGTGTTTACCGACTTGGGGGTCTAGGGCTTGGAGCGGGAGAGCGAGGGGCAACGGGAGCGGTAGCGAAAGAGGGAGCGGGTGCGGTGCCGGCTGCAGGATCAGGGGCGGGCAGCAAGCGCACGGCGTCACGTAGGGCCACCCAAGCTGCGGCGGGAACAGCGTGGCGGCGGCCTCCCAGAGGCCTTCACACACGTCTCTCACGACCGCATCCGCGGCCTACCTCTCCAATCGACGGCCACAACGCCGCCGAAAAATTCCAAAACCCCAAGTTAACAAACTTCGGGGGCTCGGGGAAGGCCGCGAGGGAGCGGGAAAACTGAGTAACGGGGGAAGCGAGAAACGTCGCGGGTTCGCGAGAGTGTGGAGAGTGGCGGCGTGCGCGGAGCACAAGTCGCCAGGCCGGCGTGTGGCGGTGGACTGAGTGAGGCGAGCGAGGCAGGTGCGCGAGGGGTGCGGGGGCATGGGGGCGGGCCCACCTGAGTCACCTGGGCGCCTGCGCCGCGCTCGCTCAGCCTCCGACCGCGGACCGCCACCGCCACGGTACCGCAACATTACCGCGATGTTACTCTATACACGCTCTCTGTATCAACGAGTACATCAGCAAATAGAAACACTACTTATCATTTTGGCGGCAATTTAAGTTACTATTATTATGGGTTTTCAATAATTTCAGGATGATTAATTATATAAAAGTTTTGTAAATGTTCTAGTTTGAAAAGGTCAGCGGTCAGAAATGCAAGTTTGGATGTAACGATTGTATTAACGCTCTTAGTGTCCGTTGTGAGCGGAATAGGTAAGGTAGAGTCGGGAATTTAACAGCTCCATCGTGTCACTTAAAATTTTACATTGTAATATTTGTATGTATGCGATCTTGGTTGACCTACAATCTTAATGTAGTATATTATATGCCTACATATGAGGTTCAGCATTCAGCAGTTTTCGTTTTCGATTAACGAAGTTAAGCAACGTCAGGCGCGGTCAGTCCTTGGATGGGTGATCACTAGTAGCATTTTAATACGAACGTTTCCGTGCTTCGGAGGGCACGTTAAATCGTCGATCCCGATTGTTTTACCGCTCGGCGATATTCAGTCTAATTATACAATATAATATAATTGTAACCCAAACTTATTTAAAAGAGCAACCCTTGAGTTTCTTGCTCGTTCTTCTCTGGGGAATCTGCTTTGCGAATGAGCAATGTCAATAATTTTAATATTAAGATAAAAAAATGTGACGTTTTCAAGTGATAATTTTTATCCAACGAAATAATTTTTTTTTTGATTTGATTTAAATTGAAAGCTGTCATTAAGCCAAGTCGGTGACTTAGTCGATGGCTTACATTGGCGGCTTAAAAAGACTAACAGCTACCAGTCCGACACAAATTCAGGCTTGCATGGTGGAATAAGGCCCATACCCTCTGGGCTGTGGAGGCTATACTCGAACAGTGGTACGTGTAGCTGTTGATGAAGCAGTTTCAGTATGTATCTATTAAAAAAAAATGTTCTAGTTCAAACAATACAATTCAATACAAATACTCTTTATTGCACAAAATAATTCACAATAATTTTTGATATTATCAATAGAACACAATTAGGCGGTCTTATCACTAAAAGCGATCTCTTCCAGACCAAACAATTCAATTGAATAAATTTTTTAGACGACTTCATGTTTGTACATAGAGCGCATGATATTTATGTAAGTACGTACGTATCGCGTACGTAATTCCGATTCCAGATTTAGAATAGAAAAATAGGTAACCTACAAATAGCTGTAACCAACCGACTGGTATTCAATTCAGTCAGATCTTTTTAAAACTATCATTTGACTTTGATCTCACAAATGGCAAATGGATAACGATGAGTTAATTTATAAATCGAACAAAATCTAAAGTATAGTTGTACATATTATAAGATGATATATAAATTCCAAATAATCCGTCTTTTCCCGTGCGTGTCGAAAAAGGCGACTAAGGGATTTCTCACCAAAAATAATCTATAATTTTGCACGTTTCAATGGCGATGAGCTCACCCTCAGTCGTGTGTTCATTTCTGTATATTTCATAAGGTGAACCGTGGATGTTGTTTCAATCAATGAACTTTTAATGTTGCCCAAACTATTGTTTGGGATAACTATGACCATCCCATTTGGGACAAAGGTCGTGACGTTATGTATATCAATTACGTATTCCAATCGGAGGCATCTCTAAATTAAAGCAAAAATAACAACAGTGGCGGTTCACACGTGAGAGGTGATTCCATCGGGCAAATCTATAGACTTTTTTTATGGAAATTATTCGCCTTTTACGACACCCACGGGAAGAGACGGGTTGGTTCTACTTTCACGTGCCGAAACCAAACAACATGCGAATAAACAAATATGTCAAATAACTCTTAAAACTTATTTATGGATTCAACTATAACAACATTGTGTCCTAGAGAGGGATTATTCTCCGGATCTCCGGAAAATCTCCGGAAAATCTCCGGCACTATCGCATTGATTTCGCTCGTCCGGATTTCAGCACATCAGGAATGCTCTGTTTAAGCTCATTGTACACGCTCAGAAGAGATTAGGCACCTTTTAGCGTGGCACTATTTACTTTTATCCCCAGAGAATCCTGTAAGACGCAGATTACTTCTCTCATCCCCTCGTTAGTGGCTTGGAGTAAATAGAAAAAGGACAGAAAGTATATGGAAGGCTGTACAGTAAATACATTTAGAAGGTAAGCCTTTTTGCACTTAAATAATCCGCTGGGCGGTAATTAAAGAAGTTTGTGAAGTTTCAAATTTGTTTAGCTTATCATTTTAGGGTTGAATTGAATATCTTTGGCATTATAACGAGGTCGTAAACCTTTCTGATGTTTTTTGTTGTAATAAAAATGTTAATTAAGTTTTCCTGATGGACTCCACTGTTCCTAGATTTTTGAAACAAAACATTGCCCGTGTTTCCGGCGAACTCTACAGTGCATTTATCAGAGGATTTCTATTCCAATCCTATGCTATTTGTATCTACAAAAATCAAATCAGATATAATTTAACTATTTAAAAAACTGAGAGCATATTTTGTATTTTCGGACGACATATTTTGATTTGGTGTAGTGGTTAGCAACTCTGGCCACTATACCAAAAGGTTGCGGGTTCGAATCTCGCTGGGGGCATATGTTTGTGTGATGAATACGGACATGTGTACCCGAGTTATGGATGTTTTCATTTATAATAAGTATTTATTTACAAAAAAAAATCTATTTATGTAGTATATCAACCATCTGGTATCCACAACACAAGCCTATAGTTGCTTAGTGTAGAACTAGATGGCGCTGTGTGTATGTCTCAAACGGTTTATGCTACATGGTGCGCCAAAGGAATGGACATACATACACTCGAAAAACATTACCCTCCTTTTTTGGGCAGTTGGGTAAAAAGGTACATTAAAACAAATCAAATCTACATAATAACACTTAATTGCAACTAGGAAAATCTAGCATTTCAGGCGACGTCAAAGCTTCTATAACTTAAAATAATATAATCATAAACTGAAGGTTTATGAATAAAGTAGGTACCTATACAGAATAAATCTATCCTTAAAGAATACTTCGAGACAGTCAATAACTTCTCTGTATCCCAGTAGGACAAATTTTTAAGAAATTCTACACGTAAAATCTAGATGAAAATGCATGTTTCGCCCTTGTGTTATTAAGACAAACTGATCATTTGTTAGGAATTTCAGTACTGTATAAAATACTTTGGTGCTTTTAGTGCAACGTTTATTATAAATAATTATAATTAACATGATGGCTAAACTATTTGTATACAATAAAGGGTATTTGAGACTTAGAAGTTCGACTTTTTCACAGCCCCGAGGGATTACAGACCTGAGTATTTGATTCTTAGAAGTTCGACTTTTTCACAGTCCCGAGGGATTACAGACCTGAGTATTTGATTCTTAGAAGTTCGACTTTTTCACAGCTCCGAGGGATTACAGACCTGAGTATTTGATTCTTAGAAGTTCGACTTTTTCACAGCTCCGAGGGATTACACACCTGAGTATTTGATTCTTAGAAGTTCGACTTTTTCACAGCTCCGAGAGATTACAGACCTGAGTATTTGATATTAATTTCAACTTGATCGACTTGACAGATAGACAGACGGACAACGACGTAATCCTATAATGGTTCCTTTTTTCCTTTTGAGGTACAGAACACTAAAACACGCCGATATTAATCACCTTTTGTTCACAAATAGGGGACCCCACAAGTAAATTATACGTAAACAGCTCGAATACATCTCCTTCATACATTCACATTCCTACGCATTTAGAACGATTATTGCTACATACTGAGGCTTAAGGCGTTTACAATGCTTACACCGACAGGGCGTCTGTTTTCGATAGTATTAATTAATTCTAGTCATCGGTGTGTATATACAAGGTTAGGTAATTAGCGGTGTGGTAACCTGACATATGTTTGAAGACGCGCTGATTCGGGGCGCGTGTTAGCGCTTTAAATACAATCGTAATACGTAATACGATTAGGGTGAACGGTACTTTAATATCGTTATATTAAATTATTTATTAATGTTGCTATGAATTGTGAAAGACTAAAATTGGGTCTTCACCAATTCCTGCGATTTTCAAAGCTCTATCCAAATTTGTTTTTTATTTGGAAAATGGAATATTATTTCAAGGTTTCACATGAAATATTTTTTAATTTCTGGGCTAAATCACATAATAAAAAAAATTGAACAGAGCTCTTTTCATGTGCTTACCATAATCATTTCTTGATTCGCTGAAACTTTTATAAAGCGGTTACTTTTAAAAATTAACGCTGCCTATACTTAATTTAATGTTATCCGATAATACACAAAAAGTTTAGCTAAATTTGGATTTACCGTTCCCAAAAAAAAACAAAAATGTTTGTATGGGGAAAACAGTCTTCATGAAATTCTTCATACAAAACGCCAATTTCATAGGTAATATTTAAACTGTAGCTTCGTCGACTACATCTGATACTACTTCATGTAGGTATATAACAGGCAGATTGCGTTGTTTACTTTAATTTAGTTATTCCTTTAGTTTTGTAAGTACTAAGTTGTTAGTAAATTGTGGATAATGCTGCTGGTTTTGCAATCTATACTTGTTTGTTAATAATGTTGTAAGTTATCCACATTGTAAAACTGTTTATTGTCCCTAATAAATAAAAAAAAAAAATAGAATTCCTACCAATAGGATAGTGTAAAAAGCGCTTTACGGTAATGAAAATTAAAACACGCTCACCGACAAACATCGCCTGCAGAAACACCACAGACAACCACGCACACACAATTATCAACTGTACCTACATATTGGAAGCCTCCGTGGTCCGATGACGTAGCAGTTCAGTCTTCTCTTTTCAAACTTACCTATAAAGAAAAGAAAAACTTTATTGGACATGGATTTTTAAGCATTCAGCAAATTTATTTCTAAAGTAAAAGAATTTATTTCCACAATAGAAATATTCTGTCTGCGGTAAATAGAAATATCCATTGTTCTCCTAAAAAAGATTCAAATATCATGTGGTTTTCACAAATAAATTTAGTTGTTTAGGAATATAGATATTGTTTTTCTAAACGTCGCTTTTTTTCTGGCGTGGACATAAATTGTATTTCTGTTCTGCAGAAGTGAGCGGTTCGTGGGATCTACAAGTTAGGCTTCAGAGTATCTCTGAGGAGTGAATTTCAGGAAATCAACATATTAACTTTGGCATCGCAATATATATACGAAAATTTTATGTACGTAAGAATGAATCTGCAATTGTTTAGGAAAAATACTGAAACACCTAAGCAATGTAAAAATAAACTTGTTGTTCTAAAATGTCAAAATAAATAAGTCATTCAAGGGACAATGTAGGTAGGTATACGCTTTTATAATAAGGATCCTGTAGACATTCAAAATTTGCCTTTAAACAAATTTATAACCAACATTACGTAAACAGAAACAGGAAACATGCGTGACAGTATGTATGTATTAAAAGAAAACTATGTGTCAAAGGTTATTATAAAATTTCTGGCTATATGATAAGAATGCGTGGACATGAACTGCTCGGCGATATACAGTCTATAATTGACTTTGTCGAATCATAAATTGTAAAAATACTTATTTAAACAGAGCAACTCCGAGTTTTTTGCTTGTTCTTTTCTGGGGAATCTGCCTTGTGAATGAGCGACAATTGTATATCATGACGATTTCAAATGTTTTTCTTACAACTTACGAAATAACACTAATTTGAATCTACTAATAAAAAACAAGAGTATCTCTTACATATTACTTCAAGTAGGTAGGTATCAAGCATAAATAAAAGCGTAACCTTATTTTGCATTAAATTTACAGAATACCAATAAAATTCTAATACACCTATGTGCTATAAAACACACGTTTATATGATCGCACAGGCATGCGAGAGATAGTGCGGTTCAAAGTTAGAGGCGCGCGCCCGCGCGGGCCCCGGTCGTTGACCCTGCGCACGCGCCGCCAAGCCGTCTACGAGACGAGTTATGTAACGTGACCTTAACATTGGGCTGTGGGAAGTGGGGACCTTATTCAGATTCGTGTCAACTTGTACATGACATTTATACTAATGTAGATACGATAAGAACGACAAGTAATATTATACTTATTACGTACTGTGTGTAAGGAAGAGTCAATACCTACGTAGGTATATCTACTTGACTCTATAATAAGTTAAAGATTGTCCTACTTCAAGCAGTTCCTAAATATTTCAATAATTTGACAACGGATCGGTTCATGGATGGGTTTTTAACTTGCGACATACGAAAATCCCAAGAGTTCTTTTGACACTAGGCTATCACAAATATGTAGCCTACATACTTTAGTTACTTATCTGATATAACAATAAGATTAAGTTAGCCTGACTGCAGAAAAGACACGACCAATTGTTCTTCTTTTTTGCGTGCCTGTCCATCTATGTGATCAGCTTTATGAATTCAAAAGAACAGGGATGACATAGAGGCGCGTGTTTTATGACAGAAAGAAAAGGGTTCGCATTAAAAATTCAGCCGAATTTACTCTACGTTGTAATTACGACTACTGACGGACGGATCCAAAGACAAGAGAGAATTTTCTAGTCGTATATCCATTATTAACAATGTAGAGATGAAATTGTTTTCTTCCGAGTAGTAGGTAATATTGTTTTTTTTTTTTGGAGCAGAATCTTTTGCTCATAGTCACACGACTGTTTCAGCTTCACCGGGCGGGTGGGCGAGCGCGAGAGCGCTCTGCTCGTCTCTTGCATACACTGTCTGTGTGCAACAGCACGAGATGCGAAGTTTGCAACAGACGCCTAAGGATGCCCTCGGGGGCTCGAACCTCGACTTAGGGCGTTGCATGGGAATTTAACCTAACAGACTTCTAAAGCTTCGTAATGTGTATAATCGGAGAGAAGAAGCGACGCAAGAAACTCTCCGACACACAATTCAGAATTTGGAAAAAGAGACTTGTAATGTAGTGTACGTTAGTGGACTAATAAATAGCCAAAACGACTAGTGTCGATCGTGTAGCGAGTATAGTGTGGCGGTGTAAGGTAATAATCGAAGGGCACACTTAACCTTTGGATTTTATGTCGAAAGAGTCGACTTTGAGTGTAACTCTCTCTGTGACTGTGAATCTCGAAGGTGGCGAGAGTTTTTTTTTTTTTTATATGACAGGGCGGCAAACGAGCATGCGGTTCACCTGATGGAAAGCAATCACCGCCGCCCATGGACACCCGCAACACCAAAAGGGTCACAGATGCGTTGCCGGCCTTTGAGGAAGGTGTAGGCTCGTTTCTTGAAGGTTCCAATGTAGTAATCGTTCGGGAATACCGCTGCCGGAAGTCCGTTCCACAGGGTGGTCGTATGTGGTAAAAAGTATCTTGAGAAACGTACAGTGGTAGACTTCCACTCATCCAGTTAGGATTATTTTTTAAAATAAGGGTGAACATCGACCATGACAAACGTTTTGTCTACTTCTCTGGTGGAGAGACAAAGCTCTCCTCTACAATCACTAGCATGGCGTGTTCATCTCGTCTATTTTCTCAATAACACCTGTCATTTTTTTTATGCACGACGGGTTTGTACTTGACCTCAATCACACCTGATGTTAAGTGAAGGTGAGGTCGAAGGTGGAAGCGTACTGACCCGGAAACCCCAACACATTTGGGGGACTGGCTATGTTATGTCTGACAACCGGAACACAACAATGCTATTAACATTGCTGCTTGGCGGCAGATTTAGATAAGAGGGTGGTAGCTAGCCAGGCGGACATTTAAAATGCCCTACCACCAACTGAACCGAGTACTTAAACATGTAACCCCGCTGGGGATCAAACCCGCGACCTTCGAATCGTAAACCCAACGTTGTTTACATTGAGCCACGGAGGTGGTTAAATGTCGCATTCACTATTCGATTTCGATTAACAATGTTAAGCAACGTCTTATAATTCCTGCCAGTAAGTATACCAGGAAACACACAGTTTTCTAACATGCAAGAAGATAACAAAAAAGCTATATGATGCTCCGAAATGACTGGTCTACATAATTTATCCAACCGCCCACAAAGTGTACATAAACAAACAACAATAGCCACCGAACTATAGCTTCGGAAAAATTCAAAATAACGGACGGCCAAAAGAAAACATTAAACAGTCGCAAGCGCATCGTAACAAGTAAATCGTCCGTGGAATCCGTACGAGACCGAATAAATTGATATAATAAGGCATAAATAATGACAAAAAATCCTTGCCGATCACGCCCCGTCACGATGAGTGGCCATGGCATTTACGCTTTGCTAGCTGCCTTATATGGTTTATGCAGTTTAAATGCACTTTTTAGGGGTCCGTATAGAAAAGAAAAAACAATATGGCGACCGATTGGTGTAGTGGATTGTGACCCTGTCAGCAAAACCAACGGTTGCGGGTTCGAATCCCGCGAGGGGTGAATGTTTGTGTGATGAATACGAACATTTATTCCCGAGTCATGGATGTTTATATAAATATTTATGTTATCTAGTATCCATAGCAGCTTTGCTTAGTTTGGGACTAGATGATTGATGTAAGTGTCCGAATTATAAAAAAAAAATGTACCAGATAAGCAACATATTACATTTTTGCAAATTAGGATACGGTGTGCTTTGAGAACCAAGTAACATAACAACTTTAGGGGTTTACATTTAATTTTTTTATTAAGTCATTTATTTTTTACTTAATTACTAGTTTTAGTCCTTTGCGTCATGTATAGTGGTTTTTAAAGTCCTCTAAGTCAAAAGTAGTGTTTTACGCCTGAGCGAAACAATACACATTAAGCTGAAATGTCATAATTTTATAATTATTGTCTCGCACCAACTACTAAACCACTAATTTTACTACTACTAATACCAACTAAACTAAAACCAGTACTGTACACCAACTAAACTAAAACCAGTTTTAAAGTAATACTGTCTCTGTCTCCCTGGAACAGTACGATGCGACGGCACCGCTCCAAAACTGGTTTTAGTTTAATTGGTGTACATCCGAATCGACACCATTGTCAGTTTAGATATAAGTTTCAAGCAATTTGGTTTGATTAAATTATTACTACTAAATTATATTGATCTCGCGATTGAATCTCGCAGAAGACCGACGTCTGAGTAGTGGCATTTTGCCACTGCGCTTCGTCCGGTGAGCGAGGGCGCCGGAGGCCCACCTTCCAGTCTCTCTCCAGAATGGTAGCGGTATTTAAAGAGTTAGTACCCCAGGAGGGTACCAGCACTGCTGGAGAATCCCTCATCGCTCAGGCTGCCCTACTTATTCTGGGGTGGACACCTTCCTCAAAGGCCGGCAACGCATCTGTGACCCTTTTGGTGTTGCGGGTGCCCATGGGCGGCGGTGATTGCTTTCCATCAGGTGACCCGCATGCTCGTTTGCCGCCCTCTCATATAAAAAAAAAAAAAAAAATTTTACTACTTTTGCGACAATGTCCGTTTTACACAAAAATAATGTCACCTACGATCAGGTAACACAAAAATACTATTGTATGAAAAATGGACCCACTTTTTCGATAAATTATTTTTTTTAATCCTTTTTATTCACGACGGGTTCGTACTTGACCTCAATCACACCTGATGTTAAGTGATGACGAGGTCGAAGGTGGAAGCGTACTGACCCGGAAACCCCAACACATTTGAGGGACTGGCTATCTTATCCCTGACAACCGGAACACAACAATGATATTAACATTGCTGCTTGGCGGCAGATTTAGATAAGATAGTGGTAGCTAGCCAATTAATATTTTAAGATCTTAATTACGCATCTGCTAAATCATTAAGATTTACCAACTGACATTATCTAAGTCACTAAATGAATTCGAATCAGCTCATAGATGCGGGAGATATGAGATTTACATTTCTTTTTTTGAAGTCGGTTAACTGAGGGTTCCTTTACAATTTATTAACCCAAAACTTGTATATTAACTGCATACCACAAACATAATCCTCAACCAACACTGTTAGATTCGATAAGAACATTCAAAATAAAACAATCCAAAAAAATACCTACAGAACCCCGAGCCGACCGCACTAAACCGAGCTTGATAGATTTTTTGTCCACTAGCCGGTTTTTATTTGCACACAGTCATTTTCTTCGTACAGTTACCGAGTAACCAAGCAACGGGACGGTCGCGGTTCGTTGGGACCCAAAGTTCACGGCGTAGGCGCAGGTGTGACGTTATTGAGGGTTGGAAGAGTGCTAGAGGGATGATTACAGTGTAACGTACTCATGGAGAGTTCGCTTAACTTTTTCCTTAAGAGGTCGTTTAACATTGCTGCTTGGCGGCAGATTTAGATAAGATGTTGATAGCTAGCCAGGCGGCCATTTAAAATGCCCTTTTTTTTTTTTTTTCTTTCCGAGGGGAAATACGTTTACGCATTCGACCCGCCGCTGTGGGGCAGCGACGGGGATATGTGGGACTCCCCGCTCCAATGACAGGAGCGGGACTACCCACTAAAACCCCCCGGCGACCTTCCTCGGCAGTAGGGAGGACCTGGGAACGCATAAGCGGCTCCAGGTCGTCCCCCGCCCCGCCTCCCCTCACAAGGGGAGGCCCGTTCCCGGAGGGCGGCTAGCGCGCCCTCCGCGGATTTAAAATGCCCTACCACCAACCAAACCGACTACTAAACATGTACCCCGCTGGGGATCGAACCCGCAACCTATATTGTTCACATTGAGCCACGGAGGCAGTTAAGGTGGTACTAGAAAGACGAAATACATTTTTTTATTATTCACCATAAAGTTAAGTTTTGAATATAGGTATTTGTACACTGGGTCTCTGCCCGCGTAGCATGACACCGTTTGTCGCTCGTGATGTAGGAGTGAGAGTAGGCTAGTTGTATATTGACGACCTGACTCTGACTACTTTACCACGAGGTCGCGGGTTCGAACCCCGCTAGGGGCATAAAATAATAATAATAAATGTCCTTAGACATACACACAGCGCCATGCAGGTAGTTCCACAGTAAGCAACTATAGGCTTGTGTTGTGGATACCAGATAATTTTTTATTAATTTTTTATAAATGAAAACAACCATAACTCGGGTACACATGTCCGTATTCATCACACAAACATATGTCCTCCAGCGGGATTCGAACCAGCAACCTTTTAGTATAGTGGTCAGAGTTGCTAACCACTACACCAAACAGGTCGTCGTAACACCATCTGTTTGTATGATGAATACAGACACGTGTTCCCGAGTTATGGATGTTTTTCATTTATATATGTATTTATTTACAAAAAAAATGTATTTGTGTAGTTTATCAACCATCTGGTATCCATAACACAAGCCTAGATGCTTACTGAGGTCCTAGATGGCGCTGTGTGTATGTGTAAAGATATTTTTTTTTTTATTTATATTTGGTCTAAGCGAATGAGCATTACAAATATTATCTCACACGACATAAACTTAAGCCGCCCCGAAGGCTACACCGTGACCCGCTTGTCATGCTACTAGTGCTGGACTATGGTCACACGAGGCTGTACTTCAAAGAAGTAATTTTATTATGTCAAGTCATCATATCGGCCATAGAACGTCTACTGCAGAACATCCTCCCCCGTAGGTTACCACAACGACCGTTTGGAAGCGACTTGCGAAGGTCCTACATTGCACTTGCTGGTGCTGGTGCCCGGTCTCCTCTCTAGAACTTCAATGCCCCAACGGCCATCATTCGAGTTATGAACCCCGCCCATGGCCACTACAACTTACAAATCCGTTGGACTATGTATCCCAGTACTTCATCATAATTAAGCACGACACGAAGTTAATAGTATAACTCCGGCTTGACACTTTGCTACAAATATTCTTTGTGAGAAAGGGTCTGTGGTTTGTAGTGATGTACTAAGCCTGCAATGTCGATTATGTGACATGTAACGGAAGAGGTTATATCGATATAAATTGATCAAAAACTGTATTTAGGTGTCGAAACTCTGTGCGTAGTAAAAAAATACAAAATATTTTTTTAATAATCCAAAATTTATTATTTTCACCTAAACTCAGTGCCCAACCAGATCGGTAAACTTGCAACAGCTAAATTAATAATTTTTTGTATATAGTTTATGGTGTAAGTATTACCAGTTTTGAATTTATCTATTTTGAGACAACAATAAATGATTACCGTAATTTTTATGACAAAAAAAAAAACGAAACTGATTTTTTTTACGCCTGACGCAAAAAGTTGCTGCCTGTCATAAGTTCCAACAAGAAAAATTGTTTTCAAATTCAAAAAGCCACGGACACACTTAAGCTTCCAAGCTTAAGTGTGTCCGTGGCTTTTTGAATTTGAAAACAATTTTTCTTATATTCGTAAGCCGGTATTTGAGATTATGACGGCCTCCATGGCTCAATGTGTACAACATAGGGTTTACGAACCGGAGGTCGCGGGTTCGATCCCTAGCCCCCTAGCATGTTTAGTACTCAGTTTGGTCGGTGGTTGGGCATTTACATGTTCGCCTGGCTAACAACCACCATCTTAACTAAGTCTGCCGATAAACAGCAATGTGAATAGCATTGTTGTGTTCCGTTTGTCAATGATAAGACAGTTCCCCAAATAAGATAGGGTTTCCGGGAAAGTACGCTTCCACCTTTGGCGTCATCTTCACTTAACATCAGGTGTGATAGAGGCCGAGTGCTAACCCGTTGTGTATAAAAAATAATAATCGGGAGATGCTTGTTTTCCTAGCCATATTTAGCTTATAACACAGTTGGCTTCCAAAGAGCGTCGGTGGCTCAGCGGTTAAGACGCGGTCTCCCAATTTAGGAGGTCCGGGTTCGATCCCCAGGCAGGCCATGTCCCAATGAGTTTTTAAATTTAATTTAATTATTTATGTGGATTTATCCGACTGCTCTTAAACGGTGAAGGAAAATATCGTGAGGAAACCTGCATGCTTGAGAAATAAAAATCAAAGTAATGTTAAGTCTCCAACCCGCATTGGGCCAGCGTGGTGGACTATGGCCCATACTCCCTCATATACGAGGGAAGGCCTGTATCCGTGCAGGGGAATGTTTACGGGCTGATGATGATGATGAGTTGGTTTATTAGTTTAGATGAAATTTTTCTTACGAGATACTCTCAGATATTCTCTGAATTTTCAATTCACAGTTATGTCCTGTTACAATTCTAGATTTAATTTACACGATTTGTCAACACCACAAACCGTACCATTTCGTAACTTATCGACATATCTGTTCTCATCCCTAAAATCTCAACTGCGTCAACAACTCATCAGAGACAAATTAAAAACGGAATTTATTATAAGTTTGATTAATTATTTAAAGCAACAGCTATTTCATACGTTATCGCCGGGAGGGCACCGGGCGGGACAGACCGCACATCATCGTACAACTACCCACCACAGTACAGGTAAAACAAGTGCAACAAGTTCACATCTTCAAACCAGATGACTAATCGAATCAGACGTTTTTTTGGGAAATCTATACCTATATTTTTATTTCTTTATAGACCATCTGTTGTCAGTGATATTATGTTATTGTTAGTTTATTATTGACATTTATAAATTAAGGTCAAGAGATACATTAAGACAAATATTTAAAGAAATTAATATTTTAACATTTTCGTCACAATATATACAATGTGTCCCGGAGAGAAGTGACCAGCGGGCGTAGTTTGAAAATTTATACAAAATTATCGATAAATCATTTAAATTTAGAGACCTAACTGCTTTTGTTTTTTAAAAATTGTTAATCCTTTTTTTTTAATAGACATGTCTGACCTTCTGCACTATTTTAGTCATAATTTCTTTGTTTTTACGTCTTTCCCAATTCTTTTTTTTTTAATTCAGTGCTGTTATTATTATTCATCAAATTAAGTTATGAAAATTATCCCAAAACAAATAAATAATTTATTAAAAAAGAAATAAACTTAAAATTCGACCAACAAAACTGTATTTCTTTAAGTTTAAAAATAAAAAAACGAAAAATGTCCCTATAACATCATGTTTTTTTTTAATTATTATGATACTACATGATATTCTCTAAAATATCCTCGAACAATGTTTTATGTTATTTCAAATAAATGTGAACGTACGAGACATTGTAATTGACCTTTTATGCTCCAGTAACTAGATAGAGATAAGTTTAAAAAAATGAAAGTAATGTTTTAAGCAGTTTATTTGCACATTTAAGTGTTTTGTTATTACAATGAATCATTTTGATTTTAACATGATAGTTTAATAATAAATAAAAGATACTTAATTTGTTAAAATGGTTGTTTATTAAGAAAAATCAGGTAATTAATTAATTATGTTTTCAAAATGACCGCCGTCAGCGGTTATGCAGGCCAGGCCAATGAAAATTATCCAAGATGGATTGGCAGAGGCGGTCCAGTAGCATGGCCCCCGAGGTCACCAGACTTGACGCCTCTTGATTATTATTTCTGGGGCTACATGAAGCAAAAAGTTTATGCTGTGCCAATAATTTCAAGAGACCAGCTGAAACAGAGAATCGATGCTGCTGCCGCAGAAATAGCGCAGAATCATGCAGAAATAAGGCGAACTACACTAAGGATGTCATTTAGGGCCCTGGCCTGCATAACCGCTGACGGCGGTCATTTTGAAAACATAATTAATTAATTACCTGATTTTTCTTAATAAACAACCATTTTAACAAATTAAGTATCTTTTATTTATTATTAAACTATCATGTTAAAATCAAAATGATTCATTGTAATAACAAAACACTTAAATGTGCAAATAAACTGCTTAAAACATTACTTTCATTTTTTTAAACTTATCTCTATCTAGTTACTGGAGCATAAAAGGTCAATTTCAATGTCTCGTACGTTCACATTTATTTGAAATAACTAAAAACATTGTTCGAGGATATTTTAGAGAATATCATGTAGTATCATAATAATTAAAAAAAAACATGATGTTATAGGGACATTTTTCGTTTTTTTATTTTTAAACTTAAAGAAATACAGTTTTGTTGGTCGAATTTTAAGTTTATTTCTTTTTTAATAAATTATTTATTTGTTTTGGGATAATTTTCATAACTTAATTTGATGAATAATAATAACAGCACTGAATTTAAAAAAAAAGAATTGGGAAAGACGTAAAAACAAAGAAATTATGACTAAAATAGTGCAGAAGGTCAGAGATGTCTATTAAAAAAAAAGGATTAACAATTTTTAAAAAACAAAAGCAGTTAGGTCTCTAAATTTAAATGATTTATCGATAATTTTGTATAAATTTTCAAACTACGCCCGCTGGTCACTTCTCTCCGGGACACATTGTATATGAAAATCTTGTATATGTTAAGAGAAATATATATTCATTCGAGAAACATTGTGACCGACATAATGTCAATACAAGGAGCAAAAATCAATTAGCTGTACCTTTTAGTAGACTTAGTAAAGTTAATAAGTCATTCAGAGGTCAATGTGTGCGCTTCTACAACAAGGTTCCCATGGATATACGGAATCTTCCGCTTAATAAATTTAAACATATTATAAAACAAAAATTATGTAAAAAGGGATATTACAAAATTTCAGACTATATTAATGAAAGTAATCCATGGGATTAAACGGCTCCTCTACACGATATATAAAATTGTTGTAACCTTTCTTGATTGTACATGATTTATTGAAAAGAGACAAACCCTCTGAGTTTCTCGCTAGCTCTTCTCAGTAGTGGTCGCGTTCCGAGCTAGTGGTAGTTTATAAAAACAAATGACGTTCATAAGTGCATATTGTATTGCCTACATGAATAAATGATTTTCATTTCATTTTCATTTCATTTTCATTTCATTTCATTGATTATTATCCATTTCCTTTGCTATTATTATCAAAGATATTTTATTTTTAACCGACTTCATGTTGTATTGCATTGACTATTTTTGACATTTAACGGCCGTTTTAAAGATCATCTGGTCGAAATATCGGTTAATCAGAGGGCTGGTAGCTACCTGCTTGGATCAGCAGATAAGTCTGGTCATACAACGTGGCAAAGCTACTATCCTTCTAGGCACCTGCCTAAAAGTAGTGACCTGGAACATGTGTTCGGCCTATGACGTGAACGTATGTTCCAAGGCCATTTTTATTGTATATTCTATATAACTTGTGGTATATGATACTTCTAATTCTAGACGACTGATTGGTGTAGTGGATAGTGACCCTGTCAGCGAAACCAACGGTTGCGGGTTCGAATTCTGCGAGGGGTGGGTAAAAGTTTGTGTGACTAATACGAACATTTATCAAGTATCCATAGTACGAGCTTTGCTTAGTTTAGGGCTATATTCTATTTTAAATAAAATTGAATAAAATTGTACATTCTTTGTTAATATATATTATATTAAAAATAATTTATGGATATTGTACACAATCGTCTGTAATTCCTATACGTAATCCTCATGCCAGAGCACGCAGCGGCGATTGGTTCTGTCACACCGAACTGATATTGAGTTACTGATCTATAACAGTACCTATAACTCCAAATGTCCTCACAAACAGAATACGATATTTAGATTAACACCGTGAGAGGATAATGTCGTCAGGTATGTCAAAAGAGAGAATTAGTTTTACATGTTGGAATATGGCACGGTTCGGGAATACAGACATTAATATTTCACAAGATTATAATTGATGTAAATTATGTATGCTGTTTGAGAATTTTTAATAATTTCTGTTCACAGGTTCAAGGGAAGAAAAAATATGCAAATTTAGGGTCAAACCGCGGGAATTCAGCGATTCGCAACAAAATATTTATATTTGTAACACGCTAGACACAAATATGGGTTACTAGTTTTTCGCTCGCGGTTTCGCCTGCGTGGAGAAACTTTGTCGCGGAAATTTGTTTATCCCGCGGGAACTACTCACTTTATCGGGATAAAAAGTATCCCATATCTTAATCCAGGGTATGTTCTACCTGTATACCAAATTTTATTCAAGTCCGTTCTTTTGTTTCGCCGTGAATGAGCAACAAACAAACATCCAAACTTTCGCATTTATAATATTAGTTAGATTGGCTCCAAACTTATTATTCACGCCGTTTTCGTTTGTGAAGTCATAACGTCAAAACGGCAGAACTGATTTGAAAGCGGTTAATTTGTTCGAATGCTGGTGTTAGGAAGATGGTTCTTAGTTATGTTTCATGGAAATCGTTTAATAAATCGTTGTGTTGAGATTGAGATGGCGTCTCAGTCTCAAGACCATTTTTTCTGATGCTGTTTTAATATGCAACAGATTCCCAAGCGTCAACTTGAAGCCATGTCAATCTTGAGAACGGTTTATTAATACGGGCCTAAGATAATTAGGTTTTAAAAACGTTTCGAAGTGCACATTAAATAGTTGAGCCCTCGTTTTCAATTGATGGCAGTTGTACATCCCGTGTGTAATTACTTGGCCTTCTTTGTCAATTTAAATTCGATCATGACCTTTATCCCAAATAGGGTGGTCAGAGATATCGCAAGCAAAGTTTAATGCTTGAAACAACATCCACGATTCACAGTTAGAAATGTACAGAAATGCAAACGTGACGTCCATCGCCGTTAAAACGTGCAAACTATAAGGTTTTTTGTTGGAAAATCCCATAGTCGCCTTTTATCACCCACGGGAAGAGACAGGTTGGTTCAATTCTTTTTACGTGCCGAAACCACACATCACTCTTTATGTCCTGTTACGTTCTGACATGGTGATTGGTTGACTCATCGCTCGCTCGGCAATTTGACGGTTTCTTTGGTTTGGTTAATGTAATCGATGATTATACCGATGAAATTACATAATCTAAGAGCAGATCCCTACCTCTGTTCTCGAATTTAAATTATCAATGTAAATACCCTATTTATTAAATAGCTGTTTTTATTTATTAAACTTGTTTTTTCACGACATTTTTCCTCAACAATCGTATACAACAATAGAATATGTACTCGATTTTAATAAGAAAATGTACTGATTTACATATTAAGCCGCTCATCTAGGATTACCATTAGGCTTATGTAGGTACTCTCAAGAAATATCAGGCAAAATCGTCTCTTCCAAAAAATACAATGTTGTTGGGGAAAATGGGACTTATTTATTTTAGTATTTTGGTACCTATTTACTGTCTCTCGGCCTCTATCTACATTGTAAAATGAGTATAAGACATATGACACTAAATCGTCTCACTAAAAATATATTCGCGATGCAAGGTTAGTATACATGGTCTGTATACTATATATATATAGTGTATAGTATAGTTAATATACCAAACATTCGCACTAAGAAGTTCGATTCTTCATTCATCATCCGAACAGCCAAGGCATGGAACTCCCTTCCGGGGTCAGTCTTTCCGGAATCCCACAACCTTGGGATCTTCAAGAGCAGAGTGAATAGGCACCGCTTGCTTCATCTTCGACCACATCGTCACTTTCCATCAGGTGAGATTGTGGTCAAACGCAGTCAAGCATAAAAAAAAAAGTACGCGAAGTACAGATAAAATAGCTCGCTCAAAAAATATATTATATTGTATATCTCGGTGTAAGTATTAACCTATATAACAAATATTCGACACAAAAATCCTCAATCATCCTCTTCCATACCTTATGTTAATATCAGAATTCGAGCATTGCATGAATAAGTAAAAATTTGTTCTAACTCTTTCGAAGGTGCTACAAAGTTTTTGATTTTCTGATTTACTTTTATACTAGTTTTCCGCCCGCGACTTCGTCCGCGCGGAAGATTTAATCAAAGTCGGTTCATCAAAAAAATTTACCTATAATTATAATATTCTCAAAAACTATCAACTTTCGCGGAACATACATGGGGGCCTATGGGATAGTCCATGGAGGCCTCAATCTATAATTTTCGTTTGATCCATAACAAAAGCGACTTCGTGTATATATAACATCTTTTTTTTTTTCAAATCGCGCATTCGGTATTCTTTACCAAAGAGCTGAAGATTTTCTCTGAAAAATTTGTAATACAAACACCTACACCCATATAAATATCCCAATCCCAAGTTAACATCCTGTAAAATGAGGTAAAAAATATGAAATATTAAATGTACCCTACATTTAAAAAGATTTTACATCTTATAAGCTACCGCTTGTTCAAAAGGCAACTTGAGAAGAACAAGTCAGAAACTTCAAGGATAGTTTTTTTATACTACAAAAGGTACAATTTATTTAATAATTAGATTGCGAAATAATGAAATTGTGAAATAGCCTGGCGTGCGAACGAGTTGGTTGTGGGACCATGGATGATTATCAACTAATTAGTCTGATATTTTATAATATGCTTTCTTAATAAGCATCTGTTTAATATGATTGAAAAAATTAACAGCTATGCCCCTGCAGTAAAAATTGGAGATAGTGATATAGAACAGGTAGCAGAGGCCAGGAATCTGGGTGTTATCATGGATGGTATGTTAAGATTCCATAACCATGTGTTAGAGACTGCTAGAAACTGTCATTATAGACTGAAGATTCTGTATCAAGTGCGTGAATATCTCTCTGTGGATGTAAGAATGTCTCTTTGCGAGTCCTTGGTACTTTCCAAGCTTAACTATGCTGATACAGTTATGGGTAATTGTCTTCTTAGTCATACAAAGAAACTGATTCAACGCGTCCAGAACGCTTGTGCTCGTTTTTGTTTTCCTATACCGCGTAGAGCTCATGTAAGTCCTTATCTCAATCAAAGTAACCTTATGAATATGGACTCTCGACGTTCACTTCACTTTGCTTGTCTGCTATTTGGTATAGTGAAGACGCAGACACCAATATATATGTACGAGAAGCTTCAGTTCTCGCAACGACTGATGAGGATGGCTACCCGCTTGGTTTGTCCAAGACACGGCACGGCTGCATTTGGGGCAGTTTTCGATACTCGGCCACGAAATGTTGGAATAATATACCGCCTCCGCTTAGAAATTCTTCTTCGATTTATTCATTTAAAATTAACTATAAAAAATATCTCTTAAATATACAAAAGCTGACCTCATGATGCAAGTCTGTGTTATACCTACATGATGGAAAAGAATAAGTGTCCCATCGCTTCATGGTGTTATGGGGTTGTTGAGTTACTATATACTCTTATATAGGATGTCGGTTTCTGTCACTTGTATTATTATTTTTATTTTATAATGTGATTGATAATTATTTATTGTTTAATTAATATTTTATAATATTTTACTTATGTATGTTCTGTTTATGTATTATGTAAATTGTAGCATAAATAAATAAATTTGTCCAAACATGACGGTGCTGCGCATGGTTGCGTTGTTTGGCTCAAGGAGTCCACGGAAGACCAGCGTCGTGGTATCTAACTGGTACCTCGGTATATGCTGAGTGGATGCCTTTTCGGTGCCACATATATATATGTATATTTTGGTAGAATTTAAGATTATTGTTTAGTTTGCGGTATGTGACACCGAATAAATACTTTTTCTTTCTTTCTTTCTTTCTTTCTAATATTATCTTTAAATTTACTGAAATTTGTATGTCAATGGGTACCTTATTGAAAAAACTTATTCGTAGCCTTCAGCCTAGATTACGTAACTTCATCGATATCGTTGGGTACGTTGACCAATAAGAAACAGTCAAATTGCCGAACGAGCGATGAGACAACCAATCACATGTCGAAACGTGGTTACGTGGTGACGATGACGATAAACCCCTGAATGAATTGCCGAGTCGGCTTACATGACCTGAAACTTTATCTTTATTTCTTGTTTGCTACAGCGATTCCCAACAGTAAACCGATTACCTTCTCCGCAAAAAGAAATCATAAAGAGAAACTTCCACAGTTGTCATAAACTAGAAATACCTACTCATCCACTAAAAAGGGCCAAGTCATAAATAAAAAAGTGCGTAAAAATAAAATATTGACCAAGCCACAGCTGAAACTTGTGTTATTACTTTATTACTTCTACGAGTGTTTGGAGCCACCGAATTCGGGCAACATCCAAAGGGCTATTAGACCTCTGGTCGTTTGTTTGCTAATAAACTAAAATATAGATACATTAAAAACAGTAACACTACTTGTTTGAAACTAATATAATTCATCAAAATTAAAAAAAAACAGCCTTATACGTCCCCACTGTTGGAGCACAGCCTCCTCTCACCGGGAGAGGTTATGGGCGAATGCGGTATGGTGGATTTGTGTCAGACTAGTCAATGTTTTTAAGTCGCCCGTAGGCCATCGGCTTGCCTTAAATACTGGCTTCAATTGAAAACAAGCGGAATAGAGTATTTAACATGCCCTCCGAACAAGGAGACATTCATTTAAAAATACCTCTAATGGTCACCCATCCAAGGACTCACCGCGTCAGACTTCGCCAATCGCAAACGAATAGCGCATACCGACTGCGCAACGAGTGCTTACGAAAAATAAAAATTATTATAGCAAACGTCATAACATAAGTATGTACAGTCGGCTCCATAATTATTCATACAGGGCTAAGTTATATGATTACTGGTAGCGCTCTGTAATCTCTAAAACTTTTAGACAAGAGGATCATTTCAGAAAACTAGCTACGTATAATTAAAATCATGGAAAACAGCCCAGTATGAATAACCATGACGCAGACTGTACTTAGGTTACAAGTCGGTGCATACAAGTACCGCTCATTTATAAGGCTTACTCTCCAGAGAAGAACGAGCAAGATACTCGGTACGAGCTAGAAAGTATTTAAACAATTTGTGATTCCACAAAAATAGGGAAAAAATAAATAAAAAACAATTAGACTGAATATCGCCGAGTGATTCAATTCCGTGCTTCCTTATCATTTGAATATATAATTATTATACATCTAAATTTTATAATAGCCTTCCTTTTTTTTTTTTTTTTTTTTTTTTTTTATTTTTTTTTTAATTTTTTGTAGACTGGAACTCGCTGATAGTCCTAAGGACTTTTTCAGCTCTTTAAATTTATTTAAAGGGAAATTTTGAATGTCTATCGACCGTAAAAGCGTAGTTACCTAGCGTTAGTTGCTTAATGTGCAACTAGATGGCGCTGTATGTCGAAGGATATTTATTTATTTATCAGTTGGATTACTGTCTATTTATTAATACACTATAGCAAAATCCTTCAGTCGTGGAATTAAATATGAATATTAGGGGTCCGTCAACTCAAATGTCCGAACCCGGCAACCGCGGGTTCTTCAGGACTTTGTCGCGGTTAGCAGCAACTTGGAGTGGGTTTACTTAGGTTGAGCCCCGAAGCTGTGTAGGGTACATGCGAATGAATACACAATTTGTTTGCTTTGTGACTTGTAAATGACCTCTGAAATGACGATATTGTTATGTAACTTGCGCCATTGTACACACAAAAAGTTAACAAAAGGCGAACGGGACGCTGTTTCGGTAATTCTGAACCCTAACTTGGTTGTAAGCGGACCTTTCGATAAGTTAAGGAAACATGATGAATGATCGAATTAGGCTTCGAACGGTGTCATTTTAACATTCTACTATTAGGTTCGGTTTAACGTTTCAACTTTGAGCTATGTGATTTCACAGAATTTATAATGGAAACAACAGACATAGCTTAACTTGGTTAACCGAAACGAGTGCTTCAACAGTTGTTTTATTAATTTATGCTATCTATAAAGCTACACTATCCTGTGACATTATGATTTAATATGATGGAATACTGCTGTCACCTCTGGGATGGTTCAGCCAAGTACCAACTAGCTGCACTCGATTCTGTGGAACGACATGCCATGAGACTCATAGGTGATAATTCGATAACTGCTAAATTGCAGAGCCTTGAACACCGTCGCAAAGTGGGAGTGTGCGTTGGAACTACATAATCTTATTCCACCGTCACGCTTCCATCTTCGGACCACTGGGCGTGGGGGGGGATTCCACCCGTATATAGTAAATTCATCGCACTACGAAGTTCGATTCTTCATTCATCATCCGAACAGCCAAGGCATGGAACTCCCTTCGGGCGTCAGTCTTTCCTGAATCCTACAACCTTGGGATCTTCAAGAGCAGAGTGAATAGGCATTTACTGGGATCGCGTGCTTCATCTTCGATCACATCGTCACTTTCCATCAGGTGAGATTGTGGTCAAACGCGAATCCAGTCAATCATAAAATAAAAATAATAAATTAAAAAAATGTAATGATCTCCACAACCTACGAGAACGAAGTCGCGGGCGAAAAGCTAGTATATTATAATAAGTAGATAACTCGTTTGCCGCCCTCTCATATAAAAAAAACAGTATTTACACAACTGAAAAATTATAACCCAAAAGTAGAAGCGTCGAATTTTAAATGTGAATATTTAAAACCATTGTTCAACCCTGCCAGCCGGAAATACGGAATATAAAACTCATTTTAAAAAACTACAATAACATCGAAAGCTTGGATAATAATAGTTCCGGAATCACATTATTTCATCCGCTTGGAAAAGCTTATTGGCCTTTAATACGGACTAAATGAAAGCCGTAATGGAATTGGATGTAGGTAATATTGAATAGAAAATATCTATACGGGGTGGAAAAAGAAGCGGTAAATGGAGTTGGATGTACTTTAAATACCAGATAGCCAAAGTCAAAGTCAAAGTCAAAAATGCTTTATTTTGTAGGTACACAGAGTACACTTAAAATAGTCAATTTTACATAGTAAATTTTAAATTTTTTAAGCTACTGCTTGTTCAAAATGCAATTTTCCCCTGAGAAGAACAAGCAAGAAACTCGAAGGGTTGCTCTTTTAAAATCAGGCTTTGATTTTACATAAAGGTTTTTATATTACAAACAGGTTTTTAAATTTCATTATTAATTGTGAAATAGCCTGGCATGCGAACGATCTGATTATGTCCAGGGATGATTATCATCTAAATAGTCTGATATTTACTAATAAAAAAAATTATGCATAGTTTACTAATAAAAAAAATTACTTTTATTTTTAAATATTTGACGACCAGCAGTCGTGATATGTAAACATTTTTGCGTTCATCATCATCAGCCCGTAAATATCCCACTGCAGGGATATAGGCCTTCCCTCGTATGGGCCATAGTCCACCACGCTGACTCAATGCGGGTTGGGGACTTCACATGCCTTTGAATTTTTATTTCTCGGGCATGCAGGTTTCCTCACGATGTTTTCCTTCACCGTTCAAGAGCAGTCGGATAAATGCACATAAGTAATTAAATTAAACAAATTCATTTTTACATGGCCTGACTGGGAATCGAACCCAGACCGAAATTGGGAGACCGCGTCTTAACCGACGCTTATATTTCTTTTCGCTAATTTTAGGCGTTAAGCTCGCATGCGCTAGTTCGCTAAAGAACCCTAGAGGTAAGGATAATGGGATATACGTCTAATATTTATTAGACGTATCGAGTTACCATAAATTACTTCTAGGTCGCTTATACGTGGTACCAAAATTTAACGATGCAAGCAAGCTACAGAATGGTTAGAAATCATTTTCATTCTATTACTGATGGGTACTACACCGTTCTACACAAAATCAGGAACTTCAAGATTATTGAAAGTTATACCACAAAAATCGTATTTTACTGGACTATACCGCCTTGCCAACTTCCGGTTTACTTCGCTTACAAAAAATATCACTGCTAAATTGCAGAGCCTCGAACATCGTCGCAAGGTCGCCTGTCTCTCAGTCTTTTACAGGATGCACTCCGGTGAGTATGTGCGTTGGAATTACACAATCTTATTCCACCATCGCCATTCAATCTTCGGACTACTAGGCGCGAGGAGGGATTCCACCCATATGTAGGTAACTTACCGAACATTCGCACTAAGCGGTTCGATTCTTCATTCATAATGCGAACAGCCAAGGCATGGAACTCCCTTCCGGCGTCAGTCTTTCCTGAATAATACCTTGGGATCTTCAAGAGCAGGGTGAATAGGCATCTACTGAGATCGCGTGCTTCATCTTCGGCCACATCGTCACTTCCTATCAGATGATTTAATTTGACATTTATATTCTATTTAATATTTAATTTGAATTGACATTTTTTATATTTGATTTGGCAAATTAAAGTTTATTTGGATGACGCAATATATAAACATTTAATATATTATTATATTTGTTATTGAATGTGTGTAACTAATTTGTAGTATTTATGGCCGAAAGAAGTCTGAAATTTTTTTTTTTTTTTTACTTTTGACTTTTATATTTAATTTGTTTTTAATTTCATTATTTAGTAATTTAATCTAAATTTTTTAAATTTTAATAATTATTGCACGCCATAAAGGCAAATCATGGTTGTTCATTATTTGTAATAGTTTACATCTGTTCTCTGTACCTATGATTAGGCAAATAAATGAATTATGATTATGAGATTGTGGTCAAATGCGTATCCAGTTAAACTTAAAAAAAAAAATCTCGGGTTAGTTACATTTCCGGAATAGCTCACCTGCACACACATGGCATGTTGTTTGTGACATATCACAAATCCTCCGCCCTTGTGATGTCAAATTTGAGGCAAAAGGCAGGGGCTTGAACTTACAATTCTGTAGCTCATTACTACACAAGAGGTGCGCTTCGTAATAATTGATTCCACATAATATCTATGTCAGGGCTTGATTAATTGACGATGTGTACACGCTACAGGATCTAAAGATACGCAAACTAGAAATGATCGCATTAGACCAAATGAAGAAATCTAAGTAATTTTACAAATGAGAAAGTTTGGATGTTTGTTTATTTAGAAAAAAATTATATATGTATTTATTTACAAAAAAAATACAGTTACGTATTTAAACCTTTTTTCCCGACTCTTACAACCTTGGGATCTTCAAGTCTAGAGTGAATAGGCATTTACTGGGTGCGCGTGATACATCTTCGGCTACATCGTCACTTTCCATCAGGTGAGATTGTAGTCAAACGCGAAACCAGTTATTAATAAAAAAAAAAAAGAAAAAACCTCTGTAAATTTCGACACTCGCACTTCATGACCATTAAACAAATTCGTCCACTGGACATTTTGTCACGTTGACGACTCATTCTCGGAATGGTTTATCCATTAACCATCTGCTATACAAGCCTAGTTGCTTAGTGTGGAACTAGATGGCGCTGTGTGTAAGTGCAAGGATATTTATTATGTTTATTTATTTGTTGCTCAATCACGGCGAAAGAGATCTACGGATTTAGATGAAATTTGGTATATAGGTAGAATACACCCTGGATCCTAATCCTTATCCTATATCCTAACAAATAAATGTCTTGGCACATACACTCACTTTATCGGGATAAAAATATGCTATGTCCTAACATAGCATATTTTTATCTCGATAAAGTGAGTAATTCCCGTGGCATAAACAAATTAAACTTATCCGCAATAAAGATATTGAAGCCGCAGGCAGAAAGCTAGTTGTTTATAAAACATGGTATAAAATAAAAAAATATGAAAAAAAAAGGATAATAGGAGTCACTAATCAGAAAGTTCAGTGACTAGAAGATAGAGTACCTCAGATGTCGGAGAGGAATAGTCCGTACAATTCCCATGTCATGTTCGTTTCAGCTTTGTGATTAGTATGTCCTTCGTCTTATTCCTGACAAGACGATATCTAAACATAATTGGACGAGGAATAACAAATTCGATATTGATCTATTGATAAGGCCGCGTGTTATTAAATATTCTTTATTATTACGGTTGGAGTTATTCTTTAGCCTACATTTTCTATTTATGAAGAGCTTCGGCTCCAAAATTAACGAACATACGGCGTATACTCAAGCACATGACAATACATAACTTATATAACTTCCAACCAAATATTATCTAAATTAGTGACGTTTATTTTAGTTCCTTGGTACCGCGTTCCTGGTGGAATTCCGTATAACTTATGCAAATGTAGAGTCAATCCGGCGAAGTACTCGCAGTTACTTACTTCAGATGTTATTGTGACTGATTATTAAATAAATAAATATCTTTGCACTTACACACAGCGCCATCTAGTTCCATATGCTTGTATTACGGATACCAGATTGTTGATATACTACACAAATACATTTTTGTCAATATATTACATATCACATCGTACCCTTAACGGAATTCGAACCTGCGACCTTTTGGAATGACATAAGGGTTTCTGTCCACCACACCGAACACGTTGTCATGCAGTATGCCGTCGCAACATAGTAAAACAAATGACAGTACAGAATAATCATTGCCAGAATCTCGACTAGCCTCTCCCCAGTTATTTTTAGTGGTGACAAATTAGTTCTAACCAGCTGATAATCGGCTTATCTTCAACCTTGGGAATATCAGCTGGTAAACAAACATCCTCCTGTTATAATATTCACTTTGGATCCCGCCCCGCTCCCCTCGGCACCGAAAGCTCTTAATGCCAAGTCGGCCTGACCTCATGGCAGCTCCATTAAGTCGTTTATACATAATGTATGAATTTGTTATGCCGTTTGATGTGAAGCAGCTTTAGCCCAGGTAGTGCACGGGTTTCGGGACGATTTTATATAAATTATACATATATATATATATAAAGGTATCTAAATGTGAATAGTGAATTGTTGAAGTTCAATCTTCTATTTTCGAAATACGTTATTTAATTTTTCAATAACTTTTACAGCATATTGTTATACCGGATGAGATTTTTTACCGTAAGGAAAAAATAGGGCATATTAGGAAAGTCAAGTAAAAGTTATTGGCATATATGTATTTTTTTTTTTCAAAACCATAATCGTCGCACGCGCCGTCTGGAGATTGATACGTGACTGGCGGGATTCGTATGGTACCTCTTCGGCTACATCGTCACTTTCCATCAGGTGAGAAATTGTAGTCAAACGCGAAACCAGTTTTTAATAAAAAAAAAAAAACATAGCATGCGAAATTTATTTGGAACTCATATTTATTTTATTTATGTAATTATGTGGAGTGGGCTACAAACACAACCGTCAAACGACACAACGCTTAGATTCGAAGACGGTTTTGAAAAAAAAAAACTAACTTTGCCAATATCTTCTATTTCACGTACCGACGACCTGTTTGGTGTATTGGTTAGAAACTCTGACCACTATACCAATAGGTCGCGGGTTCGAATCCCGCTAGGGGAATGTGTTTGTGTGATGTATACGGACATGTGTACCCGAGTTATGGATGTTTTCATATATTGTAAGTATTTATTTACAAAAAAAAAAATGTATTTATGTAGTATATTAACCATCTGGTATCCACAACACAAGCCTACTGTAGTTGCTTACTGTGGAACTAGATGGCGCTGTGTGTATGTCTAAGGATATTTATTTATTATTTAATATGCCCTATTTGTTTCTTTACGATAAAAAAACTAATCCGGTATATTACTTAAAATTAAATTACACATTTATCAAGCCTATATATCTATAAAGTTGGTTGGTGGTAGGACATTTTAAATGTCCGCCTGGCTAGCTACCACCACAAAGTCTGCCCCCATACAGCATTGTTGTGATCCTGTTGTCAGAGATAAGATACCCAGTCCCTTAAAACAAAGAAAACCGGCTTGTACTTAACTACCCATTACCCATATATTTAGAATTTAGACATAATGTATTAACATAACGACTCGTATATCACTGAGGATTTGATTTGTTTATATTGATATTCATATAATAATATTATTAATTAATAATGTAATAGTACCAATTTTATTGTAATTTTATTGTAATTTAATTAAAACACTACCCATTCAATTTTAAACGTAATCATTGTCAGTAACATAATAAGAATCTTTAATTGGCGTAAGTTTGGTATTAGTTCTCTGCATAAGAATTTGTAATAATGCTGTTAATTCTATGTAAATAAATAAAATAAAAAATAAATACAAATATTATTACGTTTCGTTTCTCCGGGGTTTTCTAAATTTTCAATTACTTTATTTTTGCCTTTAGTAAAGACGTATTCGATCCCATCGTTAAAGCCTCAAAACATCACCAATTAAAAGTTCAACATGTCATTATTAGACAATTTGTATCGAACCAGACAGGTATCAAAATTCTTCAATTTCCAACATGGAAGCAATCAGAACTGCAAACAATTAGTAATTACAATACGACCCATGGAAACCGATACAGTGGCTCTATTAACTAATATCCCAAATGTACCCCATATTATGTTCGTAGTAGTTAGTTACTTTAATATGTAAACATTTGATTCTGATAGAAGTACCTAACGCATCCATAAATTGAATACAATATACCGGATGAGGTTTTGTTTGCTGAAAGGGAAAAAATAGTGCTTATTAGGTAAGTGAAATAGAAGGTATTGGCATAGGAAGTTAATTTTTTTTATATACCTTATATAAAAAATTTATGGTAAAAATTATACATAATTACACTAATAAATTAAATAAATGAAAAAAACTTGTAGAAAATATAAATAAATATTTCGGACGCTTACACCAATCATCTAGTCCCAAACTAAACAAAGCTTGTACTATGGATATTAGATAACGGATAAACTTTCATAAATATTTATTTATACACTGTTCGTATTCATCATACAAACATTTACCCCTCGCGGGATTCGAACCCGCAACCATTGGTTTCGCTGATAGGGTGACTATCCACTACACCAATCGGTCGTCAAAATATGAGTTCCAATTAAATTTTGCGTGATAGGAACCTTACGAATCCCGCTAGTCGCATATCAATCGACCGGCGCGTGCTTCGATGATGGTTGTGAAAAACAAATCAAACTACTATTCCAATAACTTCGATTTCACTTACCTAAAATGCCCTATTTTTAACCTTACGGTTAAAAAACTCATCCGGTATAATATAAAGAAGGGCATTATATTATAGGGATTACATTATTAGGGAGTTAAGCAGTGTGAATGAAGACGTAGTGACAAAGATTGAAAAAGGTATGCTGAGATGGTTTGGACATGTGGAGAGGATGAATGAAAGAAGACTTACAAAGACTACGTCTACTACGGACGTCTTAAAGAAAGGCCAAGTCAAGAGTACCCTAAACCGACGAGCATGTATGGAACAACCTTATGAGAGTGAAGGAAGCAGAAGAGGTGTGTCAGGATCGTAGCAAGTGGAAGTCTGCCTAACCCCTAGAGGAAACAGGCATGACATTATGTATGTATGTATTATATTACAAACGGAACCAATTTAATTCATTATTAATTGTGAAATAGCCTGGCCAGTTCGCATAACTGGCATCCATATACGTTAAAACTGAAATAAAACTAGTAAAATATTTTAAAATATATGTCAGATCTGATTCCCCAAACATTCCAGACACGTCCGCCCTAACGACCGCGGGAACACTTCCCTTCCACCTGGAATGTCTGGAGCCGTCTAAATGGAGGAATAATCGCAAATGCATGTCTCCAGAGGTCTCCGGTTTACCGATGTGAAAAAGAAAAGTGCCAGCAAACAAAGTTACAGGTAGATGTGTAATGGCATGTTAATAAAGGAAATGACTTATTCCCGAAACATTTTACAGTAAAAATGTAAATTTCACAAAACCAATTAGTTGGTTTTCCTGTGGAGAACCAGTCTCAGTAGGTATTACCAATCATTTTAATTATCAATAATAGTTACATAGCGTTTAAAACACAAATATAGTATTTTCCTGCATATTCCATGTTAAGTTAGCAGAGGTATTACAATAATTATATATTAGTCTCTACAATAAAAACAGTGCCATGTGGTAATAACAAAATAATTTAGAAATCAAAAACCAACTGTATATTTAATCATTTACAATAAATGACACTTTGACTGTCACGAGGTAATTAACGTAAGGACATTAATTAAGATCCATTTAGATGCTAGAGAGAATTAAGAATCCCATATACATACATAGCTATACGCGTGAGATACACAACGCTCTCTTCGGTCGATTAAAAAGTACGCTCATTTGAAGAGCAAATAGTCATTTAATTTATTTGCTAGCAGTGTTTATATTATTTTAAAAGTTTATAAAGGACAGAGGAAGCTTCTAAAAAGTTTAAAGGCATGCCGAGGAAAGCTCCATTTTTTACTCTTAAATTTCACTCAAGAGTGTTTAGATAAAATCGGGTATTACGTGAAATGGCACAAGATAAAGAGTGTCACAGCGTCACTTGTTGCTCGCATCTGGTATGCGACGCACGCCGCGCTGGCGTCTCGCCGTCGACTAGATAGAAACGCGGGTAGTTGGGATATTGTTTACGAGTGTTTGCATCAATTTTAAAACGTATATTTTCCACATTTCCGCAAATCTACATAAGTAGAAGAAGTAGTCGCTAAAGTATATATTAACTACAAAGTTATATTTACAGAATTTTATAATAAAACGGAAGGATAATATTAAATATTATTTAACATAAGTAACAGCAATGAAGTAATAATTAAAACCAGCTAAATGCGTATCGAATCACCCGAAAAAGGTTCCGTAATGAAAAAACATATATAGCTTAGATCTGTAGGTAATAGTTTTCTTTTCAATTTCATTATAGAAAGTAATTTCAAATTATAAATATAGCGGTTTAGGTGGTGGGTCCGTACTATAACTTTAACAAAAAATACCCCTTTAGCTTAATATTACGTAAACTCTATATTTGTTGTATGCATAAAAAGTATTTAAGACAACCTGACTAGTTTTGCTCTAATGTAGGGACCCGGTACATTTTGATTAACGATGAAGGTGGCATATTCTTGAGAAGAAAAAAACGGTTATATTTCCCACCTCTATTATCCGATGGACGAATTTGTAATGTGAGTCGCTCGTTAATTAGGCGACAAACATAAAATTGTACACTGTCCACTCTACTTTGAGACGGAACTAAAACTTTTTGTCACGCTACTGAAGTTAAGTACTAAAATGTAAACAAGCTGCTCATCAAGTTGGGACGCATTTTGCTATGTTCTTTCAAACAGTGCAAAAAACGTCCGCTTGTAGCTTTTAGTTGCAGTAATTAAAAATGTTTGTACATTTTGAAATTCCGATGAACTTCAGTAGAATTTACTCATGCAGGGCGCATATTTCAAACGAGGCATCCTTTTAGGAGTTTGCGGTCGTAATGAATTAAAAACAAACATTTAATGTTCCATCATTATTATTCTAGCACAAAGACGAGTAACATAAAGTCCATCAAGGAGTTCCAGTGACAATCTTATGGCTCCATCTTCAGACACTCGTCATCATGGTGTAATGGAAAGTGCTCATGGCAACAAAACAAATTAGCCCAAATTCGACTACCTTACCATTTGCCATCAAAGAGTTCCAGTCCATACATCCCGGCTCCATCATCAGATCAGTTCGATGGTACCATAATATTGCATTGTCACTGAACTTACATAAAATATGCAAAATTTCAGCTCAATCAGATAACAGCAAGTGGTTGAAAAATGCTTAGCAAATTTTGAAACGGACAACTTACATACGAACATTACAAACTAAATAAAAGCTTGTAATAATAAAGACATAATTAATGGATACAGCTGTTATTTGTATATAATTTCGTCGATATTGCCATCGGATACGCTCTGGGGTTGAATTACGTAATTGCATATATTGTCATCGGCTACGATTTAATCTATGATTTGCTCGCTCAGCAATTTGACGGTTACTCATTGATCAATGAAGTTATAAAAATTAAAGACAGATGTATCATTGGTTAGCTTAGCGCTCGCTCGACAAATTGACGTTTACTCGTTGGTCAATGTTGTCGAAGAAGTTACATGATTTGAATACGAACTTTTGAGAAGTGGTGGTGGTGGAACACTAAGGTCACAGAGCTGGCCAGCATTGTTGTACCCCCAGGTCTTACAATCTTGGGATTTTCAAGTGTAGGGTAAACCCCTGTTACCCTACACTTGATGATGATCACCATGTGGAAAGTGACGATGTAGCCCTCTACATCGTCACTTTCAACGGAGTGAGATTATGGTCAAATGTCTTCAGTCCCTCATAAAAAAAAGAAA
This sequence comes from Oegoconia quadripuncta, assembly GCA_949316235.1. Classification (NCBI taxonomy): domain Eukaryota; kingdom Metazoa; phylum Arthropoda; class Insecta; order Lepidoptera; family Autostichidae; genus Oegoconia; species Oegoconia quadripuncta. The sequence continues at coordinate 20,065,117 of OX438753.1, read as the reverse complement.
AATATTGTTGATCCTTGACCTGTACTTAAATGACTTGACAATTTTTAAAATGAAGAAAATGGATAAAACGATGAAAAAAAAGAAACATGTAACAAACTAGTAAGTACACAAAGCCTCTCTGTAAACAATATTATCCACATATAAATGTAAAAATAACTGTCTGTTTGTTACGTTCACACTTAAAAGGACTGCTTTCCACCCAGAAAAGGAATCCGCGATAAAGTATTTCCACGCAGACGAAATCGCGGTCGGGAAGCTAGTAGATATACGTAGTAGAGTCGATTTCGTTTGTATGTTTATCCCGGACGAACTACTCACTTTATCGGCTTACTTACCCCCTACATCACCAAACACCCAAATCCGTTCACCCATTTGCCGTGGTTGTCCGAGAAATATAAAAAATATTTACAAAATTTTTAATCTCCAATGAAAAACGACTGGTGTTATGTGTTTGACAGCGTTTTGTGTGTGTGTTTGTGTGTGTTTAATATGAAAGACTAAACGAGGGACAGGCTCTTAGCCATGTGCGATGAAAAATATTTGGCTTTAATACAGGGTTTTGTGTATTTCGATGATATCACTTATCGAGGGTTTCAGGGTTTTGTGTATTTCGATAAGTGTATCGAGGGTTTCCAAAATTTTTTTTAGCGCTTGACTGAATGACATAACAGCTTGATTTCTAGTTATAGCTCAAGCACATCAGATGAAGGAGACATTATCTATGTCGTTATACAGGGTGTAACGGTTAAGTGTAGTCATATTTTAAGGGCTTGTTCTACCCATCAATACGAACAACTTTTACTATGGGGGCAACTTCGAAATCGCGAAAAAAAAAACAGCTGTTTCATACATTGCATCGGGAGGTTATTGAAATTTTCTATGGAACAGCTCATTTTTTTTTCGCGATTTCGAAGTTGCCCCCATAGTAAAAGTTGTTCGTATTGATGGGTAGAACAAGCCCTTAAAATATGATTACACTTAACCGTTACACGGTGTATATGTGTGTACAGCAAGACACAGTAAGTATTAAAATATTTACTTTCTATTATAGTTCGACCACCATTCTCCTGCATTTTGATGTGACATCAAAATGCAAGTGGGCTTCTCCCGGAGCAAGTTTGTACCTTTGATTGCGGATGGCAAATGTTTGGCCAAGCTCACGAGAGCGGCATCAATTATTCAAATAACTGCGACCATCGACTGAGTAGACGAGTAATTTCGGTAATATTACCTAGAGAGGAGCGCTGTATAAGCAGCTTACAAGTTAAGCGGGAAATAACTTGGAGACACCCGACGATGGCTCTCGTGTATGGATGCTAAGTACAAACTCTAGTACGTAAACTACTTAATACGTTAACGGACGCTGCTATGGCAGTTATAATAATAAAAGTTCTATTTCTCTCTAGTTCAGTATTATCTAATTTCATGGAAAGACATCGATTGATTAGTCTGTTCCTTTTGAGTTAGCTCGTAATCATCATCAGCCAGTAAACATCCCACTGCAGGGATATAGGCTTTACATCGTATATTGAGGGAGTATGGGCCATAGTCCACCACGCTGGCTCAATGCGGGTTGGGGACTTCACATGTTTTGAATTTTAATTTCCCGGGCATGCAGGTTACCTCACGATGTTTTCCTTCAACCGTTCAAGAGCAATCGGATAAATGCACATAAGTAATTAAATTAAACAACTCGAAGTTAGGCAATGTCTCGCGCGGTCAGTCCTTGGATGGGTGACCACTAGTGGTATTGTACACACTTTTTACACTTTATATAATAATAATAAATATCTTTGCACATATACACAGCGCCATCTAGTTCCACACTAAGCAACTAGGCTTGTATTATGGATACCAGATGGTTGACAAACTATACAAATACATTTTTTTTGTTAATAAATACATATATAAATGAAAAACATCCATAACTCGGGAACACGTCTGTATTCATCATACAAACATTTGCCCCTAGCGGGATTCGAACCCGCGACCTTTTGGTATAGCAGCAGAGTTTCTAACCACTACACCAAACAGGTCGTCAAACAGGTATATAGTGTGTCCCGGTTGTTCTCCATTGAAGGCAGTCGTAAAGCCAAGGTACAGGGGCGGCTAAAAACATCCACTGTCAGGTGGTCATTAGTCTGATACAAATTGACCAAACCCAACTGGGCTTGCGTGGTGGAGTTTGACCCATACTCTCTCAGTGAGAGGCTGTGCCCCAACAATGGGGACTTGTAAGGTCGCTAGCTCTTCTCAGTAGTGGTCGCGTTCCGAGCTAGTGGTAGTTTAAAAAACAAATCACGTTCATAAGTGCATATTGTTATTGCCTACATGAATAAATGATTTTCATTTCATTTTCATTTCATTTTCGTTGATGACGATTCACTCAATAGCAGCAATCACTTATGTTACACTTGTAGGCAATTAAATTGGCACACCCAATATTTCGTTTTAAAGATCTAAGGCTTGATGCAATCACATTATTTGTGTTAAAATATTACTTCTAGTAGCTTCTGCTTTCCTGGTGCTATATTTCTGAATTGATAATTTGATATATTAACTCTTATTAAGTCTTAGGCGTTTGACTTATCAAACACGCTGATTTACTGAATTTTTGAAACATTGTATGAAATAACTTCACTAACGTCCTTCAGATTATATAAACGAACCGTTTTGTGTAGTGGTTAGAAACCTTGGCTGCTATACTAAAAGGGCGCGGGTTCGAATCTCGCTAGGGGTGTTTGTATGATGAGTTATGGATATTTTTCATTTATTTACAAAAACAAATTTTTTAGTATTTATGTAGTAGGTATAGCAACCATTTACATCTATATTACAAGCCCAGTTGTTTAGTGTGGAACTAGATGGCGCTGTGTGTATGTCCAAAGGTATTTATTATTATTATTATTATCAATTTCAGAAAAATATTAACAATTTTAAAACACCATCTGTAATTATTTGTCAGGTTTACAAACTAAATAATATTTCCAGAATTCATCATCTAGCGCTTCTTTATTTAAGATTGATTGATTTGATGTACCTATTATAAAACGCAGTCAGAAACGTATTTTTAAAAGGAAATCGCAATCAGGTCTTGAAATTCTAAGTCCATTTATATGGACAGGTAAACATTTGGTTCAATTTATTTGCTAGTAAGTTTAAACCTAATAGAAAATATTTATTAATAGTTAAAGAGTCTATTCACTCTAATACACCATATTAGAGCTTATGGCATTCCGAAAAGAACATCCGAATTAAACTCAATTATGTAGGTATTACCTATTGATGAAGATTCTGCAGAGTCCCTTTAAAAGCCGATTTATTTACTCTTCTACTTTGTACGTCTGTCATTTATTACGAAGCAAATAAATTAAGAAAGAATACCTCGGTCCAATGGCTGCGTGGTTGGAGACCGATAATAGTTAAGGTCAGACTTTGGATGAGTGACCTAAGAGACAGATCCTTTGGTGTCTTAGTAAGTCTTAAACCCGTCGGCGAAATGAGTTTGACTTAAGATTGGCCTTGGGTACTGTGTTTTCTTTATATGGTTCTCCAGAGCTCTGGGTTACAAACAACAATTTGTCCATGTACACAATTTGGTCCATATAGATACAAGTTGCAGACCGATAAAAGCCGAAGCGCTATTGGCACGGAGCTCCCAAGAAAATTCTGCTAACGCAAATCCGCCTGTATAGCATGGCAACGAGTGTGCTGTTGGCACAGATTACCTACAAATATTGACTGATAAACTGACCTTCAGTCAACACTGCGACCTCGCTCCTGTCTGTTATGTTCACGATAAATAGACGCCCATACACATTTGTTTTTTCCATAGGCGTCTTCCACGCACTTGCATCCGTTACAATATAATATTGGGTCTTTACCTATGAAATTGGAGTTTTTTTTCTTCGTTAATCATATGTACCAATTCCTGCGATTTTCAAAGCCATTTTATCCCAATTTGTTTTTTATTTGGAAAATGGAATATTATTTCAAGGTTTCACATGAAATATTTAATTTCTGGGCTAACTCAAAAAATTTAAAAAATTTGAACAGAGCTCTTTCATGTGCTTCCCATAATCATTTCTTAAATTCGCTGAAACTTTTATAAAGCGGTTACATTTAAAAATTAACGCTGCCTATACTTAACTTAATGTTATCCGATAATACACACAAAGTTTAGCTAAATTTGGATTTGCCGTTCCCAAAAAAAAATCAAAAATGTTTGTATGGAGAAAACAGTCTTAATGCAATTCTTCATACAAAATGCCAATTTCATAGTTAAGGACCTAATACAATAAATTAATTTTAAAGATATATCTAATTACAAAGCACTTTAATTATGAGGATACAGACCAAAGGATTATTAACTAATTTAGAGTAATGTAGCTGCTGTAAATGGGGATTGTCAATTGCAATGGAGAACTTGTAATTTTTTTTTATAAGGTTTAAGCTTCTATGTTACGTAGTTTTATAGAGTTATTGCACTACATACATTTGAGTGTTGGGCTCGTCTATAATTGGAGTTCATAGCCCGGTAATTTTTGTTTAAATGTTTTTGTGAGATGTGGTGTAGGTATGTACTATGCTGGTGAGCCTAAATAAATAAATAAGAGTATTGCTTTTTTTCGGTAACCATATATTGCTCATTTAAAGGTAAGCGCAGTTTGTGTCGGAACGGAGCGGGACGGGCTGAAACGTAGCGTTAATTACGTAAATCTTTCGTACATTAGGGGAAGCCGGGCTGCAGCGTATTGACTGATTTAAGTCTGTTACAAAACTACCGGATGGTGTATCGCACATTATGAAGGGAAGGAGCGGAGCGCACCGGGGATGAACGGGCCCGAAGCAGCAATACGTTCCGGCCCGCCCCGCCCCGGCATTTGTGATAGATTATTATTATTTCTTATTTCAGTTATTTGTCAGTATTATGTCAGTTGTTTGGTGTATATGATTTATTTTTAAGCATAGTTTTCATTACAATAATTAAGATTTTAAAAATAGTAATTTCAACGGTATGCAGTCAGAAAGTTGTATTAATCAATAATTTAAAGTTTGTCGCTATTGGTGTAACTCTCATTATGGAAAAATAAGGACTACTAGTACAGGTATTTATTTACTTAATTTTTCTTCAGCAATCAAATGCTATGTGTAACTATGGTTACAAAATAAATCATTTTCAATTCAAAAAGTTAACTCTCTCCTATAACTTTGTGAATTTTAACGTAATTTACCTCTAACAATACAAGCCAAAAGAAAAACGTGACAAAATAAACGTCACGGTAAAATCGTAAAGAAACGACACGAAATGGAAAAGTCCTAATCTGAATAAAGTGCGCCAGCTTGGCTTTGGCAAAAAGGGAAGAAGGATTAAAGAGGTCACCAAGCTGACAGTAAGATTAACTGAACGGTGTGGCGTGTCAGCAAATGACAATTCGATATAAAAAAACAGTTTCTGGAAACGTCACAGGTTTACACTTTTATATATCTTTTAGAACAAATTCAAAGGTGTTATAAAACAGAAACTATATTAGTTATCTATTCTCGCCACGAGGCAATAATATATATAATGAAGGAAAACTATTACAGGTAAATAGGTTTTACAAGTAAATGAGCAATTGCCGAAAAACAAAAAAATACAGGGTGAAATTTGATTCGTGTATGTCCTGTTTACTGATGACTCCTCTGCACGAATATTATTGAACCGAGATAGATAAAAAAAATGGTGTACGCGGTGGTTTTGACCATTTATTCTCAGCAGTCCTATTAGTTCTTGAGGATTCTAAGAGATGGCGCTGTTAAAAAGAATTGCTCGCAGGATCATATCTATAGCATATAAATCAATACTCCACACTTTGATTAACCGGTATTACCGACGGTTGTCACTTCCAGATACGTTTGATCTCGGTGGACTCAGTGAAAATAGGCTTAGTCGACCGCGAACATGTCAATAAATTTGACACTTGTCACGGGCGAAACTGCTTACAGTTTCAACGCCTTAGATTGGGAGGGTTGGAAATTGAAATTTTGTCACTGTTCAGTTCGTCTTTTCCCGAAGGTAGGTACAGCTGGCGATACCAGCAACCAGGAGGTAGACTCATTAAGTTTACGGGCCTTATAAAAAAGTTCAAGATCGCACAGATGGAGCAATTAGGAGATAAATTACAAGGCAATTGTAATTTTATTTATTTATTTTATTCTTTACGAATACAAATAGTCATTATACCGGTAGAGTTTTTTCACAGCGAGGAAAAAAGTTGGGCATATTAGGTAAGTGAAATAGAACTTATTAATTTTACAATTAAGTATCTCAAATTGTATTTGTATTGACTTATTTAAAAAGAGCAACCCTGGAGTTTCTTGCTCGTTCTTCTCTGGGGAGACTGCCTAGTGAATGAGCGATAACTGTATGACATGACGATTTCAAATGTTATTCTTATAACTTACGAAATAAAAACATTTTTGATTTGATTTGATTTGATTTGATTGGCATAGGGAGTTTTTTTTTTTTAACCATCATTAATGCACGCGCCTGCCGGCGGTTGATATGCGACTGGTGAAATTCTTAGGGTTCCTATTATGCAAAATTTGTTTGTAACTTTTCTCCAAGAAATTTTAATTGGCTCAGCGATTAAGATGCGGTTACCCAATTTGAGAGGTCCTTCGATTCCCAGGCAGACCATGTAACAGCGAGTTTTTAAATTTAATTTAATGTGCATTTATCCGACTGCTCTTATGCAGTGAAGGAAAACATGGTGAGGAAACCTGCATGCCTGTGAAATAAAAAATCAAAGGCATGTGAAGTCCCCAACTCGCATTGGGCCAGCGTGGTGAATTATGGCCCATACTCCCTCATATACGGGGAAGGCCTATATCCCTGCAGTGGGGGCAGATGATGATACAAAGCATCTGTGTGAAAAGTGAAATATCTTCGAAACGGCTGAATCTATCGTCATCAAATGAACCGTTCTAGAATTCCCTATCTTAAATATAATGCATCAGTCAAGCACATAACACCTGTAATTTTTCGTCTGGAATAAAAATAATATTGGACTTACATAGGTGGAACGGAATTCAAATTAGTGATCAATATCTTAATAAAACAATTGTTATCGACACAATGATAGGAGCTATATATTGGGTCTTTACCTATGAAATTGGAGTTTTATTCTTCGTTAATCATATGTACCAATTCCTGCGATTTTCAAAGCTATATACAAATTTGTTTTTTATTTGGAAAATGGAATATTATTTCAAGGTTTCACATGAAATATTTTTTAATTTCTGGGCTAAATCACATAATAAAAAAAATTTGAACAGAGCTCTTTTCATGTGCTTCCCATAATCATTTCTTAGATTCGCTGAAACTTTTATAAAGCGGTTACTTTTAAAAATTGACGCTGCCTATACTTAACTTAATGTTATCCGATAATACACACAAAGTTTAGTTAAATTTGGATTTGCCGTTCCCAAAAAAAATCAAAAATGTTTGTATGGACAAAACAGTCTTAATGAAATTCTTCATACAAAACGCCAATTTCATAGGTAAGGACCTAATAGATTCGAATATTTTGATCATACATAAAGCTCGTGAAATTCTCCAACATCGGACATTCACAAGAACCCAGGCATCAATTAAATTACATTTATAGAGGTGCATACTTACATAAAAGTTCGCAAACGTGCAATAGCATGCGATCAACGAGAACAGAGTGTGTTACTAATGTATGTACATACAAAGTAGACATCACATCGCAACTATGTCATTGCAATGCACTTGCTTTTTATTATTGTGACGATAGAACCGGCACTACAGTTGCACGTAACATTAGTAGGATATAGCTTTGTGAATTGGACTATAGGGGATTACTTGGATACATTGTTAGGTCTCTGTCATTTTGTTTATCAGTAGGGGTGAAGGTAAGTATGACTTCTTTTTGGCTTCTAAATTTAGTGATTTTTAAATGAAAAATACCCGGATGAATACGAGATTTTTTACGACATGTTTGGTGTAGCGATTACTGATCCAGATGTCTAGTGTGTACGTACCTCTGGCGGTAGTATGACCCTTTGACGACCTGTTTCTCTCTGCTACTACACCACATGGTCGCGGGTTCGAATCCCGCTAGAGGCATATGTTTGTATGATGAATACAGACATGTGTTCCCGAGTTATGGATGTTTTTCATTTATACATGTATTTATTTACTAAAAAAATATGTATTTGTGTAGTTTATCAACCATCTGGTATCCATAACACAAGCCCAGATGCTTACTGTGTACCTAGATGGCGCTGTGTGTTTGTGCAAAGACATAAAGCAAATATGTTGCTAATTAATCACATGCAATAACATAAAGCAACTTCTCACTCAGGTGTTGGACAGTACCCTCTAGAGGGGATGAAGCAAGCCAACGAGGTCGAATTGCATGCTCACAATATGCTTTATTAAATAATTGCGGCTATATTTACTAAAGGCAAGGTAGGAATAACCGGGCGCATTGCATAACACCGCAACAATGAACATTCAAGAGCGCCTAGAATTTACAGCTATCCGAGTTAGAGCGCTTTCACATCAAGCCGAGTGCTGCATCCGCTGATGTTTTTACAAATACTGCGCTGGAGCAGCGCGTAAATATAATGTACGACTTGTGACTTGTACAAGGGCAACTTTGATGCCATGGACTCTGAGTTTTTTTTTTTATTTTGACTGGATTCGCGTTTGACCACAATCTCACCTGATGGAAAGTGACGATGTGGTCGAAGATAAAGCACGCGAACCCAGTAAATACCTATTCACTCTGCCCTTGAAGACACCAAGGTTGTAGGATTCAAAGTCTGACGCAGGAAGGGAGTTCCATGCCTTGGCTGTTAGGATGATGAATGCCCGGCGTGGCAGTCCGAGCGTAGAGACCTGGTCGACCGGATCGGACGAGATCTGTCCCCGTCAGCATTAGTCGCGGCTATGCTGGCGAGTGAGGAGGGTTGGAGGGCAGCGGCCTCCTTCTGCGAGGCAGTTATGCTCCAGAAGGAGGCGGCAGAGCGGGATCGGGAGAGGGCCGATCCCGCTCGCAGGAAGCGACGTCGGGGGGGCGGCAACGCTCGCTAGCCCCCCCTGCACGTCGCCTGTGGGTCGCGGGCGGCTACATCTCGGGGCGATGTAGTCGTCGGACGCGGCCCGGGAGAGGATGACACCCCCCGGAGCGACCGGGGGGGTGTCGTCGCATCGGGCCCTGTCGCGCCTCATACCACCCGCTGATTGCGGTGTGAGACTCGACAGCGCCCCCCGTGGAGGGCGCGCTAGCCGCCCTCCGGGAACGGGCCTCCCCTTGTGAGGGGGGGCAGGGCGGGGGGGGGCCTGGAGCCGCTTATGCGTTCCCAGGTCCTCCCTACTGCCGAAGAAGGTCGCCGCGGGGTTTTAGTGGGTATCCCCCACATAACCTCCCTAACGGGAGGGGAGTCCCACATAACCGTCTCGCCGTCCCCCAGGCGAGCGGTACGCGTAACGCATTTCCCCGCGAAAAAAAAAAAAAAAAAAAAAAAAAAAAAAAAAAAAGGATGATGAATGAAGAATCGAACTTGCGAATGTTCGGTATATTAACTATATACGGGTGGAATCCCTCCCCACGCCTAGTGGTCCGAAGTTTCATTTAAAACGCCACATGTGTCGACACATTGGACTGGACGACGTTGGCGACTTTGATGCCATGGACTCTGGGGCACACATTCACGCGTCGACAGATTGACACCTACTGACATCCGCAAAACCTTAACGAGATTTAGGGCTGCGGAAACCCAATTGCTCAAGTGCTGCAAACACGCATCTTAATCGGTATAAGTTTGTAGCGCTTGCTGTATAGACAATGGGCCCGTAGTCAATGGAGACGCGGAAATTCATCCACGACCTCTCCACCAAATTGGTTCTGATCTCCTGCAATTTACAGGCTTAGTCCGTACTTCGTTCAACGTCTCAGTCTGGGTGTTCAGCCACGTAACGTGGCCAGGGATTTAGTCCAGGCTACAGATGAAAAAAGGTTTATGGACGACCTTTTCGATCTATAGTATATATATATATATATATATATATATATATATATATATATATATAGTGTATAATATTTGGCCTTACCTATGAAATTGGCGTTTTGTGTGAAGAATTTCATTAACACTGCTTTCTCCATACAAACGTTTTTGATTTTTTTTTGGGAACGACAAATCCAAATTTAGCTAAATTTTGTGTGTATTGTCGGATAACATTAAGTTAAGTATAGGCAGCGTTAATTTTTAAATGTAACCGCTTTATGAAAGTTTCAGCGAATCTAAGAAATGATTATGGGAAGCACATGAAAAGAGCTCTGTTAAATTTTTTTTTATTATGTGATTTAGCCCAGAAATTAAAAAATATTTCATGTGAAACCTTGAAGTAATATTTCATTTTCCAAATTAAAAACAAATTTGGATATAGCTTTGAAAATTGCAGGAATTGGCACTTATGATTAACGAAGAAAAAAACTCCAATTTCATAGGTAAAGACCCAACAGTATCGACAATATTAATGTGCAGCGACTATTAAGATTCAATAGTATCGAGACTATTGTAAGTTATCAATAGTATTACCACAGTTTCTGCTATCGATAGTATATAGATAGTGGCTTATCCATCGGCATCACTAGTTGCAGCAGCGCTCCCAGCAGTTTGTGGAAACTGAGCGAAGTGACTTATGGAATTCTGCAGCGCTGCTGCCGCGCCGCAAACTCGACTAATGTGAAGGCACACTTCTATGCGGATCCCTAATTAATACCCCCAGCGTTCCTTTAATATTAGATCATTAAAACCGCAATGTTCCAAAACTTACCTGCTTTCTGAAAGTTATATAAACAAAGAGGAGTTCACGGCTCGTGAACTTCGACCCGATACCTATGTCAGGTACAAGTTTAAACTTCCAATTCTAATTAAAAATTTAACAAAGCGGATAATGGCGGTTGCTGTTAGCAAAATGGGGAATAAGATTTTCTTACTGAAAATTGAAAGGTGAAAGATTTAGGTAAAATTAATAATTGAAGGCGCTGAACTCACAGGAAAAGGTTACACCTAATAAACTTAATATTCAATTAATAAATCGAAATTTAAAACTCAATCGTTGTAATAATGTTGCATGTAGTTTTAAAATTTATGCGCGAGTTATCTAGCCATAAACAAGTGCAGTGATTGGTGGACGAAAAGCTTAGTATTTTTTTTTTATTACTTTAAATTTTCAAAGAAATAAACCCTAGTAAAATACGTGTTACATAAACAGCTCCGCTGATGAGGCATAGCCTCCACTCACTGGGAGAGGGTATGGGCCACACTCCCGCAGGCCCAGTGCGGATTAGTGATGATTGTGGCCCTCCGACATTCAGAGTTCTCAAGCCGCTTCTGTAGGCCACTGACTTTAAACTTGATTGCCTTCAACTATAGCACTGTAATGATATAATTAATTAACTTTCTGTTACCGGCCATAATAATATGAAATAATGTTTAATACATACTATAAAGGGCCACTTGTAAACTAATAATCGATTGATCAAAAACGCTTCATTATTTATAAAAGGAACTTATGCATTACTAGTATGGCGACCTATTGGTGTAGTCGATAGACACTGTCGGTTGCGGGTTCGAATCCCGTGACGGGTAAATGTGTGTGTGATGAATACGAACATTTATTCTCGAGTAAAGGACGTTTATATAAATATTTATGTATGTTTATCCGTTATCTACTATCCAGAGTATACAAACTTTGCTTAATTTGGGACTAGATGATCGGTGTATGTATCCGAAATATTTTTTATTACGTAATTTTTCTTTATATGTTATATTTATTTATAACATATTAATTGAAGGTCTATTCAGTAAGTTTAAATTTATAAGTTATGGCTGGAATTTTTTCATCACCATTAAATTCACGACAACTCCCTATCAAATTTAAATATAGTTTTAATTTTTATATTTCGTATGATAAAGTTGCTCTGTCCCTATATGTAGCCGACAGGTAGGCATTTCATGAAATGGCTAATTCAACGATCTGCCTGCGACATATACAACGTGTTATAAAAGTACCCCTAATGACTGAAGTGTGTTAAAGTATGTCAAGTAAAATTCTATTGAAATCCTATCGATTTTTTTTGTATAACTTCGATAGTCGTTATTTTAGAAATCCCTACAGGTACAACAAAAATAATTACACAGATCACTTCAATTCTATTAACAGTCCGTCTCATTTTAGGCATTAGGGGTTTTTTGGAACATGCTGTATAACTATCGATAGGTACCCTTAATACTTAAATATAAATAAATAAATTTTCGAACACTTATACCAATCATCCAGTGAAAAAACTAAGCAAAGCTTGTACTATGGATACAAGATAAACATACATAAATATTTATATAAACATCCATGACTTGCGAATAAATGTTCTTAATTTCTTACCCTCACGGAATTCGACCCCGCAACCGTTGGTTCTGCTGACAGGGTCACTATCCACTACACCAATCGGTCGTCCTCAGTACCTACTTATTTCATTACGAGCAATGTGAACCTAAACAGAACGGGTTTTTTTAAAAAACAAACGGGCAACGCTAAATGTATCTCTCAACCTGAGCTCTGACAACAGTCCGAGTAAGGTAAAATGCAACATTTTAAAGGACAGAAAACGTCGACGGACTCAAATGAAATAAAAAAATAATTGTTTCTTTACTTACACAACCGACGTCCTGAGGTAGTTAAATTAAGGAAATAAGAACTGGTAAAATGCGAGGAAGTGCGAGCTCTATTTTAGTGTTTGCATCGGACCATATTTGCAGATGTTAAAATATATCAAAATATACTTCTTTAAAAGGAACGTAGTGTGACGCCCAGAAGGATATTCAAGAAAACAAGTATTCAATTTATGACTTTAATTTCACCAAGAGTTATACTAATTGCGTCCGCTCACAGCTGTGGTCAATATTCGAATGCCCGACTCGTTTTTGACAGGACAGGACTGAACGAATGAATCGCGATCGAATAATGTGTGAATGAAAGTGTGATAATGTGAATGTGTACATCTATTGACTGATCGAGAGCCTCAAATGTTCTGCTTGTCTGTGTTGTGTATGTCAGTGTGTTACAGTCGGCCATCCGTCACATTAATAAACAAGTCCCGGTGTTTATTCTAATTTTAAACATATGTCATCTCACTCTTATCGCTATAGCTAGACAAGGGTGGTTACTTCACTCTCTTCACCTCCACAATGTCAGCTGCGTGTCTCATAACACTCCTGGGCGGCGATGTCATTGCCACTCCTGCCCTATGTTATGTGGACACCCTCACTTTATTTTATTCATAAAATTCTTAGCAAATCATTTCACTCTTATCGCTATAGCTAGACAATGGTGGTTACTTCGATCTCTTCACCCCCACAGTGTCAGCTGCGTGTCTCATAACACTCCTGGGCGGCGATGTCATTGCCACTCCTGCCCTATGTTATGTGGACACCCTCACTTTATTTTATTCATAAAATTCTTAGCAAATCATTTCACTCTTATCGCTATAGCTAGACAATGGTGGTTACTTCGATCTCTTCACCCCCACAGTGTCAGCTGCGTGTCTCATAACACTCCTGGGCGGCGATGTCATTGCCACTCTTGCCCTATGTTATGTGGACACCCTCACTTTTATTTCATTCATATAATCATCGTTCTTCTACATCATCATTACAATCGTGGTATTCATCAAAATCAATTCAATGACTAAGTCATTGTAAACTCACTGCATTCATTATCAATCACTTAAGTATCAGGTCAGATTTACATCGGTATTATTATTCACTGTTACACTTAGTCACTATTCTTATAAATATCATTTTAATATCTCCATAAATTATTGTTATTACAAGGACTTCACTCATTATCATACACAAGTAATATACAACCGTACACAACATAGTATTAACTATATAGTATATAAATATATTTTAGGAATTAGGTGTAAGTATTCTAAAATCAAGTCAATTCATTAACGTCGCTTTCGTCACTTGAGGAACAAGCAGGTGCATCATAGTTCATCCAGGGAAATATCTTATCAACCGAGACTACATTTTCATATGCCTTTCCCTTATGTGTCAGCGGGGTATCAGCGATAAGGTATCGATCGTTAGGGACGACCTTTTTGATCCTATAAGGACCTTGGCACTTTGATTCCAACTTCTTTGATTGTCCCGTCCCTACTGCTATAGCCCTAATTACCCTGACAAGGTCACCTTCCTTGTAACTATTTGGCGTTTTACGATGTCTATCAAACCTCTCTTTACTTTTTTTCTTGGTGTTTCTCTATACTATCCCTAGCCTCAGACCTAATTGTTTCAATATTTTGACTACTCTCGTGATCACCAATTTCATCGTTAATGTTATTCAGCATACCCTGCGACGGATTTCCTACTTTTCATCCAAACAACAATTCTGTTGGCGTTTTCTTGGTGACGTCATGCATTGCAGTGTTTATGCCTAATTGTACGTCCGGTAAATAGGAATCCCAAGAATCGTTTCCTTTTCCATGAGTCATAGTACCTAGTGAAGCCAAGATCGTGCGATTATATCGCTTGACCTGCAGTTAGACCGCATAACTCAATTGCTTTGGGAATTGTTATCCTTTATGACGTCAATGCACTGTACATGCCCACGTTCTGAAATAGATAATCGGTACGGCCTATATACAACTGGCGTTGAGTCCTTTAAGTGGATTTCCATCTCCGTGACAGTAGTAAACCCCAAGTCGTGTAATGCAGTGGAGAAACAATCCTTGTACTTTATTAATAAGTCGTGACATTTTTGCTTCTCAACAGAAGTAAACTGGTCGCCACAATTTATTTTAAAAACATTATTGATATTGTCGGGCGCGGTAGTTACTCTTAAGACATCTATAATCGATTTAGAACACGCCGGTCTAGCCCTAGTAATAAGAGTACCCTTTATAAATTTTTACCGATTCGACACCTACGTTTTGTACAAGTAACTTACATGCTCCTTCCACCATTTGGTATTCTCCAGGCAATGAATAATATTCAAACCCGGAACAACCCCTGATCGAACCTCCTACAAAAACATTACCGCTATACGCGATCTCAGACGTGACTGGGATAGTTTGCATCTTACCTACTGCAAGATTTACGTCAGCATCAGCGACACGTACTAATTTCCTCTCATTGACTGGATCAACCCGTTCAAACTGTAAATCAGTGGCCGTCTTAATTAACTTCAATCCAGGTCGTTCAGTGAAACTGTGACCCAGTTGAACCGCAACGTTTATGAGGGAATTATCCACAACGAACACTTCAACCTGCTCTTCCGTTATGCCTTGAACTTCTACACGTACCAAACCTCTGCCAATGGGAACATAGGGAACGTTACCTAAACCCCTCAAAAATGGACCAGATACCGTCTGCCAATTTAGTTCAAGTTTCCTAGCGTCGGATTCACGAATTAATGTGGCTTGACTACCTAAGTCAACTTGGCAAGGCATGGGCTTATTATTAATCTTAATCATTATTTTATACTTGTCATTCTCATCGCCCTCTATGGAAACTTCAAGCACATTCTAGGATTTGTTATGGTCATCACTACTATTGGTGGCAGGCTTGGCACTATTACTCCTCTTGGGACAGTTTGATGAATCATGACCGAGAAAATTGCAATTGAAACATTTAGTAATTGGTTTAGGGCACTTAAAGGAGAGATGTCCGGTTTCACCACAATTAAAGCAGTCCAGGCGAAATCTGGAACGGCTTTTTACAGAGTCGCTATTGCTCTGCATAGTACTTGTTGATTGGAGGATATTTGAGAACCCTTTATCCCTATAGCTCTTATCTCTTGTGGGTTCAGAGTCCCTTAATTGAGTCTTAACAGTCTTGAAAAATTCTAGAGTCTCCTCAGGTTTCTCGAATTTTCCCGCCTGTGCACTTAAGCGAACCCCTTTATCATCAATCCCGAATATGACGCAATCAACTGCTTGCTTCCCAAAAATTTTACACCGATTCAATAAATTAATTTTGGAAAAGTAATATAGCTCTAATGACTCCCCAGGGCGAGCCCTTCTATTAAGCATTTCTGTTAATAGCTCTGCATAATTCTCAGTCGATGGAAATGATTCCCGTAACAAAGCTTTCCACTCCATCCATGAATGCTTAATAGAGGGCAAACCCTGGTACCAAGTTTTGGCGTGACCAATCAATTTAGGCAAGGCATAGTGAGTCGTTTGTTTATCATTCCAGCTATAGATATCCGCGCATTCGTCTACCTTACTTAACCACATATCGATCGTTTGTTCTTTCCTCAGAGGATCAAATTCTGGAATGACGTTGTTTAGTACTGGGAACGATTCACGATCCCTTGCCTTGAACATCTTTACAAATTCGGATAAAAATTCATTAGGAGCTTCATACCCTGATTTCTTAATATCTGCATCTTCATTTATTGGTGTAGCGGCTCCTGTCGTGTTACCTAATGGCTGCTCAATATTGCGATATATTAGATCACTGGGCGTAAGATTACGATCAATGCGTTGAGGTGTCTCACCACGTGGCACTTCATGACGTACTAAGCGCTCTCGCAACTCCCGTTCTGCTAGCAATTCGTTCTCTAGTAAACGCAATCTCTTATATAAATCGTCATGTCGCCTAGGGCTGTTACTGCGACTACGACGATCGCTTCCCCGCGGGCTATGGCTACGACTCCCTCTACTCACCCTAGACCTGCTACGACTACGACTGCGTCGCCTTTTCTCGTGTCTAGATCGGTTACGGCTTGGTCTGTCCTCCAATGAATCACGGCTCCTGCGATGCACGCGACGTGTTCCTCGATCTCGGAGTGCGCTTCGTCGTCGTTCGACGCTTCCGCGTCTCATAAGACTCCGGTCCCGACGTTTGCTATTGCGGTCCTGGCTGGCTCCCTGGTCAACCTCAACTGGCTGTACAACGTTTCGGGTTGGCGTCTTACGCTTGCGTCGATCATCTTTATCATCTCCTCCCATTTTCCTGGAACTCGAAACAAGATGTGTCTATAAAATCGTTTTTTTTTTTTTTTTTTTTTTTTTTTTTTAATGGCACTGATATCTATATTTTATTTTAAAGGATAGTGATCAAATTGTAAAATTCTACATACGTGATTTGTTTAGTAAAATTAGTAATCCGATATCATCTGCATAATGGTTAAGGTTTTCTTACGTCATTATATTCCACACCCTTTTATATTGTAATACCTAACAGTTCTCACGTATATTTTCAATCTCGGACATATATCAGACAATATTCAATAATAAATTCTAAGAAAGGGTAGTTACGTGGTGAAGCGGCAATACTGCAACATTACCCAGCACGTGTTCTTGACAGGAAAACATAAAAATGCATGCCCCAATTTTTATTATACTAAATCACTTTTTATCTTGACAATCAGCCTGTAAAATTGCGATTACTCCTCGTATTTACTACAGCATATACGTAAATTGTACATATAAGCTGGTATTTCGTAATTAACATAAATAAAGGCTTTTAATGCACTGGTTAATCCGATTTCATCCTTCCAAGGGCAGGGTTAATTTGGAAATTTACACCCTTATTTCCCAATATGGGCCCTAATGCTTATTATCGGATATATATTTTCGGGAAAAAAAAACTATTCACTTAAATCCATAATAATTAAGAAACCAAATGGCCTTACCTCGAATTATTTGTGGACGTTGCAAAACGGTATATTTTGCGGTAATCCCACTTCTGAGCTGTGACGCCCAGAAGGATATTCAAGAAAACAAGTATTCAATTTATGACTTTAATTTCACCAAGAGTTATACTAATTGCGTCCGCTCACAGCTGTGGTCAATATTCGAATGCCCGACTCGTTTTTGACAGGACAGGACTGAACGAATGAATCGCGATCGAATAATGTGTGAATGAAAGTGTGATAATGTGAATGTGTACATCTATTGACTGATCGAGAGCCTCAAATGTTCTGCTTGTCTGTGTTGTGTATGTCAGTGTGTTACAGTAGGAAGTGACTTTCCAACAAATTTTATTTCGATAGAGAGACACACATTTTTACTTGCTTTCACACATTATTTTATGTATCGAAGTAAATTTAAGTTAGGTTACATACCTTTTGTAATAATTAACAACGCGGCGGGTCAGTGACCACATTCGCACTGCACACAAACCTTCACAGGTTTTCATAGGCGTCTTATAGTGAAGATTGTTCAAATAATGTTCTATGGATACGTAAACCAAAAAAAAAAATCACCCTCCGGCCGCGTGGTTCGACAACGTTGTCCGACATGTCGGACGACGAGGAATTTTAATTCCTTACTGTCCGACATGTGCGGCTATCAGGAATTTTGTATTCCACTTCGATCGACCATCGCACCAAAAGGATTTTTAAAATTCCAATTGGTTCGACCCTCGATCTACGGGGATTGTTAATACACCTGAAATCGTCCACATAAATAAATATTAACCGCCCCCGATGGCTCAACGTTAATAACATAGGATTTACGTATCGAAGGTCGCGGGTTCGATCCCAGTGGGGTACATGTTTAAGTACTCGGTTTGGTTGGTGGTAGGGCATTTTAAATATCCGCCTGGCTAACTACCATCTTCTTATCAAAGTCTGTCGCCAAACAGTAATGTGAATAGCACGGTTGTGTTCGGGTTGTCAGAGATAAGATAGCCAGTCCCCCAAATATGTTGAGGTTTCCGGGTCAATACGGTTCCATGCACCTTCGGCCTCATCTTCACTTAACATCAGGTGTGATTGAGGTCAAGTACTAACCCGTTCTGCATAAAAAAATGTTACAAATAAAATTACCGCTCATTCAAAGGGCTGCCCAGATGACAATAAAATCAAAGGTTGCTTTACGGCAGTGTGCCAAGCCAAGTACGAAAACCGGTGACAACGCAACTGGTCGTGTCTGTATTTAATCTTATGAACCTATTCGTGTACTTTCCCACCCGCAGAAATTTCAAAATTAATGAGTCTACTAAAGTCAGACATGTATAAAAATTCATAATTTTTTAATTTTTTTTTGCTTTTTTTTTTCATTTTTCTAGCTTCTCTAAAAAAATCTAAACATGCTTAATTTAACAGATACTTTTATGTTCTTATAAATATTTTACTATTTAGCTATAAATCACATTTAGGTGTTATTTTCCTTGAAGAGAAATACGCAACAATAACATGAAATAACGGATTAGCACTTGACCTCAATCACACCTGATGTTAAGTGAAAATGAGGCCGAAGGTGGAAGCGTACTGATGCAGAAAACCCCATCTAATTTGGGAAATGGGTCTTTACCTATGAAATTGGAGTTTTTTTTCTTCGTTAATCATATGTACCAATTTCTGCAATTTTCAAAGCTATATCCAAATTTGTTTTTTATTTGGAAAATGGAATATTATATCAAGGTTTCACATGAAATATTTTTTTAATTTCTGGGCTAAATCACATAATAATAAAAAAATTTAACAGAGCTCTTCATGTGCTTCCCATACTCATTTCTTAGATTCGTTGACCCTTTTATAAAACGGTTACTTTTAAAAATTAACGCTGCCTATACTTAACTTAATGTTATCCGATAATACACACAAAGTTTAGCTAAATTTGGATTTACCGTTCCCAAAAAACTTTGTATTGAGAAAACAGTCTTAATGAAATTCTTCATGCAAAACGCCAATTTCATAAGTAAGGACCTAATATATACCCGGCTGGGGATCGGACCCGCCACCTCCGCTTCGTACGAGTAAACCCTATTACAATAAGCTATGGAGGGAAACTTCTTTGATGGTGAAATCTGACAGCTGAAAGATATGCGAGTAATACAGTAACCTGGCTTTTTTTTTCACTACAAAACTCCAAATATAAACAGGAACACAGCAAACCCAATTACGCTTGTGTTCGCTTTGACATATTAAGTTATTATGCAAAATTAGCTCGGAGGGATTTTTGTGTCAAAAACGGACGCTCTTCTGAAAGGAACAGATATTTTTTTTTCGTAAATATTCACGAAATAAATTAACATGGTTTGTCGTATTGACAATAATAATTATTTGACTTGTATCTCAATTAGAATATTCATTCATTTTAGGTACAGTAGGCACATTCCTTTGAATGCTCTTTCTTGGGGAAACAAAGCTTTTGCAAAATGAAAGGCAGACAAATGGTCTGTAAATATTTTTTCTTTGTTCTAAGCATTATCAAGTTAATTAAGATTCCGAGAAATTCATGTCGTTTGCATTATGACCAAGTATTAAGAGTAATGCCCAGCGGGCGATGGAGAGGGCAATGTTGGGTGTCTCTCTCTTTGTGCTATAGAATCAGTAAATATATAAAGGAGTCTGTTAAACGTGTGGTTCTCTTCTCGTGGGTGTTCATCAGACAGATCGTATACAGCATACACCAATGATTGGTTGGTACGGAGCTTCCAAATACTTTTAAGGCGACGGGGTCAATAGCTGTCACGTGTGCATTTCTGTTTATTTCCCAAGGTGAACACCGTGGTTGTTGTTTCAATCGTTAAACTCTAATGTTTGGGATATCTCTGACCACCCCATTCGGGATAGCGGTCGTGACGGTTTCTGTGTTCACTCCACCTTAACGTTTCTGTGTACCTACCCATCTAGATTTTTTTTTATATAAGAGGGCGACAAACGAGCATGCGGGTCACCTCATGGAAAGCAATCACCGCCGCCCATGGACACCCGCAACACCAAAAGGGCTACAGATGCGTTGCCGGCCTTTGAGGAAGGTGTAGGCTCGTTTCTTGAAGGTTCCAATGTCGTACTCGTCATATGTATGTCAAATTATACTTTACTATATCAAATAATACCAAAGTATGTCAAATTAGCACTATAATTGAAATGCTTTGGTGTAGATTTTTTTCCACGTAATCAAATTTGAGGAAATCGTATCATTCGTTACTTACGACTCCGTAAAATACGAATCACTCCCAAAACTAATGAGGCGTAAGTACCCGCAATAGCTAGTATCAATTCCGGTTGGTCTACTACGTCTTTCTGCATCGCCGATTACGCCAATACGTCTCCTTAGAGTTAAATTACGGATGAAACCGAGTAAGAGATAGGCAGTCGATTATATGTTAGACATTCACATTCTCAATGCGTATAGATTAGGTTTGTATTAGCTTCGGTTCTTAAAATCGATCTGCTTAAAACCTCTTTAGGAAGGATATGTGGTGATTTACGTAAGCTGCGTCTGATTAAGGGTATCCATCTTTGTTGGATTATTTGGACTTTGTCATTTTGATATCTTTAACCAACTGCCCCATGATGGGGGGTAATGTTTTCGAATATATGTAAATATTTTTCTATGTTACCTCCTTGACGGATTTTGAGATGAATGGTGTCGTTAGATTCGTCTTGATCCCTACATACATAAAGTCACGCCTGTTTTCAGTATGGAGGCAGAGACTACAGACTTCCAATTGCTACGATCTTGACATACTTCTTTTACTTAATTCACTCTCATAAGGTTGTTTATACATGCTCGTCGGTTTAGGGTACTCTTGACTTGGCCTTTCTTTAAAACGTCCCCGATACGATCATAGTATATACGTTCGCCGTGGTCTTCCCCTTCGCTTCGTACATATCTTTCGTTAGTCTTCTTTCATTCATCCTCTGGACATCTCCAAACCAGCATATATTTTTCAATCTTTGCCACCGCGTGTTCTTTCACACTGTGTACATCCCCAATTAATTAATTCTATCTTTCTAAGTCACCCCACTCGTACTGCTCAATTACGTAATTTCCACATTTATAACTATTTACAAATTGAATTTTCCCTAAAATATAAAAATACATACATAATGTCACGCCTGTTTCCCGTAGGGGTAGGCAGAGACAACAGACTTCCACTTGCTACGATCCTGACACACCTCTTCTGCTTCCTTCACTCTCATAAGGTTGTTCATACATGCTCGTCGGTTTAGGGTACTCTTGACTTGGCCTTTAAGACGTCCCCGATTTCATCATGGTACATTCGCCGTGGTGTTCTCCTACCAACACTACCATCCACATTCGCTTTGTATATCTCTTTCGTAAGTCTTCCATCATTCATCCTCTCCACATGTCCAAACCATCTCAGCATACCTTTTTCAATCTTTGTCACTACGTCTTCATTCACACTGCTTAACTCCCTAATTACACTATTCCTGATTCTATCTTTCAAAGTCACCCCATTCATACTTCTCAATAATCTCATTTCATTTCAAATATAAAAATAGGAATACATAATGTTCATAGCAACTATCATACGTAATATCGTTCAGTTTCGACTGTACATTAGCTTTTGACCGAGTGTATATTACGTATTACAGATTACACTCATACTTCTCAATGACGTAATTTCCACGTGTACAGGCTGGGGCATATACGCCAACGTCGTCCGAGCGAATGGTCTCTGCTGAGGAGACCTACCTCCAGGCTAAGATACAAGATAAAAAAGTAAATTATGAAGAAATAAAAATGGTGGCTGATGGTGGCCATATTTATTTACACATTGAATTTTCCCTAAAACATAAAAATAGGAATACATAATGTACATAGCAACTATCATACGTAATGTCGTTCAAAAGGCGTAATAACCGGTTTCGACTGTACATTAGCTTTTGACCGAGTGTACATTACGTATTACAGATTACAGCGCCGCAGCGAGTGCATCCTATTATAGGTGAAATTAATTAAGCAAATAACGAACCACCGCAGGCGACTGTTATCCTGCCGGCGTCAGTGTAACCTAACTGTTATTGCAAACATTTTAAATTGTAAAGCCAGTATCTGGAACTAATTACTTTTAAACTCCCGACGAAAAATGATAGGTTATGTGTTTGATAGGGTTGTTTGTGTATGAGTGCCTTCTGTGGGATTAAACTTCAATCTTGGCACAAGGAAAAATCAAAATGCATAAATATATGTATATGTCGGGTCCGAAAACATTTAATTTATTTATTTATTTATTTAACACTTTATTGCATATATAAGTATACAAACATATATTGAACAAACATAGGACAGAAATTACAAAACACAAAAGGCGAGCTTATCTCTGTAAGAGATTTCTTCCATCAAACCCTCGTAAGGAAAAACGAATATAAAGTTTTTTTTATTGCAGACAAAGATCGATACTTAAAATATAGAACAATACATTAAAAAAAACATCACTGTTATAGGAACACAATTGACAAAAGACTAAACATTAAGATTTATAGCAATAATGCTTTGATTATAGGACTATTTTATAAGACCAAAACATTTTTCTTACTTTCGGAGTCGAAATCATAGGCAATGGAGGCCCCAGTCGTTCTTCATTTTTTTTTAAATATTTGGAAGCGATTAGCCTTTGTAGCGAGGAACCGAGACCTGGCTGTTTCCTCGTCAGCGCTTTGGATACCTTATGCTTCACGAGCCTATTTTTTACAATGCTTGCACTTATTTGATAATTATTAAAAATTCCCGTCCTGTTAAAATTCTATAAACAATTTCCTAAATATAACTGAGCATGAGTTAGCAGCAAAAAAGAAGTAAATACTCTATCGGCGAGTTACTCCGGCACATAAAAAATCCGAGCCGTTGCAGTCGGCTGCTAAACGCAAAACCGATAATCGTGTTTACGATGAGCTACCAGCAGACTTTCCCACATTTTTATTTTCAACTTCAGAGCAAGGGCGGATCCAGAGTCATGACCCCCCTAGGACTACTCATGAATACTGAATATAGCCTCTCCCATGGCCCAATTTGTGTCGCTTTCCAAGGGACGATTTCCTTATCACAACGCTGGGCAAGGCGGTTGGAGATCACAATTGTTTAGGAGCTCTGCACCAATGACACTGCTGCCCATCACTAGTGTATGCTGTTATGCTGACGATCTCTTAGTCGGCTTTTACCAGACCCACTGGAAGAGACGGGTTGGTCCCATTCCATTCTGCCGGGATCTTTTCTTCTTAATTTAACAAATAATGTATTTCGTTCGAATTTTAAATTATCCAAGATTAATGTATATTTATAAAAATGCACTTTCTATAATGGCCACTATGTGCCCCACCTAGAGTTGCCAGATCGGAAACCAAAATATGAGGTCAAATTTTCGAAATGTCTAGACTTTGGAGTTATGGCTGTGGAAATAAGTATTAAATTTAAAGTTTTGAGATAAATCTCAAAACTGTTTAGACTCGTTGCCATCAAACATATGTCAGACGTCTGGTTTTCATATGAAATGTCGGAAGAATTCAGACGAATCCCGGCCATGTGGCAACCCTAGACCCACCCCTGCCTCGAAAGCAGGATCAGCCTTTGCATCAGACTACCTACAACATTCGCGTGGTCCAATTATTTTTATTTACAGAACAAAATTAACCAGTTTAACTTTGGCTAGCTTAAAGGTAATGGTTTGCATTATACAGAATCCAAATGGAAATTTAATCTGTTGTGTCCAAATCGTAAAAGTCAGTAAAGTAGGGTAGTTCGAAAATTACAGTGTTTATAAATACCGTGAGCTTAATGGGTAAATCTCCTTTAGTGGAATATTCTGATTTTCATTTTATAACGAATTAAAAGTATTTAGCAGATTGGAAGTGGTTTTTCTGTACATATATAAGACAGTATTGGCGAGATGATTCTTAGCCATGTTTGATGGATATCAGTATACTGATCGGGAATAACCTCCAGCAATCACATTTAAAATATACGGCAAGCTAGCAAACGATATGAAAGAAAGCTGCTCATATTTCCATTCGTTCTTTTTAGGCAATGCAATAAAAATAAACATTATTTTCTTAGCGGTGTCAGTTTTTAATTTTAATCCCCAACGAAAAACGAGGCGTTTGGCATTATGTGTGTATGTGAGTGTGTGTGTATGTGAGTGTGTGTGTATGTGAGTGTGTGTGTATGTGAGTGTGTGTGTATATGAGTGTGTGTGTGTAAGTGAGTACGTGTGTGTGTGTAAGTGAGTACGTGCGTGTGTAAGTGAGTACGTGCGTGAGTAAATCAGTAAGTGCGTGAGTAAATCAGTAAGTGCGTGCGTATGTGCATGCGTGCGTGTGTGCGTGCGTGCATGAGTGTGTGTATGTGCGGTTCTTTTATATGGAAGACTAAACGAAGGGACACGTTCTTAGCCAGGTTTGATGAAAATCGATTATTTCGTTTCGTAGATATTTAGCTTTCAACACTCTATTGGTCTCGTCTACCTGGACGATATATATCATCCTTTGTTCGATAATGTTGTCGGGGGGTTTTTAATTTTTCTATTATATAGTACATTAAAAGGTGTTAAGTACTGATTATATCAGCTATTCAACCATTTTTAATGGCATCCTAATATTTATGGATCTTACAATTATCACACTTATCCATTTCATTGGCCTCGAATTATTTGAAAGTCAAATACATTCCATAATTCGAGTCAATTAAATTCATTAACATTAAATACTACATAATTTATGTTTGTACGTTACCCGTTATATTTTTATTTAATTATACCATAAGTACATAAAGAATTTTGTAGATACTAAAACGAAATAGTAAATACACATTATGAATTAAAAAAATACGTTATGATCTAAAATACGAGTATATCAGCACAATCATATTTTTAAAGTTATTGCGAGTACGTTCGCTGGTCGCTGTCGCACTGAATTTCCAAGCAATTGATTTCCTTACCTAAGATAGTTTGAACATTTCCTAAGGTTTTAAATTATAGTTATTATTATTATTAAGAGTCCATAGTGTCCCACTGCTGGGCAAAGGCCTCCCTCATCTGTTTCCAGTCGTTTTTGTTCTTGGCGAGCACAAACCATCCCTTATTAAAACTGTCAAGCTCGTCTCTGCACCGTTTTCGCGGTCTGCCACGTTTGCGTCTGGCGGTTGTAGGAGTCCAAATTATAGTTATATAAGAAAAATCCCAAATTTTGTCTTTAAATAAATTCAACATTGCCATACAAATGCCATAAATTTTTTTGATTATATACATGATAAGAAAGCGTAGAGGTAAGAGAAAATGTAAATGGAGACCCACATTAGCCCAATACCGGGCACATTGTTTTAATACAATAAAAAACAATGAAGTTCATTGCACATATTAAAAATTAATTACCTTCCAGCCCCAGGTATCCTTTGTGTTGCACACCCAGGGCATGTTTGCCAGGCAAATGACTGCACTCAGGTACAACCCGTGTAGATTTTTGCAACGAATATTTAAAATCTTTTAGCTTCATTTAATGCAGGCGCTGTTCCCTCTAAAGGAGATGTCGTTAATTAAGTTTTAATAAATTACGTTTGCACCTACTGACACGGTGGGTAACTTTGAGGACTAGATTTGAAACAAAAAAGCAATAAAACAATTATTATAGTAAAAAAGTAAAAATGTACATAACCTTGCGTCTTTATCCCATCCTAAATTGGGCGGTCAGATCCTAAACATAAGCATTAGGGTGTTACAAACATTAATCATTTATAATATTCATCATAGGTACTTTCCATTTTATTTTATTTTCATAAGAATCATTAAATAAATAATTCGGACACTTTCACCAATCATCTAGTCCCAAACTAAGAAAAGCTTGATACTAGATAAAGTCTATGACTCGGGAATAAATGTTCGCTTTCATCACACAAACATTTACCGCTCGCGGGATTCGAACCTGCAACGCTGTTTCGCTGACAGGGTCACTATCCACTACACCAATCGGTCGTCATTAAAACAGTGTAGTCATCACAATAATTTAAAACAGTACATTTTCCTTAAAAAATAAAGAAAACGAAGCAATTCGCTTGGAATTCCGAAAGAGTTCGCAAACACACAGTCACATAATCACTAAGCAAAAACCTAGCTCTCCGACTACAAAGCTCCTGGACTCATCGAACAGCAATTACCATCGAGGCCTCCGAAAAGGTCTCTAATTAAATCCTTCTCCGATGACGTCATAATTATAGCGCAAATTGGGTAGAGACACCCTCTTGTTTTGTTAATTGTAAGTACCTACAAAATTTCTCAGCTAAATTAATTAGTTTGTTTATTGGAGAATTCGATCAGCTTCCGATAAATAGTACAAGAAGTATTATGAGTGACGTCTACGTCGTCGTTGGGCAAATTTTTACAGAATTGTTTCATAATAATTATATACTATTAATAATAAGTATTTATTTACAAAAAAAAATGTATTTATGTAGTATGTCAACCATCTGGTATCTATAACACAAGCCTCTAGATGCTTACTGTGGACCTAGATGGCGCTGTGTGTATGTACAAAGATATTTATTTATTTATTAATGATTGGACACAAATATACAATGCTCTCAAACACATAAAATCCGTCGTTTTTCGTTGGGGGTTGAAGATTGCCGTCCAGCGCTTAGCGATTGATGTTGTAATTTGGCGATAGTTGCTTTCAAAGTTCAATGCGGTCCAACTCTTATATTATATTTTACTTATGTATAAGTATATATTTAATTACTTATGTGCATTTATCCGACTCCTAAACGGTAAAGGAAAACATCGTGAGGAAACCTGCATGCGTGAGAAATAAAAATTTAAAGGCATGTGAAGTCGCCAACCTGCATTGGACCAGCGTGGTGGACTGCGACCCATACTCCGTCATATATGAGGGAAGGCCTATATCTCTGCATGATATTTATTTATTTATAAATATGACGAATTTTACTGATCCCTCTTGGGGCATAGCCTCCTCTCAGTGGGTTTGGGCATGGGCCATAATCCACCATGAGACATCATTGCGGATTTGCGGTGGTGGATAGTGGTCACCTATGTTGTTAAGCCCCGACATGGTTTACCACGCGAATGCCTTCAAATAAAAACAATCCGGACTGACTAGTTTTTTATTTTTTTTATCTTACTTTATTTTGGGATATTTATCCTTGTACCTAAGCTAAATATCGACAGAGAGAATTATTGGTGACAAATGTTCATCAGACTACACAGGGACAAAGTTGCTTCAGAAGTAGGAACAACTAGTATGCTTTGAATAACTCCTACATCGAGTCTGTTCACATTAAATTTTCTAATAAACATATGTCTCTCTACTGTTCTTGGCACACTCCATTAGTAAGTGTTGCACGTCTTCAATTTGTCCACAAACATCGCAATTAGGTTAATCGCAAATCTGCCTTTTTCATTAAAAATGCAAATTTTCCTCATGGATAGTGCCCCGACTGACTAGTTAATGGAAACACTCATATTAAAATGCCACTATGCCTAAGAAAAGATTGCGACAGACATTGCTTAATTTCGCTAATCGAAAGCGTTTTTTTTTTTAATTAGATAAACTAGCTCTGGTTTACTTCTGGTGACGTAAGCTGGAAAGGAAGTAGACACTTTGGACGAATCTAACCTTACATCATTAATTAAAATCCATCCAGTCGTTTTAGGTGCTGCGAGTGTAAAGAATCCCACATATTATGCATGGCCAAAGCCGAAACTATGGGGAACAGCGAGAATTACTCAAAGGAGTCTCGGGCCTGATTTTGATGAAAACTATGATGAACTGCATCATTAGATTTTTGTAAAATCAATATTCTTAGCCAGGAATCGATCCCGTTGATTTTGAAAAAAAAAACACACTGTAATATTAGGTCCATACCTATGAAATTGGCGTTTTGTATGAAGAATTTCATTAAGACTGTTTTCTCCATACAAACATTTTTGATTTTTTTTTGGGAACGGCAAATCCAAATTTAGCTAAACTTTGTGTGTATTATCGGATAACATTAACACATTAAGGCAGCGTGAATTTTTAAAAGTAACCGCTTTATAAAAGTTTCGGCGAATCTAAGAAATGATTATGGGAAGCACATGAAAAGAGCTCTGTTCAATTTTTTTTATTATGTGATTTAGCCCGGAAATTAAAGAATATTTCATGTGAAACCTTGAAATAATATTCCATTTTTCAAATAAAAAACAAATTTGGATATAGCTTTGAAAATCGCAGGAATTGGTACATATGATTAACGAAGAAAAAAAACTCCAATTTCATAGGTAAAGACCCAATATTACACCATTCGATAGTGTCGTTAATAAGGAACGAACTCTGGGAAGTAATGACACACGGCAAACTTAAGTATATAACATATATGTTTTTCGCACATATACTTACACATATCACTTTTAGCCTATCAAAATATAACAACCTACAGGTTGTTAAATGTAACAACCACCTACCAACATACATGGTATGAGGAATTATCACTATATATTACCTAAAATCATTAACCAATTGCATAAAAAGGCATACCTATATAAATAAAAATTAAGTCAAAACTATATTAAAAACCATTTTATGAAAAATAACGACATATAGATAAGCCATATTTTGTAATCATTGCATATAATGCATTGTATACATAACAAGATATAATTATTGTGAACTCACCTTCTACATATAAACCGATGAGGTTTCCGTAAGATGGATACACAAAAGGGTTGTAATTTTGTTATAAGTATTTTGATCAATAAATTAAATAAATATATGTATATATATATATACACTGAGATTATCCATTTATGTGTACAATTCACCCTGTATATGTGTATGTACATGCGCGAAAAACATAACCCTCTCGGTTTCTAGTCGGATAAAAAGAGGTAAAGTTAATCAAGTGATAAAATATTTATATTTCGTTTATATAAAAATTCCATTACAATATAACATTATTTCTTTCAAAAATTGATTACAAATCCATACAAGAATATTTAAGTGCTCTAATAAGAAAATTGATTTTTTAAATAAACGATGTTTGTCTATAATCTTGAAACTTGTTAAGGACAAACCAAATAAAAATTTCAGCTTATTTATGTACACTTTGTTTGAACTACGCTAACAAAGGGTGTTCTGAAGTGAAATTCTATTGTGCCATCGAACGATCCTGTATTCTACGGCAAAGGTAATACCTAAACACTGCATTTCATATATTTGTAGTTCGGAATAGAGACACAATTTAAACAAATAAATAATAGTAGGGGTAGAAATCTTTATTAGTCTAAAAATGTTTACGGGTGTGCAGTGGAGTTTCGGCATGTAAAAAGAATTACACCCGTCTCTATTCGTGGATGAAAAAGGCGACTAAGGGACTTTCCACCTTTCTGTATACATCGAAAGGTGAATGTTATTTTAAGGCTTAAACTTTTAA
Source organism: Oegoconia quadripuncta (assembly GCA_949316235.1). NCBI lineage: Eukaryota > Metazoa > Arthropoda > Insecta > Lepidoptera > Autostichidae > Oegoconia > Oegoconia quadripuncta. The sequence goes on along the minus strand of OX438753.1, from coordinate 20,034,911 downwards.
TGTTAAGAAATGTTCAAATGTGTCTCGGAACCCGAAACTAAATTTACATAATTATTGAAGAAATAATTTCCCAGCCGGGAACCGAATGATGATGAGCGCCGCGCACCAAAACAAATGAAAGAGCTCTTTGACTTCAATCGAATCTCCAAAAAACTGGCAACCGTTGGACTTGTCGGTTATTTGGCATTCGATATAATGACACATCTATCAGGAGCGTTCCATTAATCGTCACAGCCAAATTAAATTTCGATGTAGCATTCGACATTGCGTAGGAAACCTCCCTCATAACTATCTACGATCGAGAATAATTTCCTAACGATTCATATCAACATAATACATCAACCCCACAACACAAACATGTTGTCCACCGGTCCACACCACAAGCATTTCGACAAATAATTAACCCGAATTTAGTTTTCGCTTAATCGGCTTTTTAGAAAACTCATTTGACTGGCAAATTGTTTTACGTGTGCAGTGGAAATGCATATTCAGTGCGAATGCGGTCCCCGTGGCGCCGTGAATTACCTAGCTTATATTTTTATGGTATCATTTGAATTGGAAACTATTCTGCAGGCCCAAAAGTTTGTTGTGGTTGAAATATGCTCGTCGTTTTAATATTGTATTTTAGTATTGTATTAAATCTGTGCAGGCGGGGGAGTGCGGAATCTCCCCGCAGACAATGGGTCACCTATCTTGCTCCGCGTGTCCTGACACCTTTGACGACCTCCTTAACACCACAGAGAGAGCTGTTACAGTGGCTAAGTTCTGGTCCAAAAAAAATTTGAAACTTGCCTAGACCTAGGATATAGAGAGATATTGACAGAACGTCGCAAAATGGTGAAAGCGGATTTCGAAAAATTTCGACAAAACCACTATTGTGTGTCAACTCTTTTAATATTTAGCTTACCTATATATTTGGCGCAGTCGCATTCGCTATTCGTTTTCGATTTGCGAAGTTAAGCAATGTCGGGCGCGGTCAGTCCTATGGATGGGTGACCACTAGTGGCAATTTTTTAAGAGTGTTTTGGAACGTTAAATGGTCGGTTGTTTTCAATTGAAGGCAGTCGTTAAGATAAGTCGGTGGCCTACAGAGACGGCTTAAGAACATCTTCACTGTTGACTGTCACAACGGCCTGACACAAATCCGGCAGTCCGCACTTGGTGCTTTATGACCCATACCCTCTCCCAGTGAGAGGAGGCTGAGCCCCAACAGTGGGGACGTGTATGATGAAGTCTTTGTCAGCGTTTTACTACGAGAAAGGAATGAGGAAATTCGTCGAAGAAAAAAGTCGTCGCCGTAGCCCAGCAGATTAGTACGCTGAAGTACGCTGTAGTGGACATAGCTCGACGAACTGATGATCGTTGGGGCATTAACCTGGAATGGAGACTAGAGTTGAAGGTCAAGCGCAGCATGGGACGTCCCCCACAAGGTGGACGGACAACCTGATAAAGATCGCGGATGTAGCTGGATACAGGCTGCTTCCAATCGCTCGCTCTGGAAATCAATAGGGGAGGCCTATGTTCAGCTGTGGTGGTCCTGTGGCTGATATGTTTTCTTTGTGTTTCAGGTGGAATAATATTTTCATTAAACACTAAAACAATTATGCTAAGAGTATCTCTCACAAAATCAGGTAACAGAATCGAATCCCGAACTACTGGTGAGGTACGATAACTTAAAATATATTGATAAGTATTAGCCTGTAGGTACCTCATCGAAGGAAGTGACGGAAACACTGTCCCTTACCTGCAACAAGAAATAGAATCATTTAAACAACTAAGGTACATACAAACATAATATCACGACCTTTATCCCAAACGCGGTGGTCAGAGATATCCCAAACTTACGCATTTGGGTATTCCAAAGTGCGTATGGTGAGTTTCATGCTTGAGACAACATCCACGGTTAAGTTATTAACATAAAACAATAGATTGCCACGAATATCAATAGGATGCAGAATCATTATAGTGATAGACCACATAGTTCAAAAGTTACATGATTTCTTACAGACGGATTTCTCTAGTAATGCCACACCTGGAGAGAAATGGCGATTTGGCACAATCACCCGTCGCTTCGGAATGCTTCATTACGATGTACTGACGGACCGGGGCGAGGTCTGGCGGCGCCACGTTGATCAGATCCTCCGTGCTCCTCGGATTGCGGCGGAGGACTGATGTATACCTCTTTTCTCGGGGTTTTGATGTGACGGTTGTGTTGACGTTGTCAGTCGATAAAATATATACAATTCAGATTTCATATGTAGCAATTATTTAATTGTACAATTTCCTATATTTCGTAAAGTATTTTTATTATTACACTTACACCAATCATCTAGTCCCAAACTAAGCAAAGCTTGTACTATGGATACTAGATAACGGATAAACATACATAAATATTTATATTAACATCCATGACCCGGGTATAAATGTTCGTATTCATCATTCAAACATTTACCCTCGCGGGATTCGAACCCGCAAACGTTGGTTTCGCTGACAGGGTCACTAACCACTACACCAATCGGTCGTCATTTTAAGTTGAAATCATTTTTAGATTATTGTAAAAAAAATTACTATCTGGGTTCTAAGTCATTTAAAAATGTTTCGTGTCGCTGACGATAAAATTTAAACGTAGAACTGTCAGGAATTCCGAACGACCAGTCCTTCAGAATAATGTTTTTCTGACTGTTATGATACTGATATCTAGTTTTTTTTGATCCTGCAAACTAAGGCAAAGATGTGATACGTCATATGAAGATCAAATGGGAACATATTTTTCTAAAAGTATTGTAAACCATACCTGCATACAGATTTATTAAAATAATTTAACACATACACACAGCGCCATCTAGTTCCACACTAAGCAACTAGGCTTGTATTATGGATACCCGATGGTTTATAAACTACACAAATACATTTTTTTTTTGTAAATAAATATAAAAATAAATGAAAAACACATCGGGATCACATGTCTGTATTCAACATACAAACATATGCCCCTAGCGGGATTCGAACCCGCGACCTTTTGGTATAGCAGTCAGAAATTTTAACCACTACACCAAACAGGTCGTCAATTATTGAACTATAGGAACAAAAAATATATTACAACACGTATTAACGATGGTACATAAATGAAACAGGACACCGAAAACTCGAATTCGCATTGAATCAACACCTCCCCCCCTCAACAGTTGAGACGGTCCAAAATTCAGCAAACGTAAGATCCAGGTGCGATAAAGCCACCAGATGTCGCTAGCGTTGATGTAATTGCTTTCGCCTTTGTGCCGTTCTGATGAAAGGTTGGTGAAACTGATATTGCTATCTTTAATCAACTCGAAACTTGCTCTGTAACGATGCGGGTTGACGGATGTTACCGAAGTTAAGGTTAGTACAAATAACATAAGTTTAACCTCAATTGAGGTGCGATTATTGAATGAATTAATGCTGGATGGTTGTTAAATGTCTAAGCGGAATAGTTTAGTCACGACTTTGCCGCTAGGGACCATCGCGTTAATTATTAAGAAATCTTACAGCATAGCAGCATTTGTGTTATGTGCATTAATATTGGGTCTTTACCTATGAAATTGGAGTTTTTTTCTTCGTTAATCATATGTACCAATTCCTGCGATTTTCAAAGTTATATCCAAATTTGTATTTTATTTGGAAAATGGAATATTATTTCAAGGTTTCACATGAAATATTTTTAATTTCTGGGCTAAACCACAATAAAAAAAAATTTGAACAGAGCTCTTTTCATGTGCTTCCCATAATCATTTCTTAGATTCGCTGAAACTTTTATAAAGCGGTTACTTTTAAAAATTTACGCTGCCTATACTTAACTTAATGTTATCCGATAATACACACGGAGTTTAGCTAAATTTGGATTTGCCGTTCCCAAAAAAAAATCAAAAATGTTTGTATGGAGAAAACAGTCTTAATGAAATTCTTCATACAAAACGCCAATTTCATGGGTAAGGACCTAATATTTGTAGTAGGGCTGTCATTTGTACGATTTCAATCGCATTCATGTGTTGGTGACTACAGAGACTTTATTAATTCTGAAATGTGGCTGTAAAATACAGTTTGTTTCATATATAACTGTCAATTGTTTTTCAATTGTGGAGTCATTTTGAAAATTGCGTGTCTTCATCACCATAGATTTGACTCGTGAACATTTTCGTACGATGATTTAAAAACAGCGCATCGATCAACTGACTTCGTCTTTTGGGAATGAAGCACCATCGTAACCACTGTGCACACGTAAACTGACTGAACCAATGTTCAGTCAGTTTAATCATGGGCGGTCCATGCTCACGGACAAATTTAAAGAAGGTCGCTATAAATCAGTTGTTGTACCACAAAATATTACAATACAATACAATACAAATACACTTTATTGCACAACAGAAAAGAAAATACAGTTTCAGAAATGTGGTAAGAATAGAATGTACAATTTGGCGTCCTTATCACTAAAAGCGATCACTTCCAGGCAACCTTTGGGTATAAGGACAGTTACATTTGAAATAGGTAGGTTGTGCGGTATTAAATAGGGATGCAGATACAAAAACTTGAATAAATTTCATATATTTACATACTACACATACATACATCAATAGACAAATATATCTACTTAAACATAACATCTATAAAATAGCAACAAAATACAAACGTAAATATATAGGTGTACTAAATAAATATTTATTGATATATAAAATAATAATAATAAGCGACAACAGGATTGTGCTAAGGTATAGAGAGAAGATAAGAAAGGAGCTCAGGTTAAAGCACCAGGAAATGCTCTTTGAAAGCATTCAAAGTTTGAGCTCGTCTGATGGACTCGGGTAGGGAGTTCCAGAGACGAATGGCTTGAAGTGTAAATTATTGGCTATAGAATTTTGAGGTGTTCGGTGGAACGTAAAATAATAATGCTATGCGGGAACTAAAAATGCAATTCATCACTCTCTTAGTAACATGCGTTTCATTCCTCATCAAAACATGTCCATATCAAGCCTAACGATTTCCTTTCAACTGTTTTGTCACGGGTGTCACTTTTAAACTGCCTCTTATCTACTCATTCCTTATTTTATTCATCCGCGTCACTCCACTCTTCCATCTCAATATTCTCATCTGCTGAATGCAATTATCCGTCCCCTTCATGGCCCAACACTCCGATCGTGAAGCTAAAAGCGTGTTAAAAAGAGTACGAACCAACTCGTCGTTCTCAAATAAAAAGGAGATATACCGTAAATTGTAAATATTGTTAATATTGACCCGAACCAACACAAGCAAACTAACGATATTATATTTTCTCCCAATTCCAATTTGGTGTCGGCCAAATCAAACACAGTGGATTTGCGATAATCACAACAACGGAATCGTAAGGAAACTAATCTCTTCGGGACAACGAGGACAATATCTCTGGTTTACGACGACCGCCCCCGATAAGATCTACAAATATTTGAACATTCCACTCACTCTCCCATCCATTGTCTAGGTCAAACTAATTTTGGGAATCCTCTAAAGCCGTAATTCAATTTTGCATTGAGATCATCAGATTAATTAATTTGGTTAGGGTTTTAATTAAACTTGTTTACGATTGGAATCTTAAGGGAAATGTTTAAAACAAAACGTACCCTTTTGACTGTGATGTCGGAGATCAATTAGGTGTTTGTGAAAGGTGTTCTTAGGTTTTCGTGTCCAATGGGACCCTAAGCCTACGCCTTATGTCATACATGGCATCTTTATATCATGTAAAAAAATTATGATGACAATATATTTCATGTTTTACAAGCATTACTGAAATCACATCCCTATGCTACGGCCCTACTCTAGTTTGTATATTAATTTTTTTTTTTTTTGCAGGGTCAATGCTGATAAGCCGGTGCCTCGCACACTGACTGTATGTCGGAGATGTGATATTGTAGTGAACATACATAAATAAATTCACGCCTGTTTCCCATAGGGGTAGGCAGAGACCACAGACTTCCACTTGCTACGATGGTGACACACCTCTTTTGCTTCATTCATTCTCATGAGCTTGTGTTCGTCGGTTTCGGGTACTCTTGACTCGGCCTGTATACGCACGCATCATTTATGGAACACTGTATACGTTTTTATAACCTTATACCTGAGAATAATCTAAATGAAAAACAATTTAAATATCACGTCAAAACAATATTAACAAAAAAAGGTTATTACAAAATTAGTGACTACCTGAATGACAAATACGCTTGGTATACTTCGCCCAGCTCCCAAAAATTATAAAATTGTATTAGTTGTATACTTTTATATATATAAAAAAAAGAAAAGAAAATGAATCTGTGGGTTTCTTGCGCCGCTTCTTTTCCCACAGATGATTTCCCTTTCCGAAGCGGTGGTATAGCTTGGACATACTGACTGACCGAAAAATGCTTAGCCCTATTTTTATTTGCAATACCTAGATTTAAATTCACATTCAACAAATGATATCATGTATCTTACGTTGAAATAAATGCTTGAAGTTTGAAGTTTGTATTGTACAGTCGACTGCATATCAGACGTAACATTTCAACTTTGGCTTCACTCGACGCGCAATCGCATTCGCTATTTGTTTTCGATTAGCGAAGTTAATCGATGTCCCTCATTAAACGAGGGAGGCCTATATCCCTGCATTGGGATGTTTACGGGCTGATGATGAAGAAGAAATTGGCACGGTCAGTCCTTGGATGGGTGACCACTAGTGGCATTTTAATATGAGTGTTTTGGAGCGTCATATAGTTGGTACCGGTTGTTTTCAGTGGAAGGCATTCGGTGGCCTAGAGGGGCGGCTTAAAAATACTGATTGTCAGGTGACAACTAGTCAGACACAAACCCACCAATCCGCACTGGGCCCGCGTGGTGGGTTATGTCCCATACCCTCTCCAAAGGAGAGGAGGCTGGGCCCCAACAGTGGGGACATAGCTGTTGATGATTACTTCAAACTTTGGACCTTAAGGCAGGTCGATTGCATAAAAAGTTTTTTTTTATGATTGACTGGATTCGCGTTTGACCACAATCTCATTTGATGGAAAGTGGCGATGTGGTCGAAGATGAAGCACGCGATCCCAGTAAATATCTATTCACTCTGCTCTTGAAGATCCCAAGGTTGTAGGATTCAGGAAATACTGACACCGGAAGGTGGAAGGGCGACGGTGGAATGAGATTAATGTATGAACCAATCACCATTTTTTTTTAATTACACGTCTACACAATGCAAATAAGGCTTCGTGTAATCTTAAAAAATACGTTTCATACCTTGAGTGCGATATCTTCCAGCTTTCTTTTTCAGGTAAGTCGTAAGTCGTTGGTTAGTATACCTGGAAAACTTGGCAGCTTGCCATTGGCGCGTGTAATGCGTTACGCTCGAGCGCATGCCGGCTCCACGTGGAGCTATACATCACGTAGTCACCCGCATCGGGGCTCGGGACCTCGCGCATGCGTGCTGAGCTCACACTAGTGGGGAATATACATGTTATCCTTGGTGTAAGGTAGAATCTTTGATAGTTATCTATTTATCCTTTTACTTTGCACTATGTGACTGATGAAAAGTTTCTTGTACCGAGGTTGTCTGGAAGAAAACGCTAAGACTGCCTTAGTAGATAAGAGATAAATCCTTATTTTGTTTCCACAAAGTCATACACATACATTTAGCTGTTATTTATGCAATGATAATAATAAAATATGTAATGTGTTAATAATAGAATATGTCATCATTATCATCAGCCCGTAAACTGCAGGGATATAGGCCTTCCCTCGTATATAAGGGGGTATGGGCCATGGTCTACCACGCTAGCCCAATGCGGGTGGGGACTTCACATGCCTTTGAATTTTTATTTCTCAGGCATGCAGGTTTTCCTTCACCGTTTAATAGCAGTCGGATAAATGCACATAAATAATTAAATAAAATTTAAAAACTCATTGGTACATTGGCCTGCCTGGGAATCGAAACCGGACCTCCTAAATTGCGAGACCGCATCTTAACCGCTGCGCCACCGACGCTCTATAATATGTGTATCCGATCAATAAAATATGTAATAACAATCAAATATGCAATAATATTAAATAATTTTAATTTAATATAATGTAATAATTTAATAATCTACTCGTAGATTCACTATTATCCAACATTTTAACATTAATATTTGTGCAAGTATTTGTTAGGTTAAGTTGCGACATTTGTATACCTTATTAGGTGGAATGCAGAGGACTAATTTATAATATTCGATCATTGTATGTACCTATATTCACAAATAAATAAATGTGAAAATATGAATATGAAGATAAGGTAACAAATCAACAGCATTACATAATATAATTTTGGACAATTGAATCTTTGATTAAAAAGAATAAGAAAGAATTAATAAATTTAAATTTAAGAATTAATAAAATTAAATTTAAAATTAATGAATTAATTTAAATTTAATAAATAATTTTTCTTGTCTTTGTTTTACTTTTCTTTGATTCTTTCTTATAATTTTGTCCAATTAGTAAACTTGAAATAATTTAACTGCGACTTTGTCACACCTAACAAAAACCTTTTTTTAAATACACTATAATGGAAGAGCGCTCATTAAATTTTCGGGGGAAGCCAAAAATAGCTATCTCATCTCAAACAGCCGGAACATAGCAATATTCAAACATTAGACTAAAACTCGTATTAAGGGGGTACCCTATTAAATGAAAATCGACGGTTCTGTCACGTAAATTCATACGATTAAAATGTTAAATGTAACTGTGAAATTTCACTATTTAATAGAGATTCTGACAATCAATATTAATACAAAGGATACTCGTACATCATTTTAATTGATGACATACCTCTGCCGTGCTTGTCAAAACAACCGTAACAAACGAAATCAGCGTTATGTTAAAATATCGGCAATTTTTGAATATCCTAACCAGTAAAGCAAATTCATTAACCATAAATAACGTACCATCATCAATCCGATGTTAGTTGCTAAACATCAACACCGTGGAAGCCAGTAGTCTGTCAACTTATAGCAAGCTATTCAAACTATGGCAACTATCCTTTTTTTTTTGACGCGGGGAAACGCATGACGCGTACCGCTTGCCACGGGGACGGCGTGACGGTTATGTGGGACTCCCCTCCCTGCCGGGAGGGATACCCACTAAAACCCCGCGGCGACCTTCTTCGGCAGTAGAGAAGACCTGGCAATGTATAAGCGGCTCGAGCTCTGATCTCAATGTTCGAGATCGTTTTATTAATACAGGCGTTAGATGACATGGTGGAAACTTTAGCCAGGCAGACGAACCAAGCATTACATCATTTGGTAATCGAACTCGCGACCTCCTTAGAAATTACAATGATTTTAATGCTCAACGGGTAAGGACTTGACCTCAATCACACCTGATGTAAAGTGAAGATGAGGCCGAAAGTGGAAGGGTACTGACCCGGAAAGCTGGCTATCTTATCTCTGACAACCGGAACACAACAATGCTATTATCATTGCTGTTTGGCGGCAGATTAGATAAGATGGTGGTAGCAAGCCAGGCGGACGTATAAAATGCCCTTTCATCAGCAAAATGATGTTGTTGAAGTATTGTATTATTGTTTATATTGCATCAAGTCGACGGATCTGAAATATAAACAATTGCTTTACACGCGTTACAATTTGACACTGTTTTAAAAGTCAAGCGTGACCTGTTGATTGTGCAAATTAACTCCTTTGATGGAGGTGAGCAAGGCACAGATTCGTAATGGAATTCACAAAAATTTGCATCATTAAAAGTCAATTGGATTTACATACTTGTTTTCGTCCGCGAACGGAGTGCAATCAGCTCGACCAATAATAATGCTTGTGTATGTACATTTTAAAAAGTGACGAGGTTGCTGTTGACGTGGTGTTCAGGACAAGCGTTTATTTTATTCCAAAAGCTTTGTAGCGATCCGAGGCGAAATTAGAAACAATTCGAGTTTTGCCGTGTATGTATGGCTCCGTGCATAATAGAAAATACTCTAGATTCTAACCTAACACGATACCTAAAACTAAAGCTTTCTTATCGAAGTTAAGCCTGCGGTCACACCTTGGATGGGTGACCACTAGTGACAGTTTAAAACGATTATTCGAATTTTCGGCGAAAAGGCAGGATCCCGGTAATCCACAAATCCATCATCTTCTCCGGGCCCACGCAGTGGAATATGGTCCATACCCTCTCCCAGTGAGAACAGGGTAATGCCCCAACAGTGGGGGCATGTAAGGCTGATGATGACCTTTCTGACAGTATACTAGCGCAAGCTGATGTGTAGCTGCGATAGTAACGAAGTTCCAAGACATTTATCCAAGTAAGAAACATTTTTCAAAATTTATTGCCAAAATAGAGCTGTTATAGGTACAGGTAGATAAGTGGTTACAAAGTGATTGCGGGTCCATTAACCGTTAACATTTTTGCCTCGAACCAACAAAATTACTATCCCGACAAATTGACTTCCGAAGGGTTAGGAGCGGGACGTATTTACCTATCACCCCGAACTCCAGGCCTCCGACTCAACCAGGCGTAGTGTTGCCAGACGCATTTTAGGATGCGGCACAAAATCCCGGAACACCTATGTATACTTTTTGTATAAAAAAATATGTCTTCATCACCTTCCTGGTCTGATCCCAATTTATTTATACATGACATAAATTATATTAAACTAGAAGTATTTCATTTTAAATATTCATTCGTGGTGTTAATTTCTCAAAAATTCATATAAATATACTATGATTATTTATTATTAAAACATAATCTGATTTTTCGCATAGTTTTCAGATTCATAGAAATAAACAGTATTTTTTTTTTAGAAAAATTTGAGTAGATTGATGGTAAAGTTTTTTTATTTTTTTTCAATTCTTATAGTCTGATGCTAAAAAGATCTAATTATTGTAGGTACATTATTTTTAATCTCTCTTGGCATACCACTTTTTTAAGCTGGTATATGACTGCTGCATTTTGATACCAGGTAGCCTGATTGAGAATCACCTCCCATTTTTTCCTCACTACGGCAATGCATAAGAAGATCATGCATAGTGCTGCTGCAGCACTTTTTCTTTTCTACAGCATTTACACCAAAATCATAAGAAAGACTATTTACAAATAACGATGACAAATAAGCTGCAAATAGAAACCTGATGTTACCTTACGCTCACCAGCGCGTGATGTTACTGGTGTTCCTGTATATCAAGAAATAAAGATATCTACGCTAAGTTTCATCATCTTCATGTCCTAGTCCCAATTTATTTGAGTTCGGCGCAGTACGTCTTTTTCTTCAAATCTCCTCTATCAGCTGTTACCTCGTCATTCACGCCCTTTTCGTTCACATCACCCCTCAATCCATCCATCTTTTCCGTGGTCTTCCTCTTCCTTTCCAACCATCGACAACCATATTCATCACTCTCTTAGTAGCATGCGTTACATCACTCCTCAGAACATGTACTTACCAAGCCAAACGATTTCTTTTCAACTTTTCTGTTTTCAACTACGCTGTTCCTTTTACAAACAATAAAGCGTATTTAATTAATTGATAATTTATACATTTTAGCAGATAAAGTCATTTTGTTGTTAAAGAATAGAAAAATGATTCTGTGTATAACATTCTAACCTTTTCGTCACAGTACATTTTTGAAAATCTAATTATGTCAAAAAAAATATAACATCATTTAGGAAAAATAATGATAAACATGATGTCAATACAAGAAATAAAGTTAAACTTGCAGGTCACATAAGTCGCCTCCGCAAAGTCAGTAATTCATTAAAAGGGTTATGTATACGCTTTTTCAATAAGGTTCCAGTTGATATACACAATATTCCTCTCAATAAATTTAAAGATACTGTAAAACAAAAACTTATTGAGAAAGCATATTATAAAATATCAGACTATTTAGATGATAATCATCCCTGGACATAATCAGATCGTTCGCATGCCTGGCTATTTCACAATTAATAATGAAATTTCAAAACCTGTTTGTAATATAAAAACCTTTATGTAAAATCAAAGCCTGATTTTAAAAGAGCAACCCTTCGAGTTTCTTGCTTGTTCTTCTCAGGGGAAAATTGCATTTTGAACAAGCAGTAGCTTAAAAAAAAAAAATTTACAATGTAAAATTGACTATTTTAAAGGGTACTCTGTGTACCTACAAAACAAAGCATTTTTGACTTTGACTTTGGGTTTCTTGCGCCGCTTCTATTCCCACAGATGATTTCCCTTTCCGAAGCGGTGGTAGCTTGGACATACTGACTGACCGAAAAATGCTTAAGCCCTATTTTTATTTCCAATAGATTTGAATTGACATTCAACAAATGTTATCATGTATCCTTCGTTGAATTTAAATGAAATGCTTGAAGTTTGAAGTAAATTTTATTTTTAAAACACAACACAAACAAATAGTTTTGCCGTATATTTGATATTCTGTTGGAGAGTTTCCTTAGAGATCTTAAAGAAAATGTTATGCTGAGCTTCTGATACTTAAAGTAAACACGATTTAGTATCGGAAATAAGAATACAAGGTTCAGTTATTCAGTCGAAACTCTTAAGCAGCAAAAGATGACATTTGCAAAGAGTTGACATGACTAAAAAGTACGCAATAAGAATTTATCCGCAACCGAATGGCAACACCGGAAGAGGGACTAACTATTCGATGTTCAAAATATTGCTGATTCGAAAAAAACCGGTCGCTATCACTTTGATGTTGTCGGAGGAAATGAGATCTGCTTCCGATCCAAGAGAAAATAATCTCCCCGTTTTAGGGTACTGCAGTCGACGTACCGGAACCCCATCAATCTTGTCTCATTTATTCCCACTAGTTCCGTTGGTGGAAATAAATTCATTTTGCCAGTCAGGTTTAGTGTAGAGCTATTTTGAATGCATAATTTTTGTGACTGTAATTTAACGAGACGACAGCTGATTAGTGTGGTACCTACTACTAAGATAAGGAGAATATGATGGTTATTATTGCATGCATTCGATACTTATTTGTTTTTGATTATAGCGAAAGTTAAACAATATCTGGCGCCGTCATTCCGTGGATGAGTTTTACAAACAAACAAAATATTTCAATACATTCGAACAACAGTGGTTAAAATGTTCTGTGTTACTTCGAAATAATTTACGGAACCCGGCATCCCTGATCATATTTCACGGATGACATCTTTTTAAATTTTCTCAAGACTGCAAAGAGGACGGATATCGTCATATCAGAGCTAAGGACCCGGTGTCAACATCTGACCGGTTGGAGTGTCGATCTAATTTGCCGAATCGCGGAAGCATATGAAATTTAATCGATTTGCCTGAGTGGAAATCGTTTTCGTGGACATATTACATAATTTGTGTTATACTAAGCCGTTTAGCGCAAAGTGAAATTAATTTCAGGAACGTCATCCATGTTCTGTATAAATTATAAGGTGTTGACTTTATGTCATCCAGGACAACCGTTGCATGTATGTGGGGAGAGAATGATTAGATTAAATATTTTATGGGTATAATAAAATACAAAAAGGGGGTAAACCTAGAGCTAATATTATTGACAAAATTGTGAAAAAAAAATTGTTTTTTTTAATGTGGTACTTGGGATGGCGTCTGGAAGAAATGTGTAGCTTTTAAACTATGTGATCTATACTATAGTTATTCTAGATCCTATGTACTAGTGATATCATGGCTATTTTATGTTAGTAACTGAACCGTGGATGTTGTTTCAAGCATTAAACTCACAATGTTTGAAACATTCAAACATTAATGTTTGGGAAATTATTGACCACCCCATTTGGGATAAAGGTCGTAACGTTATGGATATAGGAACTGCTATAAATCGGCAAAACAGTAGACTTCAGTAATGTTCCTTTCTGGTCCTGGTGATAACCAGAGTCCATAATCTTCACTAAGTGTACATGGGACTACCGGCGGTATACCATTTCAAAAAGGAATGATTGAAATGATATAGTGTACCATACATAAAAAACTAAGTGCCAAATTAAAAATTTTGAAAAACCCAAGATGAAGAAGCCCCTAACCGCTAACCATTATGGCAGCTGCAGCTCTTTCCTGGTGGTGTACCGCCATAAAACCTGTCTAAGGATCTGTTCTGAAAGGCTACATTTTAAACACAAAAAACCGCAACGAATTCGGTTTAGTAGATTTCGTGGAAAATGGTAACATACATGCAGACAATTTAAAAACAACCTCTAACTCCAAACGCATATACCGCGTTCGACCGTTTCGTGAGTAAAAATACAGTTGAATTGATACCTTCCTTCTTTTTGTAAGTCGGTTAAAAACGGGTTATCACTTGACGTCAATCACACCTGATGTTAAGTAAAAATGAGGCCGAAGGTGGAAGCGTACCTACTGACCCGGAAACTCCATCTTATTTGGGGATCTGGCTATCTTCGCCAAATTGTACATTCTATTCTTACCCCTTTTCTGAAACTGTATTTTTTGTGCGATAAAGTCTATTTGTAGTGTATTATATCTTAGCTTTGACAACCGGAACACAACAATGCCATTAACATTGCTATTTGGCGGCAGATTTAGATAAGTTGGTTGTACGAGTAGCTACCCAGGCGGACTTTTAAAATGCTCTACCACCAAAGCGAGTACAAACATACACCTAGCTGGGGATCAACCCGGCGACATCCGATACGTAAACCCTAAGTTGTTATCATTGGGCCACGGAGGCGGGCTTCGTTTAAGAACGCATGAAACCTTTAAATCTTGTAGGTAAACCTGTCACACAATGGTATAACCCTATTTCAAAATTGATATAAGAAATATCAACAAGAATAAACATTGAAGATACAATCTCAAATAATCCCATCTTACCTACGCCGCAGAGTAATAGAAATACGTTGAACCTTTACCAATAATTAAATACAACAAACAACATCAAGGCAACCGTATCATCTAAAGAGTCAAACAAAAGGAAAAAAATAGGGAAGGGATTTGTGAAAATATAACTTTTCCGTAACGTTACGTACGCTATTTCCTCTGCAGTCACAGGTGAGATTTATCTTCGTATAATTGGATAAGGAACGCGTTTGCGAGGAGTGATACGGGGTGGAAGAAGGTAAAGGGGCTGTGTCCGCCACAGAGTAGACACCAGCGCCCATAGAGGCGAAGTTACGAAATTTCTGTACGTATAATAAATGTATCTTTATCTTTACAAAATTTGGATAGCACCCGGACATTCAGGCTGATTATCAAACTGTCATGTTTTTTTTTTTTTTAGTTTTATTTTCTCCTATAGGAGAAGGCAAAGGGATCTAGCCCATAACAGCCATGTCTTATTTCTCTTAATTTTCTTCAATTTATTAGTCAGTCGCAGTCAAAACAAGTAATTCGTCGTATACTTGGCATATACAGAGTCTAGTCATAGTCAAGTCATTCTTCAGTAAAGTGGCAGAACGCTTTACAGAAGATTTTGGCGGCTTCTTGTGGGAACTCGAAAGCTTCGTACGCACTTTAATTTACAATTCCATTCACTTGTACACCATCACTAACGTTTGCTGCACAATATTCTGCCATTATTAAACTCCAAAAGTTGGAATGCACAAATTATAAGAATTATAAAGAAAAATGCAACTTCACTCGCCGAGATCCCGCCAAAAAGCCACAGTCATGTTGATTTGACATTAAAGATAAAAAAATACATTTTACTGGCCTTGGAATCCGGCAGTTAAAATAAAAATCATTTATTGTATTTCTTATGTTGTTTTGATGATACGAGTATTACAGTAAGTAAGTAAATTTGATATCGTCATGACATAAAATTATCGCTCAGAGAAGAACGAGCAATAAATTCAGGGGTTGCTCTTTTTAAATAAGTAATTATACAATTTATGATTTTGAATCTATTTCACAAAAGTTACGCTTCATAACTTCCCATAATTGTTACAACCTTTATTTAAGTAAGCATTGTTATCGTATAATCATATTTAAAAGCCATTTCAAATAATTTTCGACAGACATTAAACATCACGCGAGCAGAGCTGCAGGGGTAGGTTAGTATTTAAATAACCTGCACGCAATTAACTAAAACTGTTTGTGAACCGCATCAAAACGAATATCAAACACAGGGTTTCAGCAAACCCACATAACCGCATATGGTAAATAATTTTGAAATGCATTAATGAGGTTTTCATATTATAAGTACTATATTTTATCATGTAAGTACTACCGTAAAATATTCATTTTAAATTGTAACAATTTTGATATATAATTTGAATCTGTGATACACAGGGGTTTTGCTACATGATTCCGAAATCGAATCTTCTGGTTTAACCTAAAACAACATTTCGTTAAAACAGGACCGAAGAAAGAAACATGTCTTCCTATTCTATATACGTACTCCTCAGTTATAAGGATGTGCAGCAGTGCGATATGAAAAGATGCAATATTCTCTCGATAAATAAATATATAAATATCTTTGGATATGCACACAATGCCATCTAGTTCCACTTTAAGCAACTATAGGCTTGTGTTGTCGGTATCAGATGGTTGATATACTACACAAATACATTGTTTTTTATTAATAAGTACTTATTATAAATGAAAACAGCCATAACTCGGGTACACATGTCCTTAATCATCCTACAAACATATCCCCCTAGCGGGATTCGAACCCACAACCTTTTGATATAGTGGTCAGAGTGTCTAACCACTACACCAAACAGGTCGTCCAAACTCGATGCAAGTCTCCATGGGAAGGTTTGGCAGTAAGACGTCCCGAACAAACAAACAAACAAAATATACTTTATTGTACAACAATAAGCAGCATAACACAACGATAAATAAAAAAAGGGGATAGTACAATTTGGCGGCCTTATCAAACCTTTCCTCTCCTGAATAGCGCATAGGCGAGTAAGCGATAACGAGGAGAACCTCGACGAGCTGAAAACTCGTCCACGCGCTGCCATTCATTGTTCTGTCAAAGTTCTACGTGAAAGGCGGAACGGGAGTTCAGCGCAAAGATCAGCTGTTAGCCATCTTCGGACGCATTGGCACAAAACCGACTAGCAATTGAAATGGTCGCCATGACCGAATTCGGGCGGAAGCATCATCGTCATAGTTTATTGTGTATTTTTTTGTTATTCACGTACCACAACACATTTATTATACAACCATGTACAACTTCATAGCAAGTATAATATAATAAAAAAAGGAGTTATACACGGATCAAGTTATGGTGTTAACAACAAACAAGTTTTTTTTATGCGCAACGGGCTGGTACTTGACTTCAATCACACCTGATGTTAAGTGAAGATGAGGTCGAAGGTGGAAGCGTACTGACCCGGAAACTTCAACACATTTGGCGGACTGGCTATCTTATCTCTGACAATACCGAATACAACAATGCTATTAACATTGCTGTTTGGCGGCAGATTTAAATAAGATGGTGGTAGCTAGCCAGGCGGACATTTAAAATGCCCTACCACCAACCAAACCGAGTACTTAAACATGTATACCTCTGGGGATCGAAGCCGCGACCTCCGAATCATAAACCCAATGTTGTTTACATTGAGCCACGGAGGCGGTTACATTGAGCTAAGTGCATAGTTTTAAGTAAATTTGTTTTGTATTCATTATCTTTTGTACAATAAAGCGTTTACAAACAAAACATGTGACGTAAGATATGCCTAACAACATGTGACGTAAGTTACGCCTAAATCAGACCGTGGCATGCTCTTCTAGTAAACCTAGCTTTGTAAAGGACTGATTTGACGAACTTTGAGTTGATTTCATTTGAAAGTTTGAAATGTTATTATAGTTAAAATCCAGACTAGAGTTAACCTTTGAATTAATTATAATACTGAGCTAACTATTTTTTTAAGAATGGAGACCACTTCCCTTCGCGGTACCAGTAATTAGTAGCAACATAATCCTTATTCTTTCTTTCTTATTACCGGATTCATCATCATCAGCCCGTAAACATCCCACTGCAGGGATATAGGGCCTTGCCTCGTATATGAGGGAGTATGGGCCATAGTCCACCACGCTGGCCCAATGCGGGTTGGGGACTTCACATGCTTTAGAATTTAATTTTTCAGGCATGCAGATTCGCCATCACCGTTTAAGAGCAGTCGGATAAATGTATATAAGTAATTAAATTAAATTTAAAAACTCATTGGTACATGGCCTGCCTGGGAATCGAACCCGGACCTCCCAAATTGGGAGACCGCATCTTAACCGTTAAGTCACCGACGGGATTACTTGGACACAATCAAACATTTTATCGATCTAGCCTTCAGTCAAAAAATAGGTACATATAGATTTTGCAAATGTTTATTTTTGCTGCAGGTTTACCAACTGTGGCAAGTCGAAACGGAAGGATTTTAGCAGTTTGTATGTTGATATAGAAGTTTCATCGTCCCATTGTCCCATTTTGATAAATAAAGCGCCACTAAGCGATTATTTACGATATTGTTAAAATTAGGTGCACCAAGAATTAGAAGTGAAACACAATAAAAAAAATAAAATCCTTTTTCACACACACACATGCGCGAACCATTAACGTGTAAGTGAAAAAACGTGCACCACACTCTCTAATTTGTAATTCTAAATACAAAAAAAAATCCAACCTCTACTTTTCGAAACCGAATATTTGATTTTGCTTCGTGAGTGAGTGATTTAGAGATGTACGTACAAAATGCCCCAAACACACGGTAGGGTTAGCGTGGGTGGAGGAAGGTGGATAATTATTCATATACAGGTTTTTTTACATGACATTACCTTGACCATTTCACGAAATGCGTCTGTTGGCTAGCAGCTGACTGGGCCGAATTTTAACACCAATTGTTTTAAGGCACTTAGCTAAGCACGGATTTATAGTTTTTTTTTAGTCTTCGTTCGCAGTTCAGGATAAAAGCGCGTCCTGTAAATAATTTGAAACGTTAGTTGGATTTCTCTATTAAAAAATAAAGTTACTAAAGGTGTGATTCGATGTTTTAAAATAACTAGTATACGTAGGAAAATTATGAAATTAAACACTAAACAGATCGACTAATAACGGTGGCTAACTTATTTAGGGCTACATATGACTAACTTTAAAGTACGCAATAGTTTCACTTAGTTAGGATGTCAAAGATTTTTCTGAACGATCTTTTATGTACATATTTGCTTTTTATTTATTTATATAGAAATCACACATCATATTTCCAAACACTTCTTAAAATTTTTGAAGCCAAATTTATAGAGATTTCTAATTTACAATTTAAATATTAACGGGTACTGGGCTAATTTTGATAGTATAACACGGAGAAAAAATAATGGGAACAAAAACAAGCTAAAACTAAGGCATTGCTTTACAGCATTTGTATACCAACGTATTTTAAGTAATGTGCTTAAAGCTATTTTATTAATGGAATTTTATTGTTCAGGACGTGACAATCCCATCGTAGTAAACTTACATCAAGTTACATTTTTCATTGTTGTTTTGTAAAATGTAGGTATATTATACTTTTGTGCAATAAAGTATATTTCTATTGTATTGTTACTTAAACCAATTAATTGAAGTGCGTCACTGCACTGGTGAGTCGTCACCAATTGACACATAGCCAAAGATAGATCTGAGCAAGCCATTACGAGCTTCGAGAAGGAATCGGTTAATAAATCTAACTAATGTTGTAATTGCGCAATTTTGGATGTTTTGTTTGTTTATTGCTCAATCACGGCAAAACGGATTGACGGATTTGAATTAAATTTGGTATATATAGTAAGTAAGTAATCATATATTCACTTCACAAGTTTACAACGGTACATTTTAAACAAATACAATCAATACTATTATGAATATAGGTAGAACATATCCTGGATTAAGACATAGGATATTTGTTATCCCGATAAAGTGACTAGTTCCCGAGGGATAAACAAATTTCCGCGATAAAGTTATTTCACGCTGCCAGTTTATTATACAATAAATTTAATATAATTTAACCAACTAAAATAGTAATTATAATGGAAGTAATCTTCACGCCATCAGATCATCGGAATTTTTTTGGGAGCTACGACGAAGCTTTCCCTCTTTGATTGACTAAGTTGCATGTCACAGAAAGATATCTTCCATTCCTGGACATAAATGAAAAATCACGTCGGACCCCATCTATCACTTTTTAGAGTCATACTTCAACACATCTTTTTACCACTTCGTGTAATTTAAACTACGCGTACACTACGCTTTAAAGTGCCTGAAGCATTGCAGGGTTAAATAGATTAAATCGAGGGTATAATCGGCAACCAATTTAGTTGCCCTCGATGTGGATATTGGAGTACTTTTTTTATCTTTTTAAGCGAGTTTCGAGTTTGCTCGCCGGAATTAGTTTACGGCAGACGTTTGATCCGATATTCCTTTAAAGAAGTTAAGCGTCGGTAGCGGTGAATTTACATTGCACAAACAACCTTCCGGAGTATTTTTAACTGTAATCGAATAGGCTAGTGATTTTTTATTACATTCTGATGGGGAGCGGATGGAATTAAATATTTTGAAGTTTATCTTGTAAAGTTGTTTAACTTAAAGCGGATACGCCTCTGCATTTCTCATCCTTAAAACCTGTTATATACTTGACTTTGTCATGGATTTATCTCAGTAATGCATAATCCGATTTTAGTGCTTCTTCTTTTATATTAAATAGTTAACTAAGTGAAAGGTTCTTATCTACGTTTGATAAAAATCGGTTAAAGAGTTTCCAAGATATTTAGCATTTAACATGGTTGATAACATAAGATACAGTTAAATGACCGATTGGTGTAGTGGATAGTGATCCTGGCAGCGAAATCAACGGTTGCGGGTTTGAATCCCGCGTGGGATATATGTTTGTGATGAATACGGAGTTTCTTGTCGCTTCTTCTCCCTAACCATAACACTTTGTGAAGCGATGTAGTTTTTTTTTTAAAAAGTTGACTTTCAATAAGTGATATTTTTGTATCCTACATTGACTAAAATATTTTTGATTTTGATTTTACGAACATTTTTTCCCGAGTCATGATGTTTAAACAAATATTTATGCATTATCCATTATCTGGTATACATAGTACAAACTTTGCTTAGTATATGGGACTAGATGACGTCTGAAATATTTATATCATAGTCTATCGCAAAATTTTAAATTTGTAGTTATTTGCTTCTGAGGACTTACCAGAAAAAAATCCCGAAAATAATAATAAATATTTCAGATACACAGGCACATTAACGGCCTTAAAATTTCCACTACTGAACATAAGCCTCTCCCATGCAACAATTTTTTTTTTTCATCGCTTTCAATTAGAGGTTTTGCCCTTATATTTTTCGGATACTTACACCCATTATCTATTCCCAAACAACATAAATATTTATATAATCATATGGCTCGGCATACAAACATTTACTCGTAGCCGAAGAATCCAGGCAAATGGCAAAAGCAGGGTCACCTACATCAATCAGTCGTCAATTCGAATCGGATATTTCAAATCCGAGCAAAGACGACAATGACTTGATCCGTTTCGTTTTTCGTCCTTATTTTCTTTATCATCGGTTTTTATTTATTTCCTAACAAAAATCCTCCTTTCGAGTTCGAAATATAATTCGTGGTAACAGGCCCTCTGCTTCTCTATATGTATGTGTTACTGCAAAACATCGAACTGCCAATGTGCCAATTATGTTATACATACGATTTTGCACACATATAAACGATAATTATAGTATGTGCAAAGTGCAGCAGTCATTCGAATATACAGTATTTGTATAATATATATAACTCGTATATACAATTATAAACTATTCAGGTATTGTAGTAGGTACTTATTATTTGTGTATGTCCCATGGGCGTCCGTGATTTCACCTTAGGCTCCGAGAGAAAACCAGCGTTGTAGTCGTTTTTTTCCTCTCGACTACAACCTGTGCTGAGATTTAATTTCATACCACTTTGCGACACCGAATACTAGCTGCTGCTTACTTTTAGAATGATGTTCTATATTTTTCTGTTGTAGTATGTAGTACATACAACCCGTTCAATTAACTGTTATATATGTGGGTCGCTAAATGGATCAAATAAAGTTTCTTATTCCTATATAAATAATATCAATGTCTCCGACACTTACACCAATCATTTAGCCCCAAACATGTAGGCATACATATTTGCGTCGTTTGAGGTTCTTCGCTGATGCAGCTGCGGAACCGACTACATGAGACGTCGCTAGAAGATGAGACGGAGCAAGTGTGTTTATGCAAATTGCATTCCAGACGACTGCGCGCCCCAACCTCCAGGGAACGAGTGCCATCCCGTCGAAGCTTTACCGTCGTCATGGACTAGGCCTACCGGCTTCAGGACTGTTGGGGTGCCCAAATGCTATAACCCACTCAATTTTCATTCTAAGATAATACGATGGGAAGTTTGGGATACTTATGCCGTTCTTATTTTTTTATTATACTTTATATTTTACCGTAATAACTGATAGTACTATAGCTAGGTACCTGAAACAGATAAACCTTTATAGACCTGTATAATAAATAAATAAATAAATATTGCACATACACACGTATCTTTTTTGTAAATAAATCATACCTACATATGAAAGTGAAAACATCCATAACTCGGGTACACGTGTCAGTATCAATCATACAAACACATGCTCCTAGCGGGATTCAAACTCGCGACCTTTTAGTATATAAGTAAGAGTTTCTAACCACTACGTACTAATAGGTCGTCAAAGGTATACAAAACAAGTTTTTTAGCAAATCATTAATAATTTTGTACAGTAGGTAATTGCTATTAAATAAATAAAAAATTATCAAAAAAATTTAATTTATATTATACGGTCGTAAAGGTATATATGTTTTAGACTGTACCTGTTGAGAAGTAAAGAAATTACAATAGAGAGTCGATTTCTAAGTTACTCCACATTCTTTGTAAATAAGTAGATATCTAACGTTTCAATCGTTTAAGTAACTAAGAAATTTATAACAGCAAGAAATAAATTATATTCTGTCGTAATACCTCTGTTGTTCTTATTATAAAAGATAGAGATGGTAGACCAATTGACAGATAATCAATAGTTAACCCGAAGTTTAACGCCAACCTCTACCTTATATTGTCGCGGGAGTTCTTCTTATCTCGGTCATAGTATACTAATTTTAATCAGAAGGACAACTTCATACAACGAATGGAGGGACGCTGACACGTGGTCCATCCTTTAAATCTACGTCCATGACTAAAAACCGAACGGTGAAAAAAAAAATTCTATTATTAAAGAAATTCTACATGTATTATAGTAATTTATATATCAGCTAAGTAAGACAAATGTTATAATGTAATGCCTTTATGCAGTTGAATATAATATTTATACAAAGATAAAGTAGTAAAGAATGGTAGACAATATTTGTTCCAATCACGCGATACTGCTGTACGCTGGTGCATGTGTCGGGCAATCGCCATCCGACCTCTCAGTGACTTCTGCGCTACTGGTACTTTTGAGAAGTAAAAGGTGCAAATATTACTCTGAAAGTGTGTTATTATGAGAAAATACAATAAAAAATAGCACAACACTTGGGTGTATATACACATATGTGTAACATTAAAAATGATGTTTGGTTAAATAATAGAATAAATAAAAATCACATCGACAGCTTTGGTTTTACCTCGTCAAATCGCTTTTTATTGGAGGACTGGTGTCAACTGGTGTACATTAAAGTATGGAATAAAATTTAGATTAATTCCTTTATTAATTGTGTATAAAATGCATAGAATGTCTAATTTGACAATAGTTTTGTAATATTCACTGTTTCTAAACATTTAACATTTCTTGCAATTTGGTTTATAGCACCCTTAAAATTGTGTAATTGCTTAATATGTCGGTACATAATAATATGTATTATATATAGATTATAGATAGCTATTTCTGCATAGATACCTACCCAAATGGTAGATTGTAACGGGCACTATTTTATTTTTAATATTGCAACACTATTAATAATTTAATAACTTCACTTCGTATTGTGTTTATTTTCTATGAAATTAAACAACATGGTCGAATTTCGATTACCGTTTCCACATAATACTGTGACTCGGTAAAATTTTTATTGTCATCTTGTTTGAACTTTGTGAAAATTTAATAGCGGGAAGTCTGCATGAACGTAAATGTTTGTCGTCTACTACAATGTTGTGAGACTCCCGAACTCTTAAACTTTGCATAGTAAATAGTGCATAACGCAGTTTAGGGTGCTGCAGATAAAGTGGGTCTTTGTAACTTGCAGCTAAGTTTAATTTGATTGTAGCTCAAAACCAGTGAGCGTTTATAGATCCGCTTATATTGTACGAAATCTAATAGTTTACAAAAGTTACAGCCACTCAAGTCGCCTGTTTAGCACCCAGAGTGGAGTACATTTTTTATATTCAATTTCTATTCGTCTGATCTTATCCGATTATGTGAATAGAAAATAAGATACTAACAAGCAATATGTGGGAGATACATAAGATACACAAGTCGCCTGTTTGGCATCTAAAGCGGGATTAATTTTTTTTCCTCTGATCTTATCCCAGTATAAAAAAGACAGTCTTTATAATAAGAACACACAAGCACTTCCATCCTAAATATCGTCTTCAAAAAAATCATATACCAAAATCATAACATATCTCGAACTTTTAGCGCACGATACAAAAAATCATGACAGTCCTTGTAGAGTTTGAACCGGCCTAAAGATGAAACCCAACTTCCAGAAATGTAAAACGCCAAGGATATGTATCTTTTATCTACACATACGAGTAGGTACCTACTTTCACCGCACGTTACCTAGTTTTAGTACCGAGCAAGACCGTAATGCGCGCCCAAATTTTAGTAAGTCAGGTAGGAATGGAAGTTTTAACAAGTTGTTACATCAAAAATTTACAAGCGCCGAGGATGTGGCGAGGCATATATGGAGTTTGTAAGGTAAAGAAAGCCATGCTTGTAATATTGGTGGGTGAAAATATGGGCGCAGCTGAGTCGTGAGTGCTCTAAAGTATCCGAAAAGTTGTACGGGACAGTTTAGAAAAAAAAAACACTCTTTCGACTGCCCCCTTGGCGCAATGATAAAAACATCGGATTATAGGATCGGATGTCCCGAATTCGAGCTCAAGCGAGTGACAACCAGCATATTTCATTGCAGGAATGCCCTCATCTCTAGGAGATAATATGGGTCCAGTAAGGGTTGGTGGATTTGTGTCAGAACAGACCTCGTAACAGGCTGGTTCCGCTTCAAACTTCAAGCATTTATTTCAACGTAAGATACATGATATCATTTGTTGAATGTCAATTTAAGTCTACTGGAAATAAAAAAGGTTTATTGCATTTATCTGTCAGTCGGTATATCCAAGCTACTAACATACTACTCCCACTGCAACTCCTGTAATCAAGAATCAACGGTTACCAAAGGGGAAACACTGACCATTCTTTTCCTCGAATTTACTGCTTGATTTCGAAAGTCTTTGATTAATTGCCCCGAAGCCATTTGTTCGAGCGTCCATTTCGCCGAAACTCCACAACATAATAATAAATAATAAAAGGTATTTACTCCTCACAAAAAATACAAGCATTCCAAGCAAAGTAGTTGCTGTCACCAAAGAAGGAATGGGCGACTTTCCAATCGTTATCAAATTTTTTATGCTTCTACATGGCATCTTCATCCCTATCGTTTTACAACAATAGTCTAGCTCGACGTCGGTTTTGCAGAATTACTTAGCATATGTGTCCCACAATTTCGACAGTTCATTACAACTGCAACTCATGATACCATTGCGTCAGCGACTAACCACAATTAAAAAAGACAACACAATCTCACCTGTTGGAAAGTGAAGATGTGGTCGCAGATAAAGCGTGGTCTTAGTCATCATCATATTAGCCACAGGACATCCACTGGTGAACATAGGCCTCATCATCTTTATCAGATCGTCCGTGTACCTTGTGTTGGTGATTGGCAGCTTCACCAGCCAACCTTTTCTAGAGAGTTTACTTTTATATTAACTTTAATATTAGTTTGTTTTTTATTAAGACTTTTGTCCGTTTGTTGTACTAGCGCGGATATAAAAGCCCTTCAGCTCCTTGAGTTTCATTTTGTTTAGTTTAGTCGGAGACCCTTAAGATCAGGCTCCCGTCCATTTACACCTTGTGTGTGGACGTCCTACGCTAAGCATGCCGTAATCAATTCGTCGAGCTACTCTTCAACTTCCTAATACGTGATCTTAGTAGAATAGCCGATTTGGAGATAGCCTTGGAGATATTAAGGACCTGTTTGGGGTCGTGGTTAGCAACTCTGACCACTATACCAAAAGGTTGCGGGTTCGAATCTCGCTAGGGGCACATGTTTGTGTGATGAATACGGACATGTGTACCCGACGTATGGATGTTTTCATTTATAATAAGTATTTATTTACAAAAAAAAATATATATGTATGTAGTATATCAACCATCTGGTATCCACAACACAAGCCTGTAGTTGCTTACTGTGGAACTAGATGGCGCTATGTGTATGTCTATTATTATTATTTGGTCAGTTTTCGCATATCACCTAATAAGGGTAAATGACAGAAAAGTACCTACTGTTAGGACGCAACAACTGCACATAATGTTAATTGATATGGACTAATTAATGACATTTATTGATGCAAAACAAACTATTACCATTTCCGCACGGCACGCCCGGTCTGCCGATCGCTACAAAACGCACACGATATTGTATACTGTGTTAATGTTAATTATTTCTCTCTTCACCCGGAACACTCCAAGTGGTAAACCAAAAGTCATGGTACAGTGCTACCTTCGACGGAAAATAAACTTAGTAAGTGTCGCACTTCATAGCATTTAATTGACAACAATAATATCAGAATAACTATAAACTGAAGATTTAGAACCTCCGAGGATACAAATGATAAGGTGTATCATCCAGATAGTCGCTTCTTCTCCCTAACCATAACACCATGTAGTTTTAAAAAAAATATATGTTGACTTTCAATAAGTGATATTTTTGTATCCTACATTAAATAAAATATTTTTGATTTTTTTTTGATTGACCAAACTAACGAAAAGCTAAATATCGTCGAAACGGCTCAAACGAATTCTGTCAAGCTAAGAACCTTTTCTTTTTTTTTTTGCACAACGGTTTAGCACTTGACCTCAATCACATATGATATTAAGTAAATATGAGGCCGAAAGTTTTTTTTTTTTTTTTATGCATAACGGGTTGGTACTTGACCTCAATCACACCTGATGTTAAGTGAAGATGAGGTCGAAGATGGAAGCGTACTGACCCGGAAACCCCAACACATTTGGGGGACTGGCTATCTTATCTCTGACAACCGGAACACGACAATGCTATTAACATTGCAGCTTGGCGGCAGATTTAGATAAGATGGTGGTAGCTAGCCAGGCGGACATTTAAAATGCCCTACCACCAACCAAACCGAGTACTTAAACATGTACCCCGCTGGGGATCGACCCCGCGACCTCCGAATCGTAAACCCAATGTTGTTTACATTGAGCCACGGAGGCGGTTAAAGTGGAAAGTGGTAAAAGTGGAAGCGTACTGACGTCCAACCCCATCTTATTTGAGGGACTGGCTATCTTATCTCTGAGAACCGGATCATAACAATGCTATCAACATTGCTTCTTGGGCAGACTTAGATAAGTAGGTGGTAGATAAACCAGGCGGACATTTGAAAATGCTCTACCATCAATAAAATTAAAAATGTACTCCGCTGGGAATCAAACCAGCAACCACCATTTGATGGACCAGGTGATTTAAGTTTCTTTCGTTTCCTTTCTTTTTTTTTAATAAATATTTCGGACACTTACACCAATCATATAGTCTCAAACTAAGCAAAGGTTGTGTTATGGATATTAGATAACGGATAAACATACATAAATATTTATATAAACATCCATGACTCCGGAATAAATGTTCGTATTCATCACACAAACATTTACCCCTCGCGGGATTCGAACCCGCAACCGCAACATTAAACCATTGAGGCGTTTAAATGTCTGTAGGTAGCATTGTACGCGGAACAAATTGTGCGTGAAACGGGAGCGTCACGCGAACCACCAATTACAGGGCCGGTGTGGTGTTAAAAATTAATTTGCAGTGTACCCCTCTCTTTTAACGAGGCCCCTTTTTCCCATTGTTTTCAGAACATCCTGTGTTCATTCCATCATATAGATGTAGATGCAGGTTACCAAGAAAATAGTGCGTGTGTTAGGATTCTTCTTCAATTTAAGAGCTATGCTCTTGTCGGTGGAGTAATGACCACGTCTCTACTTTCCGCCCTCGTTTCAACCTCTTGGTACGACACGACATTCACCTTTTCTTTCACTTGGTCAAAGTAATTACGCCTAGGTTTTCCCCTTCCTCTCTCTCCTTCAATCTTTCCCTCAATTATGTTCTTCAAAAAAATATCGTGTCGTATCAAGTGACCTATCATCTTTCCTCTTCGGTTCTAAACTGTGGCTAACAGGAATCTCTTGATTCCTGTGTTATGATAATATACTCAAAAAAAGTAACAAGTACTAACAATCAACAACAAACACGCCTGACTATACCACCATCTTATCTAAATCTGCCGCCAAGCAGCAATGTTAATAGCATTGTTGTGTTCCGGTTGTCAGAGATAAGATAGCCAGTCCTCCAAATGTGTTGGGGTTTCCGGGTCAGTACGCTTCCACCTTCGACCTCAACTTCACTTAACATCAGGTGTGATTGAGGTCAAGTACCAACCCGTTGTGCATAAAAAAAATACAGTACAATACAGTGTTATATTTATACCATGTAAAAATATTTTGTAAGTACAGTCGGCAACACAATAAGGGTAGCAAGCCTTTATTTATAAATGTAGGAGAAATCTAAAAGGAAATTAAGTTAGAATGTAACCAACCCGTATCTTCCCGTGGGAGTCTTTAAAAGCGATTAATGGACTTTCTATCAAAAAACATCTACAGTTTCACACGTTTCCCTGCACGTGTGCAATTCTGTAAAATTCATAAGGTGAACCGTGGATGTTGTTTCAATCGTTAAACTTTTCATTTTTTTTTTATGGTTAACTGGATACGCATTTGACCACAAACTCACCTGATGGGAAGTGACGATGTGGCCGAAGATGAACGAATGAATTGTCACTCACGGTCTTGCTGGAAGAAATCTCTTTTTAGAGATAAGCTTGCACCTTTGTACATCCTCTTTATTGCTGTACTGTTTTTATGATTAGTGTATAATAAACTATAAATAAATAAATAAATAAGATGTGAATGAAGATGTAATTTTTGGAACACACAAACACTATTGTTGTTATCATACTATCATTGCGGCACACACTCGCTCTTTGTATAGAAAATACAAAGAGCGATTCTTTACTTTTAATTGTAATTTAAAAATTGTGTAGTTGTGTGAACGCAGTGGCGTAAATAAATGCTTTATCTATCTATCTATCTATCATTTGGGATAGATGTCGAGACGTTATGTATGTATGTTTAGTAATTTCTTTAATACATTTGATTTAACAATCCGATCTGAATGACGTTATGTATGTATACTATTTAAGTTAAAATGAAATTTATCTATCAAATGATATACACTGATCAAGATGTAAAAGAAAATCAAGACCCTCCAAACCAAAAACATCAAAGTTAAACTTGCTACCTTAATTGTGTTGCCGACTGTACTACTGCCTATACTTAGGTACTTAAAACAGTAACCTATGGGTAATATTGTCAAACTCAGTATTTTGTCGAGAAGTGAAATAAAATTTATTAATTAATAACATTGACTCTTGGCAGAGTATGACGGTACATAACTGTTGTTGATACTCGTATCTTTTCTAAATCCTTACTCAGGAAAAGAAATAAATCATCAATTCATATATTTTTGACATCTTTTATAACCATTTGTGGCAATAAATTATAAGATTTCATATTTATTACAAGATATCATATTTATTATAAGATATCACATGTATTTATAAGATATCATATTTACTAAATAGTAACTTGTGGATAACGTTGCTGGTTGTACAATGATCCATATCATCTTGTAAACCTAGATTAAGTATATAAATACCCTGCCGCAAAGCAGTGACCTAAAACATGTGTTGCATGTAAGTTGATGTTCATATCTAACGTATGTATGTTTATATCTATTATTTAGTATTTATTATTTTATATATTTTTTTTAAATCATTGGTGCACAACCTACTTGTTTTTATCCCGTTGTACATTTTTCTCTACCCAAAGGTTGTCTGGTAGAAATCGCTTAATAGCGATAAGACAGCCTGGTTGTACAATATTTTTTTTGAAGCTATATTTATGATGTGTACTTGACTGATTGATGTGTTCTAACTATGACGTGAACGTATTACTATGTTCCAGGGGGGGCCATTTTTGTATTTATCTCTTTCTAGTATTTTTTTGTTAATATCTTTCATTACGTCCTCTATTGTAAAATAACATACTTAGTATACAAATTGTGCAGCTATTTGTTGTCCTAAATAAAACAAAATCTTGGAAAAAGCTGGTCTAAATATTCCAAATATCCATAAATATCTGAAAACAAAAAAAAATTGGCTAAGTGCAAGTCGGTATAGTGTATAAACTGATCCGAACACTTCTACAGTAAATAGCGAAACAGATGTCGTAATCTGTAAAAATTCATTACATAATTATGTAAACATTATTAACGGCATACAAATGTTGGCGCCTGACAAAAAATTTGACGCAATTTTCTTTACGCGCCTTTGCTAACAACTTCTTGCAGGTGATCGATGTCAATCATATTGTTATTTGCTCAATTCCTGAATAATAACATGCCTATTTAAAGCATTTATATTAACGCATTGCAATAAATTTGTTACTTTTCTAGTAAGAACATGATTTAGTAGAAAACACAATCTACATACGTGATCGGGCACACAGTCAAATTCCTACAGGTCCATCGCGACTCATGAAACGATAAACTACCAACCTACCTGTTTACCGACCGCAGAGTGTTCTATCTCAATGCCCGCACGAGCAAACTCATCAGAAAACTATTAAACCGCAGCAACTTTTAACATATGCACTTTTTAAAACTTGGCATTATTATAAACGAGATTACTGTACGCTCCTGCGCATAACTTTGTTCATTAAACACCAATTTTCTTAAACGTCAGAAATGAGCTATGGAAAATCGGTTGCAGTTACTGGCTCAGTTTTGAAAGCTAAGTTTGTGAGGAGCTGAATAATGCGGCGAGTTGCCTAAGTTGAGCTAAAAGAGTTTGTTTTCGCAACTACATTACGGCGCTGTCAACCTAATTTGCTCGGCTGATTCAATTTTCAACGAGCAATATTTCAGTAGTCGAGCCCGAGGTTTCAATTCATACATAATATTTGAATAAATAAATATGCATGGAACCAATTTATAGCGGTTCTGTGACGCAAGCGGTCGGCCTCTGAGCACAATATCGGGGTCCTCATTAGCAGTATCCCTCGTGCTAATGGCGCGATATGACTGGACGTTCCGGCTTACAAAGATATCGGGCGAAATGTCAACGTGCACATACAATTGAAAACAGAATTACGTAGCAGGCCTTATTTTTGATTTCAAGTATTTTTCCTTTACACATGTGTCAACAAGTGCTCGATAATCGATTGAAAGTTTTGTCTGACCATCAACAAAGCTAAGAGGGTAGATTCCGTCCAATGCGCCATTGGATGATGGGGGTTATTTTCCAGAATTCACGATAATACAAAAAGTGGTCGTTTTTATCAATAATTTTAAATTCTCGAAAATAATCGTAATTAAAGCCATTTAGGTATTATTTAAGGCTTTTCGAGTGCTGATCAGAGCAATATTTTTGATTTATGCTGTATTTAAAAAGAAATCTCAATTTATCCAAGAAGGGCGCCACTAGACATAATAAATCCTGTTAATTAGAATTTGTGGGTTAATGATTATTAGAATGTACCTATATGTATATAGTTTTATTGATCAAAATTATATCAAGCAGTTCTTAAATGTTGTTGATTCGTCTAATTTCACAAAAAAAAATATCGTAGAGTCTCTACGATTTCATTCATCTTGCCAACCGTAGCGGTCTACGATAACTTGCTACGGACGCTCTACGAACGCTGTGCTACGACTGTGATTGACAAAATTGAGACGTCACCTGCTGTGTGTACAGGATGGGCCACAAATTTTTTTAGTATTGAAAAGCTAAAAAGTAAGAGATTTGACGTCCTTATGTCGCCAGAGCCTCCTCTCACTCTGGTGAGATCTTATCTCCTAAGATCGGATAGTATTAGTGAATCTGTCACTAATACGATCCGATCTGGATCGGATTAGTGGATCTGTCATACTAGTAACTTCATAAATTAGAGCTTTTGTACACACATGTGATGCGCCACATGGTTGATACACGAATACCTTTTTTTTATATAAATGCATTGACTATTCCAATATTTGGGACTCTCACACCAATCATTTAGTCCCAAACTAAGTATAATTTTATACTATGGATACTGGATAAAGGATAAACAAACATAAATAAATATTATTGGACGACCGGCTGGTCTAGTGGGTCGTGACCCTGTCAGCGAAACAAAAGGTTACGGCTTCGATTCCTGCTAGGGCTGAATGTTTGTGTGATGAATACGAACATTTGTAACGAGTCATGGATGCTTATATAAATATTTATGTATGTTTGTCATCAGACCTTCATGAAATTTATATGGGGCCAGCCAGGTGGTATTCCCTTTCAAACAAAAAATATTATTAAAGTCGTATTAGAACATACATATATGCACATACAGTCGAATTGTAAAGTGCTTATTACACTATCCTATTTATCGGAAATCTAATTCGAAAGAAACACTCTAATTAGGAAATCGGAAGAAGCGCTTATTACACCAACATAAATGCAGAGACTAATTCTTTGAATCATAGATACGAACAGAATAATTTATTTGACCCAATAAACGACACATAATAATAACAAACTACAACTATAACTAATACTAAATTTCAATAATAGGCCTCCCTCATAGAATTCCAGTGTTAGTAATTAAGTTATATACCTAGCCATATATTTAATAACTTATTTACTAGATGTCAATTTGAGTTTAGATACTTATAATATGATGATATCTAATTTATGTAATAATACAATAATAGATAACAAATAAACTCATAATAGATAAATTAGAAGGACATGAACACTTTAAAACCCTCACAAACCAAACAAGACTTAAATGTAGTAAAAAAAAATTTATTCCCAAATACATTTCGCGTATTCCTTCTTCAACCGCATCGCCACTTCGATAATAAACGGAAACACTATAGCAAAAACCAATACCGCTTTATTAAATATTAAATAACAACGAAAAAATACAAGACAAGTATTAAAGAAAACGGTTTTTCCCATGAAAATGATATAGCAAGTAAACATCTGGGCGATTCTATTCATCTACGCTAACGAGAAGCGACGTCGTGGACAAAAAAAACGACCAAATATTAGTGCGGGCGCGAGGTTAAATAACCGACATTATCTCCGGTACAATATAAACGTCGCAACCTGCGTCGCAATAAGCAACGTTCGCCGGTTAATGGTCGCCCGTCCGTCATCCAAGGGACGGCCGCCGCGGTTTATCGACATCGATAAGAATAATTGAATAAGAATAATTTATTTTTAACCACAGGTAAATACAGTAGTTTACAACCGGTAAAATTCAGTAATATTCATTAGAATTTTTAAAAGTATGTTCCCAGCTGATGTCCATGCTAAGCATTAAAAATACTTGTGTAATAAGCATCAGCTGCTAACTCCTGAATCGACTCCTAAATTTACATTAATAGAACAAAATCTAAGCAAGTAAAAAGTTGCCAAATTAATATTTGACCAAGTGATTTAAATGCGAAATAAAAATTTGCTAATCTTTAGCAATTGGGAAATGGAACTAGTTCGATGAGTTTTTTGGGAAGTAAAATTTGCCAAACGGAAGGATACCCGTTAGATTCGTTTTGGTAACCGGGGTGTAATTTTTATGGCAAAAATCCAACAAGGCGTCCGCAAAATATAAAATATGCTGTGGTTTGTGGGTATGGGTTTTTTGGTTTTAAATACTCAAATAGTTATTTTCGGTATTATATATCTACATCCCGTAACTACTAAGAACGACTGTTATAACTCTGGACACATGTTTCGTGAATTTTAGATGAAAACCGACGATCTTGTACGCCAGTTTTCGCCGTTTGATTGTTGGTATTCGTATTCAATCCAAAAAAAGTGGATAAATTTAAAATAATGTATAATTTGTCCAGCAACCCGATCGACTCTAGTGACTACTCAAAAGAAAATAATTCGATATAAAATCACATTCTATCGATATCGACGTTAATTTATTTTTAATGTGACTAGAGCTGAGCTGAAGCCTGAAAGACATGGCTATGGGCTTCTTTGCTATTATATTTGTAACGTTCTCTAGGTCGCATCACGAAGTTGCTATTATATTTGTAACGTTCTCTAGGTCGCATCACGAAGTTGCTTAAAGAATTGAAAATCTTGTAAGTACTTACTGTAACCTATTGTGCAGTAAATTGTATGTTGTTTATACTTAGTTTCAATGAACTGAATACATCAAATAGGCAGCTATTTATTGAGCATAGTTCTAGTCATATCATAAATCTCATGTCGAAATACCATAGAACTACTACCATGTAAGCTATTAGCTTGCAGCATGAATGGGCCGGCTCGACCGGGGAAGTACCACCCTCTCGCAGAAGACCGACGTCTGAGTAGTGGCATTTTGCCACTGCGCTTCGTCCGGTGAGCGAGGGCGCCGGAGGCCCACCTTCCAGTCTCTCTCCAGAATGGTAGCGGTATTTAAAGAGTTAGTACCCCAGGAGGGTACCAGCACTGCTGGAGAATCCCTCATCGCTCAGGCTGCCCTACTTATTCTGGGGTGGACACCTTCCTCAAAGGCCGGCAACGCATCTGTGACCCTTTTGGTGTTGCGGGTGCCCATGGGCGGCGGTGATTGCTTTCCATCAGGTGACCCGCATGCTCGTTTGCCGCCCTCTCATATAAAAAAAAAAAAAAAAAAAAAACTACACACTAACATTATCGGCCTAGTAATAACTTTCGTCATAGGATTGTCCAGCAATCGTTTGTTTCTTAATACAAATATAATAATTATAGTAACTTCAGAACGTTACGAAAACCTGACTTCAAACTTCTTCAAATTTCAACATCAAATAATTATTTTAGTATATGTGATGTAGTAGTATATGGGATACCTATGTTATGTGGTGGAGGATACCTATCATGTGCTGATGGAATGTGTCCGTAACGAGGATTATAGAAGAGAAGTTGTTATAAACAATAATATACGGGTATTAGGTGATTGGAATAGGGCTCTAGCACACCCTGCGTCTCTAGCAGCCAAACATATGTATAATTTATATAAAATTGCTGTGCGACGGAGGAATTAGCCGTCTAGTACACAAGTAAGCTGTACCATTGGAGCGGCATAGTCGCTTTCGACTAAGCTCCTTAAAATAAGATTTAAAAAAGTAATTATTTCAACGTAAGGTCCATGATATCATTTGTTGAATTGTTTGTAAATGTCGAATATGTGTAACCACACATACACGGCTTGCTTGCCGTACTCATGTAAAAAATCTACTTACCCCTTTCTCCTAAACTATTTTACCCTAAAGCGCCGAAAGTCCCCGACTCCCATTGTTAACCCCGCCCGGGACCGAACTCACGACTACCGTATCAGTGGTTACCTATAATCCACAGTTAGTCCGTCGTCGTAAGACGTTATTTGCTCGGTTACTGCCACGTACAAAAGCTTTATTTTTCCATGTGCGTATGGAGAAAGTTTTCCAATAAAAGGGACCCCAATACGCAAGTTCTTAACACGCAACTTTCTGTAGTGTTCGCTTATTGCCAGGTGACAATTGATGACCAGGTCTTTAGGTTTGGAGGAAGTTGGTGTTTGTCGATTGTCGTTATTATCGACTTACTATAACAGTTCGACGAGCGTTTACGATTTATATCGAAAAGAAATTGGGATTGGAATCGACGAATAGAATGTTTTGGTCCAATTATGTGTTTCCATTATTATTAATAACAGCATCCGTGGCTCATTATAAGCAGTGTAAGGTATACGAAATGGAGGTTGCGCGTTTGATTTCCAGCGGAGTACACATTTGTATTTGTAGCCACAACTTTCTACAACAAGTTACATCAAATAGTTTCTGAAATACTGTGTCAGTCGGACAGACACCGGAGTAATTCCGTAACTACTAAAAATGCATTTTTATCTAAATACTTGAAATCGATGAAATTTAAGTTGTTTTTTTATCCACACACAACATGTTTGTCAACCGCCTTATATTGTAAACGTGAAAATGTTTCGTTCGATTGTGTTTCTCCGACATTCGCCGCGGGCGAAGTCACAGACGAAACTTAATTTTAACCCTCGACGAAAAACAACGGGTGGTGTGTTTGGCGGCGTTGTCTGTGTGTGCTCAGTGTTTGTACGCATGTAGGTATCTCAGATAGGCGTATTACGATTTGAGTGCGGTTTCATAAACGAGAGTACAGGTTAGGCTATGTTTTATGAAAATCGGATAAGCCGTCTCGAAGACATTTAGTTTATAACACAATTGTGTGGGGCATTTGGATGAAACATCGCCCCCTTACAGTGAAAACCGATTATCCGACATATTTTGTGAAAATGAGTTATTTACGATTTCAAGCTACTGGTAAAACCTGTTTTCTGATACGACGCATATTTTAGAAATGTACAGAAAGTAAAAACCTATTAAAGTTAAATTTTTTTGACAAATACAAATAGGTACAAATACAAATACAACTTAACTCGTATAAGTATAATTGTCTAAGTAAATATCATCGTTTAATGAAATGGCTCCAAGTTGTCAGAATCTTCAACATTTTGAAGTTAACAAGTACTCAGTTAAATGAGGCAAGGTCTCAGATGTAGAAACTAATTAAACTCAACGCGAATCGATACTTATAAATTAAGACAGTTCAACTTGCGAAGGTAATTGGGCAAAAGTTCATCTCAAATATTGATACTGGCTTGACGTCGCTCTGTGGAAACTTAATCCAGACTGAAGCATCCGGGACCGTTCTATCGGAACTAATATAATATAGTGTTAGTGTTTCGAACTTCAAGCAATTTTAATATCAATTAAAATCTATTAGAAATGCACTTGAGAGCAAAGAAAACTGGTTCACACAAGAAATTTTAATACAGTTTTATGTATTTATCGCATCTGTATAACAATTAATTTGAATTCGTGTACCATTAACTGGTGACGCCCCTCTTGATTACGAACAACTTTCCCCAAGGATCAAAAAATTTTCAATTACCATTCTGAAACCAACTTTAGTTGTATGGGAGTCCAACAATTTTCGGCTGAATTTGACTATGGTTTCTAGTGGAAAACTGGCAACTACCTATGCCAATACCTTATATTTCATTTACCTAATATGCCCTATTTTTTTCCTTACGGTAAAAAACTCACCCAGACTATTTTTTTCTTTGTAATGATACTTTGCTCTGCAAAAACTTAGTCAAGCCGCTTAGACTGCAGGAACCTTGAAGGAGCCTTAATAATACATTGACATCCTTCCTGGGGGAGTCGGCTAAAAAGATCTCATATACACACCCAGTTTCCAAACGTCTTCAAACTTCAAACGTAAGATACATGATATCATTTGTTGAATGTCAATTTAAATCTATTGGAAATAAAAATAGGGCTAAGCATTTTTCGGTCAGTCAGTATGTCCAAGCTACCACCGCTTCGGAAAGGGAAATCATCTGTGGGAAAAGAAGCGGCGCAAGAAACCCACAGGATCATTTTTCTTTTCTCTTCTTTTTTTTTGATATCCATAATGTTAGTAATATAATACAACATAAAAACATAGTAAATACAACCTCATTATGTGTTTCGTGAGCCAATACCAAACTCATTAACATATTCCAATGAAAAATGTAGTTGTCGCCATAACATGACGCTCGTTAAAATAATGGGCTTGTTTCGCAAACCTCCACTCTACGGTCAACTGGTACAAATTAATTACTGTTACCACAATATGAAATTTTCAATGAAGTGACAAAGTAAATTACTAATATATATATATATTTAATGAATCTCTCCTTTGACCACAATCTGACCTGGTGGAAAGATTCCTGAAAATGCCTAGATTTGATTAGTCAAGATTGAAAAAACCGAGGAACATGAATGCCAACGTTCCATAAGTTCGCATTATGAAGGAAGAAGCCGAACGCTTTGTGAGCAATCGAAAAACAAAGGGATATGGTACAAGATCATACAATCAGAGCCCTTACAAATACCTTGGTTTAGTGATTGTAAATTAGAAATTAGTGCGAATGCTGGTATTCAAACAACAAACGGATGATAGCCATCCTCGCGTCTGTTAACATACATGCAAGAACGGATGATAGCCATCCTCGCGTCTGTTAACATACATGCAAGAACGGATGATAGCCATCCTCGCGTCTGTTAACATACATGCAAGAACGGATATAGCCATCGAGTCGGGGGGTCACATATTTGCATGAGGCCCCAGTCTATCATACTATAAGTTTAGTTTTTTTTATAGTACCGTGTTTTAGGCATGTAAAAAAAATAGAACCGACCCGTCTCTTCCCGTGGGTGCCGTAAATGGCGATTACGCGCGGGACTTTCAAAAATAAATAGTCACGCTCTCCGAATGTCACGTGTGCATTTCAGTTATACCTCGAAAAATTAACCGTGAATGTTGTTTCGAGCATAAAACTTTATGTTTGGAACACCCAAACGATACTATTTGGGGTATCACTGACTACTCCATTAACGACTAGATAAAGGTCGTGATTTCTTGTTAAATTAAACAGAAAACGTAATAAATGTCGTAATTTAACGTGATTAAACAGAAAACATATAGTGACTAGTGATAAAAATGACTAGTGGTTAACCTGGGCCCAGGGGGGTCATGACAGCCAAGACTCCCCCTGAATCCATACAGTAACTCACCCGTGACAAGTTTGAAACGTGCAAGCATATACACTGTTTTGTGTGTAGTCCCGTAGTAACCATTTGCGACCCACGGGCAGAGACGGGTTGGTGACGAAAACCACTCACTTTGAACGGACCTTTACATGTATAATCCAATCGAGTTCATTACAGTACACAACTATATATATACTTACTATTATGTATACAAAGTTAGCTTATATTCTTTCACTTACTTAGATTATTTAGCTTTGATACATTCGCAATTTAAGTTGCCTGAAGTCTTGAGAGAGGCGCTCCAGGATTAAATTACATATTTTTTCATCCTCCCGGAGAGTAAGCGACTTTAGACTGTAAACAGAGATGATAAGAAGAAATGAAAGCGCTAAGAAGCGCTTAGGGAATTTTCGAAAATATAAAATCGAGTTTTAGAACGTCAACAGTGGCACTTTACGAGATTATCTTCACTTCATAACGAAAATAACAATAACATTCCATTTTTGCAACAATCTTGGAACACTTGGTGCTTTGTTATAATAAATATTACTATATAGCCTACGTATACGACTACTGATGTATATGCGATATGGGTCATTGTAATACCCTTAATAATTAATAATAATAAATAATAATTTGACGACCTGTTTGGTGTAGTGGTTAAAAATTCTACTATACCAAAAGGTCGCGGGTTCGAATTCCGCTAGGGCCATTTGTTTGTATGATGAATACAGACATGTGTTCCCGAGTTATGGATGTCTTTCATTTATTTTTGTATTTATTGACAAAAATGTATATGTGTAGTTTATCAACAATCTGGTATCCATAATACAAGCCTAGTTGCTTAGTATGGAACTAGATGGCGCTGTGTGTATGTGCAAAGATATTTATTATTATTATACACATGGTACACGGAAAAAAAGGAAATCTTCAACCAAGAATGTCATTATTCTTAAAAATATTATTTTAATCCAAGTAAATATATTGTTAACTTTAGTATGTATTCTCAACCAAAGAAATGCAGCTTTCTTAAATTAAGAATAATTTATTCTTCTTTTTTTTACTTAATTTGAGTAATTAATTGTCCATTCAAGTATAATTCATTCTCAATTGAAGAATATTAAGTATTTGTTTGATGTATATATAAAATAATTGCTTCAAGATAATATTGTTTTCCTTCAAGAAATTATTTTACTTGCTTTAATTATTCTTGAATCAAGGTATAAATATTCTTTATTTAAGAATCAGTAAATAAGTTTTATCTGTACAAGAATATTAAACTCTTATTATTGAGACAAAACATTATTTTGCTCCAAGAATATGAAATTATTAAAAAAACAAGATTTTTGTCTTATTCTGAGAATATTTTTCATTGATTCAAAACATTTCTCTTATTATTTATCCAAGATTTATATTATACTTCGTGCAAGAACTTTTCATTCTTCCAGTATTCTTAAATAAAGAATGTCTTTCTTCAAGAAAATATTTTACTTGGTTTAATACATTAAGATTATTCTTTGATCAAGAAATAACCTTCTTTATTTAAGAATTAGTAAACAAGTTTTTTTTCTGTACAAGAATATTATACTCTTGTTTTGAGATTTTCGCCCAAGAATATGGAATTATTTAAAAACAAGTTTTTTTTTGGTTAATTCCGAGAATACTTTTCTTTGATTCAAAACATTTCACTTAGTATTGACCGAAGATTTATTTTATTCTTCGTTGAACGACTTTGTTTCTTCCAGTTTTTGTAAATGAAGAATAATTTGTTTATACTAAGATTATTCTTAAATCAAAAAATAAACATTCTTTATTCAAGAATCAGCACATAAGTTTTATCTGTACAAGAATATTACACTCTTACTTTTGAGATAATACGTTGTTTCGATCTAAGAATATAAAATTATTAAAAAAACAAGTTTTTTTCTGTGTAAGAATATTATACTCTTGTTTTGAGATTTTCGCTCAAGAATGTGGAATTATTTATGAATAAGTTTATTAATCTGAGAATACTTTTGTTTGGTTCAAAACATTTCACTTAGTATTGACCAAAGATTTATTTTATTCTTCGTTCAACGACTTTGTTTCTTCCAGTTTTTGTAAATTGAGAATAATTTGTTTATAGTAAGATTATTCTTAAATCAAAAAATAAACATTCTTTATTCAAGAATCAGCACATAAGTTTTATCTGTACAAGAATATTACACTCTTACTTTTGAGATAATACGTTGTTTCGATCCAAGCATATGAAATTATTAAAGAAACCATGTATTTTTCTTATTTCGAGAATATTTTTCCTTGGTTAAAAACATTTCGCTTATTATTGATTCAAGATTTATTTTATTCCTCGTCCAAGAACTCATAATTGTTCCAGTATTCTTAAATTAAGAATAATTTATTAAACCTCTTAGTTCCTCTGATTTGAGAAAATATTTTCAATTCAAATATATTTCATACTCAATCGAAGAATATACAATATTTTGACGACAGTTCACTCAACAAAACTTGTTACGAGATACACTTGTCTTTCTTCAAGAAAATATTTTACTTGTTTTAATATATTAAGATTATTCTCTGATCAAGAAATAAATATTCTTTATTTAAGAATGAGTAAACAAGTTTTTTCCGTACAAGAATATTACACTCTTGTTTTGAGATTTTCACCCAAGAATATAGAATTATTTTAAAACAAGTGTTTTTTGTTTTATTCCGAGAATACTTTTCCTTAGTTTAAAACATTTCGCTTAGTATTGACCGAAGATTTATTTTATTCTTCGTTCAAGGACTATGTTTCTTCCAGTTCTTGTAAATTAAGAATAATTTGTTTATAGTAAGATTATTTTTAAATCAAGAAATAAACATTGTTTATTCAATAAGCAACACATAAGTTTTTACTGTACAAGAATATTACACTCTTATTTTTAAAATAATTCGATCCATTATTTCGATCCAAGCATATGAAATTATAAACCAGGTATTTTTCTTATTTCGAGAATATTTTTCCTTGGTTAAAAACATTTCGCTTATTATTGATTCTAGATTTATTTTATTCTTCGTTCAAAACTATTCTCTTTTCCCGTGTTCTTAAATTAAGAATCATTTATTAAAAAATTTAGTTTTTTTTAAAGTATATTTCATACTCAATAGAAGAATATTCAATATTCAGACTAAAGATAGAAATTATTGCTATTTAGAACATTATCATAGATGATTCAATTTTTTAAATCACATTGAAATCACTGGTGATTTTTCATTGACAGTGACTTTTATTTCACAGACTTGTAAAATTTTCAAATAATGTTAAAATGATGTGTTGATTAAGAAAAGCGCCATCTATGGGCTTTTACCTTAACAAATATATCCTCGTTAAGAGACATTGCTGTCGATTCGGTTGTACGCAAACTAAACTAAAACCAATTTTAAAGTTTGCCTGTCTTTTTCTCTCTGGAACAATATAACGTGACATCACCAGTCTAAATCTGGTTTTAGTTTATTTCGTGTATAACCGAATCGACACCAATATCGACCTCACGACGACGTTATGATCTCTTACAAGTAGATGGCGCTATCCATTGAAATTTAGGCTACGATCATTGATTGAATGGGCGGAGTCATAGTGCAAAGTACCGCGCGAGTCTTGCGCGAGCTCTCGAGTCATTGTAGGTCTCGTTCACTCCTCTGCGTAGACAATTCTCTGTCTACGCTCCTCTGCGATAATTCATACATTTTTAAAATTTCTTCCCGTTCGGGAAGGCAAAGGGATCTATGCTCATACAGCCAAGTCTGATATTAATTTTTTCTTCTTGATTATGATTTATGATGAAAGATGAATTAAGATGAATACTAAGTCCCCTACTCGGAGTAGCGTCCCACTCGCATCCCTAAACTAAACTAACTCAACGGTCCACATAAACTCTTGAGTTATGATGAGACTCCTTGACTCGAAGCGGAAATCACAGATACATGATATTTGAATAAACCAATATATCTACACCTTCGCAAATGTTTACTAACTTAATGTGATCATTAAGAGCTCCTTAAGCGTTAGACTGTCACTGTCATATCGTTGACGTTCAAAGCGACAGAACGATGTTGAAGGACCTCTTTAAGTTAAGTAGCATTCCAGTATTCGAACGAGTATGTTTGTTGGCAGGTATCAGGATTTTGACTAGCTTTGTAACGTTGATCACTATTTGTAACTGCTGATTTCACGAAATAATCAACCCGAAAGCTGGTCATATGATTTTTCATTAAAATATAAATAAAATAAATGCTGCTTTATAACCTCTTTTACTAAAGAAAGCAAATACATAAAAAAATAAAATATAAAAAATGCCGGAAAATGGACGTGGCCGATACAAGGCGGTTTTACCCTACATATTTTATCCGGTCTTGAAAAAAAAATGATGTAATATGCTTATATTTACGAGACCTTAGCAAAATAGAATAATTAGGAATATAATTTATCTATGGTAGTGACAAATTAAGATGGGGTTTCGGTTTCCGGGTCAGTACGTTTCCAACTTCGGCCTCATCTTCACTTAACATCAGGTGTGATTGAGGTCAAGTGCTAACCCGTTGTGCATAAAAAAAAATACTGTACAATTTTTGTTGAGAAATTATTCTCGTATGTATATTAGGTACTTCCATGGCCAAGACAGTCTTTCTTCTTTTTTAAGAAACGATCCCTTGTACCAAGAATTTCATTCTCTGTAGAAGAAATCCAGTCTTGAATGGTAGCTACCTTGTAATGCAATACTGCGCCCGCCAACGCGCTGTCGGAGCCGTTCTGCCGAACTTCGGAGTATGGATGGGGAGGAATGTCCATTTCAATTAATGTAACATTTATTATTTCTTGATTAAATTTCTATTTTCGCTTAAATTATGTCTTTTTCTCGTAGTCATGGTATAAAGTATAGTATGCAACTCCTGAATAAAGTACGAATTTATATCGAGGGCCATGAATCACTCGCGTCGCTCAGGATTCTAACAGTTGAATCACTCGCTGCGCTCGTGATTCAATCATCTTAGATCACTCGCTACGCTCGTGATTCAATTGTTAGAATCCTTCACTTGCTCGTGACTCATCTACGGCCCTCGCTTTA
The DNA here is from genome assembly GCA_949316235.1 of Oegoconia quadripuncta. Classification (NCBI taxonomy): domain Eukaryota; kingdom Metazoa; phylum Arthropoda; class Insecta; order Lepidoptera; family Autostichidae; genus Oegoconia; species Oegoconia quadripuncta. The sequence continues at coordinate 19,990,792 of OX438753.1, read as the reverse complement.
AATCCGTCCTTTATTCACTAGTTACATAATATATTATAGTAAGATTATTTTTAAATCAAGAAATAAACATTCTTTATTCAATAAGCATATATTGAATAAACTTTTTGAGATTATACATTATTTCGATCCAAGTATATGAAATTATTTCTTGAATAGTGCATTTTTCTTATTTCGAGAATATTTTTCCTTGGTTAAAAACATTTCGCTTATTATTGACTCAAGATTTATTTTATTCTTCGTTCAAGAACTATTCATTCTTCCCGTATTCTTAAGTTAAGAATCATTTATTAAAAACAATCGTTGTTTGTAATTTGGGAAAATATTATCAATAAGAACATTTTCATACTTTCGCTTTTATTGACCCAAGATTTATTTTATTCTCGTTCAAGAACTATTCATTCTTCCCGTATTCATTAACAATTTATTTTTATAATTTGGCAAAATATTATCAATTAAAGTATATTTCATACTCAATAGAAGAATATTCAATATTCAGACTAAAGATAGAAATTATTGCTGTTTAGAACAATAACATAGATGATTCAATTTTTTAAATCACATTGAAATCACTGTTGATTTTTCATTGACAGTGATTTTTATTTCACAGGCTTGTAAAATTTTCATTATTAATGTTAAAATGAATGTGTTAATTAAGGAAAACGCCATCTATGCGCTTTTACCTTAACAAATATATCCTCGTAAGAGACATTATCGACCTCACGACGACGTTATGATCTCTTACAAGTAGATGGCGCTATCCATTGAAATTTAGGCTATGATCATTGATTGAGTAGTCGGAGTCTTAATCAATGAAGTGAAGTGACGGTCGGACGCGCTACTCGCACGCGTACCGCGTGAGCGTAGTGAGTCATTGTAGGTCTCGTTCTCTCTTCTGTGATAATTCATATATTTTTTAAATTTCTTCCCGTGCGGGAAAGGCAAAGGGATCTATGTTCATACAGCCATGTCTGATATTAATTTTTCTTCTTGATTATGATGAATGAAGATGAAAGATGAATTATGATCAATTCTAAGCCCCCTATAGTCCTACTTCGATCCCTAAACGAAACTAACTCCTCTAAACTTAAGTGTTTAAGTGGACCATTAACTTAGTTTCGTTTAGGGATCGGAAAGGAAGATCGGGATAGAAAGCAAATGTTATATAAATAATAAAATATAAAAAACGCCGGAAAATGGACGTGGCCGATACAAGGCGATTTTACCATACATATTGTTATCCGACTTTGTAAAAAATTTATGTAACATGCTTATTGCGACACCTTAGCAAAATAGAATAACTAAAGCTACATTTCGTAAGAATAACACCAAGCAGAATGACTGTTGCGTCGAATATTTTTGTATGTGTTTCTGTAATATTTAATAGACAAATTAAGATGGGGTTTTGGTTTCCGGGTCAGTACGCTTCCTACTTCGGCCTCATCTTCACTTAACATCAGGTGTGATTGAGGTCAATTTTTGTTGAGAAATTATTCTCGTATGTATATTAGATACCTACTTCCATGGCCAAGACACCCTTTCTTATTTTTTGAAATCCATCCCTTGTACCAAGAATTTCATTCTCTGTAGAAGAAATCCAGTCTTGAATGGTAGGTACCTTGTAATACAAGGCTGCGCCCGCCAACGCGCTGTCAGAGCCGTTCTGCCGAACTTCGAAGCATGGATGGGGAGGAAAGGCTGCGTCACCTACAGATTGACTCAGATACTCACTGGGCACTTATGCGTTCCCAGGTCCTCCCTACTACTGGTATCCTTCCCATTCATACATAACCGTCTCGCCGTACCCCAGGCGAGCTGTACGTATAATGCGTTTCCCCGCGGCAAAAAAAAGGTATATAGGGAAATTAGCGCACAGAACACTTTTATTAGAATTAGCGCGACGCGGTATCTAGCCTAACAAATATTGGTCTATCAATTCTATTCTACAAATATCTACAATTTTTCATTCACTTAGGCGACTTATGCGCGAATACTGGAACGCTTAACTTAAAGAGCTCCGCGTCAGACTGTCACTGTCAGACGTTCAAAGCGACAAAACGATGTTTAAGGACCTCTTTAAGTAGCATTCCAGTATTCGAGCAAGTATGTTTGGTGGCCGATATCAGGATTTTGACTAGCCTTGTAACGTTAATCACCATTTTTGTAACTGCTGACTTCACGAAATAATCAACCCGAAAGCCGGCTATATGATTTTTCATTAAAATATAAATAAAATTAAAATTAATGCTGCATTAAACCTCTTTTACCAAAGAAAGCAAATACTATATAAATAATAAAATATGTGGAATACTGCGGAATGCGGAAAATCGACGTGGCCGATAAAGGCGGTTTTACCCTACATATTGTTATCCGGCCTTTAAAAAAACAAGTGTAATATGCTTATTATCATATCATTGGCTTGACCTTAGCAAAATAGAATAATTAGGAATATAATTTATCTATGGTAGTGACAAATTAAGATGGGGTTTCCGGGTCAGCGGCCTTCACAACATCGGTGTGATTGAGGTCACGTGCTAACTCGTTTTAAGCAAGCAACTGTACAATTTTTGTTGAGAAATTATTCTCGTATGTTTATTAGGTACTTCCATGGCCAAGACAGTATTTCTTCTTTTTTAAGAAACGATCTCTTGTACCAAGAATTTCATTCTCCGTAGAAGAAATCCAGTCTTGAATGGTAGGTACCTAGGTAAATATAATGTCTCCGAGCGTTCATGGAATCGCCGAGGAAATAATATTACCAGACACAAAATATATACCCGAAATTTCGGGGGTTTTCGGGAGGCTTATGTAAGGGGGCCGAAGCCATCATGCCCTTTGTATAATTTGATCTAAAATGTTATTGATTCGGTACTGCTAGCTAACTATTTTGCAAGAGCATCGCGCACACACGCACTCACACACACGCACACACACACAAACACATCCGTTCATAGACCTCCCGCTGCAGGGATATAGACCTTCCCTCGTGACGAGGAAGTTGGAAAAGCATAATTAATTAAATCTGATGTGACGAGGGGATGAACTGCAATGGATTAATCTGTCCGTGCTATGATAGATAGATAAATCGTTTATTTACGAGAATACAGTAGTATCATAGATCTTAATTCCTATAAAAGTTCATTATTTCTCATTAATTATGCAAACAGACATGCAAATATTAGTCAGCAACTCTACATTAATAAAACATAATAAAAAGCAAAAAAAAAATAAAAAAATATGCAAAACATGAACAAGTCAATTGTGTAATAGAGCCGATATATGTATAAAGGAATATGAATGTCAAAAACAATTATACATTATTATTTTTTCTTATATTCCATTTATTCCTTGACACTGTAAAAGCACTGCTCGAGAATCACCTCGTTTGGTTCGATTTGAAAACGCTTGTGTTATGGAACTGCTATGGAGTGAGACATTGTCTTCATGGCCTGCCATCACAAATATCCTACTACTTTTACATCCGCAGTCAGTGTTTCGTTGCTCGCTAGTGAGCACCCGGAAAAGGCCACCAAGCATTAGAGTGACAAGAAGAACACTGGGGCTACAGGGTTATGAGAAGTGTGCTCTGCTTTCTACTAAGGGCCTAGCTGCAGCCAAGTCCCTGTACCAGCTTGCGATTGAAAGCATATTTCACTTCCAAGTGAGCCTGCGAGCATATTTACTTTACTTATTTACTTGCACCACGCACTATTGATTTACGTGTACCCCTGTACACTTGTATACATAAACACGCGTGTGTGGAGCGAGTGTGCATGTTGTACATTTTTCACAATTTTTAATTTATGCGTGTTTGAGTGATAAAATATATATTATTATCTATACATATAATCTCTGTGCATTATCGCGATTTCTAATTTAATAATGTATGGTAATAATTGACTTATAAATAAAAAACGCTACAAGAAAACTCGTATGATATAGATTTCATCAAAGTATATTAGTTGAATAAATACAACGAATCAATATTTGTGAGTAATTCGGGTAATTTTTGAATAAGTTTCGGGTTTTTTTTGTTTCGACTACTGGAAACACTGCCATGAATACTGTTTGGCGTTCCGGTTGTATTGTTCCTTTCCCGGTGCCACCTCCAAGCAATGAGCACTGCACACTCACTCATTGCTTGGAGGTGGCACAGAAAATTCTCGTGTTGCGGAGAAATTGCCGCTAGACTCTCTCCAGTCTGTGCAGTACAAGAACATGGCGAATATCGCAGATTTACTGCTTACGTGGGGCCTAGATGACCTGATTGAAAACTTTAACGGTAAGTTGTCACCATTTATCGCTTAACGTAAAAAGACGCTATCCGACATAGGTAGCTGCATCTGTACCTATCTTTTATTTCGTGATTACGCACTCCAAACCTCCATATACCCTGTGCAATACCCGCGTGGGTATTGCAGGCAGGCGCCCCGTACCAAAGCCACCGCGCCGCCGGCGTCTGCGCCATTTTCAACTCGCCGACATTTTGTCGATGTCCTTGGGTGCAGAAACATGACCATGCCGGCCGGCGGCTTTGGTATACATACCTACTTTTAATGATTGTCCTGAAAATTTAAACATGATACACGCTACACCGTGTCGGGGCCGATGTATACATTAGTGTCCCGACTGCCGGGGCCTTGTCATGGCTTGGCCCCGACATGTAGCATGAATCATGCTTAATTGTCCAAAACTGCTGAACTGAACATGGATCGCGTGGCATCCCAACATACATTGTACTTATAGTTGTACCTAGCCAACCTAGGTACGAATAACTAACCCTTTAGATGTATTTTTCATTTGGTTGTATTATTATGTAGCAATGCTTTGCTATTATTTTGTTTTATTTAATAAGAGTATCACATAGATAGTTTAGTTTACCTTTTTAATTTATATGCAGGCTTGTTGACAATGAGGTATATAACTTTTTTTATGTATACATGTTACATACATATAAGTATATAACACAACCAAATTAAAAAGATATCTAGGTACACTAATAGTTCAATCATACAATGTTTGACACGACCTATCTGTTCAATGACTTTGGAAAATAAAGCTCGACTCTAGGCCATGTTGAATAGACAATAGACTTGTCAGTATTTATTTTATCTGTCTGAGCGTGCTTCCATCTTAGGCCTGATTTTCACCTTAGATCATCAGGTGTGCTGGAGGTCCAGTGCAACACATACAACACAAGTAATTAAATTTCAGAGCATGGCGTTGAAACCAGCCATTTCAAACATATAACTGAAAATATACTTAAAGAGCTGTGTCCCAAAATTTCTACACGCATATATCTCAAAAATAAAATTGACGAGTATTTAACGGCGGAGGTATGAAATATTTATTTTTAATTTCTATATAGTTTTGCTAACAAATAATAAAATCATCTCTAATAAAAGTTATAGATTTATTAAAAATGCAAAAGCCGGTTCCACTGTTGCATCAGCTGAGAACAACAAGTGGCGCAAATATCCAGGTCTGAGTGATGATGATATTTGCTCCTGAAACGTTTGAGCCGTGTGGACCAGACGTTCATCGTCTCTTTCGAGAGTTATCTGAGTGTCTTGTTGAAGTCTCAAATGACCGAAAGGCTGGCTTGTACCTCGCACAAAGGCTTAGTCTGGCTATACAGCGAGGCAACGCTGCCAGCCTTCTTGTTACACTGCCTGTAGTCCGGGACCTGGGACAAATTTTTTATTTAGCGAGTATTTATATAAGTTTATTGTTGTATTGTATTATTATATTTATTGCTAAAATAAATAGTAAAATAATATAGCACCTGCCAACCAATCAACAGCATTTCTTATTTCAGAGTAAAACTTCAACAGTGTCATCCATGCCAAGTTCTTCTCAAAACATTGATTACAGCAGCGTGAGCGAACTTGAATCTGAGATAGATGAGGAAGTGCTACTGGATTTGATAAGAACAAGACCTCCCTTTCCGGAATTTGACCTGAAAACCTTACTTTCGACATCACCTTGTGGAAATAATATACTAACTTACTACACGAAGAATAGGGTACTGACTCCCAAACACCGGAACCATCTGACGGACATTATAATTAGGAAGCTTTTTACATGGATTGTACATCAGTAAGTATTGATTACTCTTTTGTTTAATATTTATGATATCAAATATACAGGTAGTACAAAAAACCTGACAAAGTGCAAGTCATCTCAGACACCGAGGGTTCCCCATATCTGTCTCACACTCACATCACTCATAGTCTGACTCACACTTTGTCAGTTTATAAGACCTAAATATTTTAAAGGTTATGCCTAGTATCTAAAGAAAATCATTGGCATTTTTTTTTAAGTATACATTTGTTTATATAATCCCAAAACTAAATAGTTATCAACTGTATTTCACAATACAAGCCTAGTTGTTTAGTGTGGAAATAGATGGTGTTGTGAGGAATATCCGAAAATATTTTAGTCCTGTTTGATTACGAAAATATTCATAGAAACCTTATTAAGTATTCTTTATTATTTAAACCTCAAATATTCTTTGTGGGTACATAACTCTATTGCTCATGGGCATGCACTTGCCCAGTTTTTTATATATATCAATTGCTTTCCAGCCGCATTAATTATGAAGAGTATAATATACTTACGTCCAAAATTATAGCACTTTTCCCATCAGAAAATGCTGGAACATATTTTGTTCCTCCAATAAAAAAAAGAGACTCGATCACTGGAAGACCAGTTTTTGCCAAGGGCAAACTTGTTGATAAAACCCGCAATATTCTATATAGATCTGGGGATCGTAAAAGGAAATTATCTCAAAAGGAAAATATTGACTGCACTAAATCTAAACAACCCAAAAACTTGGAAGAACTAAAAGGTTCTTTTGTTTTTTTTATTACTTTAAACTGGTAGTTTGCAGTAGTTTGCAGTAGTAATACAAATTCACTTTGTGCTCATATGGCTGTTATTCTATCAGGTGAGCCAAATCCCCTGTGTAACAACTAGTATGTAAATTTCGAGAATGCTTTTATTGGAAATGACGAACACAATTAATGTTGTAAAATTGCTATTGGTCTTCCTAAGACATAAAAAGAAATAATAAAATAAAATCAACTGCACTATGGCATTTTTTGAAGTTCAATAAATTTATCTAATACTTTGTTTGAAGAAGTATGTACTGAAAATGTTATACGAGTACCTATATTTTGCAAAGGCCTTTCATTGTAATACCCCACATGGTATATTTAAATAAAAAATTCTTTCTATAACCATCTAGTGCCATTATATCTCCCCCCTCCACGGATAAACGACGCCATTTTTCATATTCAGGAAAGAGTACTGCTGAATACACCAGCGCCACCAACCACCACCAACAATAATATTACTGTTGTTGGTAATTATACCAACAGGCGGTACTCTAAAAGTTTATTATTTTACTGAAATCCTTCCCTATTTATGTCAGCAGTTTTGTAGTTTGTGATAGATAGTTTGTTTGTTTGTAAACGCTTTATTGTACAAAAAGGCAATACATTAATTTTGCATTGATACATAAATTGAGTACAACGGCGGACTTATCCCAAAGAGGGATTTCTTCCAGTCAACCATAGGGTTAGTTAGAAAACAGCAGATAGTTTGTTGTAGTTTGAGTTTTAATTGTGCAGTAGTAGAGATATTTTGCTGTAGTTTGACTTTTAATAGTGCAGCAATAGGTTTTAGTTTCCTGGTTGTATTTTAAAGAAAGTTGAAATTTTTAATTTGTGTATTACGTTGGTACCAAAGTGTGCATATTGCGTGCGTGCGTGTTCGCGCGAGGATAAGATGTTAGAACATTTTGAAATGTTTTTATATAAAAGGTATCGATTTATATAAGTAATCATATTTATAATTACACATGACAATAAATATGATTTATTATATATTATTATTAAATATGATTATAAATCAATACAACTTTAGGATTCTTTTGTAATGCACTAGTGCTTTAATTAATGTTATATTTGCCAGATATACATGAAGATGATATTATTTGGCTAAGGACCAACACAGAACCTTGGGAAGATGTCATAAATAAATGGAAATGTACATTTGACCTCCGCAAACACACAGATTATGAAACAGTTACGGCTTTTATGGAAGGATGGCCCATTCTCAATGATGTTAGAAGTGATGTCTTGGTGAGTGATTCAGATTCTTTTACTTTCGAGTGATTAATGTAAGGAAGTATTGCGAAAGCAAAGCAAGTATCGATCTGAATTTTAGGATTCCATACCCAAACTTTCAAACGGAACCCTATTACTAAGACTCCGCTGTCTGTCTGTCTGTCTGTCTGTCTGTCTGTCTGTCTGTCTGTCTGTCTGTCTGTCTGTCTGTCTGTCTGTCTGTCTGTCTGTCTGTCTGTCTGTCTGTCTGTCTGTCTGTCTGTCTGTCTGTCTGTCTGTCTGTCTGTCTGTCTGTCTGTCTGTCTGTCTGTCTGTCTGTCTGTCTGTCTGTCTGTCTGTCTGTCTGTCTGTCTGTCTGTCTGTCTGTCTGTCTGTCTGTCTGTCTGTCTGTCTGTCTGTCTGTCTGTCTGTCTGTCTGTCTGTCTGTCTGTCTGTCTGTCTGTCTGTCTGTCTGTCTGTCTGTCTGTCTGTCTGTCTGTCTGTCTGTCTGTCTGTCTGTCTGTCTGTCTGTCTGTCTGTCTGTCTGTCTGTCTGTCTGTCTGTCTGTCTGTCTGTCTGTCTGTCTGTCTGTCTGTCTGTCTGTCTGTCTGTCTGTCTGTCTGTCTGTCTGTCTGTCTGTCTGTCTGTCTGTCTGTCTGTCTGTCTGTCTGTCTGTCTGTCTGTCTGTCTGTCTGTCTGTCTGTCTGTCTGTCTGTCTGTCTGTCTGTCTGTCTGTCTGTCTGTCTGTCTGTCTGTCTGTCTGTCTGTCTGTCTGTCTGTCTGTCTGTCTGTCTGTCTGTCTGTCTGTCTGTCTGTCTGTCTGTCTGTCTGTCTGTCTGTCTGTCTGTCTGTCTGTCTGTCTGTCTGTCTGTCTGTCTGTCTGTCTGTCTGTCTGTCTGTCTGTCTGTCTGTCTGTCTGTCTGTCTGTCTGTCTGTCTGTCTGTCTGTCTGTCTGTCTGTCTGTCTGTCTGTCTGTCTGTCTGTCTGTCTGTCTGTCTGTCTGTCTGTCTGTCTGTCTGTCTGTCTGTCTGTCTGTCTGTCTGTCTGTCTGTCTGTCTGTCTGTCTGTCTGTCTGTCTGTCTGTCTGTCTGTCTGTCTGTCTGTCTGTCTGTCTGTCTGTCTGTCTGTCCATTTGTCACCGGGCTGTAGCTCATGAACCTTGATAGACAGTTGAAATTTTCACAGATGATGTATTTCTGTTGCCACTATAACAACAAATACTAAAAAACAAAATAAAATCTATATTTAAGGGGGCTCCCTTACAATAACCGTGATTTTTTTGCTCGTTTTTGCTCGATATTGATAATGTTAACAGGTAGACACTTTAAATATTCACAGAACATTGAGTCATATATTAAATTTAAAAATAAATAAATTAAAATAAAATTAATATTTAAGGGGGGCTCCCATACAACAAACGTGATTTTTTGCCGTTTTTATAGCTAATGGTACGGAAGTCTTCGTGCGCGAGTCCGACTCGTACTTGGCCGGTTTTTACATGGGTATTGTATTTCTTGCTCTAACAGAGCTTAAAAATCGGTGTTTGTCCATTGCTCCAGACTTAAATGTATCTGTTCCTGTCCTCTGTTTTAAATTCCAATAACGGTTCTATAGCTTGACAGATCTACAAACCTAAGGGTTGGATTTGGATGAAAAATATTTCATCCAAATCCAACCATGTAATAACATCGAAGTATTAAATCGGCAGATCTACAAACCTATGATTTGCAACCTCATGGGTTGGATTTGGATGAAATATTACTATTTTCTCTACAGCTATTTTTATATTTTCTCATTCTTGAAGATTTAATGAACTGAGTACAGTACTCGTATTTTTTTTTAGATCAATTTAGACTTTGATGCCCTGTACCCTGGCAGACCAAACAAATTTCACCTGTTTTGGAACACATTCATCGAAAAAATTCAAGAAATTGTAAATCCAAAATCAAAAGAAGACACAGCAGCTTTGGTGGACTATATAAGTGGATTAGATAAAGATGGTAGGTAGTATTAATGTAATTCAATTTGTCTTACCTGTCTATGGTTGTATATAAAATAAATCATACCTGAAAACTACAAATAACAGTTATTCAGTGTTATAAGCTATCCTCTGCTCTACATCGTAATGTGAAATGACGATCGAGACGAATTGCTCTTTCACATTTCACACTTTGGTACGATGTTATAAATTTTTGTGAAGTAAGGTGAATTATGCGTATATAACTAGTACAATGAGATGGTAGGTGAAATTAAATTTCCGTGCTCTAAGTAAATCAATATATTACTGTCTTAATAATTATTAAATCAAACAAATGAATATTATGCACGAATACATCTAAACGAAGGCACAGGTATTAGTTTCCTTGGGGGTCTCTTTCATTCATATACTGTACTTTTAAGTTGTTAAAATCGTTTCATTTCAAAAGCTATCTTTATGTCAAAGTTGAGGTTCCTTCCTAGGTCTGCTGGAACAGCTTAACCATTCTAATTATCTTGGCCGTGCGCTACGATCCTAATAATATTGCAATCATTATTTTGTTCTAGATGATAAACTTCCTTTGCAAATGAAGTTACTGTGCTTGTTGATACCACCAAAGGGTCGCGTGAGCAAACGACAAAAGTTTTCAACGGCGGAGTGCATTGAAAGCTTCGTTGTCAAAGTTGAGGTAATTCATAATAGTAAAGAATAATTTTTTAGGGCTTCGTACTGTAAAGGTAAGACTTGGTTGATCACTAAGCCTTCGCCGTCTCTCTCTACGGCTGATGAAAATAAAAGTAAATAGAAGCAATACTGAAAGTTTAAATTTCTTTTTACAAAATGCCAATAAACTTATTTGGCGCAGTGGTTAGTGGGTATTTCTGCTGCGCCAATGGTAGCGGGTTCGAGTCCCGCTAGGCGCAAATGTTTAAGTGATGAACACTGCTGTTTGTACCCGAATCAAGAATGTTTATAATATGTATATATTTACAAAAAAGAACAACTTTTTGGTTATGTAATTTATACAATAATAGTTACGTAGGTTGAAATTTTCACAGAACTTCACGGTGTTCTATGGCGTAATGACGACCTGTTTGGTGTAGTGGTTAGAAACTCGCTTAGAAGGTCGCGGGTTCGAATCCCGCTAGGGGCATATATTTGTATGATGAATACGGACATGTGTACCCGAGTTATCGATGTTTTTCATTTATATATGTATTTATTTACAAAAAAAAATGTATTTGTGTAGTTTATCAATCATCTGGTATCCACAACACAAGCCTAGTTGCTTCGTGTGGAACTAGATGGCGCTGTCTGTATATGTCCAAGTAACTATAACAAATAATAAAATAATCGAAAGTTTGAGAATCGAGAGGCTATGGAAAACGGGTTGTAATAAATTGTCTTATAATTTTACATTTATACTTATTCACAATTTAAAAATAAATAATTATTTCATTACATAACTAAGTTGCTTTCATTATTGTTTTGTGTGCTTATGGTTATTTGTAAGTTGGTATACCATTTAAATATATAAATACCATCGATGGTTTTTTTAGCGACCCTCACCATAGAGTTGGGGATATGTTGTGTGGTAGTACGAAAACTATTGCACGGGTTCGACTCGCAATGGACATGAACAAAAAACTATAAAAATTTTCAATTTAAGATAATCTTTCATAATTCATGATACAAGTATTATGTTACGTTTAAAATAAATTATTTTACATTATTCTATATTTAAGAATTAAACATAGTTATTAGAAAGGAATGTTTACTTTACAGAAACCAGGAGATATTCAAAAAACGATTGATGATATCGTAAAAAATGCTTCAAGACAAGGAAATACTGTACAACCGTACGTCATCCATTGCCGTGCTAAAGCTGAAGACCACGAAGATACGTTCTATTTAGTTATAGATACGGTTAGATATGTGTTTAAGTCAGCCTATAAGGCCTTTGATACATTATTTAAAACTTACCACGCTCTACACATCTCATATCCGAAACCGGCTTACCACTTGTATTTGCTGATACAAAAGTGCATTTATGACATAGATACTCAATACGATGTGGTCCCACCTTATATCATGGACATGATTTCAAAAGTGAAATGCTAGCAAGTAAATAATATTAAATAAGTTTTGCGTATTTGCAGTCAAGCTAAAGTTGGTTTTGAAAATGTCATACATAATCCGAATATTCTGTTTTCAAAATATATTTTCTTTATTGATTTTTTTTACAACAACGGATTATTTTCAAATTTCCTTATGAAGACTGTGGGCGTGTTAATTAGTTTCGTGTATTTGCAGTCAAGTTAAAGTTTTTAAAATGTTATGTTCGATATGTAAATCCGAATACCCCGATTTCAGAACATATTTTGTTCATTTGAATTTTTTTCATAACATAACGGATTATTTTAAATGTCCTTATGAAGACTGTGGGCGTGTTTATAACACCAAATCTGCTTTAAAAAAACATTTATCTACTTACCATGGTGTTCAGGACAAAAATGAAGCTTGTATGTCAGAAATTGAAAACGAACGTTTCACTGACACAGTGGCTATTAACACTGATGATATTGATGAATCTGCCAATGTTTCGGAATCAACTGTACGCAGTAATGACCATCGCAATGAAAATTCATTGTTGTCAAATTTTAAAATGGAACTAAACAAATTACTTCTTTCGTTTTTGTCTCATTTATACAGTATTTCTAATTTACCTAGAACTGTAATTGAAACTATAGTACAATTAGTGACGAATTTATTTAAATCAGAACCTATCCCAATATTAAAAAATGCTTTGAATAGTAGTACAACAGATCAATGTTCGACAATGCTATCTCTACTTCAAAGTTCCTTTGAAAACATAGGAACTGATTACAAGAGAATAGAATATTTTAAAAGTTTACGTTCATATACTGAGCCAGTTCCAAAAACTGATATGTGTCTTATTATCAAAAATTACTTGACACTAAATATTTTTCACTAAAAACGTTAAATTACTTCGAATAAAATACTTCAATTATTTGAAAACGGAAAAAAATTGTCCACCATCAGTTACTACGCAACATCTGCTTAATGGCCAGCTAATTTTTTCAGCTTCAGAAATGTTATGTCTCGTTCGGAACTTCAGATTTATCATAGGTGACGTAGTGAATGTAATGGACGACCCCACATGGCTTCATTATTTAAACTTATTAGAGATAACAGAAATACTAACGTCTCAAGTTTTTACACACGAACTTCTTGATTATTTGAAACACTTGATCGAAAATTATTTAGAAAATCTGCAAAATATATTCCACTGCTCTTTAAAACCGAAACACCATTTCCTTTTACATTATCCAACAGTAATTAAACAAACTGGTCCCCCCATATTAATCAGTGCTTTTAGCTCAATCAACTTCTTGTAGGAAAAACTTACCTTTAACACTTGCAACGAGACATCAATTGAAAAGTAGTTACAGATTAATGTCACAGAACGGTTTTGCTGACCGTATTTCTCATGGTAAAGTAATTCATGTCCACAATTACCCAAATTAATTGAGTGAAACTGAGTATATTTGCGTCGAATATTACGAAATTAATGGAGTAAAGTATAATGATAAAAATGTTCTTTTGTACAAGTATGGCGTTCATTATCCACGTTTTTATAAAATAGATAAAACATTTTTAAAGGAAAGTGATCAACAAATGGTATCATTTTTGTGTACAGTCCTAGAAACGATCGATTACTCTTCCCATTATATGGCATTTGTCGTAGAAAGTACGGTCCAGGAAAAATTAGTAACTTTGGAGGAATGTGATAGTACAACACCTCCTTTAATCAGAGAGTTCAATCAGTATTTTTATGTGGATTTACAAAGATAAGCAGTGGAAAAATAATAATAATTTGCCCAAAGAGAATCGTGGCTCGTTGTGTTTGTGGAGGGTAGTGGTGGTAGCATTAGCCACCGTATGTTCCGTACGTAATATTAACATAAGGTTAACAAAGGTCCAGAATCATTTTAATTTTAAATTCTCATAATTAATTAAGTCAAATAAATGGTCACCTAAAGGGGATCTACTTTCATATCTAAATTCGTGTGATACGTCGGATATCGTCTGATATTTCATGACATTTACAGATGATAGATTAAACTTATAATAATCACATAAGGTTTTACTTACCTGACCGACGACGATTTTTTATAATTTACTAAGAAGTTCGAGCTTTTTAAAATTATTAAGTCGAGAGGTACATGACAGTAAAACATTTAAAGAAATACTTAAATAAAGCATCATGGTCGGTACATATACGTTACATACCGACCAACTTTCGATAGGAATATAAATTATCTAAGCATCATATGGAAATCAATGGTATCTGAAACATGAGGTACACATAGAGTTCATTTATTTCTTTGTCATCTTATACTGAAATTCATATTGCAAACCGTTGGCCCGTACGAGGCGAGTACATTGCGTAGGTACAGACCAATTTTAACTGAACTTTCTGTAGAGTACCCTATAGGTACAATTATTTAATACTAGGTACTGAATAGTACAAAATAAGTATAATAATCCAACAGCGTATATTTAAAAATAAATTTTGGACGGTACCCGATGTATCACACCTAAATTCTATTTTGCAGTTGTTATATTGATTAACAAGGCATGCGCCATTCTATTTATTTGATCTTTAGAAGATGTTCTTTTAGTTAACATAATATTATCACTGTATAATTAAACTACACTTATAATATTACAAAATATACATTATAAATGTCATGTATGTACCTACATGAAACATATATATTTTTTCTAATTTGATTCTATTTTTTTACTGTCGTCGCTGGCGTTGGCTATAATATAGATAAACGTCAAGATAGCGGGATCACTGCCTGTATTTAGCTGTCCTTACCATTGTTTTTTGTACCCATTTTGTACTAATATGTACCCGCTTAGATGACGCATCAAGATAGCGGGATCATGCACTTACATTGAAACTACTAATTAAACTTACATCTCTGAGACTATGTACCGATTTCGTACCTCTAAATATTATATAACATTACCCGAATAATGCGTAGTTATTTTTTATTTAATTATAAAATTTTAAGGCTTCCAGATTATGAATAGCAACGGTCACTGTTGAATAAATCGCAGAATTGTCAGTATAATAATAATAATGTTTATTTCCTGAAAGCCTACTTAAAAGTACAATCTGTTAAAAATATTTTATAATGTATGTAATTAATTAACATAATAACATTAGAGAGTAATCTGAGGCCAAGAAACATACGAGGGAGTAGTTGACGCTAAAATGGGCCTAAATGAGTTTTAACTTAATGGCATGAAGCCATCATTATCCTCTCGATGCGTCATAGCTTAACGTTGTCTTAGACTAAGCGGGTACAAACTATTACAATGGCCATGGTAAAAACTGCTAAATATTGTCATGCCGCTATCTTGACATTTATTAATATACAGCGATTTGATAATCAAGACATTTCCGAGTTGATCCTTTATCGGGCATAGTAGGGTACATTTCATTGACCACCTAAGTAATCTGACTTATTTCAGATCTTTAGTTTTTTAAATTTATGAAACTGCTATTAAAATAAAAAGCAATAAACATATTAACGAGTTTCTTGCCGAGTTGTATTTTTAATGAGTTCCCTATATTTCGATACTGTTGCAAATACCATGATCGCGGGATAACTGGCGTATTGCGGGCGGTAGGTTTAAGATGCGATGGGCGATCATGGTGCTTGAAACAACATCGAAATATCGTAACTCATTAAAAATCCAGCACGGTAAGAAACCCGTTAACATGTTAAATGTTTGTATATTGACCGTGTAAACTTTGTACAAAATAAAAAACATTGTAATTACTGAATTTGTTGTTTTTTTGGTTCGTCAAATAGGTCTCCTTCGTAATAGGCATTGTACAGTGTTCATCTACACTACAAATACTAATTCCAAGCTAGCTGAGTTCTGCTAAAATGTAGGGGCCTTCTTAAATAGTGCACATATTTTTAGAGGGTTTTACCCATCTATCCACAACTCGCGAATTCAACTGTTTCATATTCAGTTCAAATACCCGCCGTACCGAAATGTATGAAACAGTTTGTTTTTTTTTTTGTATTTGTGATAAATACTAGAATGATTCGTTCTGTGAAAACATGGTATATGGAAAGCCCCTACATATTGTTACTGAATATATGATTGTATTGATGTTAAATAACTGAATATTTTGTACTGTGAAAACATGGTTTATGCGAAGCCTCTACATAATGTAACTGAAGAGATGTTTGTATTGATGTTAATTACTTGAATGTTTCATACTGTGAAAACATGGTTTATATGAAGCCTCTGCATAATGTAACTGAAGATTTGTTTGTATTGATGTTAAGTTATTGAATGTTTCATACTGTGAATACATGGTTTATATGAAGCCTCTGCATAATGTAACTGAAGATTTGTTTGTATTGATGTTAAGTTATTGAATGTTTCATACTGTGAAAACATGGTTTATATGAAGCCTCTGCATAATGTAACTGAAGATTTGTTTGTATTGATGTTAAGTTATTGAATGTTTCATACTGTGAATACATGGTTTATATGAAGCCTCTGCATAATGTAACTGAAGATTTGTTTGTATTGATGTTAAGTTATTGAATGTTTCATACTGTGAATACATGGTTTATATGAAGCCTCTGCATAATGTAACTGAAGATTTGTTTGTATTGATGTTAAGTTATTGAATGTTTCATACTGTGAATACATGGTTTATATGAAGCCTCTGCATAATGTAACTGAAGAGATGTTTGTATTGATGTTAAATTATTGAATGTTTCATACTGTGAAAACATGGTTTACGTGAAGCCTCTGCATTTTATAATAGAAGATATTTGTATTAATGTTAAATAACTACTCAATGTATTATTATTTGAAACATGCTTATTTACAGTGTATGCTGTTAGTTGAATAGATACTTGTATTAATTAGATTCATATCTAACGAAAAACATAAATTATTAAAATCATCTCTACAGTTAACAGTATCAGTTAAACATGTGTTCTCAGTATGAAACATTGGAGTATTGCCTCAATACAAATACTTCTTCAGTTAAGAATAGCAGAGGCTTCACAAGAACATGTGTACTCAGTATGAAACATTCGAGTGTTGCCTCAATACAAATACTTCTTCAGTTAAGAATAGCAGAGGCTTCCAACAAGAACATGTGTTCTCAGTATGAAACACTCGAGTGTTGCCTCAATACAAATACTTCTTCAGTTAAGAATAGCAGAGGCTTCACACAAGAACATGTGTTCTCAGTGTGAAACACTCGAGTGTTGCCTCAATACAAATACTTCTTCAGTTAAGAATAGCAGAGGCTTCACACAAGAACATGTGTACTCAGTATGAAACATTCGAGTGTTGCCTCAATACAAATACTTCTTCAGTTAAGAATAGCAGAGGCTTCACACAAGAACATGTGTTCTCAGTATGAAACACTCGAGTGTTGCCTCAATACAAATACTTCTTCAGTTAAGAATAGCAGAGGCTTCACACAAGAACATGTGTACTCAGTATGAAACATTCGAGTGTTGCCTCAATACAAATACTTCTTCAGTTAAGAATAGCAGAGGCTTCACACAAGAACATGTGTTCTCAGTATGAAACACTCGAGTGTTGCCTCAATACAAATACTTCTTCAGTTAAGAATAGCAGAGGCTTCACACAAGAACATGTGTTCTCAGTGTGAAACACTCGAGTGTTGCCTCAATACAAATACTTCTTCAGTTAAGAATAGCAGAGGCTTCACACAAGAACATGTGTACTCAGTATGAAACATTCGAGTGTTGCTTCAATACAAATACTTCTTCAGTTAAGAATAGCAGAGGCTTCACACAAGAACATGTGTTCTCAGTATGAAACACTCGAGTGTTGCCTCAATACAAATACTTCTTCAGTTAAGAATAGCAGAGGCTTCACACAAGAACATGTGTTCTCAGTGTGAAACACTCGAGTGTTGCCTCAATACAAATACTTCTTCAGTTAAGAATAGCAGAGGCTTCACACAAGAACATGTGTTCTCAGTATGAAACACTCGAAGTGTTGCCTCAATACAATTACTTCTTCAGTTAAGAATAGCAGAGGCTTCACACAAGAACATGTGTTCTCAGTGTGAAACACTCGAGTGTTGCCTCAATACAAATACTTCTTCAGTTAAGAATAGTAGAGGCTTCACACAAGAACATGTGTACTCAGTATGAAATATTCGAGTGTTGCCTCAATACAAATACTTCTTCAGTTAAGAATAGCAGAGGCTTCACACAAGAATATGTGTACTCGGTATGAAATATTCGAGTGTTGCCTCAATAAAAATACTTCTTCAGTTAAGAATAGCAGAGGCTTCACACAAGAACATGTGTACTCAGTATGAAACATTAGAGTATTGCCTCAATACAATTACTTCTTCAGTTAAGAATAGCAGAGGCTTCACCTAAGAATATAATCTTCTCAGTATGAAACATTCGAGTGTTGCCTCCATACAAATACTTCTTCAGTTAAGAAAAGCAGGGGCTTTACAGAAGAAAATGTGTTCTCAGTATGAAACATTAGAGTATTGCCTCAATGCATGTACTTCTTCAATTAAGAATACCAAATGCTTCACCTAAGAACATTTGTTCTCAGTATAAAACAGTAAGAGTATGGCCTCAATACAAATACTTCTTTAGATAAGAATACCAAAGGCTTCACTTAATAACATTTATTCTCAGTATGAAAAACTCGAGTGTTGCCTCAATACAAATACTTCTTCAGTTAAGAATAGCAGAGACTTCCCACAACAAGATGCGTTCTCTCTATGAAACATTAGAATGCTTGCTTCAATACAAGTATTTCTCCAATCACGAATGGTAGATGCTACGCCCTAGAACATGTTTTCTCAGTATGAAATAATTGAGTTCTCTCATCAATACAAATATCTCTCCAGTTAAGAATACCCAAAAATTTATAAATTCTTCAATTAAAACTACTATTTTTCTTTATTGGCTTATTCTTTAACTAAGTAAACAGTACATTCTTGTATAAAGACAAGACGTTTTACTTAAACCAAGACAATAATTGTTTTCGCCATATATGAAACAGCGATATTCTTGTTCAATAAAATATTCTTCAGTTAAGACAAGCCTCTTTCTTGTAAAGACTTCTCATGTATATTCTCTAACCAAGAAAACAGCACGTTCTTCAACAAGAATTGAGAAATCTTGATTCAACAATGTCTTTTCTTATATAAAGACAATAAACTGAAACAATATTTTACTGAAACCAAGACAATAATTGTTTTCGCCATATATGAAACAGCGATATTCTTGACCAATAACATATTCTTCAATAAAGACAAGCCTCTTTCTTCATTAAGATTAGGACTGGCTTCACATTATTATTCTCTAACCAAGAAAACAGCAAGTTCTTCAACCGAAACTACGGAAATCTTGATTCAAGAGTGTGTTTTCTTATATAAAGAATTAAACCAAGAAAATAATTTACTCAAAACAAGAAAATATTGTTTTCGCCATATATGAAACAGCGATATTCTTGACCAATACGATATTGTCTTTAGTTAAGACATCCTTTTTTTCCGTGTAATAATAAAAAATCGAATGCAAACATGACGGCTGACGGCGACCGTATTCTCTTAAAAAAATATATATCCTAAAACACTCCCGCAATTGTGGCGGATTCGACTACACCTTATTTATTAAAATCCGTCAAGCAATTAAAAAGGTTAGTCAAGTGTGAGTCGGATTCGTATCCTGAGGGTTCGTAACATCACCATTGACAAACTTTTGATGGCCCTTTCTTTGAAACGACTTTTTTGCAGTGAAAATACCTTCACCGTATCTATAAAACCAGATTTATTGTTTAAATCTATCACCACAGACCACACACAATATCGTTTATCACGCAGTATATCGCGCGCATCTGTCAGAATGCTGCTGTACGACTGTTATGTCGCTCATTTTAACAAATGACCGCGATAAAATCTGTGGTAAACTATATCGGAAGTTGTCATGCTATCACTGGTGGTGTCGCTCTCATTCCGTACAGTGATATAATAACCAATGGATGCTTCACATTTTAATTACCTAGACGGCAAAGACCTACTTTTTCTGGTCAATGAGTTAAAATGAAATTTACCTTTATTCCAATGTGGATAGGGAAATCTGATGCTAACGCAGGCTGTGGATGTAGTGCCGGCAGGAGCGGCAGTGGTAGAGGACAGGACATCATAGTTGCGCCAACCTGGAATAACAGATAACATAACGTGAACAATAATAATAACTTCAAGATAATTCCGCTGCCATTGTAACTCATATCAACTAGATTGTTACACAACTCATAACAACAGTGTTATTCGACATGGGGTCAACTGAAGGTAGAAGGTGCACAACTAATAGGTACAATTCTATCATTTTTGGGAGCTGGGCGAAGTATACCAAGCGTTTTTGTCATTCAGGTAGTCACTAATTTTGTAATAACCTTTTTTTCTTAATGTGGTTTTGACATGGTTTTCAAGTTGTTTTTCATTTAGAACAATGATAATTTTCTCAGGTATAAGGTTATAAAAACGTATACAGTGTCCCATAAATGACGTATTAACTTTGCTCAGTCTGAACATAGGGGTGGCTAATTTGGCCTTATATCTCAAATTTAAGTTATGCTTATCACTATTTTTTGGGAATGCAGAAATATTTTTTCGTACGTACATAATATTCTCATAAATAAATTGTGAAGGAACAGTTAAAATATCAATTTCTTTGAACCTGTCCCGAGGAGAGTCATATCGACGCAGATTATATATTGCGCGGACTGGCCTCTTTTGCAAAATAAAAATATTTTCAGTATCAAAGCAAAATACCGTATGACATGATATTGTGGAAGTAGCTAAAGTAATTATTTATCCACTATGTAGAGATATAAAATAACTCCTCCAGTATGGAGGTATCTTTGGTTCTTTTGTCTAGGATGAGCAATCTTGACCGTATGTTATGTACTTAATGTTCGGTCGTGGAAATATTCGAGGCGTTTCAATACTTATACAAATATTAATAGTAGATTGTTAACCAAGGGCTGTATGACATCAATTGCATACGAGGTTTTTATAATTAGCCTGAGTATGCAAAATTGATGCTTACACCCGAGATAAACACTCTGCTTTACATATCGATTGTGAGGTAAGTAAAAACAAGAAAGCAGGTTTCTATGAACATTTATTAAAGAGAAACATGTGTATTTAATTAAAATTTTGGCACGCAAGCGCGTAAAATCGTGCTGGCCAGTTTGATTTTTAACGATTTCAACTAACATACGATGTGACTGCGAAACAAATAGTTCGATATTTTAAATAAAATCTTCATAAATTCTAATATAAATTGTCTCGATTCCGATTCAAGTAAATAATCGATACCGAGAAAAAAAAATTACTTTTTAAAAATATTCTTCTTGCAGTATGAGTATGACAGTTCTTTTTTCAAATTCCAAAACCTATGCTGTAATGCTAACATTACATGGTAGGTTTTGAAACCTATGCTGTAATGATATCCATACACCCCGGCATTCAGGGAAGTAAGTGACTACTTACAGAGCAAGAGATATGTAAATTATATTAAAACGAAAAACGGGGATAAAACGTACCTAGTGTAATCAAGTTGTCACTGTAAAACAATAGAAAAATGAATATTCATTAAAAAAAGAAACAAACTAATATGCAACCCAACAACTTATCTTGAAAAAATACAGTTATTGATTAAATGGGCGAATGCACCTTCAAAAGTATTACCTGTCAAAATATGACATGTCTTATGAAGGCAACAGTGATAAATATTTATGTGAAAAACTGAGCGGCGGAAGCGGCAATGCACTTCAAATTTTGGAAAAACTACAAACTCAATAAGTCCAGAAATTGTCTGGTGATTTAATTCAGTTCATCATTTCACCAAGTCATGTCAAGGAATTGTAAACCATCGAAATATTTCGGTAATAGGTACTGCTTGATGTTACATGGTTTTAAACATAAAAAGTTGCGTCCATTCTTCAACAATCTTGGGACCTTTAACTCTAGGGTGAATTGAAACATACTGGGGATAGGTTTGATGGAAAGCCATGTTTGATGGAACTCGGTGAAACCGTTTCGAAGATACCTATTTAGCTTTTAATATGGTTATGGTCTATCAGGATATTATAATCATTGCTCAAATTATAGTTATCTCCCACAGGTGTACCTACTTACAAAGCAAAATTAATCTGGGAAATATATGGAAGACCGACGGTCCTGCGAATCTCCTGTTACAATGCAATACAATACAATTAATATCCTTTATTGTACACCAACAGTTATAGTAGGAACTTAATAAAAATACCTATAAGTATAAAAAACGAAAAATCCGACAGCATATTTAGCATTTCGCCGACGCCATGTATGACGACGACGACGACGACGACGACGACGCTATGACACTTCAGGGATCAAGACGAATCAAACGACATCACGCAGTTTGAAATCGGTCAAGCCGTCTAGGCTACAGGAGGTAACATAGAAATATACATATATACATACACTCGAAAGACATTACCCCCCTTCCTTGGGCAGTCGGGTAAAAATATAGTAGGTACAATATCGGCCTTATCACTGTTACCTAAATTACCCGGTCCGGTTGTCAGAGATAAGATAGCCAGTCCCCCAAATCTGTTGGGGTTTCGGGGTCAGTACGCTCCCACCTTCGACTTCATCTTCACTTAAAATCAGGTGTGATTGAGGCCAAGTACGATCCTGTTTTGCATTAAAAAAAAATACAATTGCAGAAAACACTATAAATATATCCAATTATTTAACTACAGACAACCAAGCCCCAAAATACCAACAACTCGTGAAGCTGGTAATAAAAACGAAACATTTTCACCCATTAATAAAATATTTAAAAAACAAAATACAGCACCGAAAACTAACCTAATAACTCGTACGTTCCCAACAGTGTATTTCCACCGATACATATCGATAAAACTCGTACACATCAATGCAACGATCGGATACGTCGAAAACAATTTAGTTAGCGATGTATTCGAAAAGCTCGGATAAACTTGGTAGATATGCCTCTCTAATATTCCGTGTGGGCCGCTTTTCCCGTTGAAAACGCCATGAATAATATATTGGCGCGGATGTAGGGCCGGCCGCGGGATCAGCCGGAATTACTCGAGCTCCATGACAAATATAAGCGTATTACAGGAATACGCGAGGCACACTGGGAATTTAACGCTATCAATAAGTGAAAAATTAATAACGAAGTTATACATGTGCATGACATACTTCTCACGAGGACTACATTTAATTATATCCTGACAGCTAAAAACAAAATTTGTTCAACTCCTTCACAGTTGTTCATATCACAACATTACTTAGTACCGTGTTAGCTACTTAGCTTATGTTGCTCTGGCTTCGTAGTAAATCATCATATTCTAAAACTTGTCA
This sequence comes from Oegoconia quadripuncta, assembly GCA_949316235.1. Lineage (NCBI taxonomy): Eukaryota > Metazoa > Arthropoda > Insecta > Lepidoptera > Autostichidae > Oegoconia > Oegoconia quadripuncta. Next base: position 19,967,178 of record OX438753.1, on the reverse strand, counting down.
CTTAGCTGGCAATAGGGCCCATTCGCAACTAGCCATATTAACAACTGGTCATATTCGCGACTGCACATATTCGCAACTGATCATCTTGGCAAGTGGTCATAATCATAAGGGATCATCTTCGCAAATGGGCATCGTCGCAACTGGCCATATTCACAACTAATCATCTTCGCAACTGCTCATAATCAAAACTAATCATCTTCGGCAACTGGTCATATAGCATATCGTCATATCTATAACTGGCCAAATTAACGACTTATCATATTCGCAGTTAGTTATCTTCACAACTGGTCATATTCGAGAGGAGAAAAAGGTGTCGAGAACTCGAGAAATTTTCACACTTTCCCACCCGCATTTCCCGCACAGCAATCAATGTTTTAATTTGATTAGGAAGGAGAGGATGCCCATCTTCAAGCCACCCAGCTGTCTTGTTATGATTTAGAAAAGAAGTTTTGTAAGTATATATATATAAAATTAGTTCCTTTCATTAAAAAAGGAAGATATGAATAGTAAATTATTATTTTTTTAATTTTAGAAATATCTCGATAAAAATGAGGATTTTCGGGAATTCCTGACCGAGAATACTCGAGTCCCGACAAAAAAAATACTCGAGAAATCAGTAGCCCTATCTCAATGGCACTAGATCTAAATTTACAAAAAGCAAATTTTTAAATACGGCATGTGTAATCCCCTAGAGTCTCTGTGAAATCATTCAATTATGACTAACTCAGTTGTAACAAAACTAATTTATCACGGAGATTAATTAATGTCATTAATTAAATATAAAGTAGATGTTTACTGGGTGTCGGGTGTAATTTAATTTGATTGAGAATTTGATAGTCCAAATTAAACTTCGTTGGTGATCCGTCGAACTTCTATTGGCAGACAGATTGATTATTATTTTGTATCAAAATTTGTATATATGCAATTTCATCATCAGCCCGTATATATCCCACTGCAGGGATATCCCTGCCTTCCCTCGTATAATGAGCGAGTATGGGCCGTAGTCCACCACGCTGGCCCAATGCGGGTTGCGGACTTATGCAATATAATGGATATAAATACAATCTTTGTTTTACAAAAGCGACCCTTTCGTGCAATTTATCAATTGAGACCTGTAGTGTCACTTATAGAGATAAGATTAAAGAGTATAAAATCCTCGTAGTATTATAATAATCTCCTAGCATAATAGGTACCCATTGAGGTACAAAATCTTCCTTTCAATTAAAGATTCTATCAAATAGAAACTTATCGAGAAAGCATATTATTAAATATCAGACTATTTGGAAGATAATCAACTATGATAACCAGCTCGTTCGCATGCCAGGCGTTTTCAAAATTAATTACGAAATATTATTGTGCTATATCCTCCCCCATTCAACCCCTCGAGTTTCTTGTTTGTTCTTCAAAAATGTAAAATCTGACTATTTTAAGTGCACACTGTGTACCTACATAATAAAGTAACTTTCCTATCATTCATAATCTGCCGAACTTATCCAATGGCCGGGTGGGCCATAGAGACTGATCGCCTTTACGTATCTAGTCACTTCCAGTTTCCCGTGGCAGAGCGCCGCTCTTGCTAAATTTCAAGATTTAGGAAAAGGGAAAGTGCCCTGTATGTTTTCAGTTAGCATGCAAAAATGTGTTTTAATATGTGACGAGTAATCGAATGCTTTTTTTTTTATATTTAACTGGATACGCATTTGACCACAATCTCACTTGTTACGATGTGGCCGAAGATGAAGCACGCGATATCAGTAGATGCCTATTCGATCAAATGAAATCGAATCGATCAAGTGTCGGGTCTAGTAATACCCAGTTTAGTAGACTGCACTGCCTCGTATAATTAGGGAGTATAGGCCATAGTCCACCACGGTGGCCCAATGCGGGTTGGGGACTTCACATGTCTTAGAGTTTTTATTTCTCAGGCATGCAGGTTTCGTCACTGTGTTTTCCTTCACCGTTTAAGAGCAGTCGGATAAATGCATATCATTAAATTAAATTTGTAACTCATTGGTACGTGGCTTGCCTGGGAATCGAAGACGGACCTCCGAAATTGGTAGACCGCGTTTTAAGCGCTGAGCAACCGACGCTCTACCTACTGTAATATAAAAGTGTTATTTTATTTGTAGGACGGGTTAGCGCCTCCTTAGCATATAGCCTCAATCCAGCTAAATATGGTTCTTATTTAGATCGACATTTAAGAATCTACCTCCAAAGAAGTGTTTATTTGTCTTTTATACCGTCACGTAACGTGGAAATGACCGTATTTTTTCACAAAGGTAGTCGAAGAGTGAATAGAGTCTCCAGAAAAAATTAAAAAAGAATCTACGCGGACGGAAACTAGTTTGCAATATTTTTGGAAAGAACAAAATGGCTGACGAAAGATAATATAAAATGCCACATTATCGCCTTCGGTTATCTTCGGCTTTGTAATCAAAAGGATAAGGTCGCAAATAATTTACATTCTGTATAATGTCTGAATGCCTCACCGGAATTCGATGAAATTTTAAACAGTCAAAATGAAAAAATCAAAATCAAAAATGTTTTATTTCGTAAGTTATATGAATGACATTTGAAATCGTCATGACATACAGTTATCGCTCATTCACTAGGCAGTCTCCCCAGAGAAGAACGAGCAAGAAACTCAGGGGTTGCTCTTTTTAAATAAGTCAATACAAATACAATTTGGAATAATTGTTAAATTTATGATTCGACAAAGAAAAATAAGAATAGAATATACTGGACATTGCCGAGCGGTTCATGTCCATGCATTCTTATCATCCAGATAGTCAGAAATTCTATAATAGCCTTTGGCACATAGTTTCTGTTTAATGGTTGTTTTAAAGTTATTTAAAGGCAAACTTTGAATGTGTATTGAATGTTATGTGATAGACCATATCTGGCATTCGTATATTTTTTTAGGTCACTTTTCGTTCCGAAATATCAGGTAATTCCCGCAGGAAGGGACACGAATAGCTTATAGAAGGCGGGAAAAACCGCCGATCGTGTTTCAGGTGACGCCTCACCACAGCACCACCGTCAGCATAGTTAACCAACTCCGCTCATTACATTAATGCATTCATTAATATAATTAATGGAGTTACTTAACTGTCATAATAAAGCAACTTCCCGGATAGTTGGGGCTTTCTCCCTTTGGGGCCGCGTCGTCACGGTCAATCACTCTCAAAGGAAATGCTGGAGAGGCCGGGAAATAGCCCTGGGAAATGCTCCAAAAATGGAGGCTTAACAAAAGTGTCCATGAAATTTGTATAAGTTCAGAGCGTTTCTACAGGTGTTAAATTCTTGGGAATAACAAGGATAACAAGGAAGGACCCATCCATGCTCTCTCAATATTTGCGACGTTTTGTCAATATCTACTTCCTAAAACATGAACTATATCTACATGAGCGGTCGAATAAATATTTCCAATGATAAAACCGCATCCAATATGGCCGGCCCTTATCCCTGGAGTGCAACATATTACATGTGAAGATGTAATTTCGTCACAAATTGCGTTTCCTTTTCGCATAATATCAAATAATAATAATTTGACAATTACTATTGGTCGCTATTACTAACATATATTTTTTAGGATTCCGTAAGCCAACTCTAATATTTTTGAAAACTCAAATGGGCACTAATGTGGTTAGTTAGTACTCGTCGTGTAACTAACATACGCTTAAGAGGGTTTATCTCGCACGGTACTCCATACAAAATTTTTCAAATCTAATAAACCGTTTCTAATTAAACTTTGTACGCATAAAGCACGCGCATATATCTAAAACGTTAGTAAAGAACATTTTCAAAAAAGAGTATTGAAACTAAATTAGAGCGATTTTAAGTTTTTCATACTAACAGAAAAAATTCAATACTCTTTAAAATTCAATATTATTTCTACTGACTTTTTAGATTATGTATCCTGTTTATACGTATAAAGTTACATTAGAATCGGTCTATTTATTCCGAAAAATTTGGACTTCAAACTTTGTATGAGATGCCGTGTGGGATTAACCCTCTAAAATTTTAAAACTTTAAAAAGTTTGGTTAATTATTATGCACGGAACCCTTAGGACACTTGACAATCTTTTCTATATATATATTGGGCACACAACATTTTTCATATACGACACTATTATTCCTCATGAATCCAACTTCTACAGTACAGAGTAAAGCTGATATAAAGGTACTAATAGACTCTATATACAGCTTATGTATCTTGTACTTATCCTCACATATCCCTATGTCCATATAATGAAGTCACATTAATGGAATAGATCCGCACATAGCCACGGCATATTGGTTATTAATCATGCAACAGATTAATTGGGATTACTATCTAATAGGCGGGCTCAGAGCGCTCACGTACGTTTTGACATTTACAGGAAAATGTAACGTATTATGGGGATCGCAAAGGTAATCAGTGATAAGATATCGTAACAAGTATTTTGAGTAGCTCCAGAACTTGTATCATATTTTTTTTAGTTTAAAATCATTTATTTGATTATCTGTGGTTTTGCCACTCAAATAAAATAGAACCAAGTCTCTTCCCGTGGGTGTCGTTTTTTTTTTTATTATTTGTATGTACAACGGGTTAGCACTGACTACTACGGGTTAGTACTGACCCGGAAACCTACAACCAAAACAACATATTTGGGGGCTATCTTATCTCTGACAAGGCGGACATTTTAAAATGCCTTACCACCAACCAAACCGAGTACTTAAACATGTACCCCGCTGGGGATCTATCCCGCGACCTCCGAATCGTAAACCCAATGTTGTTTACATTGAGCCACGGAGGCGGTTTTACATATTTATTATTTTTTTTATTTGTAAATGTGTATTTATCATTTCGTTTTTGTAAATATGTATTAAATTCTTTGTGTACTTATGGTAGTAACAGGTAACATAAAACTTGAAATTGAAACAATTCTAGAATTAAAGTTAGTAAGTAAGCGATTAAGTTGCAATCATGGCGGCAAGTTGCATGGCTAAGTTACACCAAACAGGGAACAGTAAGTCCTATTGTAAGTCAGCTCAACCGAGGCGAGTTGAGTTTGTTGTTCCAATAACTTTCCGTAATTACGTTGTGTGGGCTTATTGTAGTCTGGTCCAGTTCTTGGCACTGGCATTTACGTACTAAGTCTTATCTTTAGCCAAAGGAATCAGAAAGATGGTATAGTGAGGCAGAGCATTCTGTTGAGCAAAGATTTCATGCGGCTCAGGGATTTTTTAACCACCGATAAAAATGTTTCTTGGTTGTGGGGGGTGGGGGGTGTGTGTTGTGGGGGGTGGGTGGTGTGTGTTGTGGGGGGTGGGTGGTGTGTGTGTGTGTGTGTGTGTGTGTGTGTGTGTGTGTGTGTGTGTGTGTGTGTGTGTGTGTGTGTTAAAGCAAAGAAAAACAAGAGGTCCGATAATTTTTACCGCGTATTTTGTAATCTGTGGAATAAATAATTTTTTAACTTTCTCTTTATCCAGGACGGGTTATCGCTTGACCTCAATTACAAACAAACTAAATATTATTTATTGCACAATAATAACAAACATAACATATGGATAAACAAGGGGGGAAGGGGAAGCGGATAATCGCCTCCGTGGCTCAATGTAAGCAACATTGGGTTTACGATTCGGAGGTCGCGGGTTCGATTCCCAGCGGGGTACATGTTTAAGTACTCTGTTTGGTTGGTGGTAGGGCATTTTAAATGTCCGCCTGGCTAGCTACCACCCTCTTATCTAAATCTGCCGCCAAAGAGCAATGTTAATAGCATTGTTGTATTCCGGTTGTCAAGAGATAAGATAGCCAGTCCCCCAAATGTGTTGGGGTTTCCGGGTCAGCACGCTTCCACCTTCGATCTCATCTTCACTTAACATCAGGTGTGATTGAGGTCAAGTAGCAACCCGTTGTGCATAAAAAAAAAGATAAGACAACATCAATCATTGACAAGGGAAATGTAAATATATAAAAGTACTAGCTTTCCGCCCGAGCGTGGTGTAACTTTTCGATTAAGTAAGTAGTAAGAAGTTCGATTCTTCATTCATCATCCGAACAGCCAAGGCATGGAACTCCCTTCCGGCGTCAGTCTTTCCTGAATCCTCCAACCTTGGGATCTTCAAGAGCAGAGTGAATAGGCATTTACTGAGATCTTCGATCGCATCGTCACTTTCCATCAGGTGAGATTGTGGTCAAACGCAAATCCAGTCAATCATAAAAAAAAAAAAATCACGAAAATTTAGTACTCGGCTTGGTTGGTGGTACAGACCAACCGTGGTACATCATTTTAAATGTCCGCCTGGCTAGTTACCATCATCTTATCTAAGTCTGCGGCCAAGCAGCAATGTTCAAGACATTCAATACCGACACGCGGCTTTTGAACTATGTTTTATTATATTTAACTACTTTTGCACGCATGTGCACGTAGTATGAGTCTTTTAAAAAATGGGTATTGATCTGATGAGATTATCTCCACAGTAGTGGCTATCGCGCTCGCGCCCATCACCTCTCTATTCTATTTCCGTATTTTGTCGAAATACGGGACAAATACGGGGCGGGATGGTCAAAAACGGTGATAGTCCCGTATATACGTAACGTATGGCAACCCTATACATAGGTTTAAAAAGTTAGTACAAAGTAGTTTTCAAAAAGATTTCTATTAACTTTTTAGATCTGTATATCCCGCTTATACATATAAAGTTTCATTAGAATCGATTTATTAATTTCGGAAAATTTGGACGTGAAAGTTTTTATAGAAAGACTTTTGTGGTATATCCTCTTAAGCCTCCGCACTGCCTCTTTGACTGAATAGCTAATTTAACTAACTGAATAGAAACGTAACAATTTTACAAACGAAACACAATGAAATACATTTAGCGAACTAAATCAAAGCATTCATAAACCTGTGGAACTTGAGGGAAATAAGATTAGCCCATCCTACGCAGCAGGCAAATGCAATAAGAAGAGGAAAAACAACCACGTCACATACAGAGGGCATAGTTAAATTGGAAAGCTCATGCCATTGAAGATCCCAAGACCGCAATCTAACTTGTCAAATTAATTTATGAAAACGATTTCGAGCAAAAGAAACGACGTTATTGTATATTAAAAGATGGAAAAGAATGTAACTTTGGTAAATATGGGTGAGTAGGACGAATGAATTTGTGAACGAATCGCTGACGTAATTCGTTATTCGACGGGTTGACTCTGGACGTAGATCACATAAAGTAACCAGATTTGTGAAGAATCTTTGGACTAATAGAATCAGACGTTTTGAGGAAATGCGCCATCGGCCTCATCTTCACTTAACATCTAAGGCCGCCTAATTGTACTGTTCCCCCCTCTCTTTTTTTTTTCTTTTATGCAAGATAGGTTCGTACTTGACCTCAATCACACCTGATGTTAAGTGAAGATGAGGTCGAAGGTGGAAGCCTACTGACCCGGAAACCCCAACACATTTGGGGGACTGGCATCTTCACTTAACATCAGGTGTGATTGAGGTCAAGTGCTAAGCCGTTGTGCATAAAAAAAAGGGGATAGTAGAATATGGCGGCCTTATCACTAAAAGTCGTGAACTAAAAACGAATACCGTGAGGGATAAACGCTCTTAACACCAACATCACTATTGTCCAGGTCTTCAAGCTACCACCCTTGGTATATGCATCCAACTATGCCAAAACGACTATCTACAATTGAAAATGACTGACCAACTGCCAGGTGGCCACTATCTGCCACAAATCTCCAAATACGCACTGGGCCCGCATGGTACATGACAAACCGTGACCGGACAAACTGTTTAGCAAGCACGATAACATGAAAATTTCATTAGTGGTTACCCATCCAAGAACCGACCGCGATAGACGCAGTCACTTCGCTAGTCGAGAACTAAATACGTCATGAGTGCTTTGAAATTCTCATCCACACGAACTACCTTCCTGGCGAGACGATCCTAACTAAATTTCATCCAGATAAACTTGACTAAGACAAACGCAGAGAACCATATCTATACTTGCTTATGACATCGAGTTGAAAGACCAACATTTACCCTTTGGGCGGAGGTATACTCGACAAACTGAGCTAGACGTCATGCTGAGCAAGTATTGGACTAAGCTGGCAAGTGTTTGTGTGTGTACTTCTAAAACAGGCTGATACGGTTATGTTAACGCTGAATTGAGTTGGAACATTTATTTAGTTAGAAATTCAAGTTTGAAGGCCGCATGTCCTGGAATAAATATTGTCTAGTATTTCAGAACAAGAAAGTGGGAGCATGTGTTTGCACACGCAGATTCATGATTTTAAAGTTAAGTTTGAGCTTACGTAATATCCCATGTGTCCATGGTAATAAATTTCTTTTTTTTTCAGACAATGAGAGTAATTTTTAATTCAATTATTAATCTATAGCCCCCGTAGGATGGCCGGCGCAATACAAGATATTTGTCCTGCTCATTCTCTTAGACAAATATATAAAACTATGCCATTCTTACCCCTACGTCGTGCGCGACATACGATGTCATGCTGCGCAGGCTGCTTTAATAATAAAATGTTTGTTTAACACTATGTTTTAACCGACTTCAAAAAAGGAGGAGGTTCTGTATTCGGGGCATATTTTTTTATGTATGTACACCGATATCTCCGAGATTTGGCGGTTGATTCACGTGGTTCTTTTTGTAAATGAAAGGGGATACGGTCGAGTTGGTCCCATTTTAATTTCAGCGCAATCGGTTCAGTAGTTTTTTTGTAATCATGGTAAACAGCAGAATATCATTACATATTTGGACGATTGTGTAGTTTTTGCACGGGAAGGTTAGGAGGGTCGATCATCCCTTTTTAATGAACTTAAAAAAAAAACACAAAAAAATCTGTTGAATTGGGTTGGGAATCTGCACCGCTAGAAATCTATAGCATTGGGAATCTGTGGAGATGGGACTCCGTTCAATTAAGAGTCTGTAAAGTTGGGAATCTGTAGAATTAAGAATCTGTTGAGTTGGGAATCTGTAAAATTAAGAGTCTTTGGAAATTTGTAAACCATGGAATCTGTAAAGGAAATCTGTAGAATTGGGACAAATGCCTTAATTGCCACATGCTAGATAATACTTCTAGAAGGAAACTTTAACAGTTTTATCCATTTCAAGCATCGGTTATGTGGGTCATGTACCTTATGGGTTAGCACTTTACGTTAATTACACCTGATGTTAGGTGGAGATGAGGTCGAAGCTGGAGAAGCTTATTTGGTGGACTATCTTATCTCTAATAACCGGAAGACAAAGCTAATAACATTGCTGCTTGGAGGCAGATTTAGATAAGAAGGTGGTTACTAGTCCGGCCGACATTTAAAATGCCCAATCAATGATATTGAATTCGTACAAATGGCAGCCGGCACATTATATCAAACACATTATCTTCTTGCCCTAGTTCCAATTTACTTGGGGTCGGCGCAGTACGTGTTTTTCTTCGAATCTTGCGGTTGCTGGATCGAATCCCGCGAGGGGTAAATGTTTGTGTGATGTTTACGAACATTTATTCACGAGTTATTTATTTATATATGTTTATCAATAATCTAGTATCCATAGTACAAGCGTTCCTTAGATTGGGACTAGATGATTGGTGTAAGTGTCCAATTATTAAAGAAAAAACTCTTCTACCAGCCGTTACCTCATCATTCGTATAGTTGCTTAGTGTGGAACTAGATGGCGCTGTGTATATGTCTAAGGATATTTTTTTTTTATTCATTCACGCCCTTTTCGTTCATATCTCCCCTCACACAATCCATCCATCTTTTACGTGGTCATCCTCTTCCATTCCAACCATCGACATCCATATTCCGTCTCTCTGTCTCTGTTAGTAACATTCGTTTCATCCCTCCTCATAACATGTCCATACCAAGCCAAAGATTTACTTTCAGCTTTTCTGTCACGCCACTTTTAAACTTTACGTCATTTCTTATTTTATCCATCTCCACTCCTTTGTATCAAACTATTCGAGGTAAATACCCAATCATTAGAGAAAATAATGCACTATTCAATAAAGACACGTATTTTCGGTACGTGTAAAACTTTATCGCTCAGGTGCTCAAAATATCCCCATGGAATTAATCATAAAATTTTACATCTTATTAGATACTCAAACTCTTATTAGACATAAATTATCCTCGACGTGATCTAACCGAGACATTGTTGGGTTCCGCACATTGTATTTTATGAAATGCAACTTTTGACTTACGAGTTTGATCTTCATAAATGCAAAACTTCCGCCTCTCATGGTAAATTATGTTATCTGAACTTGCGTAGTAAAAAAAGGTTTTTATTGCACAATGAAACGGTTGAGTATCTCTGAATAGAGCTTTTGTACCTGCCTCCAATGCTTGATCTTAATCACGGAAGACGAGGTAGATATGGAAACAATGACGTTAATTTAGTCTGAGACCCTAAACAGTAATAATAGAGCACTATACCTTCAGTATACATAGTATGTCTGACTCCTGCTTACAGTATAGATAACTCTCACTCGATTATTATAGCCTGGTACCAGTGGTAATGACTCTGGTATCTGAGGTAGGGCTTTTTTTAAAAAAAACTATTTGCTATTGCCGTTTTAAAAACGATTGGAGCCGGGCGTAAACCACTTTAAACAGAGTACAATCGTTTGTGTTATTTACCAAGCTATCATATTTGAACTCTCATTCAGTTATGATAGCTTAGTAGCCTTTTCAATAAGGTTCCTGTTGATATATAAAATCTTCCTTTCAAGAAATTTAAAGGTACTATAAAACAAAAAACATATCAGACTATTTAGATGATAAACATCCGTGTACATAACCAGCTCATTCGCATGCCAGGCTATTTCACAATTAATACAATACAATACAATACAATACAAATACACTTTATTGCACAAAAGGAGCAATGTTAATAGCATTGTTGTGTTCCGGTTGTCAGAGATAAGATAGGCAGTCCCCCAAATAAGATGGGGTTTCCGGGTCAGTACGCTACCACCTTCGGCCTCATCTTCAATTTTAATACTCGCCTTTAGCTCTAAACATTTTGGGTTTGATTTTACTTTGGTAGCGTCAATTTTTTACATTAGCTAAACTGAAGCTAAATCAAAACCAAAAACGTTCCGTTCGAATGGTAAAACCATTGTAAAATAGCGCGATTGGCCCCCTGATTGTTTCTGGCCTCGTACCTCGCTCAACGTCTTAGCGTAGTTGTTCAGCGAGGTAACGCGGCAAGTGTGTTAGAGTCCATGGCCCTTTAGTTTAGCTTTAGTTGACGACCGATTGGTGTTTTTTTTTTATGCACGACGGGTTCGTACTTGACCTCAATCACACCTGATGTTAAGTGAAGATGAGGTCGAAGGTGGAAGCGTACTGACCCGGAAACCCCAACACATTTGGGGGACTGGCTGTCTTATCTCTGACAACCGGTACGCAACAATGCTATTAACATTGCTGCTTGGCGGCGGATTTAGATAAGATGGTGGTAGCTAGCCAGGCGGACGTTTTAAAATGCACTACCAACAAACCGAGTACTTAAACATGTACCCCGCTGGGGATCGAACCTGTGACCTCCGAATCGTAAAATAATGACCCTGTCAGCGAAACAAACGGTTGCGGGTTCGAATCCCGCGACGGGTAAATGTTTGTGTGATGAATGTGAACATTTATTCCCGAGTCATGGATGTTTATATAAATATTTATGTATGTTTATCCGTTATCTAGTATCCATAGTACAAGCTTTGCTTAGTTTGGGACTAGATGATTGGTGTAAGTGTCCGAAATATTTATTATTATTTTTATTTCAGTTTTATTGCTTCGTATTTTTAAATAAACTAAGTGTAGGTACCATATTCATTGGATTACTTCTTTTACAAAAATTCATTTTAAGTTGGTTAAATTTATTCTGTTACACCCAATTATATATATATATAATATTTCTCTATTCCTGGGTTGTTAAATAATAGCCTGTAGGTATAGGTACCTATCTATATTGTGCATGATACAATCAAAGCCCCGTTATAATTACTCCCTAAGACAAAGGAGTTACCTGGCCTTCTCCACAGAATAACTAGTTGCAGAAAGCTCGTATCCGTATAAGCAAGATTTTAGGGGTAATTTATTATATGAAATCTAAAGTAAAATCTGCGGAATAAAGAAGTGGTTCAAAGACCTTCCAGTTTCCTTCATTGTATTGTAGCTTCATTCTATTACACTTTTATTACAAATATTGGTAGTAAAATTGCACAAATACAGTTACACATTTTTAAAGGAGGATCTCAATTCGGTTCTTTATGTCTTTACCATGTAAATCATAGATTTTGTGGCACTTTAAAAAAATTGTGATTTTAGTCAATTATGTAATTCTACAGAATTTAATTAGTAAGAACGTTTCGCCGAATGCAGAGTACATTGCGGAGTTAGGTTTTATTGAAGATATTGTTCATGAACAAACTTTGTAATGTATTCGACGTGCTTCGGCGAAACTTTAAGTCGGATTTCTTATCAATTCTTCAGCATTGTTTGTATATATATAGTTATGCAACATACAATGTTGTTGTTGACGACCTGTTTGGTATAGTGGTTAGAAACTCTGGCCACTATACCATATCGTCGCGGGTTCGAATCCCGCTAGGGACATATGTTTGTGTGATGAATGCGGACATGTGTACCCGAGTTATGGATGTTTTCAATTATAATAAGTATTTATTTACAAAAAAAATATACGCTTTTTCAATAAGGTTCCAGTTGATATACAAAATCTTCCTCTCAATAAATTTAAAGATATTATAAAACAGAAACTTATTAACAAAGCATATAACAAAATATCAGTCTATTTAGATGATAATCATCCCTGGACATAATCAGATCGTTCGCATGCCAGTCTATTTCACAATTAATAATGAAATATAAAAACCTTTATGTAAAATCAAAGCCAAAAGAGCAGCCCTTCGAGTTTCTTGCTTGTTCTTCTCGGGTACACATGTCCGTATTCACTACACATACATATGCCCCTAGCGGGATTCGAACCCGGGACCATTTGGTATAGTGGTCAAGATTTTCTAACCACTACACCAAACAGGTCGTCAAATGTATGTAAGTATATAGAGTTTTATGTTACCCCTTGTCGTCCAAAGGGCTTAACTGATTTTGAAGTGCAAGATGTCGTCAGAATCGTTTTGATCTCCAGTGTGTCATAGGATATATTTTAGAGTAAAAAATATCCAACATGGCGCCCACAAAATACAATTATACTGTCGAGTTTTTTGGTTTTATTTGTTATTTTTGTACACGATGGACTTCAGCCACTTTTAACCGCCTCCGTGGCTCAATGTAAACAACATTGGGTTTACGATTAGGAGGTCGCGGGTTCGATCCCCAGCGGGGTACATGTTTAAGTACTCGGTTTGGTTGGTGGTAGGGCATTTTAAAATGTCCGCCTGGCTTACCACCTACCTACCACCATCTTATCTAAATCTGCCACCAAGCAGCAATGTTAATAGCATTGTTGTGTTCCGGTTGTCAGAGATCAGATAGCCAGCCCCCAAATGTGTTGGGGTTTCCGGGTCAGTACGCTTCCACCTGCGACCTCATATTCATCATCAGGTGTGATTGGGTCAAGTACCAACCCGTTGTGCAAAAAAAAAGAAAAAGCGCCTATAGCATGATATCGTTAGTCGCGCGCGACGTCAGAGTGGAATAATATATCGTCCACGCGAAAGAGCAGGACAAATATTATAAACGTTTATCGCACCTATCATGTTACTAGTGCTGGATAATCTATATCAGCGACGTAGCATACCAGAGCTGCGCGAACACTACATACCTAGCCTGCATGGCTCGAAGCTTGTGTCCGATTAATTGACGCAACATTCTCCCAGCTTGGAGGCACGGTATGTCAATGAAATCAATTACTTGGCTGTACGGGATTGCTATTATTCCGAACAGCTGTTATAGCTCTTGGTACACAATAACGACATACTGACGGCAAAGACGAGGATATAGAGAATTTTGATAAAATAGTTACTTGAAAGACCGACAGATAATTATGATATACTACTAGATATTAAAGAAAGAAAGACAGAAAGATAGAAACTGTTTATTCGCCCCTTCGACACATATACAACAATTGTTAGGCAAATAAAGTAACAGAACACTCAGATAAGTGTCGCAGCAGCGAAAGGGAAACGACTCAGCTATATGCTGAGCTTATAAGAGGTCAGCGCTGGTTTACTGTCGCACCCAGAGCAGACGAGTTACCGTCGCTAGTAGTATTAGAGAGGCTAGTAACCACTAAGTGAAGAAACTCATTGTAGCTTGGCTGAAGAATTATGATAATGATAGATGTGTGTGTTTCCTCAGTAACGTAGCTGAAAAATTAAAATCATGATTTGTGTGATAATTATTGATAGGAGTGTTACCTAGTGGCTAATTTGTTAAATATTTATCAGATCCCAAGACTCTGTCGAAGGGCTAGGTGTACACCACGTTTCTCCCCAACACATTCACACCACACATACATACACAAACAGACACAGCACACACAAACACACAATACACATACACTTATTTTAACACGATAATTATAATGGCTATATCCAGTAGTGGACTTCTTTATGTTGTACAAAATCTCCCTTTCAACAAATTTAAATATACCCTAAAAGTATCAGACTATTCAGATAATAATCATCCCTGGACATAACCAGCTCGATCGCAGACCACGCTATTCCATAATTAATAATGAAATATTATTGTGCCTTTTTGTAATACAAAAACCTGTTTCTAAATGAGCAACCCCTCGAGTTTCTTGCTTGTTCTTTTTAGGGGAAAATTGACTTTTGAACAAGCAGTAGCTTAAAAAATGTCAACTCTGATTACTTTGTAAATGTGTGAAAGTTTTGACTTTGTAAATGTGTGAAAGTTTTGACTTTGTAAATGTGTGAAGTAGGAAATTAAGAATTATGAAATTAAGAAGATTGTTTTATTTTAGATATTTCCACAGTATTATGTCTTACGGTATTTTGCTGTGGGGACGAGCTGCTGACATAGAACATATTTTTATTTTGCAAAAGAGAGCAATACGAGCAATTTATAATCTGCGTCGACATGACTCTCTCCGGGACAGGTTTAAAGAAATTAATATTTTAACTGTTCCTTCATTGTTTATTTACGAAAATATTATGTACGTTCGAAGAAATATTTCTGCGTTCCCGAAAAATAGTGACAAGCATAATTTAAATTTGAGATATAAGAACAAATTGGCTATCCCTATGTTCAGACTAAACAAAGTTAATACATCATTTGTGGGACACTGTGGGGTAATCTGTGGACACTGTATACGCTTTTATAACCTTATACCTGCGAATATCATTAATCCAACTGAGAAAAAAATTAAAGATCATGTCAAAATAGCATTAGCAAAAAAAGGTCAATATTATAAAATTAGTGACTACCTGAATGACAAACACGCTTGGTGTACTTCGACCAGCTCCCCAAAATTATAAAATTGTATTAGATACATACTTCATTTAAAAAAGAAGGACAACAACGATCCTGTGGGTTTCTTGCGCCGCTGCTTTTTCCACAGATGATTTCCCTTTACGAAGCAGTAGTAGCTTGGACATACCGACTGACAGATAAAAGCAGTGAACCTTTTTATTTCCATAGATTTAAATTGACATTCAACAATTGATAACATGTATCTTACGTATGTATGTAAAAGAAATTAAATACGCCTCCGTTTATTTACTTCAAAATTTATTATCATAACGAGGAAAATAATGGATGTTCAGGGCGTATAACAATTTTAAACGTGTATATCTTATAAGCCTCTGTACCTCTCCTGAATGATGGATTGTTTAACAATAGTCGGGTGGCAGCCAGAAAACAGGCACTCGATCAAAAACGCAGGGGAACCATTCTTCACATACTTTGTGCACCCACCACCACGACATAAGGTCCAAGTTCCTTTGCATGGTATTAAGCAATTCCTTTTATAAAGATGTAAATGTCAATCGATGTGTCAATGGACTGATGGGGAAACTTTTCATTTTTGTGAAAGTATCAGTATTGTTTGGGGGAAAACAATTTGCGTGTTATTCACGAGTTCACTTCTAACGTTATTGAGTGTTTGGTTATATTTTTTTGCAATTTTTCCCAAGTTGATTGTTTTTTTCGCTTCCTTGGTCGTTGCCGATAGAAAAATCTGCTATGGTATAAAGGTGGTTATGGGAGTAATTCTCTGTGTGTAACTCGTGCGTGTTGCGGGCAAAATGTTTTACACATACATACTTATGTATGTGTATATACGTCACAACCTTTATCCCAAATGGGGTGGTCAGCGATATCCCAAAACATTAGTGTTTGGGTGATCCAAAAATTTGGAGTTTAATGTTTGAAACAACTTCACTTTACGAAATATAGAGAACAAACATGTGACAGGTGGTGAGCCCATGGCCGTTAAAAAGTCTGATGTTGTGGTGGAAGTCTCTTAGACGTCTTTTACGACACCCACGGTAAGAGATGGGTTAGCTCACGGGTGTAGGTCGGAGCGATGTTTTTTTATTTATGCTGTATATAAAAAGAAATCTTATTTTATCCAATGAGGGCGCCACTGGACGGAACACATGGAAAAACTGTTTATTGTGCCTAATAAATAAAAAAAAAACGATATCACTTCCCAGTTGCCAAAAGTTTTAGAGATGGAAGAGTTATTGTCAGGGGCGGCATATGAAGTAATCAGTAGTTGGTGGGTAATATGATTTAGCATTGTATATTTCTCCTTCTCAGATCAGTTATGTGGTATATTTATTTATATATATTATTTTTTATCTTATTTTTTTTTATAAAATAATTTTCAATTGTTGTGTTTTCTGCCCAATCTAATAAACACTATGTATCTCTAAGGTTTGCTGGTAGAAAACTCTATCGGAGTTAAGCTCGCCTTTGTACATTTTATATACAATGCATATTTCTGTAATAATTTTGTGTACAATAAAGATATTAAGATATAAGATCTGCTGCAATTAGGAAGGATTTAAAGATTAACGCACTCTGACTGTATGCAAGAATTCGAGTAGACCGGCAGCTCGTTCTACCCATCAATCAATCAAAATTGTTCTATTTTCAAAAGTAAAAGTTACCATTTAAATAAATATTTAAGTATTTGCTCAAAGTAACAAGCGCCGTAAATATGAGTCAATCTCTATAAACCACAGTTTGCGGCGCTTGCAGTGGAGACATTGGGTCCATGGTCTTCTGACACGAAACAATTTGTGAAGGATTTATCCGTTAGACTGGTCCACGCCTCTGGAGATGTGAGAGCTGGTGCCTACTTTGCTCAGCAGCTGAGCGTATGCATTCAGCGGGGCAATAGCGCTAACGTACTAGGTACTATGCCTCACGGAAGCGAGTTGGACGGCGTATTTTTTCTATAAGTTATAGGTATTTTTAATTGTGTTTTATAAATTTGTTGTTTCATGTACAGTATAGATTTTTGTTTATTAAATACAGTAAGTACTAGGTACAAAGATTTAAATTGCAAACAGTTTATTTTAAGTATTTAAAAACTAAAAAATCCGACATGTGTTTTGCGAGCACCATATTGGGAATTTTACTATAAAACAACACTACTGATCAAGACGAATTGAACGATACCTTGCACTTCAAAAGGCTGCAGGAGATAACATAGACACATAACTCTACATATACTATACACTTGAAAAACATTACGCTTCCTCCTGGGGCATTCGGGTAAATAGTTTTTTGAAGCCATCAGGCGTTCAAAATCTATAATCTTCCTTTGAAAGGAAACTAAAATCCGTATCACCATCCTGTTATCAACATTGACTATAACCCCCAACCATAAAAACCCCCAAAAAAAAGTTTAATGGATATTCTTTCTCGATTCTATAACTTGCAAATGTCATTGTCGACTTTGCTATGCCACATTCAGTTCATCATTTAACCCCACAAAATGCCATTTCCAATATTTCAAACGAAACTCGTGGAAACAAGCTAATTGGATATCCAAAAAAACTTAACATGTACGTACGACTGTGAGGGCTGGTATTATGAGAGTATGAAAGCCCGCTTTTTACGATATTTCTCCGTCATTACCTACGGTTGAAACAAATTGGATGAACATTTCGCGAATTAATAAATAGTATTTATTTATTCTGTTGCACAGAGAAATACAAAACCAATGGCGTATAGGGGTTACCGTGCAAGAAGTAAGAGAAAGCGGATTCAGTTTGCCAGCCGAACAATCCTAAGTAATTCGTATTTGTATTTTTTTATGCACAACGGGTTAGCACTTGACCTCAATCACACCTGATGTTAACTGAAGATGAGAGGGGAGGTGGAAGCGTACTGCCGTGGAAACCCCATCTTATTTCTGTTATCTCTGACAACCGAACGCAACAATGCTATTAGTAACTAGTAATCCGTATATTTATGTGCATGCATTTTAAATTTCATTGTAGTGCCATAGAAGGGTTTATGTTTGATACCTAAAAATATTTTAAGATCATATTATGCACAACATAAATGCAATAAATTGAATATGAAATATTAACATTGCTGTTTTGACGGTAGACTTAGATAAGATGGTGGTAGCCATTCAGGCGGACATTTAAAATGCCCTACCACCAACCAAATCGAGTACTAAACATGTACCCCGCTGGGGATCGAACCTGCGACCTCCGATTCGTAACCCCTATGTTGTTTACACTGAGCTACGGAGGCGGTTGTATCTTCAAATCTAGCCGAGGAGTAAAATCATAGAAAAAAATTGGACAAGTATGAGGGTACCGTACCAACTTGTATGTAGACAGTTTGTCCCTCCTGGGAATCGAATCTCTCAATGTAAATCTCTAATCGCAAAAATGTTAGGACACAGACATTAAAGGATTTTCGTATTTTAACCGTTACTTGTGCTGTTGAGATGTTGTTTCTTACCAAATTACATGATTCTAAGTCAATGAGAAGTACCCTATAGGTTTTGATTTATTTGCTGGTGTCAAAATTAATAGCCGTATGTTTTGATTGCATGTCTTAGAAGCTTGATTTGTTTTTTTTTGAATTTAGATTTTTTTTGGAGGTGAAATTTTGTTATACCGCTGCAAAAACATATGAAGCGGAGTATGAAAATTGAGACACTCGTACCTTCTACGACACCTCCTCCATCAACTTCCAAAGGTAGATGTATATTTTGTCTAAGATCTAAAAGTTGTAAGGGCCATTTGATTATGGTATGTGCTGATTGTGTATAAAACCATACAGTTTCTAAATTGTAACGTGTGACGTTGTTAGTTCTTAATAATTTGAAGTTCTATAGACGCTAAGTGTTTATGTTTTTATTGATTTTTCAGATACCTAAATAAAAAACTCAAATTCTATAATACAAGTACTTAGTTTCATTTTGGTTTTAAAAAAGTGGGGTCCGTAACAACCCCTCTATGTGAGCTTTTAGATGCGACTATTTAATGGTTAAGATAAGATATGATTCAAATTTTTTAAATTAGTAATAATAATTTGAGAACAATTAAATTCAATCGCACATTCACACATAAGTATTGAAATTTTACCAAATACCTACCTACATGATACCTTCTTGCGTCTAGCTTTTTTATGGTTTATCACTTGCAGTTTTTGAGTTGATTTTAGATATAGATTTTTGTTTTTTGTTTACGTTTAGTTAATGTTTAAATTTATTCATAGAGTAATAGTAATTAATTCATTGGTGGCAGCAACTACTCTCCTTGGGGGGACTGAAAATCAGCAAATCTGCTGAGTCCCTACCTTTTCATCACAGTTTGACCTAATTTATTATCAATTAATTACTTGTTAAATTAACTTTGTGGTGAATAAATACCCTTTATTATGTATTATTATTATTATTAGATGGGATTAGATAAGAGTCCACGATAGAGTACACGCGGTTTTCATTCCGCCTTCCGCTTATGTCTCAGGCCTATAGATTTAAAAGCCCGCGGGTGTTTTGTATTTATGGAATCCGGGCGCGCGTTTCCAATTCTCTTTATGTAACTCGTATGCCCTTTCACTGTATCATACCGTACTGTACATTATGAACTATTGAACTTGTTATAGTACCACAAAAGATGCATTATTCACCTATAACGTACGTACCTACCTACACTAACTATTCAGATCGTGAATTTCTCATTTAAATTTCTCGAATATTTCCATTTGAAAAATTAGAACAATACGCCACTTCAACAATACGAATAAACTTTGCGCACGTGTATGTTTTTTTTTATTCGAACTCTGCGCTGAGCTGTGTTCGACAAATATAGCAGTAATAACTTTACACCGCTCTCGGGGCGAGCTCAAAAAACACCTGCACAAACAGACAGAAAAAAGGTTGTATATATGTAGGTATGTGCCGGCTTTGATCACCTTTTTCAATAATAGAACTCAACCCTTTGTGCGGCGTTGCCTGAGGCGCATAGCACCCCCGCATAGGAAGTAATGTGACGTTTAATTTTCACAGTGTAAATTAGAACCACTCACATATAGGTACAGTGGGATTCAAAAGTGCATATCCCCAGCTCAAACGAGCGCCTTTGAATTTCTAACAGAAAATAATTTACACTTCACATGTTTCAAAAGTGTGTCATTATACCGTCGCGTATAGTCGGACTGAAGTACCTATATTTTTATCCCTAGGGTTTAAGTAGGTTCTCCATTTAATCTTCTGTAGAAAACCACAAACAGAGACCTAAACAAACACAAAAAAACAGGTATACCGCGAAAATTGTAAATATTTTTTTTGGTTTTCCTTTTCTCGCACTAGAAGTTAAAGTAGTGTTTTACTCGAGGCTAAACAGCCATTTGATACGACAACAAGGTTGGCTGCCCGAGCGAAGCGAGTTTTAGCCCCTAGTTAAACAATCTACTAAGTATAAAATTCTTAAACAGACACATTTTCCAACCGGATTTACCTCTTGTTATATTATTTTGAAACAGAAAACGATTTCAAACGTACTCGCAGATTTTCACCATAAAATTGTTTATTTTTGGTCTTGTCATTTGCATTATGAAAACTTTTTTATGAGAATCCAGATAAATATTACGTAAATCATAGAGTAGGTAGCGGACCGCTGTGGCATGGACATGCGGGTTGACAAACAAGGAGGGAAGCCCTCTTTGCGGTCAACTCTCCTCACTGCGACATAACGGTTTGGAAAAAGCGATATGTAATTGTAATTAATTGTGAAGCTAGTTTTTTTACGCGACAGCCACAAAAAGGATGTTTAAGTTTTTCGAGTGTATGTACTCGTATGTATTTTTTTTTATGCACGACGGGTAGGTGCTTGACCTCAATGGCAAGACAGTAGATTTTAGGCTAGTTTGTTTTGTTGCCTTGAGTATTTTCCATATACACATGATGACGAAGGTCTGAAGATGGAGGAAGAAGATTATCACTGGAACTCCTTGATGGACTTCATGTTACTCTTCTATTTACTAGAATAATATGTGATAATCATGATGGAGCATTAAAAGGTTCTTTGTAAAAGTATTTTTAATGCAGAATATATTAAAGCTGACTTAGCAAGTTTGCACGCTAGTGGTTGCATGTTCAATCAATACAACACACATGTCTATATAGACATACACACACTCTTGCTCATACACAAAAGCAGTCATCCGTCAATTGTATAATTACGTTCAAATTGTTGTATAAACCGCTTGGCAGTACTTAAAATTTTACGAAGAAATACTAACTCCTATATGTAGCGAGGCTTCGTTGCCTGGAACTTCACGTGATGAGAATATTCCCGGTAACGTTCCCGGGAACATTCAAGCTAAATGGCAACGTATTGGAAGCATTAAGGAAAATACAATATAATCCATGTAGATTTGATGACGCTTCTGATTTTTGAATAATTTTGCAATGTCGGTCAATTCCCTTTGATAAATTGGCTTGGTCGTGTGTTTCAGAAAAGGTTGTTTCTACTTTGTTGAATTTTATTTGACCATATGATATCTGTCTCCTAAAAAGAATTGATCTAAATTGATCTCTTCCCATGGGTGTAGTAGCGGTGACTAAGGAACTTACTCAAAAATATCTATTGTCTTACATGTCGCAACGGCAACCTGAATATTTCGAAATGTGAATCATAGTGGATTTTGTCTTAAGCATCAACTTTTATTGTTTGGGACACCCAATTACTCATGTTTGGGATACCAACCCATTTGGCATATGGTTGTAACGTTATAGGTATTCACTTAAATAAAAATCGGTAACTTCGGTGTCTTTATTAGGAATCTCTAAGAGATAGATGAAAGTGCTATTCAAAAAAAAATGCTTTGTAATGAGAAAAAGTTTTCTGCTTGTGCCTTTCAACAGAAGCCGTTCTGATTAAACAAATAAATTGAATACCAAAAGTATTTAAACCCTTGTCAATATTTAATTCAGTTCCGGTCATAATTTATATCGAACAGTTTAATTGATAAGTTAAAAATAATAAATCAACAAGTTTCTGAACGCGGCTTAATACGGATTTTCTGCACCGGAAAGTGGTGCCAACATTGTACTTACGCTTTTCAAGCGATTCTGAGCTTAATGTTACTTACAAATAGAGCAGAAAGCAATTAATAAAAACGGTAAGTATAGCTGCTTAATTTATAATGAGATTATTAAAGAGCCCGGAAGAATGTTTGTAAAATAAATATTGATATTATAAATAAACAAACAGTTGGCCTACCGAAATTACGTGGTACAGTGACATTTGCTTGTGTTTTCAACAAACCTGGGGTTCTATTACATAATTTCATCGTTATCGTCATCGGTTACGTTCTGGTATGTGATTGGTTGGCTCATCGCTCGAGCGGCAATTTGACGGTTGCTCATTGGTCAACGTAATCGATGACGATACCGATGAAGTTACGTAATCTAAGGGTCGGGCCCCGATTCTCGCGCGTACGACATTTCACTTTCACACTTCTTCTTCTTCTTATTTTTGAGGATGGCAACCAGTCAACCTCATTTTCGAGGGACATTACTGCCAGTTTCGAGTGAAAATTTTTATTTATCTTATTTCTTCAGTTTATAGGTCAGTCTCAATCAAAACAAGTAATTCGTCGTATACATAGTCTAGTCACGGTCAAGTCATTCTTCAGTAAAGTGGCAGAATGCTTTACAAAAGATTTTGGCGGCTTCTTGTGGGAACCCGAAAGCTCCGTTACGCACTTTAATTTACACTTCCCTTCACCTGTACACCAACACTAACGTTTGCTGCACAATATTCTGCCATTATTAAGCTTCAAAAGTTAGAATGCACAAATTTTAAGACTTATAAAGAAAAATGCTACTTCACTCGCCGAGTTCCCGCCAAAAAGCCACTTTCACACTTATAAGCGTGTGAAAAGGTTGCAAACCTATTGGTGTCTATGGACATTGAAATCTAGAACGCTAGAATCACTGCCCTGAGCTGTATTTCCAACACGGAGCATGCACTTATCCCGCCAAATAATCACGGTCATTACAACAAACATGACTTTAATTGAAATAGGCATTACAACAAACATGTGTTTAATTGAATATTTCCGTGGCTCAATGCAAACAACATTGGGTTTACGATTCGGAGGTCGCGGGTTCGATCCCCAGCGGGGTACATGTTTAAGTACTCGGTTTGGTTGGTGGTAGGGCATTTTAAAAGTCCGCCTGGCTAGCTACCACCATCTTATCTAAATCTGCCGCCAAGCAGCAATGTTAATGACATTGTTGTGTTCCGGTTGTCAGAGATAAGATAGGCAGTCCCCCAAATGTATTGGGGTTTCCGGGTCAGTACGCTTCCACTTTCGACCTCATCTTCACTTAACATCAGGTGTGATTGAGGTCAAGTACGAACCCGTCGTGCATAAAAAAAAAAAAAAAAAAAAAAAAGGCGTCACAGACAGGCATCAGCTGCCTACGTATACATGTATTTATTTACAAAAACCATCTCTGGTATCCATAACATGCCTAGATGCTTACTGTGGACCTAGATGGCGCTGTGTGTTTGTGCAAAGACATTTATATATTTATATTATAGGGCTGGTCATCTCGGAGGACCGTAGTCGCACCCCGAAGCCTCTGGCAACATTCCAAAGTTCGGGTTCCTGCAGGAGCTTGGTTGGGTGGTTAGCGAAGTTAAGCAATGCTGGTGCTGTCAATACTGAAATGCTGTTCATACGAGTAGTTCGGTGCTTCGGAGAATACGTTGAATAGGCAGTCCCGATGATTTTCAATACAAGTCGATGGCCTAAAGGAGATGCTTAAAACCACTGACTGACAGGTGGTTCACTCGACCTCCTTTCCATAGGCACCGCAATGTTGGCATTAATGCCGTCACATTTCATTGGCTACACTCCTATTTGTCGTGTGGGAAACCTCTTTGTCTACTTACACACCCCATTTCTTTCTTTAACTATATATTTTATAATATAAGATTTTCAAAAATGTACTAAATCAAATCAAATCAAAAATGTTTTATTTCGTAAGTTATAAGAATAACATTTGAAATCGTCATGACATACATTTATCGCTCATTCACTAGGCAGTCTCCCCAGAGAAGAACGAGCAAGACGGGGTTGCTCTTTTTAAATAAGTCAATACAAATAGGTACAATTTGAAATAATTGTAAAATTAAATAAGAATAAAATATACTGGATATTGCCGAGCGGTTAATGTCCACGCATTCTTATCATCCAGACAGTCAGAAATTTTATAATAGCCTTTGGTTTTATTAAATTTATTTAATTTTGAATGTCTACCGGAACCTTATTATAAAAGAGTATACATTGTCCCTTGAATGACTTAGTGACTTTGTGTAAGCGACTGCTATGGACTGGACAGCAAGTTTATTTTTATATCTTGTATTAACATTGTGTATTTCACAATTTGTCCTACAAATGCAGATTCTTTCTTACGTACATTAAGTTTTCGTAAATATATTGCGATGCCAAAGTTAATATATTGATTTCCTGAAATTTATTCCTCAGAGATGCTGTGACGAAAAGGTTAGAATATTATACTCTTAAAACTTATCCCTAAGTGTCACTGCAGGTCTTAATTAGTAAATTACACGAACGGCTCGTTTCTGTAAAACAAAAATTGTATTTATATCCGTGTGCATTTCACCATAGCAGGATACCGTAAGACGAAAAGTGAACCGTGTAATATTTTTTTTTTTTTTTTATAATCTTATTTTAAGGAGCTTAGTCGAAAGCGACTATGCCGCTCCGTTGGTACAGCTTACTTATGTACTAGACGGCTAATTCCTCCGTCGCACAGCAATTTTATATAAATTATACATATTTTTGGCTGCTAGAGATGCAGGGTGTGCTAGAGCCCTATTGCATCCACCTAATACTCGTATATTATTGTTTAAACCGTGTAATAATGTATCATAAATTCTGAACCATAGTGACTGTAGATTACCTAAGTATGGATCCTACCTACATTCTCCTGTCAGGGTGAAAGATAATACATAACGTAAAATATATCGACGTACCTAAATCCGCTGTTTCAGAGGTTTAATCTCATATTATCATGCATCCGATCCATCAAATTGCCCGAGGTATTAGCTGACCGTAACAAAAGGTTTTAATTCAGTTACCAGAAAGCTCTGTTACAGCGTTATTCTCTATTCGGCCTTCCTTTATGACGGCGAGCTCATACAATTTACTTTTCACAAAGACGTGTTTGATAATCGTAAGTGGGTTTCTTGTTTTCTTTTGTAATATATATACAGTATTTTGTTTCTTTTATTAAACATTGTTCTGTGAAATTATATACTCGCTTCAAGACTTAGTTCGATCTCGTTTTTACGCTAGATAAAGTCACAGAGTGTTAGTCTGGGATAGTTTGAGTCATGCATGTCTGACCAGAATATCAAAACTTGTTAACCCATCGCTTAATTATTTGATTTTTATTACAATAGAGTTTTTTTTTTTCATTACCAATGTAGTTTTTAGGATCTCCACATTATGTGTATTGGCACTTAGATATTTCAGATACTTAAAAAAAATTGTCTAGCCCGCCATTGGGGGATAAACATACACAAATATTTATATTTAAACATTAATAGCTAGATGACAAACATTTACTCCCAGCGGGACTCGAACCCGACACTGTTAGTTTGGAAGGTTGGAACACAACCCCCTAACCCCGGCCATTCGAAACTTTGTACCAATGAACCCCAATCACATTTTAACCGGCAATTCACATAATTGAAAAATTTATATGGAACGGCCCTGATGATAAATACTATCTTTGCACATAGGTACACACAGCGACAACTAGTTCCACACTAAGCAACTAGGCTTGTATTATGGACACCAGATGGTTGATAAACCACACAAATACATTTGTTTTTTGTAAATAAATACATAAATAAATGAAAAACATCGATAACTCGGGAACACATATCAGTATTCATCATACGTATACATTATTCGTACAATTATCATTATAACAAAACAAAAAAACAATCATTAAAATAGGATAACAATTGCTGTACTTATAAAAATAAACATCCTTTTTGGGACTCGGCTAAAATTTTTGTTAAAATTAATAAAATCCGATTTCACAAAAATAAATCATAAATATGCTGAACGCATTGTTCTTTTGTGTATATTTTGTTGGAACCTCAATAACAAGTAAAAACAGACGGCTAAAGTCTAGATCTTACTAAAGAAAACAACGAAAATATTTTGTAAATAAATTATGAACGCCTTTGTGAACCTTAGTAAATAAAAGCCAGTATTTATTACCCCTTGAGTTCAGTTTAAATTGAAGCTGAATTTTGGTACGGCTCACAAAGGGAGTCTAAGATTCGAACCACCCGCCTAGAGGCGCCCCACAGTGAGATTTAATTAACAAGATACGAGTCTTTTACAAACTCCACGTACTTTTTGGAATATTCTAGATTAAAATTCAATAAGCCGACAAGATATTACATAATATTCGTACCATTTATTAATTAAAACGCGAACATACGAGTACACTTAAAAAGTCAATCAAAACCGATTACAGGTTTACTTTAAAATGTTTAACAACAGTAATAGGAAAATTCAGTAGGTACAGTCGGTGCCACAGTTATAGTCCAGTCAACAAGGATTTTTTCTTGAATGTGTATTTATTTTTTGTCTGAAATGTCTATCTCCTCTCATTGGCTTATCGACTGCCTTCAATTGAAAACAACCGGGACCGACATTTTCACATGCCCCCCGGACACGGACACATCATCACCAGTCCGTAAACATGCAGTGTAAAGTGCAGTGGGGCAGGGATATAGACCTTCCCTCATATTGAGGGAGTATAGGGCCATAGTCCGCCACGCTGGCCCAGTGCGGGTTGGGGACTTCACATGTTTTCGATTTTTGTTTTTTTAATATATCAGGTATGTTGGTTTCCTTACGACGTTTTCCTTCACCGTTTAAGAGCAGTCAGATAAATGCAAAATTTTAAAACTCATTGGTACATGACCTGCCTGGGGATCGCACCTGGACCTCCCAAATTGGGAGACTGTGTCTCCTCCACTGAGCCACCGACGCTCCCCGGACACGAACACACTCGTATTAAAATGCCACTAGTGGTCACCCATCCAAGGACTGATCGCGCCAGACATTGCTTAACTTCGCTAAAAAACACTCGCTCATTTTATAAAAACACATATGACAAGAAATTACAACACACATTTGAATTAGTAATCGGTATTTTATCTTTTCAAAATTTTCAATATTTACCATTGTTTACTAACATTAGTTATAGATATGATTGTATTTTATGGTCTGGAGAATAAATTATAAAATAAAAAACCTTTTTGTAATATAAAGAAAATTTTTTCGAAGTTTAAAAGAGCAAGCCCTCGAATTTATTGCTTGTGCTTCTCAGGGGAAAATTGCCTTTTGAACACGCAGTAGCTTAAAAAATGTAAAACCTGACTATTTTAAGTGTACCCTGCACTAGTAGCGTGACAGGATAAACGTTTATGTCGTTAAGATAATATTTGTCCTGCTCATTCACTTGGACGAAATATATCGCACGCGACAAACAATATCATTCTACGGGGGCTGGTGTAACTACAAAGTAAAGCATTTTTGTCCTTGACTTGAACACGTCGGTAAAATCGTTTTTACCTTTTGAGATACAGAACCCAAAGCAATGCCTTTTAATCGCAGGGAACTTCATAATTGAATTCAATTTTGTATAAAGGAAATTGTTTTCACTGTCCAATTTGTTTTGTACATTGTTAGTGAATCTCGTAAATATGAACTGTTTTCCAGCTAGCCCCGGGTTAAGTTTCACCGATGTTAAAACGAATTGAAAACCGGTAATCGAATACGGGCAATGGCAGCGATTCCGATACTGGAAATGGTAAATTGAAAGGCAGTGTACCTGTCGTGTTCATTTTATAATTGCTAGTATCTATTTACATGAGTGACATCTAAAGTTTGATCATAATTTTTACAGGGTTTATTGCGCAAAATAAATTGAAAGGCTTATAGTGTACCTGTCGTATTTATTTCGTAATTGCTAAAGTGTGTCACCATCTCAGCCCGTAAAGATCCCACTGCAGGGGTATAGGCCTTCCCTCGTATAATGAAGGAGTATGGGCCATAGTCAACCACGCTGGCCCAATGCGGGTTGGGGACTTCACATGCCTTAGAATTTTTATTTCTCAAGTATGCAGGTTTCCTCACGATGTTTTCCTTCACCCTTTAAGAGCAGTCGGATAAATGCACATAAGTAATTAAATTTGAAAACTCATTGGTGCATGGCCTGCCTGGGAATCGAAACCGGATCTACCAAATTGGGAGACCGCATCTTAACCGTTGAGCCACCGACGCTCCTTAGAGTCCTCCTTGCTAGTGTATGTTTACATACAAAGTAACATTTATTTTATAATTGCTAGTGTCTATTTACATAAGTGACTTCTAAAGTTTGGTCATAATTTTTTCAAGATACTATGACAAACTTTAATTATTGCGCCAAAGTTTATTGAAAGGCTAATAGTGTACCTGCAGTATTTAGAATTGAGACGGATTAATTGCGTCAGTATTAAATTATTATTATTATTAAAAGCCCATAGTGTCCCACTGCTGGGCAAAGGCCTCCCTCATCTGTTTCCAGTCGTTTTTGTTCTTGGCGAAAATAATAATATTAAATAATTTCAGTATTAAATAACTTACAAAAAAATACGTTTCCAAGTGATATTTTTAACGTACCTACTATGACAAAAAAAAAAATGACTTGACTGGAATGCTCCTCACATCTACAAATCTATCCAATTATTCAAAAGGAAATTAAAAAGTTCAAACACCTCCAGTAATATTGTATTCCATAAAAAATATATAAAACGTGTCGCCATTAAATTATTAAGCGAATGTTTGACAGGAGATAAAGAGGCGTCGGAACTTTGGGGCACGAAACATCTTTTCCGTCACCTGACGGCGCAGTTTGGCGACAAAATTAAAAAAAAAGCCCCAGAACAGCTGCCCTCCTAATTAGAATTTTCCGAATTACACAACGTTGCGTACATTTTTCGTAGCGCATATTTTAGGGAAA
The DNA here is from genome assembly GCA_949316235.1 of Oegoconia quadripuncta. Taxonomy (NCBI): domain Eukaryota; kingdom Metazoa; phylum Arthropoda; class Insecta; order Lepidoptera; family Autostichidae; genus Oegoconia; species Oegoconia quadripuncta. The sequence continues at coordinate 19,937,619 of OX438753.1, read as the reverse complement.
ACAGCGGGAATTTGTATCTCTGATATCGGCACGAAGCGATCGCTTCTTCGCAAAATAAATATATTTGGTGATTTCTTCAGGTGTCACCAAGTATGGATCGGAGTGTTGGGAAATGAAAGAAACGGATGAAAGTAGAATGCATGTGGCAGAGATGATAATACTAAGATGAATATGTGGTGTGACTAGAACGGATAAGATCAGGAATGAGTATATCAGAGGAAGCTTGAAAGTGGTACCAATAACAGAAAAGTTGCGGAGTAATAGCAGCAGCAACAGTAACAAGATGAGTGCTAAGTAATAATGTGGAGGGATACAGAGGTAGAGGAAGACCGAAGAAGGTGTAGGTAGACTGCGTGAGGAATGATATGTGTGTGAAAGCGGGTGAGTACGGAGATGACGGCTGATAGAGGAGAGTGAAAGAGGAAGATATGTTGTGCCGACCCCACCTAGAGAGGGATAAGGGTAGGAAAATGGTGATTTCTTTATATGACGCAATGATTCGAAATGAAATGAACATGATATGAAATGAAATGAAAATTAAATGAAAATCATTTATTCATGTAGGCAATACAATATGCACTTATGAACGTCATTTGTTTTTTAAACAACCACTAGCTCGGAACGCGACCACTACTGAGAAGAGCTAACGAGAAACTCAGAGGGTTTGTCTCTTTCTAATCAATCATTTACAATCAAGAAAGGTTAAAACAATTTTTATATATCGTGTAGAGGAGCCGTTTAATCCCATTCGTTTCGTCCTTCGATTTTTGTTCTTGATGTAATAAAATCTTTAAGAAATACACAATTAAGGAACAGTTTTCTTTAATTTACGGAATACTTGAATAGGTAAAATACTTATTTACAAAGTTAAATAAAAATTTGACGCTGATCTTGTCGAATCAGATTATTACCAACATGCTAAGTGCGTTACCTCTTTGAACAGCACAACACGGCCCATGTAAGAAGCTTTACCGTTATTTGAAACTTTAAGCAGTTGCTTAGATCTCTAGAAAGAGACATAAATGCTGGCTGGCAACAACTGGCATATTTGGTCCGCCGGAAGTGGCCGTACATCCAGGTGTGTTAAATGTCACTGGACATGGAAAGGCTATCCCCTAAGCAAAGTGCGTACCGTCTGTCCCATGACCCCGTTTGTCCCATGACCCTTACCAAGCCAATAGTGCACCAGTAGCATAGTGCAAACACAAATCAAATAGCTACCACAGCAAGTTACTAAGAAAATTTCAATAATATCTTAAAATTTCGATCCATAGCTATACATTCATGAACGATAAAGTCAATACAGCAAGTCGTTCATGTTAATCTATTTTTTTTTGTAGTGTCTAACATTACGCTTTTAGACAACATTTCGGAGTAGTGGATAGTGACCCAGTCGAATCCCGCTAGATATAAATGTTTGTGTGATAAATACGAACATTTATTCCCTAGTCATGGATGTATGTTTGTTTACCCGTTGTCTTACTGGACAATGGATGGATATTTCCATAGAACAAGCTTTACACAGGAGAAGGTCGAACGGAACTCAAATCAGTAAACAATATCTTATTAAAATAAAAATTAACCAATTGATAGGAGCTTTAAAAAAAATGTCGTGTCGTATCAAGTGACCTTCGTCTTCGGTTCTCAACTGTGGCAAACAGGCATCTCTTCTCCCACCTAATTGACGGAAAGATTGAAGGAAATAGAGGAAGGGGAAACGCAATTACTTTGACCAAGAGAAAGAAAAGGTTAAATCGAGGGCGGAAACCAGAGAGACGTGGTCATGACTCCACCGACAAGAGCATAGCCCTTAAATTGAAGAAGATAGAAGATTTAAATACAAATACTTAAATAAAACAAACCATGCAGACTCTTCGCCTAGGTCTTCGTGAGACGCGACTAATGGCCCACTACAAAACATCTATAATTTGCACGTTTTAACGGCGATGGATTCACTCCTCGCCACTGTGTATTTCTGTATATTTCGTAAGGTGAATCGTGGATGTTGTTTCAAGCTTTAAAACACTAATGTTTGCGATATGTTTTGGGATCACGGTTTGGGATCCCATTTGGGATAACGATCATTACGTTATGTATGCAAGTGTTATGGGATAGTATACTGTATAACTTCAACCACATCTCCGATCTTCAATCCCATCGTGAAATCAACATGCTACAGATAACATTTAATAAACCTCTTGACTTTTTGCCAAATAATGTCCTTAAACCGTTCGTAAGGCATTCCCTCGGCTCGTTTATGCGTAAGTAGCCATTTCGGAGAGTTACTGACATATAAAACAGGTCTGTTTGCACTTACCCACAAACTGAAACTTCAATAAAGCTGTTCTATTAATACTGCGAGCCGTCATTTACCTGAGAAAAGAAAACGGTAATTTTAGCAGTTATGCTTTAAAATGAACGGGTCTTGAGAGTTCGGCGTACGCTCGGCGGCGCGCGGCAGCCGAGTCGATATAACTAGCTACTGTTTTCGTTAGTCAATCAATCAATCACGCATTCATTTGCTATACACATGTGTACAGATTGTTGAGTATAAATTATTATATTTTTTTTTATAAATAATAATAAATAAATATCTTTGCACATACACACATCCCCATCTAGTTCCACAGTAAGCAACTATAGGCTTGTGTTGTGGATACCAGATGGTTGATATACTACATAAATACAATTTTTTTTTTTGTAAATAAATACTTATTATAAATGAAAACATCCATAACTCGGGTACACATGTCCGTATTCATCACACAAACATATGCCCCTAGCGGGATTCGAACCCGCAACCTTTTGGTATAGCTTCAGCTAACCACTACAACAAACAGGTCGTCATGTACTATAAACAATATTACAAAGTAATCATGTTTTTAAGTAATATTAAGTCAAGACTAAGTTTTGATCGTCAATTATTTCTACTTACGTACTCTTATAAGGAACTCTCCTATTTTGTATAGAACTGACTATTAAGCGTTACACCCTAAAGTACTGAAGGGATAAAACCATACATCTGAAACCTTCGACTTCATGTTCATGTAAGTTTACTCCCAGCCGCGCGAAAGTTGGGTATAGAGCATAAAAGTTTCGTTCGTTCGTTTCGTAGTCAACAGGTGGCGCTGGCAAGCCGCCAAGATGTTACCGATCCAGCTTGAGCCAACTAAAGTGGTCGGAAAATTGAATACACCATGGAATGCAGCCAAAAAGCCTTGTGAAACTAAATAAAAATGGGAATATATTGATGTCACAATTCGTCAAAATACAACGATCTAATTTATCCTCTTTGTAATGTTCTCGAAAGCCAACACTGTGTGTAGCCGACTACTCGACCTTACACATTCTAAAATGTTTATTGACAATAATGTTGCGCAGGTCTAACCAAGAAAATCTGCAGGTTGAACAGAGAGCAAACCCGTCTCAAAGTACTGGTCATTATATTACTGGTCATTATATTACTGGTCATTTTGAAACGAGGGACCTCTTAATTAAAACGGGCCTAGCTGAAAATTTTACATCCAGAGCATGTAACAAAGAAAAGGAATCAATTGAAGCTCCTTCTGTGTGACTACATCATCATTTGGTTAAGGGGTTTGATTGGGAGGTCGCGGGTTCGATCCCCAACGGGGTAGATGTTTAAGTACTCGGTTTGGTTGGTGGTAGGGCATTTTAAATGTCCGCCTGGCTAGCTACCACCATCTTATCTAAATCTGCCGCCAAGCAGCAATGTTAATAGCATCGTTGTGTTCCGGTTGTCAGAGATAAGATAGCCAAATGTGTTGGGGTTTCCGGGTCAGTACGCTTCCATCTTCAACCTCATCTTCGCTTAACATCAGGTGTGATTGAAGTCAAGTGCTATTACCGTTGTGCATTAAAAATTATATGGGTATGGCATGGGTGTATTTTAGAAGTACATAATAACGAACATTAAAATAACCAATTCTACAATTGCGCGTTAGAGATACAACACGACTACTAATGCAATATGTTATACTGCACTATTTAAAAAGAATTGTTATTAAATTTGAAAAGAATTTAAAGAGAATTGTTGACAATGAATGATTTCTTTATGTATATTTCTGACATTGATTTAAAAGCGGACTTTGATTTCAAACTACCTATATCTAAACCGCAAAGTAAAGTTTGTCAAGAAGTTTTCTTTTGATTGATTTTGACATTCTTTCTAGTTCTCTATAATTTTGACATTCATTTGAAGATTTAACATTAATTTTGTAATGTCGTCAATTTTTGAACATTCCTTACAAGTTAGGTTATGGCACATTTAAAATTGTACAATTAATTAGTAATAGGTAATTATAATTAAATATAATTAAATATTTGTTAAATTTTGCATGCTCAAAGGGCAGAATGTAATGCGAATATTTTTAATATTAAAACGCTCTTATGTACCTATATTCTGGCAAAATAAATAAAATAATAATTTAAAATTTGAAATACCTAGAAAACCTACTCAATCTCAATAAGGTATGTACTTATCGTATTTCAAGATATCTCTTCGGTCTTGATAACAATTTACAGTCACTTGCAACTTCCAAGAGAGAAGTGAAAGTCATTTAGGTGCACGTAGCTCGACCGTAGACACGTAGCAGAAAGCGTAGCCAGCGTGGTAGCAACCAACCACAGATTTAATATTAACAAGTAAAACGATTTTACCAAACACTCCGGGCGTCATTCACGATGCGTCATTCCCAGTCAAAGTTGACTCAAGGATACGTTCTGTAGATGTCTACCTAGAATAAGAATGTTATATAGATATTTGCCGGTGTGAGGATGACAATAACGCATAATAATTTGCAGCTGCACTTTACATATAAAACGCAGATTACAGCAGCCATCAGCATCATATATTGTCAAATGATTTGCAAGCATGATAGTCGTATTTTATTACTATTGGTTTGTGACTAATGCGAACTAAACAGATAATGTGAAGATACTCACATATGCAGTACCAAAACATTCATCGCATTGGAGATAAATCTGCGGCCAAAACAGCAATGTTAATAGCATTATTGTTTTTCAGTTGTCAGAGATAAGATAGTCAGTCCCCTAAATAAGATGGGGTTTCCGGGTCAGTACGCTTCCACCTTCGGCCTCAGCTTCACTTAACATCAGGTGTGATTGAGGTCAAGTGCTAACCCCTTGTGCATTAAAAAAAATTGTTATGTAAGAGAAGGAATTCCTTTGGGCTACCGTTTTTGTATTCTTACTGTGACAAAACGTAGTTCGCGTGTTGGCTTCCAGCCAGGCCTACCTGTTAACATGCTCTTACTACACTTTGCTGGAAACCTGGCTATCTGTTGCATGCTTTTGTTTGTCGAGAACTTTGTAATGGTTTTTCTCAGCCGCATTGTACTGCAACCCCTATGAATTTCTTCTTGCCTGGTACTTTAAATTTGTTGTCTGAACTTAACAAAACATGTATCCGTGGAATACCTCCTTTGTGAGCTTATGTCCTGGTACTTGTGATGTTTCAGTAATAATACATGTTTATAAAAAAGTTAAGCTATGAACAAACTAGAATTCTTACAAAGTTTCTTTCATCTTGCATTAAATCTATTAGGTTTATTAAAGGTCTTTTAACCCTCAAGATTTCAGCGGCTGCATAGAAATCGTAACAAAACGGATCCCGTGCAATTTTTCCGCAACCTCAGCCCCAAACCGCGACGGGGCTCATTCTCATTATACTGACAGCAGCGCTGGGGTTAAGTAGGCGTATCATTCCGCCGTTTACAAATTTTATTACCCTCCCCGTCTTTTGTTCTTACGTTACGGCGACGCCAGAGTTACAGGGTGTTTGGCGCATGTCATGCAGTGTTTGTGAGTGGGTATCTTGTACCCTTGGATTTATAGTCTTTCGGTTAATTTATGTACATTGTTTGGTTCGCAATAGAACTAACCATAATAATAGAAATGTTTAAGCGATATCTTGTTTTTAGTTATCCGTATCATAAATGACAAATCTCATGGAATCATTTATTTCAGAACTACTTGATGTAGACGACAGAAATTTGGTAGGTATGAGTGATAAATATAGTGGTCCAAGCACCATTTCAAAAATATATAAAGTGATACCTACTTAGTGTAATATTTTTCTCATATTAAAAGCGCTTCAAAATGTTAAAAATATTATGAGCATACGAAACAAGGTCTAAATTAAAGGAAAATTATCAAGTTAGCATTACATACATAGAATCTACTCAATAGAATATTCATACAAATATACCGCGCATGATCCGAGACGCACTTCGGTCTTCCAGTTGGCTACGGAACCTTGAGTATCACAAAAACATTCCATCACAACCGAACGTAGATATATTATGTAGGTAGGTATGTACTGTAGGTACAAATCAGAGGATAAAAATCGAATTTGAAAGAAGGAACACCATTTGTAAGCCGCCCCTCGCATACCTAATGGATTAGATTAAAAATAAATACCCACACATTTTGCAGATGTTTTCTCCCATTGAATGAATTATGAAAAATTCTATTCATCCAGCTACATGAAATTTATATGATGTAAATGAGTAACATGAATTGTTACAATATGAGATTTGGTATTGACGGTGAATAGGATGCGAGTATGTGAATAATTTAATTTTTTTTACCTTCAAACTTCAAGTATATATTTCATTGTAAGATGCATCATATCATTTGTCAAATGTAAATTTTATTCTACTGGAAATAAAAGGGCTTATTACATTTATCTGTCAGTCAGTATGTCCAAGCTAAATTCAAAGTACTGCCGCTTCGGAAAGGGAAATCATCTGTAGTAAAAGAAGCGGCGCAAGAAACTTTTTATCCTTAAAAACAAACAACCGACTTGAATAAAGCTATCTTCTACCTCCAGAGCACATTAAACAAAAAAGAATTAAGCATGGACATCACAATTAAATCACAAATTAAAATTAAGTATATGTGGTCGGTAAACTCGTTTAAAAAATTAAGTTACTTCCTCAATTCGCACTGATCAAGACAACCTAATGGAAGAATCGCCAAAAATACGCAAAATAAATGACTTCGTCTTAATATCTATAGCCTCATCAGATTTATAGGGCACCACAATGACGGTCTACTCTTTAAAAAAATATTGTAATCGGTACACAGTCGGAGATATCGTTCAACATATATTTAGGTTTAGAGAGTCTTTATTTCCCATAAGAATAACTTATTTACTTACATGAGAAAATACAATTTTTTTTTTCAAAAACCTATTATTATTTCTTTAGTTGGTAGTATCGTGCACCCTCCCTGTTTTTCTACCTATAAATCATGAAAAAACCGACAGACGTTGACTGCTGAACCCCCAGATTTAGAAAACAACCGCACCAAAGTTACTTAATATCGTTAGCAATTTTCGATAGAGAGTCCGACTGCATCACGTGAGTTTCATACGGTAACAGTGATGGAAAAGAAATCGTATCCATACAAATTAAGCACAAACAAGAACAACGTCGGAAAGTTGTCCGACTCCAGACATTTTATCGGGAATCTTCGGGAAAGTTTTTACGGTTTGATTTGTTACAACTTAAACGCAATGATGTGACTCTATCTGGATATGTCATTTACATTAGCCTATATTATTTAAAAATTTCATATAGGTATACTTTCTATTAGGTACCTATTAATAGTATGCAAGTCTTTGTAATACTGAACCCATTAGCAGTCTTATTTTTTTTTTATCTTTGCACATACACACAGCGCCATCTAGTTCTACACTAAGCCACTAGGCTTGTATTATAGATACCAGATGGTTGGTAAACTACACAAATACATTTTTTTTTGTAAATAAATACATATATAAATGAAAAACATCTATAACTCGGGAACACATGTCTGTATTCATCATATAAAAAAAATATTTCTGAACACCTAGGTGTATTGTCTAAATTACATTAATTGCTCGTGCAAGGCAAAACAAACCATGGATATTGTTATCAGAACGCAATTTCAATGCAACACGACAAATTCAATATTATCTTGCGCGCTAGCAAATACAATTTTACCTGCAAATGACTGTACAAGATATTTTTTTTTTAGATTAATTGGATACGCGTTTCACCACAATCTCACGTGATGGAAAGTTACGCTGTGGCCGAAGGTGAAACACGCAGTCTTAGTAGATGCTCTTAAATATCCCATGATTGTAGGATTCAGGAAAGACTGACGCCGCAAGGGAGTTCTATGCCTTGGCTGTTCGCAATACGAATAAAGAGTCGAACCACTTAGTGCGAATGTTAGATAGCAGATTTACTTAGTTTAGTGTCCCAGACATTTATAATTATTCTAAAATTATCAGTTTTCCTTACGGGGTTAAGGACAGCTTGAAATGCCATCCAGTGACTTTAGATCCGAGTTCGCTTACGGCTTCACGCTTTGCTAGTCAACTCTCTCCGCTCGGTTTGAACTCCTTACTTATTTGGAAGATGTTTAAAAAGTTCCAGGATTACGAAATGGGTTTCGCGGCACGAATGCCCGATATCGTTATTGATTTTGGATTATGCAAGTGTGACGGGTTAGTGACTTGGCGAATTTATTCGTGTCATGTGATATGGTCGGCTATGGACTAAGGCTTTGATGAGTGAGTAATATGGCACGTTTTTCTAAGTATTAATAAAGTCTAAAGGATAAAAGCTACATAAATTGAACTCAGTATGTTTCATAAGTCTGCTAACTATAGTTAGCAGACTTATCAAATTATATAATTAGTTAGAGATATTTCTCAACCTGAGATTTTGGACTCTCTAGTGTTATTCAGGCCGAAGCTATGAGGGTTTGAAAATACGGCGAAATGCTTCGAAAAAAACTGTCTTGGCTCCACATGGCCGTTGCGGCATAAAAGTTCTAGACGTGCACCTACAATGTGCACGGATGAAATAATAAAGATCGAAGGAAGGCGCTGTACACTGAGCGACTTCCTACTGCAATTCTGGTAATCTTTGCTCTTTTATGTGTATGTGTGTATCTTTTACAATGTGCACTAATCTTTTTCCGAGTGAATTCTTGAGAGCCGAGGACGGCAAAAATATAAAATTTTTGAGGCCTTTTGGCCACGTATACGGCATTGCCTGTGATAGTCTTGCAGTGTACACGTGCCGGGACACGCAAGGCAGTATAGATGCCACATAGTTTGTAGTATGACACCGCACAAGCATCCATTATCGTCCGTGGATTCCTCAATATAGTCAAAAACCCGATTTCAATGAAGTCTCCGAACATCGGATATTGAGGTTCATGGTTCTATTTAAACTCATTTAAATTTTATGTGTCATGTCATGTCATGTCATGTGTTTGCATTATGCACTGAAAAAACCATTTTACGAAAATAATTTAGTTAAGAGCGACTTTGTTTATTGTTAATCAAAATTTGCATAAGTAAGATTAAGTAACCGGAGCTAAAACATTGTATAGATTTGCACGGCCCGTCAAGTGTGTTTCTGTATACTTCGAAAGGTGAATCGTGGATGTTGTTTCAGACATTTTTAAACATACAATAAATATGTTTGGAATATCTCTGACCACCCCATTTGGGTCGTGACGTTATTTACGTATGTAAAGTGCAATTTATATAACAAATAAAATTGTTACGTATATCTAAGAGATTGCATATCACTTTTCTGTCTTATAGGTAACAAAATGTTTGTTACAATTTACTAAACACTTCTTGTTATTGGCATTTTTTTTTTTTTTTTTAATAAATATCCTTGACATACACACAGCGCCATCTAGTTTCACTTTAAGCAACTATAAGCTTGTGTTGTGGATACCAGATGGTTGATATACTACATAAATACATTTTTTTTGTAAATAAATACTTATTATAAATGAAAACAACCATAACTCGGGTACACATGTCCGTATTCATCACACAAACATATGACCCTAGCGGGATTCGAACCCGCAACCTTTTGGTATAGTGGTCAGAGTTGCTAGCCACTACACCAAACAGGTCGTGAGATGACAGATATTTGTCAAAGCCAACTAGAAAAAGAGTCTTAAAACAGCGGTTTTTTAACGAGTACAATATTAAGATTATCCAATCCATCGGTCTGGGGGTTTAGTAAATTGTAACAAAATGTTTGTTACAATTTACTAAACACTTCTTGCAATTGGCATATTTCTCAAAGCCAACTAGAAAAAGAGTCTTAAAACCGCGGTTTTATATTAAGATTATCCAATCCATCGGTCTGTGAGTTTTGTAATGTCATTAGGAGCACAATAGACGGCGGTCGGGCCCAAATGATCCGTAGCGAAAACTCCCCGAAATTTATTTAAAATACTTGATCAAATCTTTTGACGGTTGGAAGAGTACTTTAATGTAACAGTTATGTTGGCAAGTATTTTTTATTGAGAAATGAGGAGGCTCCTCACCTGGTTATCGATATTTTGTACTTCCACTAATCGATTACTATAATCGAATCCATCTTCGAAAACAATTTCATGGGACACATCCTTCAAAAATCCACTACTGGACAAAACAGCAGATTGACACGTGTGGAGGATTAGGGATGATTTTCCACCGGGGTGTTAGTATTAATCGGGGACGCAATCCAACAGTTATAGCGGAGTCTTGCCTATATGCAATGTATTGAGCAAACTTCGATAGCGCGGTGTAGGATTCGCCCTCTGATTGGTCGACTTAGTAATGACACCCACACTAACTAAACACTCTCCCATATGCATCTCTTTTCAAGTGGATTTGCCCTAATAAGCACCCTGGCACTCCTGCCCTCTGGTATAAAAACTGTTATGCTAAAGATCTCATCGCATTTAGGTTGGTCTTATTCGGGACTTTGTCGGGTACCACACCGCCACTAAGTTTTCTATTAAGTTAGACAATAAGTACAAAGTAACAAATTTTAGAATACGAACAATTCAAGTCGATGGTTTGGTCATAAAAAAATGAAACTTAACTAAATAGGTTGGCTTGAAAATCAATGTAAGCTCTAGCCATGATTACTCACTTATGTTACTGCCTGTTCTGTTTGCACTGTGGTACAGTACAAGTAAAAACATTAACGTAATTACGCGCTTACTTTGTTTTACCCGAATTACAGGTTACCTTACTTAGGTAGCTCCATTACCTTGGCGTTCTCGGCGTTTTGTTGTGGTGAGTAAATTAGTAACATTAGTAAGTCACTCTTTGCTAATCACTTTCTGCTTTAGATTGTGTGCAACCTCTATGGTCATAAATTGAAAATGAATTCCAAAACGTTAATCAAAGCCTTCAACAAGACTGACAGTTGTAGGAACAATATGCGCGTCCTTACCAGGGCATTCACGGGGCAGTTGTCTGAGCAAACCTATGCTCAACATGTGGCTCTGAGAAGGTGCGGATTCTGCTACCTCGCAGAGAAAACAGCTGTATATCTTTTGTGTGACCACCTGGGTGGCCACTTATTGCATTCCGGATAAGATAAAAACTATAGCTGACAGGGAGGTGCTGTAATTTCTCGAAGCGAGAAACTTGATCAGCGAACTGTAGGTTCGTGGTGTAATGATGTTCATAATCAGGAAGACATCTAAATCCACTAATAATTTTTGTGGCACACCGCCTTTAATTCTGGCTACTATCTAAAGGGTATTTTTTCAAAAGATCGAAAAAATTTCTATTCAAAAAAACAGACTATATAAATACAGAGTTCTGATCCCATTGATTATTTATGTGAATAATCTTCGCAGCCATAATCTACTTTTTTTTTCAAATAATCCAAAAAAAAATTTTATTGAAGAGTTTCTAAACTCAGTGATGGATGACTACAAAGTCATCAACGTCAACTAAACTACAAAGTTTAGTTCTTTTTACAAAAAAAATCCTAAAACTAACATTAAAGAAATCACCTACAGATTTCTGAACACTGAAATTACGTTTTATCGCCAACACAAGCTAACAAAGACCTCGTCCAGGTATACTTAATTAAAAGCACCCATGTTCTTACAGATCATGAATCCGAGTATTAGGCGGTATTGTTGTTGAGTTCTTTCAAGGAAATTTTAAATCGATTCCCAGCGCTTTCATCGTTGGGAAACCAATCCCGGCGCACAATGAGCTCGCTTACAATAGCCAGTGTTATGGCGTATGCTGCCTCGATGGAGGGAACCACCGGTGGTGCTTACAGGCTCTTACTCGGAAAGGATTATGCTATTTACGTGGCGTACAAGAAATTTGGAATTTATTTTTATATTGCCATCGAGATTGATGGGAGAGGCGCGCGAATTGGGAAACGGTGGAGAGGGTATGAATTGACAATTCGTACCTATATGTATACAAACTTCTATGTGCGATATCTGTGATGTGAATTTTTTCTATAATGTGTTTTTCCGCGATGACGTACTAGGCGACTAGACGATGAAAAATACGTTCGAGGCACCCATCTACCAAATCAGAATCGGTTGAAAAGTTTTATCGAGTTAAAGAAAAAAATCGGACCAGTGAGAGTCTAATTCGTGTATGTATACAAACTTCTATGTGTGATATCTGTGATGTGAATTATTTCTATAACGTGTTTTTCCGCGATGACGTACTAGGCGACTAGACGATGAAAAATGCGTTCGAAAAATCGGACCAGTGAGAGTCTAATTCGTATATGTATACAAACTTCTATGTGTGATATCTGTGATGTGAATTATTTCTATAACGTGTTTTTCCGCGATGACGTACTAGGCGACTAAACGATAAAAAATGCGTTCGAAAAATCGGATCAGTGAGAGTCTAATTCGTGTATGTATACAAACTTCTATGTGCTATAATAATATATAATGTGATGTGAATTTTTTCTATAATGTGTTTTTCCGCGATGACTTACTAGGCGACTAGACGATGACTAGAAAATAAATAAATAAACATTTCTGTGCGCCTCTATGCAGTCCCTCGTAGGTAAATTTTTTTTTTGAGAACTTCACCTATTTATTGCCGTGCGTTTCGATCAATTCGTGATTGGTGGTAAATTTGCTTACGCGAGACACCCGACCCCGGACTAAATGAAATAAAACCTTTTTATACTTATTCCTTTATATAGTCCCATGAAAATACGCTTTGAAAGCCGATCTTTTTATTAGTCAAGTCAAAGGTTTTTTTCGTAGATTATAAAACGTTACATTTTCATTAACCTGTAAGTGATCCAATGTGGGTTTCGTTTTTCCAAAATGAGGAGTTACCAATAAATTAGCTGTCATCAATTTTATTCGCAATATCAGTTGCCGTCCAAGTGCAAGTTAATAGCATTCTATATAACATGAGACGCAGGACACAACCACAGAATAAATAATACTACAACACAAGGAATATTGAATATGTAACAAAGAAGAACACTTGTTTCCACACGAAAATGGAATTCACCCGACCTGCTCTTACCTGAGAACGCCTACAAACAATGTTAGGGAAAATTCAATCTCGCAAAATAGAAAATATTTTTATGGTCAATGAATACGACAGTGGGGATACGGGCGGGGAAACACGGGGGTTTACGTTGTCTTAACACTAAAGTTTAGTGCCCCTCACTCCTGCATTACTCTGTATTTTAAGTGCCAAAACTGTACTGTTATAATCTTGTATGGTTTACACAAAGCTTTACGAGCATGTATATCGCTGTGTGAATTCCTAAGGAGCGACGTTTTATAGGTATTAAATGGAATTTTTAAAAGAAGTGTCGACGTTCTCTTTTTTTCCTGTCTACGTCAGGAGGACCTACATGTTTTTTCGGATTTTAAATAAGTAATGAAGTGGGACATCTGGATAGATGGCTGCTGGAGCTGATTGCTCACAGAATGAGACTGAACGAGCTGATGTTGACCTAGAATGCCCAATATCTTGTACACTACTTCTAGGTCATCTTCAACTGGTTCAGTCTCATGCTGTAACTAATCAGCTCGCCTCAGTTTGATTACTTTTACTTTTACACGTAAATTGTTAATATGAATATCGGTTTACCTATGCTTCTAGTCTGTTGTTTTTTTCAGAATTTATAGCTAATTGAGAATTATACCTAATTCTTGTAAGAATTAATTTTGAGAAATAGCCTTTAAAAACATGAAGGGGAACTTTTTTAGGACGAGAATAATAAAATCGTTAAGTTCATAGTTAGGGGTAAGAGTCTGTGTATTCAATACGAACTTAATATTAGGTTTAATTCAGGATATATTTGCCAGTGTATAAAATTTTCTTATCTCAAAAATCTTTTAATCCGTAGCGCTGTGAATAAACAAGAAATCATTTAGGATTAACATTATGAAAACAGGATCTAACTTGAATAACGACTAGAATCCACTAATGCCGAATCTTTTATATTAATACTGATCATATTGATATGAGAGACATTCCCGACATATCTACAGATACTAATCTGTTAGCATCCATTTTCAATCAAGAGATTGTTGCTTTCAATGCATACAAGGCAGATGTCTTGCACAATGATACCTACCTATTATTAGCACATGCTTTGTATATGTCGAAGGTTTATCATTAGTCCTTAGGCGATTGAATGTATCCCTCGTGGATATAGAGTACTGGAATATACTTAATTTGTAATAAATAATAGACTCTTTAGGTACATAATGTCTACTCCAAAATGCATAAAGTCTTGCTACGATCCTGACACAACTCTTTTGCTTCATTCACTCTCGTAAAGTTGTTCCGACTTATGAATGAATGTATTTTCTTATCTGTTGTGCAATAAAGTGTATTTGTATTGTATTGTATTGTATTGAATGAATACACATTTGTTGTTCAGTATAAAGAGTACAGTAATATAGATCCCGGTACCCAACTTGAGCGTTGTGCAAAGTTTGAATAAGACGACGAATTGTGTGACGAGTGTGAAGTTAGCACCTGAGGCAAATGCAACTGGTGCTAATTTCACGTAAGTCATTTGCAAGGATGAGTATTGTTACTCGTAGGTTGCTGGTGCTTTTTGAGGAGAGATAAAATAATGACATTGTAATAGTAAATAAATAAATATCCTTAGACATACACACAGCGCCATCTAGTTCCACAGTAAGCAACTATAGGCTTGTGTTGTGGATACCAGATGGTTGATATACTTCATAAATACATTTTTTTTGTAAATAAATACTTATTATAAATGAAAACATACTCGGGTACACATGTCACAAACATATGCCCTTAGCGGGATTCGAACCCGCAAACTTTTGGTATAGTGGTCAGAGTTGCTAACCACTACACCAAACAGGTTGTCAAAATCAGTTAAGAGACTGCAAAATATATAATAATAATAATATAATATAATAATAATAATAAGAAATTAACTTTAATTCCTTGCACTTTTTGCCAATAAAAAATATAATAGCAAAACCAAACTCTCTAGTTTAAATAGCTCGTTGTTGCATGAACCGTGCCTCTAATAACTGTACTTATATCTATGATAAAAAGCAATTAATGGGGGTATATTTGGTAATTACATAGTAGTACAGACAGTACGACGACTGTAATACATCAGTTTAAGCTGACCGCTCGGCGATGTCGGAAATGTGAACACAGAAAGACCTGAGTATACTGGAAGTCGTCGTTTGTGCTTCATTCACAATAATTGGTATATTTTGTAATTGTCCATATTATAAGATTGCGTGTAACTCATCCAGTGACTCTAGTCGTTTGCAATATGTATCAGTTGCCTATTACGGTTGATTATAACATCCGATATCAGACGATAATTACCATGTCGAGATGAAATAGGCGAATACTACCCCTCTGATACATATCTAATCTAATAAGGAGCAGTAACACAACTGGTTACAAAATGAATCACTATTTCGCTCTCATGCACAAAAAGGTTGCTCAAATAACCAATTTTTTATTAGTGTACTTATTTATATGGTTTGATTATTTTAATAAGTGTTCATCTTTATATGTACCTATGTATTTTCTATGTATCGTCTATGCACCTGCTGATATTTAAAGTTATTCACCTTTTACTTTGCACTATCCAACTACTTATTAAAAAGCTTCTTTAACTGAGGTTGACTGGAAGAAATCGCTATCAGCGATAAGACCGAAAAATTGTCTTGGTCCATCATGTTGAACCCGATGCTCCACATCGTCGTCTCTTTTTTCTGGGGTGAGCTCCCCAGACAGCGCGCCCTAACGAGGACGAGCCCGCCCCGCCTGACAGGCCCTTTATGGGCCCCGCCGGGGGTGCCGCTCTTGGTCTGATCTCTCACCTCAAGATTGTCCGGTATGGGAAGCCCTGAGGGTCATCGAGACACGCAAGCCCCTCCACCACAACAAGGTGGCGGCACGTTGGAGGGGTTGTGAGCTCCTCCTTTTTATCTGTTTTCTCCTGCTCCTCCTGCTTTTAATCTGTCTGTAATGTTATCTGGTCCTAGTACTAAACCACCACAACTTCCGAGTGGTCAAGCGCTTTTACGAACCTCGATAGGCACTTTTATCTGCGGTAACCTTCTGCTAAGCTACCATCAACGCTCACTGCGATCTGGCGCTGTCCGTGGTGTATTTTTTTTTTATGGACCACGGGTTAGCACTTGACCTCAATAACACCTGATGTTAAGTGAAGATGAGGCCGAAGGTGGTAAGGTACTGACCCGGAAACTCCATCTTATTTGAGGGTCTGGCTATCTCATCTCTATCAACCGGAACACAAGAATGTTATTAACATTGCTGTTTGGCGGCAGACTTAGATAAGATGGTGGTAGCTAGCCAGGCGGACATTTAAAATGTAGGGCATTTGTCACCAACCAAACCGAGTACTAAATAT
Source organism: Oegoconia quadripuncta (assembly GCA_949316235.1). Taxonomy (NCBI): domain Eukaryota; kingdom Metazoa; phylum Arthropoda; class Insecta; order Lepidoptera; family Autostichidae; genus Oegoconia; species Oegoconia quadripuncta. The sequence goes on along the minus strand of OX438753.1, from coordinate 19,920,865 downwards.
GTACTCCGCTGGGGATCGAACCCGCGACCTCCGAATTGTAAACCCAATGTTGTTTACATTGAGCCACGGAGGTGGTATTAAATAAGAATCCGAGCTTCATTTGGTCTCTTCTCCATTGGGTTAGCGTTTTGTCTTTTTTTGCGTAACATTTACATTCTCATTTGCTGGGGTGAGGTGGGACTTTCTTTTTCTACTTTTTCACCCTAAAATTCTATCTTTAATTAGTCTGGGGTCTAAGGTAGCAATAGAATCATGTAGGCCACCGTCTACAGAGCGTAGAGTACTACTTTTGATCCTGGCTTACAGGAGTTTCTGTGGGAGGAGTGCGGAGGAGGAATCTGCCAAATTATTCATTTCAATAAGACTTATGTAGCAAGGTAGAAAGAAAAACATGTGGTGACCAGGGTCGGGATATCCCTCACCCAGTTGACGCATACGCCTTGAGGCCACGCAATCGCGTCACACAGGTGTTTCGGTGATTCCTTTTCTTTATTACAGACTCTGCTGGTTATCTCAAGATTCTCAATATGATCGATTTAACGAATCTAGTTAGGTACTTATTGTTGACACTTGAGTTTTACAATTAAACTTAATTTTTGTATTTTTGTACCTACTTAGTTCTAAACGATTCCATATATGACGGAATAGGCAGACGGAACCCAGTAAAATGCACCTTTCTCATCCAAGAGGTGCAATAAATCTGTATGTTCGACAAAGCGGCCGCCGCGTGATACCACCATGCACCGTTCTCATTTTCTTTATAGTGTGGATTACATGGAATGGGCATGGAACTCCCTTCCGGCGTCAGTCTTTCCTGAATCCTACAACCTTGAGATCTTCAAGAGCGGAGTGAATAGGCATTTACTGGGATCGCGTGCTTCATCTTCGACCACATCGTCACTTTCCTTCAGGTGAGATTGTGGTCAAACGCAAAACATTTCCATCAAGTTGATATACTGCATTAGGATTGACTGAGACTACCTACTACCTATCAGGAAGCATTTGGTGCATTCCTGGATAGGTCTGCGAAGTCTAATCACTGAAGCGAAGTCACAAGAAGGTTTGATTAATGCAAAAAGGACATGCTAATGAAAGATACTACCTGGTAGAATTTCCAATAAGGATGCATATGTACTATAAATACTAAGTCTGATGCTTATACATTGCTAAGGAAACTAAAAATCGTTTACAATGTCATAGCTACATAGATCGCAATATTTCATTACGGTTTACTATAAAACAATAGCAGTGATAATTGCTCCGCCTTTTAATTAAAGTACCAGGGGAACTGAAGCTGCTAAGAGGTTGAAGGCGACTGAACGGTTTTCAGTCGCCCGTCCAATTCTCAAACCATTTTTATCTTTATTGAAATTATTGTAAGATCGTATAGTAAATTATAGTTTGCAACTACGGCTCGTTTCACAAGCTAAAGCCAATTTAGCTAAACACATGCATTCTCATTTTTAGAAATAGTGTACATAATATTAGGTATTTACCTATGAAATTGGACATTTTTTTCTTCGTTAATGATATGCACCAACTCCTACGATTCCATAGCTAATTCCAAATTTGTTTTTTATTTGGAAAATAGAATATTCAAGGTTTCATATGAATTATTTTTTAATGTCTGTGCCAAATCACATAAACTTGAACACAGCTCTTTTCGTGAGCTTCCCATATTATTTCTTAAATTCGCAGACATTTTTATAAAGCGGTTACTTTTAAAAATTAACACTGCCTATATTTAGCTTAATGTTATTCGATAATACACACAAAGATTAGCTAAATTTGGATTTGCTGTTCCCAAGAAAATTTCAAAAATGTTTTCATAGGTAAGGACCTAATACTTAGATACCATACATAATCTGCGTCCACTCTAATTAATATACGGGCAGCTCTATCTTGTGCCTCTATGCTTTGTACCACTGCATTTGGTCTATTTGAGTGGATACACCGAAGATGCATATCTGTATCATCCATTACGCCAAAGACGATCGCCAAATTGTGGAATATGGTGGATCCGAGTGTATGACGTCATACGTCATTGTTCGGTCCCACTGCTCCTTGATTTCGTAATGGACACGTCATTGTATCGTACCACATTGTCCAGGACACAATCCCATTGTCTGGCCGATTGATTACAATTGCGCCTCACCATGTATATAACGTACTAATATAGGTAGAACATTCTATTTAATGAAGCTTTAAGCTGATTAATACGCTATAATTATGGTTTAATAGTAGGTTGATTAGTAGCAATTATGAAAACTGTTTTTTTTTACAAGTTTTTATATAACTTACTTCGTATGTATGTCCGTTCAAAATTTGCAAGTCAAATTAGAACGATTTCCTGTTTAGGTAAAGTGGACGTGAAATTTTGCAGACCAGTTTCAATTCTGATGACAATATTTAGGCATGAAATCATCTCCCCACGAGGGGATCTACTTAACCGTTAATAGCACGCATATGAAATTTAGTATACACAGTGTTGATAGCAAAACATGATTTTCACGATGACTTGATGCTGCAACCAGGATTGTCTCCCTAAGCTGATCTCCTCAAGGGTTAATCAAATTAAATCAAATCAAGAAAATATTTATTTCGTAGGATAAAAATTATCACTTGAAAACGTCACATTTTTTATTTTATTATTAAAGTTTTTGACATTATTGCTCATTCACAAAACTGATTCCCCAGAGAAGAACGAGCAAGAAACTCAAGGGTTGCTCTTTGAATAAGTTTGGGTTACAATTATATTATATTGTATAATTAGACTGAATATCGCCGAGCGGTCTATGTCCATGCTTGCTTATCATCCATATAGTCAGAAATTTTATAATGGCCTTTGGTAAATAATGTCTGTTTTATGATGGTTTTGAATTTATTTAAAGGTAAATTTTGAATGTCCACTGGAACCCATACACTACAATTTTGCATATACGGTTAGTTTTGTTAGTTCATCATCATCAGTCTATAAACGTCCCACTGCAAGGATATAAACCTTCCCTCATATTGAGGGAGTATGGACCTTAGTCCGCCACGCTGGCCCTGTGCGGGTTTTCTCAGGCATATCGGTTTCCTCACGATGGTTTCCTTCACCGTTTAAGAGCAGTCGGATAAATGCACATAAGTAATTAAATTTAAAAACTCATTGGTACATGACCTGCCTGGGGATCGAAGTTTTGATAGTTAAACAACAAAAAAAAACGACTTCACTGAATCAGCCCCTACGAAGTAAAAAATAAAATTATTGAAATGCTCGTCTCTCTCAATCAGTGACTTAGTATTTGACTGTCGTTGTACTATTGAAAGTAAATCAATCCACATTATAATCACTGTTACACATTAGCACACTGTTGAACAGAGGTCATGTTCAGCAATGGATGTCCTGCGGCTGATATGCTGGTAAGTATGATTTAAATTGCGTCCCCATGGCTGTTTAACTTATTCATGGACAGTTGCCTGCAAATATTGAAAGAGTATGAATGTGGATTGAGAATGAATGGGTTACTCGTCAAATGTCTCCTCTATGCCGATGATCAAGTAATCCTTGCGTCGTCCCAAGAGGAGTTACAAGAGATGGTAACACTTATGAATACGGCTTTGAAAGAAAAAGGAATGAAAGTCAATGTGATTAAAACGAAAGTTATGGTATTTGAGAGAGGGGTATGTATGACGGATTGCAATATTTTGATAGACAGAGAAAAAGTGGAGCAAGTGCGTGAATTTGTGTATTTAGGTTCACTGTTTACAAGGGATGGTAAGTGTGAGAAGGACATCGAAAGAAGAGTGAATGCCGGAAATCAGGTAAATGGAGCACTGCATGCCTTTATGAGGAGCCAGAATGTGTCCAAAAAAGCTCGTCTGGCTGTTCATGGCGGGGTGCTGGTTCCAACATTGACTTACGGGAGTGAATGCTGGGTATGGCAAAAGAAGAATGAAAGTAGAATAAATGCAGTGGAAATGAGATCATTGAGAAGTATGAATGGGGTGACTCTGAAAGATAAAATCAGAAATAGTGTAATTAGGGAGTTAAGCAGTGTGAATGAAGATGTAGTGACAAAGATTGAAAAAGGTATGCTGAGATGGTTTGGGCATGTGGAGAGGATGAATGAAAGAAGACTTACGAAAGAGATATACAAAGCGAATGTGGATGGTAGTGTTGGGGAAGACCACGGCGAACGTACCATGATCAAATCGGGGACGTCTTAAAGAAAGGCCAAGTCAAGAGTACCCTAAACCGACGAGCATGTATGAACAACCTTATGACAGTGAAGGAAGCAGAAGAGGTGTGTCAGGATCGTAGCAAGTGGAAGTCTGTGGTCTCTGCCTACCCCAATGGGAAACAGGCGTGACATTATGTATGTATGTATGTATGATTTAAATAGAACAGAGAGCAAATCCGTTTCAAAGTAGGTGCGCTAACTGGATACTCTTATTTAACAAACATAATGTCACGCCTGTTTCCCGTAGGGGTAGGCAGAGACCACAGACTTCCACTTGCTATGATCCTGACACACCTTTTCAGCTTCCTTCGCTCGTCGGTTTAGCGTACTCTTGACTTGGCCTTTCTTTAAGACGTACCCGATTTGATCATGGTACGTTCGCCGTGGTCTTCCCCTACCAACACTACCATCCACATTCACTTCGTATATCTCTTTCCTAAGTCTTCTTTCATTCATCCTCTCCACGTGTCCAAACCATCTCAACATACCTTTTTCAATCTTTGTCACTACGTCTTCATTCATACTGCTTAACTCCCTAATTACCCCATTCCTGATTCTATTCTATCTTTCAAATTCACCCCATTCATACTTCACAATGATCTCATTTCCACTGCACTTATTCTACTTTCATTCTTCTCTTGCCATACCCAGCATTTACTGATTTCCGGCCTTCACTCTTCTTTCGAAGTCCTTCTCACACGTACCATCCCTTGTAAACACACCGAACCCAAATACACAAACTCACGCACTTGCTCCACTTTTTCTCCGTCTATCAAAATATTGCAATCCGTCATACATACCCCTCTCTCAAATATCATAACTTTCGACCCAATCGGGATCTGCGACTGCGATCTGGGACTGCGAGGTCGCAAGTCGTATGCGACATTTGGGTAAGGGATATCTATCCCGAACCCGGCGACTACACGCTCTTTCCAATAATTTGTGTCATAAAAACTTATGAAGTCTAGTCTTAGTGCACAAAAGATCCCAAACGGCAAATATAAGAAAAGAATAAAATGATTTAAATATTAAACAAAATACAGAAAAAGCATATAGATCTCGGCAACCTCATCACAGACCGAATTTTTATAGGAATTAGCAATCCATCATTTTGTCCGAACTTAGATTTAGCGATAGTCAAATGTAATTAATGAACCGCAAAATTGCCGTATTTAAAGATTATCAACGTCAACATCATCATTCATCGCATTCAGCCGCTGTGAGGCTAAAAGAGCTTAATGTCACCGTTTTTCCGTCAGCCACGCCACTGGAGGGTTGGGTAAATCGACGACCTGTTGCGATATGCCAAAGTCGTGTGATTACTGACACATGCAAATTGTGCTTCAATTCACTGCGGATACTTGAGATACTGTTAAACGTTATGTTGGGACATTTATTTAATAGATACTGGCAACACCGCTTTTTCTGACCATGCCTCAGACCAGACCTGGAATATGTGTTCGTCATAACGGGATAACGTGAACATATGTTTTTTTCTTTCTTCATTTTCAACCGACTTCAATCAAAAAATTAGAACAGGAGGGGTGGTTCTATGATCGGCTGTATGTGTTTATTTTTATTATTATTTTAATCATGGTAAATTATTTTGCGCAATATAGAGTATTTGTATTGTATTATTTCTAGTATATGAAAAAATATCTTTCCAAGTCGGCGTCAAGATTTTAATGTAGATTGAGTTACGTTCAACATAGACGCCGACTTCGAAAGTAATTTTTTCATATACTAGAAATAATAATAATTACAACAGTGAACACAGAAAATAACCAATTGCACTTAATCGGCGGCGCTTCAGTAAATTTTTTTTTGCTCGTAGTGGCTGTTTTTTTTTTGTTAAAAATTTTGGTACTTAGTATATATTTTATAGTTAATATTTACGATCAAAATTATGTAGCTTTCCTTTTAGTGTGTTCAAACAGGCGATGTGTTTCCCCTCTTTCATTAAGCCACATATAGTAATATGTGGGTCACCTTCATCCCCCGTCGAAGATTTACAGGTGCTCCCAAAGGCATTGGATTCTTGAGATTTCTGTATCTAAGAAAAACCGTGCGATATTCTTCTGACACTCCATCCTCTACAGGCAGGGATTTAGGTGATATCTAAAATGGTACTTGCTGACCTCATCTTAACTTAACATCAGGTGTGATTGAGGTCAAGTGCTAACCCGTTGTGCATAAAAATAAAAAAAAACTTGTCAGTCGGAAAATGAACCCAGACCCTCCACTTAAGTCCACAGCATGATCGCACCCCGTCCAGAAAGGTCGTCAAACCTGAGCAGACCCAATAATAAATCACCAAACTTTTCCATAACAGTAGACTTCTTACATAAAACTGTATTCAATTTAGCAATAAAGAAATCCTATACAATATTTCAGCTTTATCATCACTTTCGTTATTATCCGCTTAAATTCAAACTTCCTATTTATTTGACATTACTTATTTAACAGTAACAAAAGGGAAAAGAACCGGCAGCGAACAAAGCCGGGGAGTATTAAAGAGCCTTATTTCTTCCATGAAAGAGGGTAGGAGCCATCGAAAACATCGAATAATACTTATTACGGCGTATCGGTCACAATAGAGTGCGGGGTAGCTGTTACACCGTTACTGGGTACGTGCGTACTTTACTGTAAGAGTAATAATCATGTATGACATACTAGTGAAATTGTGAATCTTGCGATTCTAAGTACGAATGTAGATAGCTCTGGTTAGTTAATGAATTGTAGAATTCAAAGTCTTTAGAATATAATAGTACAGTTGAAAAATAGTACATCAGATCAATGGAGCGTTTTTTAAAAAAAAAAACACTAAGTACAACAGCCCCTTCTATACAGCGAAGTAATCACAGGAATTTACTTGTCAAATCAACAAATGTTTGTACATAAGTAATTGGGATTAAGTTCATCTGTTTCTTCTTTTCGAGTCGAGGCAATTTTCAAATTTTATTGAACCAAAACACACACAGTTCGTAATAATTTGAGAAGTGGTGGCAGTAAATGCGCTATTATGCATCTGGTATTCGTGTATGTATCTCAACATTTCCTTAGTAGTTTCAATGTGGCTTTGACATTCTACTTTATTTTCTCTAGCAACTTCTATCAATGAAATCGTACGTCTGTTGTTTATAACAGAGAAAATTTTTGGTTTACAGTTTAGGCGATTTAAATAGATTGTTTTTTACATTACAAACAAGGAAAAGGAATAAGGCAACAGCCAATTATCTTTTCTGTAAAACTTTGGTGTGTGTGTTTGTGAATTTTTGTTTTACTGTAATGAAACCGCGTCATTGTTGTTAATTCAAGCACCCAAGTGTCTTTAATTACAACACACGCGCAGGCAGAGTGATATTTGCATCGCTCTCTAATACCCATATGAAGTTACTAGGAGAGCAGAAGCTACTAAGAGATTGGATGGCGGACGCTCTGACTAGCAACACACATTTTCCGATATTTCCAACCTATTTAAGAGAGACGTTATCAGTTTGAAGCCAATTTCTGTCTGCCGTATTATAGCGTCAAAAGGGCTGCATAATTGTGGCGCTGGAAAGGAAATCGATTGACCAGTTTCGAAGTTATTTAGCTTTTTTTCTCGAAGGTTTATCAATTAATAATTATGGTTATTATTATCTTTTGTTGTATCAAAATACGGCTTCTCAGCCTTCTCGCCGAAAATTGATTGCTAGATTTTCACTTGCCAACTAACGTATCGCAGAATTTTATTTCGTCGAATAATCATTTGCCAAGTTATCATATAATTTTGTTTTATTTCCCAACCTCATAGTTACCAACTGTACGTTTGGTCTGCTTTTCATAATGACACTTTTTAAAATGCCAACTTTCAAGTAGCAGAATGTTTTAGTTTGCGTAATATTCCTTTAGTTGTTTATTGTTTACCAAATGTTGAATTAAATAGGGTTTTATTTCTCTATGTATACATGTCAACCTAACAGAAGGGCATGGTGGGCGAGGTGGGCTTCCAACCTAACCAACAGATATCGGGGTGCCCCGAACTCCCGTGCTCGCTACGCTCGCACCCGCCCTATCAACATTTTGTATAGTACTTACTTATATTCATCTAAATTATTGTTATTCCTTTTTAGGAGACAGTTTAGATCATTCAGTATGAAAAGGGAACTGTTGACACATTGACAAAACGTCATTTGTCTAATAGTTGTGTGGCTTAGTGAAATGTTTGACAAATGATAAATGTCCCAAATGTTTTGTGTCATTATAATAATCAGCTTAACAATAATTCTACCAAATGAAACGTTGTCGTACAAAAATTGGCTAATTGTTAGTTGCCAGCGAAACATTGGTTGGCAAGTGATAATCTGCCAAACAATTTTCGGCGAAAAGGCAGTATACCCAAAATACGAATACGAGCCACTTTAAAAAATGTATAATATGATAGAACTTTAAAGCTCAAAAATTTCATAGACAATTTATTACAGGTAAATAATAAAGGTAAAAGGTATTTCTAATGGTTGTAGAAAGTCAACAAAATTTTTTTTTATTAAAATCTGCTCATGGGTACAGAGGTAAAATCCTAATTGTACACCATAGTATGTTCCATTTCCGATAAGAAGTCAATTTAGTCTCCTCTGATTAGCATAAAAAATACTTTGTATCGTATGTCATATAGCGCGAGATGAATTAGCCCGTCGAGAGCGGCATATCCTACATAAACAATAGTGCGTAACAATCCCCTTTCCATTTAGGGTGGTCCAAAGTGGCCGCCTAATGAATTTTGATGATTCAATGTAATCCGGCTTAACGGAAGCTAGTGGCACTTAAATATTTATTACTTCAACGGCCCTCGTCCATCCTCGAACCCATAACTTGTCGGAAGTGGAAATGACCACTTCCACTCAATAATATTGGAAAATTTCGTATTAAATTAACTGGTATAGTTGCTTGTTGTTTTATTGCAATTGATATATACATATAGATTTCTAATTAAGTTATTGACAAAATGTCTAAGTACTAAATTTATAAAACACAATTAAAAATACCTATATCGTATAGAAAAAATACGCCGTCCAACCCGCTTCCGTGAGGCACAGTACCTTGTACGCTAGCGCTATTGGTATACATATTTTTTTAATGTTTTCATTGATGATGATTGTGATTTGATTTTTGACGACCTGCTTGGTGTAGTGGTTATCAACTCGGACCACTATACCAAAAGGTTGCGGGTTCGAATCCCGCTAGGGGCATATGGTTGAGTGATGAATACGGACATGTGTACCCGAGTTATGGATGTTTTCATTTATAATAAGTATTTATTTACAAAAAAAAAATATTTATATAATATATCAAACATCGGGTCTCCACAACACAAGCTTTATAGTTGCTTACTGTCGAACTAAATGGCGTTGTGTGTATGTCTAAGGATATTTATTTATTTATTTATTTATTTGATTTGATTAAATGTTATATCGAAGAATGAGATCTTCTGATATTGCTGTACTCACAAGGAAAAAATAACGAAAGTTTTGCACGTTGTAACGGTGATGGGTTCACCTGACATGTGAGCATTTCTGTATATTTCGTAAGGTGAACCGTAGATGTTGAAGCATAAAACTCGTTTAATGTTTAGAAACTCTGCTGCTATACCAAAAGGTCGCGGGTTCGAATCCTCTGAGTAAAACCCATAATACATGGTAAGTTGATGGATAACCACTTCTAAATCTCTACGATAGACGACCGATTATTGTAGCGATATAGCGACCCTGTCAGCGAAAACAACGGCTGCGGTTTCGAATTCCAAGGGGTGGTAAATGTTTGTGTGATGATTACGAACATTTATTCCCGAGTCATGGTTGTTTATATAAACATTTATATATATTTATTCGTGATCCAGTATACGACCTGGTGGTTAGTGGTTAGAAACTTTGACTGTTATACCAAAAGGTTGCGGGTTCAAATCCCGCTAGGGGCATATGTTTGTATGATGAATACAGACATGTGTTTCTAAGTTATGGATATTTTTCATTTATATAGGTATGTAGTTATTTACAAAAAAAAATGTATTTGTGTAGTTTAACAACCATCTGGTATCTATAATACAAGCCCAGTTGCTTATTGTGGAACTAGATGGCGCTGTGTGTATGTGCGAAAATATTTATTTATTATTATAATGTTTGGCTCACAGAATTATTAATGTTTGGAATTTGGGAAATGCATCTGCAATACACTTTTTGCCATTGCTTAGACTATGAAAGAAGTGTTATTGTGGGTTTGAGCCAGAGAGACACTTACAAGTGTCATTGTTTAAGCAACTTAAAATATTGTGTCTGCCATCTCTGTACATTTTCGAAGTATGCCTGTTTGTTAAAGGCACTACATTATTTTGACTGTAAAATAAACAATGAGGACGCAGGTATAAGTTTGACTTAATACCGATTAACACACCTAAATTCGAATTTTATCAAAAAACACTTTATGTAAGTGGAACAAAGTTGTACAATTACTTACCTGACAATCTTAAAGAGCTAACTATGAAATCATTTACAACTAAATAATATGAAATTCTAATTAGCAACTGGTTTTATAATAATTACGAATTTTTAAAATACAAGTTTTAATTATTGTGAACCATAATGGGAAAACCTAGATACATTCTTTATTTAAAACAGCTTGTGTACCCTATATTTGTATTGGACGATAAATGTTATTTGTATTTATATTTGACTTTCTATAGCTTTCCGCCCGCGACTTCGTCTACGTCGAAGATTTTATTAAAATCGGTTCATTTTGCCTTTATGTTAAACCAGGTTCTAATCTCTTTACCCATCAAATTTCATCCAAATCCAGCTATCTATACGTGAAGAGAGAAGCGCGGTAACAAACATACATATAGACATACACACACACAAACTTTCGCATTTATAATATTAGTTGGGATATAGATAGTGACTTTATGTACTGTAGTGATTACTTCCCACGATTTAAGCTTCGTATTCCTTCATCATTCCGTTCCAGGAAAAAACCTGCAGCGTTCAACGGAAAAAATACACTTATTTTTACAGCCAAGAAAATATTCAAAACTTACATGATTCCCTGCATTTGACAGGCTCAATTTGTTGGTCGGGGAAGTCGACACATTGAAAAATAGACAACATTTTTCTTAATTTGAAAAGCTAGTGTTCTTCACGTCACCGAATTTCCGTTCATTTTTAACACCAGAGGGATGTTATGAGTTGGAAGTCTATAATCTCTTTGCAGCACTAAGAGAGAGAGAGATAGAGGGGAGAGTAAACGGTACAGCTAAAACAGTTGGACAATTTTCAAAAAGTAATTTTCTTTTCGATATCTGTCTTTAAGCTTCTAGCAGTTGGTTTGTTTATAGACAAGGGATTGGTGTAGTTTAATGAACCTGTCTGCGAAACAACGGTTGCGGATTCGAATCCCGCTAGGGGTAAATGTTTGTGTGATGATCATACCAACAAAAATACGAAACGACTTTAAGTTCATTTATCCGTTATTTAGTATCCAAGCCTTATTTAGTTTGGGACTATTACTTAATATTCGTTCGAAATATTTGTTTATTACTTAATTATCTGTCTTTTGAGGATCTTCATTATTCTTTTTTGCAGAAGAAATACAAACAGATTACAGTTAGAAAATGTGTACAAAGGTGAGCTTATCTCTAAAGAGATCTCAAACTTTAAAACTTCAAACTTCAAGCATTTATTTCAAAGTAAGATACATGATATCATTTGTTGAATAAATAATACTAATAAATATACATACTCACACCGTCAATAAATAATAATAATAAATATTTCGGACACTTTCACCAATCATTTAGTCCCAAACTAAGCAAAGCTTGTACTTTGGATACTAGAAAATGGATAAACATACATAAATATTTATATAAACATCTATGACTCGGGAATAAATGTTCGTGTTCATCACACAAACATTTACCCCTCGCGGAATTCGAACCCGCAACTGTTGGTTTCGGGTTTCGCAGATAGGGTCACTATCCTTTACATCGATCGGTCGTTATCTAACTAATATTATAAATGCGAAATTTTGGACGTTAATCGTTTGTTGCTCAATCAAACGGATGAACGGATTTGGATGAAATTTGACGAACATAGCATCTCATTTTTGGGAGTCGGTTAAAAATATTTCATATCCTATCTCACGCAACATGTCACAGCAACTGATTCAACAAATTGCCGCAAGGCGTCGCTGCACCCATATGCCGACCGCGAACGGCAGTGACACCGACGTCGGCCTCTGTCACCTACAGCTGTCGCGGGCCTCGAAATTGTACCTTTAATAGTCTACTATTTGGTAAATAAACAAGCAACTTAGAAACAGAGTCGACATTCAAAATTGGAAGTAGGTACAGTGGTATACTCTGATTTATGTTTCGCCGGGAGACCAACCGCGAGCCATAAACTGCTGGCACCTGCTACCCGTATCTAAATATTCATTTGTCAAACTAGAATGTAAGTTAAAAAGGATTGCTAATATCTTAGATGGAGCTTTGTTTCACTTGTGTTTTGTTTGCAAGTCGTCTGAATGGGATGTTTTAACCCCCGACGCGAGAAGAGGAATGTGGGTAATAAGTATAACTTTGATGCCCGTCTGTCTGTGGCATTGTATCGCTTAAACGATTGAACCAATTATGTCTTTCTATTTCCAAAGCCTGGGGTTCTATTAAGTAATTCCATCGATATCGTCATTGATTACGTTTTGGTGTTCTAGTTTATAATTTCATCGTTATCGTCATCGGTTACGTTCTGACATGTGATTGGTTGGCTCATCTATCGCTCGGCAATTTGACGGTTTCTTATTGGTCAACGTAATCGTTGACGATACCGATAAAGTTACATAATCTAAGGGCTGATTTATCATTGGTTGGTTGGTCGGCAGTTTGACGGTTTCCTATTGGTTAACGTTATCGATGATGCCGACGAATTGCGAAATGGTTCATCCGCGGTTGATGGAAATCGGTTGACTCGTTTTAAACTTGGTGGGACTTGATGGTGTAAGAGTCCTAAATATAAAGAAAAATGTATAACTTTACCTGCATATTATTATAAACTGCGTTGCTCAGTAGGGAACCTATCCTACAGCTGACCTAGACCTCTCATATAGTTTCTTTTTTTAATACTGTTGGGGTTTCCGGGTCAGTACGCTTCCATCTTCGACCTCATCTTCACTTAACATCAGGTGTGATTGAGGTCAAGTACCAACCCGTTATGCATAAAAAAAAAAAAAAAAAAAAAAAGTACTGATATATCTCAATGAATTATTCTGTTGAGCCTGTATGTGTAGTATTATATTAGTCCTTACCTATGAAATTGGCGTTTTGTATGAAGAATTTCATTAAGACTGTTTTCTCCATACAAACATTTTTGTTTTTTTTTTTTTTTGGAACGGCAAATCCAAATTTAGCTAAACTTTGTGTGAATTATCGGATAACATTAAGTTAAGTACTTATAGGCAGCGTTAATTTATAAAAGTAACCGCTTTATAAAAGTTTCAGCGAATCTAATAAATGATTAAGGGAACCACATAAAAAGAGCTCTGTTCAAATTTTTTTTTATTATGTGATTTAGCCCAGAAATTAAAAATATTTCATGTGAAACCTTGAAATAATATTTCATTTTCCAAATAAAAAACAAATTTGGATATAGCTTCGAAAATCGCAGGAAATGGTACATATGATTAACGAAGAAGAAAATCTCCAATTTCATAGGTAAAGACCCATACATAGTACAGTAAGCAATAACAACTGGCTTGGCTAAGGTGTATGCAATATTGACACTAATATAAACGTAGTGTAAGTAAACTGATCTCTAGGTGGAAAAGGTAGGAAGAGCAAACGACAAACCACTAAAAGAACACGTTACCTTCCGGAAAACATGAAGACATATGTGATGTGGTATCCACGCGTATCGATATTTTGAACGAGTCACATTTTGATTACGCTCGATAACATTTGGTTAAGACTAGCATAATCACGTGGTTTAGACCACCATGAGCACGACTGTTGCAGTTGAAGTTATATAGCATTCCATCTTAAAATCAATTATATCTACATACTTCTATAATTTTTTGAATAACAGTTGTTTTAGTAAGGTATTGACTTCTTTTGACTCCGACCTTTTCTTGTGTAGACCACCGATTTTGGATGATAATCATGATTGCAGACGTCAATTTATATTTAATTCATATTTATATCGCGATTAATTTACTGATATATTTATATAACTAATATGGTACGAGAGTTGATGCCACATTTCTTGTTTTGTGGTGGAAGTCACGTCATAGTTCACAGTGAACACTTGTGGCTGGTCGGTCCTTTACACGTCATTATGAATACATTAAATACTGGGTACACAATTTTGTCCGTCTGTGACAAAACTCGATAACAAATAGCGTGTGCAGTGTGCACATCACTAGTAGAGGCGGGGCGGGTAACGGGCGAACGATTAGCCGTGGTGTCTCTGTGACCGCCGCCGCCTTCGAAATAGAAAATAAGACGCCGTGACATGGGCGGCCGAGGCGCATTCACATTGGAGCGAGGCCACTTGCCTCCAGTTGTCTATTAGTAGCAATATGTAGTTGTGCGATGAAAGAAAGTTAGGTACTTTTATAAGCACTCGTGTATAGCCATATACAAAAAAAAATAATACAAGTAAATTTTACTTCAGTATTTTTTTTTTCAAATATCGTTATTAGTTTTTCTTGGAAACCAAGATTATATTTCACGTACCTTGAGCGCCATATGAATTTAATGGCGACTTTACTAGTTTTGCCCCGATAATTTCCCGTTGTGGTCGACACTATATTATAATTGTTTGTTAGCAAACTCTAACCTATTGCACAAAGGGAAATAAATAAGTATACAAATTTATGCAGATAATATTTGCATGACGTTCACGCTACTGCATTTTTAGGCCAGGCGAGAGGGTTATCGGCTGATGGGGGACCACGGCACGATAGATTGTCCCCGCCCCAAAGTTAGAGAGGAGTGCTCCGAGTCGCCCAGCTGCATCTTATGTGGAGCCAGTGAGTATCCCGCGAATTATCGCAGCTGCCTGAGGGCTCCACGTAGCCGCGGCCCGGCTAGGCGCACCCCTACTCACTCAACCTGCCCAACCCGCAACAACTCTTCCGCGTCCGCTTATGTCCGTGGTGTTACCTAAACACCATCCTCCCGCGCCTCAACCAAGCCCACCACCACTAGTCTTTTCATCTCCACCGGCTTCTCCCGACCTGCGTCCGTGGGCGAAGATCGCCGCTCCTCCCCTACCTATAACTCGTAATGCTCTTCAGCAGCTTGCGAGACCACCTCCCACTTGCTTATCCAAGCAAACCCCCACGACTTAGCGCGCCCCGCCTCACGTCTATGTCGCTCGGCGTTCATTCACCGTGACATATTTGCCACTACAACCGCCCGACACCCTGTACTCGCCGGCGAGCTTACAACTCACCGTTTCAACTTAACGCGATCGCGATTAGGTGCGACTACGGTCGTCCTGGGCCCATCACTAATTACCTATACCATACTACATTAGCTTTTTCCAAATTCAAAATTGTGTGTCAGAGACTTTCTTGCGTCGTTTCTTCTCTCTGACTATACATATTACGAAGCGATGGTAGCCTGACTTTAAACTTCCCACGCAACGTCCTAAGCCGAAGTTCGAGCCCCCGACATACTCATACGTGCTGTTGCATACAGTCAGACCTTCCGCGCTCGCCCCCCTGCCCGGTGAAGTTGTAAATGTCACTTGACTAACAGCAAACGTTCCTGTCCAAAAAAAAATAGCGATCAAGATGTATATAAAGACCATTGTACTTCAAAATACCGTGTAGGCTGTAGGCTGAAATCTACATACAAATAAATCTATGCCAGAAAACATTACCTTTTTTCCTGAGGTAATCGGGTAAAGTATCCTATAGTATATTCATTCACCCGCAGTTTTATGTCCGCAGCACATTTAATTTCCCTTATTGAAACTTTATTTTTTTAATTAAATTCACTTGTGAAGACTGATACGCCAGCTTTCAGAATTCAATTACAGTTTGCTTCAAATGAAATATAAGTACCGACTTACTAAATAACTTCAATTAAATACGAATAATAAATAAAAGTAGGGATAATTCATAGGATCTCCACCCACTTTAATGGACGACTGATTTAAAGTTACGTTTGATGAGTGACGAAGAATTTCATTAACTCGTTGTTAAACAAATCCACTTTGAACCCGGTTATATGAGATGAATAAACTAAATATCTACTAAAGAAACATTTTACGGGTTCTTAGAATTAAACAATGTTATCTATTTTCTCCTAAATTTGAAAGTGAACCAAGGACAAACTGTCTCAAACAAATATTCAATATTTGTTACTTTTTTGGTTTATATTAAATTAAAAATAATTAGGTATCTTGGTAGATACCTATACATTTTGCAGCATAACATGAGCGTATATCGCTGATAGAACAGATCTTCTGCTTGATTCGTGACTAAAACTTACATAGGAATTCGAAGCAAAACTGGAGTCGTGTCACTTGATTTCTCAAATATCGGATTTCAATCAATTTTAATTATATTATTGACATTTCTTATTGCAGGTATCTTCTATTTAATTATTCAAATTACAAATCTTTGAAATGGTACTATGGAGACGTTAACGATGCCTACCAATCAATGGTAACGAAGGTTTCTCAAGAGATTGAATATAGATATGAGGCAACTCTCATTGGCCCCGGGTGATACTAAGACCTTGGTGGAAGACCTTCCCTTTCCTCCACACATATTCGATACCCCATAGCACCATAAAACACACATGCTTTATTTCTTTTTAAACAGAATTAATTTTCAAAGACGGATATTTTACAGTATGTTCACCGTATATGTATCGCGCAATGTCAATTGACTATCCACCAGTATTCAAACTGTTTACAGTGCGCTCGCCCGTCTAAACGATCTAGTGTTGTCCATAGGCGGTACAAGTTAAACGCGTGGTCGTCCGGTCGCACGTGACCGCTTTACGTATTTATGCAGATGTGACCACCCCCGCCGCCCCCCGCCCCACCCCTAGCACATCAGGACGTGAGACTACGGGAAGAATTCAACTAACGTCCGAATGGACACTTATTATTGGAAAAAGAAAGGCACAAGGCTACGCTCAGAGCCGCCTCGCTTAATAAAGGTTATCAGGATTATTAGGATTATGACTTGTTATTTGTTAGTCTGGCTAGGCTAAGTGAGAATTTTTTGTTTGTTTTGGTTACTGTGAAATTGAAAATGATTGTATCAAATTTAAAAAAATCGTAGGACGAAAAATATTACTGCCCATTCACAATATTATTATCGCATTAGAGTCGACAAAACAAAGATTGTTATATTTTATTTCTTTTAAAAATGCCTATTACTATTTAAGCTATTACCTACCTACCTACTATTTAAGTATAAAAAATGCCGTGCACCATGTGGTTTAACGAAATCAGAGAATGCCAACAATGCTTTATTTTGTAGGAATACAGGGAGGTACACCTAAAATACTCAATTTCACATTTTTTAAGCTCAGCAGAGAAGAACAAGCAAGAAACTCGAGGAGTTGCTCTTTTAAAAACAGGTTTTTATATTACAGAAAGGTTTTTATATTTCATTATTATTGTGAAATAGCATGGCATGCCAACGAGCTGGTTATGTACAGGGATGTATTTCATCTATCTATCGTCTGCTCTGGGTGCGACAGTAAACCAGCGCTGAGCTCTTATAAGCTCAGCAGCGTATAGCTGACTCGTTTCCCTTACGCTGCTGCGACACTTATCTCAGTGTTCTGTTACTTTATTTGCCTAACATTTGTTGTATATGTGTCGAAGTGGCGAATAAACAGTTTCTTTCTTTCATCTAAATAGTCTGATATTTTATAATAAGTTTCTGTTTTATAGTATCTTTAAATTTATTGATAGGAAGATTTTGTACATCAACAGGAACCTTATTGAAAAAGCGTACCTATACATAACTCTTTCAGTGATTGTTATATTTATAATTAACATCTTTGTATCTAGATGGGGATCTCTACCATTTTAGGGTCACAATTTTTAGACAAAAATTGGAAATTACCCATCTAATGGGGAAAATCAATTCGACCACACGATTTACACTGACCCCTACAGTACAGAGAAATTGAATGTCACCATATATTAAGACAGTCTATTCAAAATTGCCTAGATAAGTCTACCCTTATTATGTTTGTTAGGGGAATTTAAAATCGACAAAGATTTTAATTTATCTACTGATAAAAGTTATTCTGAGCGATGTTTTGGTTGTACGCTTTTGTATGCGCATGTAAAAATGACAAACTGCTAATCTGTATTTTTCGCATACTTATTCAACAGGTGAAAGTTTGATTCTTACACGTTCGAGCACATCTGGTTCCTATTAATTTTCGGTTCCAGTTTATTTGTCACAAATTTTTGTCCACAAATGTAATTTATATGGTCCATACAGGGACCACATGGACGGTATTCCATTCGTAAAATTCATAGAGCAAAAATCATTGTTTATGGCATACAATCTTTTCTCGCGAAGACTCCTTACAAAACTCTCCAAGTGCAGAGTAACATTTATATCAGTTACTCTTAAAATTTTCAGTTTATTGTAAACATTTGAATGGCCTTGTGAATTATATGTATTGCTGTCATTATCAGATTGAATAGAAATGAAAGAGAAGAAGAAAACACGAGTATGAATCGAGTGAGATACATTGACGACCGATTGGTGTAGTGGATAGTGACCCTGTCAGAGAAACCAACGGTTGCGGGTTCGAATCCCGCGACGAGTAAATGTTTGTGTGATGAATATGAACATTTATTCCTGAGTCATGGATGTTTATATAAATATTTATGTATGTTTATCCGTTATCTAGTATCCATAGTACAAGCTTTGCTTAGTTTAGGACTAAATGATTGGTGTAAGTGTCCGAAATATTTAATTATTTTATACATAAAAAATATCTTGTAGCGATTAGTTAGCATTTACTGGCCTGATTGTCCAAAGTATGTGTATCATCATCCACAGCTTTACACCTCCCACTGTCGGGGCATAGCCTCCTCTCACTGGGCGACGGTATGGGCCATAATCCACCACGTGGCCACACTTGGTGGATTTGTGTCTAGACTAGTTGCTACCTGACAGTCAGTGTTTTAAACCCGCCCCTGAGACCATTGTCCGTGCCCGTACCCGGAAACACTAGTATTAAAATACCATTAGCACAATAAGATATACAAAGGGCGAGCTTATCCCTAAAAGAGATATCTTCAGCAAACCCGACATAGGACAATAACATTAGTTCCCCACATAGAGTGCACACAAATAAAAATAAATATTACATATGTACGTAAATAAGCCCACAAATATATAAATGACTTTTAAATTTAACTTTAGATATAGTATAGGTATTTAGTAATAAAATATAGACTATTCGATTAAAATTAGCACTCTGAATTTCATTGCGACCGAGAATATACTTAGAACTCCTGTATCCATTTAAAAAAAAACTGATCATTTACTTCTTGTTATTTATGAAAAATTTCACGACTCAATAAACTATTTTTAGAAAATATAAAGTAGCCATTGATTAATTTTTTTGAAAATTGTTTTAGGAGATCTTCGCATCTTCTACAACGCAATTAAGTTCACAGTAGTAATTTTAAATTAATATTGTAGATTTTATAACTAAATACCTATACTATACCTTACGCAAGCTCCTACAAAGAAAGAAGAAAGAAAGAAAGAAAAACATTTATTCAGCTTACAATGGGCATGTACATGAAAATTTCTTTGAGAAATTTAAACTAAATCATAATAATGCAAGTCAAAGTCAAAGTCAAAGTCAAAGTCAAAGTCAAAGTTGCTTTATTTTGTAGGTACACAGAGTACACTTAAAATAGTCAATTTTACATTTTTTAAGCTACTGCTTGTTCAAAATGCAATTTTCCCCTGAGAAGAACAAGCAAGAAACTCGAAGGGTTGCTCTTTTAAAATCAGGTTTTGATTTTACATAAAGGTTTTTATATTACAAAAAGGTTTTTATAAATCATTATTAATCGTGAAATAGCCTGGCATGCGAACAATCTCATTATGTCCAGGGATGATTATCATCTAAATAGTCTGATATTTTATAATATGCTTTGTTAATAAGTTTCTGTTTTATAGTATCTTTAAATTTATCAAGTGGAAGATTTTGTATATCAACTGGGACCTTATTGAAAAAGCGTATACATAACCCTTTGAATGAATTACTGACTTTGCGGAGGCGACTTATGTGACCTGCAAGTTTATCTTTATTTCTTGTATTGACATCATGTTTATCACTATTTTTCCTAAATGATGCTATATTTTTTTTGACATACATTAGATTTTCAAAAATGTACTGTGACGAAAAGGTTAGAATGTTATACACTTTAAACCTATCTCTAAGTGACACTGCAGGTTTCAATTGATAAATTGCGCGAACGGCTCGTTTTTGTAAAACAAAGATTGTATTTATATCCGCGGCATTTCCCCACAGTAAGATACCGTAAGACATCAAGCTGTGGAAATAACTAAAATATACTAATCTAGCAGTATTTACGTCTGACATTTGTCGAATTTTTTTGACTGCGTACGCTGCAGAGCAAGCTGACATAGGTTCCAGCTCAGCATAATGCTGTGGCAAGAACCATATAATACAGAGTGTATTAATTCTGTGCCACAGCGCTGATTTTCAGCTGGCACCTTTGTAGGAGGTTAGGCGCTCATAGAATAATTTAAAAGAAAAAAAAAAACAAAGAAATATAATAATCAAACAAAGAAACAAAACGGTCAGAAAACATTTTCATTATATTACTGGATCTCTGGAGACTATTTTTGTCTATGCAATGATTATTTTGTTCTACTTTACATTATAATGTAACGACTGTCAGTTTCCCGAAAAATAAATAAATAAATACTCTACTCTTCTACAAAAAATCAGGAACTTAAGATTATAGGAAGTTACACCACAAAAATTAAGTATTTTTACTGGATTAATACGTAAAATAAGACCTCCTTCCTGGGGCCGTCGGTTGAAACTTTTTTTAAATAAATAATAAATAAAATAAATAAATAAATATTCTTAGACATACACACAGCGCCATCTAGTTCCACAGTAAGCAACTATAGGCTTGTGTTGTGGATACCAAATGGTTGATATACTACATAAATACATTTTTTTTTGTAAATAAATACTTATTACAAATGAAAAACATCCATAAGTCAGGTACACATGTCCGTATTCATCACACAAACATATGCCCCTAGCGGGATTCGAACCCGCAACCTTTTGGTATAGTGGTCAGAGTTGCTAACCACTACACCAAACAGGTCGTCAATCGATATAAATATATAAATGGAAACATCCATAACTGGGGTACACCTGACCGTATTCATCATTACATTGTTCCAGAGCTGCGTATTTTCGCCTCTTACTTATTGGATGCATACCTACTTTTTGTATGGAACTATTATTCGCAATCGTAAAAGACTTCCGTGACCTTATTTCCACCAAACCTCCAATAACTACGACGCTATCGTGCCTCACATAAATCAACTGCAAACAAAGATCTCAAAATCAATCACACTAATATAAATCGTTTCTTCACTTAACGCTTAAACCCCAAACGTCTCCAAGGGCCAAATCCTCGGGCGCATTTAGCCTGTCATCTTGAAAAGGGATACGCCTAAGAATTAGGATGGAGTGATTCGGAAAAGCATTAGAGTTAGTAAATCAACAGAAGGTTCACCTGTTGGATGAGTAGATAGACCCGAGTGTGGCAAATAAATCAATCATTCAATGAACGGGCCCCAGTGGTGGGGCGACGATTTGTCATGTGGGTGGGATGGAGGTAGGAAATTTGCGAAAGAGCTCATATTAGCAAAAATTGTAAGACGTATGACATAATTCCTTTCATCATCGAAATATCAGCCACAGATAGTGTTACCAGATGTTCTGATTTTGGCGGGATGTCCCGTTATTCAGGACTTTCAGGACGCGTCCGCCAGCAGTCTGAGCGCGACGCCCAATATCCCACCTTTCATCTAGGATTCATCTAAATAGCTGTTATAGATACCCATAATACCGAGGAAAATGCTGACTTTATTTTATTTTATTGATAATACAGAACAATCATTCATATAATAAAAAAGCACTCAAATCGGACCACGCATGAGATGCATCCGAACATGTGCATGCTCACATGCATACAAACTCGCATGCACGCGCGAACGCACACACACACTACGCCGTGAAACACATGTAATTTTTCTCCTGGGGTTAAACAGGAATAAACACTTAACTGCCTCCGTGCCAACATAGGGTTTACTAATCGGAGGTCGCGGGCTCGATCCCTAGCGAGGTAGATTATTACTCGGTTTGATTGGTGGTAGGGTATCTTAAATATCCGTCTGGCTAGCTACCACCATCTTATCTAAATTAGCCGCCAAGCAGCATGTTAATAGCATTGTTGTGTTCCGGTTGACAGAGGTAAGATAGCCAGTCCCTCAAATAAGATGGGGTTTCCGGGTATGAACGTTTCCACCTTCGGCCTCATCTTCACTTAACATCGGGTGTGATTGAGGTCAAGTACGAACCAGTCGTGCATTAAAAAAAAAGTTGGTTCATACTATGTGAACAGAAAAATATTCTAAACAATTGCGAAGATTGATACCTTCCACCTTCTGCCTCATCTTCACTTAACATCAGGTGTGATTGAGATTAAGTGCTAATGCGTTGTGCATAAAAAACACTGTAAAAACGTATTTCAACCTCTTCTAGGCTGTTCCAAGCCCAAGGACCAGGAACAAGTTATTTCAACTAATGTCCCCAAGATTCGAAGTTTTCCTGTCAGTTTTGCTTAGAAGGGTTTACGTAATGGATGTTGGTTTTCAGAGGGCTTCCCGTGTGAAATCTCTAGAGCTTTTAATGCACCCATGAAAATGTTTCATTTCGTAAAATAAAATACACTTTACCTCTCATAAAAGTTTCCGTTTACCGGCGTACTTCATCCATCATGTACATATTTGAAGTGCGTTATTTTTTTACTGGCATTTCGCGGACTGTTTCATTTTGGTAATTTTTAACTTCGACAAAAAAAGCGGGTGTTACGTGTTTGTGGAAATTGTGTGTGTATCTCGTATCTCAATAATGCGCAATCCGATCTGAGTGTCGAGTGCAGTTTTTACCCGACTGTCGCAGGGGAGAGGGTAATGTTTTCGAGTGTATGTAAGTAGCCTGCTTGACCGATTTTGAAGTGCAAGGTATAGTTATCGCCTTGATCCTCAGAGTGTCATAGGATACATTTTATAGTGAAAAATCTAATATGGTGCCCGTAAAAAACATATTTTGTATTTTTTAGTTTTTAAATAGGTACTTAAATAGTTATTTTATATTTAAGATTAAACTAGTTGAAAGTTTCTTAGCCATGTTTGATGAAAATCAATTCAGCCGTTTCTAATATATTTAACTATTAATGCAGTTGCTTTGCATCGTCATTATCATCAGCCCGTAAACATCCCACAGCAGGGATATAGGCCTCTCGTATAAGGAGTATGGTCAATAATCCGCCACGTTGGCCCAATGCGGGTTAGGTTCACATGCCTTTGAATTTTTATTTCTCAGACCTGCTAGCTTCCTCGCGATCTTTTCCTTCACCGTTTAAAAGCAGTCGGGAAAAATACACATAAGTATTAAATTTAAAAACTATTTGGTAAATGGCCTGCCTGGGCATCTACCCCGGACCTTTCGATTTGGGAGACCGCGTCTTAACCGCTGAGACACCGCTTCTTCGCATACCAGCATTTCATTTTGCGTTGTTTCGTTCGTTCCAAATTTTCACTTTATGTTGAGCAATGTCGCCTTTCCCGACACCCATGGGAAGAGAAGGGTTGTGTCAATTCGTGCCGGAAACCATCGCGGTACTGTAAGCGACAAATTTACTTATTTTGTGCTAGAGGGTACCATATTGAATTTTTTACTATAAAGTATATCCGTTTTTTTATGCACAACGGGTTAGCCCTTGACCTCAATCACACCTGATTTTACGTGAAGATGAAGCCGAAGGTAGAAGCGTTCTGACCCGGAAACCTCATCTTATTTGGGGGACTGGCTATCTTATCTCCGACAACCGGAACACAACAATGTTATTAACATAGCTGACTTTAGAAAAGACGGCGGTAGCTAGCCAGGCGCACATTTAAAATACCCTACCACCAATGAAACTAAGTACAAAACATGTACCCCGCTGGGGATCGAACCCGCCACCTCCGATTCGTAAATCCTATGTTGTTTACATTGAGCCACGGAAGCGGTTAAATCTATGACATACTGACACACTTTACACTTCAAAATCGATCAAGCCGGTACATGAAAAACATTACCCGCCTTTCTGCGGCAATCGTTTAAAAAGTTTGTGTTATCTTAAACTTATTAAGTTTCAATCCCGATACTATGTTCGATATCGCGGCAAAGAGAAAAGAGACTTGAATTATTCATAGTTCCAGAAAAAAAGCAAGTCGCGGCGTATTTTTATAGCAAACACACTTGAATAGATTCAAAGCTTTCCCTTTTGTCCTTTCGAAGGATATTTTTTGTTTTGTAAACAGAGCCCGATTATCCGCAGATTTGTTCCAGAGGAATGATAGGTAAATAACAATGTTTTGGGCAAACAACTTATGTCTTCTGGGCTAACATTATTTAACCCAGGGGTCCTATTTAGGGAGCTATGTCAAGGTTGCCATCCGAATTGGCCTATAAATTCCAAATTATGACTTATATACTTTTAAGTAAAAAAAAAAAAGAACAACATGTCCGCTGGCTAGCTACCACCATTTTATCTAAATCTGCCGCCAAACAGCAATGTTAATAGCATTGTTGTGTTCCGGTTGTCAGAGATAAGATAGCCCCCAAATTAGATGGGGTTTCCGGGTCAGTACGCTTCCACCTTCGACCTCATCTTCACTTAACATCAGGTGTGATTGAGGTCAAGTACCAACCCGTTGTATATTGTTAACACCATAACTTGATCCGTGTATAACTCCATTTTTTATTATATTATACTCGCTGTGAAGTTGTACATGGTTGTATAATAAATGTGTTGCGGTACGTGAATAACAAAGAAATACACAATAAACTATGACGATGACGCTTTCGACCGAATTCGGTCATGGCCCACCCGTTGCGCATAAAAAAAATTAAAAAATAGAATATTTTTTGCCCCGATAAAGTGAGCAGTAGCCGAGGGATAAATATATTAAACATATGCGCGATAAAACTATTCCACGCAGGCGTAGCTGCGGGCTGAAAGCTATTTATAACATTAGATTACTATGAAACTAAATTACTACTGAAACACAGGCTCACGCTTAGATCAGGCACCAGTCTTCACACGTACTCAACAGCTCCATTACCACCTGTATTACCTATATGTATATTGAAGTATGGTTGTGAAGAAGAAAATAAACAAAGTATTATTATTATTAGATAGATGATAGTAAGATCGCAGGTGTAACAGAATTTGCATATAGCAACCCTAGCTGGGAGTCCCCTACCTCACAGTTCGTTACATAGGCGAGCCATCTGTTATTTTTGCCCATTACACATTTTAATGCTCCCAGCGGAGGTTTCCTTACCCTCTCAACCGTTTCCAACCCATTGGGCGGACTTAAATGAAACATTTTTAATCCACAGCTCAGTTTAAGACGTCCAGTTTCAATCTGAGACGCTGTAATGATTTCTTTTTATTCTAATTGAAATTAATGGACGCAAGGGATTTTCTCGGGTTTTGTCTTTGACAGGATAGAATATTGTCTTTGCGCAGAGAGGGAATATTTGATTAATTTATTATTAAATACCTACAATTTGATAGGTCGTATAAATATTTGTGAATAGAACGAACCAATCTCTTTGTGTGGGTGTCTCGTAGGAGGCGACTATGGTACTTCATTACTACAAACTAGGTTTGCTCATTTTAATGGTGATGTACACCCCTGTTAAGTGCTCTGTATATTTATAGAGGTGAACCAGGATGTTGTTTCAAGCATTGAAGTTTAAATGTTTGGAACTTTCAAACGCTTATGTTTGGGATGCCACTGGCCACCCTATAAAGCCCATGACTTAGTATAAATAATTGAATTACACATATACAGTTATGTGTTGGGGTTTCCGGGTCAGTACGATTCCACCTTCGACCTCATCTTCACTTAACATCAGGTGTGATTGAGGTCAAGTACGAACCCGTCGTGAATAAATATATATATAGCAATAAAGATACATAAATAATAATAATAATAAATATCTTTGCACAAACACACAGCGCCATCTAGGTCCACAGTAAGCATTTAGGCTTGTGTTATGGATACCAGATGGTTGATAAACTACAAATATATTTTTTTTAAAACATCCATAACTCGGGTACACATGTCTGCATTCATCATACAAATATATGCCCCTAGCGGGATTCGAACCCGCGACCATTTGGTATAGTAGCAGAGTTTCTAAAAAATAAATACATATGTACAATACAATATGTGTGTGCCGGCAGATTCCCTGCAGTGAGATGTTTACGGGCTGATGATGAAAGGTTCATTCATAGCACCAATTTATATTTACAAAAATCTACTAAGTAAAAGCTGCCGACAACCATGTGGACCCCCTGACTCTCCCCTTGCCCTTGATAAAAACAAAAGGAAAGAATGAAAGCTACGATTAATCTATCTTCCAAATGTCCCCCAAATGTGTTGGATTTTCGACCTCATCTTCACTTAACATCACGTGTAATTAAGGTAAAGTACCAACAAGTTGTGCATAAAAAAAAAATCTTCAACAATATCAACTTAAGCGCAAGCCACACCGGGAACCAAGCGAAGTGAAGTTCGTTTCGCTACGCTCATGTAGCTACCGCGTCTTTCATACTTCGGTTAACACCGCAAATAATAGACCCAAGCTCCAGGCAGGTGGCCCAGTGCCAAATGTAGTAAGTTATAGTACAATTTATTCACAAGGTAAAATGTTATAGTTACTCAGGTATACGGTATGTAAAAAAAGAAGTTCGCACGATCTCGTGGGTGTCGTAAAAGGTGACTGTCACGCACTGGCCCCCATTCTCAGGGGGCCCCGAAGGACCGACAATTTCTCTCACACATTTATTCTCAAAACTGAGTAATTTGTCAATTATGTGCATAGAAAGTGATATCCTTCAAAAAATTTACTTTAAGGATATAATAGAAGATTTTGCTCAACAGAAAGAAACCATAATCGTAACCAGCAGCATTCTAATATCATTAATGACATATTATATGATACTGTATTTGATTACCTTATGGTACTGATAAATGGTCATACTTAGTAAAAAAATACAAATTCTTGTGTGCCCATAGGCCCCAGCCTAGTTTAAGACGGCCCTGCTGTCACGTGTGAAATTCTGTACATTTGGAAAGATGAATCGTGGTTGTCTCAGGCATTAAATTTTAAATGTTTATCCATTTAGGTATTAAGGTCGTAACACTAGATATATAGGTATAATATTGTTCGGACTTTTTTACATATTTGAAAACTAAAAGCTTTAGTTTTTGTCTACAATTAGTCAAAACACTTAAACCCTGAAACGCATATTGCATTTATTTTTTCATCCGATAGTTTAAAAGGATGAGAAAATAATGAACGAAAAAGTATTAGAAAGATATACAGTACCTACTATAATAAAAATTTACAAAACGGAGGTCGCGGGTTCGATTTCCGGAGGGTACAATTTTAGTTCTCGGTTAGCTGCCACCATTTTAATGTAAGTCGGTCTCCAAGTAGCGATGTTGGGTTGTTTGAGATAAGATTTTACGAAATAATTTGCTAGTTCCAGGTGAGCGCGCAGGTGATTTGAAGTTAAGCTTTATAGCTAAGCCGTTATATATAAAGAAGTACCTACCTCATTCAAATAGTTCTGGTGACAATTATTTAAAAAAATAGGAGTATGAATAAAAAATCACATTTTGCATTACTATATTAATTCCGCGTCTAAGTTTGCAATTTTTCATTTCGCCCCGCGTATTAGTATCTATGAATACTTTATCTTCTCTTCACAAGAAAAGGAAACGAAGGCACAGAGTCCACAAAGAAAATATTATCACGATTTCCACAAAGGCCGTCCGGAATCACAAACATATCGTTATAGAAAAAGGTCCCCCAGCAAACTTGTTCAAGTATTCTGCTTAAACAGTGAATAACAAATTTGTACAATGGATCCTACAATACTAAATATTCCATTTAAATAGCTCTACATTTGTCTCAAAGCTTTCAGAAGTGGGATCATAAGAAATGCATAAGGTCGCAAGGAAACGTGGATATAAGGTAAGTACACAGTTTTTAATGTAGCTAATACAGATACCAGTGATATAGGTTGTTAAATTTCCCCAGCTCTCCATTCTTGTACATTTTAGATAAGATTTTTACTTTATGCGTTATTTAAATTGAAAAACCTGGATTAGTTTGGTTGTAAATATAATATGAGAGGTTACTTGGTCAGATATGTGTTTGTGTGCGTGAGTGTGTGTATTTATGTGTGTGTGTGTGTTTATGTATAGTATTTTATTTTAAATTATAAGTGAGTACGGAATTGCCATAAGGTACAAAAAGTGAAGTTTTTCCCGGTCGTATATCAAGGAACAAACCTATCAAATTTCATAAAAAATATCAGTTTATTGGTTTTCCTTTTAAATCATAGTTTAGATAGAATGAGTAAATATCAGCCACAGGACGTCTACTCTTTATATATATTATTTTATATTTATTTATTTATATCTATTGCTGCAAATTCTGACTCTAAAAATTTATTGTATCAAGCAAATTTATTACATTTTCATAGGTAAAATTTACACTTACAATTAATTATATTACCTATACTGTTTTGAGCTATGCGATTACAATTTACAGTATTCCTTTGACAATCGAGCCCATTTTTTGCCTCAATAAAATTATTCGATTATTTTAATAATGCCCTTCGTGCATAATTTACGTTTAATATTTTATTTTTATTTATTTATTTGAGAGACAAACAGTTGCTTACATAAATTACATAAGTACCTCATGTACTCTTAAAATATTACATTATGTGTTAACCTACAGTCTCCTACATTATATAATCTAGTGCATTAGGTAAATTACATAACAAAAAATTAAATCAAATGTCGAAATCTTAACTGATGGTTAGAACAATATTGGAATGGAATATCATATCATATCATATCATATATCATATCATATCATATCATATCATATCATATCATATCATATATCATATTATATATAGAATATTAGTCTAATAATAGCCGTAAAAATTGCAGTAGTCGAGTTACTGCTATTGCCATTAACTTTGGTGCAAGACGTAAGGAGAGCGAGGCTCAAAGCAAATAACAGTACAATGAAGGAGATTATTCCATTCGCGACTTTCTGTATTTCCTTTCACGTTTTGTGG
Organism: Oegoconia quadripuncta; assembly: GCA_949316235.1. Classification (NCBI taxonomy): domain Eukaryota; kingdom Metazoa; phylum Arthropoda; class Insecta; order Lepidoptera; family Autostichidae; genus Oegoconia; species Oegoconia quadripuncta. The sequence continues at coordinate 19,891,101 of OX438753.1, read as the reverse complement.
ATAATGTTAAGTTTCAGTGGAGTTGTAGTATACCATGTTACCTGGAGGTAACCTGGTTTACACGGCCAGTGAAGCAGACTCCGTAATACTGGGTCTAGATACTTACACAGAAGTGTTTCCACTGAGTGACCGTTCATCACAGACTAATATTAGTGCACAAGGCGACGTGTACCCCATGCAACTTATACTAACAATGAGTCCTGTAATTTTCTTAGAATTTCATATGGTAAAATTATTAAGCTGTTAAAAGCTTATATTTGATAACTTTACGATCTTGATAGTACTTGATTGAATTTACATACACACAACGCCATTTAGTTCCACACTGAGCAAGGCTTGTATTTTGGATACCAAATGGTTGATTTACTAAACAAATACATTTGTTTTTGTAAATAAATACATATATAAATAAATAAATATCCTTGGGCATACACACAATGCCATCTAGTTCCACTATAAGCAACCACAGGCTAGTATTGTGGATACCAGATGGTTGATATACTACATAAATACATTTTCTTTTGTAAAGAAATATAAATAAATACTTATTATAAATAAAACATCCATAACTCGGGTACACATGTCCGTATTCATCATACAAACGTATGCCCCTAGCGGGATTCGAACCCGCAACCTTTTGGTATAGTGGTCAGAGTTTCTAACCACTACACCTAACAGGTCGTCAATGGATATAAATATATAAATGGAAACATCCATAACTGGGGTACACCTGACCGTATTCATCATTACATTGTTCCAGAGCTGCGTATTTTCGCCTCTTGGATGCATACCTACTTTTTGTGTGGAAACAGGCTACACTGTTTAATCCATATGTTCGATCAACACTTTTTACACGTCTATGGTTCATATATCCAAGCATCTACTGAACACTAGAGACGAACACGTCAGATAACTTTCGACGATGACGAGGCGTTTTTACACGCTATTTTACAAGCTTTTATTTACCTTGCAATATTCGTATGTGCATTACATTGCATGTAATTTACATGCATGTAAGTAAGTTATCCGTTCCAAAATTTGGAAACCAACTTTCAACCCCTTGCTGGTATCAGATTGATCTGAAATTTGTCACTTTGATAGGGACTGGAACTCCCTGATGGCAAATGGCAAAATAGTCTTTTTATGCACAACGGGTTACCACTTGACCTCAATCATACCTGATGTTAAGCGAAGATGAGGCCGACGGTGGAAACTGTCCCGGTAATCCCCTCTTATTTTGGGGGACTGGCTATCTTATTTCTGACAACCGGAACACAATAATGCTATTAACATGGCGGCTTAGCGGCAGATTTAGATAAGATGGTGGTAGCTAGCCAGGCGGACATTTAAAATGCCCTACCACCAACCAAACCGAGTTGATACTAAACATGTACCCCGCTGGGGATCGAATCCACGACATCCGATTTGTATACATGTTGTTTACATTGAGCCACGGAGGCGGTCAATTTTAGTTTGTTTTGTTGCCATGACGTTTAAATAGTGATAAACATGATGCCAATACAAGAAATAAAAATAAACTTGCAGGTCACATAAGTCGCCTCCGCAAAGTCAGTAATTCATTCAAAGGGCTATATACGCTTTTTCAATAAGGTTCCTGTTGATATACAAAACCTTCCTTTCAATAAATTTAAAGATACTATAAAACAGAAGCTTATTAAGAAAGCATATTATAAAATATCAGATTATTTAGATGATGAACATTCATGGACATAACCAGCCCGTTCGCATAACCAGGCTATTTCACAATTAATATAAAATAATAATTAATAATTTTGTAATATAAAAAGCCCATTTTTTTTAAAAGAGCAACCTCTCGAGTTTCTTGCTTGTTCTTCTCAGGGGAAAATTGCCTTTTGAACAAGCAGTAGCTTTAAAAATGTAAAATCTGACTATTTTAAGTGTACCCTGTGGACCTACAAAATAAAGCATTTTTGATTTGATTTGGTTTTATCAATAATTTAAAATTCTCGAAAATAGTCACAATCAAATCTATTTATAATTACCTATTGGGCTTATTGAGAGTACCCAGTGAGTACGTTTCCGATTTATGTTGTATATAAAATAGAAGGCTCAATTACCAAATGAGAGCGCCACTGGGTTCAGCGACATTATGACGTCAACATATTTGTTTTACAGATAAACAAAATTTTATTTACCTACCTACATATAAAAGTCCGTATTTGTAACTTGAGCCACCATTTCCTACAACTAATTTCTAAAATATAATGGTTCGTAACTATACAGTAGGAGAATCCTTAGTTTCTCTGTCTACGAATGGCTGTGACCTTGCTGTCATGAGATTGTTCACTTCATTCTCAGTCACTCTTCCTTCACCTCTTAAGTTACCGACCGGTGGATCACATCTGGTGTGTGACATTTTGGCAATTTTATACACAAATTTATTGAAAATAATCATCATCATCGTTGTGGAGATATTTGGGGGAGGCCTTTGTCCTACAGTGGACGTCTTTCGGCTGATATGATGATGATAATGATGAATCATCAGAACGTCCAAAAAAACGTCCAAACGGCCCGTTTCATTTTCAAAATGTATAATAGTGTCGATTCGGACTAAATTTTTACCAGTTTTCGAGTGGTGCCGTCGCATCGTACTATAGCAGGGAGAAAGAGATAGTACTTAATTAATACTGGTTTTAGTTTAGGTTCTTGATACCCAATGATTCCATTCACAAGGTGAACTGGCAACAGGAGGTGCCAGCGGGTTTTCAAAGGTTAATTTGGTTGGTGTACATCTGAACCGACACCAATGTCATACAAAACTTAGAACACACACAAACATACAATTTTAATAGCCATGTATGCCCAATCTACTGTTATATGACTAAAGGAAACCCCCTATGAGATAAGTCCGCCTTTATGCATAGATTTAAGTAACTTTGCATTGTATTTATATTTCTTCTTGTAACAAACAAACCTACGGATTAACTATATTTAGGTTATATATAACATTAAAAGAAAAGAACCTGGAATTGTATTTGTTAGGTAAGCTTTACCGTTTCATAATTTACAAATAAGTTTACAGTAAACTATAATAATTAATAAACAAATCCGTAAACAATGAGACTTAAAATAATTTTAACATAACGCAGAGCTTTTTCTGTTTCAGCGCCATCTGTTGATTCATCCTCGTACTTTTCTAACATGAGCAGGAACATGCGACGTAGTTACGAACCATTTGTTTGTTCAGGTTCAGGCGACACTAGCTCTACGTTTACGACGGGAGCTTGAGTAAACTAAAGTTAGTGACCTCGGGAAGTTGGCAAATTCAATTCAAACTTACTTGTATCTTGTACTCGTAGTTGTAAAAACAGTGTGGTTCTTACCTGAAAATAGAAATAGCTCATTTTAATAATGCTAAATCAAAGATAATAATAAGTTGGTATCGTTATTATATTTTTTAGTAGGTATCTACAGATTTTTCCATATAGGATTCGTCATTCGATTCCATTTCCTTCGTCCGCGTGGCAGATTTCATAAACATCGGTTCCGCAAAAAATTTGCCTATATGTCAATCCAGGTTCTAATCTGTCTACCAACCAAATTTCATCCAAATCCGTCCAGCGGTATAGGCGTGAAGAGGTAACAAACATACATACATACATACATTAGATACAGGCATAATACACACACACAAACTATGGCATTTATAACATATTAGTTGGGATTTGTAACCTAAGTGCTGTGTGGTTTCGGCATTTAAAAGAATAGAACCAACTCGTCTCTTCCCGTGGGTGTCTTCAGCGTACTTCAATGTTTGAAACACCCTAACGATAGTGTTTGGGATATCTCTGACTACCCAATTTGTGATAAAGGTCGTGACGTTATGTATACATAGACAATGTGTGCCTAAGAGGGGGGGGGAGTAACTACATTCATGTTTTTAACACGCTCTTATTAGCTTCATTTATCATCTCTTGGAAATACCTGCTCCTCAATAATTGTGGTATCGAAATGAAACTTGGTTGGTTGGTATTTGTAGTTCGCATAATATGTATTGAAACACATGTGACGAGACGAGTGCTAAGTATGAATGTGGAAGGATACAGAGGTAGAGGAAGACCGAAGAAGGTAGAGGTAGACTGCGTGAGGAATGATATGTGTGGTGTTTGAAAGAGGTGAGTACCGGGTTTCCGGGTCAGTACGCTTCCACCTTCGACTTCATCTTCACTTAACATCAGGTGTGATACGGAGATGACTCTGAATCTCTGAATGGATGTTTACGGGCTGATGATGATGAATGATCACCTGACAGTCAGTGTTTTTACTACTACTCTTAACTGAAAATAACTGGGACCGCCTACTTACCCTCCGAAAAATTCGTATTACATGCTACATTGATCTTTTATAATCGCTTATCATAAATCAAAGTAATATCCTGTAATTTTTCAGACAGGTATTAACATTGGTCTGCCTTCGTTATAAATATTTAATGTGATCCATCATTGTTTATTCCGAGACATAATGAATAACCATAGAGTATATAATCATACAGCAAAAGCTGAGTACAAATGCTTAATATTCTATGCAACGAACGTCCGGGCTTTTGCGTGACGTCATGAGTAATGTTGCCAGATATGAAACTTTCTGACTAATTTGAGTATTTAATTTGATTTAATATCGGTAACCTTTAGTCAAACTATATTATTAAAGTGTAAATAATAAAAAATATTATATGTCAATAGTTACGTCAACTCAGCTGGGGTACATCCTCGACTCACTAGCTTTCAGGCGGGTCCAATGCGGATTGGTAATTTGCAGTAACCTTGTGACAAAAAACAATGGAGACCGATTGTCTAACATGTCTTCCGAAGCTCGAAACCCGCCTGAAAATGCCACCGTGGTCCAGGTCACCCATCTGACCACGCCATGCTTCGCTTAACTTCGCTAATCGAAAAGTCATAGCGAATACGATTGCACTACGAGTGCTTCACAATGATTTACAAAGAATTAGTAGTAACAAATTAATAACAAGTTGATGAACTTGCTAATACAGGCAGCGGAGCAATTATGGAAAACGATGGGCGACTACTGAGATGTCAGCTAACCTAGATAGAGTACCTATCTGGGTTAGATGACATCTCGGTTGTCTTCTCCATCATTCCGTTACATCGTTTATCAAGTTAAAGCAATTAAGTCTGCTATTTATTTATTTATTTGATGACGATCTGTTTGGTGTAGTGCTTAGAAACTCTGCTGCTATACCAAAAGGGTTTCGTTCTATGGTATGTTTGTATCTAGGGGTATGTTTGTATGATGAATACGGACATGTGTACCCGAGTTATGGATGTTTTTCATTTATGTATGTATTTATTTACAAAAAAAAATTGTATTTGTGTAGTGTATCAACCATCTGGTATCCACAACACAAGCCTAGTTGCTTAGTGTGGAACTAGATGGCGCTGTCTGTATATGTCCAAGTATATTTTATATTTATTTACTTCACTGAGCGCTAATAACTTGTGCTGTCGGATCCCACTTGGAGAACTATTGACTTAGTGCAGTGGAGTGCAACAGAATTGTTGAAGACGCCGAAATTGGAACCGTTAAGGCCAGGCCACACGATGCGGTGCGACGCTGCAGCGCCGTGATGTACGGTAGTTCACTGCTGCGTAAAGTCGCTCGCTAACGTCAGTGAAACTATTGCGAGCGGCAATGAAATACCTATACGAAACACGCAACGGCACAAAGTATTCACAGTATTTCGATGAATTATTTGACATAGTGCCGTCTTTCTGCTTCTTTAAGCCCAACTTTCGCTGTCAATGTATGCACTTTCTGGGGTCGATATGGTATCGTCCTCTTGCTCTTTATTGGTGCGTATCGTCGGTTCCAAAATAACCATACAGGGCAATTTTAGGTGATCAGTGGCAGCTTACTCGCTATTTAAGTTCTCTAAAATGGTAGTCTAGACAAGATGGTCGTTTTAGAAAAATGCGCAGTATATAGCTTGAATATGCATCATGCTACCGTTAATCAATGAATGTCAATTTTAAGCCAAAGAAAACTACCATACTGTTTGTCTATAGTATAAATTCACGACAAGAGTTTTAAAACTCTGGGTTTTTTAATTTTAGACGTGGCAACCCAGTCACTCGTCCATTGCGGCGCGAGCAAATATTTACACACAACTTTTTATAGCTATACAAGGTATCTGCCTAGGTAAGTATTGTACCTACACTGGTAGGTATATGATAGGTATCCATATAGCACGCAACAAGCAATGTTTGTCAGTGGTTTTTAATTTCCTACCAACTTCGAGGCCACCGACTTGGAACAGTTGAGGGAATTCTGTTTCACAAAAAATGTACACAATAAAAACCCGCCGAGTTTATTGTTTGGATGGCAACCCTAATTTATTTTTTTAAACAAAAGAACGCTCTTTTACTTTGTTTGGGTTCAACTTTGTTTAGAATTGAAGTGTCGTTTCAAATCATTTAATTTATTATTAGGTGAATTAATGTTATAATTTTTTTTTATTATACTTCATTTTTGATCATTGACTCATTGGATAAATTAAGAGGTCTTTTTAAATACAGCTTAAATAAAAAAAAAACGCTCTGACCTACACTCGTGAAGTCTAAAAGCTAACTATAAGTAATATTGCAATTATGGTTGTTTTTGAGAATTTTAAATTATTGATAGAAACGGCCAATTTTTTATAATCGTGAATTCTGGAAAATAATCCACATCAAAGCATTCAGGTATTATGTATAATTAGCTTTTAGATTTCTCGAGTGCAGGTTAGGGCGATTTTTTTGATTTATTCTGAATTAAAAAAGAAATATTATACCGAAAAATTATATATATACCGAACATTCGCACTAAGAAGTTCGAATCTTCATTCATCATCTGAACAGCCAAGGCATGGAACTCCCTTCCAGCGTCAGTCGTTCCTGAATCCTACAACCTTGGGATCTTCAAGAGCAGAGTGAATAGGCATTTACTGAGATCGTGTGCTTCATCTTCGACCACATCGTCACTTTACATCAGGTGAGATTGTGGTCAAACGCGACTCTAGTCAATCATAAAAAAAAAAAATCCTACAAAAATTATTATAGTAGGTAAATACATTAGACAGGGCATCCTCTGACCGATGCCTCGCCTTGACAGGGTATGTGCATGAGTACTATACCATAATTATTTGTTATTAGCATAAGTATTGTGTAGGTAGGTACATGTTGCAGTTACGTTATATAAATAAATCTTAATTTATCCAATGAAAGCGCCACTGGACGGAATAAACCCTCTTAAGCTATTTCTTAGAATTGTATTATTAAAATTGAATAGGTTTTTTTTTATGCACAACGGGTTGGTACTTGACCTCAATCACACCTGATGTTAAGTGAAGATGAGGTCGAAGGTCAAGCGTACTGACCCGGAAACCCCAACACATTTGGGGGACTGGCTATCTTATCTCTGACAACCGGAACACAACAATGCTATTAACATTGTTGCTTGGCGGCAGATTTAGATAAGATAGTGGTAGCTAGTCAGGCGGACATTTAAAATGCCCTACCACCAACCAAACCGAGTACTTAAACATGTACCCCGCTGGGGATCGAACCCGAGACCTCCGAATCGTAAACCCAACGTTGTTTACATTGAGCCACGGAGGTACTTCAGGACATTCAAAAAATTATTATTTTTTATACCAATGATAATTGAATGGTCAAAAAATGGCAACACACCGATTTTATTAGGGTTCCGTTTTCCATGTCGGTATCTGACGGTATATCCTTTCAAAAAAAAAAAAATTATCACGACGATATCGCGCAACAAACAGAAAAAATTACAGTGGAATTGAGAATCTCCTCCTTTATAGAAGTCGGTTAAAATGTATGATTAATCCCGTCGTTTATACTCTATTAAATGTAATCATCATCAGCCCGTAAACATCCCACTACAGGGATATAGGCCTTCCCTCGTATAATGAGGGAGTATGGGCCGTAGTCCACCACGCTGGCCCAATGTGGGTTGGGGACTTCACATGCCTTTGAATTTTTATTTCTCAGGCATGAAGGTTTACTCGCGATGTTTTCCTTCGCCGTTTTAAGAGCTGTCAGATAAATGCACATAAGTTATTAAATTTGAAAACTCATTGGAGCATGGCCTGCATGGGAATCGAACCCGGACCTCCTAAATTATTAAATGCAATATGGAATATAAATTTTTATTTAATCATTATTATTGACCGTATCGATCAGTTAACATAAAATACAAGCTGATTTAAAAATGACGTTAACTTTGAAAACCTCCTTTTTTCGAAGTCGGTTAAAATGTAAGAAATGTTTTGTCGTTAGTCGAAGTGCCGAATATGTATTGTTGCGGGAATTACGAAGACATTTGTCATAGCTTTAGGCTTTGCACGATTGGCGGGACGTTGTTTTCTTGTACATGGAGCGCTCCTCATCCCACTTACTTAGATTTCCACTGGGAAAACAGTTCAGTTGTAAAATAAGGAGCACGAATGAATATTACAATACTTAATGACTTACACTGGTATTTGCCAATTCATCTCCCGCACATAAATTAGGCCATTTTACGCGACTACCGAAATAAAGATGTGTAATGTTTTGATGGATCATGTACGTATATTTGTCTATTCTTCTAAATGCTTAAACCGATTTAAAAATATGTGTTATTGTTAGAGTCCTCATGTTATCATAATCAGTGATGTAGTAAATACACTAAAATTAAATTATGACGAAGTGAACAACACTATTTCTCAAATAGTAGAATGATTTACGGCAAATAATTTGTTACTTAATGAGAAAAAAGCTAATTGATTTAAATTTGTACTGCTTAATGTCTGGGAGGTGACCATAAATATAATGATAAAAATGTCACTCTAGACCTTGTTGATTCCACTGTATTTTTGGGTATTACTTTGGACGCCAGATTACAATGAGGTCCTCATATCCATAAATTGGCGAAGAAGCTCTGGAGCGTATGCAGTCAAAAAAATTTGACAAATATAAATACAATCTTTGTTTTACAAAAACGAGCCGTTCGCGCAATTTATCGATTGAGACCTGCAGTGTCACTTAGAGATAGTAAAGATTATATTAATATTCTTAATACCTTAATATTTTATATATTAATATTCTAACCTTTTCGTCCATCAAATTTAACAAGTTGCCCATATCCGCGATAAAGTTATTCTAACGCAGGTGAATTATAATTATAAATACAAATTAATAAATACATATAATGGTCATGTCATAACTATATAATATATTACACATATATCTATACATAAGTACATAGGAATAAGAATAAGAATCGTTTATTTGACCCATTTAGCGACACACATATTATTTTTACATAAAGTGTGAAAATATATACAGTGAGTTTGAGACCGAGTGAGATAAAAGTATAGTACACAAAACAGTTTCATGTGTTAGAATAGGTACTCCTATCTCATAATGTAGTTTGTAACATACATAAACAAATACGATAAGTAATGCTCTCTTGAGTACCGTTTAAACATTGCCAGGGACCAGGTGATCGCATTGGCGTTCAAAGCCTTATTTGTGATAGCCTGAAATGCCAACGAGCTGGTTATGTCCATGGATGATCATCATCCAAGTAGTCTGAATCATTTCTCTTTACAACCAACCCGGTTAAATTCCCGCAGATCCTTCAATAATTTTAATATTTGCCCAGCTAGATAGAAGATAGTTGAGAGTCCCTGCGCTTTGAACATTATAGAACACTATCGTAATGCGGGCTCATTGTTGTTTTAGCTCCCGCCCCTGGGACAATGGCGGTGTAATTCAGGTAGCTAATTCATGCGCAATCTTCAACGATTGGGTAAAATCGAGAATCAATGAGGAAATTGTCTGAATATCTGATCGCTATTAGTGTAAATTATGATTCACCATTGTTTTATCGAGCTTCGGTGGCTCAGTGGTTAAGACGCGGTCTCCCAATTTCCAGGCAGGCCACGTACCAATGAGTTTTTAAATTTAATTTAATTAATTATGTGTATTTACCCGACTATTCTTGAGATGCCATGAGAAATAAAAAATCTTAGGCATGTGCAGTCCCCAACCCGCCTTGGGCTAGTATGGTGGACTATGGCCCATACTCCCTCGATATACGAGGGAAGGCCTATATCCCTTGCAGTGGGATGTTTACGGAGTGATTATGATTGTTTTATCACCACCTCTTATCGCCATTACATTAATTGAATTATCCTTAATAACAGAAAAGTTGAGAAGTAATACCTATTACATGCATGTAGCATGGTTTGGGCACATAATGAAAGGCATGTAACGAGACGAGTGCTAAGTATGAATGTATGAAATACAGAGGTAAAGGAAGACTGAAGAAGGTGTGGGTAGACTGTGTGAGGAATGATATGTGTGTGAAAGAAGTGAGTACGGAGATGACGGCTGATAAAGGAGTGTTGTGCCGACTCAACCTAGAGTGTGATAAGGACACGAAAATGATTTAAGGGACAACGTACTGGCTGTAGCCTTTCAAACAAAAAAAAAATAAAAAGTATTTAAATCTGCTCACAAACATCGCGTCGGAGATATCTAACTACATACTAGCTTTCCGCCCGCGGCTTCGCCTGCGTGGAATAACTTTATCGCGGAAATTTGTTTATCCCGCATTAACTACTCACTTTGTCGGATAAAAAATATCCTATGTCTTAATCCAGGGTATGTTTTTTTTATGCACAACGGGTTAGTACTTGACCTCAATCACACCTAATGTTAAGTGAAGTGGTGAGACCGATGGTGGACTGACCCGAAAACCCAAATAATATTTCTCTGGCAACCTGAACACAACAATGCTTTATTAACATTAATGTTCTATTTATATAACAAATTTCATCCAAATCCATTCGTCCGTTTCGCCGTGATTGAGCAAAGAACAAACAAACATCCAAAATTTCATATTTATAATATTAATGAGATAAAAAAAAACTGTCGAATCGTTTGTAGTTTCGGCAAAGGTGGATCTTTTGGAAGTCGGTTGAGAATTGGCACCATTTGTATGTATAAAGATTTCCTTAACACTATATTCACTATGTAATAAAACGTACAATTAGTCAACGTAAGTATGGGCATTGTATATGTAAAAACAATAATAAGCCAACCACTACCAGTAAGGCTACGTTCCAACGAGCAAGTCGGCTGGAAACAAGAAAAATAATTTATGAAGGACAGTTATATTATAACTGTCCTTCATAAATTATTTTTCTTGTTTTACGTACTTAGTCACGTAATTCCTTTGTGTAACCGCGTTACAAAGAGTGCGAAATTAATTCGTCGAATAAATAAATAAATGTCCTTGGACACACACACATACACACGCAATGCCATCTAGTTCCACTTTAAGCCACTATAGCCTTGTGTTGTGGATACCAGATGGCTGATATACTACATAAATATATTTTTCCTTGTAAATAAATGCTTATTATAAATGAAAAAAACATCCATAACTCGGTTACACATGTCAGTATCCATCATACAAACATATGTTATTAGCGGGATTCGAACCCGCGACCTTTTTGGTATAGTGGTCAGAGTTCTAACCACTACACCAAAAAGGTCGTCAATGTCTCAGTTTACGTACCCTTTCGAATGAGAGTAATGCTATTAGGCCATAAAATAATTTTAGCATTACTGAGAAAGAACATAAACTATAAGCTTTACAAACTATATTTAAGCATAGACTAAATACTTGGTGATAATGAACTTCTATATCGTACAGCCACAAAGCAATACTTACTACATGATTATATAATTGTTAATTCCCAATAAACTTTTTAAATCAAATTTACAAAAGATTCAACACATCCGTTATTCAAAACATTGTTTAATTTCTTACACAATCCGTGCCAGATGGTAACTGGGTAACAAAATTAGAACTCCTTGTAGCTGTTTACAATAAGGTAGGGTATTTATGTACTTATATAAACAGAATAATTTGGTTGATAAATTTTCTTATACAAAGTAACGGTACGAAATTGTAACTACGAATGCTTGGATTACGCTAAAGTCGAAGCATGCGACGGGTTTCATTTTCCATACATTTCGTATTTTATTGTCTATTCGTTTTCGATTAGCGAAGTTAAGCTACGTCCGGTGTTTGTATGGGTGACCATTAGTGTTTTCATATCAGTATTTCGGTGCATCGGCGAGCACGTTAAAAGTCAGTCATCCTATAGGCGTGTGAAAACATTGACAGGTGGCCACTATAGTTTGATACACAGAGCCCGCGTGGTAGATTATGGCTCATACCTTCTCCCGGTAAGAGGAGGCTATTACCCAATGGGAACGTAAGGCTACCTATACCCTTACGTCCCAATAGTCTTCAAGTAAACATGCTGTGACAGCTGTGTGCTCATAAGAAGGGTCGGCTTACCGCGATCTTTACCAAATCTTCGCGGTGCGTTTCTGTTATTTCCCAGGCATGCAGGTTTCATCACGATGTTTTCCTTCACCGTTTAAGAGCAGTCTCATTCAAGTCTCAGTCAAGAGAAAACTCATTCTCCTACACGTCCACCACCGACGCTCCTCGTATTCGTATTTTCGTATTCTCGTTTTGCATAGATTTATAAAAACGATATGAAGCTTATTTCTTTCTGATTTAGGTAGATATTTGGTGTGACATCGCCGATGTGTTTGTTACCCCTCACTAACTTTCCGAAATGAAGAAGAAGTTTGAATTATCTGTTTATATCATACAATCATACAGTCAGTCATATCAATAACTAAATAACTAAATCGACATTGAACTTTTTTTGCTTTTTGGCGATTTGGAATTCGTTCTATTTTGTGTTCTAAAGTTTTTAAGTCGTATACTTATGAGCGCGTATATACCTAAGATAGTACAAATAATTCTATTAAGTTTAAATCATAGATCCTTAAATATAAAGAGCTCTTGCATAACACGACGATACCATTAACGTTGCCGTTGCCTTATACTGAATAGGCCATGCTCATACATGGATCTAAAGGACTGGCAACTACGGAAATAAACAGCTCGGTCTAAAATAACACAAAATACATGTTAAAGGTCTAAATGTTAAAGGTAATAAAAAAATATATGCAAATATCAACAACTTTCTATGAAAAAAAATAATAATATTTTCGAGAAAAGGGGGCAGTTGAATACGTCTTTTTTTGAACAACGGGTTAACACTTGACCTAAATCACGCCTGATGTTAAGCGAAGACGAGGCCGAAGGTAGAAGCGTACTGATCCGGACAACACCATCTTATTACATGAACTGGCTATCTAATCTCTCACAATGCTATTAACATTGCTGTTTGGCGGCAGATTTATATAAGTAGAGCTGCCAGGCTGATATTTAAAATGCCCTACCACGTAAACGCCATGTTGTTTTCATTGAGCCACGGAGGCGGTTAAAAAGTCAAATTAAAATGGATTTTTATAAATTAGCCAGATCCCCAAGCGCGCTCCCACCGGCCTCATTTTCGCTTAACATCAGGTGTGATTGAGGACAAAGAACTTCCGTTGTCTTAATAGGTACTTTTTTAATACGGAATCCATTCACAACTACCTAACAATTTTTGTTAAGCCGGGTCTCTTGTGCCTGTTATATCGAAACATTACCCAAAAACATGGAACGAAGGGGCGCGGCAATACTTATTTGTGTATGCAAACACAATGTTTTTGCATTTCGTAATGGATGGAAAACATCTTGCGCGCGGGTGAAGAGGGGGGCTTTGTTTCATTTCTTGACAACCTCCGACTACGCGTGTCGTATCGTATCGGAATTTATAGGTTATACTTTTTTTATTGTTGACGACTTTGAACATAATCTCAACTGATAGAAAGAGACGAAGATGAAGCACGCGATTCCGGATAAATATTAAATGACAAGGTTTAAGCTAGCTTGAAATCAGTGTGGAAAACCGAAACACTATCTCCCCGTCCAAAACTCATTTTAATGTCAAAACAATGTTTTGTCCGGGAACAAAACACTTGGAAGGAAACGGCATGTGTATGAAAAGGAATATTTGTGTATTGTTTTACGTGCATGTTTCAATAAAACACGTGCAGGAGACCCGGCTTTAGAGTTACATGTGATATTGAAGCGAAACAGATAGGAAGACCTGTCACTTCAAACAACTGTAGATCCGTGTCAGCTTCCATGACAGCCCGAGGCATCGGATGTGCCACCGTCAGTCGCAAATGGGGGGTCGTTATAATACGTCGATGTATTTGCAATTTCAGATTCTAGGCGTACGAATACTCGTATTGCGTAGCAAATCGGTATAAATAAGTGTACAGGTGTTGAGAATTCTTGCATGCAGTGGATCTTACGCAACTGACAATAAAGACTTAAATATCGCAAGCGCTATGAACAAATAGCGATACATTTCGAGCAATGTATTAAGTTATATAATATTATTCCACTGTCACCTTTGTGGTCACATTAGGCAGTGTTTCCATTTTCTCTGTTTTATCTTTCGATTAAAAACTTTTACTCGAATAGCGTTATAGTGGCTCCTGCGTCACAAGCTCTGCCTAGTGCAGGGCCCACAGATAACACCTTTTTGTTTACTGTTAGATGTAGGATTGTGGTATCATATACATATGTTCGGTACATAGACATCATTTACCAATATTTATTGAATTTCACAAAGTTATACATAAATCAATATATAGGGTGTAGGTAATAGTTAAGTGTGCACAGGCGATTAACCGTAACTATTAGAGATATCAAAAAACTTAAAAACTGATATCGAAAGTACGTTGCCTAATGAGCAAAATGAGATCAATAACTTTTAAAAAATATAACGTGAATTATCAAAAATTTTAACATTAAACACTCCCATACACTTAATACATTTCAGGTTTCAGCTTCCAGCCCATAGGACTCGTTCAACACCTATAGCAATGGTGTTCTATTACTCGTTTCCCACTGCTGGCCTACTCGTTACTAGTTGCTCGTTAAACTGCATATAAACTCTTCTTACTCCAAGAACACTAAATCACAAAAAAAAACACAAGCATACATGAGAATCGAGAACCACAGTGTTGTGATGAAAGCGTAGGGCTAGGGACTCAGCAGTGTTGTTGGTTTTCAGTCCTCCCCCCCCCCCACAAAGTAGTTGCTGCCACCACTGATATAATAATATCATCTAGATAAGCAAACCTATTGTCTTCGAAACGGTTTAACCGACTTTGATGCCATGTTTGATGTACCTATCAAACATGGCTGCGAAAAGAACCATTTCAAAATCAGATTTCGAATTTCAAATCTGATAAGTCGTTTAGGCCAGACAGATAAAGCATCTGTGTTAATAGCTAAACATCTTCGAGACGGCATGATCGATTTTTGCATCCAGATAAAAATCGTTATCAAATCATCATCACCATCAGCCCGTAAACATCACACTGCAGGAATATAGGCCTTCCCTCGTATAATGAGGGAGTATGGGCCATAGTCAACCACGCTGGCCCAATGCGGGTTGGGGGCTTCACATGCCTTTGAATTTTTATTTCTCAGGCATGCGGGTTTCCTCACGATGTTTTCATTCACCGTTCAAGAGCAGCCGGATAAATGCAAATAATTAATTAAATTAAAAACTTATTAGTACATGTCCTGCTTGGGAATCGAACCCGGACCTCCCAAATTAGGAAACCGCGTCTTAACCGCTGAGCCACCGACCCAAAAATCGATTTTTTCAGCCAACCACAATGCCATATTATACATAGGTATAAAACTAGTAACAACTTATTTTTGAGTCGGGAGAATTTAATTGCACAAGGAAGTAGATCCAACTAGGAATGACACGTCCAACTCCTGGGGAACATAATCGCTGTTACAAAGTCCCCGTGCCTTCGTATTTTGCACAAAACGCGGCCCATTAATAATGCAGCTGTAGTGTTGTGACGTCGGAGACAGACCCGTTCTAAACGGGGACATTTTGAATGTCCTGTGTGCAAGTGACGTCATTAAATGGGTCCAATTAGGAATTAAGTTGTTAGGGTTGTTCGTTTAGGTGCGATATCTGGACGCAACAGAAAAATATAGCTAGGCTAGTCATTTGTCAAAAGATTTTTTATTAACGCTTTACAACTCTATAAAATGGCAATACATTAGTTTTACATATAGATACAGAGTTTGAGTACATCGGCGGATTTATCCCATAGATTTCTTCTATTCAACCATAGGGTTAATTAGAAAACAGTAGATTGGGCGTATTCAAATTACGGCATATTTAAACTAAAACAAGTATTAACTACACACTAATAACTAAATAATCAGATTAGTAGCATATACGATTAGTTGACCTATTTCAAACATTGTTTAGGTTGCGTTCGGGACACTATCCCTCAGGCTGGTTTGCACATCTAATGAGGAAAGCTGACTCTTCCAATTGCAATGTATGTGATACGGTCAATGGACGTGTCCAAGTGCTCGGAACATACCTATGGAAAAAATAAATGAGTAGCCTTTTGTCGTTCTTAAATTCTTAAAAAAATAATTTAATTAAAAATACAAATGGTGATAGCCAATTGTTATTGTTCGCGTAAAAATGGTTTATTTTCTTTATAACACTGCAAAATGAAAAATAAACCTTCCGACAAAATTGAAAAATGCACGCGCGTGAAAAATGTATGTGAAATGTTACATCTGTTTCCATTTATAACTATAGCGACGCGTATCACTGTTACACTACTATATACTTTATATCCTACAATAGTTATTTAGTGGTTAGCCATAAGAAGCCATAAAGACTATAAGAAATTCGAAATTAAAATTGAATACATAAAATTTTACAGAAAATTTTACTTAGGTCCAAGTTAGGTAAGGTAGAGCATATGTTTGCTAACAACTAAAGCATACGTTTTTCCATTCACAACGGGTTAGGACTTGACCTCAATCACATCTGATGTAAAGTGAAGATGAGGCAACTTCGGGCAGCGTACTGACCTGGAAACCCCATCTTTTTTGGGGCACTGGCTATCTTAATATATCTGACAACCAGAACACAATAATGATAATTATTTCTGTTTGGCGGTAGCCTTAGAAATCCACAGATTGAGCTACCATTTGGGTACCAAATAAAACTGTCGTTGGGACATATATTACTATTCAACTACCTATGCACAATTGTCAATTCAAACTCCATTCATATCGACAGGCGTAAAACCACTCTACAAAATGTTCCAAACCACCCTGATAGAGCATTTCAAATATCTATTTACATGCCATTAAGGTCTTCAACAGGATGTCGTGCTGTTTAGGAGCTGCAAATGCATATTTGTACAGTTGCCAAAACAGTAAACTGGTAAAATTTACAACCGTCTGAATGAAGGAAACTAATATTAGTTTGAGAGGGTAGTCGGTTCTCTCATGTATTTATGGTAAGTGTGACACGTTACAAATAATGAACTGTCTCCAACACCACACCACTGGAGTAGGTTAGATGTTTGTTGTGGTTGCCAAACTTAAAGACAGACATTTCCGTATAATATTGCTGTGTGTCAGAAATTTGCTGAAAATGTCAGGACAGTGGGTGACATATTTAATCAAATAACGGTAAATTTGGATTTGATTTACAGCTTGTACTTTTAAGAACTTTTTGCTGGTATCTCAAATTACACTAGATACATTAGATAGCCTTCCGGCGTCAGTCTTTCGTGATTCGTACAACCTTGGGATCTTCAAGAGCAGAGTTAATAGGCATTTACTGGGATCGTGTGCTTCATCTTTGACCGTATCGTCACTTTCCATCAGGTGAGATTGTGGTCAAACGCGAATCCAGTCAATCATAAAAAAAAACACCTTAAATTATATTATGCCCACTACTATACAACATACATGCAAATACACCACAGTAACACGAATACGCATTTATAACTCAATATTTATTTATATATACACCAACAACGTTCTGTTCGTTTAATTTATTTCTTCATCTATATACAACCTCATATCTTTTCCTCATCACTCTGTAGTATTAATATCAGAGGGCTGAGTGTGAGTTTTGTTTCGACTTAACTTTTCTACCGCGTTCACGTTTACCTGAAGATTTGTATGAAGAAATGTACAGCGCCTCTAGCGGATAGTTTGCAAAACGATTTTTTTCATAGATACTTTTTGCGTAAACGCGAACGCGATGGTAACGTTAAAAACGAGACAAAACTCGCACTTCGCACACGTGTGATTGAGGTTAAGTACGAACAAAAAAAAAGTATGTGTTGGATGTTCGCTCAACACCTGTGGGTCGAACATCTCACATGTCTGCTAAAAACTCCCCAATTACTCTTCATACCAGTAATTAGACATTTTATTAAAAGCCTAGGCGGATCGTTACGTGTGTCCAATAATTGCTACATTATTGGAAACTGCGCTACTCAGAGCGGGTTGGTTAGTTTGTTTTGAATACCCCATGCAGTATGTCTAGCAAATTCCACAGCAGGCCTAATTTATATCAGCAGTAGTCTACGTGGTTTGAGGACAATACATGAATTTATGTACCTTATATATTTATATCTATTAACAGTGATAATTTCAAAAACATGCAAAGAAACAATATCATGAACAAGTATAATGTTATCATCAAAATGAAGACTAATTACTCGGCGTCTTGCTCGTCCCAGATCAGAATGTTGTTCGCTCTTTGATGTAGACCGTCCATTTATATCTTTGTCATTCAGGTGATTTTTCCTCGAAATATTCCTTCAAATTAAACGACAATCGTCTACAGTATATAGAGGGTGGAATGAATAAAGTTATTTCAGTAATAATCCCAGTAATTTATGTACCTATTAATGAAATCTAATATTAAAGACGCCAAACCACCATGGAATATAAATTAAAACACTAAAATTGTTAAATTATTTTTCTCAAACATGCATGGAAATATTGTCATTACTTTCGAAAAAAGAACACGCGAAGTGTCAAATTTACGGACAGCGAAAAATAAATCCATTGCAGGAGCGTTTTTTGAATTTGGAACATTACAACGCTCCAGCAATGTTGTATGAAACGGCGTGCTGGGGTTATTATATACTCTTTGATTGGATCTCTTTTATCATTCTTGGCATACCAAAATCTCTTTGCTTAGTACAAATTGCGTTCACGTGGCTGTATGCGTAAATGCGTTTGCCTTTCGGCACAGATGATAAATAGAAAATCGGCGGCAAAGCTGAAAATTCGTCTGGATTTGTTATTTAAATATTTATTATTTCCCTGCATTCTTTTGAGAAAAGCACTATATATGCCTCGTCGGAAATGGCAACGGCTCGCCTACGGCTCGGCCTTCAAACTCATACTCGACCTGCAATTGCCAATTTCCCGGCCTTTGCAATAATGTACTATTGACTATGACTCAGGCGAGAAGCTTTCAATATTTTAATTTCAAATCACACTGCTACACTCCCAGCCGGTAATCTGTTGTGTATAGCGAATATTACTTACGATCAAGAATAATATGTAATGATCAGGGTCTCAGGATGGAGCATTAACAGCTTTCTTTTAGTGAGTGAAATTGCACGATCTTATTCCACCGTCCCCTTTCCATCTTCGGACAACCAGGCGCGGGGAGGGTTTCCATCCATATGTTGTCAACATACCGAACATCCGCACTAAGCGCTTTGCTTCATCATTTATAATGCGGACTGCTAAGGTATGGAACTCCCGCGTCGGTTTTTCCCGACACTTACAACCTTAGGATCTTCAAGTCTAGAGTGAATAGGCATTTACTGGGTGCGCGTGATACATCTTCGGCTACATCGTCACTTTCCATCAGGTGAGATTGTAGTCAAACACGAAACCAGTTTTTAATAAAAAAAAAAAGAGTATCTAGAACTTATTCATCATCATCAGCCCGAAAACATCCCACTGCAGGGATATAGGCTCCCTCGTATAATGAGGGAGTATGGGCCATCGTCCTCCACACTGGCCCAATGCAGGTTGGGGACTTCGCACACCTTTGAATTTTTATCAATCAATCAAGTTTTCTCACGATGTTTACCTTCACCGTTCAAGAGCAGCAGACCGGCCTGCCTGGGTATCGAACCTGGACCTCCCAAATTGGGAGACCGCGTTTCGCGCGGAGAGACTCAATAAACAGCATGAAATTTAATTAGTGTATTTCTTGTTTACTGATGACTCAACTCCTGATTACGAAGAACGTACTACAAGGAACCATAGACGACTTCGATCAAATTTTTTTCGATAACCATACAAAGTAAACCCATTTTAAAACCACCATTTTAAGTATGGAACTCCAACAATTTTATGTATGTATTAGACATTGTTTGTATGTAAACTTGTACCACTTGATCACAGTCAGGGTTAGGTGAAGCTAAATGAAATCTTGTATAAAACATCTTTAACCATACACTGCAGTTAAAAAATCTTTCCCAAATTGTTATCGGCCAAGGTTTCTAGCGAGTTTATAAATTTACTTTTATCACAACATATCTAAAGAGCGTATTAAATGAAGATTCAATATGTTAGAGGCTTCGGGGCCGCGTCGGGAGACACGATTAGGAAGTGGCGGCACGGAAACCCTTCGGAATGTGCTAATGCCTCGTTTAGATGTCGTGAGCACTAGTTCGAGTACTGGCTCTAATAAAATAATCATGCTGATCGCAAGCATTTTAGGTAGATATATGAGTCATACACATTTGAAACACACGAACAGAATAAACGCATAAATAGTAAGCTTAAATTACGAAATGGAAACCTCAAAGTCTTGAGATCTTCAAGAACAGTGATTGGGCATCTACTGAAATCGCTTGCTTCATCTTCGACTAATTTTCCAACAGGTGAAAAAAGGTTCATTATAAAAATCCTCAAAAACCACCACCTCAAGAGCAAGGCTTTCGCAGTTTCTTATTTATATCCTATAAAAATTACACTGGGATTAAATTTCATCAAGATCATTATGTTAAGCTGGCTGAATGTAGGGTTCACCTAAAAGGTAAGGAGCGTGGATTCACTTCGGCACATGGTAAGGTGGTAGTCCCTTTTCACTTTGCTACTTATTACTTAGGTATTTTAACTTGCAAATAAAAATTATTAAGTAATATTTGTCCGCAATGATTTTTTCTTTCTATTTCTGGTATTCTTAATTTCGTGGTATTCTTTAATCTGAGACACAAAATTTAGATTTGATTACCCGGTTGATTGGGTAGGTAAGTATCTACTATAAAAATCCTGTATATTTTTGCACTATAAGTGTATGACATTTGTTTTTTTTGGCATTCTTCTCAATTTGGATCCCGGTTTAACGAGCTAATTTATGTTCAATGATAATATGTTTTCTTTTATCTTCGGTTGCGGTAGGCTACACCCTTCCATAACTCCTTGAAAATGAACACCCTTTAGCTACATAGAGAGTCCAGAGTAAAAAAACTTTCTACAATGGAAAAAAATCGAAAAGCGACTAGCAAAAAAAAAAATAATAAAACTTCACAATTAAGATTAATTAAAACCTTGCCTTTTATTAAAACTATTTGGTTCTTTTATAATAGGCCATTACACATTATTTTAAATATGTTTTTCTACTCTTCCTTTTATAGCTGTCAGTTTGTTTGTTTACCTTTACTCTTTTATCTTACTTCTTGTCAGTTCGTTGTACCTATGAAATATATCTCAATACGCTAACCATTGTGTTCCTCATTATCAAACAGGAGGTTATGGGCATTAATCTGGTATAAAGGATAAGCAATGGAAGGAGACAATGTCGCAGCACAACCACAACAGTGGACATCATCCGCACCATCTCGCGGAAACACAAGTGTGGGCATCATCTCCGCAGGCGTACCAGATATTCAAAAGCTTGAGGGATGCAGCAATTATTCGAGCTGGAGTTTCGCAATGAAAATGTTTCTTATTGATTGTGGTCTGTGGGATTGTATAGAACGTCCGACAGAATACTCTCAAGAAGTCACCGATTTCAACAGGCGAGACAACCAAGCACGAGCTAAAATTTGCCTAAGCATATCCCACAATATTTATCCCGTCGTGATAACAACGAAAACTGCAAGGGAAACATGGAGTCAACTTCAAAAAGCCTATGCTGATAGCGGTCTTTCACGCCGCCTAGACTTATTGAAGAAGCTGTTCAGTACTAAACTGATTTCGCACCAAAATATGGAAGCCTACATAAATGATATCAGAGATACCCAACAGAAACTCAACGATATTAATGCTGCAATTGAAGACGAATTTGTTGGAGTTATAATGCTAGCTGGACTTTCCGACGAGTACAAACCACTTGTTATGGCGTTGGAACACTCAGGAGCCATCATCACAACAGACTCTGTAGCTACGCTACTGTTGAAAGAGGGTCAACGAGACGGCAGCAACAGTGTTTCAGTTTCACATGGCAGCAGCAACAGTGCTTTAGTTTCAGCAAAAATTGTGCATTGTATATATTGTAAGAAGTTAGGGCATGAAATATCAGAATGTAGAAAGCGGTTACGTAATCAAAACAAGAAAAAGAAAAACACTGTACATAATAACACATCAAATTATACCACAGATGTTACACTTTTATCATGTTTTAATTCTTCCATTTCCCATTCAGGTGCAAGCACTCCTACTGTTGACTGGCTCATTGATTCGGGCGCAACAGCACATATGTCTAACAGGAAAGAGTGGTTCCGGGATCTCGTCCAAGAATCGAAGCCTGTTACAGTTGCAAACAGTGAGCAAATTCTAAGTGAAGGTAGAGGTACTGTTCATTACAAAGTTTCCGAGAATATTAGTAAAATTTCAGATGTTCTTTACGTTCCTAAACTGGCTGTTAACCTTTTATCAGTCAGTAGTTTAGTTGCTAAAGGATTTGTAATTTTATTTTCTCAAAAAGGTGCAACCATTCTTGACAAAAAAGGATGTAAAGTGTCAGGTACCATCCTAGCTACAGCATCCAACTATAAGGGCATGTATAAGTTAGATGTATCACAGACACAGGCTCATGTCTCTATGTGCAAGGAAACCGCACTGTTATGGCATAGACGCCTAGGGCACCTAAATGCCAAAGCCTTAAATATATTAAAAAATAAAAATGTAGGAATAAATTATGGCGACAGACTGAATGACGTCTGTGTTCCTTGTCTACAAGGTAAGTTATCAAGGAGGCCATTTAAAAATTCTACAAATGTTTCAAACGAAAGGTTACATAATATTTGTTCCGACCTATGCGGACCAATGAGTTCGCATACCTGGGGTGGAGCTCTCTATTTACTAACCTTCACGGATGACTTTTCGAGAAAAACTTTTGGATATCTTTTAAAAAATAAAAGCGAAGTTTTTTCGAAGTTTGTAGAATACAAACTACTTGTTGAAAATCAAACTGGTTTAAAAATCAAGATTTTCAGATCCGATTGTGGTGGCGAATATGTTAACAGCGAAATGACCAATTACTTAAAACAACACGGAATCATACATCAACTATCAATTCCGTACAATCACGAACAAAACGGTTTAGCTGAACGCGTCAATCGCACTATAATCGAGAAAGCAAGAGCAATGCTCCAAGACTCAAACTTACCAAAAGCTTATTGGGGCGAAGCTGTGAACACAGCAATTTATTTAAAAAATCATTCGCCTACACAGGCATTAGCCAACAAAATTCCCGAAGAAGTTTGGACGAAAAAAAAGGTAAACCTATCACATTTGAGAGTATTTGGCTGTGAAGCGCATGTGTTAATTCCAAAGGAATTACGCACAAAGCTTGAGCCAAAAACACAAACCTGCATCTTCGTAGGATATTCCTCTCAAAGCAAAGGTTATCGCCTTATAAATCCCAAGAATACGAGGAAAATAATAATCGCAAGGGATGTTGTCTTCATTGAAGATAAGCCAACGTCTTCAAATGAACCTGCTACATCCAACATTCCAAGTCAACCGGTCGATATACCAGAGGTGTTAGAAATCCACCTACCATCAACATCATCATCTTTACCACCAGAGGAAACGACTCCTGACAATCCGGTAACAACAAACAATGATGAAAATGTGACTGAAAGTGAGAGAACATATCCACAAAGAGAGCGCCGGCCACCAATACGATACCCGGAAGATGCTCTCTACATGGTTTCAAATGACTACGAACCTGATTCTTATAAAGAAGCCGTTGAAGATTCAAACAAAGAAAAATGGTTAGAAGCTATGAAAGCTGAATATAACTCTCTTATAAAAAATGGAACGTGGACACTGGTAGATAAACCTAATGACAGAAAAGTGATTAAATGCAAATGGGTGTACAGAATTAAGAAAAACACGGATGGCGAAATTGTAAAATATAAAGCAAGACTTGTAGCAAAAGGTTTCACGCAAGTCTGTGGCGTAGATTATAGTGAAACTTTCTCTCCAGTCGCTAGATTGTCATCAATCCGTCTTGTAATAGCATTTGCAGCCAAACTCAACTTACAACTCGACCATTTAGATGTCGAAACTGCCTTTCTCAATGGTGACTTAGAGGAGACGATTTATATGCAACAGCCTGAAGGCTTTACCACTGAAGTAAACAAGGTGTGTCTGCTCAAAAAATCGCTCTATGGGTTAAAACAAGCGCCTCGGCAGTGGAATAAGAAGGTTTGCGAAGCTATGGCAACTCTTTCTCTAAAACAAGCTGAAACCGAGCACTGCATCTATTACTATAACAAAGATAAACTAGTACTTGTAGTTTGTGTATTCGTCGATGACTTCTTT
The DNA here is from genome assembly GCA_949316235.1 of Oegoconia quadripuncta. Lineage (NCBI taxonomy): Eukaryota > Metazoa > Arthropoda > Insecta > Lepidoptera > Autostichidae > Oegoconia > Oegoconia quadripuncta. The sequence continues at coordinate 19,866,387 of OX438753.1, read as the reverse complement.
ATCATGAGTAACGATAAAGAATTAAAAGAGAACTTCAAAAATAAATTGAAGAAACTATTTGTTGTCAAAGACCTCGGTATCTTGAAAGATTGTTTAGGAATCAGAGTTACACAACAAGATAATTGCATCACGTTAGACCAAACGAACTATATTCAAAAACTTATAGAAAAGTTCGGCATGGTAGATGCCATCTCAATTTCAACTCCACTAGAAACTGGAACCAGACTTGTGTTACCAGAAAAAGAAGAAGAACGCATCGATCTGCCATACCAGCAGCTTATTGGGTCTTTAATGTATATTTCCATTGGCACAAGACCTGATATTTCCCATGCAATCTCTCTTTTAAGCCAATTTAACACACATTACGGGGAGGTACACTGGAAAGCTGCCAAAAGAGTTCTCAGGTATCTTAAGGCAACGGAAAACCTGAAAATCAAGTATTTCAAAACAGACGATGACGTGACAGGATATGCTGACGCTGACTACGGAAGCAACTTAATTGACAGACGGTCATTTACTGGCTATGTATTTAAACTGTCAGGAGCACCCATATCATGGGAAGCAAGAAAACAAAAGACAGTTGCACTTTCTGCTACGGAAGCGGAGTATATGTCACTCAGCGAAGCTTGTAAAGAAGCGATTCATCTCAGAACTTTAGTGAAGGAAGTCTTTAACATAGACACGCCGGTCAAGGTCTACTGTGACAACCAAAGTGCAATAAAACTCACCAAAAACAGCAGTTATCACTCACGCACTAAACACATAGACATAAGACACCACTTCCTCAGAGACTCCTTATTACAAAAACAATTTTGTCTGGAATATCTGCCAACAAAAAATATGACAGCCGATATTTTAACGAAACCGCTCTCAAAATTAAAGCACACTAAGTGCATACAATTGTTAGGTTTAGTTTAAGTTGGTTAAGTTCTAGATTCGGATTGTTTTATGTATATACTTTGTAAATATCACACTTAGTTATACAGGATGTCTATACCAAATTATACAAGGTGTCTATACCAAGTTATACAAGGTGTCAACACCAAGTTATACAGGGTGTTCAAACTTTACTGTACAGTATGTTCATATTAATGTTTCACGAATCCTATTACGGGGAGGTATTAAAACTATTTGGTTCTTTTATAATAGGCCATTACACATTATTTTAAATATGTTTTTCTACTCTTCCTTTTATAGCTGTCAGTTTGTTTGTTTACCTTTACTCTTTTATCTTACTTCTTGTCAGTTCGTTGTACCTATGAAATATATCTCAATACGCTAACCATTGTGTTCCTCATTATCAAACAGGACCTTTAATGTTGAAACACATTGTTGAGGTCATTTATTGTACCAAAGCGGTTTTTAAAATCACTAAAGAGGCACCTCGTTCTGTGTAGCAGGCTTGAACTATCTATTACCTTAACTCAAGAACTTTATCAAGAAGATGAGGTGAAAAAACTACAAAGTTAAGTGGCAAATAGCACATCAGCAAATGGTGAGAGACATAATAGATAAAGTTAGTTAAATCGTTCTCACACTACCACTATCAATTTTAAAATAACTACTCGCTCGCAGATCTAAACGAGGCATCGGTACGGATTCCGATGAAATGAAAGGATATGCAGTGGAAAACCTCTCGACCTGAGGTGAAAAGATCGTACAGAGAAATCATTCACAGTACATAAAGCACAAATACACACTTTATCTTCTGTAAAGTAATAGAATTACGTTTCTTTATCCTATTACGAATACGATACTAAATATATTATACATTTCTGCATATTATTATTGTTAGAGTGTCAATCTGTACCACCAATATGACACAAGGTTTGAGATCAATTAAATTTTTGACCAAATAGTGGAGCGTTACAAGTTTCAAGTCTGTCTGTAGCATTGGAACGTAAAACGGCCGAACTGAATTCAAATGAATGGTGTTCGATGTTTGCGAGCGTTCTGAAAATTTAGTTAACACTAAAGCTTTTCTAAATTTTGAAGTTAGGAGTTATTTAATATTTAATTTTAGGCTCATTAGCTCCTTATTAAACCATTCTAAGTAATATACTTTCTTTAAAATGTATTTTCTTTTCTGTCGTACAAAGTGTATTTGTGTTGTATTGTATACCTTTAATTTCAGTAATGATATATAAAGGTATTGTTGTCTACGCCTTTTGTACATTACAATCTTTTATCTAGCTACACCTGACCCGATGTCGTTATCGAATCTTACAATTTACCCACTTTCCGGTGATCAATTAATCTGAGATTTTGTATAAATATGTAAGTCGAATGACAATGAAATATTATGGTAACATCGAGCTGATAACATGAAGCCAGAACGTGGCCATTAGAAATGGTAATAAAATAATGCTACTTTAATAGGTCCCTTACTAGAAAGGCGGGATCAACCAACTATACTGCCAACTGCCACCTGCATATTCTAATACGCTATGATTAGATACGAACTATAAATAAGTACTCGATACTGGCCAAAAAGTATCGAATGAGTAAAAGTATTGAATGGAAAGTCGAGTACATAAACATCGGGCATCGGGTACTCGATACCAAAAGGTATCGATATTTTATCCATGTCCCTACGTGGGTGGTATCCAAAGTCTGATACAGCAGCAGTGTTAAAATTGTTGTGTTTCCGTATGGCCTTCAAAAGCATATGAGGCACATAGAAACTGTCATTGGCAAGCTGTGAATAGTTTTCGAAGCTGCTTAATATTCATCACCACGCGTCATTTGCTCGGATCAAGTAAATCGCAATCCGCACGCGATATCTAATGTGTCCACACCTTAACGTCTTCAAGGTAGGTATAATGCACGGTATCCTTCTGTTTGGCAAAATAAGTTTCGTCATACTTTACTTCCCAAAAAATTTATCGCACTAGTTTCATTCCCCAAAAGAATCTTCAGCAAATTTATATTTCGCATTTTAATCAATTGGTCAAATATTAATTTGGCAACTTTTTACTTGCTCAAGTTTTATTAAGTCAAATATATTTTAAGCAAACTCTTTATTTTGTAAAGAAATATATTCCAAAAATATTTTATAGGTTACGTAGGCTAGATTAGAACTGCTAGAAAAGTGGGTTAGGTCCTAACCTAACCCACCTGTTGGGGTCACAGTTCTAACCTATTAGAACTGTGACCCCAACAGGAATTGATTTGTATAATAACAATATAATTATAGAAGTTCTTACCTGTAAATTTAATGCAGTGAATTTAGACTTGTTGAGCATGTTATGCCAAACCATACTTGACTACATAATACTTGGTAAAATGAAACAATGCCATGTAATTATTTCTTAAACAATAAATTGCCGAAAATAGTAATTGCTAACTGTAAAATTGCGAAAAGTTGTTTTGCCAAATGAAAATTTGGGAAACATACTTTGGCACGTGATACTTTGGGAAACGTTTTTTGCCCAAAAATTAGTATTCCACAATGCACAAATTGTTTTGTATTGTATGTCGCATATCGTGGGTAAGCGCAAAGAATGTCCAATTTTTTTTTTTACCTACACTAATGGCGGTAACACGGCAGCATTTAAATGATCTAGAATATTACAATTATACGAAAATTAACCAACGATGGGAGTCCAATGACTTTGAGATGTGTAGAAGGGAACTCGTCTAAAGAACAATCTGGTGGTTCTTCGTGGCTTGTTCTTAATTTGAATAACTATAAACCAGACCTTTATATCATCCAGGTCCAGTACGAATCCGTCGTGCATAAAAAAAAAAAAAAAAAAGGTAAACTAAACTCAGGACAATCAGCGTTCTAGTTATTATGTAATTACAACTGATGCTGAGGTGAAGACCGTTTTATCACCACTTTGCGTCACCGAAGAAAATATTTCTTATATATTGAGTTTTCGTAAATATAGTGCATGTCAGCTATAATGAACACACGCCAATTCTCGTCTCTCGTGCAAGCTTAAACGAAATTTACACAATTTCTACATAAATTACATATTAGCTCACTGAAAAAGATACAGTGTCATCTGTCGGGTCAATGTCCCCATCACGTAACTCCACTCGTCATAAAAAACGACAGAGCACAAATATACTGCAACATTCAGCTGTCAAATAAATAAGAAGTCAAACGTGAGAATAAATTGAAGCCCAGAGTTGCCACTAAACATAAACTAAACAATTTTAGACAATTTTAAACGATGCCATTTTTATGCGAGTATAAACGGAGTCATTAAGTCTGTTAAAATGTGTGAACGACATTCAAAATATTAATATAAGAAGAGGTAGGAAAATTTTATAATATAAATATAGAATTTAACGTCAATTTCACCTTGTGGGTTTAAAATAATTTGTATAAAGCAGAAATGTACACTAAACTATTTGTCTTAATAAGATAAAATACACCTGTATTGCTACTATTAGTGCAAACCTCATCTACTGGTAGCTTGTATCTTTACCCTAAGGTTGGCCTGGAAGAGATCGCTGTTAGCCATAAGGCCGCCTTTTTGTGCGATTAATGATGTACGCTGTATTCTACATGTAGCTTTTGTTAATTATGCAATAAAGAGTATTTGATTGATTGATAATAAGAGTACCGTGTTATAACAAATTGCCAGAGAAGCATAACACCGGAGTAAAGTGGTCACGTCAATGTAACATATTGTCGGACTAGTGTAAAGGCATGTAATCATCATCATATCAGCCGAAAGACGTCCACTGCTGGACAAACGCCTCCCCGGAAAGATCTCTACCACGACCGGTCCTGCGTCTTTACCAAGTCGTCGGTCCACCTTGTGGGTGGCTGCCCGCGCTGCGTCTTCCGGTGCGTGGTCGCCACTCGATAATTTTCCGCCCCAACCTACGTCGGTTCTACGAGCAAAGTGCCCCGGCCACTGCCACTTAAGTTTGTCAATTCTTTGCTTTGCTCTCTCCATTGTGCTTTAGGCGATCTTGAGCCTTCTTATGAGGCCCATAGTGAACGAGCACGTTTCAGTTCCATATGTCATCACTGGCAACACACACATCAAAGACTTTTGTCTTGAGACATTGCGTAAAGTCATGTGGACGTAACTATTGTATTGTAAAAGAAAAGTTTGTCGAAGTTCAGTGTTAGAATCAAAATTGCTGTATTATCTCAAGATCCCTGGCCCAACACTGCGGCTCCCTGAATCCAAGTCAATGTCTAGTGTAAAGTTCGTTAGTCGGTTTTGTCCGACACCCACGGGTCGGGGTTTAACTCGTATTACGTGCCGGAAACCATAACAAAATGTCTAATTTGCATAGTGTGGTTCCAAATTCAACTTTTGAAAGCACATATATTGAGTTTAAATTTCATTAGCTCTATCTTCGACTAATAAAAAAGTCGTTAAATTAAAATAGTTCACTTACAAGAACCCCGTATTACACTGCGACCGTCAAAATCATCTGCTCCAAAATTAATGTTCCGCTTTTATAAAACATATAATTCTCATTCGCTGTATCTCGGGTTATGTCACATTTATTCACTTTTCGACGCCATTTCGTGATAGTAATTGGGGTATTTGTAGAGCGAGACACTAAGCAGCAGGGTTATAAATTCCATTAGGTTAAGTGCAGCAAGCTAAAGCCTGCGCCATACTGAAAGCGACGCGGGACAGCAAGAGCCCTGACAGGCACTAAATAGCGATGATATTTTCTTAGTTTTTTAAAAACAAATTATTATTTTTTTTATCCGCAACGGGTTAGCACTTGACCTTAATCACAACTGATGTTAGTGAAGATGAAACTGAAGGTGGTAGCGTACTGACCCGGAAACCCCATCTTATTTGGGGGACTGGCTATCTTATCTCTGACAACCGGAACACAACAAAAACTTGGTTTAAACAATGCTATTAATATTGCTGTTTGGGGGCAGATTTAGATAAAATGGTGGTAGCTAGCCAGGCGGACATTTAATATGCCCAACCAAACCGAGTACTAAATATGTACCCCGCTGGGGATCAAACCCGCGACCTCCGAAAAGTAAACCCAATGTTTTTTACATTGAGCCACGGAGGCGGTTTCTTTTTATATTCAATTATAGTAATACATATACGTCGTTTTGTATCGATGTTGCTGCACTATTTCACTGAATTATGCGATCCATTACATAAACGCGATTCTTCGTATTTGTTATTCCCATACAATATGAATTTATTTTAAGCAGTTATTTAAACGCAATCAGGATTCTTAATATTCGAGATTCTACACAATACTGATGTCTTTTCTCTGTATTCTCTGTAACAGGGCGGCCAGAGCTGCATTTTTTGTCGATGCAGACATTTTTTTGTGACCAATGTTTACTTTAGACCTTTTACAGTTGTTTTGTCACTTTTAGGCGGGTCAATTATTTAATTTTATTTTAAAGAATGGTAACTTCTAAATGTATCATTCATACAGGTACAAACAAAGAGATTTGGTTACAACAGCATCCGTACATAAACATACGAAAAGAATTTCCGCGACCTATCTTTGGAAGTGAATCAGTGACGTTACAGCTCCGCCAAGCTTTTAGTGTGACGTCGCTAAAAACTCCTCCTTAAAATACAACCCAATCTCGAGCCACACTACGCCGTTGCAGACCCGCGACGCTTTTAGTGTGCGAGGGCCTAAAATAGTCTTGCCGCAGACTAAGCCAATTTAATGCTGTAAGAATCTGCTGGATTAGAAGCTGCTGTGATGTTTAATAGAATGTGGTTCTTGCGTATTAGTAGCACTAACCAAAGTAGGGCTCGCGGTTAGACCTCAGATGGGTGATCTTAGTAGAATTTTTGTACAAGGAGACCGACTGGTCTCCTAAAAGGCGCGACTTGAAAATATTGGGTCTGTACCTATGAAATTGGAGTTTTTTTTCTTCGTTAATCATATGTACCAATTCCGGCGATTTTCAAAGCTAGGTATATCCAAATTTGTTTTAATGGAATATTATTTTAGTTTCACATTAAATATGTTTTAATTTCTGGGCTAAATCACAAAATAAAAAAAATTTGAACAGAGCTCTTTTCATGTGCTTCCCATAATCATTTCTTAGATTCGCTGAAACTTTTATAAAGCGGTTACTTTTAAAAATTAACGCTGCCTATACTGAACTTAATGTTATCCGATAATACACACAAAGTTTAGCTAAATTTTCATTTGCCGTTCTCAAAAAAAAAAATCAAAAATTTTTGTATGGAGAAAACAGTCGTAATGAAATTCTTCATAAAAAACGCCAATTTCATAGGTAAGGACCTAATATTAACCGTTAACTATGGCTTAATGTGATGTCATTTCACCACGCTTGGGCCCGTGTGGTGGGTGAGTGTCTGTTTTACTCCATTTGCCAGAACGTCGGGAGGAAGGTATATCGCTGTTATGTTGCAACATAATGGAACACTAATATAACGCAAGTACCATGTGGGACAAAATAATGTAATCACAATAAATTGAAAATATAGAAAATCCCTGTGAAAACAAAGCGATTACACCAAGTTAAAAGCGAAATATCTTCAAAGTGGTTCAACTGATTTCCTCAAGTTTACTTCAAGATATGAAAAGTGACACTGTCGAAAAGATCAATTTTATTTATTTATTATTTATCAAACATGAAATGAAAACAAAGCTAAGAACCTGTCCCCGAGTTTAGTCTTGAAAATAGAAAAAAAAAAAGAATTCCCGAAAGCAATAAACATTTTGCACTTAATATTCATTGTTTCATTATTGTTCAGGCGGGAAGTTGCAGGATGCAGGCCGTTTCCAACCTCTCGCATTGAAAATCTAAGGGAAGGCTGGCTGATATGATGATTGCTTAAACAATACATGCTTGAACCTCGGCTGAGGGCGTTGTATGGAGAGAAATAGAAACGTAACTACCATCGCCTCGGAATGTGTAGGTAGACGAAGAAACGATGCAAGAAACAATTTTGAATTTGGAAAAAGGAGACTGTGTGGTGAAGTGCAATAGTGAGCTAATAGCCAAAATGACTAGTATTGACCCTATATAGTGGGCCGGTGTGTGCTTTGGATAAAATAATAAAGAAATTTTGCAATAAGCAAGCATTAGTAATGACGTGAAACCTAGAAAGTTATGTCATTCTAGTAAAACATTAGTCAAATATTTTACTGAAAATGCGATCTAAAGAGACAGACATACATGATTACACGAGTTAGAAAATGATAGATGTCCGTACACATTGCATGGAAATTTAACTGTAGTTATTGTGCTGAGGATCATTATTTGAACGGTCCTGTAGCATAGAAACTCGCGCCCATGCAGCCTCAAAGATACCATCTTTCAGTTTCTTTCTAAAGCTAACATGCTTGTGTTGCGGTGGATGAATACCAGTAGAATTACCGAAACAGGCTTTCAATAGTTACATGAATGGCATTTGGCAATGGCACGTTCCAAATTTTCAGATTGAAACTTCCGTCTTTCTGAAGTTTGTACGTAAGTAATATACAGGGTTTAGATCCGTAGGGGACCACAGGACTGGCACCGTTACCTCGTTGAAAGGCGATTCCAATTAACTGAATGAGGTCACTTCTTTGTCATGATATATTTAACGGTACTCGTGCAAGTAATGGGGTGAATTTAATGTTGCATCCTCGAGTCTTCCGAGTCTACTCAAATTACAAGACTAGATTCATAAAAAGAGGTCTCCATAGCTCAAAAACATAGAGCTGAACGAGTCTCCAAGCGTGATATCATAACTCGAGTCTTTTTTAAGTACTCGAGTCCTTAGATGCTACGAGTCGTGCTCGAGTCCCTAAATAGCGTGATATCATAACTGGAGTCTTTTTAAGTACTTTAAAGTAGTTTTTAAAAAGCGTGATTTTTTTAAGCATAACGGTTTGGTACTTGACCTCAATCACACCTGATGCTAAGTGAAGATGAGGTCGAAGGTGGAAGCGTACTGACCCGGAAACCCCAACACATTGGCTATCTTATCTCTGACAACCGGAACACAACAATGCTATTAACATTGCTGCTTGGCGGCAGATTTAGATAAGATGGTGGTAGCTAGCCAGGCGGACATTTAAAATGCACTACCACCAACCAAAGTGATATCATAACTCGAGCCTTTTTTAAGTACTCGAGTCCTTAGATGCTATGAATCGAGCTCGAGTCCCTAAGTATTGAGCCTGCAAAAAATCTCGACCCTTCCGAGTCTAGTCAAATTACAGGATTCAACTCGAAAGTTAAGAACCATAGCTCAAAAACATCGAGCTTAACGAGTCTTCGAGTGTGATATCATAACTCAAGTCTTTTTTAAGTACTCTAGTTCTTAAATGCGGCGAGTATCGCTCGAGTCCCTAAGTAGCCTTGCCTACGTCAACAATGAAACAGTTACATAAAACTGTTACAATTGGAACAAAAAAATAGAATCGATGATTAATATTTTTCTTGATTTTTATTTAAATGAAAATACTGCTAGACATGAACCGCTCGGCGATATTTTTCTATGGTTTGTCGAATCATAATTTGTAAAAATATTTATTTAAAAGGTTTGCACCTTTCCTTCTTTTCTGAGGTCCTTACTCATTTATCACTGGAGAGTCAGTCTTATGGATGAGCAATAATAAAATTGTATAAAACTTTTTTAATTTAATTATCTAACCATAACGATGTACGAATTCCTAGCTGAAAGAAATAGAATTGACCTCAAACATTAAAAACCGCATGGCTCATGTTTTTTATTGATACCTCAATGTATTTAAGGCTTAATTTAAATACATCAAAATGGACATTTGATATACTGCTTTCGTATTTCTCAAGTTTTGTACCAATGGTTTATTATGGAGGAAACGATAAAAACTGGATAATCGTAAAAGCGAAGTTGGGCCGATGCCAGCGCGGTGTGCCGACAATGAAAAATAATTCGACATGTACTGTCGGCGCCATTTCAGGCGTATAATTTAAGGTTTAAAAATGTTATATTAAATATTAACTAATCACCAATTAGTATGTCAATATATGAATACAATTTAATGCAACACAATTTTATTACATATAATTATGCAATTTTATTTAAATAATAAATTATTTATGATAATAAATAAATATCTTTGCACATACACACAGCGCCATCTAGGTCCACAGTAAGCATCTAGGCTTGTGTTATGGATACCAGATGGTTGATAAACTACACAGATACATTTTTTTTTGTAAATAAATACATGTATTAATGAAAAACATCCATAACTCGGGAACACATGTCTGTATTCATCGTACAAACATATGCCCCTAGCGGGATTCGAACCCGTGACCTTTCGGTATAGTAGCAGAGTATCTAACCACTACACCAAACAGGTCGTCAATGATAATGATGATATTGTGATAATAATGTATAGTATAATAACAATTGAATGTAAGTAATAGGGATATAATAATTTAATTTGCGCAAACAAATAATTTCATTTGATTTGATGGATCTCTGTTATCTGACAATAAATGATATTTATTTATTTATTTATTTATTTATTAATCATGAGTGTGCCGATTATTATATTGGGTCTCTACCTTTGAAATTGGAGTTTTTTCTTCGTAAATCATAATGTACCAATTCCTGCGATTTTCAAAGCTATATCTAAATTTGTTTTTTAATTGGAAAATGGAATATTATTCCAAGGTTTCACGTGAAATATTTTTTAATTTCTGTGCTAAATCACATAATAAAAAAAATTTGAACAGAGCTCTTTTCATGTGCTTCCCATAATAATTTCTTAGATTCGCTGAGACTTTTATAAAGCGGTTACTTTTAAAAATTAACGCTGCCTATACTTAACTTAATGTTATCCGATAATACACACAAAGTTTAGCTAAATTTGGATTTGCCATTCCTAAAAAAAAAAATCAAAAATGTTTGTATGGAGAAAACAGTCTTAATTAAATTCTTCATACAAAACACCAATTTCATAGGTAAGGACCTAATATTAGATATTCAAATTTTAAATTCAAAAATTAATCAAAAAAAAATATTTCCTAAACTACTGATTAAGAAAACTCCCGACAGTATTATCCAAACGTAATATCTAATACTAAGGTTTACGGTTTCATACTACTGTAAAAAGATCAAGTTCCTAGTGTTACACAATATAACATACGCCCGTCGAAAAACGATGTTGTGGGTTTAAAATACTAAACGAGGACAAGTTAGACATGTATGATGAAAATCTGTTAAGTCGTTTCGAAGATATTTAGCTATGAGTACAGTTTTTACCCGACTGGCCAGGGAAGGAGGGTAATGTTTTTCGGGTTATATGTCAAAAAAAAATACAGCATCATTTCGGAAAAATAGTGATAAACATGATGTCAATACAAGAAATAAAGGTTTATCTTCTCCTCCTCCGCAAATCCGCAAAATCAGTAATTCATACAAAGCTATGTATACGTTTTTTCATTATGGTTCCCACTGATGTACAAAATCTTCCTTTCAACAAATTTAAAGATTCTATAAAACAGAACTTATTAAGAAAGCACATAATAAAATATCAGACTATTTGGATGATAATCAACCATGGACGTAATCAGCTGGTTCGTTTTTATATTAAACCTGTTTTTATATTACAAAAAAGTTTCTTGCTTGTTCTTCTCAGGGGAGTATTGCCTTTTACACAAGCAGTAGCTTAAAAAATGTAAAATCTGACTATTTTAAGTGGGTACATTGTACTTACAAAATAAAGCATTTTTTGAATTTGATTGTATGTATGTAAGTATGTATGAATGTATAATCTAAACGACTTGACCGATTTCGAAGTGCATGGTGTCGTTAGATTCGTCATGATCCCTGGAGTGTCATAGAATACGTTAAAAATCCAACATGTCGCCCGTGAAATCAAATAAGTTGTCGGGTTTTTTGGTTTTAAAACTTATACTGTTATTTGGTGTATTTGGACGATATTATAGCCGTTCAAGGAATTATAAAAATTTCAAATTACAGTTATTTATTTAACAAAATAATCGCTTGTGTGTCCACCAATTACTAACCATACAACCAATACAGTAACTTCCAACTACAATTAACATCTTTTAACATAACTGAAGTTTAAATTGTGTCCTAATTACTTATCTTTGACTGGCTGTATAATAGTTTTCTTGTCACCGCTTTGTACCCAGTTAATTAATTGACGCGAGATGTGATCTGAATAACAAAAGAGGGTAGTTCTAATCTAGGGTTGACACTCAGATTTGTCAATTTCATAAATTTTATACTTTACAGCAACCTTTGCTGTGATAGATAATGTGGATGCATCAGTGTCATCATCATCAGCCCGTAAACATCCCACTGCAGGGATATAGGGCCTTCCCTCGTATATGAGAGGGGACTTCATCAGCATCATCAGTCCACAATTGGACATAGTTCTCCCCAAAGACGCGCCCGATTCACAGAGCCCGATTTTCGGTTTCAAGCATCCAGTGGCTTCCAGAAGCTGGACAGCAGATTCCGTGCGATCAGTACAGCGGGTGAAGCTGTTACATGACTGGCATAATATGCTGTTTTGCTCACCCATAATCAAATCAAATCAAATCAAAACATTTTATTTCATAGGATAAAATTATCACTTGAAAACGTCACTATTATACTATTAAAATTACATTTAAATTTTAAATTTACTGCTCATTTACAAAGCTGACTCCCCAGAGAAGAATGAGCAAGAAACTCTAGGGTTGCTCTTTTAAATCGTCTTTTACGACACCCACGGGAAGGTAGATCCTGTTCTACTCCGCTTGGAACCACACGGCATCCCACATACTCACTCAAAACCCCTAAACTTGTAGAATAGCTATCCTATCTCAAACAGGTAGAATTTACGCAAGTTTTCGGCAATACAATAAGATAAGTTAGTACCCGACGCTCCACAGAAAATCAGCGTTGTAGTTATTTTTACAACTGCAACTCATGCTGAGTGGAGACCTTTTTGACACCATTTGCGATAACGATTCTAATAGCTCTAATTCATCTTAGGATTGAGATCGAGTCTCACTCATAATGCTTATTTTTACTTTGTATTATGTTATTGTTTTTTTTTTTGTTTTTCGTTTTTATATATCTAATATGTCGTTCAGTGGGTGAAATAAACGAATTCTATTCCACCTAGCCAGGACAGACATTTTAATCTACAACTAAGTAAACCAAGTACAGTACTATAGCTAAACCAAGTACAGTACCATTCTAGGGATCGAACCCGCAACTTCCTTCCAACACTATGTTGTAATATTGACCCAGGCAAGCATCCAAAATGTTATCATTACATTAACCCTAGACCTCTATAGGGTAATTCCAACAATGCTGATGTCTTCCTTACCAAATAATAAATGCATGTAACATAGGCAATGTTAGCGATTGTTTTGGGGCTACGGTGAAAAAATGCAAAAGACGTACCAGATGCAGCCAGTTACCAAAAAGTATATACGCAAATATTGTACTTACAGCGTGACGACTGACGAGCAATGAGTCGACAAGTGACAATCATCTGCGCGCGCAGAAACGAGAAACAGCCTGTTTGGTTTCGCGTATTTGTAGATTCGACGAAGTTAGATTTCTAGAACTTTTTTTTTATGCACAACGGGTTTGTACTTGACCTCAATCACATCTGTTGTTAAGTGAAGATGTGGCGAATATGGAAGCGTACTGACCCGGAAACCCCAACACATTTGGGGGACTGGCTATCTTATCTCTGACAACCGGAACACAACAATGCTATTAACATTGCTGCTTGGCGCCTGATTTAGAAGAGATGGTGGTAGCTAGCCAAGCGGACATTTAAATGCCCTACCACCAACCAAGCCGAGTACTTAAACATGTACCCCGCTGGGGATCGAACCCGCGACCTCCGAATCGTAAACCCAATGTTGTTTACATTGAGCCACGGACGCGGTTATATAAATAAATTAAAATTTAAAAACCAAACCAATGAAGAGAATATAGTAATATATTGTAGTTGCTCCAAAAGCATCGCTATTGTCATTTAGTGGACAATTTGAATTAGCATACAAAGAAACAATCGCAGTGACAACCCTATTACACGGCACAGGGTGCGCACAAAACCGAATGCCTTAATTTAATATAAGTCAATTTAGGCCAATTTAATTTCGCGTCCATGCAGCGCTCCTGCCACATCATAACAGTATCCATCTCATTCTACCTTACCCGTGACATGTATATCTATCTCACTGTTGTACCAGACGTTTATACTGTTTGTGACAAACGTTATTCAATATGGCGCAGCGTTAATTATTGGGTTTTACGGTTACGGGTTTTTAATGTTATTTATTTGGATATTGTAAGAGTTATCTGGGAAAGCGACGTAGGACATTGGACACAATGTCAACAGTTTTAAACTCAAACCATGCGTTGGTCAAACGTGCATGGGTCTTCAGTTTATTTGGTGAGAATTATAAAAGTGAAAAAAAATCAATGGGATCTATTAGTTGCTAAAATGGTTTTCGAAAACATGTTCGGGACTCACAAAAGTATGACAACTAACCCGTCTGTTCTGTGATAGTCGAAAAGACCAAGGATGCATCAAGACGTTATCGTTGGGCAGCTGAGAAGCAATGCTGTCTTTAAGCAACAGCTAGAGAAATGCAGCATCTGCAGCAGCGACATAATCCACAGGGTTAGATTGCCAGTGGACGCCTTTTGAAAGTACTGAACATTTGAATTTTAGCTATTTGATAATATTTTAGTTTTTCGTACAAAAATTGTCGAAATGAAACACTCAATGAGGATGGTCATTGAAAATAAATATTTTTTTGTTTTTAATATGAGAGGGCGGCAAAAGAGCATGCGTGTCACCTGATGGAAAGCAATCACCGCCGCCCATGGACACTCGCAACACCAAAAGGGTCACAGATGCGTTGCCGGCCTTTGAGGAAGGTGTAGGCTCGTTTCTTGAAGGTTCAAATATCGTACTCGTTCGGGAATACCACTGCAGGAAGTCCGTTCCACAGGGTGGTCGTACGTGGTAGGAAGTTTCTTGAGAAACGTACAGTGGTAGACTTCCACTCATCCAGGTGATGTGGATGGAATTTTAATTTTCGGCGAGAAATGTATCGGTTAAATTGAACAGCGGGTATTAGCTCGAACAGTTCTTCAGAACACTCCCCATGAAATATGCGATAGAGGATGCAGAGCGACGCGACGTCTCTTCGCAACTCCAGGGGATCCAGTCGGTCATTGAGACTCTCTTGGCCGACAATTCGGACTGCGCGACGTTGAACGCGGTCAAAAAATTTATTGAAATAGAAACTAATTTGAATAGAAAAACACAGGATATCTTCTACATTCGTGCTTTCTACAATACCGAACATGAGTAATATAATAATCGAAAAAATTTATAAAATTTACTTACCGTTGAACATTATTTATCAAACAAGCCTCTTTTTAAGTCGACATATTGTGAGGGCAAGTAGGCACCTATCCCTGCGCGTAGCCGCTTTTTTTTTAATCTAAAATGTACTGATAGTCGGTACACTCATTTCCCCGAGTTGCGACTCTTGGCCTACTTTTTTATTTAATTGGCATCCGCTGTGATTCGAGCTGTCAATTTGTAACTTACTTAATTCCAAACTCGGATTAAATTTACCGCATCTGCTTATTTTTGACTATTCAACAATACTACCTACACACATTAATAATATTTAATGTGGCTACAGATGTGAACAGTGATGTTGTGTATCAAGTGAACCATTGTTTTCATGATTAATAGTAGTTATTTGTCCGTATGTAAGACAGTTAATAGATATCTGTGATTTATTACTACATTACAGCTATGAACTTGCTAACATTGCGTAACTATGAAAGTGTGACCTTGGAAATTAATTATGGTGTGATGTCATTATGAAATTACAATGCAATTTTTTTTTATTAACATTTTACTATTTCAACTATTACATATTAAGTTTAAACTTGGCACGTTTTTCTAATACCGGCGAGCAACATTCTAAAATTCAACCAATCAGATCAGATTTGTTTTTTTTTTATTCACGACGGGTTCGTACTAGGCCTCAATCACACCTGATGTTAAGTGAAGATGAGGTCGAAGGTGGAAGCGTGCTGACCCGGAAACCCCAACACATTTGAGGGACTGGCTATCTTATCTCTGACAGCCGGAACACAACAATGCTATTAACATTGCTGCTTGGCGGCAGATTTGAAAAGATGGTGGTAGCTAGCCAGGCGGACATTTAAAATACCCTACCACCAACCAAACCGAGTACTTCAACATGTACCCCGCTGGGGATCGAACCCGCGACCTCCGAATCGTAAACCCAATGTATTTTACATTGAGCCACGGAGGCGGTTTGTGCTTTTTGTATTAGGGAGGGACAGACAAATTATTTTCATTCATACATAAAACTACCATAATCAAAAAAATCGATAATAAAAAACGATAATTCATATGTTTCATTCACACCAGGTGAGTTCATTAACAACTTGGCTGTTTTACTAAAACAACCAACTCATATAACTGTGAGAACTTGTCCTGAAAATCACTTTTGGTAGACAGAATAATCAAGTGTCAAAATAAATTAACACCCTCATTAAGTTAATTGTTGAGTTTACGCGTTTGCGCCGATGAGCCGGCATGAATGTGTTTGGTAAACTTATTAAAAAGGGGGGAGTGTGAGCGGGAGGAAGAGGAAAGAGGGGGGTGTAAAACTTGTACTTACTGTCGAATCCCGGTACAGTCAGCATTATATTATATAACAAGGTTATATTTGGTCTTTACCTATGAAATTGGAGTATTTTTCTTCGTTAATCATATTATGTACCAGTTCCTGCGATTTTCAAAGCTATATCCAAATTTGTTTTTTATTTGGAAAATGGAATGTTATTTCAAGGTTTCACATGAAATATTGTTTAATTTCTGGGCTAAATCACATAATAAAAAAAATTTTAACACAGCTCTTTTCATGTGCTTGCCATAATCATTTCTTAGGTTCGCAGAAACTTTTATAAAGCGGTTACTTTTAAAAATAAAGGCTGCCTATACTTAACTTAATGTTATCCGATAATACACTCGATACTGGCTGCACTCGATTCTGTGGAACGACGCGCCATAAGACTCATAGGCGATGACCCAACGGTTTCAGTATTCTACAGGATACATTTCGGTGAGTGTGCGATGGAATTGCACGATCTTATTCCACCATCCCCTTTCCATCTTCGGACAACCAGGCGCGGCGGGGGGTTTCCATCCATATGTTGTCAACATACCGAACATCCGCACTAAGCGCTTTGCTTCATCATTTATAATGCGGACTGCTAAGGTATGGAACTCACTGCCCGCGTCGGTTTTTCCCGACACTTACAACCTTGGGATCTTCAAGTCTAGAGTGAATAGGCATTTACTGGGTGCGCGTGATACATCTTCGGCTTCATCGTCACTCTCCATCAGGTGAGATTGTAGTCAAACGCGAAACCAGTTTTTAATAAAAAAAAAAAACACAAAGATTAGCTAAATTTGGATTTGCCGTTCCCAAAAAAAAAATCAAAAACGTTTGTATGGAGAAAACGGTCTTAATGCAATTCTTCATACAAAACGCCAATTTCATAGGTAAGGACCTAAAACTAGCAATATCATCATCGTCATTTAGCAATAGGACAACCTCTGCTGAACATACATTTCAAGAGTGACCGGTTGGAAGCGCTATGAATTCAGTCATTCATACTTCCCGTGACCTTCAATGGGATGCCGGTGCATGATCTCCACTCACTTTAAAGCCCCAACCGCCATCAGGTCTTTGAGCGATGTGCCCTGACCATGCCACTTCAACCTACTAATCCGCTGGGCTATGTCGGTAAGTTCTTTTTCGGATTTTTTTTTTATGCACAACGGGATAGCACAAGTGCTATCAAGACATCAATCACACAGCCGAAGATAGTAGGATACTGACCCGGAAACTCCATCCTATTTGGGGCACCGGCTATCTTATCTCTGACAACCGGAACACAACAATGCTATTAACATTGTTGTTTGGCGGCAGATTTAGATAAGATGGTGGTAGCTAGCCAGGCGGACATTTAAAATGCCCTACCACCAACCAAACCGAGTACTAAATATGTACCCCGCTGGGGATCAAACCCGCGACTTCCGGATCGTAAACCCAATGTTGTTTATATTGAGCCACGGAGGCGGTTTCTTCATTCCTGATTTTTCGAAATGACTAAACCGGTTCTAATGAAACATTATAAGCATAAAGCACATACATAGATGTAAAAAGTTAGCAGAGAAAATTTTCGTTTTTTTTTTTTTATGCACGACGGGTTTGTACTTGCCCTCAATCACACCTGATGTTAAGTGAAGATGAGGTCGAAGGTGGAAGCTAAGGTGGAAAGAATAGAAACCACAGTAATAAAAAAAAATGCAATAATTCTTTTTAATTATAAGTATGTATCCTGCTATGCGTATAAAGTTTCATTAGAATCGGACCATTCATTTCGAAAAATTTGAACTGGAAAGTTTGTTTGGACACCGTCTTAATGTTTAATATTATAAATGTTTTGTATTCCTTTGTCCAATCCATTAAAGAATAGAAAACGCTCAGCGCTGAGACGCCATCTCATTAAACTCGGGAAACTCCCACCTTTCCGCTATTTCTGTCCTATAAAACGCTCTACCTATTGCAAACTTACTCATTTTACCTTCATTATAAATGAAGAAAATACTGTCTGAACGAAGTAAATCTTAAGTAAGTCTTCAACAAGAGTTTAGCGGTTAAGTAACGTTTTTTCGAGGGTTATTTTTTACGGCTGATATTATCCAAACACACCAAATTTCTGTGTTTAAGGCTACATATCTTCGAAACTGCTCAACTGACAGCGTGAAACTTGGCTAATAACCTGTGTCCCTTAGTCTTTAAGGGGACACACCACGAAACAACTGTCCACGGTGCCTCTTATAAACAATGTAACTTAAAAAAAAACACGCTACATTTTCACCGTCTCCTGGCTCCATCAACGTCCATCATCCATCGTCATTGGACTCGTCAAAACGTATCATATGAGCCCAGACTCGAAGGCTTTACTAGTAGCCAATAAAGAGTTACACCATCCACCTCTTGGTTCCATCATCAGATCAGCTCCAAGATACCAAATTATAGTAATGTCATGAGAATTACATATACATAGAAAATTTTCGATACGACAATTGGAAGTATGTTTAAATTAACTTTCAAGATTTGATTACATTGTTATTTACAAATGAAGCTAATAAAAGCGTATTAAAAATCAAGAATGTCAATCTGAAGATTTTTTTTTAATGCAGGACGGGTTCGTACTTAACCTCAATCACACCTGATGTTAAGTGAAGATGAGGTCGAAGGTGGAAGCGTACTGACCAGGAAACCCCAACACATTTGGGGGACTGGCTATCTTATCTCTGACAACCAGAACACAACAATGCTATTAACATTGCTGCTTGGCGGCAGATTTAGATAAGATGGTGGTAGCTAGCCAGGCGGACATTTATAATGCCCTACCACCAACCAAACCGAGTACTTAAACATGTATCATGGGGATCGAACCCGCGACCTCCGAATCGTAAACCCAATGTTGTTTACATTAAGCCACGGAGGCGGTTAAATCTGTAGTTGATTTAGATCCTGATATTTTAAAGTACTGCGAACAGTTTCGATGGCCACCGTGATCCGTTTTAATGATTGGGGAAACTCTGAGCAACACAATACTTTTTGTAGGACTTTTAAACATCGGAATTTAAATCAACTACAGCTTGACATTCTTGCTTTTATCCTGTTAAGGCTGTGTTAATGAGATATATTATATTATTTACTTGAGTGGCGGCCCCGTTGATTTCCATTTCATAGTGCAATCCTTTAATATAAAAATTTAAGCAATGTATGTATGTAGATAGACAGAGATGCATACAGTAGAGATGGATACTCATCCATTAGCATATATAAAGATGCATCATGACGTTATCGTTGGGCAGCTTCAGGGTTTTCTTTGTTAAATTCTCATCGTCATGTGAGCTAAAGCACATCGACTGCTGTACATAGGCTTCCCCTATATAATAAGTCAAAATAACCCCAATTAGTTCAGTTAAAATAGTTTTTCCAGCGTTGCCTGCAACATTTCTGTATACAAATTATTTTCTCCCATCAACATCAACCATCCCACTTCAAATTTTAAAACACCACGAACGTAAAAATGACGCATGTGTAGTTAAATTTTATTTATTTACGTCAAAACAAGATTTCTCTTTTGATTTATTCGATCCACCACGTCTAGGAAATGTATTTAGACAACTCATTTATTCGTTCGCCTTTCTGTGATTAAAATTTTTTTAGGGTTAAGTACCAAAAATATTTTATAAGTTCGTTGATCGGCTCTGTTTGTATCATATCTAATTATCTCAGCAGCTATAACTTATGTTATTGTAACGAATTTTACTAGGGTTTATGGATGCTATATTGACTTAAAATTTTACGCAGTATTGTCCTGTGTTGGTTTAGAATGTAAAAAGAATAGAACTAACCCGTCTCTTCACGTGGATGTCGTCAAAACCGTCTGTGGGACTTTCTACCAAAAAACATCTCGCACGTTTTAACGGGGATGAGCTCATATGTGCATTTGTGTATATTTGGAATGGTGAACCGTGGATGTTGTTTCAAACGTTAAGCTTTTAATGTTTGGAACACTCAAGCGCTAATATTTGGGATGTCTCTGACCACCCTTATTTGGGATAAAGGTCGTAACGTATGCGTTATAACAGAACACTTCGAGGCGGTTTGGACTACAATGAAATATGATTTTTGATGGCATTGTTCCTTCTCGTCATACCTACACTCACCAGCTCTTTGTTAAGTAGGAACTCTTACAGACTTTTGTTTTTTTATTGGCATACGGCATTTATTGGCATGTTATTATATACGTATTGGCATAAGTAGTTAATTTTTTTTTTGAAATAATTTTCATCGAGTAAACCGTAAATTGTGTAATTTGACGGTCGGTTAGTAGCTTACATAATTACATCATTAAATTAAATAAAGAAAATCTGGAAAAAAATATTTGAGTTCCAAATAAATTTCGCATAATAGAAACCCTACGAATCCTGTCAGTCTCATATCAATCTAAAACGGAATGAACGTTTTTTATTGTTTAATTAATATTTTATAATATTTTACTTATGTATGTTCTGTATGTATTATGTAAATTGTAGCATAAATAAATAAATTTGTCCAAACATGACGGTGCTGCGCATGGTTGCGTTGTCTGGCTCAAGGAGTCCACGGAAGACCAGCGTCGTGGTATCTAACTGGTACCTCGGCATATGCTGAGTGGATGCCTTTTCGGTGCCACATATATATATGTATATTTTGCTAGAATTTAAGATTATTGTTTAGTTTACGGTATGTGACACCGAATAAATACTTTTTCTTTCTTTCTTTTCTTTCTTTCTTTCTTTTTGAAAAAAAAAAATACTACCTAGACCAATAACTTCTATTTCACTTACGTAATATGCCCTATAATTTTCCTTACGGTAAAAAAACCAGTATAAATAGACTTGAACTTGGTAACCCATAAATATACGCTGTCACTCTATATTAACCCAACCATTAATTCCCAATTAATATATTTAGTCATGCCACTCTGGAAGTTGTACATTTTGTCGCGTACGTCTTTCATGTGATGTAGGAAATTAACTATGCCTTTATATCCGGATGTTCTTGCTCCAATTTCTTTTTAACTCTAATTTATGATATGTAAATATTACTACAGCTGTCTCTTAGCTACTGAAATAAACATGATATATATAAAATCGACAAGTCGCAACAAAATCTTTTTTTTCAATGCAAATTCGAATTAGACATCGTCACAAAAATGTACAAAACATCCCACTGCAACTGCGAAGAGTAAAACAAGGTATAGTATTAGTATGTTATCGGTAATCTGTATAATCCGGTATTCTACAGGGTGTCCCTGGAAGTATGGATCAAATCGAACAGGGGCATGGGGAAGGTCATTCCCAAACTTTTTAACCCTATGAATGTCGGTGCCATTTTTGACGGTTCAAAAGTTATGATCAATTTTTTACATTTTCATATTATCGAATAGTGCTTATACAAAAAAATTTTTTAAAAGAAAACTAGCAAAGCTATCAGCTTAATTTTTTAATTAAAAATAATTAATTAATTTTTTTTTTTTTTTTTATTTTTTTTTTTCAGCTTAAGTTTGGGAATGACCTTCCCCATGCCCCTGTTCGATTTGATCCATACTTCCAGGGACACCCTGTATAGACTGCCTAGGCATTCCATAGAAGGGATGCGATGTCAGACAACCTCCTCGTGTGCCTGATGGCTACTTGTCCCCCTGGATACGTCTGGGGGGAACGGTAGTCGTTGGGCCGGTGCACCCTGGGCATCGGTCAACAACTTCCCTTTTAAGGGTTCTTGTTGACCGATGGCGAATAGTCTGACACCGGGGGGCTCCTCCGCGTGTCCCTCTGGGTTTAGCAGAGGGCACTGCGGATGGAGCAGGAGACGCTCCCCTCCTAGCGGGGGAGTAAGGGTGGGCTCGGTGTGCACTCGCACTGCCGCCGAGCAGGCCTGGGGAGGAGGTTTGGGGTGAACCTCCTACCCCTTGCCACCGCCGGGCTCGTAATCCGGGACCGCGGCTTTCAGCTGCAGTCCGGGACCGAGGGTCTTGGCTTAACCGCCCGGACCGCGAGGAAGGAAAACCTCTATAAAAAACCAGCCCAAGTCTCGGCTCCGAGGCCTGCCTCGGCGCCGAGATGCCCTCGTCGTCCCACTCCCGAAAATTCGTTTTCGGGAGTGGAGCGACGAGGGATGGTGGAGGGCGAATTCCACCACAGCGGGCTGCGGCGAGGAAGCGGCGCTCCCTGAGGAATGCCCATATGTCCATATGGGCAGGGGACGCCGTGAAATCGTCTGCAGCACTTGGGCGACCTCTCCTTGACGACTGCAGCTAAGGCTGCGGCCGTCGACGAGAGGTCGTGGGAAGCGGCCCTCTCCCTCTGCTCGCAGGGGGAGACGGCGGGAGGGTTGGGGGGGCGGTTTTCCCCCGCCTCCTCTCCGGGCCTCCCGCTGTTGCAGGCCGCTATGGTAGGGGACGACCTCTCTGCTGAGAGGTCGTAGCCGTGCGGGACGGCCACTCTTTGCCGGCCGCAGCCAGGTTCGAGCTGCGGACGCCAAGGAGAGGCCGTGGAAAGCGGTCCTCTCTCTTTGCGAGGTCACTCGTAGAGCGAGGGGAGATGCAGCCGCATGGGGGGCACGGAGGAGAGCTTATCTTTAATGATAGGCGATCCTCTGCCCCCCTACCCTGCGGGGCCGTGGGTGGCGATCCGGGGGGATCACCGCTCACACATAGGCCCCGCGAGAAGGCGCGCGCGGTGTTTTCCGCGCGCCTTCTAGAGGTGGCTGGACCAGGCGATTCCTCCCTGCTCCAGCCCAGAGGTGGGCCTGCCGCCGCTTTTGTCCTGGCGGCGGGCACCGCGCTGGCGTGGCTGCGGACGAATACCAGATGGTACCCGCGGCCACGCCGTCAACGGCGCGCGCGAGGGAACACCCAGGAGTTTTTAGTCGGTAGGCCGGCACCTTCTGTGCCGGAGTCCGACATAATCCGCCCCCCTCCCCCGAGGAGGGCGGATAAGCATGAGCGTTTCTCCTGGTAAAAAAAAAAAAAAAAAAAAAAAAAAAGGCATTCCATAGAACGAGTAAACGTTCAGGCAATGTATAAAATATAATTTATTCCACACTTTACCTAGGCATTCTGTAGATTACCGAATGAACAGCCGGCAAAGTTGTTCTGAATTGTAACAAAAAAATGACCCAACAAACCTAATCAACAGCGTCTGATTTTTTTTAACAAGCGAATCTCGCGAAGTGTCGTTCACCGATTCAATGAATTCGGTATGATGTAGCTATGGTAAAAGTGTTTCATTTGTATCATTTCAGGCTTTGCTTAGTCTCCTAATGGCATTTTATACAAATCCTAGGCAAAGTATGTAATGATTAACGATAAATAAAATATTTTACACATTCCCTAAATTAATTTGATATTGTATAGAATAGCGAATCTAATTTGTTGTTTTTTTATTTATTTTTTCATTTTCAGAAATTGTGAATTTTCAGAAAAACACGTCACGACGAATCTAGGAATGCTTCAATATAATTAAAATCCATACCGTTTGTATGCTACGAAGATCAAGGACACATATTATTGTGCGTATATACTCGGTATCTATACGCATAACGCTCCTTTGCAATCGGGTAAAAAAGAACACAATCCTAGGCAGTTAATTGAACGACTGATTTTACCATCGGACTACTATAATGAATAAGTTAATATGTGTATGACCCTTAACTGGTGTGTTTTAAAGTAACCTTTTGCAAGTCAACAAACTGACCCGCCACTCTGTTAAGAGGATTAACCTGACCCAAAGCGATCACAAATGAGACAATTACCTTACAGAGGCATAGACGTAGAAAGTTACGTAATAGCTCATTTACATTAGTCGAAGCGAAGCGACTATTGTAAAACAGAAAGCTAAATTACATAGACTTCAGTATTCCTATCAAAGCAAAGCAAGGGATGTGAAATGATCTTTGAATTTTCTGATGACACGATTGGAAAGTTAGTTACATGGCAACACATTTTCTCGGTATAAATCAAGCGTTCTCAAGATTGAAATGACCTTATGTTGACACTTGAGAATCTGTTGCATATTAAAACAGTGTAAAAAAATGGTATTGAGACTGAATGAAACGCGATCTCAATATCAAGATCGATTTATTAATACGGCCTTTGGGCGTCACTTCCGCGGTGGTTTTAAATAATAATAAATATTTTGCACATACAAACAGCGCCATCTAGTTCCACACTAAGCAACTAGGCTTGTATTATGTATACGAGATGGTTGATAAAGTACACAAATATTTTTTTTTTGTAAATAAACAAATTTTTGTAAATAACTTGGGAACACGTCTGTATTCGTCATACAAACATGCCCCTAACGGGATTCGAAGCGCACCGTTTGGTATAGTAGTCACAGCTTCTAACCACTACACCAAACGGGGCGTTAAAAATGTATGTTACATGATATGATTACTTAAATAACATAACACACACACACGCACATACACAATCACACACACATGTAATCACACACATATGTAATCACACACACACTCACGCTCATACGCATACATACAATCACACACACTCACGCTCACACGCATACATCCTATCTCGCAACATAAGGCCTTTCCATTCCAGAGGGTGAGAGGCTGGTGATCTGTCACACAGGTTTCCTAGTACGGACACCAGTCTCTCACAAAATTTTGTACTTACATGTAGCATATCTCGTAGATTAAGGACCTATTGTTTATACCTGTATACTTTTGTGAGAGAGAATAAAAACTTTTTGAATTGAATTGAATATGTAACTTTCTGTAAGACGTCGTGTAGCGCCCCATCAGTTCTTTTAGAATAGTATTTGAACTTTTACTTTGCGTTATTTTTGATTTCCCATGGGCCCACCACATTTGTATAAAAAATAGTCTATGTGCTAATCCCAAGGAACACCCACGTGTACCAGCGAAATATCATTCACCTGTCAGGTAAATAAACAATGATAATTTCAAGTTATTTCCCTGAGTGAGGTGAGTATGTCTTGGAAAAGATGTGCGGGACTCACATGAATAACTTAGATTTAAAAGTACCTACATGCGAAAGTGTGTTTGTTTGAATTACGCAGGGAGAGCCGGGGGGGAGTCTAGTAAATTATACACGAGATAGCTTGAATGTTTGTTACTCATTCACTGAATCATTCATTCCCTGAAGGGAACTGAATGAACGGTACATATATAGACTACAACCACAGTGTCACAAAAATATATCTCTCCTATTTAAGAGCTGTGCTCTTGTCGGTGGAGTCCTTTCCACACTTCGCTACATTCCGCCTTTAAAAAAGATATAACGAACACAAAACCGTTGTAACCCCTTTTGACTGATATGTCGTCACAGGTCGCCACGCCTGGTAACTCTATTTTTTTTTATATTAGAGGGCGGCAAACGAGCATGCGGGTCACCTGATGGAAAGCAATCACCGTCGCCCCTGGACACCCGCCACACTAAAAGGCTCGTTTCTTGAAGATTCCAATGTCGTACTCGTTCGGGATTACCGCTGCCGGCGTCAGTCTTTCCTGAATCCTCTACCTTAGGACCTTCAAAAGCAGAGGGAATACGCATTTACTGGGATCGCGTGCTTTATCTTCGACCACATCGTCACTTTCCATTGGGTGAGATTCTGGTCAAACGCGTATCCAGTTAATCATAAAAAAAATCCATATTAATTTTACGCACCAATAGTATATAGGGTGAGACAAATGGACCACGGAAGAAATGTAGGTACTTAACTAGGTACCATAAATATTTAACGGAGCAAATTCAACTAAAAGGTAACTTAATTTTATTTCCACCTGGCTAGCTACCACTATCGTATCTAAATCTGCCGCCAAGCAGCAATGTTAATAGCATTGTTGTGTTCCGGTTGTCAGAGATAAGATAGCCAGTCCCCCAAATGTGTTGGGGTTTCCGGGTCAATACGCTTCCACCTTCGACCTCATCTTCACTTAACATCAGGTGTGATTGAGGTTAAGTAACAACCCGTTGTGCATAAAAAAAGAAATACAAAAACAAGGAAAGCTTAAGAAATATAAATCTTTTATTATTTTTATTTATAAATCTTGTACGACTCGAACGCGAGGCAAAATTTTAAGAGACATGTTAGATTAAGAGATGTTAGTTACGAGAAATGTTAGATTTCGTAGAAAACACAATTTACGCTACATCATAAGACTTTCGAAAATGTTCATAGCAACTCCACACAAAATGATATAAATGAATTCTCTGAAGTTCTAATTTTCTATTTAGCGCAAAGGGTGAGGTTGCTATTCAATGAGGTAATGCCGCCAGCCTACTCGGGACCCTTCCGGCCGTGCAAGACCTGAGACAATTTTTTTATTTATAAATATTTTTATTAATATAATTCAGTATCTTATTTAGGTATAATCTCTTGTTTTTATCGACATAGTTTCTGTTATAATCTCTCTTAATATCTGAACCTCATGACACACTATGGATATGTTTCTGGGCACAATTTTCCAACGCATGACCGAACTAGTCTGGATCATATGTTTATAAAATCTGTCAAAAGGTCTGAAGTTGTTGTCTGTGTTTCCGACATTACCGACCATGATACAGTTTTGTGTGGTATTCAGAACTTAATTACAAAGACACAATCCAACTACACAACAACAAAGATTAACTTTGTAGCCCTAACTGAAGAAATAAAAACTCTAAACTGGTACGATGTTCTTGAACAAACAGATGTTTCTACTGCCCTAAATACTTTCACTGACAAAATTAAGACTCTAATTATCAAGTATACCTGTAACAGGAAAAAACAATCAAATGCAAGCTTTATCAAATTACCCTGGATGACCCCCAGTATTTTAAAATGCGCAAGGAAAAGAGACAAATTACATCAAAAAGCTAAAAAATACCCTAATGACCTTGATATACAAAAGAAGTACAAACAATATAGGAACTTTTGCAACAATGTTATTCAAAATTTGAAACGAGAATATGAGAAAAAGCTTCTCGTTGAAAGTGTAGGTAATAGTAAAAAAACGTGGGAGGTAGTTAAGAAAATTTGTAATATCAGTACTAAAGCCAGTACAAACCTTGAACTCCTCAAACAAGGAATTACTCCAAAAACTTCATTAAATAAGGTTAATAAATATTTCTCCACCGTAGGCAAGAATCTTGCTACCACAATACTAACACAGTTAAATGAATCAGAACAAGATCTTGCAAATGAAGTACCTACAAACAGGGATATCTCACCTTCAAATTCTTTTTTCATGTCACCTACAAACCAAGATGAAGTTTTAAACATCATGAATAACATGAAGCCGAAATCTGCCGCAGGTTTTGATTGTATTTCAAATAGCATACTGAAACAAAATAGATTGTACTTAGCTGCCCCTTTGGCCCATATATGTAACTTGAGTCTTTCAAGTGGGTCTGTACCGAAAGACTTGAAAATTGCAAACGTGTGTCCCATCTATAAAGCAGGTGACAACAGCAAACCTTCAAATTATCGACCCATTTCACTTTTAACAGCTGTTTCCAAAATCGTTGAAAAGATCGTAAATAAAAGGTTACTAACCTACCTAGAAAATGGAAAATACCTAGCCGACAATCAATTTGGTTTCAGAAAACAGATTTCAACTGAAGACGCAGTAACTGAATTAATAGATACGATCGCGGGAAAACTTGATCAGAAATATCACTGCACGGGTGTATTTATCGATCTAGCTAAAGCTTTCGATACCGTTTCTCGGCCTATACTACTCAAGAAAATGGAAGCCATTGGTATTCGAGGCGTAGCGCTGGAGTGGTTTGTTTCATATTTATCTGACCGCTCACAGAGAGTGAAAGTAGATTACCAGTTTAGTGATTTTCATACTGTTGATTTTGGAGTCCCTCAAGGAAGTGTTTTGGGTCCAACCCTTTTCCTGATCTACATCAACGATCTATGTAAAATGAGCATTAAACAAGCCAAAATTTTCACCTATGCAGATGACACTGCCATAGTTTTCTTCGCCAAGACCTGGAGACAAGTCGTTGATGTGACACAGGAGGGTTTAAAACAAGTACCTCTCTGGTTACGGAAGAACCTGCTGACACTTAATATTTCCAAAACGAAATACATCAATTTTAAAATAACACATCACACTGCTCCCAAAGAACCACTCCGCATTAACCTACACACGTGTACCAGATCTGACCCAACCCTTAACTGCCTTTGCACGTCACTTGAAGAAGTTGAGAACATAAAGTATCTTGGAGTCGTAGTGGACAGTAAACTAACTTGGGTGAAACAGATTGAAGCAATGTGCACACGAATAAGGAAACTCACACACATCTTCCGTAAACTACGCTCAGTTGCATGTAAAGAAACAATCAATCTAGTTTACACTTCTCTATGTGAATCTATACTTAGCTACTGCATAATTACATGGGGGGGCTCCTGTAAATCCTTAATGATTAAACTCGAACGTGCACAACGCTCTATTCTTAAAGTAGCTCACCGTAAGACGATTAGATTCCCTACAAATTACTTGTATGAGCTCTGTGCGGTTTCCAGAGTAAGGCAGATCTATATAATATCGACTATCCTCAAATATCATAGGAAAGCAGCTCTCTTAAAAGAGGAGTCAGTAAGTTCTAGGCGGCATGAACCAAAATGGGTCACACCACTCACGAGAACAACTTTTGCTGATAGATTTTTCTTTCACATGGCGCCTTTACTTTATAATCGTGTCAATAAAAGTCGAAAAATATACAATTTACGCAGAAGTACCTGTAAAAATATCTTAAAAGAATGGTTACTTACCTTAGACTACGAAGACACTGAAAAAATTATCCATTCCTAAGCAGTTCTCTACACACATGCGAGCACTTATTTTACGCCTGACATAAATAAACACGCAAACAAACAGACATACACATACACACACACGAACACATACACACACACGAACACATACACACACACGAACACATACACACACACGAACACATACACACACACGAACACATACACACGCGCACCCCACCCTACACACACACAACTCTCTCTCACCCCCTCCCTCACCCCCCCCCCACACGCACACACGCACACACACACACACACACACGCGCAAACGCGCACACGCACACACGCACACACACATATATTATTAATAAATTAGCAATAAACAAGTCAGGTAAATCCAATGACATTTACGCGAGTAACTCAGCAGCGACAACGCTGCGTGCGGTCACAACAACTTTAATTTACCTATTGCAAGTTATGTTGATTAGTTTACAAGCACAGACCCAGTGAACAACTGTATTTACTTTTTTTTGTTTTACCTCCTTTTAAGCATCCTAGAAATTAAGATCTCAAAAAATGTAATATACAAAGACATATTTTATGGTACAACACTTGTGATACTTTGTTAATTGGATGGGGAAGAGACTGGTTACCCACAACACAGGGAATCCTAGTGTGGGGACCAGGGCTACCTCACTGCTTATATTGTAACACTGCTTTTGACACAATAAAAATGATTTACTTTGATTTACTTACTCTTCTCTTCAATTTAAGAGCTATGCTGTTGTCGGTGGAGGCCTTTCCACACTTCTCTACATTCCGCCTTTTCTTTAACTTCCTGATACGACACGGCATTTACTTGTCCTTTACTTGTACCTTATATGTTCTTTCAGCCCGTCCTCTCGTCCTCTTCCCCTCCACTTTTCCTTACTTGATGTTCTTGATAAAGTTGTCGTGTGGTATCAGATGACCCAATATCTTTCTTCTGTTTTCAATGATCTTCAAAAACAGTCTCTTCTCATTAACCATCTGCAGGACCTCTTCATTGTTCTTTCTTTCCATCCAGCTTATTTATCTTTCTCTATCGCGTTGTGTCATAGTCCAAGTTTCACTTCCATATAGAGCAATGCTCAAGATGTACATATCTGTTATAGTAATAAACGTTAAATGAATTGCAAAATAACTGTTTATATCCTGACTACCCACGCGCACCTGACTGGTTTAAATACTTCACAGTGCTTATATTCTGCAGTCCGTTTCACAAAAAGACACGACATAAATCTTTGTACAAGAATACCACAGATCCTATCAGGTGATTCATATGAAAAGGAACACTCGTGGAAGCAATCTCCGTGTTCAGTGGCGCCTACTAGCCGAGCCTAATTGGTAGCAAATTACTCAGCGAGTGAAAACGAAGGCTCGTAAGTAAAGGCCATTAGAGGCAGGCAACGCCGAGCTTCTCGACATACATTATATAAACGCAGATTGCAGTGATTTTCGTTCTTAATATCCTGTAAAATGGAGTTCCTTAATATTGAGAATGGAACACATTTTATTTGTAGACAAAGTCGTGGCGCAATCGCAGAGGCACTCATGGCGCAGTCGCATTCGATATTGGATTTCGTGTTAAGCAATATCTGGCGCTCAGTCGTTGTGTGGGTGATCACTAGTGGCATTTCAATGTGAGTGTTTCCTGTTGCCTGTGGCCTGTCAGGTGGTCACTAGTCAGATAGAAATTCACCGATCCGCACTGGACTCGCGCAGTGGATCCTGACCCATACCCTATTCCCGTAAGAAGATGCTGTAGCACAATTAGTAAAGAGTGAAAACCAGCAACACTGCTGAGTTGTAATTCCCGATTCTCATGTACGCTTGTGTTTTTTTATTTATTCATTATGTTGTACATACAAGTATCTATAGATAATATCTGTAATGATTCCACATCCTCAATATTTGGTCACAGTATCATTGATTACAATTGGTTGGCCTGATCACTCACGCCCCTGCGTTCTATTATTACAAGCTTTACTCGGATGTTATCCTTAAATAAATGGATGCCGAACCGGGGAAAATTGGAGAGTGTATCCCTGTATCGAAAACAATTTGGATTTTCGCACGACGACGACGAGAAATAGGGTCACACATAATGGATGTTTCCGTTGTGTAATGGTAATTACTGAAGAGAGTTCAATCTATATCGATAAAGTAATAAACACGAGCAAAATCACAGACATTTTAACCACCTCCGTTGTTCAATGGTAAAACATGTGTCTTATGCGTGCCACAATTTGTACGATTAACCATAGTTTGTACCACATTTTAAGGAAATGTGGTACAAACTACTACCCTACTATATTCTATTCTAAGCAGCAATGTTGATAGCATTAATGTGCTGCAACTGTTTGGGATAAGATAGCCAGTCCCCCAAATAAGTTGAGGGTTTCGTGTGAGGTTCCATCTTTGGCATCATCTTCACTAAACATCATACAACTAGTTCGGTTTGTGTTTATTGTTTTGCAATGAAAATCAAGGGCTTCTTCGATGGCGGGAGTGACAGTTGCGAGTGCGGAGTGTTCCCGCAGACAGATCCCGCCTCCACACTCCTCCCACTGTAACTCCTGTAAGCCAGGAACAACAGTGGTACTCGACACAGCGCCTACTGAAGGTAGACGGTGCCCTACGTGATTCTATTGCTACCTTGGATCCCAGACTAATTAAAGAAAGGAATAGGGTGTATAAGTAGGAAAAGAAGTTTCCCACTTCCCCCCTCGGCAAATGGGAGTGTAGCCAATGAAATGCAAACGGCAGTAATGCCAACCCTATGGGGAAGGAGGTCGAGTGAAGCTCGGCCCCCTGCTTTGTATACACCACGGACTGCGCCTAGATGCAGTGAGCGGGACGGTAGCAGAAGGCTACCGCGAGTAGTAGTGCCAGTAATATGAGTGACAAAAACGCTTGAAAGCTTGGAAATTGTGTCTGTTCGAGACCAGGTCGTTGTAGAACACCGGACGGACTACTTTTACTCTTCCCGCAGACAATGGATCACCTAATCTTGCTCGGCGTGACCAGACAGCTGCACCTTTGACGACCTCCTTAACGCCACAGAGAGTGCTGTTATAGTGGCTAAGTTATGGTCCAATAAAATTTGTGCCTCGACTCGAAAAGAAGAAGAAAGCAAATATCAGCAAGAAAAATGTCGGTAATACACGCATTCTTGATCTACAATATCGCATTACGGATAAAGGTTTCCAGCTTTTAAAAAATGGATAGTTATTATAATATATGAAAAACTTGCTTTTTCTATCGTGGAGCCCACTTATCATCAAAAGATTATATAATTCGCATTTCAAATACCTGGAAAAGAAAGAAAACTTTGTTAGTTCATCTCTTTAAATTATTCATTCAAATTTTGTTTTACAGTGTATTTTACCAATGTATATATAAACTTGACTTTTGAAAGATATTTTTTTTCAAACACTAAAAATAATTACGACAGTGAACATGAACAGATTCAGTAAAATTATATTGTACTTTGAAGTGGCTGAAGTCTGTTGTATTTTGTTAAAAAGTTTTTAATATTAGTTTTATAATAGGTAAAAACTTGGGGTAGTTGGGCGAAATAATGTGTACAACTTTTAATCTTGAAACTTGATAAGTTTTTACTAATCACTAATCTGGCAGTAATTACAATACAAAACAAATACACTTTATTGCACAACAGAAAAGAAAATACAGTTTCAGAACAATTTGGCGATCATATCACTAAAAGTAATTTTCTATTCTAAAACTAAATGCTAGAGCAAGTGTGAGGATATAAGAAAAAATCGCCAAGTGCGTATCGGGTCACGCGCAGTGTAGGGTCCCGTACTTACCTTCACAATATGCGGACTTAGATAGTATAATTTTAATTTAATGTTTAATTTTTTTTTTTTGCTAACACGTTTTTCGTGTTACTAACCAAAATATCGTAAAATAAATGATAATTATTTTATTTTATTTTTTTAGAAGAGAGCTAAGTTTTTTGACTATTATTCATTACTCGTAAACCCGAATTACCCGTGATGGTGTCCATTTAACTTCATTGTATGTACTACTGCCGTGAATTTTTTCACGTATCCAAAACCAACCCTTTAGCTGGTAGGATCCGTACTCGCCTCATCCATATGTTATGATTTATTGTTTTGTAATTACATTATTACTAAATAAACTACAAAATTGTAACACTTTTCCACCACATTTTGAATGATACATAAAATAAGATGTTCTAACTAGTAACTTTTGATTTTCGAGTAATATCACTGTTCCGATCATGCGTTTCCGGATTTAGTTCGTTCATCAAAATGTGGTGGGGCAAAGTTATAAAAGGGCGAACGCAGTCGCGCGGCGGCATTATGTTGGTTTATTTTGTGGAAGTGTGATTCAAGTGAATGAAGTGTTTGAAAATTTATCACAACTATTTTATTGTTTCTTTTTTTTTTTTTTAATTTATTTATTAGGGACAATAAACAGTTTTACAGTGTGTATAACTTACAACATTATTAACAAACAAATATGGATGATTGTAAAACCAGCAGCATTATCCACAAATTACTAACAACTCAGTACAAAACTAAAGGAATAACTAAACTAAAACTAAAATAAACAACGCAATCTACCTGTTATATACATGAAGTATCAGATGTAGTCGTAGAAGCTACAGTTTAAATATAAGGAATATAATATGATGAAATAGTGTAGATGACAGCAATTTAAAATTTATTGAAATATTATTTATTTACATACATACATAATATGTGGACTTCGAAGGTGAGCCCCTTGTAATAACTTCCCTGTAGGTTTAAGTAATAAGTTTCAATAGTTTTCCTTTTTATACACACTAGGTACTGTCGTGAATTTTTCTAAGTATACAAAACCAACGGTTTACCATTTAGGAAGGGACGGTGACGAGGGAAGGGACACTCGACTGTACAATTAACCATGTAAAGCTTAATACTTCTTTAACGGTTTACTGATTCGAAAAACTGTTTAAGCTAATTAGTAATATATTTGAACGACCTATCCAACGACGCCCCAGACGATAGGGTACAGAAATAAAAAAAAATCATACCCACTTGTATGGGGGAGGTACCCTAAGAAAAAATCTTTTTCATGATTTTTTTTTATGCACAACGGGTTGGTACTTGACCTCAATCATACCTGATGTTAAGTGAAGATGAAGTCGAAAGTGGAAGCGTACTGACCCGGAAACCCCAACACATTTTGGGGGACTGACTATCTTATCTCTGACAACCGGAACACAACAATGCTATTAACATTGTTGCTTGGCGGCAGATTTAGATACAATGGTGGTAGCTAGCCAGGCGGAAATTTAAAATGCCCTACCACCAACAAAACCGAGTACTTAAACATGTAGCCCGCTGGGGATCGAACCCGCGACTTCCGAATCGTAAACCCAACGTTGTTTACATTGAGCCACGGTTAAATAATAGAGACTTTGTCGGCATTTATATAGCTCATGCCCATATATGCCCAATAGCTTTCTTGTACTAAGGGTTCCTTGTTATAATATTCGTTATTGTATCAAAATATTACAATAACAGAGTACAAACAATAGCTCACGTTGCTTGTTACTAACGCAAGTAGGTGTGAGTGTGTAACCATCTATACATGTGTGAGGTGAGTGTCTAATTCAAACACTAAAGTATATTATTCATCAAATTAATTTCGTTTTACAAGAGTATACAAAAACAAAACACATCCAGTGCGATGAGTGATTCGGACCTAAATTGAAATCATTAGTTTCCCCGGCGAGGAATCTTGATATTTGTCAAAATCAGTCGGCATTTTATAAATTCAGTAGCATTTCTGTAGCGTAACGTTTTAGTCACTTTGAGAGAGGTCGTGGCAGTTTTTAGGGTTACATGTCCAAGACAGATGTCGTAGGAAACATGGTTCAAAAAAAAATTTTCGAGTCCGAATACTAAAGTGACCAGCTGTATGTTCACAGTAAGAAAAAGTTGAAACTGTTTTTGTAAAAAAATTATAATAACATATTATATTTTGCACATGAAAACGTCATATTTTCGTATTCCGACCTTGACGACCTGTTTTCCTAATGTTTTTAGGCTGTCCAACTACTGAAAACACAAAGACTCGTTACATCAACTATTTTTTAAAGCGGTTTTCCATTCGTATGTTTCCTCGTGCACTCAAAGTAACCACGAGGTACACCCAAATGAAGTGGTCAGAGACATCCCAAACCTAATATTTGGTGATGGCGTAAAAGGTTAATGCTGGAAACAATATCTACGGTTCACCTTAATACACGATACATGGGGTGAGCCCATAGCTATTGAAATGGGCAAGTCTATTAGATGTATTATGACGGAAAACCCCTTAGTCACCTTTTGCGTCATGCACTGGAAGAGAAGGGTTGGTTCTATTCTTTTTAAGTGACTAATTCATTGAAGTGTCTTTGGACCAATAGCAATATGGTTTTTACGTCAAATCTAGAATGTTCTTGAAACACTTGTAAGTTCGCTATGGAACCCCACTTTTGTGTGTCCCAACGTTTACTTAACCTGTTTTTCTTATAACCTTTCACGCATGAACCGTGGCTTCAATCATCCACCACCCACCAGGTATCATGCTAATGCAACGAAATATTTCGCCAAATTGTTACAAGTAAATAATTTTATGAGAAAACTCAAACGAATGTCGAGATAGCTCTCGAAAAATAATGTTAGTGGAAAATTTCGGGCAGATTTAATCAGAAAAAACCGATTATGGTCTAGACCTGAGTAGCTTCGAGGTTATATAAATAATATTCCTATTTTTATATATTTAATACTCGTAGCATATAATATTACGTACTTTATACCAAATGGTATCAGAGATATAAACGTTTGAAATAATAAAAGTTTGATACTTACAACAACATTCGAAATATATGTCATTTAATTATTAACTGGGTGTGTTTAATTGGCCGAATTAGTCATTTAAGGGGCAATGTATACGCTTTTATAATAAGGTTCCAGTGGACATTAAACATTTACCTTTAAATAAATTCAAAACCATCATAAAAAGGACATTATTTACCAAAGACCATTATAAATTGTTAATGACTATTTGTTAATGACATTTTCTTTGTGTGTGTGTACAATAAATAAAAAATAAATAAAATTTCTGACTATCTGGATGATAAGCCAGCATGGACCCGCTCGGCGATATTCAGTCTAATTATACAATAAAATATAATTGTAACCCAAACTTATTTAAAACAGCAACCCTTGAGTTTCTTGCTCGTTCTTCTCTGAGCTTTGTGAATGAGCAATAATGTCAAAAATTTTAATAATAAGATAAAAAATGTGACGTTTTCAAGTGATATTTTTTATCCCACGAAATAAATATTTTTTTGATTTGATTTGAATGATTCCCAGCAGAGTAGAAGAGGACCAACTCGTCTTCTCCCGTGGGTGTAGTACAAGCCCACTAAAAGAGAAACGAAAGGCAGCAGCGTCATTCTTATACAAATCTTTTTATAAGCTGTTTATTAACGCAAAGGGAGGTATCATAAGTTTGACGCCTATGTCTGTCTGTAACATTTTAACACCAAAACGTTTTAAACATAGAAAGTGTAGTTTTTATCGCTTCGGTAATGGGCCCGATTCACAATGAAAGTGCGACATCGCATTTCGGGATAACGTTGCTGGTTGTATCAACGACTCGACGAGTGCTACAGAAAACAAAAAAAAAATATTTTTTTTTTATTTGAAAATTGAAAGAATGTGAAAGATGCGGCCTTAACCCTAACATTGGCAGAATCATCGTGCACAACGATGCAGCCATAACACAATATTGAAATTGGAAAGATGCGGCCGTTTTGCGTTCGGTTTCGGTCAAAAAAAAAAATTCTCGATAAAGATATCGAAAAAATAAAAATAAACTCTAGAGAACTTTGGGCTATATTTAAAAAAATATTGGAGGTGCATTTTACTGATGGGTTATTCAGAAGTTGTACGGTTGTGAGCGCGCTAGTGACGGTGAATAAATATTTGGAGCATGATTATGTTTATGGACGAAGTGATTCTTTATGAATAAATATAGGTATACCTATGTATTTAAACTAATAGATAGAATAATTTTTTCGTTAAAATTATTTCGCTCTCGCGGGTTTGCTGAAAGAGATCTCTTATAGAGATAAGTTCGCCTTTTGTACATTTGTGTTTTATTCATTTTAATGGATATTTGAATGTGTGTTAAATAAATATGTTTTTGTAATATAATATAAATATAGAGCTCTATGATTTTTTTTTCGAAAGCAGGTGTTTGCGAGTTTTTTTATAAAGTTTGTTTGATGGAAATCGATTAAACCGTTTCCGAGATATTTAGCTTTTAACACAATTCGTTTATTTGGATGACATTTTTCATAGTCTCTTGGTTAAATTGACAATTTATGGTTAGCTATAACATAAGGAAATAGATTCTTTATTCACACTATTTTAGAGATATTTATTTAAACCATGCAATTATAAGGATCACTTATTCGTATACATATTAGTACATTACAGTTAATGAATAGTCACAAATATCAGTTGTATATCAATTAAAAAAAAAATTATGCCACCTTTGAAGGATTTATTATATGTCGCTATACCATTATTGATAGACAGCAATGACATGCTGCTGCTTTTAAAATGTCGCGATCGCCAAGAACTAGAATTACAAGTCGCTAATTTCTATTTTTACGAGTTCTACATTTTATTTTTCATTTAATTTATCATTATGTCTAAAAATCCATTAGACAACCATACATTACACATGACACAGTACATAAATATACAGTAAGCCTAAGTAATATTCTATGGATAAGATTGATGAAAAATTAATAAAGTTATCCAAGCTCACGAAGCAATTTTTAAATCAGGACTAGAAATTACATTTATTTGACGGTGACTGATACACAGAAATAGAGACAACTATAGTTGGCTCCATTTAACTTCTTTTTTGGGAAGATAAAAACCGTTACAAAAATAAAAACGGTAAAATAATCGCCCATAATTTCTATGACTAACAAATATATATCACTCGAACGATCATCTTTCCATATTTCATTTATAGAACTGAGACTCAAAAGCGAGATACTCGAACAAAGTTTGTTCGAAATGCCATTTTTTTCATATATTTTTGTTTGATGATTCGCGAAGGGCGTCTCGGCCTACAGACAAAGCGAAGCTTACA
Organism: Oegoconia quadripuncta; assembly: GCA_949316235.1. Classification (NCBI taxonomy): domain Eukaryota; kingdom Metazoa; phylum Arthropoda; class Insecta; order Lepidoptera; family Autostichidae; genus Oegoconia; species Oegoconia quadripuncta. Next base: position 19,827,735 of record OX438753.1, on the reverse strand, counting down.
GACGACGCAAGAAGCGAAATCGTAGCGAAATTAACTTGTGTTACTGATTTTGAAATATTGTTACACTATGGATGTAGGTCCGTTCCGAATCTATCGCGCAGAAGAGAACGACAGCTGTGCGGATTAATTTTGTCTTCCGATGTGTAGAAAATGTGTGGATTCTTTCAACTCTATAATTACATGAGCGACGAAATGAGCACGGTCTCTTATACTATAAATCGGTTCGTGACGCTCGTTGCGACGCGTTTTACGTGGTATAGGCTGAAGCACTACTCCCAGGCTGATGCTGTAGAGAATGTCCAGGAGTGGGCCACAGTATGAAGAAAACGAAGATGAGCCGGTGGAAAACTTGTAAATCGTTGTCAGTGACAACTTTTTATTTTTGAGGGTATCACATACACAAATAACTTGAAATACTTTATACTGTATATACGTTTATACGTAATATATATTTATACTGAATAAAATAGAATATAAACAAAAATAACAGAAAAGTGTACGTCCAATCTTTTCAACGGCAAATTGTGAACTCATTAAACAAAAAGCTACACTGAAAGAAATTTTGAATTTAAAATATTATGACTTAACCGAAAAAGAAACAAACAAGGAGAATACTGCAAAAAGAGAACCAACGAGTCGCATGGCGTCTCGTTAAAAGGCGGTATACAAATATCGCACAAGCAATGTGTTGACCAACAGAGTATCGGAACTACGGTCTTTCGAACCACAGTTCTTCACAGGTTTGTATTGCAGCAATGCAGCAACCCATGGAGTCAATAAGAACCTTCGGAATGGTTTCAAGGCATAATAATGCATATATTAGGCAGTGGCGATAGGTTCATATAAGCCGAGAACTTGCCTTACAGTACTTGATTTAATACTTGTTTAACGACAAAAACATTTGGAATAGGAACATCTGGTTATGACGATTTAAGTAACAGGCAAGTGCATATGAAACTGCAGAGTCCATCCTAGCGAGTCGATGGCAAACAGATCAAATTTTTGAGGACTGCAGATTGAAGAGGATAGAGTTAACAAGATATGTATACCTATTAATGTCCATTAATTGTGCAAAATCCACAAAAACATTATTGTCCAATTTTGAAAGTTCACGCCACTGATATTAGGTAACTGTTTGAAAAATACTAGACTAATTTCGTTTTAAAACAGAAATTCTGTGAGAGTATGACCACGCAAAGTTGTCACTTTGATATAAAAAATAATAAACGAGAAAAACTGAATAGTATTTGATATCAAAAAGTATAAAGGATCGTTCGGGATTCAATCAAATATATCTAAATCTTTATAAAGCCGTACTTCCATCTATTACACTTGCATTTCAAAGTTAAGCCGATTCCAATTTCACTGGGATCTATCCTATTTTTATTTACACTGACAACCGGATTATTATATGAACGAATAACATTAATAATATACAGTATAATAATAGAAAAGTTTTGTCAAAATCGATTTGTAGTTTCTAATATTTGTCATGGTGCCGTTTTTTGAAGCTGACGAATGCTGTTAGTCACATGATTTCTTCAAGATTTCAATAGATTCAGTAGGTACTAATAATAGAAAAGCTTTGTCGAAATCGATTTGCAGTTTCTAAGATTTGTCATGGTGCCGTTTTTTTGATGCTGACGAATGCTGTTAGTCATTATGACTTCTTCTGTATGACCATAGCCAAATGACTAAGACCCAACATATTGTTCATAATTCATATTCATTGTTCATACCATTATATATTTATATACAAGGCTTTTTAGACTATGACATCGATTCAGGAATGACGAAATGGAAGTGACCGATATAGCCCAGCGGATTAGTAAGTGGCAGTGGTCAGGTCGCGGGAAGTCGCAGGGCTGCACCGGTCCAACAGGTCGCTCTTAAATCTATGGGGTGGCCTATATTCAGCAGTGGACTTCCTGTGGCTGATGTGATTGCATGGTAGTTATGGTACTGTTATTTAAATACGGTAAATAAATATGTGCAGTTTACTACTACAAACAATAGTAATCTTCTATGTCCTCGGTTTCAACATATGAATGTCGTTATTTTTAGAACTGCAGTGTCATTCCATTTTTTTTATTTAAACAACATAGGGTTTACGAATCGGAGGTCGCGAGTTCGATCCCCAGCGGGATACATGTTTAATACTCGGTTTGGTTTATAGTAGGGCATTTTAAATGTCCACCTGGTTAGCTACCGCCATCTTACCTAAGTCAGCTGCCAAAAGCAATGTTAATAGCATTGTTGTGTTCCACTTGTCAGATATAAGATTGCCAGTCTCCTTTTTTCCGGATCAGTACGCTTCTACCTTCGACCTCATCTTCACTAAACATCAAGTGTGAATGAAGTCAAGTACCAAAACGGTTATGCATAAAAACAAAAAAATACTATCTTTTTATTAAAAATACTATATTTCATGAAAAATCGCAATATTAAAATTTTGAATAGAATCATCAGCCCACTCTGGTCCAAAGCAGGACAAAAGACTCTCCAAAGACGATCATAAGAGTTATGACGATAATATTAAGACTCAACCGCGGGTGCAAGTGGGTGACTCGAACCGCGCCATAGAGAGATTTAGAAGCATCCGTAAGTAAGTGTTTTGTTAGAGATAAGCAAATTTTTAGTTTAATTTATATTCAATGTGTTTGATGCCAAGGTTAAGTCTGGAAGTAAAGCGTATTATACAGGGCGTCCCAAAGTTATGGGACATGAAGGGGAAGTACCTTAAATATTGTAGATAGTGAATTTTGCTCAAAGAAGACTTTATGTTATTTTTAAAAGTTAGTAATTCTGCATTCATAGATTTTCTAAAAATTACTTGCTTCGGCTGGGAATCGAACCGACTTAAATGTGAAAAAAAAAACACCCTACTTTTATGATGCCAATCGAAAGAATAGCTAAAAAATAATAACTCTGCCTAAGTAACATAGTATTTTAAAAGAAAGGAACAACATAAAATGATTGAGTCAAATTTCAAGAAAGTTATTTATTGCCGACGACGTTCGAAAAGTAGCGATATTATCATTCCAAAGATAGCATTGATTATTCGTAAATAAGTTGCAAACAGAATTGTGCCATATCACATCGAGTGTTCACCATAAAATGATTAGAAAATCAACAGGCAGCGGGCTCATTAAAAGATTGGCGATTTGCGTAAGACAAGAGGGATCACATTTTGAGCATTTAATTAATTAATTTACAAAAAAATACCTACTTAATTGACTACGGCAGTTTCATGTATGTTTTTTATTTGATTAAAATGATTAATTTCACGTTGTTCCTTTCTTTTAAAATACTATGTTACTTAGGCAGAGTTATTATTTTTTAGCTATTCTTTCGATTGGCATCATAAAAGTAGGGTGTTTTTTTTTTCACATTTGAGTCGGTTCGATTCCCAGCCGAAGCAAATAATTTTTAGAAAATCTATGAATGCAGAATTACTAACTTTTAAAAATAACATAAAGTCTTCTTTGAGCAAAATTCACTATCTACGATATTTAAGGTACTTCCCCTTCATGTCCCATAACTTTGGGACGCCCTGTATATGAACTGGTCGCCAATCCGCTTGCTCAGCGTGGCAGTTAGGACAAAACCTCCTATGTACAGCGATGCAAATAGTTTTATAGTTTATAGTTACATATATGCGGAAGCTAGCCCGCAGCTTCGCTCACGCTGAAAACATTACGGCCGATTGGTGTAGTGGATAGTGACCCTGTCAGCGAAACCAACGGTTGCCGGTTCGAATCCCGCGAAGGGTAAATGTTTGTGTGATGAATACGAACATTTATTCCCGGGTCATGGATGTTTTGTTTGTCATATTTTGTATCGTCTTGACTCCTATCGTCCTTGACCTAGGTCAATGATTTCCCGTGAATCTAGTTCCGCCTAGCTTTCCGCCCGCAGCTTTATCGTTAACAGCCTTACCTACACGTCGACTGCTGTTGGGTATAGCTTCCTCTCACTGGGATAAGTTATGGACCATAATCGACCACGCGGGCCCAATGCGAATTGGTGGATTTGTGTAAGACTAGTGGCCATCTGACAGTCAGTCTTCTTAAGCCGCCCTTATCGGCTTGGCTTAACGACTGCCTACAATTGAAAACAGTGAAGCCACCTGAAACTACCTTATGACGGCATTTTTTAGGTTGAAAAGTAGTCTATGTCCTTCTCCAACTGTCAGTCTCTGTGTAAAATTTCAATAAAATCGAGTCATTTACTTGTTTTCTTTACCTTCCTATCTACTCTCGCAATTATAATATGATTTAGTTTGTAAAGACTAACGTCTTCGTAGTTTTTTTTTAATCTTTGCGATAATAGCAGCTGACCCCATTTCGTTTTCTATAAAACTCGCGCGTGACCTCAATCCGGGCTCAAAAGGATCAAAGAGTCGATGAGGACGAAGGTGACTGTATCTGAGCAAAGGAAAGGAAGTATCTTTATAGGTACTTTGGGTTGAAGATGCTAAATCCCTCTCGAAATTATGGGTACTACAGGATATTATAAGGATTTGGAATTGTACCGGTTACTACTTATATGAAGGAGCAACATTTTCAACGGAAATCTGAACCACAATGATTTACATGAAAAATTCGGCTATATTAATAATTTTATAAAAATTCACATTTCTAGTTCTACGAAGTAGTTAGGTAGATAATGGGAAAGGAATACCTAAACCAACCTTAAAACAATTACAACATTATAATCTGCTTTTGAATATATGCTTTTGAATGAATTTGAAACTATTGTTTCAAAGACATGTAAAACCTAATTCACAAAAAAACAAGAATTCTTCAATAGTAGAACGATAATGTCAAATATTAATTCGAAGAGGTTACCTGAAAGCAATGAAGTGTCTGGCTGTCTTCAAAGTGGAAATTGGCATAGTAAGCTTCAGGCGAAAATAAAGACTCACATAAAATGTGTCATAAAAAAAAGATTTATTTCTTAGGATAAAATTATCACTTGAAAACGTCACATTTTTTAACTAAATATTAACATTAATAAAATTGCTGATAATCACAAAGCTGACCCCCCAAAGCAAGAAACTCAAGAGTTGCTGTTCTTGCGTAGGTGTTGGGTTACAATTTGTAAATCGACAAAACAAAGAAAAATAATTATACAGGCTGATTTGAATCCGTGTAATTCCCATTAACTGGTGACGCTACTCTTGATTAGAACAACTTTCCCCAAGGACCATAGTCGAGTTCGATCAAAAAAATTTCGATTAATACAAAGTAAACAATTCTGCAACCACCTTTAGTGTGAAAGTACAACAATTTTCGGTTGAATTCGGCTATGGAACCTGGTGGAAAATTGTTCGTAATCAGGAATGGAGTCACCAGCCGAAAATTGTTGGACTTCCATACTAAAGATGGTTTCAGAACGGTTTACTTTGTAATGGGTAATCGTATTTTTTTTGAACAAATTCGACTATGGTTGCTTGGGCATAGTTGTTCATAATCAAGAGTGGCGTCACCCAGTTAATTTAAATTCACCCTGCAGATAGTCAAGCCATTCAATTTAGTACCTAGCCAGATTATGGATGGCGGAGATTTCCGGTTCAACTGCTGTTCAGAGCGGATTGGTTAGTCGCTTTGGATATCATCGAGGAGCCCCACCCCTTCCCAGCACAATTTCCAATAATACAGGAAATGTCTGCCATACATCGTTATGTATGGCAGACATAATCTTCACCACCACCTTTAATAATCTGCCTACATGACATGTATACCAGCGAATGGAGTAGAGCTCGTTCTTCCAAACAGGGGGAACGCATTAATTCACAGTAATGACAGATTGACTAGAAGTTGTCGCTAAACCGGATAATTACGCCTTTGTTCCAACGTGTACATTCCTACTGCATGTTTATTCTCAGTGTTATTAATTTTGTATGTACGATAAAGTGTATATAACCTTTTCATTTCGCTACTGCATTTGGTAGCCCACATTAGCCTGTTATTTTCGATTGTGGTTGTTAGTTTCTTTATCACCACAGACAAAATTGCTAGCCCACAGGCACTTTACACTAGCTACATGGGTATAGTGATAAATAATAGACATACTGTTCGTGGAAACTATATCTGGATACAGTGGTCTACACAGGATATTCAATTTCAATGGAAAGTAAAACTCAATTTCTCTTTAACGAGAAGAAAAACTAAATTAATTTAATTTTCAATACAATACAAATACACTTTATTGCACAAAAGGAGAACATACATTTTACAAAGCACCATACTGAAAAGAGTACAATTAGGCGGCCTTATCACTAAGAGCGATCTCTTCCACGTAACCTTTGGGTGTAGGAGTATAACTTTATAGAACAGGCAGGTTGTGCAAAATGAAATACCTACATAATAAATTACTTATTTAATAAACAAAAACTAAAACCATACATTTATACATTATTTTCCTTTTTTATGGAAATTTAAAACTGTATGTTTTAGGTAAAATGACCCAGAAAAGTGAGAAGTGGAACATAGTGAGAAGGGGTAATTTTTGAGGCGGTATTTCTTACAGGACTAGAAGAACATATATGGTATAAGAAAAAGGCGGAATGTAGGGAAGTGTGGAAAGGACTCTACCGACAAGAACTTAAATTGAAGAGAGAAATTCTTACATAAGCACTGAAAAGATTATAGGTTTAATCGTTCCAGTAAATATCAGGGAAATCATCATTCACCGTATAGATATAGAACAATTAGATGCATAAATAGACACCCATGGCCCTATCACCCATCTTGGTCAAAGAAACGGCTGAATCGTTGAGAGACATGCTCGGTACTTGCGCGGGGCCCTTCCGAATAGCGCAATTTTTGACTTTCGATAAGTTATTTAGGCGACTTTTTTCATACGTTTTAGAGAATAGGAACTCTAAGTTTGTCTCAGTCTTGGGATCCTTTTATTAGCACGAGCCTTCTTCAGTGTGTCTTGTTGGAATAACTGTATAGCTTTTTTTTGCCCTTGACCTCAATCACACCTGATGTTAAGTGAAGATGAGGCCGAAGGTGGAAGCGTACTGACCCGGAAACCCAAATATTTGGGGAACTGGCTATCTTATCTCTGACAACCGGAACACAAAAATGCTATTAACATTACTGTTTGGCGGCAGATTTAGATAAGATGGTGGTAGCTAGCCAGGCGGACATTTAAAATGCCCTACCACCAACCAAACCGAGTACTAAACATCGAACCCGGGACCTCCGATTCGTAAACCCTATGTTGTTTATATTGAGTCACAGAGGTGGTACGGAGCTTATATTTATGTATGGAAATAAATGGAATTAACGCTATTAAAGGCTGCAGAAAACCAAAAGAACACTGGCCGAACCTCGGCCGGAACCTAGTAATAAATATAGGAAATTACAAAATAACATCGTGAAATTTAAAACAGCTTGTACAGAAACATCGACTTTGATGTTCAATCATCGCTCAGTTTCTTAGTAACATTAACGGTGTATTAAAATACGCACTTACACGATGATTATTTCAGCTGCACCGGAAAAAAAACATGGAACAATGAACTAAGATCCGACTGACGTTTATGTCAACAAAACGGTTTTAGATCTTTGATCGAATGCCAAAAGCAAACCGCTCGGATGTCAGTTTAATAGGTTACAGATGATATAAAAGATATGACTGCCACAGTTGTAAAACGAGTTATATCTTTGGCTCATAGAAAAAAAGGACAACCGCACAGGGTTTCTTTTTAAATCAATGGATCTTAGTTTGCAATTTTTGCCAAACCGCCTGGATGTCAGTTTAATAAGTCACAGATATATAAAGATTTGACTGCACGTTGTATAAAACGAAAAAAAAAAAGACCAGACCATTAGTTACTTAGATATCAGCCACAGGACGTCCACTGCTGAACATGGGCCTCCTCCATAGAATTTGGCCAATAGTAAGGCTTTTCAAATTCGACCAATGCAAAGGAGGTGGCGAAACTGTCCATTACCATTGAAATTAGACAATAAAGTAGTTAATGAGATCAATTGCTTCTCAGACCAGTAGCTATTTAGACCAGTAACTTAGATAAATTACTTCTTAGATCAGAAGTTACTTTGCCACTTAGACCAGTAGAATAGTTACTACTTAGACCAAAATCTACTTACATTAGTTGCCACCTAGACCAGTAAAATAGATACTACTTAGACCAGAAGCTACGTAGATCGTTACCACTTAGACCAATAACTACTTTGACCAGTAACTTCTTAAGTGAGTTACTAATTCGACCAGAATCTACTTAGATCAGTTGCCACATAGGCCAGTAGGATAGTTAAGTTACTAATTCAACCAGAATCTACTTAGATCAATTGCCACCTAGACCAGTAGCTACTTTGACTAGTAATTTTTTGGATCAGTTGCTACTTAGAGCAGTAACTACATACATCAGTGGCATTTTACATCAATGTAGTTGCTATAGTTTGAGACGATACTACTCGTCTTAACTAATACGTGATTGTCGTGCATCACAATAGTGGTTTCCGAAACGGAATTCCGAAGTAATGACAGCCCTGTGCCGAAACGCGAGATACGTGGAATTTAAATGGATTGTACGTAGACATTATTATTCATCGTGTATGTATATCCTTTTATTTATTTTGTACGAGTACTTCTGCAGTGAGACTTATACTCACTAAATACTTCTATGGCTACTTGATAAGCAAGTAAACCACTGTCATTTACTGTAGATAACTATTATAGTTAGCGTCCTTGTTGTTTTTATTCCCTTATTTTCAAATAGGAAGCTGTAAGTTCTCTTAAAAGCAAAAGCATATGATTAATAATTTTGTTAAAAGTAATAATAGATACTCTAAAATAGCCTCCTACTAGACAAAATTTAGTTATATGTGAAACGGGTTCATTCATAACTAGGTTCTTATAAATCAAAATTAATGTGACGTTAGTTATATTTGTAAAATTTATAAAAATGCGCTCTTGCCGGTGAGTAATCACCATCTGCGTCTATCATTTGTCCAAACTGTGATACGTATTAGCCTTGTCCTTTATTCGTTACATATAATTTTCCTTTCTGTCGTTCTACAATATTCATTATAAGATTGTATAAACTCCAACATCACTCTTCTCAGTGAAATGATTATCTTTCATTCAATAATGGAAAACTGTTTTCTTGTGCACTATAGACCTCAACCATACTGTTGTTAACTTACAATGAAGCCGAAAGTCGAATGGATAAGTCCGCCTTTGTACTTAATTTTAATTTAGGTAGAATAACTTTGTAAATTTTATAAAGTACAATAAAGTTAGGGATTTTGACTTTTCGATTTTGTTTGTAAACGACAAACAAACAAACAAAGTCGAAATGCGCTCACACGGAACCCCTGTCTTATTTGGTAGACTATCTTATCCTAAACAGCTGGAACAACATTGCTGTTTACCAGCAGACTTAGGCCTGTATTGATAAACCAATCTCAATACAAGTCTTGAGGCTGTATCAACCGAGATGCGTCTTAAGAAGTTGACGCTATCTCAAGCTCCGTGCTAATTTATAAACCAATCTTGAGGTCTACTCAGCTGAGGTCACTCGTCAAGTATTCGCCTCAGTGGCGAATTAATGACAGTCTTGTGTTTCGTTTATAAATACGCGCACCCCTCAAGTGAGTACTGCTTGAGTATGCACGTGCTTTTCAAGTCTCAAGTTCGGTTTATTAATCAACACGTTTACTTGAGAGCGGTCACAAGACTGTTCTCAATCTTGAGAATAGTTTATTAATACGAGCCTTAGATAATATGGCTGTCGGTAGCCAGGCAAAAATACTTACCACCAACTAAAACAACAGCTATACTGACATAATTTTGAAACACGATCCCATATTACCTGGTCTTTAACAAACCCTCCATGGTTAGTAACAAGCCATACATTCGTATATTGTAAAAATTTGATGTAGGTATATGGAGAGAAAAGATATGTAGATATTTGGGTACAATTGTAATTTGCGTAGTATCCGAGCAAACTAGAGACTTTACGACTTGGCATCGATTTTGTGTTAGCTGGCCTATTTAACATTATTTAAAACCAAAATTTACGAAAACTACACGTCATGCGGCATTGTATAAATGTCACAGGGATATTTGGACAAATCCCTAAATGAAACGATAAAATAATAACATAATTTTAACATATCACTAAACGGATCGAATGAGCATCGGTCTGTGGCACAGCGGTTAAGACTTGGTCTCCTAATTTAGGATTGCCGGACCGCGTTCGATTCCCAAACAAGCCATATTAAATTTAATTGAAATCCCTATGTGTATTTATCCGACTGCTCTTAAAACGGTAAAGGAAAACATCGTAAGGAAACACACAAAAGCGTGGTGGACTATGGCCCATATTCCGTCATATACGAGGGAAGCCAGTGGGATATTTACGGGCTGATGATGAAACGGATCTAGGGATTTTAACAAATCCCTAAACTAAATCGAATCGTTAATTGATCGAATTCCTACAAGATTTCAAGTGAAAAAGATTTGCCATGAGTCTAAAACACGATGCAAAGCAAACAGATGTGCCTGCAAGAAAAGTGAATTCCGTGTAACTCAGGATGCCACAAATCTGTGACGTGTATTTTTCTTAATTTAATATGTGATTTTTTTGTTGTTTAAACATTATTTTCAGATTTATCATTCGTTTGCATCAATAAATGATACGGTTAGTAGTGATTTTTGAAATCTATGTTCTAATACATCTAATTGAACTACCTATCTTATCAAATAAACATTAGAAATAACATATAAACTTTGTTTGTGTCATAAAAATTTCACGAAACCAGTTTTAGGATTTGATCAGATCCGTTTAGGGATACGTCAAAATTATGTTATTATCTTATCATTTCTTTTGACCAAATCCCTAATTGTGCCATATCCCTGCGACATAAATATATGTCAATATTTAGGATGTCATCTCAATCACATAGCAATCATCCGAAAGTAACCCTCTAGATGACGGTATCAAAATCTGTTGTGTAGTTTAGATCGACAAAGCGCACAAACAGACAGACGCGGATAGCGACATTGTTTTATACTATTTAAAGACGAGAGAAGAGATAGATGATGATGTACATACTAAATATACGAACAATGCATACAAAAATATACGAACATATAAGAGACGTTTAGTGTGTTCATGTGTGCATAACCAACCATATCATATTGAGCGTTCGGTAAGTCACATTATAGAACACCTACCGTTGGTATGCACGGGACACACGAAGCTAGTTTTTCAAGTGATGATACCAAGCTAGTGATACTAAGCTAGCAAAATATAGCTTCATTGTATCTTCCTTATTTAAACAATAAAGCGTATTTGATTGATTGATATTTTCAGGTAAATATATGAGCGTACGGTATACGTTAGCGTACGGTAACTGTTTATATTGTATCTTATTATTGTAGTCACTGTAATGATACTGACTTTAAACTTTCTAGGTGTAAACTGTCCTACATTAGTAAGAGGCTTGCTATTTTCGCTTGAAAAACTAACCTAGTGTGCCCCGAGCATTAGTGCTACTAAGATTTTGTGGCGGCAGCCCTATACCTAAGTTCCGTAAGTCGGAGCGTTCGAAATTTAAATGGATCGGGCTCTGTTATTGGATGCACATCGAAATGATTCTCTGTTAAGGAACGTGTAATGACCAGCGCGATGCCAAGTCATAAACATTCTGGCTTCCAACGTGCTCCACTGCAATGCAAATTACTGCGTTAGCCGGCCAATTTACAACATAAACTTTTAATAAAAACATGCACGAATATTACATTAGGAATGTGTTCTGTGTTGATAGAAAACATTTGGATGAAGTTTGAAACTATCCATCTTGTCGGTCAAGTTTTTATCACCCACTTTATAGATTTAATGCCGTGCAAAAGTTTCTTGTAAAATGTCAATTATTTTATTTGCACAAATTATTCCGCTGTTAATCCTTTGGGACCTTTAAAGGCAGGGTAAAGAACGGGGCACGTGCTTCAACTTCGACCACATCGTCACTTACCAAGTGTGAGATTGTGGTGGTATGTGTATCCAATCCAATTCATCAAACAAAAAATATATAGATACATTAAAAAATTTGAAAACCTCCGAGAAAATAAGCTATTTTGTCATCCAGATATATAAAACTATGTTAAAAGCTAAATATCTCAGAAACGGCTTAACGGAAAATTGTCTTTTATTTTATTTATTTATTTAAAATTTATAAGTATAATTCAACGTTAAAATATCTTTCGGGTATAAGGACCCGATTTGCATTCAAACTATTATCTACTTAAACTTTAAGCTGCTTTATTGTTACAGAACTCCTATGGTTCTCGGATAATTGAACGAATTGTTGAACAAACAGTAGTTTAAAAATGTAAAATGAAATGACTGATTTTGAAGTGCACCAGCGTTAAATTCGTCTTGATCTCCAGTGTCATAGGATACATGATATGGAAAAAATTCAACATGGCGCCCGCAAAATACAAAATGTACTGTTGGGTTACAAAATATTTAAGTAGTTATTGGCATTGACTTTTACTGATTTTCATCAAACATGGCTAAAACACGTACACTCACGCATACATGCACTCTCACGCATACACGCGCACACACGCACGCACGCATGCGTACGCACACGCAAGTTTTGCATGCTTTCGAAACAAAATCTATGTGAAGGGAGACATCATTGGAGACTAAACAAATTATCCGCGAACCAAAGGAGTTCTGTAACAATAAAGCAGCTTAAAGTTTAAGTAGATAACAGTTTGAATGCAAATCGGGTCATTATACCCGAAAGATATTTTAACGTTGAATTATACTTAACGGTTATGGGACAAGAAATGTTGAGACTTTGCATAATTTGAGGGTGATATACTTGTAATCTTTGTTTGAAATAATTTTAATGTATCGGATATATCGGCATCAGCAGAGGGAAGGGCACATAGCACGTTGGATCCATTAGATAGACTAAAAAACATTAATTCACTGCACTTACTCACATATATTTTGGTAATGGTTTACATTTGGTATAATAGTCGACGACCTGTTTGGAGTAGTAGTTACAAACTCTCAATGCTATAACAAAAGGTCGCGGTTTCGAATCCCGCTAGGGGCAAATGTTTGTATGATGAATACAGACATGCGCTCCCGAGTTATGGATGTTTTGAATTTATATATGCATTTATTTACAAAAAAAAATGTATTTGTGTAGTTTATCAACCATCTGGTATCCATAATACAAGCCTAGTTGCTTAGTGTGGAACTAGATGGTGCTGTGTGTATGTGCAAAATATATTTTTTTATTTATGGTTCTAACTTAGCGCAATTGGTGTCGCTGCGTTCACATTCCCAGTAGCGTCGCACTAGTGGTAGTGTTAAGGTCCCGTCTACTGCACGGTAGGGGCTCAAGCTAGTTTTTTTTATATACAACGAGTTAGCACTTCACCTCAATCAAACCTGATGTTAAGTGAAGATGAGGCCGAAGGTAGAAGCGTACTGACCCGGAAACCCCATCTTATTTGAGGCTAAAACCCCAGCTTTGGGAGGAGAAGAGGACAAGGGCGGATCCAGCCTTCGAGTTAGGAGGCCAACCATCATACTTACTAAGTAAACATTGGTAAATAAAACAGAAAAATTAAAATTATAAATAAATTAGAGCGTCGGTGGCTCAGCGGTTAACAGGCGGTCTTCCAATTTAGGAGGTCCGGGTTCGATTCAGGCAGGCCAATGTACCAATGCGTTTTTAAATTTAATTTAATTACTTATGTGCATTTATCCCACTGCTCTTAAACGGTGAAGGAAAACATCGTGAGAAAACCAGCATGCCTGAGATATAAAAATTCAAAGACATGTGAAGTAACCAACCCGCATTGGGCCAGCGTGGTGGACTATGGCCCATACACCCGCATATACGAGGGAAGGCCTATATTTGTGCAGTGGGATGTTTACGAGACGATGATGGTGAAATAGAAAATTTTGAAAAATGACCCCTATGACCTCCTGGATGCGCCATTGACGGAGGAATGCTGTTAACTTTTAAAATGGGAAGAGAAAATTGTCGAGTTACGAGAAGCTAAACTCGAATAAAGGAAAAAACGGATGCGCCTGTCAATTATCCCTTTCAGGCCGGATGGTGTGTACCTATTTGTGTACATTTATAGTGTATATGTTCCTTACAATGGACACTATGTCCCATGGAAAGTTAACAAAGGGTTAACGTTCGTTTTTACATTATAATTGGGACTTCATCTGGTTAGGGTGTATCGCTTGACATGGTAGAAACCATAATTGATCCCTCGATCACTCGATTATTCCTAAGCTATGTGCACTTTTATAATAAAGTTCCGGTAGACATTCGAAATTTGCTTTTAAATTAATTTAAAACCACCATTATACGGGAAGCTATGTGCAAAACGCTATTACAAAATGTCTCATTAGTTAGACGATAAGAATGCATACAAACAGCTCGGCGAAATCAGTTTAACTATTCTTTGTTTTGTCGAATTATAAATCGTAATAATAATTATATTTAAAAACAGCAACCCGTGAGTGTCTTGTTTGTTTCACTGTGGGGTGACAATAAAAAAAATATTTGGGGACACTTTCGTCAATCATCTAGTCCCAAACTAACCAAAGCTTGTGCTATGGATACTAGATAACGGATAAACATACATAATCGACGACCTGTTTGGTGTAGTGGTTAGCAACTCTGACCACTATACCAAAAGGTTGCGGGTTCGAATCCCGCTAGGGGCATATGTTTGTGTGATGAATACGGTCATGTGTACTCGAGTAATGGATGTTTTTGTTTATAATAAGTATTTATTTACAAAAAATACATTTATGTAGTATATCAACCATCTGGTATCCACAACACAAGCCTATAGTTGCTTACTGTGGAACTAGATGGCGCTATGTGTACGTCTAAGGATGTTTGTTTTATTTATTTATCATTTTTTTATAATTACTTCTATAAACATCCATGACACGGGAACACAAACATTTACCCCTCACGGGCTTCGAACCCGCAACCGTTGGTTTCGCTGACAGGGTCACTATCAACTACGCCAATCGGTTGTGAAAATTATTTAAATTAGATATAACGATTGCCGTTAAAAATTTTCCCGTTTTTTATTGGAAAATAAAATAACAATTGCATGGCATGCCCGTGCCATGCAACGCCATGACCATGGTGAAACCACTCGTGCTTAGTATTCCAATTCTTGTACATACAAGACGCATTGGAATTCAAAACCTGATATTGGGCAATTTACTAACAAACTTTGACATAGAACTCCCAGCTTGAGGTAACGTAATTGGGTATTTCTCTGGCTTTATACAATATTACGTTAAAGTGCTTTCGATTTCATTCCAAATTTATATATAACATTAAAGCTATATGTTCTTTTGCTACGTTGAAATAGTCTAATTATGAATTTCGATTCACGGTATTTTTGAATGAAATGTAGATACATAGGTAGTGTACATATGTAACGTCACGAACTTCATCCCAAGTTGGGTGGTCAGACATATCCCAAATAGAGTTTGTGTTCCAAACATTAATCTTTATAACTCCAAACCACGGTTCATGTTTCGAAATATACAGAAATGCACACGTGACAGGGGTAAGCCCATCGTCGTTAAAACGTGCAAAGCCATAGAAGTTTTTTGGAGGAAAGTAAGTTTGATAACCGCCTTTCAAGACACCCGAGGGGAAGAGACTGGTTGGTTCTATTTTTTTTTTGAATCGAAACGAATTCAAATATCACATGAAAACATTTGATTGGTGATCAAGTATGACAAGGTGAGGCAAAGGGATATCGATAGGCGACGGTGCTGCCACTCTCATCATCATTTTCCTGCCCTGGGGTTCTATTACATAAATCGTTATCGGTTACGTTCTAACAGTTGATTGGTTGGCACATCGCTTGCTCAGCAATTTGACGGTTTCTCATTGGTCAATGTAATTGATGACGACACCGATGATGTTACATAATCTAAGAACTGATCCCACTCTAGGTGGGGTCGGTACAATACGTCTTCCTCTTCCACTCTCCTCTATCAGCCGTCATCTCCGTACTCACCCCTTTCACATACATAATATCATTCCTCACGCAGTCCCACACCTTCTTCAGTCTTCCTCTATTATCCTGTATCCTGTATGCCCCTCCACATTAATACTTAGCACTCTTTTCGTTACGTGCCTTTCATCTCTCCTCATAATGTGCCCAACCATGCTCGCCACCTATTACTCCTCAACTTTTCTGTTAAATAATTATATATCCATAAAAAGCCCTAACAGGGATAAACAATGATATCAACCTGTAGTTGATTTAGATCCCGATATATTAAAGTACTGCAAAAAGTTTTGCGTTGCTCAGATAACCTAATCGAGATCTAAACCAACATTTAAATCCAAATATAGATGTTTTTTGATGGAAAAGCAGAAGATTGGTATTCCGGACCGCTACCTTTCCACTGTCTTCCTATCATGAGAATGAGAAAGAAGATCATGAAATTCCTATGAAGCAGTAGGGGGCTGTGGATTGGATCCATAGCTTGGGCATCACATATCGAAATAGTTTATTATAATTATAACGTGTATAGAATATGAAATCGAAAATTGCAATAATTTCTTAATTTTTCATTAATAATCAATTTATTCTATAATAATAACAAATTTGGTTCAATAACTTAATTAGGTATATTTTATTAATTGAATCCAATATGTTACGGGAATAATCTTACACAATATTCATTGACCAATAACGTTAGTTTTTAATTGGATAACACCAAACACATTTCACAATTCAATTTGTCCCAGACCAACCCTCAGGTTTCAGCAGAATACCAGTATTTTGCCCGCTTCGGGCAAATCCATACACTGAGCTGTAGCCTTTTTGTATACTGCGGCACACACATAATATTTGTTTGTTTCTGTACTTGTGTTTTATTGTTTTAGTTGTATTTTTCATATGTAAAATTTGTTATGTCTGTGTACATGGATGCACATAAATGCTTATCTATCTATCTATCTAATCAAATCAAAAATGCATTATTTTCTAGGTAGGTAAAATAGTCAGATTTTACATTTTTAAAGCTACTGCTTGTTCAAAGGGCAATTTTACCCTGAGAAGAACAAGCAAGAAACTCGAGAGGTTGCTCTTTAAAAAAAAGTTTTTATATTACAAAATTTTAATTATTATTTTTCCACCTTCGACCTCATCTTCCCTTAACATCAGGTGTCATTGAGGTGAAGTACCAACCCGTGGTGCATAAAAAAAACGTTAATGCCGTCGATAAGAAATCATTATGCGAACTACACCACTGAGGGTATCGTTTACGGAGTAGTTTTATAATAGCATTTTGTATATAGTTTCTGTTCCAAGTCCCTAATTTAATTTCAGCGCAGCGCTGGACCTTGTATGCAATCCACCAAACGTCGTGCAGACAGAAGGGCTATGAATCCAGCTGTATCCTCTCGTGTGAGGAAGATACATCACGTCATGGCTTATTAATAACAGCTACACTGTCTAGCTATTACATTACACGATTTATCGCTGAAATCCTTCTAAGGGGAGATTTTGAGCCATTTCTGTTTCATACAGTACTCGTCCTAGTTAGCTAAATACGGAGAATAATAATAGTACATTATTGCAAAGGCCGGGAAATAGGCAATTGCCATTTCCGCCGAGGCATACATAGTGCTTTTCTCAAAAGAATGCAGGGAAATAATAAATATTTAAATAACAAATCGAGACGAATTTTCAGCTTTGCCGCCGATTTTCTATATATCATCTGTGCCGAAAGGCAAACGCATTTACGCATACAGCCATCGAGAACGCAATTTGCACTAAACAAAGAGATTTTGGTATGCCAATAATGATAAAAGAGATCCAATCAAAGAGTATATAATAACCCCAGCACGCCGTTTCATACAACATTGCTGGAGCGTTGTAATGTTCCAAATTCAAAAAATGCTCCTGCAATGGATTTATTTTTCGCTGTCCGTAAATTAGATACTTCGCGTGTTCTTTTTTCGAAAGTAATGACAATATTTCCATGTATGTGTGAGAAAATAAATATATCGATATTCTACTTTTATACCGCAGTCTCGGAAACTTTTTTGTGGGCATAAATTAGAGTTGATTTACTTCTGGAATGATGTACAATACCTAGACTTATTAGATTACATAACATATATATACAAATGTATATAACATTGCGTTTACGATTCGGAGGTCGCGGGTTCGATCCCCAGCGGGGTACCTACAGGTTTAAGTACTTGGTTTGGTAGGTAGGGCATTTTAAATGTCCGCCTGGCTGGCCATCTTATCTAAATCTGCCGCCAAGCAGCAATGTTAATAGCATTGTTGTGTTCCGGTTGTCAGAGATAAGATAGCCAGTCCTCCAAATGTGTTGGGGTTTCCGGGTCAGTACGCTTACACCTTCGACCTCATCTTCACTTAACATCAGGTGTGATTGACGTCAAGTACCAACCCGTTGTGCATGAAAAAAAAAATATACATAACATGAACATTTATTCTAAACATTAACTTTAATGTTTGAAACAACATCCACGGTTCACCTTCAAATAATCAGAAACATAATAAGAATCTTTAGTTGGCATAAGTTTGGTATTAGTTTTCTGAATAAGAATTTGTAATAATAATAATAAATATAATAAGTGACGGGGGGGGCCGACCCCATCGCCGTTAGAACGTGCAAGTCTCTAAATGATTTTTGGTGGAGACCCCTTTTACGACACAGGATTGTCATTTTAATAATAAACACCTTTTATTTCAGATAGTTTACAAGTCCATATATTCAAATTAAATTGAAAAATACAATTACAAAATATATCAATTAAAATGTAAATTACTCTAGTTTTGTCATAAATTGCTATGTGTGTAAATAAAAATTTTAAAAATTGACACAGCGGTCATTCGCGTTCATTTTCATTTCAAGTCTATACACGCTTTTTTGATGTAAAGTCCCTTAGTCACCTATTACGATAGCCACGGGAAGCATGGGTTGGTTCTATCTTTTACCGTGCCGAAATCACACGGCACTGCGAGGACTTTAAAACCCGCCTAATTTACGTAATTACGTAATAGGTAAGTAATCTCTCTTGTTTTTTCATAAAAAGTTTTGTTAAAGTTATCAAAAATCCCTGTAAAATTTCAATTGAATCTAATTGTCTAGTCCTAAACTAAACGAAGCTTGTTGGTACTATAGATACTAAATATATAACGGAACGGATAGGTTTTCTTTATGAACAACGGGTTAGCACTTGACCTCAAGCACATTAAGTGAAGATGAGGCTGAAGGTGGAAGTGTACTGACCCCTAGACCCCATCTTATTTGGGGGAATGGCAATCTTATCGCTGACAACGGGAACACAACAATGCTATTAACATTACTGTTTATGTAAACATCCATGAGTCTGAATAAATACCCCTCGCGGGATTTGAACACGCAACCGTTGGTTTAGCAGGCAGTCTCTATTAATACCAATCGGTCGTACAATTCAAACGAAATTAGATCATATATCTACGTAATAAAATCTAATTATACAAATCAATTGAAACTTTTAAAGAAACTCAATTCTACACAGCCACGAATAAGAACTAGCCAGTAAATTGTCAGTAGAAATCCTGGAAGCCGCACCAGACGGAATATCTGAAAACAAATCAACAACTCTGCACAAGGCAGCTTCAACTGCGTCACGTTAATTGATCAGAAGCTCCAGTTTCTAACAACTGTACGAAATTTCTCTTTGGAAGTGCAGCGAGATTGGGTCTTAAATTGGCGAACGAGTCATGGGAATCCAGATATAACTTATAATTAATTAATCATAGATTGAAAATTTATTGGAAAACGAATATTATTCACGCACATGTGACGATCTTTATCCCAAATGACGTGGTCAGAGATAGTCCAAAAAATCTTTGGAACGTGAAAATTAGATAGATAGTTGAAATTGTCAAGGTCAAAGTTGCTTTATTTTATATGTACACGGGATATGCTTAAAATAGTCAATTTAACATTTTTTAAGTTATTAATTACTTGTTCAAAATGCAATGTTCCTTTGTGCATATAAGTATACACAAATACATTGAACAAAAATAGAACAGAAATTAGAATATAGTAAAGGCGAGCTTATCTCTGTAAGAGATTTCTTCCAGCATCACTCGGTAGAGAAAACCAATTGAAAGGTTTTTATTGCGGACATAGAGCGATACTTACAAATATAGTACAATACATTAACAAAACATCACTGTTATAGGAACACAATTGATAAAAGATTATGATATAAGAAACCGTTTGATTATAGGACGACCTTAATAAATAGTAGAATAATTCCTCTGAGAAGAACAAGGAAGAAATTCGAGGGGTTGCTCTTTTTTAAAAATAGGGCTTTATATTAAAAAAAGGCACGATAATATTTCATTATTAATTATCAAACAGCCTGGCATGCGAACGAGCTGGTTCACTTTCACGGTTGATTATCATCCAAATAGTAGTAAATAGTAAAATCGTATATAGTTAATATACATAACATTCGCACTAAGAAGTTCGATTTTTCATTCATCATCCGAACAGCCAAGGTATGGAACACCCTTCCGGCGTCAGTCTTTCCTGAATCCTACAACCATGGGATCTTCAAGAGCAGAGTGAATAGGCATTTACTGGGATCGCGTGCTTCATCTTCGACCACATCGTCACTTTCCATCAGGTTGTGGTCAAACGCGAATCCAGTCAATCATAAAAAAAAAGTCTGATATTATTTAATATGCTTTCTTAATAAGTTTCTGTTTTTAAAATTTATTGAAAGGAAGATTTTGTACATGAATGAATTAGTGATTTTGCGGGGTCTGCTTACACCCGCAAGTTTATCTTTATAATTAGCTTTTAGGCTTCTCGAGTGCAGGTCAAAGGATTTTTCTTTCGTTCTGGATTAAAAACAAATCTTAATTTATCCATTAAGGATGCTATATACCCTCGTAACGACTACAAACATCAAAGTGCCATAAATTTTATTTCGAACCCAATGGTTGTTTACAAAATAGATCTATGCATTTACGAGTATAAAACAATAATCGTTGGGAAAAAAACAATTTTTGCTGCCGACAATATAAACTCAGAAAGAATGCCAGCAAAAGTTGGGCCGCTAAAAGTTAAATGGAAAAGTTTAGCACTCAAATTGACAGGCCCGACAAAATCGGGTTTGTCGGACAAGTCCGCACAGTGCAGTGTTGCCACGGTAGGATGCTGCGAAAGTTCATAAATTTAAGAGATTCCCAAAGAATTTTGCAGACAGAAGGGGGTCCTAGGTTTCAGGATACATAAATATCCCAAGTAATATTATAAATGCGAAAGTTTGTCTGTATAAATGAAAAAGCCTGGACGAATTTGGATGAAAATTGGTGGGCAGAGATTAGAACCTGGATAAATGTATAGGCTATTTTTGCTGAAGTCGCGGGCGGAAAGCTAGAGTTATATAAAATTTCAATACACACTCACATTGCCTTTGAGCGGACTGTCTTATCAAATATGGACACCTGTGATAAGCCAGTTCGCAGACTTATACATAGCACTATGATATGGAGCTGGTTTTGTAAAAGATTTGTAGAAAGTTAATAGCATAAATGAACATCCATTGAATCTACAGCCCAAACTGCGGCCAAAAAGCTAGGCATTCTCAACAAGGTCAAGCGATACTTCACACCTGGACAGCTTCTTACCTTATACAAAGCGCAAGTCCGATCCGGTATGGAGTATTGCTGCCACCTGTGGGATGGATCTGCTAAGTATCAGCTTGCCGCTTTAGATTCAGTGGAACGCAGAGCCAAGCGATTGATAGGCAACAAAGAGTTGGTAGAATCCCATCTATACAGACTTGAACACCGACGGAAAGTCGCATGCATGAGTTGATCCCGCCATCCCCGTTCTTACATCGAAATTCAAGACGTACCGCAGGATATCACCCGCACTTAGTTGACGTGCCATTTATAAGGACCAAGCGTTTTAGGTCTTCGTTTCTCATGCGCACGGCTAAGGAGTGGAACGCATTGCCTCCGTCCTTGTTTCCAATCGCATATAACCCGCAGCTCTTTAAAGTCAGGTTAAATAGGCATCTTTTGGGAAAGCTCGTTCCATCGTAGACCTTATCTCGACATTAGTCCAGATTAAGGTCCAGAGCGATCCCATTCTAATTAAAAAAAAAAAAAAAAAAAACAGTAAAAATAACTTTTTATAACTAAAGCGCAAGGGAGAAAAATACTATTTTATAGCAACGTCACAAGTAAGTAAGAGAAAACCAACACAACGCCCGTATTAGCTCGTGTTGAATGACAGGTGTCGTCACAAGTTGTCATGCGTAGTACGAACTGTCGCTGCATATTCTGTTAGGTATTTTGATAGTTTTTGACAAATCAAAAATCGCCATGCGTCAATAAGCGCATTGTTCGTCAATACCTAGTGCGTCACAAGCAGTGGCGTTCCCTCCATACAGACAAAACTGTACTACCTTAGATAATTGCCTTATTAATTGCATTAGCCTGGCTAGCTACGACCATCTTATCTAAATCTGCCGCCGAACAGCAATGTGCCGGTTGTCAGATATAATAGCCAGTCCCCCAAATAGATGTGGTTTCCGGGTCCGTACACTTCCAACTTCGGTCTGATTTTCACTTAACATCATTTGTGACATGACAAAAAAAAATTGTACACGTTCCTCGAAATATATTGTCAAGACAGCTGTTTCATACTGATGAGAACAGAAATATTCTGATCAGTTGCGAAGGTTGGTATAAGAGTAAGTTATTATTGTGGTTGTATTTATTCCCATTTATTAGCAAATTGTTGTCATTCTGACCACCTTGTTATAAAACGCTGGACACGACACTCGTCACAAGGTAACTCTTTGCCCTAGTCTAAATGTTAGATACTTAGTTATTTTCACTTCTCATGTCACATGAATTTCACATCACATCTGGCAACACATATGACTTAGTCCGTTAACCGAATAAGGTTAATTATGGTACCGAGTCTGCAGAATTTAAACGATCGAAGCGTAAAACAATTTATGGATCAAGTGTTTATGCTTTTCCTAGTAAAGTGATGCTATATAAATAATTCAAATTAGCGTCTTATTCAATTATTAATAGTTGTACCGCCAAAAATTCGGCAAACAAACGACTTCAGTAAGTTCTCTCAAGATATCTGACGGTAATTGCTATGAAACAAAAAAACCATCATCAAAATCTATTAGTAATTCACAAAGTTTTCGCGTGACAAACACAAAAAGTACAGTCGAATTAAAACATCCTCTTTCTTTGAAGGCGGTTTGATACTTTCTGAATGCGAATGATTGACTTGTTACTGAAAATACCAAAAAAACTATATGTATGCGTATAATATTTGAGGAGTTTTTCAATTCCTTATGGATGCCGTCTATCCTAATTGATAAAAATGAGACCAATCTCGAAATTATATATTTCTAATAAAAAAATCCAAATCGGTTTGCAACAAATTAAAAAAAAATACAACCGAGTTGATAACGAGTATGGATAGGAGAGTAGGCTATGAAGACGATGGATGAAAGAAAATTTTATGGATGGATATGACGGTTGGATAATTATTTTTTTTTAAATTTTGTTTAAAGACCTTGTTCATTAACTTGAGCATGTCGGTCTGTATAGACATTTACCATATAGATACTAAACGTTATGATTATTAATAGCTAATGACAGTAGCCTGTAAAGTATCCTCGCTTCACTCGAGTAGGGTGAAGCCAGAATGGTATAACAGGCGCCTACATTATTAAGCACAGATAGCCTCCCATAATCATTGAGCTTCTAAGAGCTTCTGTCCGGTCACACTCCGTCAACACATGCATCACATCCTCTACATCACATTCTGTGCAATTGGGTGATGACGTCTTTCCCATTAGGGATGGATAAAATAAGGAACGAGTATGTAAGAAGGAATTTAAAGTGGCACTCAATGACAAAAAAGATGAAAGGGAATCGTTTGGCTCGATATGGGCATGTTAGGAGAAGGGATGAAACGCATGTTAAGAGAGTGATGAATATGGATGTCGATGGTTGGAAAGAAAGAGGAAGACCACGGAAAAGATGGATGGAATGTGTGAGGGGTGACATGAACGAAAATGATGTAACGGCTGACAAAGAAGATTGGAAGAAAAAAACGTACTGCGTCGACTGAAATAAATTGAGACCAGGGCATGATGATGATGACGACCTCCTCCGTTCTTTTAATTCGCTTAAAAACTCTGATACACTTCTTTTCACTTGTACATTTGGACACAGATCTTTATAGGTCTGCATAACACAAATTCAGTTGTCTAAGGAAATCATGAACGTTTTTCGATAAGTTTCTATTTAGTTACAGCAATTAAAGAGATATGTTTGCTGAGACGACTTAATTTGAGTTATACAGGCCTGTAAAGGTTTAGCTGTTTCCGACTGTACATAAACCACAGACATATCAACACCTTCCAAAAGTCCACTATCTGGAGAGCCTTCCTTGGGAGGATTTGTCCTAACAGCCGCACTACAATCAATTCTTAAAAAAAAAATATATTTGAAAGAACAAAATGCCGTTTAGTCATACAGCATTTTCTTGAATTTCTTATGTTCTTTCAATCTTAACAATGATATTGCAAAAAGCTGGTATCAGGAACTTGGTACAAACATTAAAGTCTAATCGGTGATTAAGAGATAAGATAAGTAAGAAGTAAGTCAGAAGAAGAAGTAAGTTGTCAGAGATAAGATAGCCAGTCCCCTAAATGTGTTGGGGTTTCCGGGTCAGTACGCTGCCACCTTCGACCTCATCTTCACTTAACATCAGGTGTGATTGAGGTCAAGTACGAACCTGTCGTGCATAAAAAAAAATAACTGATGGACGGACGAAATATCTCTGCTTTACCTGTTTTCACTTTTACTCTAAATAATAAAAAAGATCCATATTAAAAAGACAATTATTAAAAACAAGCATTTAATACTCTATCATGATTATCACATATTATTCTAGTACAAAGACGAGTAACATAAAGCCCATTAAAGAGTTCCAGTGGATCTTCTGGCTTCAGATCCTCATCTTGTGTAATGGAAAGAAAGTACTCATGGCAAAAAACAAACTGGCTCAAATTCCACTCTCTTGCCATTTGCCAACAGGGAGTTCCAGTGCCAACATCCCGGCTCCATCATCAGATCAGCTCGATGATACCACAATATTGCATTGCCATAGATCCTATATAAATATGCCAAACTTTCAGCTCAATCAGATACCAGCAAGTGGTTGAGAAATGGTTTGCAAATTTTGAAACCGACAACTTACATACGGACATTGCAAGCTAAATTAAACTTGTAAAATGATTGCATTGAAATCTTGAGCAAAGCTGCTGTTTGCACCAAAGATTTAATTCCGTAAACAAAGAATAGGTAATAAAAAGAGTCCTAATACTTAAAGCAGAGCCGGGGGAAGTGAAAGTTTTATCCGCACTCGGGGAGCAATCAAGACTGAAAAAAAAGTAATTGTGCAATTAAAAATGAAATTTTATATTCGCCCTGAGTAAATTGCGTTAATGACTTTCTGTGTTTAACCCCAGCGCAAAAGGAGAACAACTTGTTTAGTACAGAATAGTGTCTTATGTTGTTTTAGTACAGGCTTTGCCGCGTTTGTTTTTTTCCTGACTGCCCTCTTCCTGGAGAGGAATGTAGGAGGAATTCCTGCAAGTTGATTTCTATGTTACTTCCTGTAGCCGATTGAATATATTCGTCTTGATCCCTAAAGTGTCATAAAAAAATTTCATGGTAAAAAATCTAAATGTTAATAGCATTGTTGTGTTCCGGTTGCCAAGATACGATAGCCAGTCCCCCAAATAAAATGAGATTTCCGGGTCGAACTTCCTCCTTCGGCCTCATCTTCACTTAACATCAGGTGTGATTGAGGTCAAGTGATAACCCGTTGTGCATATAAAAAACGTAATTACATATACATACACTTACAAAACATTACCCTCTTTTCTGAAGCAGTCGAGTAAAAAAGCGAAACGCCTACAATTTGAGTTCTGCAGCGCAACGGTATTTTTCGATGATAGGTTCCGTATTTTTTTTATAAACAAAATTGTTCTTTGGAATACTTTGGGACTTCCAGGATCACATGTTCAATTTATCGGAACTAATAACTTAGGCTGTCCATGTACAAATCCCAGGCAACTTTTCTGCTAAATAAATGTAAATACAATAGATTCAGACGTGTAGCTGTGAAGAGATCACCTTTTTGTGCAGGTGCAGTCGTCAATCTTATGCCAAACTATAAGCAGATTTGTACAGAGTTTTCTTCAGAGAGATAACGTTTTCCTTCACTGTAATCACGGTATTCAGTCGCATAGATACCTGATTGCCAATTTCTTAAGCCGTCTTCGATAGGTTTTGTTAGTTTGGATTTATACTGGTTTTATAGTGTTCTGCGGTTTTATACCATCAAATCTAAAAACCCCTGACTAGAAATGGACTACGTACATAAGACTTGTTTGTATTATTAAAACCAAACGAGGTGTTTAAGATGATCATTATGTCATAAATAGGTGGAATGATTAAGTGCTCTCGTTAGCAAGCTGGATTAACAAATTGGCGCGAATCCAACTAGCACCTGAGTGGCTGCAATATGGAGCTTGATGAGACTTTTGGTTTTCAAATATTCTAGACATTTTATGACCTAAAATTAAATAAAAAGAAAGAATTTAATTGGGAGCAGGATTTCATTACGCGAAGGTAATGTTTTTCGAGTTTTGCATTGTATATTCTATGTTACCTTCTGTAACCTAAACGACTTGACCGATTTTGAAGTGCATGGTGTCTTTCTATTCGATTTGATCCCTAGAGAGTTATAGGATACAGTTAATGGTAAAAACACCAAATACGCGGTTGGATTTTTTGGTTTTTAAATTTTTAAATAGTTATTTTAGTAAGTAATTTAGCTCATTTGGGCATCTATGTGCAATTTGGAAAATTCTTTGCATATATATGCCCAAATGATCTATATACATGAGAATACGCGCGAAAGAAATCCTGTAATCAGTACTGTGGGGTCAAGGTGATAATGAGACACTGTGAAAAAATATTAAGCCTAACTTCTTAAATTAAATAACGCTAGATTTTATGGTATCATCCCATAAGAGACACCGTATAGTGATCAGGTAATTTTTGCGTGTTAGCAACACGAACTGCGTCGAGGGCTTAAATGGAATACAGTATTTTTTTTTTTACTGTTAGCTATGAAACAACATTTATTAAGTGTGTACATGAAACAGCAAATTTATAAAACACAATTAAAAATACCTATATCTTATAGAAAAAATACGCCGTCCAACTCGCTTCCGTGAGGCATAGTATCTAGTACGCTAGCGCTATTGCTCCGCTAAATGCATAAGCTCAGCTGCTGAACAAAGTAGGCACCAGCTCTCACATCTCCAGAGGCGTGGACCAGTCTAACGGATAAATCCTTTACAAATTGTTTCGTGTCGAAAGACCACGGGCCCAATGTCTCCACTGCAAGCGCCGCAAACTCGTGGTTTATAGAGATTGACGCATATTTACGGCGCTTGTTACTTTGAGTTTGTTCAGCCGCGGTTCCAGCTCTTTGCGCAGTTCCATGTATATGGGGCGGTGCCAAAGTATCAAGGTGCAAATACATTAAATTATATAAGTAACACTATTATAAAAATACTAGTGCATGTATGAATGTGCTGTCATTACATTGTTTTTTTTTTAGGAGACCAGTAGTTTTTATTGTTTGCAAAACCAATGTGCGAGAAAATAACAAAAGTGTTGCCAACTGCATCGTTACGGTGTGACAGATGGGCGGCGCATTTCATCGTACAGTGGATGGCGCATCTGACAGTTCGGTCATACATCATGGAGAACAACGGCACCTGCAGAAATAGACCGAGCTGGGTCAAATGACGACTAAAACTGTCGCGTTGCGAAGTAATTGCTTTATACTTTATGATGTATTTGACATAATATTAATATATGTAAGAAAAAATCTAGTATCGTTTAAGAAGAAGTTTTAACCGCCTCCGTGGCTCAATGTAAACAACATTGGGTTTACGATTCGGAGATCGCAGGACATTAGATGCCAGGTAGTAGCGATGGCCGAAGATTTTAAAGAGATCGGTGGTTGTAACAGTGTCTTGGCATGTCCGCTATCGGATACTGCCAAGATACTGTACAAGATGGTGCAGACAGGTATAAACAGACGACAATGATCGGCTGTCTATATCTTCTTGCTTCCGATAGTTGAAGGTCTAGTATCAGCTGTAGGGAAAAAAAAAACATTGCTGCTTGGCGGCAAATTTAGATAAGATGATGGTAGCTAGCCAGGCGGACGTTTAAAATGCCCTACCACTAACCAAACCGAGTACTTAAACATGTACCCCGCTGGGGATCGAACCCGCGACCTCCGATTCATACACCCAATGTTGTTTACATTGAGCCACGGAAGCGGTTGAAATATTATTTCTGTATATGTCGAAAGGTGAACCGTTGACGTTATTTCAAGGATTAAACTTTTAATGTTTGGAATATCCGAAACCTTGTTTGGGATATCTCTGACCACCCCATTTGGGATGAAGTCGTGACATTAAAAAACAAAATTTCTATTGGGAATACTTTGGATCACATGTTATACGAAAGTACGCTTTTTAAACGAAATACATATTAGTAAATATTACATAACATATAACCAATACTGGTACCATCCCACTAATTATTTATTTACTTCCAAAGTTCTGTTTTAAGCTGAACATCACTTTCCACTTGAGGCACTGGCAGAATTATCAGTGTTGTAAGCGCGTTCAGCGTTTGCAGCGTTAGCTGAGCCAGCAAGCCCTAAGATTTCTTCCTGTATAATAATAATTACATTTATGGTTCTGTACAATGTATTGTGGCACTGAATAAAAAGTTTCTATGTCTATATGGATTTGGACTAATAAATTAGAATTAGGACCTAATTAATAAACATTCCAAAAATAATTTCGTTTCCTAACCAGATCCAATAGGATTTTAACCCGAGCTCGGCTTTGGTCGTACCACCAACTTTACGCAGGTAAGTCATTAAAAAGCAAACTCGATTGGAAGCCCTTGCGGGGTGGAGGGTTATTTCTATTTACCGGCTACGCGAACTGAGATTCTCTCGTTTTTTTTTCCATAAAGTATATTCCAGTTACTTCCCTAACAAACTTTCAAAGTGTCCTTATTGAATTTTCTCAAGTTTTGATAGGTTTTTCCGTCGATTCCTCCTTTGTCGCTTTTCGTAGGGAAGTTTGTGATCGTCCAGTAATTTAGTAGATAGCACCGGTAGTGATAGTCCAGTAATAATACGCAATTTTTGTAGTGTAACTTCCTATAATTTTAAAGTCCCTGATTTTTAGTAATCAGTAATCAATTAAGAATGTTTTCTAACAATTCTGTAGCTTGCTTTAAGTATAGTATAGGTATTTAGTTATAAAACTTACAGTGGTGTCGATTCGGATGTACAGACGGATCTCCCTAAAAGTATTATATGGACTGTATGGACCGATGTACTCTAGCACCATCTATTAGAAAGTATTCATACAATATCAACACTCAAACCAAATCCATAATAATATGTCACATATAAATGAGTAAGAAAATTTCGTCAGCTCTGCTAATTGATATCGTGGTCTAGTGGCAAGCGACACGAGTGCTTAGGTAACGTCTTTCGAAAAGACACGGTTTTCGAATCCGGCTAAGACAATTTTTATTCGATTTTTTTCTATTTGGAATTTTTTTTTCTTTTTATGAAGCAAAATAAACCGTAAACACTTCATTAAAATAATAAAAAGGTAAGGAAAATAAGAAAAGTAAAAATTTTTGGAGGTAACACTTTAGCCCATGTGATACTTTTAGGATGATTCGTCTGTACATAAACTAAATTAAAACCAGTTTTAAAGTAGTCCTGTCTCTTTCTCCCAGGAACAGTACGATGCGACGGCACCACTCTAAAACTGGTTTTAGTTTAGTTGGTGTACATCCGAATCGACACCAGTATTTAATTAAAGTTACCACTATGAACTTCCTTGCCTTGTAAAAGATGCTCTAAGATTGCCTAAATCAATTTTCTAGAATATAATAATCAATGGCTACTTTTTATTTTAAATTCTAAAAATAGTTTTATTTAATTTATTTAATTTTTCATAAATGTAAAGAAGTTCTCTTCTTGTCGGTGGAATCTTTTGCACACTTCTCTACATTCCGCCTTTTCTTTGACTTCCTGATATTACACTGCATTGACTTTTTTCTTTACTAAAGAAATTATTGATCGAATTTTTTTTTTCGATTACAGGGGTTCTAATTATATTATCCGACGCAATGAAATTCACAGTGGTAATTTTAATCACAATAGCCTATGTTTTATTACTAAATATCTATATTTAATCTAAAGCAACCTACTGATTTGTTAGTTTTTTTTATTCTATCACTGACAGGTGCTGTATCCATGTGCAAAAAATAACGGCCTTTAAAATTGTAGGAAGTTTAAAGTGTATCCTTACTGGACTATGATATCAGCGTTTATGTTTTAGTAAAATGACTTATGAATTAATTGGGTGGAATTGTTAAATAACATTACCGTTTATTGTTTTATGATCGACATTCGACGACTTGTTTGGTGTAAACACTCACTACTACACCAAAAGGTCGCGGGTTCGAATCCCGCTTGGCGCACGCCTTTCCTGATGTCTGATAAATCTACATTTAAAACTGTCTATTTTTCTCACCACAAAAGAGGCTTATCAAAGTGACTTTAGGGCTATATTTAATAGAACACATTTGTGGGCAGACTGGTCCCTGAAAAGGAAGAACCAGAATATGTACTACTAAATTATTATTTTTTTTGAGCAGGATCGTTTGCTGATAATCACGGGATTTTTTCAGCTTCACCGGGTGGGTTATCATTAGCATCTTTACAAACCTAAGTCCATAATAAGCCTCTCCAATGAGTAAATTTAGCGCCTATTTCTTTTTTCGGTAAATGGTTTACTTGACGATAAAAGCAGCAATGTTTATTGTCTAGAATCATATATCTTGGACAAGTTGACGACCGATTGGTGTAGGGGATAGTGATCCTATCAGCGAAACCAACGGTTGCGGGTACGAATCCCGCGACGGGTAAATGTTTATGTGATGAATATGAACATTTATTCCTGAGTCATGGATGTTTATATAAATATTTATGTATGTTCATCCGTTATCTAGTATCCATAGTACAAGCTTTGCTTAGTTTGGGTCTAGATGATTGGTGTAAGTGTCCGAAATATTTATTATTATTAAAAAAAAAATGTAATTCGACGCTTAACCGCTACACGGGATGAGAAGGCTCTCTGCTGGGAAGTCACTTGGGCTTGGTTTTAAAAGGTAGTACTTACGCCATGTCTCAGATTCAAAACTGTTTACTTTTCTCACCACAAATGAGGCTTAACAAAGTGACTTTAGGGTTAGGTAATACATAGAACACATTTGTGGGCAGACTGGTGCCTGAAAAGGAAGAACCAGAATATTTACTACTAAATCTGTTATTATTAGCATCTTTACAAACCCAAGTCCATTGTCAGAAATGATAAGCCTCTCCAATGAGTAGATTTAGCGCCTATTTTTCTTTTCGGAAAATGGTTTACTTGACGATAAAAGCAGCAGTGTTTATTGTCTAGAATCGTATATCTAGGACAATGTCATTTGAACCTTAACCGCTACGCTACTGCTTTATCATTGGTTTTTACTGATGAGGATCCCGAAACCACGGGATATGAAAATTGGGTCTCTGCTGAGAAGTCACCCGGGCTTGGATTTACAAGGTAGTACTTACGCCATGTCTCAGTCAATTACTTGGAATATCAAATTACCTGAAAAAGAATAGAATATGATGTTATAAAATAGTGTAAATGTTTTAAAGAAAGTGTGTCTGTTTGTTTGTCTTTCATGTTTACGGAACAATAGAAAGTAGTAGACAAATAAGCCAAGTCTTAAGTCCACGTGCTTAAGCGAGCTTACTCCTTCCAGGCCTCTCATTGGATAAATTAAGATTTCTTATTTAATAACTACAGATTAAATAGCTATGCATTCGAAAAGCCTAAGAGCTAATTGTAAATGTTATAATCGTGAATTCTGGAAAATAACCCCCATCAAAGCTATTATTAAATAAATAAATAAATATCTTTGTACATACACAAAGCGCCATCTAGTTCCACACTAAGCATTTAGCCTTGTATTATAGATAGTTATGATGTCACCTAAAGGACGTTAAAATCATTTTTGATACAAATGATTATAAGGTTGAAAGGCCATAAAAGAGCTATAAAATTTTTGTGAAAATTCTAACCAGGAAATATCATACGATACGACAAGTCTCGAAGTAGCGAAGATACCTAATTAGATACCAGATGGTTGATAAATTACACAAATACTTTTTTTTGTAAATAAATAAATACATATATAAATGAAAAACATCCATAACTCGGGAACACATTTATCATACAAACATATGCGCCTAGCGGGATTCGAACCCGCGACCTCTTGGTATAGCAGCAGAGTTTCTAACCACTACACCAAACAGGTCGTATTATTTATAATTAACTGTTAGGCTTCTCTAGTGCGGAGCAGAGCGATTTTTTTTATCTATTTTGTATTTAAAAATAAAACGACATATACATAACGTCAAGACCTTTATCCCAAAATTGGTTGGTAAGAGGTATCCGAAATATATATTAAATATTTAATGCTTGCAACAACATCCACGTTTCACTTTTCGAATGCACACGTGTCGATGGGCTCACCATTGTCGTTAAAACGTGCAAATTCCCTTACTTCCCTTTCACAATACTCAGGTGAAGAGACTTCTTATCATTTTATTTATATTGCTTGGATTTCATTAGATAAAGAATGTCAATAAAAAATTGCATTGTAGGTAAATTTATACCACAAATACAAAATTATTTATTGGAAATAACAGTTTTACAAAAACGGTACGAGTATTATATACAAAGGTAATCGCATTAGTCATAAGACTGAGTAGCAGGTATCAGCGCCCAAATTCCGATTCTTGAGGATCAGACGTTACAAATAAAAGAAACTAAGTGAAAAAAAAAGAAAATATTTAACGAACAAGATAATGAAATGGTGTGCGATGTGGGAGCTTGGAGAAACGAATGAAACGTAAATACTGCTAGATTAGTATATTTTAGTTATTTCCACAGCTTGATGTCTTACGGTATCTTGCTGTGGGGAAATGCCGCGGATATAAATACAATCTTAGTTTTACAAAAACGAGCCGTTCGCACAATTTATCAATTGAGACCGAGCAGTGTCATTTAGAGGTAGGTTTAAAGTGTATAACATTCTAACCTTTTTGTCACAGTACATTTTTGAAAATCTAATGTATGTCAAAAAAAATAAAGCATCATTTAGGAAAAATAGTGATAAACATGATGCCAAAACAAGAAATAAAGTTAAACTTGCAGGTCACATAAGTCGCCTCCGCAAAGTCAGTAATTCATTCAAAGGGTTATGTATACGCTTTTTCAATAAGGTTTCAGTTGATATACAAAATCTTCCTCTCAATAAATTTAAAGATATTATAAAACAAAAACTTATTAACAAAGCATATTATAAAATATCAGACTATTTAGATGATAATCATCCCTGGACATAATCAGATCGCTAGCATGCCAGGCTATTTCTCAATTAATAATGAAATATAAAAACCTTTTTGTAAAATCAAAGCCTGATTTTAAAAGAGCAACCCTTCGAGTATCTTGCTTGTTCTTCTCAGGGGAAAGCAGCAGCTTAAAAAATGTAAAATTGACTATTTTAAGTGTACTCTGAGTACCTACAAATGAAGAATTTTTAACTTTGAAACAAACTATCTTCCTTGACAACCGTGTATAGACTGCCTTTGACGGCACAATAAACAATATATTAATACTAACTTATAACCTAATTAAGAGCTACGTATGGGGGGTTGTGACTCACACACTACAGATGAAAATGCATGAAAGAGTGTATATGTGTAGGAGCGTGTGAGTGAAATACACTTTATTGCACAGCAGAATATACAGGGCGTCCCACGGCTATGCCACATGGAGGGAAAGTACCTTGAATTTTGTAGATGGAACATTTTACTGAAAGAAGACATTATTTTAATTTAAAAAACAATTTAAACTGCATTCATAGATTTTTAAATAAGTACATGGTTGAACCGGGAATCGAACCCTTTATTTATAAAAAAAAATTACCATGTAGCTTTATCATACCGATCGAAAGGCTTCATCATAAGGATTATTTTTTGCTAAATAACATAGTGTCAGAAATAAAAGGAAGACCATGAATTTTAACATTTTTAATACAAAATTAATCAATTTATCAAATGCTCAAAATGAGCCCCTTCCTGTTCAATACAAAGTCGCACTCTTTTGATTATTTCGCTCCCTGTCGATTTTGTATATAAACACAGTAATACCATATAATTTTTTCCGACCCTATGTATTAAAATAATAAAATAAAAATAACTTTATTTTCACAGCACATCTGTTCAACAAACAAGAAGTCCAAAAAAAAAAGAAAAGATCACAAAATTATTAGATGCGGTGGACTGAGAATCATCCCTGGATATAATCAGATTGTTCGCATGCCAGGCTATTTCACGATTAATAATGAAATATAAAAACCTTTATGTAAAATCAAAGCCTGATTTTAAAAGAGCAACCCTTCGAGTTTCTTGCTTGTTCTTCTCAGGGGAAAATTGCATTTTGAACAAGCAGTAGCTTAAAAAATGTAAAATTGACTATTTTAAGTGTACTCTGTGTACCTACGAAATAAAGCATTTTTGACTTTGACTTTGACTTTGAGCCTGAGCTAGACTATAAAAGTCTGTATTTGAGGACTCCAGGCCTCCACCCAGTGGATTGGAACTAAAAATTTACAAACAAAAGGTCTTATACAAAAACAAAAAATATGAAAGAACGGTGTATGTATATGTTTATGTGTGTGTCTCTCTCTCTCTCTCTCTCTCTGTGATTGTGTGTGTGCGTGTGCGTGTGCGTGTGAGTGTGAGTGTGAGTGTATCTAATCTGTAAATTAAAGTTTTAAGAGATTTTCAGTATCATCGTAATGAAAATGCAGTATATTATTATTTCGTTACTGTAATTTGTGAAAGTATACCGGTGTAAAATTCAGCTATGAATTTAAATAACCATTAAAGCAAAGCCGACCACAACAGTTTATAAAAAATAAAGCCACAACCAGTGTTGCCAGAAGGATGTCTCGGATATCCACTGCACCTATCCACTCAAAATCCCCCCAAAGTTAAAATCACTGTAAAACCGCCTCAGTGGCTCAATGTAAACAACAGGTTCGGAGGTCGCGGGTTCGATCCCCAGCGGGGTACATGTTTAAGTACTCGATTTGGTTGGTGGTAGGGCATTTTAAACGTCCGCCTGGCTAGCTACCACCATCTTATCTAAATCTGCCGCCAAGCAGCAATGTTAATAGCATTGTCGTGTTCCGGTTGTCAGAGATAAGACAGCCAGTCCCCCAAATGTGTTGGGGTTTCCGGGTCAGTACGCTTCCATCTTCGACCTCATCTTCACTTAACATCAGGTGTGATTGAGGTCAAGTACCAACCCGTAATGCATAAAAAAAAAAAAAAAAAGTGTTATAAATTTCTTTAGCATTTTAAAAACCTCAAGTTTGGGGACAATATTCTAATACGGCATCACTGGCCGAATCCGAAAAACTTTTAATGGACAGTAGGTAAGGCGAAGTATTTAAGTGTAATTGGAAAGATATTTATTATACAAATTTCAAATCCACGAAATTAATAAGTGAGAATATTTTGAAAAAATATACCTGCTTCGGAATAATCAGAAAAACAATATGTCATTACAATAAACGGTATGAAATGTACAATCATATATTTTTAGAAAAACACACACATCACACATGAACGGGCTATAAAAGTTTACTCCTAGATGCCTCTCACATGGAATGATTTGCATCGCTCTCATGGCAGGATTTGCTC
Organism: Oegoconia quadripuncta; assembly: GCA_949316235.1. Classification (NCBI taxonomy): domain Eukaryota; kingdom Metazoa; phylum Arthropoda; class Insecta; order Lepidoptera; family Autostichidae; genus Oegoconia; species Oegoconia quadripuncta. Next base: position 19,791,602 of record OX438753.1, on the reverse strand, counting down.
TCATCGCCAAGCTGGGTTTGTGTTTGCAGATTTTTTTAAGCTCCGCACCAATCACACTGCTGCTCCTCATTGCTATGCTCACGATCATTAAGGCCCGTATTCCAGAATGTTTTAGCGGCGATCTACGCTTGAGCATTTTTTTTTATGCACAATGGGTTGGTACTTGACCTCAATCACATCTGATGTTAAGTGAAGATGAGGTTGAAGGTGGAAGCGTACTGACCAGGAAAATGTGTTGGACATTTGGGGGATTGGCTATCTTATCTCTGACAACCGGAACACAACAATGCTATTAACATTGCTGCTTGGCGGCAGATTTAGATAAGATGGTGGTAGCTAGCCAGGCGGACATTTAAAATGCGCTACCACCAACAAAACAGAGTACTGAAACATGTACTCCGCTGGGGATCGAACCCGCGACCTCCTGCTTGCTGCTGGCCAAGGCCAGCCCTGGGAGGGCTTCAGCGGAGCGCTAGGGGAGCACCGGTAGTTGGTCGTTTGAGTTCCCGGTGTTCTCCGACAAGCGCTGAGATCGCTGAAGCGCTGAAATCCCTTGCGCTTGTGCAAAGATTGGTGCAATGGTGTCATGGAGTACCTGGTTTTGTACCCCTGTGTACCCTTCAACGGCCAAGTCACACAACATTAACTATAATAATAAAGAAATCGCAGTAAGGATCCTTAGACTTGGCACGACTTTGTATAGATTTCATTACTTTTTAGAGATAATCAAGCAGCTCCATCGAGACTTGGCTAGTTATTTACAGAATGTTTTTGGTGGGATTTCACTTCTTTTTGTAGAAACGAGGGCATATTCACATGTTCACATTTTAATTTGTGTAATGTTCGAGTAGAATAAAATTAATCGTTTGACTATTTCTTCTTGTAAACTTGTAATAAGTATAAGTAAGTATAAGTATAAAAGCCAGTCTAGTCTTATCCAGAGTTTTCCTTTAATTTTATTTATATTCGTATTAAAAGCAAAAGGGGAGGCATTCGCCCAGCAGTGGGACGCTATAGGCTAGATTAAATTAGAAGATGTGTCCCACTACGCTGGACAGTCGATTTTTTTATGTACCAATAGTAGAAGGGGGCATTACCATATCTCTAATACAGCTGGGACCAGCTGAGGGTTCTTCGTCAGATATAAAGAAGTATAAAAGCCAGTGTAGTCTTATCCTGAGTTTTCCTTTAATTTTATTTATATGCGTATTATAAGCAGAAGGGGAAGCATGCGCCCAGCAGTGGGATGCTATAGGCTAGATTAAATTAGAAGATGTGTCCCACTACGTTGGATTTTTGCATTGACAGTCGATTTTTCTATGTACCAATAGTAGAAGGGGGCATTACCATATCTCTAATACAATTGAGACTAGCTGAGGGTTCTTCATCAGATACTTCAGACCTTCGATTTTTGACATCAAATGAAGCGGCCCACCAAGTTGAATATTTTTTGTAACGGCGGTATATGTCGATCTCTAATAGTTTGGTTGGGCTCTTGTGTTTCCTAATCAGGGTCACCAGGTACTCCAGATCTTCGATTATCCTTATTTTTATAGTTTTCCCTTTATGTGGCCATTAAACCATAACTCTGTACCAAATTTCAGCTCTCTGAGTTTATGGGAAGTACTAGTTCTATTTTGATGATCATGAGTGAGTGAGTGAGTGTCATAAATGCGAAACTTTGCTTTCGCTTAACTTCGTTGAAATTTTGGATTTTAAGTATGTGATTATAGCTTACTGGATGACGAAAATTTCTGCGTTCTAGTCTTATCCAGAGGTTCTAAAATAGGGGCCTGAAAATGCGGCGAAATGGTTCCAGTAAAGGATGGTACGGCAGTGTTTGCTTCGCGCTCGACTTGGCGGGGGCACTCCCGTACCCCCCGATTTAACTTTATTAACTGTGTAAAAACCACAAATCATTCATCAAATATTACTCGGGGTTGCCCTACCTTGAAACCCTAGGCACGCCACTGCAGTAGATGCCTATTCACCCTGCTCTTGAAGATCTAAAGATTATAGGATTCAGGAAAGACTGACGCCGGAAGGCTTAGTTGTTCGCATTATGAATGAAGAGTCGAACCGCTTAGTGCGAATATTCGGTATGATGACTACATACGGGTGTAGTCCGAAGATGAAATTATTAAAATGATAATAAAACATTACTTGTAAACGCGGCCGTATGACACATATCACTTCCAGTATAAGCTGGTCTGGTCTGGTATGTTACGGCCGTCGTGCTGTCGATAGGACGACAACCCTACACAGGAGATTATAGCTTCTGCTCCAATCCCAATGAACGACGTTAAAAGAAAAATTATCACAGCTAACTAGGCTTCTAGTATACGAATAATAGTCTGCCAACTTTACATCTATTTGGGTTTGTGAGGAGTTCACAAACACACCATACAGAATGACAATCAGCTAACAACAATAACAGAACCGTACACCGCATCCGACACGCACTTGGCCGTTCTCATTTATTTATTTTCTTTATTTTAAAGAATCAACAGCAAGGTTAGAAATTCTTAAACAGAGAGCTACCACCAAAGTTATGCCGATATTCTCATTAGTTTTTTTTAAACGATAATATATAAACACCAACCAAACCTAGGTCTAAATATGTACCCCGCTGGGTATCGAAGCCGCGACCTCCAATTCGCAAGCCGTATGTTGTTTAAATTGAGCTACGGAAGCGTTTAAGTTAGTTGATAACGAGAATAAATTCCACAAAGGTGGTCTAAATCTTCGTTGCAGACAACACTACTACGTCTTGATCAAATAACAACGCACTATTAACATTTTGAACGCAACCCTAAAAATACAGTCTTATTTCCTGTTTGTAAACAAATAAACACAACCCACATTCCGAAGCGCACAGAATTAGTGATGGGCAGCAACATATCGATTAACGAAAAACAGAGCAAGCGACGAATTGGTCGCTCGTCCCCTGCCATCATTAATCAAATCACGACCACGCGGTTTAATGGCAGGGTAATTACAGTGTGCAGTGGAATCACTACAACGTCATACGTACGAATAATTACTGCATTAAACCTACTGCGTAAAGCGCTTAATACGGGGATAATACTGATTACACATCGCAATGCGGGCGGCAACCGAAAGTTTCCCCTGTTCGGCAGTCAATCAAACGTCGGTTACGTCAGCCTATTGTGATGTCAATGCGAACATGTTTGTTGTATGCACCACTCCCTAATCCTGGCCTTTCAGTTATAAAACTGGCGACGGTCAAAGTTCAATGATTTTTATGTTTGAACTTGTTGACTTGGTTCTGGCCGCGACTTCGCCTGCTTGGATTTTGACGTAGATTCTAATTATCACTCCATCTTGTCGTTCGACTATGTTGTTTTACTTTACGTTTTTAAGAGACTTCTTCTCTTCTGCCTACCATGTGCAATTGTTAGCCTATTCTGATGACATTTCTACCAGAGTCGAGTGTGATAATAGCTCCAGTTATTAAATTATTCATATGATTCATCTTCGGTAAGGAGACTGCCTTTGCTTCAAAGATTTTGCTGGATTCTTATTGGAATACCGAAGCTCAGTCATACACTTCTATTTACACTGCCCTTCACTTGTACACAGTCCAATGATTGTTACTTTTTCTGAACATCCTACATTTATTAGACATCAAAAATCGAAACAGAAATTGCAGTAAATATTTATAAAACCGCCACATCACTCGCCAAATTCCAGCCACAAAACTCTCTCAAGAGACTTGTCCTGACACTACTGGGCCTGTATTAATAAACCGTTCTCAAGATTGACTAAGTTGACGCTTGAGAATCTGTTGCAAATAAAAGCAGTATCAAAAAAAATTGTATTGAGACTGAGACCCGATCTCAATCCCGAGATCGATTTATTAATACGGGCCTAGAACCGACAAGAAATAGTAACATATGATCAAAAATGACAATGTTTTTTCTAACTTTATAATGTCTGACAGAAAGTGCCTTTGCGAAAAAAAATCCATGTACGGACAGACGCAATCCCTTCCGCTACTTAGCATGTATAAATAGATGATGTAATTTGATAAGGTCACTGCTTTTTACGCGTTGTATAAAATTTAAATATGCAAATAAAATGTATTTTTTTATGAATATAAGTAATTAATCTTGCTAAATGTTTGGACTCAACGCTTCTGCGCAATATTTGATTGTATTTAGTAAGACAGTTTTATTACTTTAGACTTAATGTGTCATGTTCACGAATGTTGCAAGAAACATCTCTCTTTACTCGTGAAAATTTACGAGTATTCGCTAATTAAAATCACAAAGAATTTTGTGTTGTTTAGTCGTTATAAAACATCACTAGCTATGTAGTTCAAAGAAGAATCTTGTAGACGTTCAGTGCTCCCTGCGGAGTCATAAAAGAGGTGATAAAATGCTGCTACCTCAACGTTTACCTCCGAACGGCTGTTTATGACTCCTTATTCACTATATGGACGCACATAATGAACTTCGGGTTCATATTTCGAGTTAAGAAAAAATGGAACGGTGCAGGTTAGGAATAAATGCACTGGAAAAAATGCTTGAAGGTGACAGACGGAAAGTTCTATATTCCATAAGAGATACATATATAATCTCTGCAAAGTAGTGCATTTTGCAAAATCGAAATTTGTCTTTTTAGTAGAAGATAAATAGATGACGTTTATGATTTGTATACTAGTGGAAGCTTAAGAGGGTTTATTCTGTTCATTGGATAAATTAAGATTTTTTTAAAATACCTGCACTCGAGAAGCCTAAAAGCGAATTATAACAGCTTGATGGCGGTTATTTTCCAAAACAGAGGCCGTTTTTATTAATAATTTTAAATTCTCGAAAAAAATTAAGCGAAGTACTTAGGTATTATTTATAATTAGCTAATTTAAAATAACTCAAAACAATATCTTTCATTTATGCTGGCGCCACTGGACGGCTTAAGCCCTCTTAAAATTGGCTTTTAACTACAAATATTGTATAAATTAAACTAAACGTCCTAAAATAAAATTAAATATAATAATAAACTAGAATGAAACATAAAATATTTTTATTTTGTGCAAAACGAGTGTACTTGACCTCAATCACACCTGAAAGTGAAGATGAGGTCGAAGGTGGAAGCGTACTGACCCGGAAACCCCAACACATTTTGGGGACTGGCTATCTTATCTCTGACAACCGGAACACAACAATGCTAATATTAACATTGCTGCTTGGTGGCAGATTTGGATAAGATGGTGGTAGCTAGCCAGGCGGACATTTAAAATGCCCTACCACCAACTAAACCGAGTACTTAAACATGTAGGTACCCCGCAGGGGATCGAACCCGCGACCTCCGAATCGTAAGCCCAATGTTGTTTACATTGAGCCACGGAGGCGGTTAAAATAAATGGTAAATTAAATGAAAAAAGTGTTCCGTTGGTCAAACAACACTACGGGACCGTTTCAATTTCGTCAAGTCGGTCTGTCCGTCCGTATGTCACAGCAACATAACTCTTGCAGTTTAGACCCATATTACATTTATTCTTTAGTTCGAATTATGTTCAAGAACCCCCTGGCCTGCCGCGAACTAACGAGCGAGCGCAATACAGACAAACAAGTAAATAAAATCGCATTGACGCAAACATGCGTCTGTGTGTGAGAACAGCCTAATGACCTCAAAAGGCTGCCAGTTGACAGTACGTGACCTATCTCATTAGTTTCAAATCAAGCAGCACTCTATTGTGATCTCAAACAATAAGAATAAAGGAAACAATTAGTTCAGCTAATTGCCGTGTGTAAAGCAAAATACAACTAAATGACCTTGAATTGTTCAGTGTAATCTGCAGGTAACGAAGTGTTTTACAATCTTGGTCACCGTGTAAGAAACTAATGTTGGAACGTGATAATTAGAAGCAGAAATTATTTTAACAAACGCGTTAGATAAGTAGGTCATTTGATGGAGATTGCCATTTTTGATATGACTAATCCAATCACGCGTTGTTTTGCCAAAATCCAGGATAAATAAGCTACTATTATGTCCTTATCTATGAAATTGGCGTTTTGTACGAAGAATTTCATTAAAACTGTTTTCTCCATACAGACATTTTTGATATTTTTTTGGGAACGGCAAATCCAAATTTAGCTAAACTTTGCGTGTTATCGGATAACATTAAGTTAAGTATAGGCAGCGTTAATTTCTAAAATTAACCGCTTTATAAAAGTTTCAGCGAATCTAAGAAATGATTATGGGAAGCACATGAAAAGAGGGCGGTTCAAATTTTTTTTTTATGTGATTTAGCCCAGAAATTAAAAAATATTTCATGTGAAACCTTGAAATAATATTCCATTTTCCAAATAAAAAACAAATTTAGATATAACTTTGAAAATCGCAAGATTTGGTACATATGATTAACGAAGAAAAAAAACTCCAATTCCATAAGTAAAGACCCAATATTTCACAAAAAGAATTCATTAACAAAGAATGCTCTATCAATAGCTTTTTTACCTTCACACCGGAACATTGATGAATGAGATATTTATGTATGTTTATCCATAGTACAAGCTTTGCTTAGTTTGGGACTAGATGATTGGTGTAAGTGTCCGAAATATTTATTTATTTATTTATAGGTAAAGACCCAATATAACAGTAAGTCCATTTGTTGGGATGGAAACCTTGGGTCTGCGGTATTTTTTTGTATACCTGTCTGTTCAAAATTGTCAAATCAAATCAGCGTAATTTTTTTTCTAACAAATCGGTAAGTTGCTGATACCACTGTGAATTTAATTGCGTCAGAGAATAAATTTAGAATCCTGTAACTATTTAAAAAAAAATCGATCAATAACTTCTTTATAGTTATGGAAAATTTCACCGAGGGCTAAAATATAAACTAGTCCTTGATAAATTTTTTGAAAATTGTTTTAGGAAATCTTAGCATCTTCCACAACGTAATGAAGTTCGCAGTGGTAACTTCAATTTTATATTGTACCTATATACCTGTATACCTAAAGCAAGCTATAGAATGGTCAGAAAATATTTTTATTGTATTACTGATGGGTACTCTATCCTTCTACAATGATGATTTCTTGATGATTCTTTTTATTTAGGTACAGGTTGTTTAGTTCGTAAATTTAGTATTTTTTGTAATGTCGTTACGGAAAGTAATTACTCTAAATATATTTTTCAGTTTAGACATTAGTTTATTATAGGAAAATGATATTCATTCATCATTATTACATCAGCCACAGGAAGTCCATCGCTGCCATAGATTTCCATAGCGACAGATCGGAAGCATCCAGCGAACTTCATTAGACCCCAGCGCTTTTTGGACGTAACGGCGCAGCTCCAGCGATTAGGCGAAGAGCGATGTTGTGCTGAACCTGAAGAGGGCATTGGCCCTAAGCAACGAAGCAATTTCTCTCAATTTTCCATCTTCTAAATGAACCGTAGTTATGATAAGTGTATTTTTCTCCGCAAAAGGTGGAAAATTCTTCAACAACTTCAACAAAAGATGAAAGATAAGGCCGCCTTTTTGTGTGATTAAGGATGTACGCTGTAGGTATTCTTCATGTTACTTTGGTAATTGTGCAATAAAGAGTATTTGATTGATTTGATTGATTGATTGATTGACATCCATCTTGCAACGTTGCCAGAGTTCGATACCGTCTGAAGTCGACGATGTTTGATGACTGTTCAACTTGCAACACGCTGATGCATTATACGTGGGACGCAACGAACATAGGTCTTGTGAATCCTTATCCTCATCAGAGCATTAGCTGCAGGCCTTTGCGCTCCATTTAACCCCTTTCTTGTATAAATAACCCCATATAGCTTTACCTGTGTCCGTAATGCTACAATATCGAATATTAGATATATCGAATAAGAATATAGAGACGAAGTCAAGAAATTAATGTTCCGTTACAGAAGTTGTTTTACTGTAGTTCTCATAAAAGTAACGATAATCAGTTACATTTAAACTTTGTCAATGTAAGTGCGTATATCTACTGCTAAAATGACTTACACACCTATATTTTCTCTGGCGAGTCAACCCTGTCAATGAGCGGCTCTAATTATAAGTGTAAATTCGAGAATAATCATTGTGGTCATGAAACAATACTTACTTTATTTTTCTAATCCAATAAGGAAATGTTATAATTTAATAACTCAATCCATCACAATGTTGTCGGAGCAGATTATAACTACGATCAGGAATGTAACGATTTCAGGAAGCTAGTGCGTGTCGATCACGCAATCTTGTATACAATCTTACATAGCGTGGAATCAAATTTTATTAGGCCCTTACCTATGAAATTGGCGTTTTGTATGAAGAATTTCATTAAGACTGTTTTCTCCATACAAACATTTTTGATTTTTTTTTTGGGTAGGAACGGCAAATCTAAATTTAGCTAAACTTTGTGTGTATTATCGGATAACATTAAGTTAAGTATAGGCAGCGTTAATTTTTAAAAGTAACCGCTTTATAAAAGTTTCAGCGAATCTAAGAAATGATTATTGGAAGCACATGAAAAGAGCTGTTTAAATTTTTTTTTATTATGTGAATTAGCCCAGAAATTAAAAAATATTTCAAGTGAAACCTTGAAATAATATTCCATTTTCCAAATAAAAAACAAATTTGAATATAGCTTTGAAAATCGCAGGAATTGGTACATATGATTAACGAAGAAAAAAAACTCCAATTTCATAGGTAAAGAAAGACCCAATATTTCACAAAAAGAATTCATTAACAAAGAATGCTCTATCAATAGCTCTTTTACCTTCACACCGGAACATTGATGAATAAGATAAGGTGGTAAACACGCAGTCGGTCTCCTGGTAACGGGAAGAAGGCTTACCACATAGCTTCCAACTTTTTCTTTCCTAAAATATTCCCCCAAATCTAAGCAACTGTTGCTGAATTGAGCGTTTGTAAATAAGGTGTTTGTACGAGTAAGGAAACGATTCGCTGAGGCGAGTTAGCGCGATGTTATCGGTACAGGTGGAACGAGCGATAACGTACGTAATGCTTAGGGGAAATGCAACAATAAAATACCTTCGCATTTCCACCGCCTTTCAGTTGCCAGTGTTTTTAACGAGCGTACTTGATTGGGTTGTTCATGGTGCGTCGATAATGGAAATGTGAGATGGATACCCATTAGGTTTGGTAATGTTTTTAAAACTATTTATTTAAAAAACAAAAACAGAAACAAAACCGACAGCCCTTTGTATTTTGCGGGCGCCATGTTGGATTTTTTACCATAAAATATATTCTATGATACTCTATAGAAATCAATACTAATAGAACGACACGTCGCACATCTTTAGATCGAGAAGTCGGTCGAGCCGTTTAGGCAACAGGAGGTAACATAGAAATCTACATACATACATCTTATCTAAATCTGCCGCAAAACAGCAATGTTATTAGCATTGTTGCGTTCCGGTTGTCAGAGACAAGATAGCCAGTCCCCCAAATGTGTTGGGGTTTCCGGGTCAGTACGCTTCCACCTTCGACCTCATCTTCACTCAACATCAGGTATGATTGATGTCAAGTACCAACCCGTTGAGCATAAAAAAGAAAACATATACTCAATCAAACATTACCCTCCTTTTCGCGGCTGTCGAGTAAAAAATAATGCCGCTTCAGATTGATCAAAGACGATCTTCCATTGTTCATCTTCGGACTGCTAGGCGTGGGGGATTCCATCCGTATATAGTTAATATACCGACCATTCGCACTAAGAGGTTCGACTCATCATTCATAATGCGAACAGCTAAGGCATAGAACTCTATTTCGGCGTCAATCTTTCGTGAATACTATACAACCTTGGGATCTTCAAGAGTAGGGTAGATAGGCATCAACTGGGATCGCGTGTGTCGCGGGTTCGAATCCGGTATGATATGGTCACGTGCAGTCATGGATGTTTTCATTAATAATATGTAGGTATGGTTTCCGCCTGCGGCTTCGCATGCGTGGATTAACTTAATCGCGGAAATTTGTTTATCCAGCGGGTACTACTCACTTTATCGGGATAAAAAATATCCTATATCTTAATCCAGGGTTTGTTCTACCTATATACCAAATTTCATCCAAATTCGTTCATCTGTATCGCATTGATTGAGCAACAACCGAACAAACATAGTATATATTTACAAAAAAAAGATTAACAAAATTTCCATTTTCACACTTAACGTTATTAATGGACAGCATGCATTGCCTTTACACCCCCTTAAATCGGAAGTTCCAAAGCAAAATTGAAGTTCCACCAACCCTAATAATTATGATAAAGTGCACTCATTAATTCGAGCAGGGAAAGTCTATGTAACAAAATTTTATGCACACTAACTGAATTAGGCTGTAACCTGGCAATAACGAAATTAGTTCTGGCTAGGTAAATGAGTTTATTCATGGAGCTATTATGCTAATAGTAGCCACGTATCGCATGCGCAGACCAACAAAATTGTTATGCTGTAAATAAACCACGCTAACTAATATCGGTTTTAGTATCACAATGTTGTTTCAATTACGCATAAGTTTGATACAGTGTAGAAATTGTTTTAACTATAAATATCGTCAATTTAGAAAGAGTCTGTTATCTGGGTCAGTGGTTGTCAAACTTTTTGCTTACGCAACCCTATCGGAAAACGAAATATTTGACAGAATCTTAAAATAAACAAACAATTGGTTTTATGGGTATTTAATACAATGCAAATACACTTTATTGCACAACAGAAAAGAAAATACAGTTTCAGAAAAGTGGTAAGAATAGAATCGACCTTACCACCAAAATCGATCTCTTCCAAGCGACCTTTGGGTATAAGGACAGTACATTTGAAATAGGTAGGTTGTGCGTTATTAACTGCGGTATTCTTTATTAATAACTAGATTTCCGTAAGCGATTTCGCCTGCGGGGAATAACTTTATCCCGGATATGTTTGATTTGTTTATCGTTATAAAAAATGTCATATGTCTTATTCCAGGGTATATTCTACCTATATACCAAATTTCATCCAAATCCTATCATCGTTTTCGCCGTGATTGAGTAACAAACCAACATCCAAACTTTCGCATTTAAATAATATTAGTTACTTCTAATATTTATCCCTAAATTGTTTAATCATCTTAGATCCTTTGATTTATTATTAAACTTAAAACAAACTACTGTATCTTTTCTCATAATATGTTGATTGTCTATATAATTCAACTTTTAAAGAATATATAATTTTCGCGGCCATTACTACTAAACTTCAATAAGATCCAACTAGAAATACACTACCTTACAGTACCTAAACACGTACAGATTAACATAAATCAATAGTAAAAATTATTTTATGTGTATGTGTGTGTATAACACCTGATAAACTTCAAACTTATTATACTATTCCATTTGCGTGGTTATGAAGAGGATCGTCAGAGCCTTAATTAGCGAACATTCGAAATCGCCATTATACCTTTAATGATAACTCAATACAAACATACTTCATTGCATGCAACAAAAGAACTGATTTCCTAAATGCCATTAAAAGTGGCAAAATTTTAACGTTACAAAATCAATTGTTAAACATCATAAAATATTTGGATATCTAATTGTTATTATGCGGGGAAACTGAATATTATAGTCAAGAAACAAATTGTAATAATAAAAATATCACCATTTCAACTGATACACATAAAAGCAGCTGAAAAAGAATGGAAGAAAACTGAAGCCACAGCTGCGGATAAAACGTGTATAAGTTTAAAAGCAAGATAAAACACTTATCAAGACATGGAAGAGAAGGAGCACAAGCCACAGACAGATTCCAAGTCAGTTTTTTAAAGTGTGGTTGGCCTGTAGTCGCGATTACTAACAAAACTAGAGGAGCGAATGCGTTACAAGAACTCTCTTGTTGACGAAGAAATTATAAATTAAAAAGTACCCACCGAAGTCCAATCAACGAGGTGGTAAATATACATTAATTCGTCCATCAATGAGGCTTTGTAGAGTTTATAGATTTACAAATAATCTAAAAGTAAAACAGACTATTCAAAGTTAAATTCAAAAATGGTTTATTTTGTCGTAAAATAGTCAATTTTACATTTTTAAGCTACTGCTTCTTCAGAATGCAAATTGCCCCTGAGAAGAACAAGCAAGAAACTCGAGGCGTTGCTCTTAAAAAAAACAGGTTTTTATATTATGGAAAGGTTTTTCATTTCATTATTAATTGTGAAATAGCCTGGCATGCGAACGAGATGGTTATGTCCAGGGATGATTATCATTGCACTATTTGTTCATCGTTATCTATACAGGATGTTAGGTATTAGTGGATAACCTATAATGTGCTCATAGGGGGCACTAAACTAAACTAAAAAACTAAACTCGTTCAAAAAATCTAATTTTATGTCTAGTAGTCCCACGGTTTTCAAAAAAAAATTCATTTTTGATTTGTACGAACATGTAAAGAAAAAAATTGAGTAAAACACGAATGTAAGTTGAGGTTTAAATAAAAATACAATGGTGTCGGTTCGGATGTACACCAACTAATCTAAACTAAAACCAGAAGTAGTACTGTCTCTTTCTCACTGGAACAGTACGATGAGACGACACCACTCCAAACTAGTTTTAGTTTAGTTGGTGTACATCCGAATCGACACCATTAACAACTTAAACCTGGTATTTAATGCACATCTCATTTGACAACTGTTCAAAAGTGTTATGCTACAAACAGACTGAGGACTTTTTTATTTAAGTCCGTGACACCCAAAGAAATGAAAGAAGAAATCAAAAATGTTATTTTTTTTTTCCAAAAACCGTAATACTTTTACTAGACAAATCTTATAGCGCCGCCTATCAGCAGATGATAGATACTCCACTAATTACCTAACACCCTATATAGGTACATCATTTGATTATACTGCAAAGTTTTCCTGACTGAGCAATTATTGTTTGGGTCTTCTTTCTTCTTCAATTTAAGAGCTATGCTCTTTGTTTGGGTATACAAAGAAAATAATTGATGTTTGTAGTAATAGGTTAACATACATGACATGCTACGTGACATAATGTCAAAGTAGACAATCGTTAAAACGTCAAATGACACGCTTTTAACTGTTGATTACAAATAATTTTCCCCAACGCACCATAGTCGAATTCGGTCAAAACGATTTACAGCCTTTAGTACAGAAATCCAAAAATTTTTGCCGGAATTCCTCTATGGTTCCTAGTGGAAAGCTTTTCGTAATCAGGAGTAGAGTCACCAGTAAATAGGATTTACAAGAATTAAATTGCACGTCTACTTGTAGATATCTCCATTGTACTTATCTCTTTTTGGCGATTTGCGTCAGTTAATTGTATCCACATTGCCCATCCACATTCTTGGCGAGCAATCGTGGTATGATTTGCATAAACGAAATCCCATCGAGATGACTATCAGAGCGATGTATTTGTTGTTATATTAACCGTATATTGTTGTTCCAGTAAATTTTTTTTTATGCACAACGGGTTGGTACTTGACCTCAATCACACCTGATGTTAAGTGAAGATGAGGTCGAAGGTGGAAACGCACTGACCCGGAAACCCCAACACATTTGGAGGACTGGCTTATCTTATCTCTGACAACCGGAACACAACAATGCTAACATTGCTGCTTTGCGGCAGATTTAGATAAGATGGTGGTAGCTAGCCAGGCGGACATTTAAAATGCCCTACCACTAATCAAACCGAGTACTTCAACATGTACCCCGCTGGGGATCGAACCCACTACCTCCAAATCGTAAACCCAATGTTGTTTACATTGAGCCACGGCGGCGGTTAAAATTTATTGTAGGTTTTATTGTTACAATTTGTGATTCGACAAAACCAAATGAAGTTTTACTGATTTTCGCCGAGTGGTTCATAAGGGACAGACGTCCACTGCTGGACAAAGACCTCCTCCAAAGATTTCCACAATGATCGGTCCTGCGCTGCCCGTATCCAGCTGCTTCCCGCGATCTTTACCAAATCGTCGGTTCACCTCGTGCGGGTCCTACCCACTCTGCGTGTTCTATATTGTCACGTACTTCATAAAAAGCTTGTCTTTTGATAATTTAGAATTTATTTAAAGGCAAGTTTTGATAGGGAATTTTATTTCGAGTTTGTAGATAACCCTAACACGAGCCGCAAGTTTATTTTTATATCTTGTAGGTAATAGTAACATAGGAAGGGCTGTACGACTTGATGGCTTAATGACTGCCACAAACTGATACCTAAGCAATTGTTTAAAAATAATAACACAAAAAATGGTTGTAGCCAACAATATTGTAAGGTAGCAAATAAGAAAGCATTATCAGTATGTATGGTCAACCGCAAAAGCAAACAGAAAGTAATGTACGCGACGCGATAACTGCCGCCGTATCGGAGTGCATTTTATAAACAACGTTAATCGTCGATTGTTCCGCCTCTTGGTGACCTGCGTCAAACCATTGTTCATTCCTACAACCAAAGAATTTTCAACCAACCGAGATTTACAGTTGCAGCGGATCCAATGCTCGCATTGTTCCCAGATGGTAAATCGAAACTCGGCGATAACGAGGAATGCAACAACGCGGACGGGTAAAGCACTAGAGATTCCAACGCAGCTGAGGATTGCCACGACAACGGAAACTTCGTGGAATACTTAAGTAAAATGAAAAAAGCAAGAATAGTCGGTGTCAGATGCAACGACAGTTCGCGGTACGGGCGAGACTCTTTGCAACTTTGAATCTGCTTCGAGTCTTCGTTTCAAGTCGAGTATTGTTTCGAATTTCTTGCGATTTAATATTTTATCGTTCAGCTGTTTTGGTTCGCGACTTCGTTGATAGTGTACGAAGACGATACAATTTATAAAAAAAACTAGCTTTCGGCCCGCGGCTTCGCTTGCGTGGAATAACTTTATCTTCCAATTAAATAATAACAAATCTTAAAATTTCTTTATCTCGCGGGAACTACTCAGTTTATCGGGATAAAAAATATCTATGTCTTTCGACCTTATCTTCACTTAACGTCAGGTGTGATTGAGGTCAAGTACGAACCCGTCGTGCATAAAAAAAAATCTATGTCTTTATCCAGGGTATATTCTACCTATATACCAAATTTCATCCAAATCCGTTCATCCGTTTCGCCGTGATCGAGCAACAAACAAACATCTAAACTTTCGCATATAGGCATAATATTAGTTAAAAGTTAAGACTAGTTAGATAGGCACTTCATGTAACCGTTCCATAAAAAAAAACGTTTCGAAATTGCTGTCCCTTAGCTTGTCTCTACTATATACATAACGTCACGACTTTTATCCCAAATGTGGTGGTCAGAGATATACCAAACAATACCTAGTGTTTGGGTGTTCCAAATATTAAAATTTTAATGATTGAAACGACATCCACGGTTCACCGTATGAAATATACAGAAGTGTAGGTATACGGCGATTTATTTAAAAAAAATCCAAGTTAGACCCCCAACAAATCACAGAAAGAAATTTTTTTTTTACAGCTCCATCGCACATCTCATCAAATGTTCACTTAAATAAAAGACACTCAGAAACCATCATATCATGTTTAAATTTAATGTAACTGATGTGCACGAATGTTCTTTGACCTACCACATAAATTTTTCAATTATTTTTTTTCCGAAAATTTTCTACGCGTTTATCCGATCGGTCACAGAAGAACTACATGCGAAATTTTAACAATGTAGTTCGCTTAGTCTCCCAGAAGAATTACTGTGACATACGGATGGATATGACGCATGTTATACAGCCCTAAAGCGGCTGCACATCTAATTCAAACGGCCTTCAACTGATCTCACATTTTGGAGCCAGAAGCCTCTAGCAGACTGGCAAAGTTGGCTCAGGAACGTTACGTAGGTTAAGTACGCCCAGCAGATTAGTAAGACGAAGTGGTAGTGGGCAGAGCATATAGCACGACAAACTGCTGAAAGTTCTAGGGTGGAGACCACGCACCGGCAAGCGCAGCGTGGACATCCATCCACAAGGTGGACGAACGACCTAAAAGGGTCGCAGGAAGTCACTGGATGCAGGCCGTTTCGCACCAGTCGCTCTGAAAATCCATGGGGGATCCATGATGAAGATAAAGTAATATCAAAGAAGATTGTCGAAGAAATTAAATCATTAATTTTCCAGCCCGCATTCGGAATAAGGATCACCACTAGAGATCCAAATCTATTTTAGTACAGCTTCAAGGCCAACGAGCATTGGAGCATCCAATTGTTTGCTCAGTGACTACACAGTATAAACATTAACCTTCCGTTCCGTCAACAAAATAACCTTTCTGGTGGCACTCAATAAATCGCCAATACATCGCTAGAGTTACAAACGAGAAACTTTGCACGGAAATATGTGACATTTTTAGTAGATTTTTGGTATGTACAGCTTTGTGGTTAATCTCAGAGTGGAATAGGACTAAGTCTTCTTTCCGTGGGTGTATTTAAGGGTGATTAAGAGATCGGGAGCATAACAACAGTCCAGAGATTTTAGCAAGCATCGCACCAATGACGCTATCATTGGTGCGATGCGTGCTAAAATGTTCGATCGACAACCCACCTGCCCAGCGTGGCGATTACGGCAAATCCTTCCATGGGTTGCAATGAAAATTGCGCTATGGGAGATGCTAACAATGGAATGTTATGGAATGTTGATGTGTCTATTCATGTGTACAATTTCATATAATATTACTATTTCAAAGTGTTCGTATTTATATAGGCGCGGACACGTTAGACATAACCCACCTACCATGTTGAATTGCATGTGTTATCAAAAATATTGCCTGCGACTTAAAGTCATAGAAATTGTTATTATATATTCTTTATATATTACATATAACAGAGTACAAACAATAGGTCATGTACAAAGTTGAACTTATCTCTTTAAGAGATATCTCCTAGACAACCTGAGCATGGAAGTAAAGCGGAGTAAATTGACCGCAATGTTGCCTATAATCTGTAACTTTTATTGCGCGTCTAGGTGCACGCGCTCGTTTCACGTCATCAAATTCATTAATATTATTTACGTTACAGCTTTCATCACTAAAAATTATACAATTTCATATTTCTTAACTGAAAGCTTGCATTTAAAATTCCTAATACGCGCGCTACATAAATAATAAACAGAGTTGTTCGACTGAATTGTGAAAACGTGACATTGAAATGGAACTTCACCCGCCAAAAACGTTCACGAACTAAGCCACTAGATAACCTTAGAATCTGTCAATGGGCGTTAGAGTTCAATTTTGCGGAGCCAACGTAACACTCGATATGACTTTCCGTAGCAAAGATGAAATAGGTGACGTGAGAAGCGTTAAACGATTACACCGACGCATTGTCCCTTGAAATTTGGGTCATAAGACCATCGGGATTGGATCTACAGTCGTTCGGGGTAGCTGATTTTATTTTTATTAGAAACTAGCTACCCGCCCGTGACTTCGTGCGAGTGAATTTTGATATAAAAACTAAATTTTATCTCTCTCTTAAATTTAAGCGGTATGCTCTTGTCGGTGGAGTCCTGTCCACATCTCTACATTCCGCCTTTTCCTTGACTGCCTTAATTTTTTTCAGGATGCGGTAAAACATAGCAAAAGGGAATAACTAATTATAGTGCACACAGCATCATTTGTTAATAGAAATATCGCCAGCGAATTGTTTTTAGGTGATTATATGAAAAATACCGAAACATATGTTTATTTATTTTCATATAAGTCAGTCTAACAGTCTACATACGAATTTCTAGACTAGGTATTTGCTTTCAGAGATATCGAGTTTACTTTAAAATATATGTCCAAATTTTTGATCCCTTAGGAGTAGAAACATTCGTAATGTAACGCCGCCAAGTAACTTGAGGAATATTTCATCAACATCCACGCGTTTGGGCTATGTGTCTGGGTCATTCAGTCAGCAGTTAATACGCTGCTACAATGTGGAGTCAGATTTATATCATTCACGAAATAGCCCTGTTTTACGAAAAGCACGCTTTATGTATATGCATGAAGGGGGAACTGGGGGATCTTAATTGTGCCCCATTCAGAAATTCCAGCGGCCCGCTTCTTTATTTTAGTGTAGCGAGACACCCAACTTGTTGCTCGCATGAGGGTTGACAGTGATTTGCTCACTCGCTGCACATATATCTCGAGCGAGCAGAATCTTGGCAATACTTACTGTTTTAATTGGATTACTGGAACCGTTCCGTGGCATAACCCTGTAGCAATTAGAACACTGTGTGGGTATAATAAAACAGAAAAAAGACAAACCAGATTTAAGTTGAACACTTACGAAAATCAACAACTCGTATAATATTATAATCATCATTACGAGAAATTTTACTGTGTCAGAAATCTATAAGTACTATCTAAATGTACCGGAAATAAAACTTCTTATATCGAAGCGAAAAAAGACTGCCTCGGTCATGCTGCGAATGCAGGGGAGCGCCAACAGTATCCTAAGGATGATTTCCGGAAGGATGGACTCGACTGTCTTCGGTCGATAAGAAGGTCAACGATCAGATTCATCGAATTACACGCTTACGTACGTGTAATTCGATGAATCTGATCGTTGACCTTCTTATTGTCTATCTTCCTATTTTTATTTTTTATTAACATAGTTTTATTAAATTGTATACTAGTTAGTCCAAAGTCAGTCTGAAATAAAAGATTTTTATTTAATTTATGTTATAGCTAAAAACTGTGTTAGGCAAACTTTGGTCTGAAAATATTTCGGGAACTATCTTGACTCCAGGCGATTTAGAAAACGCATGTATTAAAATTAAAAATGTTTTTCCTTCGGAGGGACCTGCATAATCCACATGGTCTAGATGCCTTTCCCGGATACCACAAGGCAAACGCACGAAATCCAAAATGCCTTTAATTGGATAACAAATTCCACTCCGTAAGTATGTAGCTAGCATGGCTTTACAAAATATAATTCCTTATTCACCATCGCTTTCCATCTTCGGACTACTGGGCTCACTAAACGGTTGCTTGTTCATAAAGCGAACTGCTAGGGTATAGAACACCCTGTGTTCCTTTAATCTGACAATCTTGGGATCTTCAAGTCTAGGCTGAACCGGCTTTTACTGGAATAGCGTGCGTCAAATGCGCCTCCAGTGTTTAAAAAAGCCTAGAACCGATGATAATGATAAGCAAACTTGAAAGTAGGTCGATAATACGGCGCTCCATGTGTAAACCTATTGGCATTCTAAAATATTCAAAGTCTTCAGATACTTAGACCTTCGGTCAGAAAGTTTATATTTTTACTACAGCATTATTGGATAAAAGAAAGTTTTCGAACGTTTCAGAGTTAGGGAGTTGCACAGCCAGTCAATAGCTATGGATCATCGCTTCATCGAGTGTGGCGAAATGAGCTTCGATCCAATAAAATCCGATAGTTGTGGATCTTTGAATGAAATTCCATGAAACCACTTTATGGCGCGCAGCTGTCGTAAATAGCGAGTATTATATTAAGTGTTCCCGAAAACTGAAATAACGTTAAGCATCAGGTTTTATTGGAGTCATAAATCGATAAAATTAGGTACTGTAATAAATTTGGAATAAAGTCAATCGTAGATTTCAGATATTCTGAATCATTCCAGGACGATGTCAATATGTTGTTGTCATATAGTTAAATTAGCCATACATTGAATGCCTATATAGGCGGATTGTTATGTATAGATAAGATAGGATATGTTTGCTTTGAATTATCTGAAAACTGTGCTGCTTAGAGCGGGTCGGTCAGGTTGCTTTGGATACTACCGAGGAGCTCTATATGCAATGAAAGCAGTCAGTAGTTTTCTAGGCAGCAGTTTGCTATAAAGCAGGAAATGTCGGCAAAGATCCGCCTAGGCATTCAATTAATGGGCAATATAACCATGTTATATAAATTTATGATAGAGTCGGCGTCATAGGGCTGTTTATTGTTATTGATGTTAGCATAACACCTATTCAAGTTATACCAGCCGCAGTTCGCTAAAATGACCCTCTTGTCTGGACTATAGTTGTAGAGAACCACAGATGGTATACAGCTTAAATAGCCAGCATGCTACCACTGATAATGTAAAAGTTGCTCTGTATGGTTATTTATGTAGCCAGCTGTACTTACGGATATAATATTAGTGCGATGCGTAATAAGAAATTGAGAAGCAAACTAAAATAAAACTAATTTACCCATTGTCCGTCAGTGTAACATTTCGAGTCGTATGTCAATCAGAATACAGGACGCGGCGTACGCGTCGAAGTTTAGTCAGGGAACCGAAAATAGTTTTCGGCAGGAACTTGGATCAGATTCGCTATGCATTTCGGGTTACACTGTACCAACTAATAGAGATTGTTGTGTTTATTTTTAACTATTACACAATGGAGGGAGTTTACGAATTCGACATCCTAACGAATATTAATGATTGGATGAGCTTTGTTTGCTCAACTGGGACTAGGACTGATTTTAATGAACCCTTGGGTGGGTCGGATCTTACATATTATAGTGAAATAGGTAACTCGTCAAAACTCGACAGCATGTTTCGTATATTGAAGGCAACAGTTGGATCATTTTATACCTTAAAATGTTTCCCATGACACTGGAGATCAAGATAAAATTTGAGGAAAACTTCCATCATGACAACAGAGACAGCGATCGAGCAACAAGGAATTTAATTAAATGATCATTGATTACTGCCTGTAAACAGAGGCAGTATAATTTATCGCCGGAGAACTTTTATTGTGAGACAGACTGACATGACGGGAAAGGTAATTTCAAAGACCGGAATCCGGAATACTTTTGATTGACGTTCCTGTCGATGAGAATTGAGAGCCAACTAAATGAATAAATTATAATTAAATCATCCGTGGCCGACGCGACGTACACTTATTTATCGACTCGATTTTAAGGACGGCAATTTTTTTTTAGAGTTACCTGTTATTTGTTCTTCTTATCACTACTTACCCGTAGTAACCTCTTCTAGTTCCCTGAATTCCTAGTAATTTTTCAAATCCAATTGTCGTCTATAGAAGACAACACGATATGTATGCTCAATGCTATGTGGGAACGACGACGCGGGCAAACAAATGTGACGTCGCTAATACACCTCCATAGAATACAACCTGATATCGTACTGTGTCAGCGACGCAGGGCAGTAAGTTTGATGATGTTAATACACATTTACCGAAAACAACGCGATATCTCACACACAAACGGATGCGGAAGCGACGCAGAGCAAAAAATTTAACTTAGCTAACACATCTCCATAGATTACAACGCGATATCGCATACGGAATGCGGTGTGGGAGCGACGCATGGCGGCAAATGTGACATCATTAATACACCTCCATAGAATACAACGTGATATCGCATACTAAGGCTCGTATTAATAAAGCGTTCTCAAGATTGAGATGACCTTAATTTGACCTTGAGAATCTGTTGAACATTAAAACAGTATAAAAAGAATAGTATCGAGACTGAGACGTGATGTCAATCCCAAGATCGATTTATTAACACCGCCCTACAAGCGGTGTGGGAGCAACGCAAGGCAGTAAACGTGGACGTCGCTAATACAGCTCCATAGAATACAACGCGATATCGCACACTAAAATGTGGAAGCAAAGCAAGCGGTGGACGTGGCTCATACACCTTCATATAGAATACAACGCGATATCGCACACTAAAAGCGGTGTGGAAGCAACGCGAGGTGGTAAGCGTGACGTCGCGTTAATACGCATTTATAGAATACAATGCGATATCCCACCCTGAAATAGGTGTGGGAGTAACACAGGGCGGCAAGTAGGATATCGATATACACCTCGATAGAATGCAACGCGATATCGCATCGCGTCGTTCCGCTTGCCACCCCGTGCCGCTTGTGTTGAATTAGGCCTTAAAGAGCAATTCAATAATCAATAACACTTCTGTAAGTTCATTTTTGTGGAACTTCATAACCACAACTCCCATATAACTCTGTCCAATCACTTAAGTGGACAATAGTCAGTTTTTTACGACCACCATATGTGTCGTAAAGTAAGGTGCACATAAAACGGGAATTGTTCACTAACTTAGATAACAGTGAATGTTCAGAAAACACACATAAAGTCAGTTCTAGTGGTAGTAAAAATCGAGGTAATTATTGACTTTTAAAATATTTAATATAAAGCCTACTGCTGTAGTACCTTCTTGGCCAATGACTAGCCTTTTCACCATTCACTGCGCGCTCGTCACGAGTTTTTGTCACATTGACAACGAAATTATATGTATATGTATGTAGTAATGTATTTGATTGGATGAATTTCTTCCGTAAAAGTATTAAATTGTTTACAGGCTGTCTCATAAGTACCACGCCAAACGAAAGGGGAACTCTATTAGATCAAAAGCACTTTAAAAACATCTCAATGCTTCCGAGATATTCTTTTTAAATTACCGCTCCTTAGAGCAGGAGGAGTAGGAGCATAGGTGGCTCAGCGGTTAAGACGCGGTCTCCAAATTTGGGAGGGCCCGGTTCGATTCCCAGGCAGGCCATGTACCAATGAGTTTTTAAATTTAATAACTTATTATTACTTATCCGACTGCTCTTAAACAGTGAAGGAAAGCAACGTTAGGAAACTTCAATTTTGTTTTTATTCACATCTGGTTAGCACTTGACCTCAATCACACTTGATGTTAAGTGAAGATGAGGCCGAAGGTGGAAGCGTACTGACCCGGAAACTCCAACACATTTGGGGGACTGGCTATCTTATCTCTGACAACCGGAACACAACAATGCTATTAACATTGCTGCTTGGCGGCAGATTTAGATAAGATGGTGGTATCTAGCCAGGCGGACATTTAAAATGCACTACCACCAACCAAACCGAGTACTTAAACATGTACCCCGCTGGGGATCGAACCCACGACCTCCGAATCGAAAACCCAATGTTGTTTACATTTATCCACGGAGGCGGTTAAAGCTCTGAGGTACTTTGGACCTACTTAATATTAGGGTAAATTTATTTATCTTGTGTCTTCCGCTTTCATTTGTCGTGGAATTTACGGGACATCCAGTCTATTAAAGTTCGTGCGCGCCTATAAAAGTGTGGGACATTAATTCATTCATATTAGTTTATTAATGATGATATTTAACAACTTCCTTATTGCCTAATTAAATCGATCCCACGATAAATATGTCTACATGGGGCTTCCGTGGAGTTACACTCTTGTAATATCTTCGTAATGGTACACTGACAGTACCGGTTCATCTGACTATTAATCCAGCTCTATGTTAGAAACTCTGACTGCTATACCAACAGCTCGCGGATTCGAATCCCGGTAGGAGCATATGTTTGTATGATGAATACGGATATGTGTTCCCGAGTTATGGATGTAAACTTATGCTCTTTGTCTACAATAAAATTTCAATTGTTTCCCGAGGGTTTCCCGGAAGAAGTATCTTACAGAGCTAAGCTCGCCTTTTTTGTATTGTAATTTTTATCACATATTTGCTCAATGAATGTGTATATGCTTGTATGCAGTAAAATGTTAAAATGAATACGTGTTTTGGACATATTTCTTGTTTAACTACCGGCAACACTGCATGACACTGCTGACCCTCATATATCCAACTTCAATAGTAATGAATGGTACTATAATTACTAGTAGCAAGTGTGAGCAAGTCGTTTGGAGCAGCAATGAATACATTGTAGCAGTTTGTCGTCGCCCCGTGATTGATAGCCGAGTAATTAATTTATCATTAGATAAGGTGACAGCTGGGACGATGCGGCGGCATGATGGCTCTGCACACTCGGCAACTGAATTAACTGAATCTTTATATGACATAATAATCGTAAAATTATTGTAGGTATTTGCGACAGACTGTTGAGATACATGCAGACCAATTTTGTTTGCGATGAAGGCTATATAATCCACATACACAATGTTACACCCTTTATCCCAAATGGGATGATAAGAGTTATCCCAGACTGTATCGAAGTTCACCTTGCACACGTGACGGCGAGTCCATCGCCGTTAAAACGCGCAACTCTATTAATGTTTTTTGGTGGAAAGTTCCTTAGTCGCCTTTTACGACACCCACGGGAAGAGATAGGTTGGCTCTATTCTTATGTGCTGAAACCATAAGGCATAATTATTTCCTACTATCAAAGTATTACTTGAAAACGTTCCATTTTCAACGTTAATATTAACTTACTCAACACACACGAAGCGGACTCCGCAACGAAGAAACAGCGAGAAACTCAAGAATTGCTCTTTTTAAACACGTTATTGGTTACAATTTCGACAAATCACGGTAAAACATTATTATATAATTGGACTGAATATAGCCCAGCGGCGATATATCTATGCTTATCTGCTGCCCCAATATCATAATAATAAACACTTGCGCATCTAAAATGAGCGGCGATCACAGATACCTTACCAATTGGCTATGATATCATAAATTAGATAAGCGATGGGGAGTTTATAGAATTACCCTTGATCGTCTGCCAATAAGCTCTTGGTATTAATTACGGGCCTATCGCAGTCGACCCTAAATATTAAACGATAAGTAATTTATGCATCCGTATTGGCTATTTCGTCACAGTAGAGTTTAAGTCAATGAGGAAACATTGGAGGCGCACAGAAAATGTATAAGATATGCCTTAGCACTTTTGTGCGTCTATTCTATATATATATTAGGTCATTCATTACCTATGAAATTAGCGTTTTGTATGAAGAATTTCATTAAGACTGTTTTCTCCATACAAACATTTTTGATTTTTTTTTGGGAACAGCATATCCAAATTTAGCTAAACTTTCTGTGTATTTTCGGATAATATTAAGTTAAGTATAGGCAGCGTTCATTTTTAAAAGTAACCGCTTTATAAAAGTTTCAGCGAATATAAGAAATGATTATGGGAAGCACATGAAAAGAGCACTGTTCAAATTTTTCTTTATTATGTGATTTAGCCCAGAAATTAAAAAATATTTCAAGTGAAACCTTGAAATAATAGTCCATTTTCCAAATAAAAATCAAATTTGGATATAGCTTTGAGAATCGCAGGAATTGGTACATATGATTAACGAAGAAAAAAAACTCCAATTTCATAGGTAAAGACCCAATACAAAGCAGGATTTTTTTGTAATTTAGTCATGTTTGTTTGATAGCTTCTGAAATCTAGGAGCTCAAAGGGGTTTTTGAGTTTGGGCTCCTAGATCTCAGTAACGATGCAAGTTATCGATATGAAAATATTTTTTAAAGTTTTGTAATGTTGGTTAGTTGAATGGCACATTGCCTTTCTTTCGATTATCACAATGACTCTTAAAACCTTTTCAAATGTCAAAAATTTGAGTGAGTTAGATATGTGTTGTTCTGTTTGTCCTTTCTCCAGCTACACTAACTAGAGAAGCTTAACATACCGCACAATCGTCAACTGTAGCATTGTGAACTTCAACCCTGACATTGGCAGAATCGTGCACAACGATGCAGCCATAATACGGAATTGGAAGAGTGAGTTAGCGGTGAAAATGTAAAATGGCCCTTAACCCCTTAATGTTTGGAGCACTCAAACACTAATATTTGGGATACATCTGACCACCCCATACGGGATAAAGGCCGTGACGTTATGTATTATGTATGTAAGGAGGAAGGCCTCTTTTCACACAATAAAAAATAAACCGTACTTATTTTTAATATGCTATATAGCCTGCGAATTATTTACTTTGAAATAGAATTACTGGCCTCTTGGGTCTATACTACACTACTGTAAGGTAAGGTTGGGTGCCACTTGGCACTATTGAGTTTGTCCCACAGTTAAATATCGTCAATGAAAATGTACATTTACTAACAGAGAAAGGTCGGTCATGATTTTCAATAAGTAATGTCCAGTCCCACATTGAATAGTACAGAGGTTTATCGTCGTTTCGACTCAGGGGACCACTTCGGCTGGAATGGAATTATTAAGATGTCTATAAATTTATTTTCGGTACGAATAAAGGCAAAATTGTAGCCTGCCGGTGTCAATATGACAATAACTTGCAATACAAACTGGGAGGAGTTAATAAGGGTTGACAATCATTGAATGATTAACGAATAACTAAGCCTAACATTTGCAACCAAAAATAGTAACGGTTCTAATGTCGCCGCATTGACACTTATACACGAGAAGTCATGTGTATGAAAACGATGCGAGTTTGTGTAGCAATCACGGCGTATATGTAGAATAAACACACATATCTTCCTGATTTTTATAATATGATAAACAATATTAACTTTGTTATCAAGTTGATTGATAAATAAAGAGGGTGGCAATGTGAATCGTTTATCTGTCTGTTATGATAATTGACACGATCATCAACAGACTAAAGAGTCTTATTATCATCTCAGCCGAAAGACGTGCATAGCAAAGTACACAAGAATATCTAAGTACACATACGTTTTATTTTAAATACATTGTTTCTTGAAAATGAAACTTATTATACTTTGTAACAGAACTTATGTCCATTCTATGTATTTATATTACAATACAATGAGATCACCCGACTCAACACACATCGACGTGATTCGATATAGCTCTAACATGGCTCCTGGCTTTGATAGATTACTTATTGATTGAACTAAATAAGTACCAATAAAGGCTATGGATGGAGCAACACAATAGGCGACAAGTGTAAAAGTCGTCATACTTTTATTGTGTTTACCGAACCACGATGGGTCTCAATTGGTTTATATTGGCAATGACTCCGGCGCACCCGTGAAACGACTTGTATTTATCGTCTGTTAATAATATTTCATGATAAGCTACTCAGCTACATGTTTCTTTATATGCCAAAAGGAAAAGACGAACGGAAAAGATTGATGCCTGTGTGAAACTCTCGGTGCAGTTGCAGATCTATTAGCGTGGTTACTAGTCTAACACATATCGACCAAACCGCACTGGGTCTGCGTGGTGATTATGGCTCATACCCTCTCTCAATGAGTGTCTTAAGGCCCAAACAGTGGGAACGTAAAGGTGTTGATTTGATGTGATGTGAAATATTGATGATTCACTGGTAGTACTGACAGGCCCTTGTACAAAGAATGTATAGAGGTTGATGTAGTCCAGGAATGCGTATGAGTGGCAAACAAACGAGCACAAAACCTTGGTGCACAGAAGTCGTCTGCGAACGTCGCAGGATGCTATTGCGCTTCTGCAGCCATACCGTGTATAAAATTTTGCGTTCGATCGCTAAATTTGGTAGCTTGGAGCTGGGCTAGCTTTGTCATAGCCAGGAGAACCTGTACTCATAAGGGATTACTTATGAATCTAAATACTAACAGTTGTGTAGTGCACTTATTATGAAAAAATAATAAGCAAATCCACATAACTGACGGATGAAAAACAAATTCGCGCATATCATCTCGTGGGGTACCGTTGCGTTGGATGGGTGTTTAAAAATGAATAGAAGCCCAGCAACATGAACAAATGTTTGTCCTGTCAAAATACTCAAAATTTAAATTAGTGTCAGGTTTAAAAGTGCAGTCATTATCCAAATTCACACTATTTTTTTTTGAGTTAAGGCAATTATCGAGTACTACTTACCATTCTTGTGTAATACGATCTACTGCACAAGAATTGAAGGTATCTTTCTGTAGAAAGGTGGCTTAATGTAAACAACATGGGGTTTACGAATCGGAGGACGCGGGTTCGATCCCCAGCGGGGTACGTTTAGTACTCGGTTTGGTTGGTGGTAGCGTATTTTAAATGTCCGCCTGGCTAGCTACCACCATCTAATCTAAGTATGCCGCCAAACAGCAATGTTAATATCATTGTTATGTTTCGGTTGTTAGAGATAAGATAGCCAGTCCACATAAGATAGTGTTTTCAACTCAGTGCGCTTTCACTTTCGGTACCATCTTCACTTAAAGACTTGGACAACGATGGCACTTATAAAGCTGAGTGTGCATACATAGCTTCTATTTTGTTTGTGGCATGATCACAGCTCAAGAAAAGGTGGACTTAGTTTAATGCAGTTTCTCTGATTCATCGTTCCAAAGATATTCAACTTTGAGTTAAATCTAATAGGAAATCTTTGAGTTAAATATCTACATAGACTCACTCTTCGTCGACGACATCCCAAAAGAATAAAGCAAAGATGCGCTCTTCGAAAATTTTCCGTAGTCATTTCCTTCAAAAGGCGGCCCGATTGTAATCTTTACAAAATTACTTTTACGATTTATAGCTTCTGAAGTATATGACTTGTGAACTTAACCTAAAGACCTAAGTATTAAACTCGGTAAATAACGATATATTACATTCAATGAGAGATGATACTGTGTTTAGTTGGTTTTGTGTAAAATAGCTTCGCCCATGTTGAAATACTTTAGAGATTTTTCAGGATGAAAAGTAGCGATGTCCTTCTCCAGGTCACAGTTATCCCTCTGCATTTGGCAGTTTTCAATACGATCGGTTCCGATGTTTTCGTGAAAACGTATCAAAGAGACAGACAGAATCACTTTCGCGTTTTGATTTTACACGACATTCCAAATCTAAAAATTTACTAAAACCTATCAAATTTCTAACATCTATTTCAATGTAAGATACATGATCATCATTTGTTGAATGCCAATTTAAATCTATTAGGAATAACTGACAGTGATTGTCCAGCTGTCTTCTGGAAGGGAAATCATCTGTGGGAAAAGAAGCAGCGCAAGAAACTCACAGCATCATTGTATTTCTATTATTGAAATTAAAAATACAATTTTATAATTTTTGGGAGCTGGTAAAAGTACAGCAAGCATTTTGCCCTTTACATTTTCGTATGTAAAAAATATTATTACAAATAAATATGTATTTACTTCAGCGCTTAATACTTAATATTAGAAGCCACTTAACTATCTACAATAGACGTATTTAGGTACACGTTACTTTGCATTAGAAAGGTAATACCTAAGTTAATTCCTAAAAGTAGTTTCCAACAATAAAATTCTAGCTCGAAATGCGGGTAAAACGTAAATTTCACTTTCCGCTAAAAGCTATCCGAGAGTTTACTCCAAATTGGTTACTTCCATTTCAGTTAGATTTCAAAGAAATGCAATAGAAATCCCCTACTACGGGTTCACATTAATAATGCACGGACCAATGCAGTTAATAAACATCCCCACAGTGTTGATTAGTTGACTTCCAAAAGTTCGACTGTATTTTTATTTTTTATGTATATTCCCCGATATCTCCGACGTGTGGACCAATTTCAATTGATTAGATTAGATTTATTTAGTTCACTTTTACAATAGCATGTCATACATACAGTTTCGTAAATTTATGAAATCTAAAATAAAAGTGATTGTCAAACATAAAACAAAAAATAATATCATAAACAACAAATACCTGTATACAATAGTAAAACATATTGTTATATGTATGTCAAAATTAATTAAGAAAGTATAAGTATGTAACCATTATTACGTCAACGTCATACCATTTTAGAATAATCAAAATGAAATAAAACAAAACAAAATAAAATATAAACCATGTCATGAGATTATTGATATGCCATAATCACCAATAATTAGTTTTTTGTTTGAAAAGGCATGCCGACAGGACCCAATAATATTGGGTGTAGACCTGATGATGCACTCTGGAGATGGCAACGGAACCTTACTGAAGTTGGTTGTTTTGCCAATATTTGGTGATTAATCAGACCACCTGATTTGAAGTGAAGAATTACATACAATGCTATTATGTTGCATCGACAGAAAAGGTGATTGATAGTTAGGAAGTCATTTAAAAATGCCCTGACTTGAAAATTTGCACTTTTCTCTAGTGTACGATGACTAACTTTCGCAGTTCACCTCACCTCGAGGACAGTCGTAATCGAAGATGCAAGTAGATTCAGAAATAATGTAAATAAATAAAATAGGAAAAGTACAGTAAACAAAGGCGGTGGCAAAGTCTTCTGTGAAAGTGAAACGCATTTTTATATGTTGTATTTGTATTAATTTACATAGAAAGTTACAAGATATTATATTTACCGGTGTTACAAAAACCTATATAGCCACCCACATAACCAGTCATCACCGGGCTTTCATGCATAACATAGTAAGTTCTATAATCGAGCTTATAATTCTTTGTTTGCTTGTAAACGCTTTATTGTGCAAAAGAAAATAAATACAAAACAAATTTACTTAAAACTATGGACAAAGGCGGACTTAACCCACAGCGGGATATCTTCAAATCAAATCAAATACGCTTTATTGTTTAAATAAGGAAGGTACATTTAAACATCTTATAGAAACTACAAATTAGGCGGCCTTATCGCTAACAGCGATCTCTTCCAGGCAAACCTATCATTACGGAATTCAATAAGAGTAATTAAGTGGGTTAGCACAAATAATTTCCTAATTGTTAAGTACACCTGAAAGTTCTGCATATTGAATTTTTTTTTTTTAATGCATAACGGGTTGGTACTTGACCTCAATCACACCTGATGTTAAGTGAAGATGAGGTCGAAGATGGAAGCGTACTGTGTGTGTAAATTCAAAAAGTGTTATCTTATAGGTATGCAAACCATTAATAAGTACTAATTATGTGATGAGAAACAATGGTGTCGATTCGGACAGTCGGACTAAAACCAGTTATAAAGTAGTACTGTCTCTTTCTCCCTGCAGCAGTACGATGCGACGGCACTACTCCAAAACTGGTTTTGGTTTAGTTGGTGTACATCCGAATCGACATCAATATTAACTAAACTATTTCTTCTTCCTTTCAACCATGATCATAAGGAACAGTAGATTGGGCGTTCAAACTTAGCTAACTTATTATATTTATTATATAGCTATAAATAATCATGTCCCGCTGTAAGATACCCCAAATAAGTTGGGAGTTCCGGGTGAGAACGCTTCCAGCATCGGTCTCATTTTCACTTAAAAGTAAAAAATCACATATTTCGAAGGTGAGTTAACATCGAGTTGCAATCGAGAACTCGTAGTACTGCAACCAGCTGTTTGTAATTCGGCTCGCGTGTCGCCCGGAGTGGGCGGTCGAGCAACAATAGTTGAAGGAATCGCTCCCCAGTTAACACTTATTGGTCCACATGTTTCAATTGATTCCTTTAAGACTTGCAGTTGGCTTTTTGATTAAATCTAAAGATTAGGATTGTAGTGATAGTCTGGCTGTTTTGTAACGAGAATTATATTTCGACTTAAGATGCATTAGGAGTTTGGGAGCATATTGCACATGAGAGGAAAATATAGGAATCTTAAATATTTATTATTAAAGACAAAAAAATCTGCCATTTCCCGGTAATTTGTTACAATTTTGTCTTCAGAGACTATGTTAAATTACGTTGGGTTTTCCATTAGTTTCGAGTTACATTATTTATTAGACAGATCTAATCCTAATTAATAGACCTACCCCAACCCGTATTGAGCCAATTTGGGAGGTCCGGATTCGATTCCTAGGGTGGCCATGTACGAAATACGTTTTTAAACTTAATTACTTATGTGCATTCATCCGACTGCTCTTAAACGGCGAAGGAAAACATTGTGCGGAAACCTGTATGCCTGAGAAATAAAAATTCAAAGGAATGTGAAGTCCCCACCCGCAATGGGCCAGCGTGGTGGACCATAGCCCATTACTCCCCTCATTATACAAGGGAAGGCCTATATCCCTGCAGTGGGATGTTTACGGGCTGAGATGATGATGATGATTAGACCTACCGATTGGTAGGTAATAAGTGTATGGGATGGGATGGATATAAACATACATTTTTAGCCGATTGTCCAAGAAAGAAGGGTAATGTTTTTCGAGTCTATGTATGTATGTATGTATTGTTAGGATCATCAATTATATAAGGCAAACCTTACGTTATCATTGGCAATTGTAATAGATAATGGTAGTGTTTTTTTAATTATTATTGAAACGTGGGTATTCGCAGCAGCGAGGCATTCAGGGAGAGCGAGTCCTAGCGAGCGGTCGGTTAAGTGTTAGCAACAGGATCGAGTTTATAAGGTGATGTACTAAGGCGAGGCGTAATGTGTAAGGCGAGGTAAGTTGTTAGAGTGCGGGATTTAAAAAATTTGTAAAAAAAAAACTATTTGGTGGTTTAAAAAAAATACTTTTTATTGTATTGTATTGTTGTTCACTTATAGTACACGTGGTGTAAAGAGAAATGATACTTTTACTAACACCCTGTATATAGGTGTCCCAGAACTCAACGTTAAGCCGAAACGGGGCGACAGGATTGATTGTAACCATCATGAAAAAAATCTATCCCATGCAGTTTAAAAATTATGGGCATTTAAGAAAAACCAAAAAATTTGGTCAAACTGTAACCATTTTTCGGTTATTGTGGTTAATTTTTCTTATTTTTGTTCATTTAAACTTTGGAACCGTAACTCTAAATAATATTTCTAGAATCACAGTCAAAAATAATAACACAATTGCCCCAAGTTTCCTAGAATTAAGACGATTTGTTAAACTATGAATTTAAAATTTTCTAAATTTGTCGACTTTGAAAGGCCCTCCTTTAAAAAAATGTACTAAAGCGCCTTGGCAAGTGCCATTAAAAGTTGGCGGATTTAATCAGGATTATAAAATGGTACAATACTTGTTAGTTTTATACTAAAAAAAAACGAGTAAAAAATAAAAACTTTAAGTAACCCGATTTCTGCTAATCCATTTTACTCAGTTAAAATGTTTTTTATGCGCACAAGCTTGGTAGGTTCTTAATTATACGGGAAAATGATGAGAGAGATGGATAGTGGACATGTTTGCCATGAGCGAGCGAGACAGATAGTGACGCCACTTCTACCAAAGTCAACAAAAGTAAGTAAAATTAATAAAATAATAAAATAAATAAAAAAATAGTTAAGGTTTATTGGAATAAAAGTCAGATAGGGAAATAACATGAAATTATGTAATAGAACCCATGGTTGTGTAACCAGGCTATGTCTGGACGTATCTCTGTATCCGGACGTACGTGTGTGTGTGTGTGTGTACACACATAGACAACGGCGCCAAACAGATAACACCCGTCGTTTTATGTCGGGGGTGAAAATTACTTCTTCTTGTGCCATTCATCAGGGACAACGTGTACATGTATTATTCAACAACTTAAAACATCGAACACAAGTCAGTGACCTCTAGAACGTACTAAATTAAACAGTGGTGTACCAGCATCTGGTGATTACACTTGATAGTTTGGGTGTGTCCTCAGTGCCCTATCGGTCTCCTATTGGTCGATCCGAGGTCGTATTCATTGTTCCCAATTGGTAATATTTGTCACATCTCTCTTGCAAGACTAAATTATGTTTTTGTTTTAGTAAGAGTGTCAGAAAAATACAACTTTTACTTGACTGAGGATTTTTTTTTGCACAACGGGTTAGCACTTGACCTCAATCACACCTGATGTTAAGTGAAGATGAGGCCGAAGGTGTAAGCCTACTGACTCGGAAACCCCATCATATTTGGGGAATTGGCTATCCTATTTCTGACAACCGGAACACAACAAAGCTATTACAATTGCTGGTTTGACGGCAGATTTAGATAAGATGATGGTGGTAGTTAGCCAGG
Source organism: Oegoconia quadripuncta (assembly GCA_949316235.1). NCBI lineage: Eukaryota > Metazoa > Arthropoda > Insecta > Lepidoptera > Autostichidae > Oegoconia > Oegoconia quadripuncta. The sequence continues at coordinate 19,758,139 of OX438753.1, read as the reverse complement.
CGAACATTTAAAATGCCCTACCACCAACCAACCAATAAGAGTAATCCTATCATATTTAAATATTTATCACCGAGCTTCGCTCGCGTTTAAAAACTTAATATTTAGATGACCATGTCAAAAGTCAAATATTTTGTATGTAGACATCAAGATGCTTAAAATAACTAAAGTCGCGCGCGGCGCGCGTGCGTGTGTGCGTGCATGCGTGCGTGCGGGTGCGGGTGCGGGTGCGGGTGCGGGTGCGAGTGCGTGTGCATGTGTGTGTGTGTGTGTGTGTGTGTCCAGTCTTCGCCCGGATGTCTGTAATGCGAGGTCTGACTTGAGAGCGCTTTTTTTACATTTAATACTAGCTTTGCGCCCGAGACTTCGCCGGCATTAGAACAACTTTATCGTGGATATGTTTAATTTGTATATCCCGCGGGAACTACTCACTTTATCGGGATAACCATGTCTTAGTCCACATTCTACCTATTATACCAAATTTCATCCAAACCCGTTCATCCAAACTTTCGCATTTAGGTGTAATATTAGTTATATTAAACCAGGGCAAAAGTGGATAAGAATAAAAACAATTTATTATGAACACCACAACACGATACAAAAACAACGAAGTAGTAAATTATAGCCAAAAATGGTAATACAATTATAAATAAAATGCGGCGTGCACAAAAGGGTTAGCACTCAGCTCATGCTGCGACGGATCACAGCGCTGGTTTTCAGTGCCCCCAAATGCCCAGTGATGCACGGACGCTACGTATTATTATTCAACGTAATAAGTTACACATCCATGGGTTTTCTAAATTTTCAAATTTATTTTATACTGATCTGATATTGACTGCAAAATGAAAATGTAAGTTGCAATAATAACCCACGTTTGACGATGGAACCGAAATCATTTGTCAACCTTACCGTAAACCGCGTCATGACGTATGGCCCCTCGACGGTCCTTTGACCTTCGGCGAAAGGCCCTGCCTCCGAGCCAGAGAATTATTTCCGAGGGCCGCCCCCACTTCACGCACCGTTTACTGTTCTTCAATTATGTGATTTTCTTTAAGTGGTCAGCCCCTTTTTGCCCTTTCTACGGCTGGTGAGGTGATTTATTGAATTTTGTAAAAAATGGACGGCATTTTTTTACACGAAGGCTGTTTGAGGCGATTGTAAATTTTTGAAAGAGCTTTTTATCGCACGCAATTCGCTTCTGATGCTAAACTGTAGATGAGACGTAGGGTTTAGCGTGTTTCCATTTTTAGTTAAATCTGCGTCTTTCATTATAGGATCATTATCACGTAAATACGGTCAAGTTTCATGTAACATATCTACTTATATAAAGTTTAATCACGTTTGACAAGTTTTTTTTCGGACAATCTGCAAGTCCATATTTATAAATTGAATTCAAAACTGAAAATTATGGAATATTCACTACTTTTCAGTTTATTAATTGCTATGTATGTATGAAATTATAGCACAAGGATTAATATGAACTAGCTAATATTACAATTATTCACATAGACTACACAATGTCAATGGTCTTTGCTTACCTCTACAGGAAACAGGCGCGACTTTATGTATGTATGTACACACTGTTCTACACTTCTAAATGGAGCACCGATGTGCATCCAGGGCCAGTGCTCCATGGAACAGTCTGTGTCCATCTGTCCCGCAATGAGCTGCAGGTTACTGTTGGAACTTCCACACGTCAGCCGCACCAGGGAAGCTATTCGCTAGCGCATTATCGCTACAAAGCTGTCATAAACTCCTGTGGTGTATGACGCACTTCTACCCATCTTAAGGTAAGCATTAATTATATAAACAGTCGCACAATCAATTAGAACGTCATTATACGCGTTGCACCTAACTTGTGAACTTGTCTTTATTTCTCTTCCTGGTTCCCACATCTCATGGCGACCCTGCCAGTGCTGCCTTAATAGGGAGTGCTGTGCACTAAATTTCTAAAAATGTAGTTTTGTGATTCATTTGAAAAAAAGAAAAAGTTAATAACTGGACGATTTTAAAAGAGTGAAAAGAATGTTCCATTACGTTTAGGTTCGATTAAGTCTTCATCGGAGGTTGAAGTTAATAATGCGATGGGTGTCTACCGACGTCGGTGTTCCTTCTCACAATATTGTGATCATGAAATCTAGGGTGCATTGATCGCTTTCTTCATTTTCGGCGATTGTCATTATCCAATCTGGGGACCAATCGCGCCATTTTACTACGTTTTTACCGTTCGAACGGAACGTTTTTGGTTTTGGTTTAGCTTTAGTTTAGCTGATGTAAAAAATGGTATCGCGCTATATATATGTATATTTTTTAGTTAATGGGAATTACACGAATTCAAATTCAGCCTGTATGTTTAGGACTTCTGTAACTACTTTCTAAAACAATACGATCAATTTATACATATTTTTTTTATAAATGAAAGGGCGGCAAACGAGCATGCGGGTCACCTGATGGAAAGCAATCACCGCCGCCCATGGTCACCCGCAACACCAATATTTTGTGAACGATTACAGGCATCGTTGACGCTACCAAAGTAAAACCAAACCTAGGGGAGATTCAGAGGTAAAATGGGTCTTTAGTCTTACATACATAAAAGTACATATGTTTCCCGTTGGGGTAGACAGAGACCACATACTTCCACTTGCTACGAACCTGACACACCTCTTTTGTTTCATTCACTCTCATAAAGTTGTTCATACATGCACGTCGGTTTAGGGTACACTTGACTTGGCCTTTCTTTAAGACGTCCCCGATTTGATCGCGGTACCTTCGCCTTGGTCTTCCACTACCTTGCCATAAACATTCTCTTTAGTCTTTCAGTAAAAAAAAAATCTACAGAGATTATATTAGCGAAGTCACATTGATATTGGTATGGAACGAGCAGGGCGGCAGAGGTATGACGTCACTGATACTCCTCCATAGCATATAACACGATACATATCGCGCAGCGACTCTTCGCTTGCCACCTACAGTTTCCGTGAGGCGAAGGCTTGAAATAATGGTTTGCAAAACCCATGATGTGTAAATTGAGACTCTACATGTAAATATCCCAAAGCACGCCACCATTCATAATACATTTCTGTTGGTGATATGGGGGACGATTCTTGGACACTTGAGATATATATCGTATGTATGTATGTATCGGACGACCTGTTCAGTGTAGTAGTTAGAAACTCTTGACTGCTATACCAAAAGGTCGCGAGTTCGAATCCGGCTAGCGCCACATGTTTGTATGATACATAGGTACAGACATGTGTTCCCGAGTTATGAATGTTTTTCATTTATATTCCTATGTATTTATTTACAAAAAAATAAATATTTGTGTAGTTTATCAACCATCTGGTATCCATAATACAAGCCTAGTTGATTAGTGTGGAACTAGATGGCGCTGTGTGTATGTGCAAAGATATTTATTATTATTATTATTAAATTCTTTATTGCACACAAAAATAAAATACAAAGAACATTTAACATAGACGATGAAGTGTACAAAGGCGGTCTTATCGCTGATAGCGATTTCTTCCAGACAACCTCAGTTAAAGAAGTTATTATTATTATTTATTTATTATCTCATATACAAAATCGGGAATAAAAAGTATTTCCAAACCGTAAGTAGTACTATTCTTTGTCTACGTGTCGAAAATACAAAAATTGGCAAAACAACCGACTTCTGTAAGGTTCTGTTCTCTGTCTCCTGACTGCATCATCATCAGCGAAGAGACTGGTTACTCACAACACAGGGAATCGTAGTGTGGGGACCAGAACTACCTCATTTTAATTATGTATTTTCAAAAAAATATCGTGATCAGTGACCTATCATCTTTCCTCTTCGGTTCTCAACTGTGGCCAACAGGCATCTCTTCTCCTTTACCATCATTAACACCTCTTCATTTGTTCTCTTATCTGTCCAGCTTATTCCCTCTATTCGTCTCCAGCGTTCAAATGGCGCTATTTGTACAATATTTTTACATTTTTTTAAATAAACAGACAGAGGTTTTCAAAAGCGGAGCATTTGTTTTTCATAAATTTCAATACGCAACGTATTTGGCAGTTGCGTTGAAAACAGATTCAGTATTCAATTACCGAGAAAATAAATTACACATCTGTAAAACATGTATTGGTCTTAGATTTAGTGCCTACCATATTTCTTTCTACACAGGTAGATAAATAGGGAGGCCTATTTGTTGAATGAGTATTGCGATCATCCAGCGAGGTAATGCATGAAGAAACGTAAGTAAAGTTAACTAAATAAGCTAAAGTTGAAAAATATGTTTGTTTAAAAAAAAATGCTCAATTGATGGGTATTTCTTTACATTCAAAACATTTAGGAAAATTATCGTTACAAAATATTAATTCTCATTTTTATTTCTTAAGCGATGCAATCTTGGGCACTTACCCACGTGGGCCGAACCTGTGCCATCTTCGCGGATATAAATACAATTTTTCTTTTACAGAAACGAGCCGTTCGTGCAATTTACCAATTGAGATCTACAGTGGCACTTGGAGATACGTTTAAAGAGGATGATATTCTAAATCTAACCTTATCGTCACAGTATATTTTTGAAAATCTAATATTATGTCCAAAAAATATAGCATCATTTAGGAAAAATTGTGATAAACACGATGCCAATACAAGAAATTTGCAGTTCATGTAAAGCCGACTAGGCAAAGTCAGTAATTCATTCAGAGGGGCATGCATATACGTTTTATCAATAAGGTCCCGTTTCAATAACTTTAAAATATACTAGTTTTATTTTATTTATTTTTACTTATTTACATAGAATCAACAGCATTATTACAAATTCTTATACAGAAAAGTAATACCAAACTTATGCCAATTAAAGATTCTTATTATGTTACTGACAATGGTTATCGTTAAAATTGAATGGGTAATGTATTAATTAAATTACAATATAATTAAAATAAAATTGGTACTATTACATTATTAATTAATAATATTATTATATGAATATCAACAAAAACAAATCAAATCCTCAGTGATATACTAGTCGTTATGTTAATATGTCTAAATTACATAGTATTGAAAGTGAAATTAAAGAAACCAAACAATCATAAGCCAAATGAAAGTGTCAAAATTATAGATCTATAAATATGTACTAAATATGTGTGTTGTCAGTGTCTGTGTGTAAGAGTTGGTGTGTGTGACAGTTAGTGTGTGATGGTGGTGGTTTTGCATGATGGAGTAAATTAATGGACGGACATGGGTCAAGAAGAACGATCGACAGAGGCATGAGAATGACGCGCCTATAAAGCGGAAATTTATTAAGTAAGCATATTATATAAAATATTAGACTATTTAGATGATTCTCATCCTTGGACTGTAACTAGCTCGCTCGCATGCCAAGCTATTTCACAATTAACCAAGAAATATTATTGTATAGCTTTTTGTAATATAAAGACCAGTTTTAAAAGAGCAACCCCTCGAGTTTCTTGCTTGTTCTTCTCAGAGGAAAATTGCCTTTCGAACAAGCAGTAGCTAAAAAAATGTAAAAATTGTCTATTTTAAATGGGCCCTGTGTAGGTACCTACAAAATAAAGATACTTTTGACTAGCTTCTTTTGTAAGTTAAGTATACCTACCTTATATTATGTTAGTTTTGTATTAGCTAATTGCACAAATGGATATATCGAAGCGCATGGCAGAGCCCAGCGAAATTTCCAAAACAAAATTTCGAGCCACAACGGCAAACTCAAACAAAGGGCCGTATTAATAAATCCATCTTGAGATTGAGATCGCGTCTTAGTTTCAATACTATTTTTTTGGATACTGTTTTAATAGCAACCGACTCTCAAGCGTCAACATCTCAATCTTGAGAACGGTTTATTAACACGGGACTAAAGCCCACTTCTGTTGACAAGGAATAAGTCGCCGGCCGCGCCTTGGGCGAGATTACTTTGTAGAATATTGTATGTATCTTCTATCAGAGATTCCTTGTGACAATTGCGTCATATCAATAAACTTGTCAAGGCCCTGAAACGTAATAGGCGCGTTACATAAGTCATATTCGCAGAATTGCTTATATCAGTGGAATCGCGACTCGGATGTCATGAACCGTGTCAACTCAATGATACAGGATCAATTGAACAATTGACTCCCCCCCCCCCCCCCACTTCAGGCCGCTAACATTCAAGTGGGTTCGCTTAAATACTGGCTAGTCACGTTTATTGCGTTTATTAGTAGAATAAGGCTGGGAATATACGTCAGAGTTTTCCTTCCGATAATCGGATCCGATAGTCTGATCAGACTATCGTAAGGCGTTGGAGCCATAGTTTTGTTTGAATACTCAATACACGTCCAATCCGATAGTCGGATCGGACGTCCGAGTCGGAAATAACGCCGAGGTGTTTACGATTTTATTATCGGATTTTTCTTCTTTCGCGTCAACACGAATAAATATTTTTAATATTACTTGATTTTTTGCAATAAGCAAATGCATTAAGTAACATTAATTCGTCGTCCATTTATTCTTTCTGCTCCGCATGCAAGCACTCGGGATAATAGATCGAGAACGACTTGAGTTCAGAAAAAGTCTGACAGAAGAATGGGACGTGTATCTGAATACGATCAGATAGTCTGATCAGACAATCGGAAACATTATCGGACGTATATTCCCGGCCTTAGATGTTCCTGCGTAGACTAGGTACTTATCGGTAATCCAAAATCAAATAAGTTATTTGCAAAGCCATTATAGGTAACTATCTACTTACGATATATGTTAGTAAGCTAATAATTCTTTGAAGATATTAAGTAGGTATGTACAGTCCAGTCCATAAGTACATATATAGTCCCAGCTCATTTTATCCGATTCTTTTGTATTTAAACAAATATATATTAATAAACCACGTTTGATTGCAGAACATTTAAAAATATTTTCCGTTATAAATTCAAAGGTATTTTCAGCTGCGACTAGACACATTTTGAACCCTATCGTATGGCCAAGTGTTAGTATCTAATACAGTCTGCGATCTAAGGACAAGGTTCATGGTTTGACGACCTGTTTGGTGTAATGGTTAGAGACTCTGCTGCTATACCAAAAGGTCGCGGGTTCGAATCCCACTAGGGGCATATGTTTATATGATGAATATTGGCATGTGTAGGTACCTGAATTATGGATGTTTTTCATTTATTATTTTTCATCATTCATCATGTATTTATTTATAAAAAAATAAATGTATTTGTATAGTGTATCAACCATCTGGTATCCACAACACAAGTCTAGTTGTTTAGTGTGGAACTAGATGGCGCTGTCTGTATATGTAAAAAAAAATGTTTTTTTTTTTGCATTTATTAGGTATACGCAGGGTGAAATTTAATTCGTGTAATTCCTCTTTACTAGTGACTCCACTTCTGACTACGAATAACTTTCCTCAAGGAACCGTAGTCAAATTACCCATACAATTATTAGAGACTATCTCTATATAAATAAATAAATAAATAAACATCCTTAGACATACACACAGCGCCATCTAGTTCCACAGTAAGCAACTATATGCTTGTGTTGTGGATACCAGATGGTTGATATAATACATAAATACATTTTTTTGTAAATAAATACTTATTATAAATGAAAACATCCATAACTCGGGTACACATGTCCGTATTCATCACACAAACATATGCCCCTAGCGGGATTCGAACCCGCAACCTTTTGGTATAGTGGTCAGAGTTGCTAACCATTACACCAAACAGGTCGTTTGATGTTTAAACCGCAGGAACAGGAAACAGGGTACTATATATCTATCCACTTCAACTCTCACTCTTGTCACTCACGGTCTTGCTGGAAGAAATCTCTTTTTAGAGATAAGCTTGCACCTTTGTACATCCTCTTTATTGCTGTACTGTTTTTATGATTAGTGTACAATAAACTATAAATAAATAAATAAATACAAAGTAAACAATTCGAAACCACCGAATAGTAAGGAAGTCCAACATTTTTTCCTGATTACAAACAACTTTCTGCTAGGAACCGCCAAAAATTGTTGGACTTAAATACTAAAGGTGGTTTCCGAATGGTTTACTTTGTATGGGTAATCGTAAATTTCCGATCGAGTTCGACTATGGTATACCTTGGGGAAAGTTGCTCGTAATCAACTATGTCGTCACCAGTTAATGGGAATTACACGAATTAATTCACCCTGTATAATAGTTTAGATTTAGGTTACGTACCTTTAATACAATCATCTTATGTGAATACATTGTTAATATAAAAAAAAAATTACGCAACGTGCTTACGTCACATTCAAAAGGCAGGCCTTTTCTAAGCCCTATGTGTACTTACCTTTAATACTATATTTTTGCGTGATAAATACATTGTTAACTATAAAAAAACTACAAACACCCAAACACGTTATACAAATAAACCTATCTTCCATACCTACGTCACATTCAAAAGGCAAGCCTTTTCTAAGCCCTTTATATGGGCATAAAATTCGATTCTCGACAGCTTATTGCGGTTTAAACATCAAAGATAGTTGCGAATGGGTCACAAAGCGAGATAATGAAAGGGACGCGTCGTTATACGACGGAACCTAAACAGAGCAATGGGCCGCGATATGAAGAATGTTTCCATCCGCAGAAAGTTTTCCCTCGTTACAATCTACCGCCACTAATGACACCGACCGGACCTTTTTGCGCGATATTCGCCCATTCGTCTTCCGACCTACGACGTGTGCAGACGTTTCTACGTTCACTCCACTGTTAGAACAACGGACAAATGAATAATCTCTCTTGAAATAATATCTTTCTCTGTTATATAAAATAAGTCTACAGTTGTTATCGCAAATTTATTCATATTATTAATTAAGGCAAGACAAAGGACGGGAGGAATTGAAATTGGATCAAATTATAATAAACGTCAAGTTACAATTCATTTGGCGATTTGAATAATGATAGCAGCCACACAAGCCGTATCCTATTCGGGATCCTGTGGTCCATAAATCGACTTTCATGCCTCGTCAAACAACGGGTTGGCTGGCACCTGTTAAATATTATGAAAGCCGTGCCAGTTTTAATGAACTTTCCAACAAATTAGAGGGACTCAAGTGTCCCGAAAAACAAATTATTGACCTTTAGATTACGTAGCTATTTGGCCGGCCAGTTCCTTTCCGTCACAATCAAAAATTTAAATGAGTTTCCCCGCTCTACGGGAGAAGCGTATTTTTTCTCTGCGTAATGCCATTTTGGGATGGTATTACTCTTAAATGAATATTCATTCAGTGCGAAATCGTTTAGAGATAATAGATTGAGGTTCATATTAGGTTGGCAATGAATTATGGATCTACGTTTTGTATGCAGGAATGGGGTGGTATTGTCGGCGATTCCGTTTAAAAATGATTAATTGACGGTGAGATTACTTACGATTGCATTGGCAGAATAAGTTCCCAGTTCATAATGAGTTTTTACCTGAAAACAAAAGTAATATCATTAATACGAACTCCAAGGAGTGAAATTAATTTCACTTTGTAAACAAACTATCTAAAATACATAACTTTCTTAATTAAACTTTGTTCGCCATTTGCCACCGACGACGCTTTGGATTTCGAAAAATACATTATCATTCTTCGTATATGAAACAGTTGGGTTAATGTAATCTCTAACTGGCGAGGGCAATGCTTGCCGTTTCACTGCGAGATCTAATCAGGAATGAGGAAATCAGGAACTAAAAGTCGTGGAAATAGCCCAGCGTATAAGTAAGTTGAAGGGGCAGTGGGCAGAGCACATAGCTCGAAGAACCGAAGGCGCTGGAAGCAAGCCGCTCACTTCCAATCGGTGGCTTAGGAAACCTATTGGGGAAGGGCTATATTCAGCAGTGGAGAAATGTGGATGAATGATAATGATAGATCTCTAATTGTTTTTTTTTACACACAACGGGTAAGCTTGACTTCCACTCCTGATGTTAAGTGAAGATGAGGCGAAGGTGGAAGCGTACAGACCCGGAAACCCCATCATATAACCGGAACACAACAATAATGAAAATTGTTCCCAATAGGTAAACTTCTATTTTGACGTATAACATCAGAAACAGATTCACGATTTATTTTACTAACTGTAGTTTTAAGAACACAAACAGTCAGAGTATAATACAGAAACATATTTATAAAATAATTATTATTTGACAAATACATCAAGATGGCCAAAAAAATTGTTTTTTATTAACTATTTACATAATTACAATGGGCCACAAAAGTGCACGGACACCCCCAGCTCAGACTTCAATTTCAGATTGAGCAACAAACAAACATCCAAACTTTGGCATTTATAATATTAGTTATCTAACTAATATTAGATAAACGCTAAAGTTTGTGTGTGTCTGTGTGTGTGTGTGTCTGTGTGTGTGTGTGTCTCTGTGTGTGTGTGTCTCTCTCTGTGTGTGTGTGTGTGTGTGTGTGTGTGTGTGTGTGTGTGTGTGTGTGTGTGTGTGTGTGTGTGTGTGTGTGTGTGTGTGTGTGCGTGCGTGCGTGCGTGCGTGCGTGCGTGCGTGCGTGCGTGCGTGCGTGCGTGCGTGCGTGCGTGCATATGTATGTTTGTTACGTCATGACGCCTAAGGCGCATGACAAATTTGGATGAAATTTAGTTGGTAGACAGATTAAGATTAGGCAAAATTTTTACCAAACCTATTTTGATAATACTGTACATACATAACGAATAGCACTAAACAATAAAACTTCTGTCTATAAAAACGTTTTCTTCTAATTTCCCACGGGGTATGGAAGAAAAAGGTAGGTTATTATCCAACAAGCACCTAACTACAGTCCAAACTAAGGCATTGTTGGAAGTTAACAGTTTTCAATCTTGAATAACTTCAGTTCATAATTCAGACCCCGGGGACGAAGTGGGACGCTAAGTTTGGTCTCAAGGGGCACTAGTTTATGTAGGTGTAAGAAATGTAACTAAGTAGCTATATTTACAAACTGTACTGGTGTTCGTTGGACGGGCTTTGAGCACGCGATTCCCAGGAGATCTGAAGGGTTGTTAGTTAAAAAAATTACCGCGGTGAAAAAAACTGTGTACGAATTTTGAGTAGCATTATAAATTTTTTCGGGTGTCGTAAAAGGTGACTAAGGGGCTCCACCAAAAAACATCCATAGTTTTGCACGTTTCGACGGCGATGGGCTCACCCCCTGTCTGTATATTTCATAAGATGGATGTTGTTTCAATTATTAAACGGATTGTTTGGAACGCTCAAACCTTATTGTTTGGGATATCTCTGACCACCCCATTTGGGATAAAGGTCGACGGTTATGTATGTATAAAGCTAACTATATAAAAAATCTCGAGACGTATTCGTGGGGCAATCGCATTTTCGACTAGCGAAGCTAAGCAATTTCGCTTCATTGGAGAAGGCCTATAGGCCGAGAAGTATGACAAATTTCCATAGCTCAATAATGGTATAATATTATAACATCTCACATAGAACCCGGGCTGGTGCAGATGGAACAGCCCGGCAACGAGGGCAGTGGTGGGACATCAGCCCCAGAATGGGGAGAATGACGACGAAGGGACAGGATACAGATAAAAAAGTCTGAGGACCACGCACACCAGTCGCAGCTTCGGCCCGTATACCGAGAGGTGGTCGGGCCATGGGACGGTGGTATAGCCCAAAAATGGTAGATCCGTAAAACATAACTCAAAATAAATAATTATAGGCATCTCAATTTCTTCTTTTATCTACTAAGTACGAGTATATATATCAAAAAAATTATATAGCATCATTTAGGAAAAATAGTGATAAACATGATGTCAATACAAGAAATAAAGATAAACTTGCAGGTCACATAAGTCGCGTCCGCAAAGTCAGTAATTCATTCAAAGGGTTATGTATGTATACGCTTTTTCCTGAAGTGAAGAAAATAAGGTTCCTGTTGATATACAAAATCTTCCTTTCAATAAATTTAAAGATACTATAAAACAAAAGCTTATTAAGAAAGCATATTATAAAATATCAGATTATTTAGATGCTAAACATTCATGGACATAACCAGCCCGTTCGTATAACCAGGCTATTTCACAATTAATAATGAAATATTATAATATAAAATAATAATTAATAATTTTGGAATATAAAAACCTTTTTTTTCTCGAGTTTCTTGCTTGTTCTTCCCAGGGGAAAATCGCCTTTTGAATAAGCAGTAGCTTTAAAAATGTAAAATCTGACTATTTTAAGTGTAACCTATGTACCTACAAAATAAAGCATTTTTGATTTGATTTGATTTGTATATGTAATCTCTTGGTTATTCAGCGAAATAATATTTAGTAATTAATTATATCAGGACTTGTAGGTTTTCGCCGGAGTATCGAGTGCGATTTAATTAACTACAGGTTATTTCAAACTATCACTATAAACTATGAAGATTATAAGATTAAATGTTAATATACTAGAATAATAACTTATACCGACACTTGAACATTTAATAATTTTATACAATATTTATAAGCAATAATTATACAATTATTTAAAAAACAAATAAAAAAACTAGCCCCAGAATGCAATTACTAGATTAAATTATGAACTTTGAATTGTTAATATGAAAAAAAATACGAGACCAAAAAAAATTAAAAATTTCTTTTATCTCAAATATCGTAAATTCCTTATAATTCAAAAATCGTTTGAAAGTTACAAGGTATCTTCAGTCAGTGTCAAAGTGTATATGTACCTCCTTGCAACATCCGCCGTGGCCCTTTCATTTTGTATGAGCGGCAATTTGGTATACTGTATTTATTATCTCCTGGTATTGTTAAGGTGGTGGATTAAGGGATTACGAGCATAACACAAGCACAATGATGGGCAGCAGCGTCAAAGGTGCGAAGCTTCCAAAAAATCTGTGATCGCCAACCCGCCTGCCCAGCGTGGCGATTGGGGCAAATCCTCCCTTAAAAAACGATGCAAATCTCACCGTTCAGTAGTAGACTTTTAGAACTGTTGATGTGATGATGTGATTGTTTATGATATTTTTAGGAATACTCTTTATGGGATTGGAGACTGACTACAATTTCACCTAGTATAAGTGATGGTACCATTATAAACACGCATCACAATTTCTGTTCACTGAACTTCAAGATCGCAAGGTTCTTAAATTCGGGGCACATCCAAATAAGTGGATTGTTCTGGGTGACCACGCTTCCACCTTAGGCTTTATATTCAATTTATCCATAAAAAAAAGAACATCGCCGGCAAGGAGTTTTGCATCTTAACAGCTCGCATTACGAATAGTGAAGCGAAACGTTGAGTTACTGGTGATAACATTGATTTAGTTATATGCTATGGATATGGTCGCACGAACAAATCTCGTAATACAAGTAACACATTATAAAAGATACTCCATGCTTCTCTTTGTCACTTTTCTGTCAAAATTGGTGCTATTGTTCACCACACAACACGGCATTTGATGCAATGACATTTCGTGAACGAAATAGGCATGTGGATGACTTCACATTCACAAACAAACAAACAAAATATTCTTTATTGCACAACAATAAGAAACATAACACAAAGATAAATAAAAAAGGGGATAGTACAATTTGGCGTCCTTATCACTCACTAAAAGCGATCTCTTCCAGGCACCTTTGGTTTAGGAAGCATTACGCACATTATATGTATTATCACATGTCATTGGTGCTAAAGAACGTTTCAGCGACCCTGTCCATACGCAGTAATATATTAGTCAATAAGTGGAAACCTGTTTATATCTACAACAGAGTAACATGTTTTTAAACAATAAGGCCTTCTGAGAATACTGTCCCTTATCATTTATACGTGTACAAGCATGGTCAGCATAATAGGCGCGCATCTGCGCCAAATCCTCCCCCCGGTCGCGTGTTGTCTGATGATAAGCAGTCTACGGACTTTGGCTGTACGGCGTAAATTGTAATCCGAAAGGGAATACGGTCAGCAAAATCAGTGGTCATAAGGTAGAAGCAGTCAGTCAATCAATTTGGGATAGTTTTTTGAACGGTCTTCTTAACTTGATTTCGTTGTTAAATTGTCGGACAGGACCGAGTTCCGACAGAAACATACATACTCCACGACTTTTGTCACAAATGGGGTGGTCAGAGTCATCCCAAACATGATCGTTTGGGTGTTGTCACTAAGAGTAATTTCCAAGACGATCACTACGTATAAAAATCAGATTAAATCCAGACAAATGTGTATGTCTGTTTATGTGTTTATTACATTTTCACAACTAAATCTCCGAATTTATCGTATTATTTGACAGAGAGCTAGATAGAATGAACATGAGGTACTTTACGATAAGACGACACAAGACCCATGGACCAGGATAAAAGAGACAGGACTTAAGAGACAAGAAAGACGAGACGAAATAATCCAAGTGTTAGTCACAGAATATCAAATCCCTACAGCTAGAGACATGGAGCTTTTATAGCAGAAAGGGTTAGGCAAAGTTGGTAGGATCTCTTAACAGGTATACATATAGTTACCGAGTAAAATGTACCTATATATGTAAGCAATGGAGCTAAGCGGCAAAACGAATGAGAAATTGCCCGTAGTATTATAACATTACTAAACTATAATGTATGTACGGTGTAAGGTATGGAATTGCCTTGCGGCGTCAGCTTTTCAGAAATTGAACAATCTTTAGTTCATAGTCTTCATCGACTAGTCGTCACTTTCCATCTGGTGATATCCAATCAATAAAAAAAATATTCTCTCTAAATGACATGCAGGCAGACTATATTACACTATCAAAGATCAAACACGGATTGCTACAAAGTGCATTAGTAGAAACGTATGTATTGTCATTTACTTAATTTTCCACTATTCACGATACGCAATAGCTAAATTACTTGAAACGGGAGCGACTTCAAGACTTTCCATTGTACATGAGACAGAGAGTCGACTTGGATTTAAGCAAAGTTAGTATTACACTGCCAAGACTAAAAGCTCATTGTCTAAACAAAACTATTTTAAACACCAATGTTTACGATCTTGCTCAGATACTAATTGGCTTCTAACTGTCTTTTACTTGAATATTACGACGGCAAGATTGTAGTTAACATCGTTGTATTCAGTAGACACAAATAGAACCTCCACGGTTAGTATAAATACTTGTTTTTAAATGACATTTGAGATACAAATCCGCAAAAATGGCAAGTTTTTTGTCTTTAAAAATTAGGTCGAAATTTGCATAGTTTCAGGTCAATTTGTAGATCTATTCTGAGTTCAAAATTATAAAGGTTGTCTGGTAGACATCGATTATTAGCGATAAAACCTGACTGCATAACAGCAATGCATTGGTTCGGAGCTCTCCTCCTGAGAGTAAGAGCCTTTCCAGAATGACGAATAGTGAAACAATTTCCTTAAAAAGATACGCAAATCATTGCAATCCATCTCGAGAATATTGGACTTAAAAATCGAAGATATCTCAATTATTTTGTTTTCGGATTTTATAATTGACTGGATCAAAATGTCATGATGGAAAGTGATGATGTGGTCGAAGATGAAGAACCCCATCTCAGTGAATATCCCAAGATTGTAGAATTTCAGGAAGACTGAAGCCGGAAGGGAGCTCCTTGACTGTACACAAAATTCATGAAGAGCCAAATGGCTTAGTGCGAATTTCTGGTATGTCGACATATTTATTGTCTATATGTAGTTCGTATATGGAATGGCGATGTTGGAATAAGGTTCTGCAAGTAAAACGTGCACTCGTAATTTTGATCCCATATATACAGGCGACCTTATGACAGTATTCAGGGCTTTGAAATTTAGCATCCATCGAATCATCACCTATGAAGTCTTTTGACACGTCGTTATACAGAGTAGAAGGTAGCTTGTTAGTAACATCCCAGAGATGAGGCCTGGTAAAGTAAAAATCTGTTTCAACGTGAAATACCGCCTGACCATAAAAACAATGCCAAGCTTCTGAGCCTCAATTTTAGTAATCGATTCTATGAAACACACAAAATTTAGGTTGGAGGTGAACTTCAGATCCCAGAAATTGTGATGGTCAGAGAGATGGATACATCTCGGAATATCGGAGTCAGGTTAAATGGACTCCGTTTGCTGGTGTTTTGGTGGCATTGAATTTGACAAAGTCGCCCCAAACCAAACGTGCATCCGGTTTCCTGTGTAAACAGATTTCTTCACCACCGGATAGCGCATTGAACATCTGTGCTGTCTTCTGGAAGGCACCGAGTTGAAGCAGGTCATAAATATGCAGCAAAAAAATTGTTGAGCGAACAGACCCTTGGTAGCTCGGCTTCAATAGCCAATAGGTAAGCGTCGATGGATTACCTGGATCGACCGTTCGCTCAGGAAGTCAAATTGCACCATTGGGGATTAAGTATAATGCAATTGGATGAATAATTATTCTCTTTATTAGCTAAAACATACAAAATTTATTACAGAAGTAACTTTAAGTCTTATCTATCATCCGCGAGGGTTCGGATGACGTTTATTTGAGGACAATAGGCCGCGATATGACGAAAATTTTCAATTAAACAAAACAAAACGGGACGTCTCAGCGGCCATTGTATGCCTCGTGACAGTGGCGGGAAAACGGCATGAAATGGCGGCAACGGCTAGAAATGGCGCGCGGCGGATGTCCGGCGCTCGGATGCCGGGATGCCAGCGTCTGGATACTGGTGTTGCAAGTGTTATGGAAAAAATCGAGACTAGAATTAATTTATTGTTCTTGTTCTTCTTCGTGGGGGGATGGCGGAAGGACAAAACATGGCTCCAGTGAAGTGTTGCTCGGTTTGGAAGTTTTCTGCCACGTTCACATTTTAAACGAAACGAAATATGCCGATGAAATAAAAAATGAATTAGTATACCTAGATAACGTTAAATAGAAACAAAACTCGTACTTCGGACCCTACAACGGAGTCAGTATTTAAATGATATATTAAAAAAAAAAACACTTATTCGGGACAACACTTAAATGCGTTACAAATGAATTTTTTTTGGGATCTTCTCTGATAGCCGGTGCCTTCTTAAGCTTCACCGGGCGAGAAAATATTTGCAACCGACGCCTAAGATTGCCCGCGGGGACTTAGGGCGTTACACAACGAAGAGGGTTGCTCAGTATTTATATAAAAAAAAATATTTAAAGGAAAGAATAATTTGAATACCTATTCCTCAATGATGGAGAAAAAAATTCCTGTGAAATGTCTTCTCTAATCGATTTAGGTATAAGATGTAGATTCTTGTTTAAATCGAGCTACAGTGCCAGGATAATTTTTTTTACATTACAATATCATTTCACTATTTCTTGTAGGGTCTCACATTAATTTGTCCACCCTATCCGCTAACATCCTCCTCATGCTAACTGTGCAACACTTGCTTCATTTCACATCACTTCATTAAAACATAAAAGGACTCATTGCACAGTTGCACTTGCACTAGCTACTATATCAAGAAAGATTAGCCTAAACTAAGTAACATTTTGGTGTGGTTAGTCTTCGGATGGGTGACCAACCATTCATTAACACGGCTCTGTGTTTCACTTTTAGACAGTCGATCTCGATTGTTCAATTGTAGGTACGAGTATATCGTCTGTCACGTAACGCGGCGCTCTTACAATACAATGTATACAAGGTTTTAGTTGCTCGAGAAGCGGAATGAGCGGTTTAGACTTACGCAAGCATACATGTGATGGAGCAGGATGGAGCATTGACGACCTATCGCCCTGAGTGAGCAAGTTCTCGTAGTGGGACTGAATTTAGCAACATATAAATAATAAAATAAATATTTCGGACACTAAACTAAGCAAAGCTTGTACTATGGACACTAGATAACGGATAAACATAAGTACATAAATATTTATATAGACATCCATGACTCGGGAATAAATGTTCGTATGCATCATTCATCATTCATTCACATTTACCCCTCGCGGGTTTCGAACATAGGTTCACTATCGACTGCACCAATCGGTCACACTAAGAAGGGCAAATGAGGTCCAATGCATACTTTCAGAGTGTATGTACCAATAGATTTGGGATATGAAATTATACCATTTGGTATTCCCCAATCTATTTGCAGTATCCGTATCCGTGATAGAGTTTGTGTATTCGAAATCAAATCATAATACTGATGATAGGGTAGGTAACAGGGTTGTGTTCCTCGTATCACTCACTACCCAAAACATTGCGGTCCAAATTGCATTACGTAAGGTCAATAACTTTGTTCCGTATTAACATACGAACGTTATTTACTTGGCTGGAAATAGAGACATGTTTGGAGTTTGTACATTATCTATTATAATCCCATAACGGTTGACAGATGACCATCAAAAATTCTTTTTTTTTTATGCACAATGGGTTGGTACTTGACCTCACGCCTGATGTTAAGTGAAGATGAGGTCAAAGGTGGAAGCGTACTGACCTGGAAACCCCAACACATTTGGGGGACTAGCTATCTTATCTCTGACAACCGGAACACAACAATGCTATTAACATGGCTGCTTGGCGGCAGATTTAGATAAGATGGTGGTAGCTACCCAGGCGGACATTTAAAATGCCCTACCACCAACCAAACCGAGTACTTAAACATGTACCCCGCTGGGGATCGAACCCACGACCTCCGAATCGTAAACCCAATGTTGTTTATATTGAGCCACGGAGGCGGTTAAAGTATTTTTTAGTTAGTTAGTAGTAGTTAGTTAAAGTCTTTGAAGTAGTTACTTACATGACTATGTTTTAAACCCGTTCGAAGAGTAATATAAATGTGACTAACCTTTACTTTATCTATTACTAGCTTTCGGCCCGCGACTTCGTCCGCGTTGAAGATTTTATCAAAATCGGTTTAGTAAAAAAAATTGTCTATATATTAATCCAGGTCCTAATTTGTCTACCCACACATTTCATTAAAATCCGTCCCGCCGTTTAGGCGTGAAGAGGTAACATATATATATACAGACATATACACACACAAACTTTCGCATTTATAATATTATATATATATTATATTATATTATAGTTAAGATGATCTCTCTCTCTTTGTCTCTAAATGAAAAAAATGACTATATTTCCAAATTCAAATACATTATAAACAGATACGTGTTTCCATTTTGCTTTTATCATGTATAACACGTTAGCGCCTGACTTCAATCACATCTGATGTTAAGTGAAGGTGAGGCCCAAGGTGGAAGCACTTACTCGAAACTCCCACTAACTTGGGGGACTGGCTATCTTAATTCAAACAGCCGGAAAACAACAATGCAATAACCCTAGTTCAGCACTAGAATTAACATATTAATTTGCAATTTACAGTTGCAATTAAGTATTGTTATGTAGATTTTATATTTTAATGTACCATAAGAATTAATAAAATATATTTGATATAATTTGATCGGCAGACTTAGGTACATTTAAAAAATGCGCCACCACTAACCAAACCGAATCTAATTAATATCATGTCAGCTATGGGCCTCTCATTACTACGTAATTATAAAGGGGTTTTGACCAGTAATAAAACAAGGTATAAATAGTCACATTTTGTATATATTCTCCGATATATTCACACTCCTTTTAACACTTCCTCTAATGTTCGCACGGTACGACGACTGACTATGGACTGCTACCCCACTATTTGTCACCTTTTTTTATTTTTCTTTGCTCGCGTTTACTTATTATTTATCCAAATTGACAAAGCAGCCACCCTTTATCACTTTAACTCAATGATAAATCATAATATATTAAATATACATTATTTGAGTGGTAACAGTCCATTTTCAGCAGTATGTAAAATATTGTAAATAAATGTTAATTTACGGAAATTGCCTGTTTTGCAACTTATACACTTAAATGAATAATATTGTTTAATTAGATAACTACTTTTAATATTGATGACAATTATAAATGCGAAAGTATGGATGTTTGTTTGTCGCTCAACCACGGCGAAACGGATGAACGGATTTGGATGAAATTTGGTGTGTAGGTAGAATATACCCTGGATTGAGAAATAGGATATTTTTTATCCCGATAACGTGAGTGGTTCCCACGAGATAAATAAATTTCTGGGATAAAGTTATTCCATGCAAACAAGGCCGCAGGCGGAAAGCTAGTATTAAATATGAACCTCGCTGGTAATCAAAGTTGCTACCTCCGTTTTGTAAACCATATGTTGTGAAATATCGAAAAGCAATAGTAACAAATTATATAAACAATAATGTTACTATAGACCAAAGATTTTCTTGAGAAGTCTTTGCCATAAATACTTTACCATACTTTTTTGTGAATTTTTTAGTTTATGTTTCTATTCATTTTGTTATGGAAAGCAAGGTTTTCTTACATAAATAACAATATACTTACAAGAAAATCACAACATTGAACAAAATATGTTATCTAAGATAATGAAACTAAAAAATTTTTTAGAGCCTTGTAATTCATACATACATAACGTCACGACCCTTATCCCAAATAGGGTGGGTCAGAGATATCCCAAGCAATAGTGTTTGGGTATTCCAAACATTAAGAGTTTATTGATTGAAACAACATCCACGGTTAAGAAATATACAGAAATGCACACGTGATAGGGGGTGAGCCCATCGACGTTGAAACGTGAAAATCTATTTCCTTTCTTCTCAAATGAGAAGAAAGGACTTTCCATCAAAATTGATGGAAAGTCCCTTAGTCGCCTTTTACGACACCCCACGAGAAGAGACCGGTTGGTTCTATTCTATTTGAGTGCCGAAATCACACAGCACAACTCTTATAATTCATTACAAAAAAAAAATACGTAAATCTTTGCACTGTTCATCTCACGCAACATCTATATGGAATTAAGAAAATATTTCACGTTGTTTACATAATTAGGCCTCCCTTTTGCACGTGTAATTATCCCACAGAACCCAACACACGGCCCCGTCCTTGACAACTTTTTTTTCTTTTACGCCTGTGTGCCAACACACGTCCTCCAGTGTGCCATCAGGGCAGGGTGAATGTAACGATTAAAATTTCAAACACCACTTGTGTATGCCTGTACAGACCAAAATAGAGCTTCCCTCTCGGCAAATTGACGCTCGTAGCCACATTTGCTGCCGTCGTTACAGTTCACCTACAATTTTTTACTCTATGCATATAGAATTTAAAAGCGACGTCTCTAGTTTTGATCGCAGATGTATTGTTGGTGACTTATGTGACGTGTGTTGCTTATGATGCAGGAAGTAGGGGAGGTACGTGTGTTTGTCTGGTGTCGGGAGATTTGTATCGCGTATTGTGCATCTGTGGGATACTGAATACTTAGATGTCGCGATGCACGTGGATGTGTGCTCGAGCGGTGATTTTGTTGCGAGTACGACGAGAGCTCTTGTTTGAGAATGATAACAGATCTTTTGTGAAGGAGTCTTTATTTGTGGTAACTTTTGTATTGTATATCATTGTGACTTGTTTTTTTAGTAGTCTATTGAATATGGAAATTGGTGAGGGTTAAGTTGTGTCATGAAGATCTGTAGAAAAATTGACTCAAGATATTGAGTGTAGTGTCTATTGAAAGAGTTCCTTATTGTGGTGTTTCTTAATCATGAAAAATAATACAGTCTTTCATCTGAATATGTCGGTCGTTCTAATGAACGGAGTCCGCTTAGCTGCGGTCCGTTTCACGCCGATAAATACCCGAAACAAGTTGAAAATATGCCTCTAAAAGTAACTAATGTATGTTTTCCATATCTATCGTTATTTTGTATTATAGGAACTCCCACTAAACAATAAATTGTCTGAAAAAAATCTGATTACAATCTTACAATGATACTTCACGGTATTTTAACGCAGGATCAATTTTGATTGTTTTCTGAACGCCCCAATTACTAGTGGTGGCCGATCCGTTGCGTTGGAACTTATAATCTATCTCATTAGACATTCTTGGAGGGATCCGTGTGCCATCACTATCGCTCAGCGTAATCCACGCCATTTCACGAGTAATGGTGCAAGTGCCGAGCGCGGTTCTCGCGCCGACTTAGGACTGGGCAATGGGCATGCCCCGGTTTTGCGGGACTTGTCACGGAATCGCTTGTCTTTCTAGATATGTACTAGCAAATAACAAATATGAATAAAAGGGATTTATTCAACACGATTGATTGCCCGTTCTGCCAAATCGATGGTCTCAGGCAGGATGTCTAACAAACAAACAAAATATTCTTTATTGTACAACAATAAGAAGCAAAACACAACGATAAATAAAAAAAGGAGATAGTACAATTTGGTGACTTTATCACTAAAAGCGATCTCTTCCAGGCAACCTTTGGGTTAGGAAGCATTACGCACATGATATGTAGGTTGCGTGCGCGGTAAACTAATTTTAGTAAAATAAATAAATCACCCATATAAATACAAACGCCTATTTCATATGCTAGATACTTCGTTTATTCCTATACCGTTATTTCCTTAATATATACAGATATCTTGATTGTACATATAGTAGGCATACTCAATTATTACAGAATTGTGCATTGAATAATCAATTAACATTTACTTTGAAAGAATTTTCTACCAGCCCACTTTAGAGAAACTGAGTATGGATTGAACGTAGTGAAATTTGAGAAAATAGTGCAACGACATTTTATAGATTATTCTATTTTTAATTTAAATAATAATATAGACATACTATTAGGTCCTTACCTATTAAATTGGCGTTTTGTATGGCGAATTTCATTAGGACAGTTTTCTCCATACAAACATTTTTGATTTTTTTTTGGGAACGGCAAATCCACATTTAGCTAAACTTTGTGTGTATTATCGGATAACATTAAGTTACGTATAGGCAGCGTTATTTTTTAAAAGTAACCGTTTTATAAAAGTTTCAACGAATCTAAGAAATGTATAATGGGAAGCACATGAAAAGAGCTATGTTCAAATTTTATTTATTATGTGATTTAGCCCAGAAATTAAAAAATATTTTATGTCAAACCTTGAAATAATATTCCATTTTCCAAATAAAAAACAAATTTGGATATAGCTTTGAAAATAAAATGTGTGACAAACTATATCGCAAGATAGTGATGTGTGTACTTACCGGATCCCAGATATAAATGTATGTAAATATGTAAATCTCTTACACTAACATTCATTTACCAATTATACAGGGCGTCCCAAAGTTATGGGACATGAAGGGGAAGTACCTTAAATATTGTAGATAGTGAATTTTGCTCAAAGAAGACTTTATGTTATTTTTAAAAGTTAGTAATTCTGCATTCATAGATTTTCTAAAAATTACTTGCTTCGGCTGGGAATCGAACCGACTTAAATGTGAAAAAAAAAACACCCTACTTTTATGATGCCAATCGAAAGAATAGCTAAAAAATAATAACTCTGCCTAAGTAACATAGTATTTTAAAAGAAAGGAACAACATAAAATGATTGAGTCAAATTTCAAGAAAGTTATTTATTGCCGACGACGTTCGAAAAGTAGCGATATTATCATTCCAAAGATAGCATTGATTATTCGTAAATAAGTTGCAAACAGAATTGTGCCATATCACATCGAGTGTTCACCATAAAATGATTAGAAAATCAACAGGCAGCGGGCTCATTAAAAGATTGGCGATTTGCGTAAGACAAGAGGGATCACATTTTGAGCATTTAATTAATTAATTTACAAAAAAATACCTACTTAATTGACTACGGCAGTTTCATGTATGTTTTTTATTTGATTAAAATGATTAATTTCACGTTGTTCCTTTCTTTTAAAATACTATGTTACTTAGGCAGAGTTATTATTTTTTAGCTATTCTTTAGATTGGCATCATAAAAGTAGGGTGTTTTTTTTTTCACATTTGAGTCGGTTCGATTCCCAGCCGAAGCAAATAATTTTTAGAAAATCTATGAATGCAGAATTACTAACTTTTAAAAATAACATAAAGTCTTCTTTGAGCAAAATTCACTATCTACGATATTTAAGGTACTTCCCCTTCATGTCCCATAACTTTGGGACGCCCTGTATATTTAATAACACCAAAGACATTTCAAATTCCATTTGTACCATAATGACCAATCCTCAGGTTCCAGCAGCCCGCCTTCGGTAAATCCAAGCTGTAGCTTTTTTGTATAATGCGGCACACACATAATATTTGATGTTTCTGTATTTGTGTTTTATGGTTTTAGTTGGATTTTTCATATGTAAAATTTGTTATGTGTGTGTGTACAGTACATAAATGCAAATAAAGTCTTATCTGTCTACCTACATTACAGTTCGTCGATCGTCTTGTTCCCGATCCATCTAGAGTACATCCGAGAATAGCTCTCGGTTCGTATCAAAAGGAGTGTTTTTAGCTTAGCGTTCGAAAAGGAAGAAAGAACATTTCATTCGTTTTCGAAGCGAAATTTTGGGCTCTTTGTTGGATATGACCTGTATAACGAGACTCGCCATGATGACTCGATTTAGCCGTGGCGCTACAATGCCACAGACAGACACACAGTCATATGCCTATGATCAATGCCTCAAGCTTATAAAACTCCTTGTGCGTCGGGGTTACAAATAGATCAAAACTGGCCAATTGCGGGTCATGTGCAGTGTAGGGTTCGGTTAGGTAGAAGGGGGATAAATTGGTTAAGAAACCTCTAATATTTTGACGATCAATAACATCCCCAATTTAGTCTTGGGCCGGAAGCGGATTTTTTTTTTAAGTATTTATTTTAATATTCCTTTAGACCTCAAAAGTATGCATCGTCACCGTTGAATACTTAAGAAGGAACTCTCTTACTAGCGACAAAGATGCAGGCAGGAGATCATTCAGATAAAATTATGAAACGCAAAACGACGACAAGCGTCCTATTAAAAGGCGACGCCATTTAACATTCAGAAAAAAAAATGTCGTAAACACGCGAAGTCTCCTAGTGGCCACCTAGAACGCGTGTATCCTGCTTTAAAATTTAAATCTTATTTACATTCACCCCCAAGCGTTCATGTCGCCGAAAATGGGTCTTAACTAACACTGGAAACACTCCACTGTGGGACTATTTCCGTCGCCCCTTTAGTATTGTTAAAATAGAATGTTCGAGACCCAGAATATAAAATTCTATAACCGGAGTAACTACGAGCAAATGGAGGGTTAACCTACATATTATGAGCACGGCAACAATTTTTCTATTGGTGCACCAATGATATACAATTACCTACTAGATGGAGCTCCTAAATGGAGGGGACGACAACCTCCCAGAACACTTGTGCCATCAGCCAATTTCATTGATGATAAATTTTATCCCATGCTACAACTAGCACTAACTTGTCCCACTTGTTATTCCTGACTATTTTTTTTACCATTTCTGATTCTTATAATATTGTAGCATATGATAACGCGGAAGGTGAGATTTTCTAAGTGAAATTCGAACGTAGATATTTATATTTTGTTGATTTATCGTCTTTTGTCTTTTCGACCTTCTTTTGTTTTTCTTTTTTACAAGCTTTTATTTTAACTAGCTTCGTATGTATTTATACGAATGTCCGTTCAAAATTGCAGTGTCCAATTTAGTACCATTTCCTGTCGAAAGAGCTGTTTTGCATGCCTACTCGTTCAGTTCTGATGACAATACATTTATATGATAGACATGATCTGATGCTGCAGTCAGGTTCTCCTTAGCGGTTAATAGCACGGATTCGAAATTTTGCATACACTATTACTATTACACTAGAATTATATATGATAATCATTATGGAGTATTAAAGTATTTATAATGTAGAGCTTTTTATTACCGACTGAAGAGAGGGTTACATTTTTTCGCACCAGTCCGCCTGCTTAGCCCAGCATACATAATGTCACGATTGTTTCCCGTAGGGGTAGGCAGAGACCACAGACTTCCACTTGCTACGATTCTGACACACCCCTTCTGCTTCCTTCACTCTCATAAGGTTGTTCATACATGCTCGTCGGTTTAGGGTACTCTTGACTTGACTTCTTTAAGACGTCCCCGATTTGATCACGGTATATTCACCGTGGTCTTCCCCTACCAACACTACCATCCACATTCGCTTTGTATATCTCTTTCGTAAGTCTTCTTTCATCCTCTCCACATGTATTATGAGTATTAATTGTCGAATCAAAATAGATATCTTCGACCTTCCTTCGACCTCATCTTCACTTAACATCAGGTGTGATTGAGGTCAAGTACCAACCCGTTGTGCATTAAAAAAAAAAAAAAAAAAAAAAAAGATATAACAAATCGGTCAAATGCCTAGGTTCACTTTATTTGACACTAGCTGTTATCCGCGACTTTTCGTTCTATGACCAAATGCGTCCCTCTATGACTCAAAAGCAAATCCACTAATAATACCTATCCTACAGGAACCAGTCACTTTTCGGGGATAAAAAGTAGCTTATATGTTAATCCAGGTCCTAATCTGTCTACCAACCAAATCTACCCAGCCGTTTAGGCGTGAAGAGGTAACAAACATACATACACATATACAAACTTTTGCATTTATAATATTAGTTGGGAGTAGAATACCTACCGCGATACCTACGTGGCTATGTGATGTACGTAAACATCTAATATCAAAATATTTCGGGCAACATAAAACGGGGGTATATGTCTTTCATGTACCCATACTAAGAAAACATACCTGAAGTGCCAAGAATATTTCGAATGGGTTCATCCTTTAGCTTAGAGACGGGTCGGGCTTATTAAGTTAATGAGAACTGAACTTCACACTTTTTAGGTTATTAACAATTTAAGGTGCGAATACCTCGTACTTATTAGTTAGACCTTGAGTAGTACTTAATAGTCCAGTAAGGATACATTTTTAACGTCCTATAAGCTTAAGGGCCATGATTTCTTGCACAAGGATAGAGTACCTATCATTGATAGAATAAAAATGTTTTCTAACAAACATAGTATTTAGTAATAAAACAGACCATTTGTATAAATCACCACTGTGAATTTCGGAGAATAATATATATAGAACTCCTGTAACTTTAAAAAAAAAAAAACGGTCAATAACTAATTTATATAAAATATTTGTGAAAATTTTCACCGAGGGCAAATAATTTACATTTGTCATTTTACGATTTTATAAGAGAATCAATCAACTGAAAAACCATAGCAACATACCCAAACATAGGTTAACTGGAATAGAACTTCCTGTAAATCTGTACTGGAAATGATTCCCAATCCTTAACATTACGAGTCAACAAACAATTTTTTAGAAACTATAAAGTAGCCATTGATTAATTTTTTAGAAAATTGTTGCAGGAAGTCTTAGCATGATCTACAACGCAATGAAGTTCGCAGTGGTAACTTTAATTTCATAATTTATAACTAGGTACCTATAGCTACAGCAAGCTACAGAATGGTTATAAAACATTTTTATTCTATAACTTATGTGCATTCTCCCGATCCTCACATATGGCACTCAGACTTGGTCTTTGATAGAAGCCCAAAGGTCGAGCCTCAAGGTTTGCCAACGAGCCATGGAGCGCAGTGTACTAAATGTTAAACTGACCGATCGCGTCCGAAACACTACACTTCGCTCTAAGACCCTTGTTGCTGACATAGCCACAACGGCCGCCAAGCTAAAGTGGGACTGGGCGGGCCATGTTTGTCGCATGCCAGACGATATGTGGGCCAAAATCGCCACCACCTGGAGCCCACCATTAGAAAGAAGGCGTCGCGGCAGACCGAAAAGGAGATGGAGCGATGAGTTGGATAAGTTCCTAACCAACTGGTCTGAGGAGACCTGCAATAGAGAGCCGTGGAGAGAGAGGAGGGAGGCCTTTGCCCAGCAGTGGGACAGTATGGGCTCCTAATAATAATAATAATAATACTTATGTATAATCTATCCTTCTACAAAATCAGGGTCTTTAAAACTACGTATTTTTACTGTACTATATATAATTACTGTTCAAAGTGTTTACGTGAATGAATACAAAATGATTCAGTTGCAATGAGTTGATTGATAAGGTAGGTAACGTTACCCCATGAAAAGATTTCTTGCAAATCTATAGAGAGCGATGATGGATGATGTGTGTTCATGCACGTTTCGTCTGTATTGCCTACTCTCAAAATAACGTTAAAATACGGTTATTTAATGATACAATTATATGGTAGGTAACGATTCTAATGAAGTGACGACACTTCTGAAATTGAAAAACAGTTATAATGTGGGGCCAAGTATTTCGATATGCCAGGAATATGATCGAAATTGTAGGTATCACTTCGAAATTAATTGTAAGTTGTAGTAACATAGAGAAGTGTTTGAAATTGATAACAGTATTCCATGATAACGTTACGGAAGTGTGAATGGATTTTATTAATTGGCGTAGATTTTATCGAAAAGCCGGTCAAGTACGTAAAACTTGAGCCATGAGAATTCCGAACCTGCCTGTAAATAGTGATGTCAAATTTTCTAAACTGATACACTTCAATATCTGTACACGTAGAAGATGCACAAGGAAGACTCGAAAATTAAGTTTTGTCACATGATAATTACACATAGGTATAATTGAAAATGAATGAAATTCGGATTTTTTTCTTTAGTTATGGGGTAAGACCTTTCTTCAGGCCAATTTCAGATTCTTGGTCAACTACTATGGGTGGTATTATTACGTTTGAAAGGCCACATATCATACTATATAGCTTTCAGTTTGACCTTAAATCTTTTACAGGTCTATAAGACCGTTAAACCTTAGTGTTTGATATTAATTTCACCTTGATACCTCTAGCCCTCCGAGGAAATGGTTACGACGGACAGACATACGGACAATAAATTGTTCCGTTTTTACCTTTTGACATACGGAACACTAAAAACGTTATTCAAATTACGTTACCATCCAACCAATGCATTTCATTAAACCGCAGTTTTTTTTTAATTGAAATAAAGCGCTCCATAGAATACAAACAGTAACGTTCTCGCCAAGTGGCAACCCACTAATTATGTGTTGACACATGGCTGTCGACGGCCAATGCTTTTCATGTAGCGAGTTTATTTTTTGTTTCAACTTTTTCACGGTTACAACGTTCCAGTACTAATTTTGTTTTGTATGTACACGCGGACGCACGTCAGTAACACTTCCAGTATGGTCTCGCTGCGTTCACGTTTCTGGTAACGTTGCGCGGTCAGCTTACATTGGTATCGGTCATCCAACTATAGCCTGTGCACGTTTAAGGACGAGCATATACGTCAGATTGTGTTTCCGACTCACTCGATACACGTCTGATTCTTCCGCCAGACTTTTTTGAACTCCGTCGTTATTACCCGAACTATTATCTCGAGTGCTTGCAAGCGGAGCAGAAACAAAAAATTGACGACGAATTACTGTTACTGATTGCATTTACTTATTGCAAACTAAAAATGAAAATTGAAAATATTTGCTCGTGTTGACGCGAAAGAAGAAAAAATCGGTAAGAAAATCGTAAACACCTCAGCGCTGTTTCCTACTCGGAGATCAGATCGGATCGGACGTGTCTTATGTTCAAACAAAATAATGGCGCCAACGCCTTCTCAAAGTCGGATCCGACTATCTGATGGAAAAATGTAATGTTTTTTTTTTTTTTTATATGGGAGGGCGGCAAACGAGCATGCGGGTCACCTGATGGAAAGCAATCACCGCCGCCCATGGACACCCGCACCACCAAAAGGGTCACAGATGCGTTGCCGGCCTTTGAGGAAGGTGTCCACCCGGGAATAAGTAGGGCAGCCTGAGCGATGAGGGATTCTCCAGCACTAATAGTGCTGGTACCCTCCTGGGGTACTAACTCTTTAAATACCGCTACCATTCTGGAGAGAGACTGGAAGGTGGGCCTCCGGCGCCCTCGCTCACCGGACGAAGCGCAGTGGCAAAATGCCACTACTCAGACGTCGGTCTTCTGCGAGAGGGTGGTACTTCCCCGGTCGAGCCGGCCCATTCATGCTGCAAGCTAATAGCTTACAGCGTGGCTCTACCACTACTGGCGTGGCTCTACCACTATTATGTATACCATGTATATTTCCAGCCTTAAACGTGTCTTCGGGTATTTGCAAATTACCTGTCATTCTAGGCAGCGAGGACTGGAATGATAAGAAGTTTTTCCCGTGGGTAAAGGTTAGGCATAGCCGCATACCTGTGATGGGGATTGGATGTTTGTTTGTATATTGCTCAATCACGGCAAAACGGATGAACGGGTTTGAATGAAATTTGGTGTATAGGTAGAACATACCCTGGATTAAAACATAGGATATTTTTTATCCTGATAACGTGAGTTATTCCCGCAGGATAACAAATTAAACATATTCGCAATAAAGTTGTTCAACGTAGGCGAAAAGTTAGTAATGATAAGATAAGAAATCTATAACTGGCATACCTACATCTAAGTAACCTCTTGAAATGATTCATCATCATCATATCAGCGAAGTCTACTGCTGAACATAAGCCTCCTCCATCCAGAGCGACCCATTGGAAGCGGCCTGCATCGAGCGACTTCCCGCGACATTTATCGGGTCGTCCGTCCTTGTGAGTGGAAATAATTATTCATTGTCAAAGTGCTGTTAGTTTTATTAATATTTTAATAAGCAATTACAGTCCCTTTCCAGAAATCAAGCGGGTAAAAGTTTACCAATAGCTACGAAGAACGCGCCATTACCAGTTTGAAGGGTTACCTAAAACAAAAGAACAATGCATAAATGCAACATTGTACGGATGAAAATACCGAAACGAGGCTATGGCAAATGTAAATAGAGAACTTGAGGCGAAATATTCAAAGTTTTCAAGAATATGACTGAATTTGTGAAACTCGAGATTATATTAGTATTATTTATCATTAGCTTTAAGGTTTCTCGAGTGCAGGTTTCATCCGTTTTGCCATGATAGTGCAACATACACCCAAACGTCCAAATCCCCATCACAGGTATGCGGCTATGCCTAACCTTTACCCACGGGAAAAACTTCTTATCATTCCAGTCCTCGCTGCCTAGAATGACACGTAATTTGCATATTTGCAAATTACGTTTAAGGCTGGAAATATACATCAGATAGTCGGATCCGACTTTGGGGAGGCGTTGGCGCCATTATTTTGCTTGAACATCCACTACACAAATCGGTCGTCAAAAGGTGAAAGATGTAGGGTCATCTGATACGACACAACTTTATCAAGAACATCATTGAAGCAAAAGTGGAGGGGTATAGGAAGAGAGGAAGACCTAGACAAACTTACATGTTACAAGTAAAGGAAAAAGTAAAAGCCGTGTCGTCTCAGGAAGTAAAGAAAAGGTGGAATGTAGAGAAGTGTGAAAGGATTTCACCGACAAGAGCATAGCTCTTAAAGTGAAGAGAGAAGAGAGTCACATCTAAGAACTGACCGCGCCAGATAAATCAAATAAAAATATTTTATTTCATAGGATAAAATTATCACTTGAAAACGTTATAATTAATATTACATTTAAATTTACTGCTCATTCACAAAGCTGACTTCCCCAGAGAAGAACAAGCAAGAAACTCTAGGGTTACTCTTTTAAACAGATTATGGATTACAATTTGTGATTTGATAATTATATGAATAATAAGATAGCTATGTCCATGCTTGCTTATCATTCAAATAGTCAGTGATTTTATAATAGCCTTTTGCTAATAATTTCTGTTTTATGATTGCTTTATATTTATTTAAAGGCAAATTTTGAATGTCTACTGGAACCTTATTATAAAAGCGTATACATTGCCCTTTGTGAAGTCGGCTAACAGACAACTGGTTCTTATTCCTTGTATTAATATTGTGCCTATCACTATCTTTAGCGAATAAGGTTATTTTTTTTTTGCATATAACAAATTTTCATAAATGTATTGGGATGCCATTGTTAAGATATTAATTTCATTAAACTTATCTCTGAGAGACACTCTAGGTCCTAATTTATAAATGTCACGAATAGCACGCATCTGCAGAACAAATATCGTTTGGTTTGATAATACGAATACAACGAGTGTGATAGTGAAGTGATAGTTTAAAAATGTTGTACAGATAATTCTCATCAGTATTGCCAGACATTCCCAGCAACGTTGCCTGTGACAAAATTACAAAAAAAAAAGGTAAAATTCGCAACAGAACTACTCCATCTAGGGGTAATCCTCTTAACATTGCACCGGTGGTGGGTGCTTACAGCGGAATCTGTCTGATATTCCCGTCCCGCATTAATAAGAAATAGCTCAGGTCTGTTTGTGATACAAGAAATGGAACTAAAAGAGTTTGTATACTGGATAGCGCGATGGCAACCATTGGGTTAAATAGTTTTCGTTAAAATGTTACGGAGTGTTGCCATCTGCACTCAGACAACAGAACAAGTCTAGTTGAATGGTTTCTGAGAACGATAATAAATAAATAAATATTTCGGACACTTACACCAATCATCTAGTCCCAAACTAAGCAAAGCTTGTACTATGGATACTAAATAACGCATAAACATACATAAATATTTATATAAACATCCATGACTCGGGAATAAATGTCACACAAACATTTACCCCTCGTGGGATCCGAACCTGCTACCGTTGGTTTCGCTGACAGGGTCTCTATCCACTACACCAACCGGTCGTCAAAAAAGTGTGTATTAACCGAATTGATGTCACTACCTTTTTAACCCCCGACGAAAAACGAAGCGTGTTATTGTATTTGACGGCTTATATATCTTATAACTATTCAACGCAGGCGAAGCCGCGGGCGGAAAGCCTAGTAGTGACATAAATGTAAATACGAAATACAAATATAAAGTTCTTGTTCATGTCAATCGTTTACACAAAGTAACTAATTGTAAGTCATTTAGGGGCAATGTAAACTCTATTAAAGCAGGGCCAGTAGACATTCTTGTTGTTGTAATCATTTCAAAACACGGTAAAACCGAAACTGTAACGAGCTATTATAAAATTTCTGACTATTAATTATAATAAGCAACCATGGACATGAACAGCTCGGCGATGTTACAACTCAAATATATGGTTTTTTTTTTATTTTGTCTTTTTACAACTTCTAAATATAAAGAGCAACACTTGTGTTTCTTGCTTATTCTTGTTTGTTTGTTTGTAAACGCTTTATTGTACAAAAAGGCAATACATTAATTTTTATTCTTCTCTGGGTAATCAGTAGTGTATTGTAGTATTTTTACCCGACTGCCTAAAGGAGGGTAATGTTTTTCGAGTGTATGTATGCACGTATGTGTGTATGTCCGTTCCTATAGCGCATCCTATACCCTAAACGGCATGACCGATTTTGAAGAGCGATCATTACATTCGTCTTGATACGTGGAATGTCATAGAATACATTTTATGGTAAAACATCCGATATGGCTTCCGAAAAATACAAAAGATGCTGTTGGGTTTTTTTGTTTTCAAAAAGGTATTTAAATGAGGTAGCCACAACAGCCGCCAAGCTGAAGTGGGACAGGGCGGGCCATGTTTGTCGCATGCTCGATGACCTGTGGGCGAAAATCACCACCACCTGGAACCCAACGGTAGATATTAGGCGTCACAGCAGACCGAAAAGGAGATTGCGGGACGAGCTGGATACGTTCCTCATCCACTGGTCAGGTGAAGCCCGGACAGAGAAGAGGGAGGCCTTTGCCCAGCAGTTGGACAGTATGGGTTCCTAATAATAATTAATACTTAAATAGTCCTCCGCCTCAACCGCCTCCGTAGCGCAATATAAACAACATTGGATTTACGTTTCGGAGGTCGCGGGTTCGATCCCCAGCGGGGTACATATTTAGTACTCGGTTTGGTTCGTGGTAAGGCATATTAAATGTCCGGCTGGCTAGTTACCAGCATCTTATCTAAATCTGCCGCCAAACAGCAATGCTAATATCATTGTTGTGTTCGATTGTCAGAGATAAGATAGCCAGTCCCCCAAATAAGATGGGGTTTCCGAGTCAGTAGATACGCTACCACCTTCGGCCTCATCTTCACTTAACATCAGGTGTGATTGAAGATAAAAAAAAAAGTTACTAATTCAGAAATGTAACTTTTCAGACCGACAACTTTATCCCTTGAAATAATTTCTTGTTTTGAGTTTGTAAGTAATTTTGTTGATATAGGTGCTGTGGAGACTGTCCAAGGAGAGCGCTTGGGATCGGGTGGTATGATGCTACCCTAACGTTATTTAAAAAAGAAATGAATTGAAATATGGAATAGAAATACATGAATAGAAATACATTCGAGGGATAGAGCTTGCACGGTCGCTCCAGAGCGGTCTCCTATCGACCAATTTTATAATAAACTATATGATACGTGTTAAAAGAACGAATAAACAGAGCACGGCTTTATCATTAACACCCATGTTACAGTACCTACTATATCATCAAAATAAACACAATTTGTCACATACCCAACAACATCGCTCAACCACGTTTAAAGACAGTGCGACATGATGACATGCATGCATTTTTAACCGCCTCCATGGCTCAATGTAAACTACATAGGGTTTACGAATCCGAGGCCGCGGGTTCGATCCCCAGCGGAGTACATGTATAAGTACTCGGTTTGGTTGGTGGTAGGGCATTTTAAATGTCTACCTGGCTAGCTACCACCATCCTATCTAAATCTGCCGCCAAGCAGCAATGTTAATAGCATTGTTGTGTTCCGGTTGTCAGAGATAAGATAGCCGGTCCCCCAAATAAGATGGGGTACGTTCCAGTACGCTTCCATCTTCGATCAGATCTTCACTTAACATCAGGTGTGATTTAGGTCAAGTACTAACCCGTTGTGAATAAAAAAAACATAAAATGCTCACACTATTTTCAGACACATCCTGTGTTTACAACACGTCATCCACTTCACAGTCGAGTAACGCGATGTCGTCTACCGTGGCTATCGCCTTCACACCTAATCTGTACCAAAGCAGCTGAGAATCCCGACTAAAATTAAATTATTAATAGCTGTCTTCGAACGAACAAGTTGATGCAGAATAAGCGTTAATGATTTGATCGTGTAGAGTTAGAACGGTCGATATAATAAATAAAATAATATATATTATTTCGTACACTTACACCAATCATCTTTTTTTTTATGCACAACGGGTTAGCACTTGACCTCAATCACACCTGATGTTAAGTGAAGATGAGGCCGAAGGTGGAAGCGTACTGACACGGAAACCTAAATATTTGGGGAACTGGCTATCTTATCTCTGACAACCGGAACACAACAATGCTATTAACATTGCTGTTTGGCGGTAGATTTAGATAAGATGGTGGTAGCTAGCCGATTTTGCATGTATCTTATCTAAGTCCCAAACTGAGCAAAGCTTGTAACTACGAATACTAGATAACGGATAAACATACATAAATATTTATATAAACATCCATGACTCGAGAATGTTCGTTTTCATCACACAAACATTTACCCCTCGTGGGATTCAAACCCGCAACCGTTAGTTTCGCTGATAGAGTCAGTATCTTCTACAGCAATCGGTCGTCTTAAGAGGGTTTATCCCACACGCCATTCCATTCAAACTTTCAAGTCTTTATATTTCGAAATGAATAAACCGATTCTAATTAAACTTATCAAGCATTAGTAGAAAACATTTTCGAAACATCTAATTCAAATTCAAACCGTTTATTTTGTTTTGATGGTATTATGGTGTGCTGTATCAATAAGGACCTTATGAAGGCACAGCAACATGGGATAGTAGCATTCACTAATTTAAATAATTACTTATGAGTTACCTATTCTTAAATCATTATTCACATTATTTACAAGCTAGATATTTAACCTATTGTAGTATCATAATGTGTTTCTACCATTGTATTTCAATTATATTATTATTTTTCATGTATATTTTTTTTTTTTTTTTTTTTTAACGAAGAGGTGGGCAAACGAGCAAGAGGCGCACCTGATGGTAAGTGTCACCGCTGCCCATAACCATCTACGTTTATTTATATTTATTAACTCATCTCACATTAAAAGAATATATTGCATTTTTTCGGTTACTATGGAAAAGTTAAAATCGATGTAATTTAGTAGTTCGACTCTTTTTCGAAAATATTCTCTATAAACTTTTTAGATCTATGTACGTGCTTTAAGCTTATAAAGTTTCATTAGAATCGGTTTATTAATCTCGAAAAATTTGAACTTGGAAGTTTGTACGGAATACTGTACGAGATAAACCCTCTTAATGAGTAACTATGACGCCGACTGTACTTCACTAACATGTGTTTAGCAAGTGGGTAAGTACTTCACAAAGACGGTGACGTGACATTATCAGACATCTACGTCACTACTTACTTGTTCATTACAGTGACAGAGTTAAGATGAAGCTTGATAATCTCTTTGTAATTCGCCGAAATATCCAAATGCCTATTCTGACACTAAATGTTATATCAACAATGTTAGAGACAATATATATCTTATTAAATTTGCTCCATTCCAGATCATGGACTTAAATAAGTCCATGTTCCAGATACGTATCATTAGAAAAGAAGTTTTTTTTTTTTTTTTAATCTTGGTTTAAAGACCTTGTTCATTAACTTGAACATGTCGGTCTGTATAGACATTTACCATATAGGTACTCAACGTTATGATTATTAATAGCTAATGACAGTAGCCCGTAAAGCATCCTCGCTTCACTCGAGTAGGGTGAAGCCAGAATGGTATTACAGGCGCCTATATTATTTAAGCACAAATAGCCTCCCATAATCATTGAGCTTCTAAAAGCTTCTGTCCGGTCACACTCCGTCAACACATGCATCACATCCTTCTCTACATCACATTCTGTGCAATTGGGTGATGACGTCTTTCCCATTAGGAAGGCAAATTTGTTCAACGGAATATGACCGGACCGAGGTCTGAAAGCCGAGAAAAGAAGTTGGGTACCATCATCAAAGTAAACGTCTTAGTAGGTAAGATCTGTATGAATTGTCTCTGTGTATATTTCTTTCACATTGTGTTTTTTTTTATGCACAACAAGTAGGTACTTGACCTCAGTCACACCTGATGTTAAGTGAAAATGAGGTCGAAGGTGGAAGCGTATTGACCCGGAAACCCCAACACATTTGGAGGACTGGCTATCTTATCTCTGACAACCGGAACATAATAATGCTATTGACATTGCTGCTTGGCAGCAGATTTATATAAGATGGTGGTAGCTCTAGCCACCGGACATTTCAAATGCCCTACCACCAACCAAGAAGTGTATATTAAAGAATTTTTCTTCGTCTAAAAGTGATATCTTCTTTTGACTATCTTTATTATGTGGATGTATTTGACAAATCAAGTAGCTTCTATCAAGTTCTTCTATAATATCCTTGACATCCTTGACATACACACAGCGACATCTAGTTTCACTTTAAGCAACTATAAGCTTGTGTTGTGGATACCAGATGGTTGATATACTACATAAATACATTTTTTTTTGTAAATAAATACTTATTATAAATTAAAACATCCATAACTCTTGTTCAAGTGATACATCACTTTTTATTATTAAAGAAGAAGAAAATTCTTTATTGTACACAACATAAAAGAAATATACAGGGAAACAATTCAACAATGTATACAAATGTACAAAGCCGGCCTGCCTTATCGATGATTTGAACACTCAATATTAATGATTTTCATTTTTCATAATTTTATTAAAATACTTACTTACTTGTCAAGTGGTCATGCTCTCGCAAAAATTTAATTTTCAAATTTTTTATGTTTCAAATCAGACCATAAAGCATTATTATAGTCCTGATGACACCAGTATGAGTACCTATTTAAAATATGAAACTTGAAACTACTTACCTAAGTATCTCAAGTTAAGTAGAACGAGGAATGTAGAAAATCGTTTGAAAACCTCTCTGCAATGAGTTTCCGCAAAGTAGTTAAACGTATATTCGGTCCATTATAAAAGAAATTGTGGTTTGACTATCGATCTATCACTGTTACCTTCTTTCAATAACGAGATCATTGCGTGACCGACTGAACTCTTGCACATTGGCCGAGCGCAATAATTAAAGTGCGTTCTGGAGCATTCACCTGCGATAGAGGTGAAGGTCACACACGCGCCGCCGGCCATGCAGCCGAACGCGGCAAAATGTCAAATTGTTCCCTCACGACCGCCATTTTGGATTTCGGCTGACCGGTTTTAGAAGACGAGACTTAAACTTGGCCTTGGAATGTGGATGTTCACTGGATTTCTTGTAATTGTTAGTTTGAAAATGTTAGAACAGCTGTGTTTTTACGATTGAATGTCTAATTTAATATTTGAAAGAAGAATATTGTATCTGAATGAGGTGAATTCCAAAAAATCTATTAGGCAAACAGTTACTTTTAACAGTATTATTTTGAGATAGATTTTATTAGATATTATAAATTGATTATTATTAAATGGTTTACCTATAGGTACCCATGACTGTTATTTTTGTATTCAGATATTACTTAAATAAGTCTACTCGTGCTGCAAAAATCTATTAGATGTACAACCTATATATATTTATACCTACCTATAAATATATAAATAATAAAATAAATATCTTTGCACATACACACAGCGCCATCTAGGTCCACAGTAAGCATCTAGGCTTGTGTTTTGGATAGCAGATGGTTGATAAACTACAGAAATACATTTTTTTTTGTACATAAATACATGTATAAATGTAAAACATCCATAACTGGGGAACATATGTTTATATTCATCATACAAACAATGCCCCTAGCGGGATTCGAACCCGCGACCTTTCGGTATAGTATTCGGTAAACAGGTCGTCACCTATATGTCCATAGAATATTTGTCAGTAGGTATTGTACCTACGTTATATTATGATTTACATATTGGTCTACAGTAGGATATTAAAGTGCAGAATAAATCTGAAGTCGTACACTTACAGCGGGAACCAAGCGCGCAGCAAAAAATCTAATAACACCACAGCTAAATACTTGTAAAAAACTAAAGAGCAGACACACATTGTGGTGATAATTGCTGAAGTGTTATTTTTAGCTCGAATCTCCTTCCGCTTTTATGAACTTGAACAAAGCCACCAATTAAGCGCCATAATCGCTGGCACCCTTATAATTAATACTACAGAAATTAAAAACTCCTGGCAATAAGCGTACAAGTACAGACTACAAAAAAACACACAGACGTAGCTTTGTGCTCTACCGAACATTAATTAAGAAGCGAATCATTCGTAACGAAAGACCATAAGTCTCGATGTTGAAAATAAACCTTAACATGCGGTGTTAGACGTCGAAATTAAACGTTGTCACGGTATTGAAGAATCACAACGGTTTGTTTTGGAACACGATGTGGTTTCAGAAACGATAGCATTGGCACCAAACTGTGATGTCACTTGAGAAATAATTAGAAAGGATAAAGAAGTGTTATCTACACATAACGTAGATGTTCATAGGTAGCATGATAACGTTGGCGTTGAGGACAGAGAGCGAGCAGCTAACGAGGGGAAAAGTGCCTATTTCCGAGGCGTAATGACCGACGCGACAACCCCGGTCGAGCCTGACACACAGCGGGCCTGTCTAGATATTATTTAGACAGCTCGTAGACACACGCTTCACTAAACGACTATTTGGCACAGAATACTGTAGCACTTTTGTGAATTTTGTCCCACAGGGACATGTTGCGACAAGAATTGAAAAGGTGTCACATACAGAGAATTCTTTTTGAAAGAGCAATAAAGAAATAAAATGAAGAGGGAATTCTTTCAAGTCGAAATCAAAAGTAAATTATTTGTACAAGGTAGAAGTTTTAATTGGCTGAAAAACACAACAATAATTAAATCGGGCAGTGAGAATAAACATTGGGAACGGAGGATTGGTTGGACCCTTGTCAGTGTCCGGAAATTTATTTAAAAAGTTTCGTATCTCGACAAAATAAAATGTTTTATAAGTGGGACACAACGAGATCGACGTTCAACAAGATGGAATGAGATGCGCGATAAATGGAGTATTTCACTGAATTTTAGAGCACATTATTCAATAGTGTCTTTATAACATATGGAGTGTGGATTCTTTCGCAAATTGAGCTAATAGTAATATTATATATGTTATTATTTCAATACTACCTTTATCTTATAATTACACTGTTAAATATATCCAACTGTGAATATGTATATAGAATATATATTATGTATGCATTATATTTATGTAAGTATCTAATTATGTAAGTATATATATCTATTGTAGTAGATATAGTATGTATATTATATGTAGATTCATAGTTTTAATGAAAATGTTTACCTTTTTGTACTCCCAGTCAATGTGTTCTTTTATATTAACCAAGGTGACTGGAAGAGATCCCTTTATGAGATAAGTCCGCCTTTATACTTAATTTTAAGTTACATTTAATTTATCAATGTATATTTATTCATATGAAGTACAATAAAGCGTTTACAAACAAACAAACATAATGTCACGATATTTGTACCAAATGGAGCGGTCCGAGATATCGCAAACATTGAAAATGTTTGAAACAACATCCGCGGTTCACCTTTCGAAATATACAGACATTTACACGTGATAGGGTGTCCTCCCATGGTCGTTTAAACGTGCAAGTCTGTAGATGTTTTTTGGTGTAAGCTCCCTTAGTCGCCTTTAACGACACCACGGGAAGAGACGGGTTGGTTGGAAATTTTGTTGTTGGTCATTAGAACCAAGTTGGTAATCAAAAACATTCAGATAACTCTTTTTCTTTTTTTATATAAATATCCTTAGACATACACACAGCGCCATCTAGTTCCACAGTAAGCAAATATAGGCTTGTGTTGTGGATACCAGATGGTTGATATACCACATAAATATTTTTTTTTGTAAATAAATACTTATTATAAATGAAAACGTCCATAACTCGGGTACACATGTCCGTATTCATCACTCAAACAATATGCCCGTAGCGGGATTCGAACCCGCAGCCTTTTGGTATAGTGGTCAGAGTTGTTAACCACTACACCAAACAGGTCGTCATTAGCCAAAATATTACATAAAATAATTTACAATAATGTTTGATGAGAATAATTGAACACAAAAATTGTATTGGTTTTTTCGCAAGCGCTACCTACTGGCAGAATTATCAGCGCTTTGGGCTGTGGTATGGTATACGAGTATATCGTCGCGCGAACAAGTTGGTTCTATTCTTTGCGACTAAACTTTTTAAATAAACAATAAAGTTTCCTTTAAAAGTCAGACCCACAGATTTGATAATATTCATATCTCATCAATCATAACGTTGCGGATACCAACTAAGTAATATGTCATCAATTCATTATGTTTATCAAACTCATACATAGCAAGTCCTAACTCAATAAGAATCGCCGAACCGACGAGGCGAGTCGACTCGCCCGACGGGTAACTTACCGGAATGTTTTGTGGACTCTCGGCCCTTGACCCGTAAACTTTCCCTAACTTCTGAGCCGCCATCCAGAACCGGGAGTAATAAATTTCTACTAACTTTTAAAGATGCCCAATTTTACTAAATTCCTGTTGTATGTTTATTTGGGTGACTTGGTAAAGTTTCGTTTCGATAAAACAGCTGCAATTATTGATTTCCATATCATCGTCATCAGCCCGTAAACATCCCACTGCAGAAATATATAGGCCTTCCCTCGTATTTGAGGGAGTATGGTCCATAGTCCACCACGCTGGCCCAATGCGGGTTGGGGACTTCACATGCCTTTGAATTTTAATTCTCAGGCTGTTTCCTCACGATGATTTCCTTCACCGTTTAAGAGAGCAATCGGATAAATGCACATAAGTAATTAAATTTAAAAACTCATTGGTTCATGGCCTG
This sequence comes from Oegoconia quadripuncta, assembly GCA_949316235.1. Lineage (NCBI taxonomy): Eukaryota > Metazoa > Arthropoda > Insecta > Lepidoptera > Autostichidae > Oegoconia > Oegoconia quadripuncta. Next base: position 19,716,502 of record OX438753.1, on the reverse strand, counting down.
CCTGGGAATCGAATCCAGACCTCCTAAATTAGGAGACCGCATCTTAACCGCTGATTTTGATTTCAGATAAGTTTCGAAGTGTAACAATGGTGACGATACGGTGATGTACACTAACAAAACTAAACTAAAACCAGTTTTGGAGTGGTGCCGTCGCATCGTACTGTTCCAGGGAGAAAGAGATAGTACTACTTTAAAACTGGTTTTAATTTAGTTTTAGTTTAGTTAGTGTAAATCCGAATCGACACCAATATTTCTCTTTATTGTTCAAGTCTCGTTTATAGGTCATACGTGAAACTCACGGCAATAGTACATGAATGTACGGTACATGAGCGTCGATGGCTCAGCGGTTAAGACGCGGTCTCCCAATTTGGGAGGTTCGGGTTCGATTCCCAGGCAGGCCATGTACCAATGAGTTTCAAAATTTTTTACTACTATGGCCCATGCTCCCTCATATAATAATATGAGGGAAAGCCAATATCCCTGCAGTGGGACGTTTACGGGCTGATGATGATGACATTATAATGAAGTTTAAAAGAAAAACTATTGCAGGTAAGTAGGTTTTCCAAGTTAATGAGTAATAGACGAAAAACTTATAAAAAGCACTTTTCGTCAAAAATTATTAATCAAACAACAAAAAGCCTTCTAAGTCCGATTGTGAGGGCAAGTACAGAACCCATCATTGCGCGAGGCCCGACACGCACTTGGCGGGTATTTTTTTCGAGATTTTTTGTACACATTATATTTCTTGAGTTTTTATCATTTGCCATGATAAAAGCTGTAGTAAAATGTATTCCGTGAAAATTTCAAATTGACTACCCATTACGACTGAAGATATACTCCTATGACAAGGGGATGGACAGTTTAGGCTTATTAATAAGATCCTTTTGTATCCCAAATCCTAAAAAGAATTGCGAAACTAAAGTTATCGCATTCAACAAAATGTATCTAGAACAGCTGCGTTTGAAATCAATTGAGAACGAACCAACTGGGTGAGAGCGCATTCTATCCTCATAACATAAAGGTGAAGTCCAACAGATGAGTTTTCAACAAACTTTGGATCGAATTCACTAACTGCGAAACAGTATAGTGCAGTTCTATTTGTTGTGTGGATAAACTTTACGAATAAGGATAAATACCTACTATATACCTATTATTAAATGTATATTCAAAGTTAGGTATAGATAAAAGGGATATTGCATAAATTGGCACACATACAAGATCTTCGGACTCCTAGGCATGGTGATTTCCACCCGTATGCAGTCAACATACCGAACGTTCGAGTCTTCATTCATAATGCGAACAGACAAGGCATGGAACTCCCTTCCTGCGTCCGTCTTTAATGCATACTTCAACCTTGGGATTTTCAAGAGCAGGGTGAATAGGCATCTACTGAAATCGCGTGCTCCATTTTCGGCCACACATGAAAACAGTACTTAAGAGCTACACAACTTTAACAAATACAAACATAGATATATATACAAACAAGCATTTTCCCAATACATTCAAGACTTAATGCCGATGTATGTGGGCACATGTGCAAGTGTGAGTATAGGTAATTTAGTCGCCGAAGCTTAGTTAACAATTCTGCTCTCTGCGATCCTATGCGAACGATCTTAATCTTTTTCTTCTTAAAAGAACAAAAAAAGTCTAGTGCGAGTATCACTGCGTGTCCTGTGCGTTTCGTTAACTCTTTTAAACCAACAAACACCAAAGGGCTCCTAAAAGGTTTCTTTTTAGCGGCACGGATCTCCAAAATTACACAAGAACAAAACAATCTCTATTACAATAAGATTTCAAAGTCTCGGAAACTGAATTTTTCTAGTTTAACCTCTATTAAACTATTTCTTAAGACGACAATGAAGAGCACGTTTAACCGCAAGTTACTCCAAGCACTATAAGAAATATTGTCTGATTTCGAAATAAAACGGCGCTCCAGTCCTAGCACGTCTTTAAGTTAGGACATAAAAGCCCTAAACAATAACCAAAGAACCATAACATAAGGCTGAAGCCACTAGAATAATATTTCTACCATTGAGTAAATCGGCGGAACGACCGCCCGAAGATAGCCAGCAATATCGAATGAATAAGATAGAGTTGATTTTTTGCGACTAACCTAAAAGGGTATCTTAAGCACTGAATCCGTCGACATAATCGTGAAGGCAGACCCTTCCCTTAAGGTGAGCACTTTTATATGCCCATCAAACCTTACGAGTACAATAAAACACGATTGTTTTCCATTAACATGGACGTCGTCTGCTTCAGGCGGTTGGAGTAAAAAAAATAACGAGGACACTTTAGGTAATACAGATGATAGAGAAATAACTAATACGAAGGAAATGTGCATAAGAGAACTTCATTTATAAACTGAAATGTTGCTTGAATAACATTTTTAACTCTTCAATATCAATCGGTTGTGACAGTTTTGGACTTACACGAAAAATGTATTGAATGTATCGTTCTTTGTGAAGATGTTTGTGTATTTCACAATATATCTTCAGAATGACAAACATGGTATTATTGCGTCGAGATATTATTGTAGTATTACGACAACAGGCGTCTCTACTCGGGTGGAAGATAACGAAATATTCGCAGGAAAGATTCCAAGAAGAAATTCGAGAGGAGCAAGCCGCAATGGATGTTTTCATAAAGCGTGAGCATGTTCAGTGAACAACATTAGTTTTTGTTTACATAAAAAAGCGGAATCTCCGCCCGCTTCGGACGTTGCCAGTACGACTTACTAGGGGGACAGAAGCTGTAGGGGTGCAGCGAATAAATAATCGTCGGTAACGAAGTGGGGCAAGCGCAGTTTTACTTTCATTATACCAACGTAATAACATTTTTTGTAAACATGCACGTACTCCGAAAGCTTATTCAAATCGTGGAGGTTTCGATTATATGAAAAAAAAAATACCGGAATACAGCGAGAAGCTCGAGTTTCTGAAATGACAAGATTTGTGAAATGGAGGACATGGCACAACCACCCCATTTATTCTTACTAAGAATGTCATTCCATATTTAATTCCATAATAATGATCTCGACGACGAGGAGATACTTGGAGACATGAAAGCAAATCATACTAATAGCAACATTTAATAGTATTGCTATACTAATGAACGTGAATCTAAATATAACAAATCAAATGATGATTAACATCCGTGTGTATTTCGACTCGATTTTAATTGTAACAACACAATAATTTATGACAATTTGTTGTAATACAAAAAAATATATAATCTTACTAAAAATAGCGAAGGCATAATGTTACCAACGGATACTAACTATTGATACTTGAGAATACTAGATATCTGCTAATGATAGCCGACTTTACAAAGTTAGTAAATCCTTCAAAGGGCAATGTATACACTATTACAAAAGGTTCCTGCTGATATCCAAAACTTGGCCTTTAATAAATATAAGACTATTATTAAATCAAATTATGCGCGAAGGTCTATTATAAAATATCTGATTGCTTAAGCGATAAAGATGCGTGGAACTCGCTACTCCACTGTCCATTTGTTTCTTTTATTTGTATTACAATAAGTATACATATCCACCTATTGAACATATTGACATTAAAAAACAACCTTTGAGTTTCTCAGGCTTCTTCTCAAAGTAACACTCTAAATTACGAACGCCTGATAGCTTCATAAAAGGTAAACTTTACCGGTGAATATATAGAAATTTTTGATATTGATGATCTGCAACATAGAACGAAACATTAAAGTGAACATTACTAAATTTGAGGTGCTACCCAAAAATCTATCGATCACAAGCGCGACGCAGCCGGATTACGTTGTAAAAAATTCATAAACATGGCAATACGAAGCGTTCATAAGTTTTAACATAATCGTTTTTACATATTCATCTTGATGTCGGCGTGTGCGACGGGACCGTCTCTGTTGGAATTTGAATAACAAATGGATGACATCTGCATGCTCCTAGCAAGGATTTCCACTCCCCTCAAATCCTGCCCAGAAAACAATAACGGGCCAAGTTATGAACTGTGACAAGAGGCCATAATTCAGGCTTATTTGGCTTTAGGTTTCGCGGAGAAGTGAAGTTTGTACAGTGATTATGCAACTTATAAGCAAAATAATAACACGACTGGATCTGCTTGAATCTTTCTCATATCGATCAGCAGCACTGTTGTTTTGTACAGGAAGCAGTCTGGCTGTAGTCACATTCGTTATTCTTCGTTAAGTGAAGTTAACCAATTGGTTAGTCCTATCTCAGATATTAGTTAAGCCAAATTGGTGATCTTCAAGGCTGACTTGAAATACTAACAGTTAACTGGCCACAACTCTGACACAAATCTACCAGGAGGGTGGATTTAGGTTTAACCCTCTCCTAGAGAATGGATACTGCCTCCCAGTAGGGCCGTAACGTGAATCGTAAAGTAATATATCAAAGTATTTTTAGGCTTGAATATCAATTCGTTTGTCATTATCAACGTTTCATAAGCCGAGTAATTTAAAATGTAAAATGTAGCGCGCACATACGCACAACAATAGTGTCCACTGCCTACTTCGCAAAGACTAAAAACTTTTCTTGGTTTTATAAAATATTGTAGATAAAATTATGTATGCAACTGCGTAACTAAGCATTACAAGACTCGTGCTGTCTATTATGTCGCAATGAGCCTTATTACCTGTTGCATAAAGTACTATTAGAGGAAGGCTATTTTCCGTAACACAAGGAGTTCCTTGGCAGGCGCGCTTAGCGATTGTATATTGAGGAGCTCTGCGAAAATTAAAAATTGGAGGGATGTAAGCAACTTATCACTCGACAATCGCATTTTTAACTGAATGCACTGAAACGAAAATAATAAAATATTAACCACTCACCACTGTTACTTAGAACAACTGGTTGGCTTGACTATTATGGATGGCAAGATATTAGCTAAACACAAAATAGCCTAAGGAAACAAATAATTACCTATGTAACATCTATATGTTGTGCAATATTTTTAAAGGCTTGTAGTGTTAAGTTTTTCATCTTATGACATTCCGCGAGATTTTAAAATTTTAGCTCAAATTCTTTTGAAAAATGATTACGTACACCCTAAATGAAACGAACATACAAGTGAAGTCAAATAAAAGCTTGTAATTAGCATTACTGTTGATTCACGGAGTACCTCCCCAGAGAAGAATGATCAAGATACTCAAGGGTGTTTCTTTTTAAATGGGTTCAGTGATACAATTTGTGATTCGACAAAACAAAGAAAAAAACGAAAAGAATATCACCAAAAAGTTCATGCATCTAAATAGTCAGAAAAGAAAAAAGGAGAAATGTATCTTCTCCCTACTATTCCTATTGGTAATCGCGATACTTTCGCCAGGGTCGAGACTCCAGTGAGTAAATTATCTATTAATATTTTCCATAAACTTCTGAAAACTGGTAGTGCCTTACAGAACATTTAGCCGGCTTTTTGTGGGAATACGAATGCTCAACCAAACTCTTCATTTCCCGTTACTATACCTTTATTCAACCTTTATTACACACCAAAAAATACAAATTGTAGTAAATATAAAGACAAATGCAAGACCTACCGCACAATTCCCGCCAACAAGCCGATAGATATTCTATTCAATATTATAATGCAAAGAAGCATTCAAAAAGTAAAATATTCATAGAACGTTCAAGGAAATATTACGATTCCATGACTAATGCAGGCGATCCGGGTGATCCTTGTTCAAACGCTTGCGTCAACTCATGCATGATGGAAAATACTGGTTTTCATTAAGCCCATAATACTAACTTTCCAATTCACTTGCGTACACGTGTCCTGTCCTTCAAATATGAATAACATTTTGCTTCTTTCGTATAAGTTTCCATCTCATTTTTGAAATATGCAATAAAGCATTCAAGAACCTAAATATTCATAGGACATTCAAGGAATTATTACGAGTTCATGATTAATAAGGGTGATCGAAACGATCCTTGTTCGCTTATGTCAACTTATGCATAGTGGAAAATAATGTTTTTCATTAAATTCATAATTACTGCTTCCAATTCACTGGCGTCTCCTGTGATCCAAAAAGTTGTAGCATATCTAGGTATAGTTATATGTAAGTTTTCCTTCTTTGCTATAATGTTTCTGATTCTGGTTTGTGCAATATGTAATGAAGCATTCAAAAAGTAAAATATTTATAAAACTTTTATTAATTCCAGTTTTGCATCTTATGTCTCCTGTCATCCAAACACTTGCAGCACATCTAGGTATAGGTGCTGTTTTTTCTTTTTCCTATAAAGTTTCCAAAACATTTCTCCAATACATCACTTCTGTCATCCCATCGATAACATAATTCTAAAATTACCCAATTCTTGAGAGAAAGGAGGCTTAGTCCACATCACCAGCGAAGTCACCTATTGTTACGTATATGTTGTTATTGTCTCTCTGCCAATATTATACTAGCAAATCATATTATACAACTTCAGAAGATTTAAAAACGCTTTATAAAGCTTTTTTATATATAGAAATATTTTATATATATAAAGTTTCTATATATAGAAACTTTTTGCATTATCCACAATAATTGTTACTACAAAGTGTATGTACACTCATTTGTTCTTATTAAATAAATAAATATTTCGGACACTTACACCAATCATCTAGTCCAAAACTAAGCAAAGCTTGTGCTATGGATACTAGATAACGGATAAACATACATAAATATTTATATAAACATCCAAGACTCGGGAGTAAATGTTCATATTCATCACACAAAAATTTACCCGTCGCGGGATTCGAACCCGCAACCGTTGGTTTCGCTGATAGGGTCACTATCCACTACACCAATCGGTCGTCGATTATCTAAAGAACATAAAATAACAAAAATAATTTCATGGATTAATACAAAATCGAGTTTTGTTTTTAAAAACCAATAACCTTGGAGCATTTACATAATAATATTATTAACAACAGAATCGATCTATCAAAGTTTCATTATTTGCTCTGTCTTCTGCTAATTTTATATGTACTACTTATATTATGGTGTTACTGCAATGACTAATTCTAACAATAATAATATAAAGTGAATTATTGCGTCCTAAAATTCAAAACTGCAAATTGCTGCTCGATTAGCCTCGGATAATGAACAAAGCCCGTAATTCTTTGACCTTGCACCAAGTTACGAAACAGCTATGTTTGTTTCAACAAGACATATCTCAACGGACCAAAACGACTGACAAAACCTATTGTCTAGCTGGAGAATGTGTATTACTCCACAACTTTGAAAAAAGATAGGAATTTATATGGATGACATTCCGAGGGCGACCTAAATTTCAACTGATGGAAAGTGAAGATGACAACAAAGGTGAGTATGCGGGGTTCAGTGACTGCTGCCTATTCATTTGAAGACACTGTGATTGTAGGTTTCGGAGAAGACAGAAGTCGTTAAGAAAGCCCATTACTCGAAAATAATAAAATGGACCTATATAATGTTTACAGAATGTTGTAAGACAATAATCGTCTTTGTCAAGTGGGTCTTTACTAAAAAAAGTTTTCATACCCAACGTCACCGTTGACAAACTATTATCCAGCAAACTTAAATATGTTTTACTTAGACGATCTAATGATGTTATGCGCAAATAATATTTGTTGATTGATCCACAAGAGATTTGAAATTAACATTTTTTTGTATTTATTTCGTCCGTGCCACTAAACCTCCTTTTGTGCGAATTTCCAAGATTGTAAGGTCACTGAGAAGCAAGAGAAGGTTGTGATGATCTGTCAGTGTGACTTTCAGCATGAAAGTGCGTTTTGAAAGAGCGTATTATTTCTATCTATCCATAGTACAACCTTTGCTTAGTTTGGGACTAGATGATTGGTGTAAGTGTCCGAAATAATAATATTATTATTGCTTTACACTGGAAACTTTTGAAACAGTCTGCGGCCGAAAGATTTTAGTTGATATTAAACTAAACTCGATACCTCCAGCAGTTTCTGAGAAAAGGGGATTAAGGGTTTTTTTTTAATAACACTAAACTGATAAGTCGACAAACTAACCCCGATTTGGAGCACAATGTTAAATTTATACGCTCCGTTAGTACAACAACGAAAGTAACAAATTCCATTTCAAAAAGAATAAAATCTACCTAACAAGTCACGGAATTTTTCACAATCCCAGTTAAGATGGCACGTTTAATTTTATTGCATACCTGAGTTGGAGACCTAGACAAATAGCGCGGAGGTCAACGGTCTGCCGATATGTACTTAAGTTACGTCACCGGTCGGCAGACAAACGCGTCATGAATAACAACACCTATAAGTCCAGTCTCTATAAATTAAAATGTAACCAGTAACCTAACTAAGCATTGACTTAGATATAATTAGATCCAATAACTGTTTATCTTATGTGTGTCACTTGAGTCCAATTAGTACATAAGAGATATATGTACGGTCTACCAGATGGCATGTCTGTGTGGTGGACTGTACATAACTGCAGGCTGTGGCTGAAAATCAGCGGCCGCTGGTTCCCAGCGACCATATGCTGAGCTACAGACCTTTTTGTCATAATTATAAGGTCATTTTATACTTTAGTTTTTACTGTTTTCTTGGCAAATAAAGATTTTTATTATTATTATTATAAACTGTAGGTACTGTCAGCTTCAAAATATATGTTGGCAGCAAATGGTAAAATATAATTTGGGGAAACCTAAACTAAAAATTTAAAGCCATTTAGAGGTTTCCCCTGATGAAACTTAATTTAAAATAAACATTTTACTTTAAAATCAGAGAAAGGTTGGGAAAAATCAATAAAATTTTATAATTTGATTGATTTTTCTGAAAAACTGAAGACGAGGTGATGATAAATGCACCTTAAACTTTATAGAAACGAATGGCGTGGGTGTAACCCGTCCCCCGATTACCTCGCCGCTGCGTGAGCTCGACCATTTAGCTAGTTGTATTACTGCATCTACGATTACCTAACTATGTCCAAGAGAGATAATTAAATTTTCCACACGCGTAATTCAATACGGCAAAACGGAACGAATTCGGAAGGTTCTCGAACTCTTGGACAATTGGACATGATGGTAATGTTTTATGACATTAACAAAAGAAACAACTCAAAAATCAAGCTCGTGTTTCTGCTAAACCTTGAACTTTATCTAATGCGATTAAGGCACACATTAGGATACACAATCGTTACGTAATGTATGGGATTATATGTGGATATTACCTAGTGAACACATTCCAACCAATCAATGTAAATACCATCCGATAAAGAATCTAAGGCCGTTAATAAACCGTTCTCAAGATTGAAATGACCTAATTTGAAGCTTGAGAATTATTCTGTTGCATTGCATATTAAAAACCCAACCCGCATTGGACCAGCGTGGTGGACTATGGCCCATACTCCCTCATTATACGAGGTAAGTCCTATATCCCTGCAGTGGGATGTTTACGGGGTTATGATGATGATGACATTAAAATAGTATTTTAAAAAAATTATATTGAGACTGAGTCGCGATCTCAATCTCAAGATCGATTTATTAATACGGCCCTAAAAAGAGACGAAGGAAATCGATTTAGGCAGGTTTCGGCCTCTATGCCGTTCCTAGTACATAATGTCAATTCCTGATTGGTAAACCGGGGTAGTCACACATACACGTTTAATACATTACCCGCTTTTCGGTTTTGCCGTAGTCGGTTGAAAGTGCCTAAGCAAAATACTTAGGTTTTACCTAGGTTATGATATTGTACACAATACCGGATGAGTTTTTTTACCGTAAGGAAAAGAATAATGACATAATATCAGGTAAGTGAAATCAAATCAAATCAAATAAAATATATATTTATTAATATAATATAGAAATAGAAGTTATTGGCATAGGTAGTTTAATTTTTGTTTTTCAAAACCATCTTCGACCTAGGCGCCGCCCGGAGATTGATATGCGACATACGTTCTTAGCGATGTTTGCCGGAAATCGGATAAACCGTTTTAATACTATCTCTTAGTCTAGTCTACCTGGACGATATAATAATTTGTTTCATCAATGTAGTCGGAAATTCATAATTCATTTCAGAAATTGAAGCTAAACAATACGATCACTTTTCCTTAAGGAACAATAGTTGAATTCGATCAAAAAATTTTCGGTTAGCCTTACAAAGTAAACCATTTCAAAACCGACTTTAGTATGGAAGTCCAACTAAACTAAAGCCAAATTCAGCCGAAAATTTTTGGACTTCCATACTGAAGGTGGCTTCAGGTTACTTTGTATGGGCCATCTAAACTTTTTTGATCGAATTCGTCTATGGTTCCTTAGGGAAAGTTGTTGGTAATGAGGAGAGGAGTCAACAGTAAACAGGAATTACACGAATTCAAATTCACCCTGCATATACAGGGTATATATCATATTGTTTGCGGAATTCATATAGATTTAGATGTGGCAGAATGCTCGAGTTGCAGCGCAGCCCTACTCTATTTTACTATCAGCTATCGAAGCAGAGTTTACGATTGTGGCCGGCAATCCTCACGGCAGCGATTAGTTTCCAGTTTACTACAAATATCCCCCCCCCCCCATACCCTCCCCCACCCCCTAAAACCACTAGCCGTACAATATAAATGGTCTTTTCACCTGCTTGCTTTGTTGAAAATATTTTTAAAATTTTCACACAAAACGCTTTAGAAAATTGAAATATCTACCTTGGTTTTATTGTTGAACGGGTTAGCGCTTACCTCAATCATATGTGATGACAAGTGAAGGTGAGGTCGAAGGTGTAATTCGCTCTCCCAGGAGGCTACAATCCCATTAAATATTGCGCTTGGCGGCAGATTTAGAACGACGGATCTAGCAAGGCGGACATTATAAGAAAAAATACCCTACCATTAACCAAAAAGCATGAACCCTGCTCGGAATGGAAAGGTTTACGTTTACTGAAATTGGTAAAACGAAACGTCATCAAATTCGAAGTCTATCACAAAAACTACTTCAAGTGATAGTTGTGGAAAATTAAAACGTGCGGGTTGTCGAAAACTTATTAAAGAACGAACTCAAAAACAAATATAAAAAGAAACATGTTCGAAAAATACTACAACAAAAAATATATGTTTTGTGATAAACTGGCGTTATCACAAAACATATCTGAAAAGAAATCATAATCATTGCACATTAAGTTTGCATAATCTTGAATAGTCTTTTTAATCGATTTCAAACAAGGAGGTTCTTAATTTGACTGATTTTTTTGTATGTTTAGCGATGAATTCTTTAATTGTTAACCGATTTTTGATAATTATTTTTTTTGTTACAAAACGTGGTACATTTGGTGAATTTTTGACGACATCGAACACTAATAGTCCAAGTGGCTCGCAATTCGCTCGTATTTTTTATTAAGTTGCCCTAGCCGCAAAGTTAGTAAATTCTCGTGCCTGCCTAATACAGGAATGCTACATTTTCTTTAACATTCCTTAAAGTAATATCAGACGATCGCGATTACTTGGCGTTTGAATAGAATTTCCCTTTGAGAAGCTGTTTTATTGAGTTTTTCTAAGAAATTTAATCGTAGCTGCCAACTGATATTTTCAATGTAAGTAGGTAAGTAGGTACTAGGTACTTAACTGCGTACAACAGGAATTTACTTACTAAGGCTGCCCGCCCACGACCGACAATCGGTGATCGATTTTTTGTAGAAGAAAAATGGAACGTACTGATTGCAATATTTCAACGCACACGACCTACAAAAAGTCGGTCACAATATCGGTGATAAAAGTATTGACGAAAAAATCGGCCCGATTATCTGTCCTACAAAAACTCTGTATCAGGCGGTTATGCCTCTTATTATTTGTAAAATTTCGCCCCCACAGTATGTATAAGATGAAGAATTTTTTAACACGGCAAGCTGACAAGGCAGTCTATGTGAGTCTATTCCATCGTCGCGATGAAACTATTGGATCGATTTTTTAAGATTTTATTTCATAAAAAGCACCTAAAGTTTAGGTGAAAATTTTTATAAACAAAATTGGAATATTCACATATTAATCGCGTGTTCAAAGGATCGGATAATTTGGACCCTGTATATTTACAACCGTTTTAAACTTTACCAATATATGACGAAATTATAAGACCTATAAAGACACTATTTGGTTGGTGGTAGGGCATTTCAAAATATCCATAAATTGAAAGACAGGAGTGAACCGTGTAATAACGCCTTTAACTAATGCCTCGTGAGCATTTTGTTCAGAATGATTGTAAATAAAACAAAAACTTAAAAATACCACTGCCACGTCATTTCTCACGGCTCCTCGTTTAGTATTTTATTAGTTTAAATTGATTTATGCTATTTTAATCTAACTCGTGTAATCATACTATGCAAGATGCCAAAGTTTGAATGTTTCTTCGTATCTATATCATTGAGAGATAAGAGACAGGTCATTGACAGAAATACTCACCGTCCTTTGGCTTCCCGTAAAAAAGAAAACTAAACGTGAATTTCTGAATTCCATGCACAAGGTGTTAGTGGTAATGCTGCTAAATTGTAATATCCTAAGCCCGCCCTGCGCAGCCGCACTCTTGCAAGTGTCGTGGTAGACAAATGAGCAATTTGCCGTCTCAACACCGATGTAATGTTGCAAAACGACGGTTTCGTTATACCTAGCTGCCTTACAGGAGCTTCTCGAAACATTAAGTAAAGAGTATATAAAACCTGAGTATTTAACAAATGAAACGTAGGCATAGAAACGTGGTCTCTCACTAAGGGCCTCATAGGAGCTCAAGGTCACGCAAGGAGTTATGGAAAGTGCGATGCTTCGCGTTTCACTATGTGATTGGGTCAGGGATGAAGAAATCCGTAGGTGAAAGAAATTCACTGACATAGTCCAGCGGATTAGCAAGTGGCAATGGGCAGGGCACAGAGGTCGAAGAAATGGCGGCTAGTGGGGCATTACTTTTCGAGTGGAGACACTCACTAGGTGGACAGATGACCTGATAAAGGTCGCGGGAAATCGCTGGATGCAGGTCGCTCCGACCGGTCGCTATGGAATTCTTTGGGGTGAGGCCAATGTTCAGTTCAGTTTTCGTCCTGTGGTTGATTTAACAAACAAATGTAGATTTAACAAAGAAAACGCTCAAATGCGATTCTGGACTATAATACTGAGTGTTCCGCTATTAGACGATTTTACGGTCTATTTTTTTTATGCACGACCACTCTCACCTGATGTTAAGTGAAGATGAGGTCGAAGGTGGAAGCGTACTGACCCGGAAACCCCAACACATTTGGAGTACTGGCTATCTTACTGAACCCGCGAGCTTCGAATCGTAAACCCAATGTTGTTTACATTGAACCACGGAGGTGGTTGAAATATGTTCGGTCTCCTAATATTTGTACATCTGTGGCTGTTACAAATTTCACGCATTTGCCAATTACATTTACTTGTAGTAATACTTTGATTCCGCTCGCAAGAGCAGAAAAAGAAAGAAAAATCTTTATAGTACACAACTTAAAAATATACACAGTGAAAAATTAATAACAATAAATATTTCGGACACTTACACCAATCATCTAGTCACCAAACTAAGCAAAGTTTGTGCTATGGGAACTAGATAACGGATAAACATACATAAATATTTACATAAACATCCATGGAAGTAATGTTTGTATTCATCACACAAACATTTACCCCTCGCGGGATTCGAACCCGCAACCGTTGGTTTCGCTGACAGGGTCACTACACTACACCAATCGGTCGTCTTAACTCGCGATTCTATGAATTAACAGGTGTACAAAGGCGGTCTTATCGCTTGAAGCGATCTCTTCCAGACAAGAGATTATGTAAATGGTGATGCACTATATTACATGTTTACCGTTAGTTGTACTTACTTAACTTCCCAACGGGTAAATAGTATTTGTGCAACTATACCTGTAACAATATAAGGATGAATTAAATATTAAATAATATAGTATATACAGGGCGTCCCAAAGTTATGGGACATGAAGGGGAAGTACCTTAAATATCGTAGATAGTGAATTTTGCTCAAAGAAGACTTTATGTTATTTTTAAAAGTTAGTAATTCTGCATTCATAGATTTTCTAAAAATTATTTGCTTCGGCTGGGAATCGAACCGACTCAAATGTGAAAAAAAAACACCCTACTTTTATGATGCCAATCGAAAGAATAGCTAAAAAATAATAACTCTGCCTAAGTAACATAGTATTTTAAAAGAAAGGAACAACGTGAAATTAATCATTTTAATCAAATAAAAAACATACATGAAACTGCCGTAGTCAATTAAGTAGGTATTTTTTTGTAAATTAATTAATTAAATGCTCAAAATGTGATCCCTCTTGTCTTACGCAAATCGCCAATCTTTTAATGAGCCCGCTGCCTGTTGATTTTTGTTGTTTCTGTTGAATACAAGTTTTATCATTTCATCTACACGTGCACTTATAATAAGGAAAACTATGTTAGTACCTATTTTATGAAGTGGGTACTTATTTACGAATAATCAATGCTATCTTTGGAATGATAATATCGCTACTTTTCGAACGTCGTCGGCAATAAATAACTTTCTTGAAATTTGACTCAATCATTTTATGTTGTTCCTTTCTTTTAAAATACTATGTTACTTAGGCAGAGTTATTATTTTTTAGCTATTCTTTCGATTGGCATCATAAAAGTAGGGTGTTTTTTTTTTCACATTTAAGTCGGTTCGATTCCCAGCCGAAGCAAGTAATTTTTAGAAAATCTATGAATGCAGAATTACTAACTTTTAAAAATAACATAAAGTCTTCTTTGAGCAAAATTCACTATCTACGATATTTAAGGTACTTCCCCTTCATGTCCCATAACTTTGGGACGCCCTGTATAGTACATTATATTCTTACCACTTTTCTGAAACTGTATTTTCTTTTCTGTTGTGCCATAAAGTGTATTTGTATTGTATTGTATAGTTCCCCCATCCACCTCCTGGCTTCATCATCACATCCTCGACACCAAGTGCAATATGAACTCATTATATATGAGCCCAAATTCGAGGGGTTTCCTAGTAGCCACTGAAGAGTTACACCATCCACCTCTTGGCTCCATTATCAGATCAGCTAATCAGCTATCAGAAACGAGCGGGTCGCGCGATTTACAAACTGGGCCCCAGAGTGTTTCTTAGGAATAAACTTAAAGGAAATTAATATATTAACATTAGCATCTCAATATGTTTACGAAAACTTAATGTATGTAAGAAAAAATCAAGAATCGTTTAAGAAAAATAGTGATACATAATGTTAATACAAGATATAAAAATAAACTTGCTGTTCATGTCGGCTGTTTACACAAAGTCACTAAGTCATGCAAGGAGCAATGTATAGGCTTTTTATAATAAGGTTCCAATGGACATTCAAAATTTAGATACCTTTAAATAAAATTAAAAACATCATAAAACAGACATTATTTATCAAGGCTATTCTAAAATTTTCAGATAGTCAGCTATCTGGATGATAAGCAAGCATGGACATAGACCGCTCGGCGATATTCAGTCTAATTATACAATATAATGTAATTATAACCCAAACTGATTTAAAAGAGCAACCCTTGAGTTTCTGGCTCGTTCTTCTCTGGGGAATCAGCTTTGTGAATGAGCAATAATGTCAATCATTTTAATATAAGGTATAAAATGTGAGGTTTCAAGTGATAATTTTTATCCTACGAAATTAATATATTTTGATTTTGAGCTTCAAGATACTAATTATAGTATTGTCACCCGATCTACACATGTACCAAGTTTCATTTCGATACGACAATTAGAAGTAGGTTAAAATTGACTTCCAAAATTTGCTAATACAAGTTAAGCTAATAAAAGCGTGTTAAAGTCTCACTAACTTTCCAAAAAGACAGGAAATAAATTTTCGTACACTTCGTCTTATATCGATTTGAAAATTTGCAAATACCTATATGGAGGTAGTTTATAATATTTTTTTTTTTTAATTTTAGTTCATACCCACAATCCATAGTTTATTAGTGAGTTAGTAACACTTAGTACTTAGTATATGTAATAGCTAGTAATCAAGTAAAATGACCCTTTATAGATGTAATTATAGATAGATCCAACTGTACCTCGGTAAGCAAGTTCACAAGATTCCTTCAAAAATGTCCCTTTTCATTTCGCGTATATCCTAGAGCCGAAGTTTTCATGAACGGTTAATGAACTTCGGACAAAAGAGATCCTATATTTATAGTACTGTGAAGTCCTGCGATTTAAGACTAGCATTGGTTTCCAGCTGTCTTATCCACCGTAGTAACTGTGACGTCACGACCGCCCAGAGCGCTCGTCCTGAAAAACGTTAATTGCACGACATAGACCTGCTAGGGTTCACACAAAACAATTTTACTACTATTGAATTAAATCAAAGTTTAGAGAATTTGAGAAATTGAAAAGGATAGTGGTAAGCTGTATTCTCAATTTGGACAACGGCTGCTATTTGACTAAATATATGAAGTTGTTGTGTTAAACAAGATATGTAATGGGACGATAACATGCAAAATATGTAATGGAAAAGTTTAAAAGTTAAAATTGTCTAAAAGCAAACACGAAAAGCCACCATTTTAAAATGATAAAGTATAATAAGTGATAACCCTAGAGAGGCTATCCGGCGTTGCATCCAGCATTCCAGCGCTAAACACCTGGATATTAAACCTTATTCTCGAGCTACAAACTATGATTTTCAATAGCATTTTAAAAACCATTTAAACTGTGACCCAAAATGAACTTTATCTTCCCAGTTCATTAAAAAAACGAGGATAACATTGAATTCAACGGGCTACTTACTAAAGGTGTGAAAGTCGTTTAAAATATTCTATGAATAAGTAATGCTAAGTTTTTAGCAGATGAGATTTTCAGCAAAAAACGGAGTCGAGTAATATTTTGTCATTAATTTTTTTCTATACCAAAATAATTGAAAGATGAAAGAAAGTAATTATTTGGACTCGAACTTCAAGCATTGTGCTTTAGTAACTCTACTCTGAAACTATTTGTACAATAAAGCGTATATAAGCAAGCATTAACATCAACAGATACATGATGTCATTTGTTGAATGTAAATTTAAATCTACTGGAAGTAATAATGGGGGGTTATTGCATTTACCTGTTCGTTATTAAGTACAAGCACTATAGCTTCGAACAGAAACCTATCTCTGGGAAGTCATCTGTAGAAGTAATAACAATATACTCCTGATCGGGTAAATGAATCCTTTTTTGTCAGCGCCAGTTACTCATTTTGCCTATGATATTATTAAAAAAAATATCCTTGGACATATACAGACAGCGCCATCTAGTTCCACACTAAGCAACTAGGCTTGTGTTGTAGATACCAGATGGTTGATACACTACACAAATTCATTTTTTTTGGTAAATAAATACATGTATAAATGCAAAACATCCATAACTCGGGTACACAATGTCCGTATTCATCATACAAACATATGCCCCTAGCGGGATTCAAAACCGCGACCTTTTGGTATAGTGGTCAGAGTTTCTAACCACTACACCAAGCAAGTCGTCAAAGACAAATTGAAAGACAAATAATTCTCGGAATTCTCTCTAAATAAGATCTCGGGGTTGGAATAGGCGCAGGCGCTTTGGTATTCTGTGGAGCAGAATACTTGTACGGACAGTTTTTCAGTTAGTTTAATACGAGAATTTTCTCGCAGGGCACTAGTTGAAAATCAGTGTCTTACCGCTATAGGTGAGGATCCACACTGAGCGATGGCCCATTTGTGGTACAGATACAACTCTATTATAATTTGTAACAGTTGTAATTAATTTTAGTTTTTATTTTTATTACTGTGAAATAAGGCTACATTTTGTAAGAATAACACCAAGCAGAATGATTGTTTTCTGTAATATGCAAATAAACGCTTTATCTATCTATCTAAATCGCTAAACTAGTTATTTACAATATTTTAAGAATGAACCTGAAATGATTTGGGAAAGTCATGTTATCTTTTAGATACGTGTACGTACCTATATTTTGTAGTAGTTTATTCACAGGGTCGTGACTTTTATCACAAATAGGGTAGTGATATCCCAAAGACAAGTGTTTGGGTGATCCAAAGTAAAACATCTAAAATTTTAATGATTGGTACAACTGCGATCCATCTTTCAGTATAGTGAATTAGTGGTCATATGCAATCTACATCTAGTTATTGTTTATTTATATCAGGTCCTTACCTATGATATTGGCGTTTTGTATGAAGAATTTCATTGAGACTGTTTTCTCCATACAAACTGGATCCCAAAATATTTTTTTTTGGGAACGGCAAATCCAAATTTAGCTAAACTTTGTGTGTATAATCGGATAACATTAAGTTAAGTATAGGCAGCGTTAATTTTTAAAAGTAACCGCTTTATAAAAGTTTCAGCAAATCTAAGAAATGATTATGGGATGAACAAGAAAAGAGCTCTGTTAATTATTTTTTTTATTATGGGATTTAGCCCATAAATTAAAAAATATTTCATGTGAAACCTTGAAATAATATTCCATTTTCCAAATAAAAAACAAATTTGGATATAGCTTAGACAATCGCAGGAATTGGTACATATGATTAACGAAGAAAAAAAACTGCAATTTCATAGGTAAAGACCAAATATTTAAAATAAATGCCTAAATGCTATACCGGGAGAATTCGCCCTAATCACTGACGTGAAAGCTATAGGAGGCCCGCTCCAATAAACTGTTTCCTTATCTGTGAGAACTATTATTGGGACTCTTACGGCGCTCTTACTTCCTATTGTCGCCTGTTACGGCACCCACGGGAACACCCACATAGTCTATTGTATTTTTTATGTTTTCCTCGAACAAATTACACAGATCCGTTGTGAATCCATAAACGTATTCTGGTCTTGTTCTACGGGATTCTAATAATATTTAAAACTCATTAAAAAGAGACTAGTTTTACTGCACTATATTATACTGGGTTAGACAAGTGTTTGGACCAAGTGTACCACATTTGTACCTACCTCACAACAGCAATTTAGTTGACCAAGCCGATTCAAAAGCTGAAGTCGACCTCCCGCCCCAATACGCCTCTTGTGGTAAGATGGCTCTCACTACCGATCTTTATACGACGACCTGTTTGGTGTAGTGGTTAGAAACTCTGCTGCTACACCAAAAGGTCGCGGGTTCGAATCCCGCCAGGCGCATATGTTTGTATGATGAATACAGACATGTGTTCCCCAATTATAGATGTTTTTCACTTATATATGTAATTATTTACAAAAAAAAAATGTATTTGTGTAGTTTATCAACCATCTGGTATCTATAATACAAGCCTAGTTGCTTACTGTGGAACTAGATGGCGCTGTGTGTATGTACGAAGATATTTATTTATTTATAACACCTGCAGAGAGGCTTCCATCCGCTCACGATCTAGTATGGTCCATGGAAATCTCGAACAGACTGCGTACCGGGGTCGGTGGATGCCGAGTGAACATGTTCAAGTGGGGCTACACGAACGACAACCGGTGCTTGTGCGGTGATACACCACTATGGGGCAACTTCTATGCTATCCTTCGTGTCTTGAAGCATATTCAGCCCTACTTTATTATCAATCTAAGTATAAAGAAAGTTGTTACGTGTCATTTTGGGAAAATAGAATTTCAAATGTGTCAATTCTCAATAGCGTTTGCGAGGATTTGCATTAATGGCTCGGCCAATGGCTGCCCTCGACACTGGAACGACGCGCCATAAGGTGACATAACTCGGTTGTTGCTAAACTGTAGACCCTTGAGCACCGACAAAAGGTCGCATGTCTATGAGTGTTTTATAAGATATGTTTCGGTGTCTGCATTAGAATTGCATGAAATTATTCCACCGTCGCTTTTCCATCTTCGGTCATCACATATTATTCTAGTAAAAAGACTAGTAACATAGTCCAGTGGTAATCTTCTGGCTCCATCTTCAGATCATCGTCATCAAGTGCAAAGGAAAGTGCTCCTGGCAACAAAAGAAATTAGCCCAAATTCGACTATCTTGCCATTTGCCATCTGGGAGTTCCAGTCCCTAAATCCCGACTACATGTCGGCGGGGGAGAGTGTTCACCCGTTTTTTGTCGATGTACCGAACATTCGCACTAAGCGTTTCGCTTCTTTCTTCATAATGTGAACTACGTTGGGTTTACGATTCGGAGGTCGCCAGCGGGGTACATGTTTAAGTACTCGGTTTGGTTGGTGGTAGGGCATTTTAAATGTCCGCCTGGCTAGCTATCACCATCTTATCTAAATCTGCCGCCAAGCAGCAATGTTAATAGCATTGTTGTGTTCCGGTTGTCAGAGATAAGATAGCTAGTCCCCCAAATGTGTTGGGGTTTCCGGATCAGTACGCTTCCACCTTCGACCTCATCTTCACTTAACATCAGGTGTCATTGAGGTCAAGTACGAACCCGTCGTGCATAAAAAAAATCTATATACGTATGGGACCTCCTGTCAGTGAATCATGAATCGTTGTTCCCTAACCTTACAATCTTGGGATCTTCAAGTCTGAAAT
Source organism: Oegoconia quadripuncta (assembly GCA_949316235.1). Taxonomy (NCBI): domain Eukaryota; kingdom Metazoa; phylum Arthropoda; class Insecta; order Lepidoptera; family Autostichidae; genus Oegoconia; species Oegoconia quadripuncta. The sequence goes on along the minus strand of OX438753.1, from coordinate 19,696,028 downwards.
CGCGTGCATTATCTTCGATAACATAGTCAGTTCACACCAGACAGATTTTATGTGTAAACGTGTCTTCAGTCTTCATAAAAGAGTAGCTGATTCCAAGACGAATTGAAGATTCTTATAAAACGTTAAGTAAATTGATACCAATCGTTCCTTGATCCCAGCTTAATTTAATCACAGCTCTCCTAAGAGCGAACAATCAAACGGATCGTGACGTGTATCGCGGTGGAGAATTACACATTAAGCTTCAGACAACAGTTAAGCACTCATTATGGTGCTTACAGAGGACGCGAGTCAGTATTACGCTACACGAGTCGTAACCATCAACAAATACGCGACAATCGGAAAACTGTAAGAAAATCTCGTATTATCGAGCCAAGTGAAACGGAACTTTAAACTGTAACAAATAAGATTTAGTCCCAACGAACCGTATTACCAATAAAAGGGGAAGAACGCAACAGATCCCAGAGAATATGTTCACGGGCTCACTTCGACTTACTAACTCGCAATTCATTTTGTGAACCGAATATATTACGCGGCAACAAAAGATAAAAGACCTTTCCACGGTGCGTATAAGGGTGATAATCAAACTGAAGTGAAGTCGTACAAATAAGCGGGATTTTCCAAGTTTCGTTTAACCAATTCTGAGCTTTATGTCCAACGGTGGTGAGATTGAAATCTATTAGGTGTTGGACGTTTTTACAAATCCCAAATCGTGATCGTACGGCGACGCCAACGATAAATATGTTCAGTGTATTGAAAACTTATACTGTCATACGACCTGATATAAGAGTTTAAATGATTTGATATAACTTTAATCGATTTCAAAACTGATCCTTTAAACCTTTCATATGTTCTGCTATATTAGGTTTGTGATCCTTCTCTCGTCAATGAGGCATAATTTTCGGCATCTATAATAACATTTCCAGTGAGGAATTAGTGATACACTACTTAAAGTTTAAGTAAATGTTTATATACATCCTACACGCTCTCATATTTACATGGCATCAACAGTCTATTTTGCTTGGCATAATCACCCCACTTAGCAGGCTTTTGGGAGCTCCCTATCATTGTTCCATTTTCTCCTGCTCACCATCCTTTAGTTGCATTCTATGACCATCAGGAAGAGAGCCCAGACGTGTAAATGTAAGGTTAAATGATAACCTTAATTTGTACAAGGTTTGTTGATTAAATAGTTTAGTAATATTTATATCCACGACGTGTTTGTAATTACTAACAGCTATTAAAACAAGAATCGAAGCAATCAGCATGTTGATCAAACATAAACGTGTCTAACACCAAAAGCTACTGTGTAATTATAGTAAAAGGCAATTTTAATTACACTAACCTCGCTGTAATGATAAAGGAATACACCGATGACCAACGTTACGCGACCACGTGTTTTATGAACAACCCATAGCCATTACAGCAAAATTGATTTCAATTTTATGGTTTCTGCTTCCCTGAATCCAATTATTGTTATCGTCGTTGTATGCTATTAAAATATAATGAGCCCGTGCGATTTAGAATGTGACCCATATAAGTACAATCGTCTTTTAACTTCAATTACATTAACAGCTATTACTTAGCCAAGATTAGGTCAAAAAGTTGCTTGGTATTATTAACATTTACTAAGAAGGCAGTTTATTAACTTAGATTATGCCAAGATGTATCTACTTGTATTAGGTCTTTACCTATGAAATTGGTGATTTTTCTTCGTTAATCATATGTACCAACTCCTACGATTCTATACCTATTTCCAAATTTGTTTTTAATTTGGAAAATAGAAGATATTTTGAAGGTTTCACATGAAATATTTTTTAATGTCTGAGCTAAATCACATAATAAAAAAAACTTGAACACAGCTCTCTTCATGACCTTCCCATATTATTTGTTAGATTCGCTGAACCTTTTATAAAGCGGTTACTTTTAAAAATTAACACTACCTATACTTAACGTAATGTTATCCGATGATACACACAAAGTTTAGCTAAATTAAAATTTGCCGTTCCCAAAAAAAAATCAAAAATGTTTGTATGGAGGAAACAGTCTTAATGAAATTCTTCATACAAAACGTCAATTTCATAGGTAAGGACCTAATATATAGATAACTGCGTAGTTAAGAGAAGTGGGGAGAATGGACAAAGACAAACGATCTACTAGCGATTAAAAGAGAGAGCTAAATATCAATTTACTACTGTTAAAAGGTCCTTCCTATGCGGCATAATCAGTAGTCATGACACGAAATAGATGCTATCTTGCGCCATCGTAAGGATCGTTAGAGAAATATTAAGGAACAAGTATATTTACATAAGAAATAGAAAAGTAAGCTCTTAAATTTTCCAGGAGGTGTTTTATGTGACTTTGCAGGCTCATATAAAAAATAGTTCCGCTATGTTCGCAACGATCACGGTCCACGATAAAGCTGTATGTAATAATCTGTTAAATTCCTCGAAATAGGCTTTTTTGTTATAGAAAAAGCCAATAAATGGCTACGAGTTGACCTGGAAAATCGTAATATCGCTATAATATTACCAATATCGGCCTTCGGAGTTCGAATATTATTTTATCATTAGTCCAATTACGCTCTTGTCTGGTAGCAATATATTCTAAACGTAGATGCTATAGATAGAATAGGAAATTGGATAATCCATAATGGCTAAATTAAGGATACATTATATAAAATTTGGATACAGCTCGAACATCTATAATTATTTTATATAAGTCTCATAGCTCCGTTCTTTCACTTAAATAAAATTTACATATAGCCATGTTAATGCCCATTGTGTGGTGGTAATTGAGAAAGCATTTGCCATAAAAACCCCGCTCTGAGACAACGATTGATGGTTATTTATAAGATCTCTGCACAGAATGTAAATCATAGTTGCGAAGTTCATTACTGCGAAGTATGTTGTCGCGAAAGTTCTTTACTGCGATGTACGTTACTGCGATAGTTCACCATTGCGACGTACGTTGTCGCGAAAGTTCTTTACTGCGATGTACGTTACTGCGATAGTTCAACAGTGCGACGTACGTTGTCGCGAAAGTTCTTTACTGCGATGTGCGTTACTGCGATAGTTCACCGTTGCGACGTACTTTGTCGCGAAAGTTCTTTACTGCGATGTACGTTACTGCGAAAGTTATCCATCGCGACGTACGTTGTCACGAAAGTTCTTCTCTGCTGTTTGAGCATCTATCAACCACATCTATCTTGTTAAACATCAGGGCTGTTCATTGAACTTTCCTTCAAAAATCTGTCAAAGTGAAGATATGTAAGGAACGATCAAGTTGGATATAGATTACAGCTTTATGCTATAGATTAAATTCAGTTAAAAAACATATTATAGATATTTAAGAAGTAATTGTTACACATTGAAATGAAAAAAGATAAATTTACAGATCTAGCAGTAGGTCGGTACCACAGACCAATAATATGTTTATTGGTATGTGGTCGGTACTTAACGGAGTTCCTCAGCCAGTCAACATTTGGATTAGGGCGATATAATAAATATACCTACCTATGCTGCATATGCTGTATGGTATCGGCATTCAAATAGAATAGTATCAACCCATCTCTTACCGTATGTCGGGTGAAGGCGACTATGGGACTTTATACCAAAAAACATCTATGGATTTGCACGTTTCAATGGCGATGGCTCACACCCTACCGCTGTGCATTTCTGTATATTTCCTAAGGTGAACCATGGATGTTGTTTTAATCATTAAACTTTTAATGTTTGGAACACCCAAACACTACTGTTTGGGATATCTCTGACCACCTCATTTGGTATAAAAGTCGTGATGTTAACGTATGTTAAGTTTATAGAAGAGAAGGTAAGAGTAAATGTCCAAAAAGAATTATATAGCGTTGCTCAATTCAGCCCAAAAAACTATTTGGTGGGTGCAATTTTAGTGAATAACATTATGGCCATCAGAAAAGTCAGTTCAAGCCTCTATTCGAGGTCAGTTTTGTACGATATAGGAATCTTAAGAATAATGTAATTTGCATTATGCAATATGAATACTTTCTTAAATTTCTACTCAATGAAATGAATGAATGAATGAAATGAATTCATGAAACTGGAATCATGAAATTTGTCTAAAATAATTATGAAGCTATTCCTAAGAAACCTCTCTGGATGTAATAATCTTACCAACATTATAGCCATAAAGTAAGTGCTTTACTCAAGTACACAAAATTTGTTTGCGTCATGAAAACCGTAGGTGTTTACTCTAAGCAAACATGCATACAAGCAGGGGAGATTGTACACAAGATTTCAGTTCAATTTATCTTAATCTGTCAAAAAAGCGAGGCTAATAAATCCTCTTTACGGAGGAGCCTAACTTACTAGGTACTTGCAAACCGCGTTTACTACACGGCTACTTTAGTGGTTCCTTTATCAAAATTTTCTTTAAAATAAACTCAAAACCACTGAAAAGCTTGGACAGGTCGTTCAGTGACATCAATCTAATTTGTTTTATTGGAATTGTAACCTAATGTTTATTGAAATCCTTGAGTTCTTGCTCTTTCTTCTCTAGGGAGTCAGCCTTGCGAATGATAAGTACTGTTAATATTAAGTTAAAAAAATGTAACGCTTTGACGTGACACTTTTATCTCCTAACTAATATTATAAATGTGACAGTTTGGATGTTTGTTTGTTGCTCAATCACGGCGAAACGGATGAACGGATTTGGATGAAATTTGGTATGTAGGTATAACATACCCTGGATTAGGACATAGGATATTTTTTATCCCGATAAAGTGAGTAGTTCCCGCGGGAAAAACAAGTTCCCGCGATAAAGTTATTCCATGCAGGAGAAGCCGCAGGCGGAAATCTAGTGTGAAATAAAAATTTGTTGACTATTGCTTCTGTCTAAATCAGAACGAGAGATAACATTGGCATGTTTCCTTTGAGACTATGATATGTGTAAAAGAAGCCTTTCTTTCATATCAACAGACTGTCAAGTCCAGCTTATTGGAAGGATAAACAATTTGCCCAGCGATGGCAGATTCTTAGGTACCTATCGAGGTTCTTACAATATGTAGAATTGGAAACAAGAGTAACTCTATCCTATATATATATATATATTATGTGTATGAAATATACAGGTACTTAGGTACTCATTATTTGTGTGTGTCCCATGAGCGTCCGTGATATCACCTTAGGCTCCACTGAAAACCAGCTTTGTAGTCGTTCTTCTTCTCTCGACTACAACAAATGTTGAGTTGGGGACCTGATTTGATGTCACTTTGCGACACCGAAAACTAACCAATGCATACCTACTTATATTAAGTTCCACATTTCTATGTTGTGTTATAATAGTACATAGGTAACAACTAAATGTATTGTATAAGTGTCGCTAAATGGATCAAATATTTTCATATTCTTATTCTTATCCTTAACCTCAGGCCAGAGACCAAATGATCGGTCGATATATCCATCTTAATGCCTTCTCGCTGACTTACGACGCATATTATGAATACTGAATAGTTAAATTCCAATTTTATTCAATACTATTTTGTAATATTTTTTTCGTCTAACGATCTCAATTTTTTTTTTCGTATATAACGGGTTAATGCTTCTCAATTTCTGGTTTTGTTAATCTGTATTGTGTAATCCTGACTTATCGAACAGCATGACACTCATTATAAGCTCAATGTGAAAACAGGACATGAGAAACAAAGATTTAGTATTATGCGTATTATGTACCTACGTACTATAAGTACATAACAAATTATGTAGCATAGAAGATGTGCTGAGAAGTGTCTGGCAAGGATCCATGTGCAAGTCCGAACTCTGCGCCAGCCTGCCTGCACGTGTCAACTTAGATATTGCCAGTCCACTGTCTCGTGTGTATATCAATATAAACATATTTAAATATCAAAAGGAGCCTTAAACGTAATCCATTTCGGAAAACTTGGTGAAAAGCGTTTTAACTAGAACATATAATATTTGAAATGGGTGCACCCTAAGGCACTCACAAGTATCCGAAAAATATCAATTGTCTAAAATACAAATCAAATATTTCTGGTATAGACGTAGAGAAAAAGAACAACTGAAATATGTCATATTAAAACAAACAAGTCCTGTAGACATTTAATAAATAAAATTACAGTAGCAAATAAGACAAGAAATCCCGAATGCAATAGCTTCGTTTACTCCCGAGTCTCGACCATAAGCCGACGTCTCCTGGGGTTTCCAGCAAAGCCTATTAGAGACGTCACTCAGGCTGATGCAGTTCCGTCTTCACAAATTGACGAACGTCTGTATGTCAAATTGAACTAGAAACCAGCTTCGAAACTTATTATTATATTTCACCGCAGATGTTGCTCTTGAATCCATTTGAGAAGGAGGATTGTCTAACTAGTCTAAGTAATAGCTTCGCCTGCGTGCATGGAGTAGCTTTATCGCGGATATTTTTAATTTGTTTATCCCGCAGGAACTACTTACTTTATTGGGATAAAGAATATTCTATGTTTTAAGCCAGAGTATGGTCTATATATTTTTTTATCTTAATTTTTCCTACAGCCTCGGCGGCTGCACCCGGCCTCCTCGAGGTTCCTTGGAGGTGAGATGGATCAACAGTGTCAACTCAAGTGGCGTCCTACATTAAGTCCGACCCACGCTCCAAGCAGTAAAATAAGTGGCCAAATAAAAAAAAATACGCCCCGAATACACAACCTCCTCCTTTTTAAAAGTCGGTTAAAAACAAACATCCGCCATAAGTATTTCCCGTAACTGCACACATACAACGTTCATACACATTAACAAGCGTCACATCGATTTAGTTAGAGCAATTTAGCATTTGACCTACTCCTTTAAGTACCCTTCCGTACCGTCTGTTTATCATTCGAAATTTATACAAACGTGGTACTATATATCTATTTATATTATAACGTACGTATCTAGTTCTAAACATATTATGTTCTCTACTCTACACTCGGGAATCAGGTGAAATGAGAACTGCAAGCCTTTATGAGAGCCAAAAGGTGTCCAAAAAGAACGTCCCGCTGTTCATGGCGGGGTTACTGTTCCAACACTGGTTTACGGGAGTGATTGCAATGGAATACAATACAAATACACTTTATTGCACAACAGATAAGAAAATACAGTTTCAGATAAGTGGTAAGAATAGAATGTACAATGTACAATGTGAATCAATGGAATGGAAATTAGACTATTGAGGGGTATGAGCGGGGCGACTTCGAAAGATAGAATCACAAATAGTGTAATTAGGGAGTTATGCAGTGTGAAAGAAGACGCAGTGACAAATATTGAAAAAGGTATGGTCACATGGTTTGAATATGTGGAGAGGATGAATGAAAGATGACTAACGCAAGAGATATATGAAGCGAATGTAGATGGTAGTGTTGGTAGGGGAAGACCTGTGGAACGGATTTCCTGCAGCGGTATTCCCGAACGAGTACGATATTGGAACCTTCAAGAAATGAGCCTACACCTTCCTCAAAGGCCGGCAACGCATCTGTGACCCTTTTGGTGTTGCGGGTGTCCATGGGCGGCGGTGATTACTTTCCATCAGGTGACCCGCATGCTCGTTTGCCGCCCTCTCATATAAAAAAAAAAACCTAGGCGAACGTATATGATCAAATCGGGGACGTCTTAAAGAAAGTACCCTAAAACGGACGAGCATGTATGAACAATCTTATGAGAGTGAGTGAAGCAAAATAAGTCTGTGGTCTCTGTATAGGGGTCTACGGGAAATAGGCGTGACTTTATGTATGTATCTACTCTCTACCAAGTGTGTGAACGCACGTTAAGAATACATTTTTAAAGCCCTCCACATTATCCTAGACAATAAAATAATACATTACATTCAAGACTCCTGTATCTTAGAATGTATTACATTTACCAGCTATACATGGACCGAGTGAGTACAGTATACTTAATTGAGACTTATGGAGATTGAAATTTATAACCGTTGCTGTCATGAAGTTTAAAATTTTTGTAATAAGTACAAATCTGCAAGTGTAAAATTACAAGAAGTTTTTGCGAGTAGTTGATAACTTAGGGGATAACAATGATTTATATTTAGTAAACTTGGACAGTACTGCAACCCAAGTAGAAACTCGTGTCCAAACGGCAAAGGGACTTCACAGTGATCGATCAATCATAATTGCCACACAGTTGCACATCGTCCAACTCCAAGTTAATCGTGATAGTTTAGAATAAACCTTTGCAGAGTAGAAACTTTCTATACCTAATGGAAATTGCAAAATTAGCAAAACCGACTGCAGTAAAGTTCTGTTCTGTGTGTCAGGAGTGTATTATCAGATTCACCAAAATTACATGGAACCACTTAGGCGGTAAAGCCGAACAAAAAAAAAAAAAAATAACCATCAAAAGTTAACAACAGACAAAAATATCTCGTATGTACAAAAGAAATACAGTCCAATTTAGAACCTCCTCCTTTTTGGACATTAGATAAAAATAGAGAAGTAATAGTAATATGTATAGAGTACTATAGTTTTCCGCCCGCGGCTTGCGTGGAATAGCTATATCGCTATTTAATTTGCTTATCCTGCGGGAACATAACAAAATCCCTTTAAATATATTGGACCTCACGCAGCGACAATTTAAAATTAAAAGTATTATTAGAAGGGCCTATTATAGTATACGTGATTACTTGGAAGATAGAGATGCCTGGCTTCAGTAGTGTATTTTGTATCTGTCAATGCCACTATATTGCAGCAAAATATAAGACAATGTCGCCTTATAGCATCTACTATAGCTTAAAGAAATTTGATATACATGTTTAAGTACTCAGTTTGGTTGGTGGTAGGGCATTTTAAATGTCCGCCTGGTTGGCTACCACCATCCTATCTAAACCTGCCGCCAAGCAGCAATGTTAATAGCATTGTTGTGTTCCAGTTGTCAGAGATAAGATAACCAGTCCCCCAAATGTGTTGGGGTTTCCACTTTCGACCTCATCTTCACTTAAGATCAGGTGTGATGTTAACATGTGTGTGTCAAGTACGAACCCGTCGTGCATAAGAAAAAAAAAGGAAAAATATAGGCGCCGCACTATGCGGTAAATACTTAGCTGCCGAAATACCTGACAATGAAATTGATAACTCAAACAATGAGAGTTAGCAAATACTTATGTAACGTGTACCCGTATCTTGTTCAAGTACTCAATTATCGATTCACTTTAGTTTACTTGGGCACAGCTTAATTAAATTAGAGTGTAGATTAAGTTTCCCTGCATAATGATATTTTAAGCCTCATGAGAGCCGACCCACTTTGCCGCCTAACTAAAATTATGCTTAATTTTTTTTTAAGCAATGAAGGGAAAACATGATTCCATTTATCCTAAATGGGATGGTCAGATATATCCCAACCATTAAGTGTTTGGGTTTTTCAAACATTGAAAGCTTCACCATACGAACTATACAGAAATGCAAACGTGGCAGGGGTAAGCCGTTTAAAGGTGAAAATCTATGCTTTTAGTGGAGAGTCCTACATTCACCTTTTACGACACCCACGGGAAGAGACAGGTTAATAATAACGGTAATTGTCGTAGATAGCGATAAATTTGCGACAGAATTTATTGTTTCAATGATGAAATGAGTATCATAATACGCGGTTTGCAATGGGAAGTGGGCCTGGTGGCGCTGGTATCGCCGGAATATTAGGTCTTCACATCGAATGGGACACACTTTGCTACCAGCCGTCGAAGGAGTCGGACCACCACTGGACATCAACGACCATGAGGGACTCTGATTACCTACTACCATCGACGCTTCAAGAATCCGGTGAGTCGTTACTGAATAAGACTTTGATCATGGAATTTGAGCAAGGAGGAACAATAGACAAGGTACGGCTGAGTTCCACAGAGTGCACACGGGGGCCAAGTTGTATGGCACGAGGGGCGTGCACATGTTTTCTCTTCAACAGAAAGCATCTCAGGTTTCATGATCATAATTGAACTGAATATTAATACGTTGTCTGTGGGTATATCTGTCTGTAATTGCCCGAGCAACCCTTTACCACGAGACTGGCACGGTCCCGGTCGCTAGCAACGCCCACCCTCACCCATTTCCGACATCATTATTTCAACCACCATCTTTACAATCTACAATAATTTGACGTGATAGAGCACACGTATTATGTTGCCTGTCTCCACTTTAGTGTCTTCTCCTACCGTGTCAATGTTTTGGTGTTCGCCTCGCCTTATATATACAGATCATCCATCTTCTTTCGGCGTTCCACTACATGGTATGATCATTCTCTCTTCTTTAGGACATGTCCGTCCATAACCATAAAATTTTAAACTAACTTACAGTATGCGACTGTAAACCAGCGTTGAGCCCTTATAAGCTCAGCATATAGCTAGCTGAGTCGTTTCCCTTTCGCTGCTGTGACACTTATCTGAGTGTTCTGTTACTTTATTAATTGTTTTTATAAACAGTTTCTTTCTTTCAATTATTTGCTATAGTTCAATTGAAACAGCAGTCTCTTTAGGTTTTGTCACATTTGTTAGTATAATTTCTAAGAAGCTTTATTGTATTAGTTTTCACCTATATTTGTGAACAAAACACACAGTTACTTTAAATCTATTAGCTCAGACAAATATTTACTAACAACCAAATTATATTGGGTTTAGGATACAACCAACCTATATAGAAAATGTTGCGCGTAAACTTAATTTTATTAGGAAAATTCTCGGCATATCTGATTTCAGTGATTAGCTCCCCCCAAATTGTTCGACCCTCGATTTCTGTAATCGAGACCGGAAGTTGAATGTTTTCACATCGAAAATTGTATTTCGCTCCTCGATAAAATCGGTATTTGTTACAGCAAATATTATACCAGTGTTTTACTTTGGCCCTGGTGTTTTTATTTATTATGCTGTTATGTCGTTAGATAGATAATATTTCGTTATTTGCTTTTTGGGCCCAAGATCTCAACGTAGATCCTATCTTTTCCTATTTCAAAAAATTCGACCTGAAGTTCCTTACAGGTTAAATTACAAATAATCTTGTCTTGTATTTAGCCGTAGAACATCCATTAGGTGGGCGGATGACCATTAGGACCTATATTAAGAGGTCGCGGGAAGTCTTGGATTCAGGGCGCTTCCAACCGGTCGCTCTGCAGGGCTAGCATGCCCACCACGACAAACGTTTTGTCTGCAGATTTTGTCTACGTCGGCGAGAGAGAAGTTTTCTGTCAATTAATCAATCAATCAATCAAAAATGCTTTATTTTGTAGGTACACAGGGTACACTTAAATAGTCAGACTTTACTTTATTAAAGTTACTGCTTGTTCAAAAGGCAATTTTCCCCTGAGAAGAACAAGCAAGAAACTCGAGAGGTTGCTCTTTAAAAAATTAAATTATTAATTACGTAATATTTTATATTATAATATTTCATTATTAATGTGAAATAGCCTAGTTATGCGAACGGGCTGGTTATGTCCATGAATGTTTATCATCTAAATAATCTCATATTTTATAATATGCTTTCTTAATAAGCTTCTGTTTTATAGTAGCTTTAAATTTATTGAAAGGAAGATTATATATATGTAACAGGAACCTTATTGAAAAAGCGTATACATAATCCTTTGAATGAATTACTGACTTTGCGGAGGCGACTTATGTGACCTGGAAGCTTATCTCTCCATGGCGTCCTTCATATCGACAAATTTTCTCTATGACGCTCGTCATTTGAAGGTTTTGTGTCTACAGCCCTAACAGGACCATTACCCGATAGACAAAGTTTCTCTACATCTGTCATTTCTTGTCTTCTTGTCTTCGAGTAATCAAGCACCCGAGAAAGATTTAAATTGTTATTTTTCGAAGAGTTTTATAGTAATTTAAGAGCGCAAGTATTATTTAAGTGATTGTTTATTACTTTCATTCTGAAAATCAAAAAACGGGCCTGGTAACACTACTCGTAACGCAAATGTATGAGGTCTTAAGTAAATGATACGAGATATCTTTCTCTACGGCACTAAGTTTGTTGATCGTTCTCCACAAGCCGAGTCGACATATTTGACAGCTGAGAGAAAGAGTTGTCTAGGTACTCTCTCGAGACACTGTAAAATGTGTCATGCTAGCCCTCCTTGAAATCTATCGAGAGCGTATGGCTTAGCAGAGGGCGTTATGTGACTGATATGACAGTATCGTCTGATTATTTTATCGTCTTTATTTTAATGACAATATAGTAGGCAACTGGGCACACGCTGTTCGTATATTCGTCGGGAATCCATCACAACTCTCTCCGCAAAGCAAGTATTTATTCGTCACAGCTGAACGGATTTATTCATCGACAAAGTGTGCAGAGTCTATTGGTGCTAGGGTTTAACGTCTTAGTTTCATGGCCGGGGGAAGGCTCGGCTCCCTATTCCCGGAATTTTCCCGGAACATTCCGGGACAAATACCGGGCAAAAGTTGCGCCGTGCACCGCTGCCTAAAATATGGGATAGCGATTCCGGTAGATAGCATGTATGAGTATCTACCATACATTATTGCTCGTGTGATATTCATTTCAAGATTTATGACGCAGAGATAATTTACACCAATGTCAAATAGTATAACGGACTGTTTTTACCAAATACTTGACATTAGATAGATTGTCAAAGAAATTATATGTAAACCTAACCAAGGTAATGCAAACTTTTTTTTTATGCACGACGGGTTGGTACTTGACCTCAATCCCACCTGATGTTAAGTAAAGATGAGGCCGAAGGTGGAAGCTTACTGACCCGGAAACCCCAACACATTTGGGGGACTGGCTATTTTATCTCTGACAACCGGAACACAATAATTCTTAACATTGCTACTTGGCGGCAGATTTAGATAAGATGGTGGTAGCTAGCCAGGCGGACATTTAAAATGCCCTTCCACCAACCAAACCCAGTATTTAAACATGCACCCCGCTGGGGATCGAACCCGCGACCTCCGAATCGTAAACCCAATGTTATTTACATTGAGCCACGGAGGCGGAGCCACTCAAGATTCAATGATCACATAAATATTTTAAAAATCTGGGAGACAGTAAAACAGTTTTTTAGAACTAGAAAAAACTTATATACAATGGCATCATTACCCAAAATTTTTGTATGTTCCATTTAACATCCAAAACTAATATCTAAAATCGAAACCACTAAAGTCGCAGGTCCGGAATACAAAAAAACAACAAACGATTGAGAAACCTACACGTGCGTGTTTGGTGGTGAAGGCACGTAAATGATGGAGTTAAAATGAGTCATATTCTCTAGTCACTGGATTATACATTATTAAATTCGGAATTAAAACAGGGTCACTTATCTATGGCTGCAGGTACGTCGGCAAACGTTCATGCAAAGTTCACGACCGACCGTGTATATCTGGTCACGCATGTCATGTCATGCGAATCCTAGTCATACCTATTATATATAATTTGTTAGTCGTAATGGGGTAAAATGATTGAACCGTCAAATATTGGCAAAAGAATCGGATCAGTAAGGGTCAGTTCTCTACCTCCGGAGTGCATCATTAGATCATACAATGCGACCCTTTCAAACGAATAAGGAATATCGCGAAATATACAAAAAAAAAAACAGTCTAATTGATAAGCTCCTCCTTTTTGGAATCGATTTAAATTCAAAGCTAACAAACAGATGCCACTGTTGAAGCCGCAAACAAAACCAAGAGACAAATTAAAGGGTACATCTGATCGCTACTGCGACAGGTTAAAGGTTCAACAGATCAAAGGTGCGACTGGTCGCTACTGCGACAGCATAAAAGTTCGACAGGTCAAAGGTACGCCTGATCGCTACTGCTACAACGTAACAGTTCGACAGGCCAAAGGTGCGACTGATAACTACTGCGAGAGTTTAAAGGTTGTACAGGTCAAGAGTGCGACTGATCGCTACTGCAACAGTTTAAAAGTTCGACAGGTCAAAGGTACGACTAATCGCTACTGAGAAGGCTTCAAGGTTCGACAAGTCCAAAGGTGCGATTGATCGCTAATGCGACAGTTTTAAGGTTCGACTCGACAGATGCGACTGATAATTACTGCGAGAGTTTAAAGGTTGTACACGTCAAGAGAACGACTGATCGCTACTGCGACATGTCGACAGGTCAAAGGTACGACTAATCGCCGCTGAGAAGGCTTGAATGTTCGACAGGTCAAAGTTGCGACTGATCGCTAATGCCACAGCGTAACAGTTCGCTAAGTCAAAGGTGCGACTGATGGTTACAGCGACAACTTAAAGGTTCGACAGGTAGAACTTGCGACTCCGATGGAAAACAATGGTTAACAATCGATTATAAAGATCACTGCTAGCTATCTCCCCCTTGAAATGAATTGCAGTCTTTACTCTAACTACCATTGCCAATAATTGATGATGTTATGTTCACGACTCTATTAAGCAAGTATTATTACTAAACCAATCACTATTCCTAGAACAAACACTACATCTATTAACCAGGCCACCTTCGTACAAGTAACCTGCTATCATGCGATTATTAGGGTTACCGACTCGATCATAAATTGTTTTATTACGAGCACTTAAATGAAGATGGTAGAATGTGTGTTCCGACTGAAGATTATTTCTGAAACTAGGTGAAACATAACAAAGATCTGCCTATTTATCTCTCTCTCCTTTTAAACGACTTTTCGGAGGTCGTGGGTTCGATCCCCAGCGGGGTACATGTTGTAGTATGTTTAAGTAAGTGGTTGGTGGTAGGGCATTTTATATGTCCGCCTGGCTAGCTACCACCATCTTGAATCTGAATCTGCCGCCAAGCAGCAATGTTAATAGCACTGTTGTGTTCCGGTTGTCAGAGATGAGATAGCCAGTCCCCAATGTGTTGGGGTTTCCGGGTCAGTACGCTTCCACCTTAGGCCTCATCTTCACTTAACATCAGGTGTGATTGAGGACAAGTACCAACCCGTTATGCATAAAAAAATTTACCGCGCTTTAACCATCAAGTTACATGTACATGCAGGTTTTGATCTTCCAAAGTGGCAGACGGGCGAAGCGACGTCGTCGGCATTAAGTAGGCCTATTATCTTAATGTACCATGTTGTGACAACCCTACGCTATGTCGTGTGAACCGCGAAATGACATCATCGCCGTAGCATTTCGTGAGGCATCATCTGTTATTTACTCGCCCGGTAGACATTTAGCTGATTACCTAATGATGTCTTCTTCTATACTTACCTAACCCAGAAGTCTTATAATGTTTCGGCATATTGAAACAAAATTGGCAATTTAAGATTTGGATTATGGATGACAATTGGAACTCTTTTTGGGCTGGAACAAATGAGGCGCGGTACCATACCGAGCTCTTTTGTATATTATAAATTAGCCATTGATTATATAAATATTTATGTATGTTTATCCATAGTACAAGCTTTGCTTAGTTTGGGACTAGATGATTGGAGTAAGTAAATATAAATAAATATCCTTAAGACATACACACAGCGCCATCTAGTTCCACAATAAGCAGCTATAGGCTTGTGTTTTGGATACCAGATGGTTGATGTACTACATAAATACATTTTTTTTGTAAATAAATATTTATTATAAATGAAAACATCCATAACTCGGGTACACATGTCCGTATTCATCACATAAACGTATGCCCCTAGCGGGATTCGAACCCGCAACCTTTTGGTATAGTGGTCAGAGTTGCTAACCACTACACCAAACAGGTCGTCAAACAAAATTGGCAATTTAAGAGTTGGATTATGGATGACAATTGGAACTCTTTTTGGGCTGGAACAATTGAAGCGCGGTACCATACCGACCTCTTTTGTATATTATAAGATCTTGTACATCATACAGATATACTGGATATCATATAAAATAAGCAGTGGACGTCTTTCGGCTGACATGATGATGATGATGATATAAACTAAACTAACATTCTATGGAACTTGATAACATTTCCCTTGGTTCGATCATTGTGAAATGGATCAACGACAAATTTCTTTTCAGACTTCGGTCCGGTCATATTCCGAGGAACAAATTTGCCTTCCCAATGGGAAAGACGTCATCACCCAATTGCACAGAATGTGATGTAGAGAAGGATGTGATGCATGTGTTGACGGAGTGTGACCGGACAGAAGCTCTTAGAAGCTCAATGATTATGGAAGGCTATCTGTGCTTAAATAATGTAGGCGCCTGTTATACCATTCTGGCTTCACCCTACTCGAGTGAAGCGAGGATGCTTTACAGGCTACTGTCATTAGCTATTAATAATCATAACGTTTAGTATCTATATTGTAAATGTCTATACAGACCGACATGCTCAAGTTAATGAACAAGGTCTTTAAGCTAAGATTAAAAAAAAAAAAACTATGTTAACAAACCGGGTGATATGATGATGATATAGAATACCGCCGCGGCGCTTAGGCAGTCTCTAATAAACGAAACTAACATTCTATGGAACATGCTAACTATGTTAACAAACCGCCATATTGAAATTCTCTCTGAATGATGAATTTACTAGTGATTGGCAAGACTCTTACTTACTCTTTTAGTTATTTCAAACCATATCGAATAATAAAATACCGAAAGTTAATAAAACAATAATTTGAGTTTAAAAACCAATAAACACTAAATAAATAAAATAAATAAAAGAAATGTTTTGTATTTCGCGGACGCCATGTTCGATCCCCAGCGGGGTACATGTTTGAGTACTCGGTTTGGTTGGTGGTAGGGCATTTTAAATGTCCGCCTGGCTAGCTACCATCATCTTATCTAAATCTGCCGCCAAGCAGCAATGTTAATAGCATTGCTGTGTTCCGGTTGTCAGAGATAAGATAGCCAGTGCTCTAAATGTGTTGGGGTTTCCGGGTCAGTACGCTTCCACCTTCGACCTCATCTTCACTTAACATCAGGTGTGATTGAGGTAGTACCAATCCGTTGTGCATAAAAAAAAGTAGGTACGAGAGAGATCTGATATCGTCTTTTGTTTACATAGCAAGTTCCGTAGAATGACCCTTTATGGGGATCCCTAAGCTTCCACTAGTTTTTCACAGAAATGATAAGGCGGGGGAATCTTTTACGAATATTCCCCATTGCTTAAAGCTAGCTAATTCAATAGGGATAACAAACGCACTTGAGAGGGAAAATCTGATAATTAAAATTAACAAAATACATTATTCATGACCTTAAGGTTCCGTCTCCATCTCCAGAGTGCATCATCACATCTTCAACAAATTTATATGGGACCACCCTGGCGATATACTCTTTCAAACAACAAAAGATTTATTGAAATCGGAACATAAATATGTCGGAAATATCGCGAAACCTACAAAATACAGTCGCATTTGATATTTCCTTAGCAACAATTCAAGGAATCCATGACCCGATTTGCAGGTGGGTACGATTTAAAGCATTGCACTTAAAAGTAAATGGAGATTATGAGACTTATGTTACATACATAACATAAAGTCACGACTTTTATCCCATTCCAAACATTAGTTTGGGTGTTCGAAACATTAACAGATTATTTATTGATTGAAACAATTCACCTTATCACGTGTAGTGGTTAGAAACTCTGACCACTATACCAAAAGGTCTCGAGTTCGATTCCCGCAAGGAGCATATGTATGTATGATGAATACGGACACGTGTACCCGAGTTATGGATGTTTTCATTTATAATAAGTATTTATTTACAAAAAAAGAAAAATATTTATGTAGTATAGCAACCATCTGGTATCCACAACTCAAGTATTAGATAAATCAGAAGGTAAGCTTTAACTATACTTAGTATTATCGGGATAATTGAGTAAAACATTACACATCAAGGATGATCATATATTTATTTCTGATATTGAATTATACATGGATTAATTATCCATTTTTGCTTGGATCCCTCATCTGAACTCTTGAAGTAAAATAGCGGTTACAGTCAAATAGTTCTTATATCACTTCTAAAGTTAAGATCAAAACTACTTACAGTGTTTTCATCAACTTTTCACCACACGTCTTATCACCCCAGCCGTACGTGCTTGAATGGCCCCCCTTTCACTCTGCCAAGCGACCCGATGAACGCATGACCGAGTGACCGGTCGAATGAATGAATGAATTGGTGAAGATTCGAATCAATGGCTCAGTGAATCAATCTTTGTTTACAAATCAACATTATTTTTGTGAAAAAATACAACTATCTAATGCTAATTAACTAACAGACGGCCGTCCTGATGGGGGAATGTCCCCATTCCCTTTCGGCCATTCGAGCACGTTCGTATGTCTCTATACGCTCCTATTACAGATACATACTATCGGTAATTATTTATTAAATACTTCGTTACTAGTGATTAACATATTAAAATCAAGATTTATTATTATCGAAATCATACAATGTAATACTGGAATCAATTATCTTAAGTAATAACTATACGCTAATTATTATGTCTATACTATGATATCCGTTACTGATGTTGATGATTGCGGAATGGACATATCTTCTCTTTTTTTTTCCACTTTTGTGCGTGTCTCTCTGCCCTTTTAGTTCATTGTATCTGAAAATCAGAAAACTGTCAGTAACCTTCTTACTAACTTACGGCTAATATTATTAAACAAATAGAAAAGTCAGTTATAATTTTATGTATACAATATGTAATTATGATAAATAAAGAATTATAAATATCAATTATTATTTTCTTTGAGAATGACAAATGCTTTATCGCATACTCTTTGTTTGTGACGAACACCGCTTGTACATCAGAATCTGCCATTGTTACTGGCCACTGCTTGTACGTCGGCCTCGGTCGTCTTTATAGCAGGAGTGAACACCGCTCGTACTTCGACATCCGCCATTGTTACTGGCTACCGCTTGTACGTCGGTCTCGGTTCTCTTTACAATATGAGTGAATACCGCTGGTACTCCGGCATCCTCAGTGTTAATGAGCACCGTTTGTACTTCGGCCTACATCACCATGAATAACTTTGGAATGGACCACTTACTGACAAATTGTTCCAACACATGCGCAACTGTCAGTACAGTAGATCACGTGCGGCTAATCGCGTTGGGTCCATTCTGTAATAAGGAAGCAAAGGATTCGGAATGGAAAGTCAGGGATAGTATATACAGTCGGTAGAATTATGGGAATAGTTATTTGTAGTATTTAAGGTACGATCTACTGACTCGAGTCAGAATCGTCATCGTTTTCATCATTCGTGCTGTCAACGTGAACGTCATTGTCTTCACAGTCAGTTTCTTTACCAGGGGAAAACGTCACCCAAGGTTTCAATTGGTCTGCTGGATAAATGCTTTTATAGTCACGTTTAGAGTAACCTTTTATACTAGATACCTCATAACGATCTTTGTCTAAAACTGCAGTTATTTTGAAGGGACCCCTAAACTTTGGGCATAACTTCTTACTTTTCCCATTGGCGGGATTGTGATGATTTGGGATCATCACCAGATCATTTAGGTCAAAGAATTTTGTGGGCGCTCTATTATCATCAAAGCGCTTCTTCATATATTTTTGACTCTTTTCTGTGTTCACATGAGCTGTCTCTCGTATCTCATCCAAGGTTGGTACTGTTTCGGGCACATCCGCAGAATCGGCAAGCTCGTTTAAAATAGGCCCTTCCACAGGACCCACTGTACGTCTGCCAAATACAATCTCTGCTGGTGATTTGCCCGTGGTCTTGTTGACAGTATTATTTAAGCTCCATTGCAATCTTCCCACTTTAACGTCCCAGTCTCGTTCGTCTTGGCCGTGATTGGTCGCCGCCAGCGAATCAAGAATAGTACGATTATATCGTTCGATCTGACCGTTAGCGCGCGGTGTTGCCACAGCATTTAATACATGTCGAGCCCCTATCGAATTTACGAAGCTTTTAAATGCTGCAGATGTAAAGGAAGTCCCACGATCAGTAATGATGATATTCGGGTTACCAATCACATCAAATATTTCTTGAAGGGTCTTGGTAGTAGTTTTAGTTTTCAGATCCTTTACAGCCTTTACGAAAATAAATTTACTAAAACCGTCGATGATACCAAGTATATAAGAATTTCCTTTTTTACTTCTAATAAATGGACCTAAATGGTCCATGTGAAGTGTGTGGAATGGGATTTTACCTTTAGGAATGGGATGTAAGTAACCGGTGGGTCTACTAGTGGATGCCTTATTGTAAGCGCAATTAAGGCAAGCTTCTACATATTTGCGAACAAAACGTTTCATTTTTGGAAACCAATAATCCTGTTTCATTTTATCTAGGGTTTTCTCGACTGCAAAATGTCCTGCTTCGTCGTGACATAGTTGACAGATGCGCCACCGAGCCCCATTAGGAACTACCCATTTCTTTTGATTCCCCACCTTCCTATATATTTTGTCATCCTGAACTATGTAATTAGCCAAAATATCTTTCACTTCCTTTTCATCACTTTGTAAAATAGTTTTTATATGTTTTAATTTAGGATCAGACATTTGGACTGTTTGTAACCAGTCTAACGAAGAGATGTTCATAATTTCGTATTCCCTTGCGTTGGATAAATCTTGAGGACTTAGGTCAGTAATCGGGTTTCTACTCAAAGCGTCAACATGTTTCATGTTATCACCTGGTCTATATTCAATAGAAAAATTATATTCCTGTAACAGTAGCCACCACCGTGCTATTCGAGGCAATAAATCTCGTTTAGTGAGGGTGGTTCTTAACGCATTGCAATCGGTGAAAACTTTAAAGGGAATACCAATAAGGTATACACGGAATTTCTTTAGTGATAGAACCACCGCAAGAGTCTCAAGCTCATACGAGTGTAGAAACTCTTCATCTTTTGAAGTCTGCTTGCTGAAATAGGCTACAGGTCTGGGCGGAGATTTCTCGTCGGATTTCTGAAGAAGTATTCCTCCTACTCCTAATTTACTAGCATCACAATGCACTTCAGTAACATAAGTAGGGTCGTACAAGGCCAATATGGGACGTTCGACTAATTTCGTTCTAATAACATTGAACGCTTCCTCCTGAGCAGTATCCCAAATCCACGGAACGTTAGTTTTTGTAAGGGAGGTTAAAGGTTTAGCTATACTCGCAAAGTTTGGAATAAACCGTCTGAAAAAACTGGCAAGTCCCACAAATTGACGGACTTGGTGCACGTTCGTAGGTTTTGGAAATGAAGCCACAGCTTCTATCTTTTTAAGACCTGGTCTAAGTCCATCTCCAGAAATCTCGTATCCCAAGTAATCCAATTCAGTCTCAAAAAATGAGCACTTTTCAATATTCAGTGTTAAGCCTGCACTCCGAAGACCTTTAAAGATTTTGACTAACTTCTCTAAACCATCATCTATGTTAGTCGATGGTGATAAAATATCATCCATATAAGGTAAAGCTAAGTCAAACCTGTCTTTTCCTAATGTCTTATTAATCATATGTTGAAAAACCGCCGGCGCGTTGACTAGTCCGAACGGCATTCGCGTATACTCGAAGTGTCCGTCAGGAGTGACGAAGGCAGTTAAATGCATTGAGTCCGGCGCCATGGGAATTTGATAATATCCGGATTTAAGATCCAAGCTAGTGAAAAACCTCTTACCATTTAGGCGGTCCAGTTGGTCATCAATAACTGGCATTGGGTAAGAATCTTTTACAATCTTTTTGTTAAGCGCACGGTAATCTACGCATAAACGGTAATCATTGTTCTTCTTTTTGACCAATACTATAGGACTAGCATAAGAGGAGTTGGATTCTTTAACTATATTGTTCTCTAAAAGTTCGTTAACTAGTTCACGTACTACCAATCGTTCGCTGTACGGGAGCCTGTAGGGTTTATAAGAAACTGGGGAGTCATCACTTAAGGTAATATGCATCTCTGAAACAGTGGATGCTCCCAACTCGCTCATATTAAGGGCGAAGCAGTCGCGATATTCAGTAACCAAGTTTAGGAGACGTTGTTTCTGTTCTGTAGTAGTCTCGGGACCTACTTTTAACATTTCTATCGTCAGAGGAATAAAGTCGCGGCAGCTGGGTGCGTCTGTTGTTAGTCTATTAACCTTAAGATCTTCAGCTACAGGAATATTGCTATATATATTATGTGAGATTGGTAACAGGTTCGCACGTGCAATTAGTTTCCCTTTACTCAATATTATCTTGCTACTCCCTGAAATATTTATAACTAATATTCTTCCTACACCATCCCTAACAACATATACACCTTGAAGTATCATTATTTCCTCTCCTACCTTTAAATTTGTGTTACCTGGCAAATATATCAAACCAGAATAGCCGGCACTCAGACGGATGTCTACACCGATAATTCCGTTAATCTCTACGTCTGACTCCACGTAAACTTCCGATTTCTCCGTTTCGGCCATCTCCGAGTATAATGTTAGACTATTACTAGTTTTATAGACAAGAACTCCTGACAATTCAGTTAAGCTTTGACCTATTAACACATCGGTATTAAGGAATTCATCTGGTACAATAAAGGCACACACAGTGGTAGTTACGAAGTCCACGCTTATCTCGATAAGAACTTTGCCTATAGGACGTACTGTCCCAGCTGCAAACCCTCTTAAAACCGGTAAATTATCTTTCGAGACCTCTACATTAATTTCTCTTGCTGTACTGTGTTTGATAAGCGTGCACTCGCTGCCAAAATCGACAAAAGCGGTCCGAAACAGACCATTTAATTTAATACGTTTAGTGTAAATATCATAAGTGCTGTTATTAGTTTTGATTAATTGTACCTTATTAACGGGGTTAGGGGTAGTTTTTGTTGCTGTCTCTACACCTTTCTTACAATGTTCCGGTAGATGACCCAATCTGTTACACTTTGAACACTTGTGTAGTTCCTTTGTACATTTAGGTACAGTGTGTCCAAGCTCCGAACAATTATAACAGCGTACTTTAAATGACGAGTTCGCATTTCTATTATTTCGCGCAGCTTCTGTGTTGGTATTTCTAACTTGTACAGTCGTCTTCTTCATGTCTTTCGTGTTCTTGCAACAAATGCTGCGCAAATACTTGAGCAATCTACTGGGCCGCTTAAAATTCGATCCCTGTGCATTTAAGCGGACATTGTTATCATATATACCTTGTATGATGCAGTCTACCGCATCCTTACCTTTGATGTTGCAGTGACTTACAAGTTTGACTTTATCATAATAGTACTCTTCCAGTGTCTCATCTCTCTTACTCTTTCTATCTAACATCTCTAGAAGTCTGTCAGCATAATTCCTGTCGTCGGGAAAACTCTTAAGCAACTTAGCCTGCCACTCCCTCCAGTTCAGTTTTACCGACGATAAGCCTTCGTACCACCTACGCGCTAGACCGGTGAGTTTAGGTAGGGCGTTATAAATTAATTCTTTATCGCTCCAATTGTATATCTGAGCTGTCTCGTTAACTTTCCTTAACCACAATTTCATTGTCTGATTTTTTTGTCCGGGGTCAAAGTTAGGTATAACATCCTTAGCGCTTATAAAAGAACTTTGGTCCCGTTTGCATAGTACGTCAATCAATCTCTCCATAACACTGCTGTCTTTAGATTTACGCGTGATACTGCGTCGGCGTCGGGAGTCCCGTCGTGCTCGCGCCGAGGAACGCGCCACACTACGTGACCGATAGCTACTGCTACTGGGAGACGTGTTACTATTTGTTGACGAATTACTGCTTCGACGTAGTCTCTCCCGTCTAGTTCGTGTGTGATTTCTGCGTGAACGTCTACTTTTGGACTTAAGCCTGACACAAGAACGAGAACGCCTTCCCGACGATCGCGATGATAAACTCGAACGACGAAGCGATTGTCTACGGGATCGACGTGAACGCCTGTGCATTTCACGTTCCAATGATTTTCGCCTACTACGTGATCGTCTAAAAGAGCCTGAAGAAGTACTTGAAGAGATGTCCCTTCGTTTAGACGAACGCACACACGACGAACGAACCCGGGTTCGCTTATCGTTTTTGGCTGGCGTTGTCGATTTTCTTTTCCTCGAACGGCTTCTGCGTTCCATTGTACGTGGTGGAGTAAAGCTTTCACGGTCGGACATTATTTTAATCTAAGTTTAGTATAATTCTCAGTCTGATCTAGTCTTAGGTCAAATTCGTCAATAGAAATGGTATAGGGAAAGTCAATAGGAGGGTAGGTAAACAAAAATATAATTAGTACATTATTCAAAACAGCATAGGCATAGGTACGTAAACAATGATATCGTTAGCCGCTTGTTCAAAACTGCACAGCTTAACTTATCTATATTTGATAGGTTCAATATGAGGTAAAGAAAATAGACAAACACTTATTAATAATAAAATAAATATTTTGGATTCGGTCGATCACTTATGTGTTCAGCCTAAGAAAAGTCTGTATAGACGCTAGACAACGGGTAAATAAACATATTATGTAAATATTTATAACAACATCCATGTATCGGAAGAAATATTGATATCGATCACTCGAACATTTACCCCTAGCGGGACCCGAACCCGCAACCGGTAGTTTCGTAGAGTGGTCAGTGACCCACTTGACCAATAGGTCATTGTTAATCCTGTCTGATAGCATGTTTGTTTTTATGAATAACACCAAAACTATTTCCAAGATAATGCCTTTTCGAACCTCATTAGGTCTAAATTAAGTGAAAGTTAATATGACATCGAACTTCCCAGTTAATGATATAAGGGGTAATTTAATAGTTTCGTAAACCCTTAATGTTTTTATTTACATATTTACGTAGAAGTAATATCAAAGAAACACCAAAACGACATCGACAAGTAGGTTTACCGTTATATCCTTTTAGTGATAAGGCCGCCTAATTGTACTCTTATCAGTATTGTGTTTTGTAAAATGTATGTCCTCCTTTTGTACAATAAAGTGTATTTGTATTGTATTGTATTGTATCCTAGTTTGGACGAATATCATAGTAATGTACACACAAATACGGGCTTGGTATGCACGCTCACAATGCCGTTAATGTAGATCACATAAATATTTTACTAGGCAACATAATGAGAATACCCACATTCACCCCGGCGGGTAGCCCCGGCCAGGCACACACGAATACCCATCATGGTCATTTACCTATTCCTCCATGAAATAAATGTAAATAATATGCCGGTGGTATTTCGTAAACAATCAGTGTGTCTCCGGAGAGAAGCCCCGGCGAGGCTCACACTGATTTCGCACCTACCTACGTTCCCATAGAGTTGCTATGGTCTGACGTATGTAAGTCTAATACCAAGATCTGTACACACACAAATGTATTAAAACACTCAGGCGTCGAAATATAACTATTTGGCTATAGTCAACAATACTGTGTTGTCATTTTGTAACCGCTATTTTATGTAATCAAAGTTCTACCCGCTTTTATTAGAATATTATCGTAATAAACCAAATTGCAAGTAATGTAAATAACAGTGGGCGACATAAGTACATCCCACTTCTGATTTATTAGATAAATCAGAAGGTAAGCTTTAACTATACTTAGTATTATCGGGATAATTGAGTAAAACATTACACATCAAGGATGATCATATATTTATTTCTGATATTGAATTATACATGGATTAATTATCCATTTTTGCTTGGATCCCTCATCTGAACTCTTGAAGTAAAATAGCGGTTACAGTCAAATAGTTCTTATATCACTTCTAAAGTTAAGATCAAAACTACTTACAGTGTTTTCATCAACTTTTCACCACACGTCTTATCACCCCAGCCGTACGTGCTTGAATGGCCCCCCTTTCACTCTGCCAAGCGACCCGATGAACGCATGACCGAGTGACCGGTCGAATGAATGAATGAATTGGTGAAGATTCGAATCAATGGCTCAGTGAATCAATCTTTGTTTACAAATCAACATTATTTTTGTGAAAAAATACAACTATCTAATGCTAATTAACTAACACAAGCCTATAGTTGTTTAAAGTGGAACTAGATGGCGCCGTGTGTAAGTCCAAGGATATTTATTTATTTATTATTATTTACGTAATATACCGAAATGCACACGTGACAGCGGGTGAGCTCATCGCCGTTGAAACGTTTGTGTTCCAGAGATGTTTTTGGTGGAAAGTCTCTTAGTCGCCTTTTATGACACCCACGGGAAGAGACGGGTGGGTTCTATTCTATTTGTGTGCCGAAACCACATGAAATACTTGCGACTTCAACAATGGGAACAGCAGGGATAAAAATCTCAACAGCAAACCATACGGAATTTTCAGTTCTAACCTAGTCCGCCGTCTCAAGAGTATGTCACTGGACGGCCTCAAACATGTTTGTACAGTCTGTAACGGCAAACAATAAAGATTTATCTCTAATATGGCAGCGCATTAAACAATGGTCTATTTATCTGTCAACACAGTTTGAGAAAATGCTGTCAGGTTTAATTTGTACACATTATTTACAGAGCAAACACCTGATCAGTATTGTATTGTACACTCATATTTTTATTATTATAGCAAAGCGCCTCGGAGCAGCCCAGTAACAATGTAGCGTTACAGCCACAGATAGGAAAACAATGGTGTCGATTCGGATGTACACCAACTAAACTAAAACCAGTTTTAAAATAGTACTGTCCCTTTCCCCCTGGAACAGTACGATGCGACGACACCACTCCAAAACTGGTTTTAGTTTAGTTGGCGCACATCCGAATCGTCGCCATTATATTAGTAACATACAAAATAATCAACCAAATGTAAATAACATACATACAGACAGACATAATACACAAACTTTCGCATTTATAATATTAGTTGGGATACGAGGGAAGGCCTATATCCCTGCAGTGGGATGTTTACGGGCTGATGATGATGACTGAGCTTATGTCGTCATATTGATTAATAAAATACCCCCATAGTTTTAAGTCAAATAGTTCCTGCGATAAATAAATGTGGGCAGTCTGACACCCAGGTGATTCCATAGGACGTGTTCCGTTTCGTTATTTTTGGCACGGAACACGAAAAATCATATAAAACCAATCGATGAATCGCGCCGCTCTCATGACCTTACGTCTCGGGCTCAACCATGTACCTCATTCATTAACAAGGCCAACCATTGTTATCATTATCTCATTCTCGTTAAATCATTAAAAGTTAACCGATTCCTCGGATTAAACGTTCCATAGGTCTTGCTTTAAATAATGACTTTCGTTATGCAAATTATATCATTTGGAACAAACGTTACTGTCGTAATCTGAATAAATACATTTCTATGTCAAACATATTTAAATGTCGACGTGAAATAAAGAGTATTCACTGTAGTTTGGTATCCAGCTATAGTCTGATTTTTAATTCAGCGAATTTTGACAGAAAGTTGTGGCAGAATGGAAGGCAAGTCGGCTGTCATAAACCTTTTTATTTTTCCTTTTTTGGGTAATTGTAAATTTAAAGCTAACTACGTAAAGAGTATAGTGATGTGTGCTAATTACCTACTTACCATCTTTACAATAGTACGTTGTATTGTGTGTCAGTTTTTTTGTACCATGTGGATCCCGGATACTAATTATAAAATACATTAAAAATAATTTTAAGGAAAATAAAAAAGGTTTGCGATATATGCCACCAGTTCGACATGAAATGCCCGTTGAAATTTTATTTTCACACTGTTTCCATATTTTAATTTAGGTATACAGACTCGTATGGAAGTGCCACACTAGTGCCAGACATCCAAAGACTGATGGCGCCAGATTTCACTTAACTTGGCTACTCGGAAATGGATTGTAGCGTAAAAACTACAATGCGGGATTTAGACGCAATGTTTACCACAATTATAAAATTCAAATTAACTAGTAATTATCTATGAATTTTACCATAATTAAAAAGCTTAAATATCTTGAAACTGCTTAACCGATATTCTTCAAAAATGGATAAGAGCCATATCGAAAACACCAACTTTTCGAAATAAACCGTTTTCAAGTCCGTTCAACAGCGAGCGCGTGTATGCGTAGTTGCAACCGATGCCTCAGGGGGTCGAACCTCGGCTTAGGACGTTGCGTGGGAAATTTAAAGACAGACTACTAACTAGTAATGTGTATAAGTCAGAGAGAAGAAACGACGCAGGAAACTCTCTGACACACAATTTTTTAAATTTGGAAAAAGCTAATATAGTGTGGTAACCTAACCGCGATCGCGTTAAGTTGTAACGGTATGCGCGTACCTGTGCTCGCCGGCGAGGTGTGGGCGGTTGTAGTAAAAATTTTGTCTCGTTTCTAACTTTACCATCGCGTTCGCGTTTACGCGAAAAGTATCTATAAAAAAAATTGCAAACTATCCGCTAGAGGCGCTGCACATTTCTTCATACAAATCGTCACGTGAACGCGGTAGTAAAGTTAAGTCGAAACAAAACTCACACTCCGCCCTGTGCACCATATAAATAAACAAATGCATAAATATCGCTCTATACTACTTGCTTAAACATTCATTTAACTATTTTCAAGCATTTTTATTTACCCCAGATTCAGTCTGTTGTCGCGTCTGCCGTAACACAATAAGAAATTATTTCTATCCCTCGGGCGTTTCCCTCCTCATCCCGGGACGTTATTGAAGAAATAAGGACACTTTAAAACGGAATGTAATCGTATCCGCCTCGAAGAGCTTTTGTTTACCAAAAGCTTGTATCTAATTGAATACGATGAATAAATAAGGGAAGACTGAATCTTTCTATTTATAGAGGTGAAGAAGCGACACAGGTGTCACATATCTACACCAGAGGTGAACCTGTGACACGTGAAGAAAAATTTCATGTACACAAGGGCTGCTTTTACTGGGAGCAATTGCGATCAACTGGAACAAGGGTGATTATGTGCACAATATATATATTTTTTGGTCAATTTCGATAAAAATGTAATATAACTAAAAAAACTCTGTGTTTCGGAACTTCTTTACTAACAAAACAACACGATAAAACCCCAAAAAGACCAGAAACTCCTCAGTTTTGTTAGTTTATTTTGACTTGGTTGTGTTGTGACTAATCTCTCACTCACATAAAATTTTTTTTCATTTATTTTATAGGACCGCAAACAAGTTCACAATATATTGTATTGTCATACCTATATAAACAACTTATGTTAGATAGACGTTTGTAATTGTGAACCCAACATCACAACATAATTATCATGTAATAATGAATACAACAGGCTGACAACTACAGAAACTTATATTAAGTTATATAGGTGGAGTGTATATATATATATATATATATATATATATATATAATCCATGAAATACATTTATGTATTAATACAAGGTATTTTGAGTTGTGTCAAATTTACTCACTGAATGGGTAGGTACTTGACATTTGTGAAGCATCACCTTCTTAGATCAAGACATGGTTGTCAGGTCCCTCGAGACAAAGTAGACACAACATGCATTTATAAATAATAAATAAATAAATATTTCAGACACTTACACTAGTCACAAACTAAGCAAAGCTTGTGCTATGGATACTAGATATTTCCATGACTCGCGAATAAATGTTCGTATTCATCACACAAACATTTACCCATCGCGGGATTCGAACCTACAGCCGTTGGTTTCGCTGACAGGGTCACTCCACTACACCAATCTGTCGTCAAAAATTGAAAGTATTGTTGCGTTGGAGTTAACCTAGAATGACGGATGATAACCTTATTCTATACCTAATTATATACAAGGCCTCTTCATAAGTTACACTCAACCATAACCGTTTCATTTCATTCAGTCATTCTCATCTTTGGACTAGTACACGCGGGGAATACATCTTCCCATTTGCCTACGACCATTTGCACTAAGCGTGAAAACCGCATTAAACATTATGATCTCCTGGTCCTTCTGTTTAAATAGTCCGTCCGCTGTGACCTGGTCTCAAACCGACACAAATTCCAAGCTTTCAAGCGTTTTTCTCACTCTTATTACTGGCATTTTTACTCGCGGTAGCCTTTTGCTACCGTCCCAGTCACTGCATACAGGCGCAGTCCGTGGTGTATACGAAAACAGGAGGCCGAGCTTCACTCGACCTCCTTCCCCATAGGGTTAGCATTAGTGCCGTTTTCCATTTCATTGGCTACACTCCCATTTGCCTAGAGGGCGAAGCGAGAAACTTCTTTTTCTATTAAACAACCTATTTCTTTCTTTAATTAGTCTGGGGTCCAAGGTAGCAATAGAGTCACGTACGGCACCGCCTACCTTAAATAGGCTCGAGTACCACTGTTGATCCTAGCTTATAGGAGTTACAGTGGTAGGAGTGAGGAGGCGGGATTGGCCCTTCTATTTGTACGGTGTTTTTTTTAATGTAATAATGATGCGATCTTTAAAGTTAGAGTCAATGGGATCGTCTAGGTACATATTTAATCTTTGACTTAGTCAGTTTCCAAAACGAAATAAAGATAAGGTTTATTTAAGTACAAGTTTCCAGATATCTTCGAGAATCTTTAATCAGATGAGTCGTATTTAGGTGAGTGGCATGAATATCGATCAAAAGATAAATTTGTCAAGCGATATCGTCGACATATTGACAGCTGCCATGTGAAACATACAATTCGCATCATTTATTACTTTGATAACGTAAGAGGCCGTCAAATATTTACCTAGTTGTCACGGAATAACGTATTTTTAGTGGGAACCACATAGTTTACTTAACAAATTAAATGTACCCCGAATTCCCAGCCTAATTTATGTCACCATTAAATGTTAAATTAACAGTATAATTAAAAATACCCAATGTTGAAACACGAGTTTAACGTTAACGATAGAAAATGTAATCGATTGTTGGATCCGATCCAATATTTTTTCTAACAATATTCTTGCGGCTGGCACTAGTGATCATAGAATGATATTTGATTCCGAGAACAAAATTAATTCTAATTTTAGTACCTACGTTACGTTTAGGTGCAATGGTCTCTTTAAATGTGACCATGACATGTGTCTGTGTAGTTAATTAAAATAAAAAAAATGTAAAAAACCAAATTAAATCCAACAAAGATTAGCGAATGGTCGGTGTTCCAACGAACGCAATATACATTGGAATTGTAACATTTTTTGTATGTATTCAGATTCCATTATTTTTATATTTACGGTTTAGGTTCCAAGTTGCTCTAGATAGCTGAAAATCAGTGTTTTGCTCAATGAGCAATCTAATACACTGAGCTATGACCCATTTACTGCTGCAGCACACACATGCGTTAGTGTTACAATATTATGTTATTGTTGTTAAGCTAAATGTATGTGTGTGACTGTGGAAACAAATAAATCTATCTATCTTCTAGAAGTATATTTTTAACGGACTTAACAAGAGTCTCTCTTTATTTTTTCTGGGTGACTACCCACGGGTGTCTAACAATGGGTGGGTGCATTCGACTGAATGCACCTCTTTTATTTTCTCTTGCATGCTTTTTTTTATTGCATAGGTCTCCGCCTGGTAAACCGTATGGAAAGCAACCTATGCAATATATTTTAGCTTTTCGCATAAATGCTTGCATGTACCAGACTCAATTTTATAGAGCTCTGTTTCCATATGGGATCATTCACCCCTGTAGGTTTCAGACCCCTTTTCCATTCGACCTTTGCTGGTACGTATGCTTTAAAATTTCGTAAGTATATATGAACTGGAGGCATTTTTATCGCAATCCACGTTCAAACTTCTTTGGATTTCTTATCATCTCCAGCTCAACGTGTCAAGTCCTGGGCATGACGTCATTCCACTATTCCGCTACTGCTAGTCTGTGGATTACCTTTAGACTGTATCACTATTATATTGCCTTGATCCCGTAAATCTAACTCTAACTAATATTATAAATGAAAAAGTTTGGAACAACCAAATTCCTCAATCACGGCATAATGGAAGAACGGATTTGGATGAAATTTGGTATATAGGTCGAACTTACCCTGGATTAAAATTTTTATCCCGATAAAGAGAGTAGTTTCCGCATGGTAAACTAATTTCCGCGTAGCATAACCGCCTCCGTGGCTCAATGTAAACCATATTGGGTTTACGATTCGGAGGTCGCGGGTTCGATCCCCAGCGGGGTACATGTTTAAGTACTCGGTTTGGTTGGTGGTAGGGCATTTTAAATGTCCGCCTGGCTAGCTACCACCATCTTATCTAAATCTGCCGCCAAGCAGCAGTCAGAGATAAGATAGCCAGTGCCCCAAATGTGTTGGGGTTTCCGGGTCAGTACGCTTTCACCTTCGACCTCATCTTCACTTAACATCAGGTGTGATTGAGGTCAAGTACCAACCCGTTGTGCAAAAAAAAATTAATACCAATATGTTTAGTTTTAGCCCCCCCCCCCCCCCTCTACCATAAGTACTAGTTTACGGTTACTGGTTACGTACTTGATAACTCAGTGAATGCACTCTATAGGTTATTTAGTCATAATTTATTCTTTATACCTACTGTAACCGAAGGTCACGGACAAACGTCGCGCGCGGAGGCAGCAATTTCCGAACATTACCCGATACGCCTCGTGATTCGCAGTAGCGTAGGCTCTTTGCCTCTCTCGTATTTAAAAATAACATACTCGTCTGCACTGTGGTGAGCCCGGGTTAACGGAAGGATTTTACGTTTCCTTTTAATGTTGAAATAAAATCCGGACAAGCCAAAGGTTTTACAAAGATCTTTCCGCTTATGCTAAGAAAGCGGGAAGTGTGAATCGGACTGTCAGTTTTCGTAACATCGCACAATATAGACGGTAGGTGTATATCTAGATAAAGTTACCGCTTTCTGAAATATCTTCTTCCCTGATAGCCCCCAAAAAAAGAGAGTTGTTTTTTGAATGTGTGTATGTATATATATTTCTATGTTACCTCCTGTCTAAACGGCTCAACGGATTTTGGAGTGCAAGGTGTCGTTCGATTCGTCTTGATCTCTGGACTGTCATAGGATACATTTTATGTTAAAAAATCCAACATGGCGCCCGCAAAATATTAAATATGCTATCGGGTTTTTTTGGTTTATAAATAGTTAGTTAGATTGAAGGAAAGAGAGGAAGGGGAAGACCTAGGCGTAATTACTTTGACCAAGTGAAAGAAAAGGTGAATGTCGTGTCGTACCAAGAGGTTAAAACGAGGGCGGAAAGTAGAGCGACATGGTCGTTACTCCACCGACAAGAGCATAGCTCTTAAATTGAACTATACTTAGTTATTAGCAGTCTATGTATGTACATTATATGTATGTATAAATGTACCTATTTGTTTCATCGTAGCGACTAATGAATCAATTTTGATAGAAATATCTATATCTAAAAAGCGCTAGTAGAAAACATTTTCAAAATATCTTTCTCTTACTGACTTGTTCTACCTATGTACGTGCTTTATGCTTGCAAAGTTTCATTAGAATCGGTTTATGTATTTCGAAAAAGTTGGACTCGAATAAACTTTCTTAATATTTCAAAAATCAATGACTTATATCGTAAAATATCAAAATTTTAATTATGATCTCACAATAATTTAATTTCAGTTGTTGCCAATGAATCTATCCTTCTACCAATTCAAATTTCCGTTTAGTACTATGACGTCACAATCATTTCTCTTCGAGCACAGAATAGAGATCTCCTACTAGGGTCGCAGAAGTGTCAGAGTTACTAACTAATTTGCTCAAGGTGCGCGGTCTCGACCAATTACAAACTTCGGCAGGCTCACCTACACTTACACCTACCCTCATCGTTGACGAAGCCTTTTAACGACCCCTAATTGACTTACAATATTAAGGTTTAAGATTTCCGAAGGTCGGAGAAATCTCAATAAAGCGACGTAATCATCTAAGTCGATTAGCTGCTATGGATGTTGGAAAGAGATTTAATTTTTTTCGATCTACCTGCTTTTAGCTCGCACAGTGACTTCGATGGTACTGTTAATACAACGGCCCCTGTAGCATGATATCGTATGTCGCGCGCGACGTAGGAGTGAGAGTGGGATAGTTGTATATTTCGTCCAAGTGAAAGAGCAGGACAAGTATTATCTCGCGCGACATAAACGTTTATCGCTCATGTCATAATACGGGGGCTGCACGAGTTACGTCGCTTGTCGATGTCGTCGTCGGTTTCGTAGGTATAATAGATCGGGATGATCGATAAACACATAGATCCGCCTCCGTGGCTCAATGTAAGCAACATTGGCTTTACGATTCGGAGGCGCGGGTTCGATCCCCAGTGGGGTACATGTTTAAGTACTCGGTTTCGTTGGTTGTATTTTTAATGTCCGCCTGGCTAGCTACCACCATCTTATCTAAATCTGCCGCCAAGCAGCAATGTTAATAGCATTGTTGTATTCCGGTTGTCAAAGATAAGATAGCAAGTCCCCCAAATGTGTTGCGGTTTCCGGGTCAGTACGCTTTCACCTTCGACCTCATCTTCACTTAACATCAGGTGTGATTCAGGTCAAGTACCAAAGCCTTTGTGAATTAAAAAAAAAATTACTATACTTACATATACATACATAAATACATATACACACGAAAAACATTACCCTCTTTTCTTAGGCATAAGTATGCGCTATAAGTAAGGATAATTATAGCAATAGCGTTAAAATCTCCGCGTCTCTATATTCTTATAGAGACACCAAAATACTAAAAATCAGATAGGTGTTATTACAAAGCAAACAGAGATTTATGTATGAGTGCTTGTTAATTGTCAGCCTAACATCCTTAATAGTTCGCCGATCCTATGTAAACAAACCCGATCTTATAGAGGTATAATAATATACTAGCTCCCTAGGGAGAAACTTATCCCTGCAATAATTTGTAATAAACAATCAATCAATCAAATATTTTATTTCGGATAATTCCATATTAGGTTAGTAAGTCTTAGATTATGTTAGTATAAAATTGGTCATACAACAATAATAATAAATATAAATAAAATACTAAAAGCGCTGTCCAGTGACTAGCAATAGGACACTCCTGTTTACCTCCCACCACCCTCAGGATACTGTTGGTACTGCCGAACTCTACTCATCACCGAGACCACTTTCTTACGCATAATCGCGTGGAATCCGTCGGTGCGGGCCTCGGCGAATATGCCAGAGGCGCTACAGAAGCGCGGCAGCCCCAACAATAACCTGAAAGCGTTATTGTACTGGACTCGCAAGGCGCCGTAAGTCTTCTGCGTATATCTCACCCATAGACTGCTCGTGTAGAATGATTGACAGAACGCTTTGAAAAGGGTAATTTTAACGTTATAAGCTGATTACATATTTTTTTTTTTATGAAAAAGACGCGTTTGATCACAATCTCGTCTGGTGATACGTGACCGAGGTAGCTGAAGACGGAGCATGCGACTCGACTAAATATATTTCCACCCTAGACTTTCGTGGTCGTGGTACCTTTATATAAGCCCAAAAGCCCGGCTTGCCTTACTAAATACTCGATCAGGATTATTGGTTTCGATTCGGATGTACACCAACTAATTTAAACTAAAACCAGTTTGGAGTGGTGCCGTCTCATCGTATACTATTCCAGGGAGAAAGAGACAGTACTACTTTAAAACTGGTTTTAGTTTAGTTGGTGTACATCCGAATCGACACCATTGACTATTTAAACAGTATATATGTGTGTAGTGATTGAAACATTCGCATTTGTCAAACTGAAACGTGCTTGGATACCTATGTAATTTCACTGGCTGTGTAAAAACATTTACAAAAACATTGTCGGTCTTTTGCCTTATTTTGAAACCCTAGGCACGCCACCGCCTTTAAGATACGCAGATCGTACGATTCGGGGTACACCATGGCTTCACCTTAGCCAATAACAGACCCATTGTGAAGTAAGAAGCATAATGCTTAATGCGACCCGTGGTGCGACAGTTTGATATACCGACAATGAACGAGTGGATCCCTTCTCAGTAGTCCGATGATGTAAAGGTGATGTGCAATGTTTTTTAAGGCTGAAGTATGGTATGTATATTTACCGCCTGTTAAAGAGCTTGTACAATTTTGAAGTGCAACGTGTCGTTCGACTCCATTTTAGGGTAAAAAAATCAGTTAAAAAGAACCTTTCGGGTTTTTTGGTTTCTAAATAGGTACTTAAATAGTATTATACTCGGCAAATACTTGAGTGCAGAAACTCAAAAATATATGCCATGTTCTCTAATACACGCAATAATACTAAAATAGCTCCGAGATTCGAGTATGATATCATTGTGACCCAGATGCAATCCCAAATCCGGTCCGTATGTGGTGGATTATTTCCATCCTCTTTAAACCACGCATGATCACGCTATTACGTCATGAGCACGTAGATAGTAAGGATGATAAGTA
The DNA here is from genome assembly GCA_949316235.1 of Oegoconia quadripuncta. Classification (NCBI taxonomy): domain Eukaryota; kingdom Metazoa; phylum Arthropoda; class Insecta; order Lepidoptera; family Autostichidae; genus Oegoconia; species Oegoconia quadripuncta. The sequence continues at coordinate 19,659,910 of OX438753.1, read as the reverse complement.
TGGTAGTGAACGTGAATTTGATGGAGCCGTTTTGACTGTTGGTTATGTTTAGTTGTATTTTACAAAAATCTTTGAAAGAAAGCGGCTGTTTATGAAAACTTAATTCCTGCAGTGGCTGAAATCAAGCTCATGGAGGCGCTTTACGAGATATGTCCATTGGTTTGTATGTAGCAAAGAATACTAAACATTACATAAAGAAGCGATGCTCACCTTTCCCCGCCAGATTACGTCGTCTACGCTTAAGGGGTACGATCAAGGGTAGTTGCGTGTGGGATTTCGCAGACAGAGAAACGTGTACGTACGGGCAAGTAGTGTAGGTATTAAATTTTTTCGCTAAATATAATGTTGGGGGCTGTCTAAAGTAAGCCTCTCCCAGAGCGTGAATGGCATCGCTAAGAGGATTTGCCATAACCACCACACTGGGCTGGAATAGCGATTGGACATTTTTTAGCCCTTGCTGCCCGTAACAGTTCTTTATACTGCTGTGCTTGCTGTCCTATAGTTGCCTTTTACGACACATATACTTAAGAAAAATAGGGTTGCCTTATTTTCCCTCACGGAATTGGCATATTACGGCTTGTCCTCCGAAAACCCCGTGAATCTGAGTACCTAACACTGTTACCAGTTTTCATCTTAACTATGGCATTAATTTAAGTGAAAAAAATTCAAAGCTTCTTCTATAAGGTATGAGGAGGGATGTGTTTTTTCTCGAATTTAATTATAATTTCCAGAATTTAAAAAAAAGTCTAAATTTACACGTATTTTTTCCAATTGTAACCCTGTAACGAAACGTTATGACAATTAATAAAGTTCTCTACAAAACAATATTGAATGGGGTATTTAAAAAAAATGCATTTTGGGGCTAATTTATGGACGCAGGAGGACCCTTTGGGCTATTTAGAATCACAATCAAAATCAAAAAATGCTTTATTTTGTAGGTACACAGGGTACACTTAAAATAGTCAGATTTTACATTTTTTTAAGCACTTTTCCCCTGAGAAGAACAAGCAACAACCTCTACAGGTTGCTCTTTTTTTAAAAAAAGGTTTTACGTTACAAAATTATTAATTGTTATTTTATATTATAATATTTCATTATTAATTGTGAAATAACCTGGTTACGCGAACGGGCTGTTCATGTCCATAAATGTTTATCATCTAAATAATCTGATATTTTATAATAATATTGAATGATGTTAACAAACCAAAAGACATTATTCGTAAAAACATGATTAGTTGAGTGAGTGTAACTGGCTTATTCGGTTAACAGCTGTCACTCTTGTCCACTATCGCCACGGGAGGCCGACATAACAGTGTGAAATGGATCACCCCAGTGACAAGTATCACGTTTGTCCACATAATTAAACTGGCGGTGGAAACGGTCGTCGTCATCCCACATCTTTTAAATCGCCAGCAGGTGCGGATTTGACGGTTTGCAGGTTTTAATTTTTACACAGCTTTATTCGGGCCTTAAAGCAACTTTAGTCTTTTATTATCTTCTTCGTATCAATGCGTCCGATTATATTTTATCCTTCTTGGCACAGGTGGAGGGACACAGTGGGTAGGAAAGTAATCGCCATATTATGTGATGGGGTTCCACAATCGCAATGCGTTTGTGACTGATCAACGAATACCTTCGCCTGGCTTCCTGCAGCGAGCGACCCCGGCCATCAGGCGATTTAGCATTTTCCAGGTCGACCACCGCTTGTGACCAGGTAGGGTCTCTTTAGTTTCACTAAACTCTGGAGGAGCTGGGTTCTTTGCATCCCACAGCTGCTGTCTTGCCGACCTTAAGCGATTGTCGTTATGAGATGATGACATTAATTGCACTCCAGCATATGAATTTCCAGCTCTGCTGGCATTACAGAATGTACTAGTGTAAAGACAGGGGAAGACAAATGACAAACTTCAGCACTAATAAGATGATGCGGAACCAATTATTGCGGTATAGAACCAAGGTCATCGACGTATCTCTGAACGATTGCAGTTTGAAGTAGCAACGGTCTGATCAAATATTGGACGAAGAGGTCTGGAGTGGAGCCAACCATTGTAAGTAAATAGTGTGGTAGAGCGAAGATTCGCGCAGAATTTAAGGTTTCGAGGCTTTAAGGTCTAAGCCAAGTACCTAATATTTCGATAGCAACATCGATTCATTAAAAAAATCACAGTTAGGGTATAAGGTGGCCGTGTAGTTGCTGGCAGAGTTCTTCTCTATACTATATAGACCATTCCCATTGGAGTTAAACAAGGGTGCGGTTCTGTTAGCCAGATGTGCCAACAGATGCTCCTCGCCTGTAATTAGAAGTCTATGGGGCTATCAGGTCTATCATACCGACCTTAATTACAACTGATGTTAAGTGACGATGAGGCCGAAGGTGAAGCTAAATAAAAGCTTGTATTTATAACACCATTGCTTCTAAGAAAATGTAAAATTTTATGGTAAAGATGCGCATCTTTACCACATTCGCGAACTGTCCAAACAATCTGCATCAAGTCGTAAACGAAGAAAGTCCTCCATTCTAGTTCAATTTGTAGAAAATGCAAGTCGTATACATAAATCTCTGTGAACACATTAGAATTTCAGCGGACCAACGAACTGCGCCAGTAAGACTAGCTTTCCAATACGAAGTTTAAAGTTGGAACATTTAGACAGTACCGAATGAGCATTTGCAGAAGCAAATTATGTCTTGCTCTTTTAAAAGCAGATTCTTTGAGTATTTTGAGGTGGGAATTAGAGACAGAAAGAAATCAGTGTGATAGACCACATGATATCAGGATAACAGAACCGTACCCTTGTCTAACTTCAATCTAGGTATATTACAACAACGCAAAATAATATTTCATTATTAATTGTGAAATAGCCTAGCATGTGAACGAGCTGGTTACCCCCTTGGTTGATTATCATCCAAATAGTTTGTAATCTGCGTCTAAGGAACTTTTAGATGACGATTCAATATGAAGGTATATGATATTATTACGTATTTGGCTCTGATATCTACGAAAATTTCCATTTATCAGGGGAAAACATAATTTTGCGATCTCCTTAATACAGCGTCTTCGTAACAGTTTATAAATTTCGGTACAGAAAGAAGCAGTCACAGGTAGGCAGAACGATAAAATTTGCTATTAAATGAAAAAAATAATTCGAAAATGTTTAGAATATTTTCTGTTCATACCAATATGAATCAGGTGTCTTGACAATGCATTTCGAGGAAGACTTACATTGTCTAGGGTAGGCACTGTCTGTCTGTATGGAGGGCACCCCAGTGGAACGAAGCAAGACTTGACAGTCTTCTAAAAATATACACCTGATAGCAATAGCAAATACTTATGTTTAAGTCTGCGGATAAACACTATTAGGAGGTTTCAGCTGTTCGAAATGAAATAGATGTACATTTTTCATTCGCCATCTAAATTTTGTATGGTTTCAGACCATCAAACTGAACAACTTTCATTACGAGATCAACTCTGACATCGAGAAAAAAAATCAGCTGTTTCATACACAAGTTTAATGACGTACCCTCTCTCTTATATTTAAGGGCTATGCTCTTGTCGGTGGAGTCGTTTCCACACTTTTCTACATTCCGCCTTTTCTTTGACTTCCTGATACGGCATTTACTTTTTCTTTTACTCGTAACCAATGTATGACCTACCCGCTCAAATGAAATATATGAAACAGTTGATTTTTTTTCTAGATTTTAGAGTTGGTATCATAGTCAAAGTTATTCAGTTTGATGATCTGAACAACCATACAAAATTCTGATGATGAATAAAACATGAAGTATAAGCAACCATACTGAGCAATTTTTACAAGTGATTTTTACAATTTGCTTCAACATTAAATAGCTACTGACTGTGTAATTAGCCTTTAATCACACTATATATCTGAATATACTACAGACTTATAAATTTCTTTCGGTGTTTAATGTAACTGAATTTTTTAACCAATCGTCCCACACATCTAATGACAGCTGATCAACAAACCTTGTTCAAGCAGTTTTGACCTTACTGACATTTTCAGAATAGATACATAATTTCGCAACCTATTGGCTGAAAAAGACCAAAAACAAGCTACTTCTCAAATGTTGATAAGGTCGAAAATAGCTTAAATCAGTTTTTAATGTCCCAGTTCCTCCTTTCCCACATTCATGTTATTTTCTTGTTAATTTTATTAAAATACTTTGGATCTTCAAGGGCAGAGTGAATAGGCATTTACTGGGATCGCGTGCATCATCTTCGACCACATCGTGACTTTACATCAGGTGAGATTGTGGTCAAAGGCGAATCCGGTCAATTAAAAAAAATAAAACACTAGCTTTCCGCCCGCGGCTTTGCCTGCGTGGCACAATTTTATCGCGGAAATTTGTTTATCCCTCGGGAACTACACACTTTTTCGGGATAAAAAATATCCTATGTCTCAATCCAGGGTATATTTTACCTATACACCAAATTTCACCCAAATCCGTTCATACGTTTCGCCGTGATTGAGCAACAAACAAACATCCATACTTTCACATTAATAATATTAGTTAGATGAAATTTTCCAAAATGATAAGAAGGTTGGTTTTTTTCTAATTCCCAATGCGAACAGTTTCCATCTGGAACAAGCAATTACCGCTTCGTAGTTGGTTTCGCAGTCAGTCCCAACCGGGAAACAGTACATAGTTACGAAATGTGACATTAATATTAATATCCCGATAGGTAACATTTCCAACTGGAACAAACAATTCCATTTCGTATCTAGGTACAAAATAAACTTTCATAACAGGAGATACTGAAGCGCCAAAAATAATAAATTTATATGGGACCACATACATACATAAAGTCACGATCTTTATTCCAAATAAGGTGGTCAGAAATATCCCAAAACATAAGCATTTGGATGTTCTAAGCCTGGTGATAAACTCTACCAAACAAACACAAAAATCGGTTAACAAATTGACGAATATGGGTGAATGTGTTTTAAAAAATACATACCGATGAACACAGAATTCTTTTAAATTAAAAAAAAAAGCTGACAGCATATTTTGTATTTTGCATTTTTGTATACATATGGACGACCTGTTTGGTGTAGTGGTTAGAAACTCTGACCGCTATACCAAAAGGTTGCGGGTTCAAATCCCGCTAGGGGCATATGTTTGTATGATGAATATAGACATATGTGTGCCCGAGTTATGGATGTTTTTCATTTATAATAAGTATTTATTTACAAAAAAAATGTATTTCACCAATCAACCATCTGGTATCCACAACACAAGCCTATAGTTGCTTAATGTGGAACTAGATGCCGTTGTGTGTATGTCCAAGGATATTTATTCATTATAATTTATACACTCAAAAACATTATCCTCCTTTTGGGACAGTCGGGTAAGTAATTTTACCCTCGAAAATACTATTACGTATTCTGTGCCTTTACTCTCGTAAGTATTAATAGGTACAAAATTCAGTGCAATATGTATATCAGAGCAAAAAGCGATAATTGGTATATTTGTAGTTCTATTTTCAAACTCGCAGGATTCTAAATTTATCTACAAAGGAGCTCCGAGAAGTCTACCCCCAGGGGATTATCTCGCCGAGTAACAAAACCTAGTTTCAGTGCCTATGCTCGACGAATAAATACAATCTGAATATATTATCGAGCGTATTACGTTTCGCTGGAGGCGTATCCTATACTCTGCAGAATATCAGCTGCACACTTCCAGAAGTTCTGCCTCACTCAAAGACGTCTACATGTAGTTTCCTATAGGGGTTTTAGAAAGGTATTGCTAGCCCGATGGAATAGAAAATATCGTTATATAAACTGAATGGAGGCAACGTGGTTAAATTTACGAATAGGTGAACAGGGTGTACATCTGGACGGTCTCGTTAGGTAACAGAGCTCTTTACTTCTGGATCTCTTTAGCAGCGTGGTATCATTAAACCCATAATGATTAAAAATGTGCTAAGTTAACTGTGATTTGTACAACTTGTCTTCGTTGCTTCAACAATAAATATATAACATCACGACCTTAATCCCAAATCAGGTGGTCAGAAATATCCCAAAAATTTGCGTTTAGGTATTCCAAAAGTTTTAAACTTTAATGCTCCATGTTTCAAATTACGAAATATATAGAAATGCATATGTAAAAGAGGGAGAGCCTATATGCAAATCGTACGTGCAAATTTACTATATAGTTTTTTTTTCGGTGGAAAGTCCCATGGTCGCCATTTACGACACCCACGGGAAGAAACGGGTTAGTTCTATTCTTTATATAACAACAAAATATTCTTTATTGCACAACAATAATAGATATAACACAAGGAAAAAACTACCAAGGTATCGGTACAATTAGGCGGCCTTATCACTAAAAGGCAACTCTTCCAGGCAACCTTTGGGTTAGGAAACGGAAGTGCACAGTAATGAATAAGAGTATGGAACGAAAATCAGTAAATAGTAACCCATCCCAGAGAAAAAAAATGAAGAGAAGACAGGTTAAGGAGGTGAGATAAACGAGCATCATTTTGCATCTAACTTACCCACACATAGAAACCATACCGCCACTAATTACAATTCTCCAGCAAATAACTCTTCACATTTTCATAAGGCGTAATACTCGTACATCCAAACTTACACTATAGGGCCCCATCAAATGTCAAAACCCCGGCATCGAAGCGAAGCATGCCTAGTTAACTTCTAGCGGTATCGGGTAGGGCGGACTGGGGGAGGTTGTACCGTAATTAATTACTGCTGTCACTGCCAAGCGAAGGCTGCTAAGTACATATCGTATCGTAAATAAACAGCACTAGGTATAGAAAGCCCATCGAAAAATTGTTGAGAGCTCAGACGAGATTGAGGCATCAAGTTTCATTGGCATAAAGGTCAAGTTTTGTGTTTGTTATTTCTAACGGTGAAATACTTTGGGTTTGGATCTTCAAATTGTGGTAAAATGAGGATAAACATGAAGCACTACTTACTCCCAGGCTGATGCTGTAGATGTCCAGGAGTAGGCCACAGTATGTAGAGAGATGATGAGGATCTTTGAAAGTCGGTCAGTGACAACTTATATTAGAAAGGTATCACGTACACAAACAATTACACACGTACACAAAATAACTTTTATACTGGTTAAAAGGAATAAACAGAATTTATTTCGTTTTGTAGTTCAAACGTCCAGTCTTTTTAACGGTAAATTATGAAATGAAGTGAAGTTAAACAAAAGCTACACAGAAAGAGAGAGTAAGAACGGGCAGAATTCAAATTTTGAATTTAAAATATTATGACAACCGAAAAAGAAACAAACAAGAAGAATATTGAAAAGAGAACCAACGTGTCGCATGGCGTCTCGTTACAAACATAGGCAGAGACTACAGACTTCCACTTGCTACGATCGTGACACACCCATGGACTTATTATTCAAACAGGACTGAGTACTCGCCGCTGAAAAACGAGCCGAGCAGGATGTGTAACGTAGAGGCCGTTTGTCTCTGTCTAACAGGATGACCACAATATATTTGTTACTTGTTATCACATAGGATCCACTTGAGCAAGTATAAACGCAACACTTTTTCACCATTTTACTCCTTTTACTTGTTTTAATATAACAAATACTTTAAAAAACTTTTAATGCAAAGAAAATTCAAAAGCACACCGAACCGCCATGACACATCCATGACATGACATGCTTTTCAGGGTTACCATAAAAATAACAAAATCGAAATAAAAATGTATGTTTTCTGTTTGATTTAAGAATATATGAAAATAAATTAATGCGAATGTTATTTGTTTATTTATAATTGTTAAAATAACATAAAAATATAAGTGTTTCAATGGAATTTTGAGTAGCCAAAACTGTTGATCATAATCATTTTTTTGCTGGCAAGATGTAAGAACGAGACACACGGCCTCCGTTATTTCTATCTCTCTCGGCTCGGATTTGCCTTTGTGTATGGTGCATCCAATTTAATACCTTATTGCGTTGACATAGTGATCATTTTCCTAAATGATTCTTTTGATAGTTATCAGTCCTGTTTGAATAATAAGTCCATGGACACATCTCTTTTGCTTCATTCACTCACTCATAATGTTATTCATACATTCTCGTCGGTTTAGGGTACGTGCGCCTTTCAAGACGTCCCCGATTTGATCATGGTACGTTCGCCGTGGTCTTCCCCTACAAACACTACCACCCAAATTCCTCTTCGTACATCTCTTTCGTTAGTCTCCTTTCATTCCATTCAAACCATCTAAGCCTCTTCCCATGGGTGCTCTAAAATACGACTAAGAGACTTTCCACCAAAAAAACATTTTAGATTTGCACGTTGCAATGGCGATGGGCTCACCCCCCTGTCACGTGTGCGTTTCGGTATATTTCGTAAGGCGAACCGTGGATGTTGCTTCAAGCATTAAACTCTTATTTGGGATATCAGTGACCACCACATTTAGGATACAGGTTGTGAACCTACACTTTAGCAGTTTTTACCTCGTAAGTAATGACACTAAACAACAGAATATAGAAAGACTAAAATACCGGTCCTTGGTCCATATTCAATCCAAAACTCAATAATCTCGGGCTTCACGGGTCTAACCAAGTCACAAAACGTGAGAGCCTCAAAAGGTGGATATGGCCAATTGTAGCAAATTACATTTTTATATACACAGCGGCTGAAGGTGGGTCAAGGTAAACATCGCCCCACAATTAGGGATGAGCGATGTCTCACCAATATCGATACTACATAATGTCTAAAATAAATAAATATTTCGGACACTTACACTAATCATCAAGTCCCAGACTAAGCAGGGCTTGTACTGTGGATAATAGACAACGGATATAAATATTTATATAAACACCCATGACTCGGGATAAATGTTCGTATTCATCACACAAACATTTACCCTTCGCGAAATTCGAACCCTATCGCATCATCTCAGTCAATATCGATAATGACATATCTAAACCATCGACATTTAAATTGAGATCGGAATATCGTTAATAAATTAATAACGAATTATCGATATTAAGCTGTCAATGGATCGTAAAAATCGATATTTTAGTCAAAATCGCTCATCCCTACCCGGAATAAGAACTGCAATTGAAATGTGGTCCTTTTAAGGCTAACTCACTCCCACGCAAATCTCATCTCAATTCTATTTTTGAAAGATGTTTTATTAAATCTGTAACGGTTTTTTTTTCAAACTCCTTTAATGGAACGCGAATTGAATGCTAATAAAAATGGGAGTAAATAAAAACGGTGAGTTCTTTTAAGGTCGTTGGTGAAACAGAAAGTGATCTGCGTAATTCAAAGAATCGAATTGTAAATGTAAACAAAGGTTGTATTGTCTGGAGAAATAATAATGTTTCAAGTGAAAACATATTACATAGTGAAGGTTCTTATAGGGTTGCTCAAGTTTTTTTAAATTAAATATTATGAAATACATTCACCACAACAAGGTATCAATATTTGCAATAAAAATTAAGAGGTTAATAACCACATGTCACCACAAAAACCATGATCCCAAAAACTATCGGAAAAAACGAGAGTAAGCACAAAAATATCTACCTGCACGCGCCACACAGCGCGCATTTTTAAAAGCAAGTTTTTTATACCTAGGTAGGAACAAGTTATTTATGAGCCTGTCAGTTTTTTTTAGTTTTTTTTTTCATAATCGACGTCTTCGACTTCAATACTATGAGGATCGTAAATGTTTAGATACTGTTTGCAAAATTATAATAAAGTGTTGAGTTATCGCATATATGGCAGAAGAAGAGCGAAAGTAGAATTAATGCAGAGTAAATGAGATCATCGAGAAATATGAGTGGGGTGACTTTGAAGGATAAAGTCAGCAATAGTGTAATTAGGGTGTTATTCAGTGTGAAAGAAGACGCAGTAATAAAGATTGAAAAAAGTATGTTGAGATGGTTTGGACATGTGGAGAGAATGAATGAAAAAAGAGTTACAAATGTGGATGGTAGTGTTGGGAGGGGAAGACCACGGCAAACGTACCATAATCAAATCGGAGGCGTCTTAAAGAAAGACCAAGTCAAGAGTACCGTAAACCGACGAGCATGTATGAATAACATTATGAAAGTGAATGAAGCAAAAAAGGTGTGTCAGGATAGTAGCAAGTGGGAGGCTGTGGTCTCAGCCTAACCCTACGGGAATGTGAATGAGGTAAGTGCTAACCCTTTCTGCATAAAAGTTTTTAAGGCTCAACGGGTTAGATACTGAAGGTGCGCGCGCTCACCCGGAACCCCAAACTTATTTGGAGGACAGATTATCTCATCTAAAACAACCGGAACACAACTATGCTATCAACATTATTGCCGGCAGACTTCATAAGATGGTGGTAACTGACCAAGTGGAAATACAAAAATCTCTATCACCACCTTACATATGTACCCTGACATCGACATCGAACCAGCGACCTCCGTTTAGTAAACATTGAACCACAGAGGCGGCGGAGTAGGCGGTCTGTAAAGCTGATTTTGTTGTTATAAATAACTGGATACGTGTTTGACCGTCATCTCACGTGATGTAAAGTGACGATGTGGTCGAAGATAAAGCACGCGATCGCAGTAGATACCTATTCACCCTGCTCTTGAACATACCAAGATTGTAGGATTCAGGGAAGACTGACGCCAGAAGGAACTTCCCTGCTTTGGCTGTTCGTATTATGAAGGAAGAGTCGAATTGAAAGTTTTTTTTTATGAATGAATGGAAATTGACAGTGGTCGATGATGAAGCACGCGACCTCAGTAAATGCTTATTCTTGCTGCTCTTGAACATTCCAAGATTATAGGATTTAGGAGAGACTGACGCCAGAAGGGAGTTCCATGCCTTGGCTGTTCTCATTATGAATGTAGAGTCGAACAGGATAGCGCGAATTTTCGGTATGTAATTTGCATTCGGGTGGAATCCCTCACCACGCCTAGTAGTCCGAAGACAGAATGGTGATGGTGGAATAAGATTATATAATCCCAACACATCCTGTAAAATACTAAAAGATAGGCGAGCTTGCGACGGCATTCGAGGCTCTGCAAGTTAGCAGTCATCTAATTATCATCTCTTCGTTCCAGAGTCGAGTACAGCTAATTGATACTTGGTCGCACCATCGCAGAGGCGACAGCAGTATTCCATGCACGAGCGGACCTGAGCCTGGTTTTCTTTTTTTGGTACTTTAGTACCAAAGGCTGAAATATTGCCTGACGTGATGGAGAATGCTTCTTAGATGCTGTGTAAGCATAGAGCGTTTAGTTTGGAGGTTAACTCCAGACCCAAAAGATTTCCAATGAAAATTTCTAATAGCCTTTCCTAATTATGAACCTAGTCTCATTCATTGATAACCGCCATAGATGACACTTCAACAACCCTATTATATCGACCTTCGTGATATTTAAAATATGTATTCATTTGTAAAAAACAAGAACTGGTGTGCAGACAGACGTCCACTTCAATAGATGACATCACGATATAAATCTGTCGGTAGAAGGAATCGGATGGCGGGACGCCCGGATCCGGTTGTTAAGCCCAATCGAAATCACTATTTTTATTACACTGATGTTGGCATAAAAGCTATTTTTAATGACTTTTAAATATTCCACGACGCTACATCGCGTTTACTTGAAATACTCCATCTTTTTTTTAGACATACGCATTAGGGAAGCTATGAGCCATTTCGTTAGCTTTATTGATATTAAAAGTATCTGAGAGTATAGCAATTGTATATACTTAAATACTAATCTTATAAAAGCGTGGTAGTTTGTTTGTTGCTCAATCCCGACGAAACGGATGAACGGATTTGGATGAAATTTTGTACATATGTAGAATATGGCCTGGTTTAGGATCAGAATAAATTTATGGGGGATTTGTCCTTATCGACGACCGATTGGTGTAGTGGGTATAGTTAGCCTGCCTTAGATACCAACGGTTGCGGGTTCGAATCCTGCTAGTCATGGATGTTTCTATGGACATTTATGTACGTTTATCTGATATCGAAAATCTATAGTAAAAGCTTCGTTTACGACTAGATATATATTTATTATTAGTGTTTGTCAATTTCCCGACCTAGGGTTAAAAAAATGAAATCTGTTACAAATTTAATTTTACACTATTTATAAAACGTACTATGATCGATTTGTCAGCGAGGTCTTTAAGCAAACAAATGTTATTAGGATTTTTACCTACTCTACTTCAATCACGAACTTAGACATATAAAAAGTTTCATATAGGACCTTGTTCAACTTCGGATTGTGAATTTGTGTCAGTCTAGTGGCCACCTTTTAGCGTTTTATGCCTTCCCTGAAGGCTACTGACTTGACTGACTGATTACAACTGCACCAATTCGAAGTCAGTGGAGATAGATCAAAGGTAATATTTTGGAAACAAAATTGGAAGAAATCGGCATAAAAGACATGGACATTTAAAATAACTCAATACTTATTACACCTACTACAAGTACCTACCAACTGTCCACAGTCTTCTATTTCCATTTTCCTTACGAATACGGTATTCATGGTATAAGCTGGGATACTCGATTTAGCAACCTCGTATTTTGCCCAGTAAGTAAAGCAAAGGCTGTCAGTAAATGTAGCTAAGGAAAATATTGAACCTTTCGTATAGTCTGCCAATAAAACGAAGCAATATATTTGAACAGTTTTGATGTGAACAAAAGTAAAAATATTGTGAAACAATCGTAGAATACATAATACATTAATATTGGGTCTATACCTATGAAATTGGAGTTTTTTTTCTTCGTTAATCATATGTACCAATTCGTGCGATTTTCCAAGATATATTCAAATTTGTTTTTTATTTGGGAAATGGAATATTATTTCAAGGTTTCACATGAAATATTCTTTAATTTCTGGGCAAAATCACATAATAAAAAAATTTGAACAGAGCACTTTTCATGTGCTTCCCATAACCATTTCTTAGATTCGCTGAAACTTTTATTAAAGCTGTTACTTTTAAAAATTAACGATGCCTATACTTAACTTAATGTTATCCGATAATACACTCAAAGTTTAGCTAAATTTGGATTTGCCATTCCAAAAAAAAAACAAAAATGTTTGTATGGAGAAAACAGTCTTAATGAAATTCTTCATACAAAACGCCAATTTCATAGGTAAGGACCTAATACTATATGTAAGTATCTACGAAATTAAGCCGGTCAGTCCTTGAATGAATGACCAGTAATGGCATTTTAACAAGAGTGTTCCCGTACTTCGGAGGGCACATGAAATAATCGGTCTCGGTTATTATCACTTGAAGATAGTTGATAGACTCAGGGGCGGCTTAAAAACACTGATTGTCAGGTGGCCACTAGTCTGAAACAAATCTATCAATGAAACGAATGAAACAGAATTAAGCTCATTAAAAATACAATAATCTGTCAATCATAAAACACGTAAATACCAGGATTTACAGGAAGGTTACGTGTTCGTACCGGTTGGGGTCGAGACGATGGGACCCTGGGGCCCTGAGACAAAACGCCTGGTCCAAGACCTGTCGGCGCGTCTCATCGAGGCTTCTGGTGACCGCAGAGCGGGCGGCTTCATAGCTCAGAGAATAAGTCTCGCTATTCAACGCGGGAACGCCGCTTGACTGTTGGGCACAATGCCGCCTCGAGGAGATGCGCTAGATGGAATTTTTTACCTGTGAATGATTGTGTAAAAAAAAAAACTATTTATTAATGTGTATTTTGATTTTAAATAAATCATAATCTGTTGAAATATAAATAAATAAAATATTTTACACATATACACAGCTCCATCTAGGTCCACAGTAAGCATCTAGGCTTGTGTTATGGATACCAGATGGTTGATAAACTACACAAATACACTTTTTTTGTTTGTAAATAAATACACATATAAATGAAAAACATCCATAACTCGGGAACACATGTCTGTATTCATCATACAAGCGGGATTCGAATCCGCGACGTTTTGGTATAGTTATTTTTTTTATGCACGACGGGTTCGTACTTGACCTCAATCACACCTGATGTTAAGTGAAGATGTGGTCGAAGGTGGAAGCGTACTGACCCGGAAACCCCAACACATTTGGGAGACTGGCTATCTTATCTCTGACAACCGGAACAAAACAATGCCATTAACATTGCTTCTTGGCGGCAGATTTAGATAAGATGGTGGTAGCTAGCCAGCCGGACATTTAAAATGCCCTACCACCAACCAAACCGAGTACTTAAACATGTACCACTACACCAAATATGACGTTGAAATACTGTGTAATAAGATTTTTTTTTATGATTGACTGGATACTCCTTTGACCACAATTTCACCTGATGTTTGATTGAAGATTCAGTATGTTGTTCTTTTTCTACAACCTCTATCCCCCCTAAATCGTTTTCCGTTTTATGACCCATCCACACTGTCCGACATTCAACAAGTGTCGGGATTATGTCTCCGATGTTCGAAAACTGTAGACAAATAAATTCTAGGAGCACGGCAGTAAATTTTATATGGTCCTCATCCCAAATTATACGTTTTTATCTCTATAAAGGCATATTTCTGGTCACAAATACTCACAAGTCACTTATTTCTCTGATGGAATATGAATTTCACTTAAAGTCGTAAACAAGAGTCGAACCGCGTTGCGAATGGTGTTATTGCTGATAAGAGCCGCGAAAAAACACTCAGCAATTCGTCGGTAAAGTTTGTAAATTAATGTCTTGTGAGTCAGCTGCATCGTTCTCACAAAACGATTTCCTGAGGGGTCGATGATGGGCATTTTTTTTATTCACAACGGGTTAGCACCTCTGTCACACCTGATGTTAAGTGAAGATGAGGCCGAGGTGATAGCGTACTGACCCGGAAACCCCACCTTATTTGGGGGACTGGCTATCTTATCTCTGACAACCGGAACACAATTATGCTACTAACATTGCTGTTTGGCGGCAGAGGCATTGAGGGGAAATCGGGGTGCATGCTAGGAGGCTTCACGCGGCGCACCTTGGAAGCAGCTAGGCCCGGTAACGCACGGCCTAGGCTGACCAAAACACCACGATGGCGAACCCAATCTCAAAACTACCCTTATTAGAGCCAAAACCAACATCTATCTCAGGGCAGGCCAGTTCTGAAATTAGTCTCCATCAACAAGGAGGGATTATTATATGTTATTCATATATATTATAGTCATTAGTGTGTAGTTATATGTTTTAGTTTAAATTTGCTGTAATTTGTATACGCCCAATCTACTGTTTTTTATCTAACCCCTATGGCTGACTGGAAGAAATGCCTCTCTGTATCTATGTTAGATTAATGTATCGCCTTTTTGTACAATAAAGTGTTAACAAACAAACTTATGTTTGGAACACCCAAACGCTTGTTAGGGATATCTCTGACCACCTCATTTGGGATAAATTATGTTCGTAAGTCGGGGTTTTCTTAAATTTTCATTATAGAGGCTGTTGTCACGTCATGCTCTCCTTTCAAAGCAACTTCACAAGTTCTTCGCTACCTTACGCAAGTCTGCAACATATATTGGATAGATAATTATATTGTAACTGTAGTCTGCTTTTGTCGGTGGTGTTCGTAGATATTTTCCTAAAATGTTGGATAACACCCAACGCTACAAAGTATAATGCTGCAACTAACAGAATTAATTACAAGTTCATATGCAGCTATTTTCAGAAATGAATAGTTATTCACAGCTTCATCTTCCAACTTCATTTTATAGAGTTAGAATTCATAGGCCATGTTTGCAACGATATGTGGTAGCCTGTTATACGTCGGGGCTAATACAATACAAATACACTTTATTGCACAACAGAAAAGAAAATACAGTTTCAGAAAAGTGGTAAGAATAGAATGTACAATTTGGCGACTTTATCACTAAAAGTGATCTCTTCCAGGCAACCTTTGGGTATATGGACAGTACATTTGAAATAGGTAGGTTGTGCGGTATTAAATAGGGATGCAGATACAAACTACGTGAATAAATTTCATATATTTACATACACATATATACATAAATCAATGGACAAATATACCTACTTAAACAAAACATCTATAAAATAGCAACAAAATACAAACTTAAATATATAGGTGTACTAAATAAATATTTATTGATATATAAAATAATAATAATAAGCGACAACAGGATGTAATATTATGTGATAAAGATGTTATCTGCAAGCAAAATAAGGTATAACAATATGCATAAAAAACTATTTTTAGGATATTTCACACAATTATTTAAACGAATCAAACATAAGTTCCATACAAACTTTCAATTTCAAATTTATCGAAATAAATAAACCGATTCTAATGTAACTTTATAAGCACGTAAATAGATCTAAAAAGTTAGTAAGGAATATTTTCGGAAAAGATAAAATTAGAGCGATTTTAAGTTTTCCATAGTAACAGAAAAAATGCAAT
The DNA here is from genome assembly GCA_949316235.1 of Oegoconia quadripuncta. NCBI lineage: Eukaryota > Metazoa > Arthropoda > Insecta > Lepidoptera > Autostichidae > Oegoconia > Oegoconia quadripuncta. Next base: position 19,643,535 of record OX438753.1, on the reverse strand, counting down.
ATATATTCTTTTAAATTTGATAATTTGAAAATGTTTTCGAGTAACTTTTAGAAAATAGTAATTTTGTTGCGACGATAGTCATATTAATTAAAAGTGGGGTAGTAATTAGTTGAAAATGGCAAAATATACACGATTGTTTCTTTCACAACTTTGCATCTTTTTTTTTTATAATTGACTGCGTTTGAACACAATCTCACTTGATCTTATATCGTTCTAGATAATAAATAAATAAATACATATTTCGGCCACTTTTTTGTTTTATTATTAAACCGTGTAGTTTTTGACTTATTCTCATGGACAAAATTGTTCGAAATTATGAGCTTAATTTTTTGACTATATGTGAGTTATAATGAAATAAAAAATACAGGATGAAATATAATTCAGGTAATTCCTGTTTACTGGTGACTCGACTCCTGATTACGAACAATTTTCCACTAGGGACCATAGTCGAATTCGATCAAAAAATTTTCTACCAAACATTCTGAAACCACATGTACTTACTTAGTATGGACGTCCAATAATTTTCGGCTGAATTCGGCTATGGTTTCTAGTGAAAAGTTGATTGTAATCAGGAGCGGAGTCACCAGCCGAAAATTGTTTTAGTTCCATACTAAAAGTGGTTTAAGAAAATACTTTGTATGATCTGTAATCGAAATTTTTTGATCGAATTAAACTATGCTTTCTTGTGTTTTGCTTTGTGGACGAGCAGCTGACATAGAACATATTTTTATTTTGCAAAAGAGAGCAATTTATAATCTGCGTATATTTTCACTGACCTTCACTTTTACGAAAATACATTCTGTTATGAGCCTCGGAAAATAATCCTTTTTAAAAAAGAATAAAAGTCAGAAATAGAATTTGGGCAGCCGTCTAGCGTCGATGAGAGAAGGAACGAGACTGGTGGGACGGGGAGGCGCCGGAGTATATATCGGGCTAAGAATAGATGAGACGGCAGTTTGGAGCTGGTAAAAGGGGTTGCAAGGTAAGTGAGAAAGGGTACAGTCTTCGGGTGTAACAGTACGAAAAAATATTTCTGCGTTCCAGAAAAATAGTGACAAGCATAATTTAAATTTGAGATATAAGAACAAATTGGCTACCCCTATGTTCAGACTAAGCAAAGTTAATACATCATTTGTGGGACACTGTATATACGCTGTTATAACTTTATACGTGAGAATATCATTAATCTAACTGAGGAAAAATTGAAAGATCATATCAAAATAACATAGCAAAAAAAGGTTATTATAAAATTAGTGATTACCTGAATGAAAAACTCGCTTGGTGTACTTCGACTAGTTCCCCAAAATTATAAAATTGTATTAGTTACCTACATACTTTATTTTAAAAAAAAGGACAACAATGATCCTGTGGGTTTCTTACGCCGCTTCTTTTCCCACAGATGATTTCCCTTTCCGAAGCGGTAGTAGCTTGGACATACCGACTGACAGATAATGATATCATGTATCTTACGTTGAAATAAATGCTTGAAGTTTGAAGTGGAAAGTTGTTCGTAATCAGGAGTGGAGTCACTGTATAACGTTGTGAAATTTGCTGAATCAATAAAACTAAAATATATAAAAAAACGAAATCCACTCGGTCGAGGCCGAGATTATGTATATGTATATGCTAAGACAACCGCACTATTGACTAATATACCAGTACATATTTGCCATGACTCTTGACCTCTGGCAGCTGCAGATCTTTAACTAATAAAAGTACATTTAGCATAAATGTAGGTATGGCAGCCGTCGACACGACAATTGATTGGGCGGCCTTGGAGAATCGCTTAGTAAAACTTCGAGTCACGTTTTCGCTATCATTGCCTATTTATTCTAAGTGTCATTTTTGACTTGAACAGGTTAAATAAACTACATAGACGACCTGTTCGATGTAGTGGTTAGAAACGCGGACTGCTATACTAAAAGTTCACGGGTTCGAATCCCGCTATGGGTATAATTTTGTATGATGAACACGGACAATATGCGTGTAGGTATGTTTTCATGTATTTATTTATATAAAAAACTGTATTTTTTTCACCTCAATCACACCTGATGTTAAGTGAAGGTGAAGATGAAGCCGAAGGTTGAAGCGTACTGACCCGGAAATCCAAATATTTGGGGAACTGGCTACCTTACCTTATCTCTGACAACCGGAACACAACAATGCTATAACATTGCGCTTTGGCGGCAGATTTAGATAAGATGGTGGTAGCTAGCCAGGCGGACATTTAACCGGTTGTGCATAAAAAAAAATCTTCGAGATGGCTTAACCGATTTTCAATAAACCTTTCATCATCGTCAAAGACAAAGAGAGATAAATGTGTGATGAAAATGTTAATATTTGTTTCAAAAAGTCGTAATGAAGTGACTTGATTTCTTGAAAGGAGTTAATTAATGGAACCGAGAGTAAAACGGGCTGGAAAATTAATCCAAGACATTTATGATTCTTCAAAAATAGATCAAATTGCTTGAATAGACAGAAATATCGACTAATATAGGCTAAGATTTTGCAAGGCACATAACAATGTTACCTGTAAAGTAACGTTAACACTGTTACCTAAAAAGGTTAGTATTGGTATTTTGTATGCAATGACAAATCTGAAATATAAATTTATATCTAAGTGTGGTTTATTTTTAGTTTTTCATGTTACATTTACTTATCAATTTACAACATTAACAGTTGCCCAACTTAACTTTAAATAGAAATATTTCGAACACTTACACCAATTTATCTAGTTTCAAACTAAGCAAAGCTGGTGAAAATAATCTCAAGAGCAGCTGGCTGCCCGAGAAATCACAACGAACACTTTTTTTTTTTATGCACGACGGGTTCGTACTTGACCTCAATCACACCTGATGTTAAGTGAAGATGAGGCCGAAGGTTGAAGCGTACTGACCCGGAAACCCAAATATTTGGGGAACTGGCTATCTTATCTCCAACAACCGGAACACAACAATGCTATTAACATTGTTGCTTGGCGGCAGATTTAGATAAGATGGTGTTAGCTAGCCAGGCGGACATTTAAAATGCTCTACCACCAACCAAACCGAGTACTTAAACATGTACCCGGGGATCGAACCCACGACGTCCGAATCGTAAACCCAACGTTGTTTACATTAAGCCACGGAGGCGGTTACATCATCACAAATCTTCAATTTTATGTGAGCATTTGGTAGCTAAGCGAATACAGAAATACAATCTGGTTCCACTATCCACAGTGCTAAGTATTACGTAAACATTTGAATACGACCGTACCACAGGCTAAAGATGCTAAGCGGGAAGCTTCTTCAAAACCTGTTATGGTAAAGGGTGCTCACCAAAGGTCAGATTCGGTTGGACATGTTGAAATCCAGTTATATTCTTATTAGAAATGCTTATTTTGAGTATTAGTTTCAATGCAAGCTTGTTATGATAGAAAAAAGGATTCTAGCGAAGAGGAATCGAGTTAAACTACAAATTTTTGCTATTCTATATTTCTATTTTCTGTCTGTTGCTATTTTATATTTGGTAGTCATATTACTGTATTATAGTTCTTAATTGCATACACTTTAAATTGTTTTTAACAGACTACCAACTGTAAGTAGGCTTTCAGGAATAAACATTATTATTATTTAAATATAGAAAACCCGAGACAGACAGACACAGACAGTTAAAAGCAAAATATCATCGAAACGGCTCAAAACCGATTTTCATCAAACATGCCAAGAACTAGAATTTGTTCTAACAACAACTCTGTTGTGCAATAAAGTGTATTAGTATTGTATTATATTGTATTTCATATTGGTTTTGCCGTTTCGGTGGTACAATGCCATAGAGAGACATACACGTAGGCTTCAAACTTATAACACTCCTCGTCTTGCGTCTGGAGTTAAAAACAACTGTCTTATAAACTTTAGAAGGATTATAGTCTCAAATTCAAACAATAACAATGATACGAGGATATTTACTTAACCTAACGCCTTGTTTGGGATGTGTTATTAAACGTGTAGATCTACCTACATGTTGTCTAAATAGTCTTGTATGTACAATGTGAAACAGATAAATATGTATTTACAGCCTGCAATGTCTGGGGGCGGTCAGTCCTTAGATGGGTGATACTAGTGGCATTTTAAAACGAGTGTTTCCGTGCTTTGGGGGGCACGTTATATAGTAAGTCCCGGCTAAGTCCTTGACCTGCAGAAGGTGACCACTAGTCCCGACACAAAGCCACCAATACGCACCGAGGCCCATGCGGTGGATTATGGCCCATGCCTTCTCCCAGTGCCCTAACAGCTGATGAATAGAATTACTTTTATCCCAAAAATCTGCGATTGTTAATCCCAGATTTGGACTAATCGTCCCATGGAAAGCAATGTAAAACCCTCCACGATAGAGGCTTAGGTTCCGTAGTAGACTGTGATAGGTGAACGATGCTGTTTTGTTTTTCTTTTATGCCAACGGGTTGGTACTTGACTTCAATCACACCTGATGTTAAGTGAAGACGAGGTCGAAGGTGGAAGTGACCCGGAAACCCCAACACATATGGGGGACTGGCTATCTTATCTCTGACAACCGTAACACAACAATGCTATTAACATTGCTGCTTGGCGGCAGATTTAGATAAGATGGTGGTAGCTAGCCTATAAATAGCCTAAACTCTATAAATAGATTTACTGATGTGTGCCATACGGAATTCCTAGACGCAATATAAAGAGGAAAGGTAGTGTAACCTAAATTCAAATTAGGTACCTAAAACTGTTCGTTTCAATTAACTGAGGTACAAATTTTTACACAGAACAAAAAGGTCAGATTCGCCGACGACCTCGACTTGGCCCGTACCTAAGTAATATTTAGCACTTGTATCGTATATATTGTGTGGTGCATGTAAAATTAACTGGACCAACCCGACTCTTCCCGTGGGTGCCGTTAAAGGCTTTGGACTTTCCCTCACATAATATTCTAGATTTGTTCGTTTCAATGGCGATGGGCTCACCAGTGGGTGAGCATCGGTTCATCTTTCGAATTATCATCATCACCATCACCAGCCCGTAAACATCCCACTGCAGGGATATGGGCCTTCGCTCGTATAATGAGGGAGAATGGGCCATAGTCCATCACGCTGGCCCAATGCGGGTTGGGGACTTCACGTGCCTTAGAATTATTTCTCAGACATGCAGGTTGCCTCATGATGTTTTCGTTCGCCCTTTAAGAGCAGTAGCATATACATGTATCTACATAGGTAATTAAATTTAAAAACTCATTGGTACATGGCCTGCCTAGGAATCGAAGCCGGACCTCCCAAATTGAGAGACCGCCGCTAAGCACCGACGCACTGACGCTTCTTCGAAATATACACCTATATTTGGAAAGATGAACCGTGGAATCAAGTATTAATTAACCTTTCAATGTTTGGAACCAAACGCTATTTGGGATATCTCTGACCACACCATTTGGGATAAAGGTTGTGACGTTATGTATGTATGATAGTAATTAGTTACATAACAGTCTTCTATCTGAGCAGGAAAAAGTCGATAATTTATGCAACCGGAAAAATCAGAAAATTCAGGGGCGATTTTTTTAGGTGAAATGTTTTTGATGGGATATGGTTTTTTTTATGATTGACTGGATTCGCGTTTGACCACAATCTCACCTGATGGAATGTGACGATGTGGTCGAAGTTGAAGCACGCGATCCCAGTAAATGCCTATTCGCTCTGCTCTTGAAGATCTCAAGGAAATTTACTATAAGGGAGTAGAAAAAGTCAGTAGTGACAAGAACCACCAGTGTTACTTGACATTGGCATCCATTCTATAATAAAGTGAATCTTGATACCTTCTACCTCACTTTAGCTAGCATAGAGGTATTAATGTATAAAGCATTTTCATATTACAGCTTACCGTAGACTTTCCAAAGATAAACTTGAAGCCTCATTCCTCACACGTTGGATGTAATCGAATCTTTATGGCTGCCTTGCAGTCTCATGTCGTTAGTGTTACCAGACGACATACTTTATCCTGACTTCTCCGGAATTTCGGTCAGGAAACGGGCGGAATTCGATTTTGACAGAAGTTATTGAAAGAGAAAAAAAATATTTCTTTAGATTCTAGTGTTTTTGGAACAAAAAGTTAAAATCAAAGGCTTTTACAAGCAGTATCGGTCTTTCTATAAGGGCACGAGATTATAAGGCTACCATCACATTCTTGCTTTATGAGAGTAAATGTAAATAAATAAATATAAATATACTTGGACATACACACAACGCCATCTAGTTCCGCATTAAGCAACTATAGGCTTGTGTTGTGGATACCAGAATAAATAAATATATAAATGAAAAACATCCATAACTCGGCAACACATGTCTATATTCATCATACAAACATATGCCCCTAGCGGGATTCGAACCCGAACATTTGGTATAGTAGCAGAGTGTCTAACCACTACACCAAACAGGTCGTCAAAATAGATGTTTCATGGTATAAAGTCGCACGGCATGAAAGACCAGGGATTTTCCGGGCAATCTCATTTTGGAATCTGGTAACACTTTCGTATATTGTCGTGAATAGGAAAGTGTACGACATATAAAGGTCGTAAACAGGTAAAGATACCTACCTGTAGGTATTCGATAACTAAATAACGAAAGGAATAGGGAAAACGACGAAGTTATATAACATGAGGAGGAATGATAATGAAATTAAAATAAATAATAAATAAATCTCTTTATTTCATGTATATATCAGCACTTTAACAATGAAGTTCTGCCAACTGTACTAGTTTTCACTGTGTTACAGTAGGCAGTTTCTTCCCAAAAATAGTCTTAATTTTTATTTAAACAAAACTATGATATAGTTGAAATAATTGATCAAAGAGAAAATTTCAAATTTTTAACTTTAAGTTAACCCTAAAAAAAAAAGTTACTAAACCTCTGAATAAGGAAGCGGAGAAAACACGAAGATTACAGATCGATACGTGATGAAATCTTATTTCTATACGCAAAAAGTTAGCGCAGGTTTTTTAAACATTTAAAAGTAGGGCAGTTTAATAAAGTTTTTATTTTGGGAATTAAGCATTATTTTGTCAATTAGGAACTATATTGTCGGTTCGAGTATGTATTGTACTACACACTTTTGAACCGACTTCTAAAAAGGAAAATTTAAGGAGGTATGTTCCTCGATATCTCAGTGAACCGCTAATGTCAACCGGTGGACGGTGCTGTACATATACACATATACATTGGTGAAGATCTGATAATGCACTTCGGAATTGGAGAACAAAACCTTACTGAAATCTTTTATTTTGTCTCTTGAATGTTACTACTAAAATTTTGTTACCTGCATCATAGAAAAGTAGCATCTGAATTTATTGGGATCCGTAACAATTTTTTTAGTTGTATGCAAAGTCTCGCTTCATTATATGCAATGTTTGATTAACAATAAATAACGTCACGCTTAACTTTTCTATAGTAAAATTGTTTTTTTCAGTATTGCGATATTTTGTCCGACACGGCCAGTTCAATGAGATACTTGCTGAATGAATGTTGTACGAAAAAACGTTTTTCCAACTTGACCGATGAATTACATAAAGTTGGGTTACTAACTTTGTGCGATAGAACCGTCGCCCGACACCATAACGGCACACACATAATATTTGATGTTTCTGTACTTGTGTTATATTGTTTTAGTTGGATTTTTCATATGTAAAATTTGTTGTGCGTGTACATACCTAGATGTAAATAAATGCTTATCTATCTTTTTTTTATGATTGACTGGATTCGCGTTTGACCACAATCTCACCTGATGGAAAGTGACGATGTGGTCGAAGATGAAGCACGCGATCCCAGTAAATCTATAAGTTCAACGGCATAATGTTGGACCGAATTTGTGGATTACGAGTAATACGTTTTGCCGAAATATTATTTGATGAAAAAAACGTTTCTCCTACACGATAATGGAACGACTTGGCGACTTCTTCGAACTACCACACCTTTGACAGATGCGTCAAGCTTTCTCAGTTAAAGTAAAACTACAGTTAGTATTACTTGCATACATAAAACTTAAGTAGGTTATGTTTGACAACGTCCAGCAGTTTGCGAGTCTCTTGACTTTCGCATCTTGGATATGCGCAAGCATTACACAAGCAGTCTCAAAAGCATCCAATCAGCAAACATTAATGTCCGACAACAAAGCTATAGAAACCTACGTGTTATGCATTAGAGTGGAGAATCAATTGTGTTGCGCGGATAGCTGTTGTGGTGCGTACTTATCAATATAATCAGGTAGGGTCAGCACAAACATTTGAATAGAAGACGTAAGCAGGTTGAACATAACTTTTGCTTGCATTCAGTCCGTACCTACCATCATGCGTAATTGATAAAACTATTTTTTCGTGTAAGTAGGTAGGATTCTATACAAATGCCTATTGCAACGTGATGCAGATTAGTCGCAGATGTTACAGTATTGTCGACTCGTCCCTAACCGACGACCGCGTACGTCGACGACGTTGCCTCTGTGAACATCGAGCCATTTATTAACATGTAATGGACGAGCAACTGACAACCCTCTGCGCCATATTCCCTTACGACGTCAGCGTCCAGTCGCCAGTGTGCATTGCGTCGGTTATTGACATTTAACCGCCTCCGTGGCCCAATATAAACAACATTGGGTTTACGTTTCGGAGGTTGCGGGTTCGATCCCCAGCGGGGTACATGTTTAAGTACTCGGTTTGGTTGGTGGTAGGGCATTTTAAATGTCCGCCTGGCTAGCTACCACCATCTTATCTAAATCTGCCGCCAAGCAGCAATGTTAATAGCATTGTTCTGTTCCGGTTGTCAGAAATAAGATAGCCAGTCCCCCAAAAAAATGTAGGTACCTAATTGACGAATCACGGATAACCCTCCGCTGTACATCCCTGTCTGACGTTCGCGTCCCGTTCCCTGTATGAATCGTGCCATTTATTAACATGTAACGGATGAACAAAGGGCAAGCATCCGCGCTACGTCCCTTACATAGCGTCATTTAACAGGCCTCTGCATCACGTCCGCGTCTCATCGACTCTGTTCACGCACCGCATTCCACGTGTAATTCTTTTTTTTTACTACTGACTATTGCTGATAGAGCGATATTTTACCCCATTTATCAACATGCATTAGACTAGTAAAGAAAAGCCGGTATTTTGAAAATTTAATGAAGCTAATTTTGACAGTGACTGTATCTTCGCACAATGCGCGGGGCCGGTCAAAATCCCGCTTTTTCATATATGCAGTCAATTTGACGCGGTATATGGCATTAGTAGCGATTGTTACGCATCTTTTCTACGTCCCGTAGTATTTATGATCCCAGTCCCGCTTTTTTCATTCATGATTTGGCAACACTAGTAGGTAAAAACATACCCCAAACCCCGCGTAGTCACTGTGAGGGTTAATTTAATTATAAATCATCAAATATAAATAGATTGTTTGTACGCGGAAAAGTCTTTGATATTAGGTATTCGAATTAGTGTGTAAATCTCGTTAAGGCTAAATCTCATTACGAATTCGTCGCTTTTGTTGTGTCTCGTACCTTACATAATGCAATTACTGACTAAACAGGTAGTACGCATATAGGCAAGTAGGTATATCATTAAATGTTGCTTAGCAGTCCGATAGCAACATACCCGCGCATTAGGTAGGACTATAGGTAGATACTTCCAGCTATTGGGTCGACTCGTAGCTAATGCATTTGTGTTGGATTATACCATCTGTACGATGAACCGTTGGATGTAGGGTTAAGCAAATGTATCTCCATAGAATCTGACTTGTGTGTTATCCGAACAATGAACATATATTCCAACAACACGCGATGCTAGAATCGTCACTTATTACATAAATACATACATAACGTCACGACCTTTATCCCAAACAATAGTGTTTGGGGTGTTCCAAATATTTAATGATTGAAACAACATCCACGGTTCACCTTAATATACAGAAATGCACACGTGACAGGGGTGAACCCATCGCCGTTGAAACGCGCAAAACTATAGATGTTTTTTGGTGGAAAGTACCTTAGTCGTTTTACGACACCCACGGGAAGGGACGGGTTGGTTCTATTCTTTTTATGTGCCGAACTTTTATTTGAAATCCGATTCATTCATTTTAAACAATGATCAATAAGGATGAATTTTATTCGCGTAATTCCAGTTTACTGGTGACTCCACACTTGATTACGAACAACTTTCCACTCGGAACCATGGACGAATTCAATCATAAAAATTTCGAATACCCATACAAAGTAAACCATTCTGAAACCACCTTTAGTATGGAAGTCGAACAATTTTCGGCTGAATTCGGCTATGGTTCGGTGTGTGAAGTGTGAGTTTTGTCTCGTTTTTAACTTTACCGTCGCGTTCGCGTTTACGGAAAAAGCCCCTATAAAAAAAATCGTTTTGCAAACTATCCGCTAGAGGCGCTGCACATTTCTCCATACATATCGTCACGTAAACGTGAACGCGGCAGTAAAGTTAAGTCGAAACTTCGACCTCATCTTCACTTAACATCAGGTATGATTGAGGTCAAGTACCAACCTGTTGGCATAAAAAACAAAACAGCATCGTTCAACCTATCACAGTCTACTACGGAACATAAGCCTCTATCGTGGAGTGTTGCTTTCCATGGGACGATTAGCCCAAATCTGGGATTAACAATCGCAGATTTTTGGGAGAAAACTAATTCTATTCATCAGCTGTTAGGGCACTGGGAGAAGGCATGGGCCATAATCCACCGCATAAAAAAAAAAAAAAAATCTCACACTCCGCCTTCGGAAAGGTGTGAAGTCAGCAGTTAATGGGAATTACACGCATTCAAATTCACCCTATAGACAGTAGATACTGAAGCGACACGTGCCAGTTACAGTCATCGTTAAAAGTATCCTAGCATTTAAAATTTTCCAAAAGCAATTTAATAATATGTAATTACAAAATTACCATAGAATTGTACCTATATTTTGAAACCGTTGAATATTTCGTGTTGGATTTTTTTGAATTGGACATGATGGACCTGATGGATATGGTTGTTGGGTTTTAATCCATATTTAAAATAATAAAAGCTTCCATTCTATTCGATCGTGCCTCGCAAGGAGAGAATGTCTGTGACGTTCATATTTCTATCACCTTTTCCTAATCTAATGGAAAAATTAAAATTATACCTACAAGACATTTAGAGAATGGCAGGAAAAATTAATGAATATATAAACGGCCAATAGTAACCTTCCTTATATGGCTAATTAAAATAAAAGTTTTTATATTACAAAATTATTAATTATGTATATGAAACAACAAATTTATAAAACACAATTAAAAATACCAAATTATGACGACCGATTGGTGTAGTGGATAGTGACCCTATCAGCGACACCAATGGTTGCGGGTTCGAATCCCGCGACGGGTAAATGTTTGTATGATGAATACGAACATTTATTCCCGAGTCTTGGATGTTTATATAAATATTTATGTATGTTTATCCGTTATCTAGTAACCATAGCACAAGCGTTGCTTAGTTTGGGACTAGATGATTGGTGTAAGTGTCCGAAATATTTATTTATTTATTTATTATTTATTTATTATAGAAAAAATACGCCGTCCAACTCGCTTCCTTGAGGCATATAGTACCCTAGTACGCTAGCGCTAATTTAGGAACAAACGGATTACAGATGTGATAGATTTCATATTGAAAAAACGTCTACTGATGTCTTCCTTCCGATGTAACCCTGGTACAAAACAGCTCCAATTCATATTCATTACTAAATAAATTAAGGTCTCTCTCGCTGCACAAACGCAGCAACGCCTGGGTGGAGATTTTTTTTTTATGGTTAACTGGATACGCGGATGACCACAATCTCACCTGATGGGAAGTGACGATGTGGCCGAAGATGAAGCACGCGATCTCAGTAGATGCCTATTCACCCTGCTCTTGAAGATCCCAAGGTTGTAGGATTCAGGAAAGACTGACGCTGGAAGGGAGTTCCATGCCTTGGCTGTTCGCATTATGAATGAAGAGTCGAACCGCTTAGTGCGAATGTTCGGTATGATTATTGGAAATCCAAAAAAGGATTAAATCTAAGGACCTTGGCATTTTAACGAGATCTTTGACATAAGTTCGTCGATGGCACCGATTTATCCAAAATCGGGACACGTGTCGTCCCGGTCAAGGTAAATCTAGACGTGTCCGACTCGCGCTAATCGGGACACCTGGCAGCGCTAGTGGCCACAGATGCGTTATTATCACCCTCGCTAAACAAACAAGTGACAGGCGACGATGCGGACAGACAGACATTGTAAAGTAACATTAGTTAGATAGTTGCGTTGTATTTTTCTGTGTTATTTTTTTTACGATACAACCTACTTCAGTAAAGTTCCATTCACCGTCTTCGGAGTATATAATAAAATCTTAACCAAATATGAGACGACTCTGGTAGACCGATTGGTGTAGTGGATAGTGACTCTGTCAGCAAAACCAACGGTGCGGGTTCGAATCCCGCGACGGGTAAATGTTTGTGTGATGAATATGAACATTTATTCCTGAGTCATGGATGTTTATATAAATATTTATGTATGTTTATCCGTTATCTAGTATCCACAGTACAAGCTTTGCTTAGTTTGGGACTAGATGATTGGTGTAAGTGTCCGAAAAAATATTTATATTTATTTATACGATATCAAATAAAAAAAATATTATCAAAATTCGTTAACTATTGACGAAGATATCAACTAAACTTTTGGAAATCGGTTAAACATAGATAAAGAGGGTGGTACCGGACTCCTGGTTCAGAGAACTACCACGTAGTGGAGAATAGTACATATTATGTGAACTCACCACTGCAATAAAAAAAAATAGAAATAGCCATCTAGTTCCACAGTAAGCAACTATAGGCTTGTGTTGTGGATACCAGATGACTGATAAACTAATTAAATAATTTTTTTGTAATTAAATACTTTCTTATAAATGAAAACATCCATAACTAAAAAAACTAATATTACAACTACTGATATAAGTAGGTAGCTCGATGTTTAAAGTTTACAAAATGGAGGTGACCGGTTCGATTCCCAGCGGGGCACAACTGGTGGAGTATTCTTAAATGTCCACCTCGCTACCACCGTCGCGCTTATGACACTACCCTATTTGTAGATAGTCTAATTACGAAAGAGGAAGTTGTAATCGAAGTTAGAACAGTTAGATTTAGAGGTCCCGAGTCTTCCATCCTAAATGCAGACTAACTCAGCATATTTTATATTGCTGGGAGGTTTTCAAATACACACATCATCAAAGTCTAGGGATATTTTACTTCATACATGTTAACATTAAAACGTTTTAATGCTATAAAAAAGTTTGTATACAGAATGAAAGGTCTTTGTTCTTCTTTCAAATAATAAAATAAAAATAAAGAAATGTTTTATTTAGTAAAATAATATTAAATAGCTATGGAAGAGTGAGGTCTTCTGATACAGGTATTGCTATACTTACAAGGAGACCTCAACTACTCATTTATTAAAACTGATATTTTACTGAAATAAATAATTTTGTAATTTGTAAAGAAAAAAGGAAAAAAAAAAACAAAAGATAACGTGAAAATTCCAATTGCACATAACAGTTTTGTTCGTTGTGTTCATTTTTGTGTCAAAACTGAGCGAGTTGTAAAACTGCAAACAATATCTTTCCTGCTTTAATAATACACTAACATTAATAAACAAAATATACGAATCATTTTAAAGAATTTTGTCAATTCTGCAACTCTCCAACAAAGACTAGACTGTGAAATTGTTGTTCTAACCGAGTATTGGCTGACTAAGCGTTCTAACTAGACTAGGCGTGACTAAGACTAAGTAGCATTTAAGCATAGATTTACTCTGTATACCTACTTTATTTATAGATATCTAGTTTGTACCTACAGATGGTTATATTATTTTAATTTATAGAAGCCCTAGCTTCGCCTGAAACACAGGATTTTCCTAGTTCAGGCACTAGTGTTACAGTTGCAATTAAGTATTATTATTTAGATTCTATGTTTCAATGTACCATTTGAATTAATAAATATATTTGATTTGATTTTTAGTTGAGTTTAATTAATTTAAAAATGCATTAATACTCATTTTTACAAAAAATCATAAAAAGCGACAATATGCTTTAATCATGTCACGTCGACATTTAAGTCGACAGGAAATGCTACGTGCTGTAGGCATGCTGGAAGCTGGCGCTACCCAACACGTGGTTGCAGAGACCTTTCTCACGTATCAAAGCGTGATATCGAGGTTCTCTCCAAACAAATTTTTCATTTCATTTTCATTTCATTTCATTTCATTTCAAACTATGTATAGTTTTTCCGATAATCGATAAAATACTAAATATCCCTAGACTTTGTTGATATGTGTGCATCCTTACTGCATCAAGCAATGTATGCCGAATTAGTCTCTGCATTTAGAAACACACCAAAGCGCTTCCTAATTTCTAATTTTCTAATTAGATGTCGTTAAAATAGGATAGTGTAAGGGCTTTATCTAAGTGGTAAATGTGGCGGCAACTAAGCAGCAATGTTGACGTATTGTAATGTTCCGACTGTCGTGATTGGCAGTTCAGGGAGAGCGTTTCCACCTTCCCTTCGGCGTCATCATCGTCATAGCATGAGGTGTGATTGAGGTCAAGAGCTAACCAATTGGACATTGTTAATTGGACAAAAATTGTTACAATGTCCGTATTGCGATGAAATGTAAACGCATCGGACGGAGAACAGATTTGGACAATCAATGCAGGCCTATTACATCATTCTAAATGCAGAGACTAATTCGGCATACATTGCTGGAAGGCTTGGTTTTCCTAATTAGATTTCCTAAAAATAGGGTAGTGTATAAAACAGACATTATTTACCAAAGGATACTATAACATTTCTGACTATCTGGATGATAAGCAAGCTTGGACATAGACCGCTCGGCGATATTCAGTCTATACAATACAATATAATTGTAACCCAGACTTATTTAAAAGAGCAACCCTTGAGTTTCTTGCTCGTTCTTCTCTGGGGAATCAGCTTTGTGAATGAGCAATAATGTCAAAAACTTTAATAATAAGATAAAAAATGTGACGTTTTCAAGTGATAATTTTTATCCTACGAAATAAATATTTTTTTGATTTTGTAATATGCGTTTAACTTGTACATAAAAAATGATAAATGAACCGCCAAAATCCGTTAACAATTGACGTAGAAATCGCATAGGTAACAAAATATACAAAAACCTACTTATCTACTTTTTTGAAGTCGGTTAAAAAAATCGATTAAAGTAGTGACTTGATTTCATGGACATGCTTTAGCTAGTTGTATAAGTACCTACATAGCCTGTCCCACGGATTGGGTACCTATGGGTACCTTTTTTTTTTTTTTTTTTTTTTTTCGAGGGGAAATACGTTTACGCATTCGACCCGCCGCTGTGGGGCAGCGACGGGGATATGTGGGACTCCCCGCTCCAATGACAGGAGCGGGACTACCCACTAAAACCCCCCGGCGACCTTCCTCGGCAGTAGGGAGGACCTGGGAACGCATAAGCGGCTCCAGGTCGTCCCCCGCCCCGCCTCCCCTCACAAGGGGAGGCCCGTTCCCGGAGGGCGGCTAGCGCGCCCTCCGCGGGAGCACTGTCGAGCCCCACACCGCGATCAGCGAGCGGTGTGAGGCGCGACAGGGCCCGATGCGACGACACCCCCCCGGTCGCTCCGGGGGGTGTCATCCTCTCCCGGGTCGCGTCCGGCGGCTACATCGCCCCGAGATGTAGCCGCCCGCGACCCCGGGCGACGTGCAGGGGGGCTAGCGAGCGTTGCCGCCCCCCCGACGTCGCCTCCTGCGAGCGGGATCGGCCCTCTCCCGATCCCGCTCTGCGGCCTCCTTCTGGAGCATGACTGCCTCGCAGAAGGAGGCCGCTGCCCTCCAACCCTCCTCGCTCGCCAGCATAGCCGCGACTAATGCTGGCGGGGACAGATCTCGTCCGATCCGGTCGACCAGGTCTCGACGCTCGGACTGCCACGCCGGGCAGTCCTCCAGCGTGTGCTGGGCGGAGTCCTGGTCGGACGCGCAGTGGTGGCATCGTGCCGTCTCCTCCCGTCCGATTCGACTCAGATACTCACCGAAGCACCCGTGCCCGGTGAGTATCTGAGTCAACCTGTAGGTGACGCAGCCTTTCCTCCCCATCCATGCTTCGAAGTTCGGCAGAACGGCTCCGACGGCGCGTTGGCGGGCGCAGCCTTGTAGCACAAGGCGCTCCCGCCAGAGCGTCAGCGCACGTCGGTGTGCGTTCTGCCGTAGCATTTCGAGCTCTCGGTCCGGCGCGACCCCCTCGGCGTCCCGTCCGACAGAACGGATGACCTATGGGTACCTAGCCTGACTTCTAGGTATAGGTAGGTGCTATACCTAAGTTCCATTTTGTTGGTCAACAAAGTCAAACATTAGCACCGTTCATGGCATGTCAAGTGAGCGTTAAAATGCTTGACCTTTGGACCGGGTCGACCCCCGTGATGAAGTGTCCCTTTGGGTAGGTAGGTACCTATTAAATAGAGAAATTAAGTAGGTATAATAAAAATTAGATATGGATAATAGTTACACTTGACATGATGTTGACCTTGTATGTAGGTAGGTACCTACTTAGATAATACATTTGTATTTATTTATTTATCTAAAAAGTAATAGATACCTATTTACAGGTGTCACAAAAACCTATATAGGTAGTATCCGTCCGAACACCGTACCCTACGTCAGAAAAAAAATAAAAAAAAATCTTCACTTCGCTTCGAGTCGAAGTCTGTGTGTGTGATACTTACCTATAAAAAACTAATGAATAATAAGTAGGTACAGATTATATTTACCTAACTTGGAGACAAGCACGGCAGTAAATCTCTTCAATCCAATTTTGTTTTTGATCTAAGCAATGAACAGTGAAGCACTTTCATTAAAACTTCGGTATAAATTTAAAAATAATAATCGCCCGTAGAGACGTTTCTTTGAAAGAATAATTTTAATCGTAAAATATTCACATTTCCCACAGATTAGGCAACAAATTTTAAATCAAACAGAATAATGTACACATCTCGCTGTGTGTGAACGAGATGCAAATCCATTGGATGCTACTGCCATGACGTCATCCATAGACCCACCGAAAGAAAACAACTGGTTATTCGACAAAAAACAACCGCGGCCCAATCCCGGCGAGAGTCAAGCATAAACGATGCATTTTATGAGGCAGTTTCTTTATCAAACACCTGCAGGCATATTCCACACACCTACTCTACAGGTAGTATTGTATCTAGTCACTCACCTTTGAGTAGAAGTCTTGTGCGCGCGCAGGTGAAAACTCCGAGTTCCAAAGAACGTTATCCTTTGAAAATCCAAAAACTGTCAAAGCGTCGTACATGGGACACCTTGGGTCGTGCGCCTACGTTTAGCGACACACAACGACACAAAAACCACACGGTCACGAGGTTTGTTTATAAAATTATGAACCTCCTATTAATAATTTGGATGAACAACAATGCGCATGCTCGAACAACACGCGCCTCTTTCGAAAAGGTTATGTTGTAAGTTGTAAGCACCACAGGAGCACGCAACCGGCACTTTGTCACGAGTTTCCAAGAAGATTCCTATTGGAACAGATCCGTGCGAACTTTTTCATAAAGCACCGCAACCCCCGAACACTTTTGTTTAGTTCCCACGTGAATACTTTATTACTTACACTTTATTTTCAGTAAACTGACACTATCGCACTTTTCCGACGAGTTGCCGACTCTACCTGCGGCCACTGAAGGCCGTTGTACGTATAATAAACACTTCAAAACTCCGGAACCGGCAATAATTCGATTCCCCACGTGACACTGTCAAAATAAAATTCTTTTTGGACACTTCAACACGCTAAACTCACTCGCCGGGGACCACACATTTCATGTTTATACCGGCGTGGGGTCCGTACAACAAATTAAACGAATAGAAAAGAAAATAAACGAAGAAATACTAAAGCCGTCGACTGCGAAGCCGCGCGTCCGACACTCGCTCTGATCGGTGTACTAAGCGCGAGAGGCCGCGCGACCCGCCCGCCGCGCTCCCCTCCCCGCGCGCCCTGCGACCCGCGCCCGTTCATACATCTTCAAAAATATAGCTACAGTTGAAAAAAATCTGGAGAGCAAAAGGAGACTGATACACATTCATTGAATTGTGGTTAGATGGATAATATAATTACGCAGGAATTGCCAGACTGTAGCAATTTCTACGCTGTAGGTTTGTTTTGGTAGAGCCGGGGGGGCGGGTAGCGGGCGGGGCCGGCGCGGCGGAAGGCATTCAATTAATCTGACAACACGTGCGTGATGCACCCTCCTCTCTAAACTGAGGTTATCCTCCGATTCATTGACTGACTAAACTTCGTGGCCCATATAACATGGCATTGTAAATTCTATAGAGAATTATATTTATACTACCAGTATCCTTAACTAAGACGTTTGGGTGTGTGTGTGTGTGGAGATGTGGGCCCATAACCTGTAGGTATGTCATATTGTTTTTTCAAATTCCTATAATTTCTCCGTTTCCGTCTGTTTATCTGTCTGTCTGTAGTCACAGCTGTTTTAATCGGACACTATTAGAGCTGAAGAGCTGAGATTTGGCATATTTTTATTAAGTTTTGTAAACGTTATGAAATGTTAGAGATTATGAAAATGGGGCAAATTTTTTTATTCGATTCGCAATGTCCATCGTGTTATTTATAAGAATAGGTCTTTTAAAGATATTCTCTTAAAAATGCTTTTCCGATTGTAGGGTTCAATTTAAGTTATATTATCCCAATTAATATCCTAACTATCCCAACTAATATACCTATAAATGCAAAAGTTTGTGTGTGTGTATGTCTGAATGTATGTATATTTGTTACCTCTTCACGCCTAAACGGCTGGATGGATTTGGATGAAATTTGGTTATTAGACAGATTAGGGTCTGGATTAGCATTTAGGCTAACTTTTTGCTGAACCGATTTTGATGAAATCTTTCACGCGGACGAAATCGCGGGCGGAAAGCTAGTTATTAATAAGCCTTAAAGTGGAGTAACTTGGAGCTACTACATAGGTACATACATAACGTCACGACTTCTTTGACTTTGACGACCGATTGGTGTAGTGGATAGTGACCCTGTCAGCGAAACCAACGGTTGCGGGTTCGAATCCCGCGACGGGTAAATGTTTGTGTGATGAATATGAACATTTATTCCTGAGTCATGGATGTATATATATATACTTATGTATGTTTATCCGTTATCTAGTATCCATAGTACAAGCTTTGCTTAGTTTGGTACTAGATAATTGGTGTAAGTGTTCGAAATAAAAGATTAAAAGAAAGATCTATCCCAAATGGGGTAGTCAGAGAAATCCCAAACATTAGCGTTTCTGAAACAATCTCTACGGTGCACCTTTTGAAACACAGAAATGCACACGTGACAGGAGGTGAGCCCAATAATAATATACCTAATGTTTTTGGTGGAAAGTCCCATTGCCGCCTTTTACGGCACCCACGGTAAGAGACGAGTTGAATTAACTGTTTTAATGTGCGCACAGCACCTGAAACCACACGGCAAGTTACTAAGTGACAGTTAAATGCAATAAGCCCTATTATTATTTCCCACTAGATTTAAATTGATATTCAACAAATTATATCTTACGTTGAAGTAAATGCTTGAGTATGAAGTGGTCATTTTAGTTATTTACAGCTATTTTTGTAAATTTTTACTGAACGTAAAGTTGACTCTGCTAGTGGTATCTACGAGTAACAGTCGTCCTACTTATGACATGTAGCTAATTCGATTTGTAAAATTTATTGAATACTTAGCTTTCCGCCCGCGGCTTCGCCTGCGTTGAATAACTTTATCGCGGTTTATACTGTATTTTAAATGTCCGCCTGGCTAGCTACCACCATCTTATCTAAATCTGCCGCCAAACAGCAATGTTAATAGCATTGTTGTGTTCCGGTTGTCAGAGATAAGATAGCCAGTCCCCCAAATAAGATGGGGTTTCCAGGTCAGTACGCTACCACCTTCGGCCTCATCTTCACTTAACATCAGGTGTGATTGATGTCAAGTGCTAACCCGTTGTGCATAAAAAAAAGAACTATTTACTTTATCGGCATAAAAGTATCCTATGTTTTATCCAGGATATCTATATACCAAATTTCATCGAAATCCGTTTATCCGTTTAGCCGTGATTGAGCAACAAACAAACAAATAAACAAACATCCAAACTTTCGCATTTATAATATTAGTTAAACTTCTTAGATTCATACAAAATGACTTAAATTTATACAAGAATAACTTTGTATTTATAGCCCCTAACGAAAAACGGCGGGTGTAATGTGCTTGACGGCGTGTTGTCTGTGTTTCCAGCCTTCATCTGTATATATTCGGCCACAACATCACTTAACATCAGGTGTCATTGAGGCAAAGTGCTAACCCGTTGTGATTAAAAAAAACAGTAATACGTGGTCCGATTTGAATGCGGTTTCTTTAATATTAAAGATTAAATATTTAATTTGTCATAAAAGTCTAAATAATGTGTTACAGTCAGGTACATTGAATATTGCTAAAATCAAGGGTGTATATTTTCTGCCTATAAACTATTTATAGTTTGGTAGAAGTGAAATAAGTTAGCAGCAGCGGGAGAGACGAAAAAAAACCAAAAGATTTTACTTTAAGATTAATTTAATTTCAAATAAAGAAATTACAATTTAAAAATACAGATTTACAACCTAAACTAGCCTAGTGTCCAAATCGAGGTAGGATTATGGAATGCCAATGGATATCCAATTCGAGTGCATTTCCGCTGTTCTGCTGCATCAGCGCCTCGTGCCTTGTGCGTAATTTCCATTGATTTGTAAATTGGTACTGAATCAGCAGGTCTCCTTATGGGTTGGTTCTTAACAAGTGTGTGATAAAATGTAATGCTGCAAAAGAAACTCAAAATAAAAATGTATTATTATCAATAAATAAAAAAAATATTTCGGAAAATTACCTAAACCAATCATCTAGTCTCAAACCAAGCAAAGCTTGTACTATGGACACTAGATAACGGATAAACATACATAAATAAACAACCATGACTCGGGAATAAATGTTCGTATTCATCATACAAACATTTACCCCTCGCGGGATTCGAACCAGCAACCGTTGGTTTCGCAGACAGGGTCACTATCCACTACACCAATTGGTCGTTAATAGATCTAAAACAATACTTTCATAGTTAAAAAAAAATAATATGTAAACCTTGAATTGGGGTACGGGCATAATGAAATTAGTGATTCCCCCTAAGAGGGTTTGAAACTAACTTTGTATGTATCCTACTTTTATATACTATATAAAGTTTTATGTATAAAGTTTCATTTGAAGCGGTCTATTCATTTATGGAATGCCGTCTTAATAAACAATAGAATTTAAAAAATGTATTTTCTGACTACCCTTTTCGGAACCTGCTGCGCATTGTCTGTCACAGACTTGGCTTTAACCTTAAACTTTGGTATTGACTATTGTTTGACGTATTGTTGAGATAAGTAACGATAAAATTATTGTTATCTGTGTCTGTCTTTGGAGCCTTCGTATCTCCACAAGACAAATCCAATTTTGATGCGAGTCGGATATACGACAGAGCCGAAGTTGTTATCTCAGACCACTAAGCTATAAAATGTAGGACGAAAACTAATGGATTTTTACAAGCAAATCCTCCCATGAACAGCGAATCTTTTGTATAAACAGGGTCGCCTGTCTCTCAGTCTTTTACAGGATGCATTTCGGTAAATGTGCGTTGGACACGTACGGACGGACACGAGCGTGCGTGAGTGACAGTAGTCCGAAGATGAACTAGGCGTGGGGAGGGATTCCATCGGTATGTAGTTAATATGTGGTATTTTAGATGGTGGTTGGTCGAGGACGGTGGGGGTTCCGTAAATAAGACTAGTTGTCTATTGTGATGTTGCACGAACAAGGCCCTTTAATAGTGAACAAGCGTATATAATAACGCTACTAAGCGATATGCGTTTATGTTGCAGTAAACCATTACGCTACGGTTAAACACCGAAATAAGGCAACGTTATCAATATACTACAAACATACGGAACATTCGCATTAAGCGGTTCGACTTTTTATTCATAATGCGAACAGCCAAGGCATGGAACTCCCTTCCGGCGTCAGTCTTTCCTGAATCCTAAAACCTTGGGATCTTCAAGAGCAGGGTGATTAGACATCTACTGAGATCGCGTGCTTCATCTTTGGCCACATCGACACTTTCCATCAGGTGAGATTGTGGTCAAACGCGTATCCTGTGAATCATAAAAAAAAACTTAGTTAAAATATGTTCAGAAATGTTTAGAAACTGTTCGATTTATTATCAAGCCAAGAGTTGAAATCACGAACTAGTTGTATTGACAATCTAATCGTCAGTACGGTAATTTTCATCCCCCGACGAAAATCGGCAGGTGTTGCGTCTTTGACCGCGTTGTGTGTGTGTGTGTGTGTGTGTGTGTGTGTGTGTGTGTTTGTCCAGTCTTTGTCCGGCCGTATCTCATTAAAGCGTGCGGTCCGATTTAAATGCGGTTTTTGTTCTTAACCAAGTTTGATGAAATTCGGTGAAGCGTTTAAAAGAAACTGGCCTAAGTTATTTTTAATATTAAGACCAAAGTCGGGGCTAAGTTCTGAGAAAGTTCATCGAAGATATTTATTTAGCATTTACCATATTGTTTTGGCCTAAATGGATAACTAGCCTTAGCTTCGCCTGGGTGAAATAACTTTTTTAATTGGATTGGATGTTTAGTTTGTTCATCGCGCGGGAACTACTTACTTTATCGGCTTAAAAAATATCCTGTCTTAATCCAGGTTATGTTCTACCTATATACCAAATTTCATCCAAATCCGTTCATCCGTTTTGCCGTGATCAGCAACAAAACAAACATCAAAACTGTAATATTAGTTAGTTGCCGTGTTTTATGGTGGGTATTCAATTTATAGTTGTCTATTGTACAGTAGGTAAGGTGTAGGGAGACATGACCCCGTTAACATAATACAGGGGGTCATGTTTCTCTGCAGCTGACAATTTATAGCCAAGTAAGAATACTTAATTTTTGGAGTGTAACTTCCTATAATACAATACAATACAAATACACTTTATTGTACAAAAGGAGAACATACATTTTACAAAACACAATACTGATAAGAGTACAATTAGGCGGCTTTATCACTAAAAGCGATCTCTTCCAGGCAACCTTTGGGTGTAGGAGTATAACTTTATAGAACAGGCTGGTTGTGCAAAATATTCTAAAAATAATCTAAAACTTCCTCATTGTTTTGAAGATGGACGGAGTTGGCCATCAGTAATAGAATAAAAATGTTATCTAACAAATTTGTAGCTTGTTTTCAGGTTATAGTGTATGTATTTAGTTATAAAACCTGCAATATTAAATTTAAATTACCAGTGTGAACTTCATTGCGTCTTATACGATAGCGAAATCTCTTAAAACATTTTTCTGAAAAATTTTACATTTGCCCTCGGGGAATCTTTTCAAATATTCAAGAACCTTCAAGAAACGAGCCTACACCTTCCTCAAAGGCCGGCAACGCATCTGTGACCCTTTTGGTGTTGCGGGTGTCTATTGGCGGCGGTGATTGCTTTCCATCAGGTGACCCGCATGCTCGTTTGCCGCCCTTTCATATAAAAAAAAATATGTATAAATTGATCGTATTTTTTTAAAGTAGTTACAGAAGTTCTAAACATACAGGCTGAATTTGAATTCGTGTAATTCCCATTAACTGATGACGCCACTTCAAGAGTGACAGACTTACGAACAACTTTTCTTCTTCTTCTTATTTTTAAGTATGGCAACCAGTCAACCTCACTGTCGAGGGACATTACTGCCAGTTTCGAGTGAAAAATTTTATTTCTCTTATTTCTTCAGTTTATAAGTCAGTCTCAGTCAAAACAAGTAATTCGTCGTATATAGAGTCTAGTCACGGTCAAGTCATTCTTCAGTGAAGTGGCAGAATGCTTTACAAAAGATTTTGGCGGCTCCTTGTGGGAACCCGAAAGCTCCGTTACTCACTTTAATTTACACTTCCTTTCACTTGTACACCATCACTAACGTTTGTTGCACAATATTCTGCCATTATTAAGCTTCAAAAGTTAGAATGCACAAATTATAAGAATTATAAAGAAAAATGCAACTTCACTCGCCGAGATCCCGCCAAAAAGCCATTAAGGTAGTTATTTGATACTTAACAATAAGGGATTTTTGATGTTAGCAATGTTTAATGTTATTCACTGTTTACCTATGCGTGTCTAGTTTTGTGGTAGGAAGTCCGCAAATCTTAAAAACGACATATCTTTATCAAATCGCATGTTTAGGTATATCATTTTTTAATGAAATTTGTCAAAAAAGTAAAGTTGTAAAAGTCAATTGCTTTGAAAATTGCTATGTGCTGTACACACTGCATCATTGCAGAAGCACATGCATATATACAAACAAATGCCTAGATATTTATACTTATTTATAGAACTCCTGTTGACATAGCTTTAATAGGCATCTTATTACCAAAACAGCCCTGTATGATGAACTATGATGCTGATTGTACAAATATATACCTACTAGAATAGGTAGGTACATTGATAAAAACGTCAACTCGTCTGATCATCCGTCAGTATTTAATCTTATCTTAGTCTTGGATTGTTGAGACTTGTGTGTTTGTTTAACTATATAGCCCTCTTAGTTTTGGCATTTATTTTAATGTCTTTATACGTTAACATTATAACCGTATACATTTATAGTCTGTCTGTGTGAAGTAGTGCTAATCAAAGAGATTTAATTAATTTTACAGCGATTGCTTGTCTTTGGCTATGGAGGCTTTTTGGCGGGAACTCGGCGAGTGATGTTGGATTTTTGTTTTTATTTCTTATAGTTTGTGTATTAGTTTTGATGTTTAATAATGGCAGAATATTGTGCATCAAAGTCAGTGATGGTGTACAAGTGAAGGGAAGTGAATATTATAGTGCGTAACGAAACTTTCGGGTTCCCACAAGAAGCCGCCAAAATATTTCGTAAAGCATTCTGCCACTTTGACTGAGACTGATTAAACTGACGAAATAAGACATGGCTGTACGGGCTTGGATCCCTTTGTCTTCTCCGAGTGGAGTGCATTCAACAAAAAAAAATTGTCATTGGCTGTGACACAAGTTCTAAGCGCGGCTCGCGCGACAAAGTCTATGGCAGGACTGAAACCGGTTTCAAAAATACCGGTTATTAAAGTTTATACCGGATTTTAGAAAAGGTTTCGTTTCGAGCGCGTCCGAAATGAGAGCGCTACCTAAAACCTTAATAAATCGGTTTGATCCAGATAGACAGTGCACGCGTCTTGGCGCCGTTTGGAGTTTGTAGTGATCGAGACTGCGTCGTCGGTAAGAGCGAAATGAACACCAATAAAAACTCATTTGGTTTCGCTCCTTAGGAAAACCGGTTTATTTAAGGTTAAAGTAGAGCCAAAGCTAATTTATTTGAACTTGATGCTGATTTAGCTTTAAAGATTAATGAGAATTAGAAACTGGGCTTGTAACCGATTTCGAAAATACCGGTAAATAAAAGTTTATACCGGATTTTAGAAAAGGTTTCGTTCGGAGCGCGTCCGAAATGTGAGCGCTACCTAAAACCTTAATAAACCGATTTGATCCAGATAGACAGTGCACGCGTCTTGGCATCGTTCGGAGTTTGTAGTGATGGAGACGGCGTCGTCTGTAAGAGCAAAATGAAAACCACTAAAAACCGCTCAATTTATTCAAAGCCCATTCGGTTTACCGTTTTTTTTAAGGTTAAGGTCGAGTCTAACCTAAATTAAACACTCCTTTGTACTTAACGCTGGTTTAGGTTTAAAATAAACCGGTCAACAAGCCCTGGTCCATGGAAAATCAATTCCTAATCATAATCATTTATTTGTTGAAATTATGGTGAATACAAGAGGTAATTGTTATTATGTTATGTTCCGAGCGTTCAAAATCCTAGTGATATAACAGAAAGAGAGGTTTCTTTTTTTCATGCATTTCTGGGTATGTATGCATGCATCACTACAGCGGGATGGATTTTATTCAATGAGGTGTCTATTCATTTAAACCTTGCGATGGTTAAGGGCTAGATTTTGTTGATAAAACCAAAATGGCGGCCGCAAAATGCAAAATGGTGGTTGAGACGAAAAAAAAATTGTGTATGTTATTGAGTGGCATATCACTGAATAGGTCTTGTTAGGTATGACACTTATCATCTTGTCTCAAATTAAGTAAAGCTTGTACTATGAATACTAGATAACGGATAAACATACATAAATATTTATATGAACATCCTTGACTTGAAATAAGTGTTTGTATTCATCACACAAACATTTACTCCTCGCGGAATTCGAACGCGCAACCGTTGGTTTCGCTGACAGGGTCACTATCCACTACACCAATAGGCCGTCAAATCCCGATGATATTTTCTAGATAATATTAGAGCCATAAGCACTGTTTCCGCATTTCCTACACAACCTGAAAATCGTTCCCATTCCACGCAGATCTGATTTTTTTATTTACTTTTTATTAATTTATGTTTTCGGTAGGATAGTATGTACTTTATATTTATTTGCAGCATCCGAAGCTCTAGAGTTTCATAAATAATTCGACTCTCGTTAGTCCATATCATTTTCGAAACGCGACACTCCATCGAGTAGGTACATTACATGTACGGGATTTAACCAAATTGGCACTTTCGACGCAATAAAATGACTCAAGACGTATTTATTATTTATTGCCAACCACTTAAATGGAAAGGGAATCGGTTGCTATGGTTACACGCTTTTTTGATGCTAAGTTCGATGGAGATAGCAAAAACATGCAAGAGCAAAAAAAAGAATATTTTTTTGTACGGATAGGGCTTGTTTTTATTCACAACGGGTTTAACTTGACCACTATCACACCTTGTGTTGAGTGGAGATGAGGCGGAATATTGACCCGAAAACCTCATCTCATTTGGGGGACTGGCTATCTTATCTCTAACAGCCCTATTCCCTAGTACCCTAAGAAATTTGACGAAAGAAGCTGAAACGCGCCTTAAGTGAGTCGGATCAAGACTTGATGCGTGATTTTCTTATCAACCGGCGTATTGAGTGGAAGTTTATACTACCGGCATCGCCTCATATGGGTGGAAACTGGGAGAGATTACTGCGGTCTGTTAAGCAAGCCTTGACGCTAACATTGCATGAACGAACTCCAAAGGAGGAAGTCAGCTAATCGATCTTACACGTCCCCACTGTTGGGGCACAACCTCCTCTCACTGGGAGAGTGTTTATGGGCCATAAATCCACCACGTGAGCCAAGTGCGGATTGGTGTCAGACAACAGACACTGGACAATCAATGCCTTCAATTGAAACAAATGGGACCGACTACTCATATTAACTGGCCCTCCGAAGCACGGGAATATTTGTATTAAAATGCCACTGTGGTCACCCATCCAAGGGTTGACCGCGCCAGACATTGTTTAACTTTGCTAATCGCAATAAATAGCGAATGCCACTGCGCTACGAGTGCTTCTTGGCAGAGCAGGGCCAGCGGGGGCAGCAGCCGTTAGTTCGACACAAATTCACCTATCCGCATTGGCCCTGAGTGTGGTGTACTATGGCCCATAACCCTTCCTAGTGAGAGGAAGCTATGCCACAACAGTTAGGGCTTAAAACTGTTGATGTCAAGGACTCAAAATATTTTTTTCCCATAATTATCGTTTCAAGTACTTATACCGGATGAATTTTTGTACCGTAAGGAAAAAAATAGGGCATATTAGGTAAGTGAAGTAGGAGTTATGGGCGTACGCAGTTTAATTTTTTTTTTCTAAACATTATCGACTCATGCGCCGGCCGGGAATTGATATGCGATTGGCTGGGTTCTTATCATGCGAAATTTATTTGGAACTCGTATTTTCTCCAGTTTTTTTAATTTTATTTAATTGAATGATGTAATTATGTAAAATAGGCTACAAACGCGACCGTTAAATGGCATAACTCATAAAAAAAAACGATGACAGCTTTGAAAAAAAATAAAAAGTAAATTGCCTATGCCAAAATTTTCTATTTCACTTACCTAAGATACCTACCCAAGATGCCCCATTTTTTTCCCTACGGTAAAAAAACTCATCAGGTATATCTCATTTATCTGTAGGTATAATTTTGGGTAAATAGGGTTAACTAATCATGATAAAACACTCGAAACTAAAGTTATACCGATTTGGGTAGACTACTAATTTGTGCTTACCGTTTCTCGAGTCATAACTTAACCAGCACGAGGCAACTTAACCGTGAGCTTTCGAGGGAACTTAAACAATCTCGAGTACGCACCGGCGTGAGAATCTATAAATTACTTAACACAACTAGTTGAAGTTTAACCGGGTTTACATGTCAATGAATAATTCTTGACTGAATTCAACTTAAAACTGAAATTCACTTGAACTTTCTTAATTATCATGAATAAGTAGGTACGAGTTATTTATGTGAATTAAACTTTGATTA
Source organism: Oegoconia quadripuncta (assembly GCA_949316235.1). Classification (NCBI taxonomy): domain Eukaryota; kingdom Metazoa; phylum Arthropoda; class Insecta; order Lepidoptera; family Autostichidae; genus Oegoconia; species Oegoconia quadripuncta. The sequence goes on along the minus strand of OX438753.1, from coordinate 19,614,971 downwards.
ATGTGTGTTACCAGTGATGACTTAGGCACTGCAACTTAGATCGCCGGGGGCTTTTAGTGGGTAGGACCGCTTCGATCCGCTGGTTCTGGGAGTCCCACATATCCCCGCCGCCGATCTCCGTTGGCGGCGGGTTGAAGGCGAAAAAGCGTTTCGGCTCGAAAAAAAAAATACTGCAATTTGATCTCCGACTACATGCTTCATAAAAAAATTTGTCGTCCACTCACAAGGTAGATGACCTGATGAAGGTCGCGGGAAGTCGCTGGATGAGGACATGAGGCAGAGGATTAAATAAATAAATATTTCGGACACTTACACCAATCATCTAGTCCCAAACTCAGCAAAGCTTGTGCTATGGATACTAGATAACGGATAAACATACATAAATATTTATATAAACATCCAAGACTCGGGAATAAATGTTCGTATTCATCATACAAACATTTACCCCTCGCGGGATTCGAACTCGCAACCGTTGGTTTCGCTGTTATTGTGACTATCCACTACACCAATCGGTCGTCTAATTAATAAGTTACAGTGGCAGTCGGTAGGACACATCATTTGAAGAACTGTGGACAGTGAAGATGAAACACCGGCAAGAAGCATAGGACGCAAAGAATGCAAACCGCTACCAATTTAATTATCTAAAGTCGCATTCATAACCTATAGCGGTCCACTGCAGGACATAAGCTTCACTGTGCTTGCACTTTTGGTCTACAAAAACTTAAAGCTCATCGTGCTATGGATATAGTTTGATAGGAATTTCTCTAAGAGAAACCGGATCGTGGTGGTTAATATATCAGATTATATCAAACAGTGCGCGCAAAAAAAAAACAAGTGATAATACTTATGAAGCTTCTATACGGATATAGTTTGAACGCTTTATTACCCACGAATTTTATTACACATATTAGTTACATTTGGCTTTAAATTTCACACGGGCGAAGCCGGAGCAGGTCGCTAGTAAATAATAAATGAATCCGAATCCGCTGCGTAGTAGAATTCCGAATGAACTGAAAACTCATTGCTATCTATATCCGGGCAACTATTGCCCAAATTAGCGTATCGATGCATTCCGCATGCAACATGCCCGTTTGCCCGTCACAGTCTGAATAAAATCCGGGCATTCATTACGCAGTATTTTCCACCGTAGAAAATCGCAATGAAGCGTACATAGAGGGGAGAAGCGAACTTCGTTTCACAAACAAAGCCCACTGAAAGGGGCCTGCGAAAAACATTTCTATTGTGTCTGGTAGTCGCCCGATTTTTAATCTCGCTGTAAGTTTATTGTGGGGTTTACTGGACCTGTTGGCGACTGGCTATCTATTTTTAGGGTTCCGTACCTCCAAAGGAAAAAAACCCTTGTTGGATCACTTCCTTGTCCTTCTGTTTAAGATTCTTTTTCTCAGGACAGCGAGGAGCTAACAAGTTAAAATCAAATATTTCGGTTATAGGTAGTTCGTTCCACGAGAATCGAGTCTCGAAACCTATAGGTTTGAAATCGTAATTTTTTTTTTGTTATTACATATATTTAAAATTTAGATAATTCCCGAGATAATCAATTATTATATCCAGATAAATAAACTCACTATTTTAAATGCTACTATATCTTCGAAACGACTCAACCTTTTCCATCAAACATGGCTAGGAACCACCTCGCAACCACCAGTTTACGGAAATAAAAAAACCGTTTTCAATTCGATTTAGCCGTTTTGACATTACAATGTTACAAACACACACATATACATATTTATACACAGACCCATACAGGCATAGTCTTCAAAATGCTGAAAACGGATCCATTATAAAGCAAATTCGCGCGTGATTGGTAAATATTTAAAAATCGTACCACTGTTCTGTTCCTGTTTTCTACAAATACTGCAAAAACCCTTTCGGTGGCAAGTAAACGTATTAACAAGACAAATTTTTCCTCTTTCCTCGTAACCAATTAGAAACTAAATCTTTCCAGTCTGCCTTTCGTAACCAGGTTAATTTGACACAGGAAACAATGTCTCTGAGAGTTCTCAGGTTAATTGTCCAAGCTGTTATCCGATGCACTTCTGTGGAGAGCACTAAGGATGAAGTGGATTCGATCAGTTCACAAACTATAACAATTCTCTACCATTTTGCATTTCCATTTTTATGTGACAGCAGAGAATCTACAAGAGACGTGACTTTTTCATGGAAATTTGGCGAGCAATCTTGCATTAACCTTCTGCTATTTGTAATGAAGATTATTATTAGGAAGGAACTTGAATTGCTTACAAGACGTTGAGGGTAAAAATGTGGAACGAATTTCCACTTATGTGTCCACTTATACACGCCAGATTATATCCCAAATTACCAAATCGTGTGTCAGAGAATTTCTTGTCGCGACGCCTTAAACGAGGTTCGAGGCATCCTTCCTTAGGCCGATTGCAAAACTCTTCGTGTATGCTTTTGCAGTGTGCGGAGAGAAGGTTCTCAAAATGCTTCTCCCCGGTAAAATTGGCGATTAGCCCACCAGCTCTCAACGTCAAGAAAAAAGAAAATTTTTAGAATACAATGGTCTATACCTATAAATGTATATTAATTTAAGTTTTGGTCCAATAAAATTTGAAACTCGCCTCGACACGAAAAAAAGAAGAATGTATATTTCTGATAAACAACAAAGCATTCTAATAATGAGTTTCGGTATTCATTTTACGACAACTTGTAACGGCTAGGTGTTTCTAATGTAGGCTAAGTTATATTCAAACAATTCTTAACCTCCCTTTGACGAATGCCTAACGTGATCGTATCTACTCAAGCAAGGCTAGACCAAGAGAGGTAAAATTGCAAGAATTCTCATCATTTCGTGAGCCCACGTTGCTTTGATTCACTATTGCGTGGGACGATAAATTTCAAAACATTCCATCGGTATTATTGGTTGTGGAAGACCCGGATAATATTATGTATACTTAACCTGTTATATTGAAGGCGGAAACTTCAGTTATTGTGTTACTATACGGAGCGGAACTTTAGAAATAGGTACTTTACAACTGAACGGGGTACATTTCGCCATAGATTAAAGATATACATAATGCTGGAGACAATGAGCGGGATGTAATGACGGAATTAGATCGCGTATGAGCGGGGCGGTATACGTAAGTGAAACGCCGAAAAGAGATATTTCTGTTTACGGCACGTTTTTCTTTAGTATATCGGGACCTAGATCATATTATTTTAGAATAAAATTAATTAATCAATATTTCGCGGAATAAAATATAATTTTTATCAGGGTAAAACATAGCAAGTTAGACCAACATGGTACAAGTAAAGGAAAAAGTAAATGCGTACCAGGAACTCAAAGAAAAGGTGAAATGTAGTGAAGTGTGGAAACTACTCCACCGGCAAGAGTATTGCTCTTAAAATGGAATAAACCACTCATTGAAATTAGTCTTTTTTTTTAACTACACGTTCTGGAACTACATGAAATGTCAATTGTCTACGTCAACTAGTTTCTGAAAATAAACAGAGGAGGTGTTTCCGCAAATGCTCCGTTTTGCCAATGTTAGTGTGAAACACTAAAAACAAAACATTTCAAGCCAATCAATTTAGACCCAATTCTATGCGCACTTCCGTGGTCTCTACATTTGGAAGGATTCCTATTACCAGCCTAACATTGTCTCCAGCTTCGCTTACAACTCCCCTTTTGTAATGTAATGTTGATATAATGTAAAGGGACAGGAGGCTCTTCCAAAGCTGGCCAGTTTACAAGTGTGAAATCCAAGGATCCTCATGATGTCCCGGGATGTTTTATTCATAGCAGTGAAGACAACGCTGGTTCGATGTGAACATGCCTCGTAGATATATGCGATCATGTATTGAACTGTATTGTGGCGAATTGGTTTTTATAAACTACCCATAGCTGTAGCTCGCGACACCGCCCGCGTTATATTACTTCATTGTTCTGGGAGAGTTACTTATGGGGTAAAACTACTCATACCTATAGGCTAATCATCATCTTAAATCGTCATATTGAAATGCGGCAGAGAGACGGAGCACCTGGAGAAAGACATAGCTACTTATAATATATTACTAGCTTTCTGCCCGTGGTTTCGCCTGCGTGGAATAGCTTTATCGCGGTTATGTTTAAATTGTTTACCCAGCGGGAACTACCTACTCAATTTATCAGGTTAAAGAATATTTTATGTCTTAATCCGGAGTATATTCTACCTATATACCTATCGTTTCGCCGTGCTTGAGTAACAAACACAAATATCCAAACAAGCTTGTCTTTTTTTCACGCCTAAACTGCTGAATCGATCTGGTCAAAATTTGGCAGAAAGACAGCTTGGGATCTGGAGAAGGACATAGGCTACTTTTAATCCGACAAAGTCCGCGGTACAGTATAACCACACGGACGAAGTTTTTTTTTTTTTTTTTTTTTATGCACGACGGGTTCGTGCTTGACCTCAATCACACCTGATGTTAAGTGAAGATGAGGTCGAAGGTGGAAGCGTACTAACCCGGAAACCCCAACACATTTGGGGGACTGGCTATCTTATCTCTGACAACCGGAACACAACAATGCTATTAACATTGCTGCTTGGCGGCAGATTTAGATAAGATGGTGGTAGCTAGCCAGGCGGACATTTTAATATGCCCTACCACCAACCAAACCGAGTACTTAAACATGTACCCCGCTGGGGATCGAACCCGCGACCTCCGAATCGTAAACTCAGTGTTGTTTACATTGAACCACGGAGGCGGTTGTTTGAAAGCTAATATGCGGTTCCTAATGATTTGTAATCCGAATTTCCTAATTTCATCCTAAAGTTCTCATTAATACTATTTGTATATGTATAGTGCTACCGGCGATGTTCATAACACTCATGTTTCCGAAAATTGTAATTAATAATATCAATATTTAAACTTCTACTGTTTTTTATCATAACGCTTTTATCCCTAAACATGATTACCATAACTAATACCAATAACTGTAGGACCGATTCGGTTCTCATTATGTGGTCACAGTTCTAACCTAACCTACACCAATAATTATGAATAGGACCGATTCGTTTCTGGAACTTCACTGAATGACCGGAGATAATTGTGTAAAAGATGGTTATGTTGAGAAAATATAGGCAAACAAATAAAAGTATAATAGATGTTTGTAATACTAAATACTTAACTAGGTAATAGCATCAAGAACTCTTGGAAAACTCTTTCCCTGAGAGCCTTGTAGATGTTAATTGCTACTGACATTATGAAGTTGAATGTTTCGGAATTATGAAACATTAGAGACAGAGTAGTTAGGAATTGTGATTGTTAGGATGTAAAATGTTAGGAACAACATTTTCGGAGTTCCAATTATCGGAGTTGAAAATTTAGGTGGACTTTGGCGCACCCCGTTGGTTCAGCATCAGGGAGAGTGCATCTATCACGAGCCCACAATAATCAGAGTGCAATAAAAGTGGTTGAGAGTTCGGACAAGGACTGGCTTTTTTATAAGTAAATTGAGGATGTCATATCTTTAATTTGATTGATATTCAAAATCATAGTCAAGTATACTTAGATTCCAGTTAACGACCACTCTAACGTCCGGGTTACTACAGTTGTTCAAACTTTCTGGCTTTGAACGTCAAAGCGACTATGACTTGTTAGAGATGTACTACTGTAATAGCTTATAGCAGGATCGAGTTTAGGTTATTAAATCAAATCAAATCAAAAATGTTTTATTTCGTAAGTTGTAAGAATAACATTTGAAATCGTCATGATATAAAGTTATCGCTTATTCACTAGGCAGTCTCCCCCGAGAAGAACGATCAAGAAAGTCTGGGGTTGCTCTCGTGATATTTGAATTAACTTATTTATTTATTTAATGATTTATTTGAAATCACAGCCATAATTACAAATTTAAAATATAAGTTATACATTTAGAAGCCAAAATAGATCTCATTAAGTTTATACATAGCTTATTTTGTTACCTTATCTATCGAGACATCAAATTGTTGTGTTTGTGGGTGTAAGGAAGAGAGAAAAAATATAGAGTAGTATGTGCGAGTGTGTGTGTGTGTGTGTGTGTGTGTGTGTGTGTGTGTGTGTGTGTGTGTGTGTGTGTGTGTGTGTGTGTGTGTGTGTGTGTGTGTGTGTGTGTGTGTGTGTGTGTATGAGTTGAGTGTATGTGTATACATACGTGTGTATGTTAAGGTGTCTTAATTAATTAATGAAACCAATTAATATTACTATATAAGAATGATACAGGAAAACGTACACACATATACCTACACTCTTTTTTTTTTTTTGTTTAGATTGCTTTATTTTCCTCAAAGGCCGGTAACGCATCTGTCACCCTTTTGGTGTTGCGGGTGTCTATGGGCGGCGATAATTGCTTTCCAACAGGTGACCCGCAGGCTCGTTTGCAGCCCTCTCATTTTAAAAAAATGTACATCTCACATGTGTATTAGTAACAAACTGGAATCAGGGCGACGTGAGCCAGGAGATCGTAACATAGGTTCCTATAACCTAATACCAGCGACTCTCCCAAAGAAATGTAACTGTTTGTAAAATCTATTCATTAGGTACCTTTGTTGAAAAAAATAAACATTTTTTGTAATTTTGAACAAACAAAATCAACTCAAACTCTGCACCTATTCGTGTGATCGCAGAAATGCATTTCGCTTTTTGCATACCGGGGAAGTGTAATAAAGTTTATGTTACTGTGCTAATTTGAAAAAAAAAAATGAGCAAAAACGATAAAACTTTGCATCATAACAGCTGGATTGCATGTTTAGAAGTGCATAGTAAACAATTTTTACGACATGCCTGTATAGGTCAAGAAAGGCAACGATTTATGGTACTGCAAGCCATAAAATAGCCATTAGCCCTGCTCCTTCTGGCTAAGATAATAAATCACAAACAATAGTTACCTATACATTTTATATTTTTGCGGGGGAAAACTTAATACGATTCCGGACATCATAGCATTTATCAGGTCCAAAGAGTACCGGAAGTTTTTTTATTTCATTCAATTTTATTTCAGACGACCGGTTGGTGTAGTGGAAAGTGACCCTGTCAGTGAAACCAACGGTTGCGGGTTCGAATCCCGCGAGGGGTAAATGTTTGTGTGATGAATACGAACATTTCTTTCCGAGTCATGGATGTTTATATAAATATTTATGTATGTTTATCCGTTATATAGTATACAAAGTACATGCTTTGCTTAGTTTGGGATTAGATGATTGTTGCAAGTGTCCGAAATATTTATTTATTATTATTTCTTTTGAATGGCACGGTATCATTACGTCATCAACTAATATCCGTGTGTAAGATACAGTTTATAATCCCTGCCCCGAAAAATTCTATCCCTGGAATCCTTGAATGACTTACCATTTAAAATTAGTTTTAAATGGTACGTCATTTCTTTATGGTAAAATTTGTCTTTGGACAAGCCCAATTGAGCCCATAGTCATTTTGTTTTGCGTTTTTTTATAGGACAGTAATTTTCCAAGGTCAATAGTCTTCTTTTGTTTGGCATTGATTTTCTGCAATAGATTTTAATACACATCAAACTTAACATTAAATGGCAGGTAATACAAAACAAATATGTAATGTCACTCGCGTAATTTACAACAAATAGCCAGGCCATTTATATATTAAATAGCATTACAGACGATTTCTGAAACTCCTCCTGCTCCTAGGATCTGGATAAAGAGTCATTTGCGCCAGAATTAACGACTGGATCTTCGTACCGGCGGCACATAATTAGATAATATATATGTATTATTTACTAATATATGTATATAAAAAAAATACAGTCAAAGTTAAAATGCTATATTTTGTAGGTACACAGGGTACACTTAAATTGGTAATATTTTTTTAAAGTACTGCTTGTTTAAAAGGCAATTTTCCCCTGAGACGAGTAAGAAACTCGAGGGGTTACTCGTTTAAAAACAGGTTTTTATATTACAAATATATTACAATAATATTTCATTATTAATAGTGAAATAGCATGGAAATAGCTGGTTATGTACAGGGATGATCATCATCTAAATATACTGATATTTTACAATATGCTTCCTTAATAAGTTTATGTTTCATTGTTTCTTTAAATTTATTGAAACGACGATTCAATAGGAATATTAGAAATATTGAAAAAACGTATACCCTTTGATCAATTAGTGACTCCGCGGAGGCAACTTCTGTGACCTGCAAGTTTATATTTATTTGTTGTATTGACATCTTGTTCATCACTATTGTTCTTAAATTATGCAATATTTTTTTTTACATATTTCAATTTTTAAGAATTTATTTAGAAGAGAATGTACAGTATGATTTCTTATAGGTACAGCTGCCAACAGAAAGAACAAACTATCCACCTGGGCGTTTCTACGCCGCCGCTTCTTTTACCACAGATGATCATTTTCAAAGTATCGGCAGTTTGGACATACTGACTAGGAAATCATCTGCACCGGCCCTAATATAGGTGTCAACCAAATTTTAACATAGTTTCTTGCCTATTCAAATGCGCGCGTGCTTGAAATTCTTCTTTATAGATCTGGCAGAGTTGTCATCGTTGTTATGCCGAGTCATATCATACCTATCATTGTCCAATATCAGTGGACTTTGTCACTTTATATAATAGTATAACTCGGGCTCAGGTTCGCTCGTGGATGGAATACTGTTGTCATATCTAGTACGGTTCGTCCAATTAGTTAATCCATCCAATTAGATGCACTCGACTATGTGGAACGACGTGACAAAAAACTCATAAGTGTTGCAGAGCCTCGAACCCGTCCCCCGTTTTTACAGGAAGCATTTCGCTGTAATCTTATTCCACCATCGTCATTCCATCTTCAGACTACTAGGAGTGGTTAGGGATTCCACCCGAATGCAGATTACATACCGAAATTCGCACTAACCTGTTCGACTCTACATTCATAATGAGAACAGCCAAGGCATGGAACTCCCTTCCGGCGTCAGTTACTCCTAAATCCTATAATCTTGGAATGTTCAAGAGCAGCAAGATTAAGCATTTACTGAGTTCGCTTGCTTCATCATCGACCACAACGTCAACTTCCATTCATTCATTCATTAAAAAAATTATAATAGTAATGAACGCCCTTGCCATCAACTATACGATTGGCAAATTCCCCAGTTAACGATGAAGTTTATTATAATTGAAGTTGGCAAGAAGGGGCTGGGCAAATCTATACTATCAATAAATCTAGTACACTTTATTCGACAAAATTTAAGAAACACTTGATGATGTACTGCGTTGTTTCTTTCTGGCAAAATGCAATTTTTTTTTTTTTTTTTTTTTATGCCCAACGGGTTTGTACTTGACTTCAATCACACCTGATGTTAAGTGAAGATGAAGTCAAAGGTGGAAGCGTAAACCCCAACACATTTGGGGGACTGGCTATCTTATCTTTGACAACCGGAACACAACAATGCTATTGACATTGCTGCTTGGCGGCAGATTTAGATAAGATGGTGGTAGCTAGCCAGGGGGACATTTAAAATGCCCTACCACCAACCAAACCGAGTACTTAAATATATACCCCGCTGGGGATCGAACCCGCGACCTCCGAATCGTAAACCCAATGTTGTTTACATTGAGCCACGGAGGCGGTTTGGTTGGTCTAATCACGTCTGCGGCTAGGGGACCTGATGATCTGGTGATTCTGATTTATCCTGTAAAGGCACCAGTTTGTGTGAGTGATATATAATTATATATGTGTATCATTCCTTATTTATTTTTATTGACTTAAGTAAAGCAGTTATTATACCTAGTACCAAAATTCATGAAGATTCTAAAAAAATTTTTGGAACATTTCCATTGAAAATAAACAGCAAGCTATTTCTTAAAAGACATAAGGCATTTAAAATATTTCCCTCTGACTGCTGAGTATACTTCGCTGTGAGCCGAGCGGGGATATGAATAAAACATAGTTCCAAAGACGGTTGGCTATCTGTCTTACGTTGTAAGATGGTGCCTATCCATTATACTTAGTGCATGGTACCTACAAACTACCTTTAAAAAGAAATTGTATGAAAGGCAAAAGTAAAATTGGTCACTAATTAGACGGTAGATAGACTTGATCTTATAAGTGACACAAAAAAAAGAAATGTCACTGGAAAATGTATTTTTTTTTAACCTACCTAATATTAACATTACTGCTCATTCACAAAACTCCAGAAAAGGACGAGAAAGAAATTCATGGCCTCTTATTAAGTAGGTTTTGGATTACAATTTGTGATTTTATGAAACAAAAAAAAGAAAAATAAAAGAAAAATGATCCTGTGGGTTTCTTGCGCCGCTTCTTTTCCAACAGATGATTTCCCTTTCCGAAGCGGTGGTAACATACTGACTGACCGAAAAATACTTAACCCTATTTTTATTTACAATAGATTTAAATTGACATTTAACAAATGATATCATGTATCTTACGTTGAAATAAATGCTTGAAGTTTGAAGTTTGAATGATGTTATTTACTATCTTGCGGCTCAGATCGCGTTGAATATTTCATTAAAATCGGTTCCATAAAAATTCTACCCTACATGGTTAATCGTCATCAATTCATCTTCCAAATAAACCAAATTCATCCAAATCCATCCAGCCGGCAACAAACACACATACGTACACACACACATACGTCTCATTATATGTATATTGAATAAGAAATATAATTATCTATATTTAAAATATTTCTTGAATAAATGTGAACGGTGGGTGTTGTTTCAAGTATTCAACTTTTAATGTTTCGAACACCCAAAACCTTATGTTTGGGATATCTCTGACCACCCGATTTGGGACTTTATGCATGTATACTAATGCGAAAGTGTGTTTCTTTGTCTGCCTGTCTGTCTGGCTTGCACACCTAAATTGCTCTGCCCTAAGGTTATGTGTAATTTCATTGGTATCGTCATCGATTACGTTGACCAATGAGAAACCGTCAAATTGCGCGAACCAGGCGAGCCAACCAATCACATGTCAGAACGTAACCGATGACGATATCGAAAATTATGTAATGGAACCCCTGATCATATTGAAATAGCAAAGCGGTAGCCTGGGACCTGGAGCAGGACATCTGCTACTTTTTAAACGACTTCAAAAAAAAAGGTCGAGGGGCAAAGCCGCGGGCGGAAATCCATTACAAAAAATAACACTGAGTAAATGATCAACCAAAGGGTTAAGGAGGTTCCTGTTGACCTCTATCTGATTTCGTCTATTATCAGCACAAGTTTCTGTTAAGTTGTCTGAAATAAAGGCAGATAGATTGTATTGTATTTTCTCTTATTTTATTTTGGAGTTCCCTTATGGGCCGTTTAAGGGGCTTAAGTACAATATTAGAGCTTTGCATTGTTTTCTTGGGAGCACATTAAGGTGTAATTTGCCTTTTTGTTTCGAAATTTATTATCATACTTTTTTTTAGGAATATTTTGCTTCACTTTTTTATAGCTACAATTATCACAATTACAATTATTATGCCTAAACTCTCAAAAATAAGATTGAAAGCAAAATTATAATGTTGTATCTATCATTTAGATAATTGTGTGGGACCTGTTTGGTGTAGTGGTTAAAAATTCTGACTGCTATACCACAAGGTCGCGGGTTCGAATCCCGCTATGGGCATATGTTTGTATGATGAATACAGATACGTGTTTCCCAAGTTATTAATGTTTTTCATTTATTTACAAAAAAATATGTATTTGTGTAGTTTATCAACCATCTGGTATCCATAATACAAGCCTAGTTACTGAGTGTGGAACTAGATGGCGCTGTGTGTATGTGCAAAGATATTTATTTATTTATTTATTATTATTATTATTAATTTATTAACTTATCTATTTCAAGTAGTTCAACATCATCATTATCATTCACCCACAGGAGGTCAACTGCTAAACATAGGTCCCTCATAGATTTCCAGAGTGACTGCTTGGAAGCGGCCTGCATCCAGCGATTTGCCGCGACCTTTATCAGGTCCACTAGACTGAATATAGCAAATAATCACATGTCGAAGAATACAGATTAGTTATTTCTTTGGATTTTAATGTGAGATTTTTGTGTAGTATTTGGTGTAGTGGTTAGCAACTCTGACCACTATACCAAAAGGTTGCGGGTTCGAGTCCCGCTAGGGGCATATGTTTGTGTGATGACTGAGTTATGGATGTTTTCATTTATAATAAGTATTTATTTACAAAAAAAAATATATTTATGTAGTATATCAACCATCTGGTATCCACAACACAAGCCTATAGTTGCTTACTGTCGAACTTATAGGCGCTGTGTGTATGTCTAAGGATATTTATTATTATTTATATAATGAAACAATATTTTAGCAATATACGAATAGATTACCTTGAAGACAAAAAAAATGATCAACGATCTCATAATTTGTCGATTCTTTAGATTATCGAGATTTTTTTTTTTTTTTTTTTTTTATATGAGAGGGCGGCAAACGAGCATGCGGGTCACCTGATGGAAAGCAATCACCGCCGCCCATGGGCACCCGCAACACCAAAAGGGTCACAGATGCGTTGCCGGCCTTTGAGGAAGGTGTCCACCCCAGAATAAGTAGGGCAGCCTGAGCGATGAGGGATTCTCCAGCAGATAACATTTTTGAGCAAGTGTTATTCGATACTATACAGTATTCGATTTCGAGTAGGGAATCCCTTTGACGCGGATATTTTCTAAAGTACTCACCATTCAGGGACAATGTATGGGACATTGAAGATTATCGACGGGAAGACCGATGTTGAATAAACCATAACACTTCAAAACCATGGGTATATGTTTATGTTAGCCGACTTCACAAAGTCAGTAAATCCTTCAAAGGGCAATGTATACGCTTATAATAAGGTTCCAGGAGACATTAAAGATTTGCCTTTAAATAAATTTAAAGCAATCATAAAACAGAAATTATTAGCAAAAGGCTATTATAAAATCACTGACTATTTGAATGATAAGCAAGCATGGACATAGCTGTCTTATTATTCATATAAATACGAAATCACAAATTGTAACCCATAATCTGTTTAAAAGAGCCCTAGAGTTTCTTGCTCGTTCTTCTCTGGGGAGTCAACTTTATGAATGAGCAATAAATTTAAATGTAATATTAATAGTGACGTTTTCAAGTGATAATTTTATCCTATGACTAGCTTTCCTCCCACGACTTCGTCCGCGTGGAAGATTTTATCAAAATACAAACAACAAACTTTCATCCCCTATTTTATCCCCTTGGGGGTAGAATTTATCAAAATCCTTTCTTAGCGGATGCCTACGTCATAACATCTACCTGCATGCCAAATTTCAGCCCGATCCGTCCAGTGGTTTGGGCTGGGCGTTGATAGATCACTAAGTCAGTCACCTTTGAGTTATATATATTTAGATATAAAATATTTTGATTTGATTTGATATCAGTTTTAATTTGCAGAGGGGTCTAAAGTGCAGTCTCTTACGAATCATGTGAGTACTCGATCAGCATAGTATTTATAAGGTCGAAATATAGAGTGTTACAAAATTTTCCGTATATAGGTAGGTACCCTCATATATTACGCTCCCGGGCGAATAGTTCCTCTTTGTGCCACCACTCGGGGTTGCTAGAATGATGCCGACTTATAGCACTTTAGGGAATGAAATCATCTAAAGGTTAAAGGTCAGAAAGCTGGTATAGTCTGACAAGTCTATTGATTATTATTATTATTGAATTGTTTATTGCACACAAAAATAAAATACAAAGAACATTTAACATAGATGATGAAGTGTACAAAGGCGGTCCTATCGCTGATAGCGATTTCTTCCAGACAGCTTCAGTTAAAGAAGCTTTTTAATAAGTAGTTGGATAGTGCAAAGTAAAAGGTGAATAAATTTAAATATCAGCTGGTACATAGGCGATACGTAGAAAATACATAGGTATAGTAGAATACATACAAAGATAAACACTTACTAAAATAAACAAACCATATAAATAAGTACAATAATAAAATACACATAAATATATATAACAATATATACAATTCATTAAAGAGATAAATAATATTCCTTTAGACGCAGTTCAAACACTACATGCGATTCTGCGTGACGTTTATTTTGTGGTATTATTATTAAATAATAAGAAGCAATACACGAAGTTCTCCCATATCAAATGGGACTTTCATCCCTTGAATGCACCTTAAATATTGACAGTTATAAACGGAAACCTTATCTTGCTTTTTAGATCATTACGTGAATTTAAGGTCCAAATTCGACAATTTGTTAAAGCCTGTCTGCTGTCGTACTAGCTATTTTTATGACTCCTTTGCAGCAAAATCTGTCCAATTGTGGAATGAGTTGCCTCGCATTATATTACGTTTCTTTGCCATGGTTGTCTGGAAGAGATCGCTATAAGCGATAAGACCGTCTTTGTACACCTGTTAAAATAATATCACTGTGTATATTTTTAAAGCTGTGTACAATAAAGAATTTTTTCTTGCTTTCTTTCTTTCTTGTCTACAGGGTGAATTTGAATTCGTGAAATTCCAAATAACTGGTGACACCACCCTTGATTACGACCAACTTTCCCCAATGAACCATAGTGGAATTCGACGAAAAAATTTCCGATTAATACAAAAGTAAACCACTCTGAAACCATAGAATTCCAACAATTTTCGGCTGGTGACTCCACTTCTGATTACGAACCACTTTCCAATTCAGCCGATACTTGTTGGACTTCCAAACTAATGCTGGTTTCAGAATGGTTTACTTTGTATGGATGATAAAGAACTTTTTGCTTACTTTCTTTTTTTGATCAGGATCGTTTGCTGACAGTCACGGGACTTTTTCAGCTTCACCGGGCGGGTGGGCGAGCGCAGGAGCGCTCTGCCCGTCTAACGTGATCTTATAATTTATAAACATCGCTATGTTCTACCCCACTGGGCGTACACATTTTATTAATAATACTATAAATATTAGTCATATTCAATGGCAAATTTAATCTTTCAAAATTATATGACCAGAATAAATGTTAAAGATAAATTAAATAACAATTTTACGAAATGGTCACTCTACAGAATGTCAAATTAGATTAAATTTTCCATGCATTATTATTATTCAATTAAATGTTAATTTTGTCATTAACAAAATGATTAACATTAGTATAAGACTTATCAACCAAAAACCCATGCGTGTAGTGCGGCTCTAATATTTTTTCGGTAATTTTAGTAATTTATTACATATTCTCGGAGCCAAATCAATTTTTAATTCTATTCTATGAGAAAACATGAATTTAATTATTTTGATAAATATTAGTTACTAACATGTGTACCTCTAAAATACTTTTCTAAATGTACCACGTAAAAAGCATAGAACCAACCCGTCTCTTCAAGTGGGTGTCATTAAAGGCGACTATGGGACTTTCCACCAAAAAACATCTATAAATTTGCACGTTTTAATGGCGATGGCATCACTCGTTGTCACGTGTGAATTTCTGTATTTATCGTAAAATGATGTTAACAAGCGTTAATTTTTAATGTTTGGGATATCTCTGACCACTTCATTTGCGTTAAAGGTCCGTGACGTGATGTATCTAGTTACGAAATGTCTGAATTCTAATTAAGATTTTTTTATTCGGAACAGAGCCACTTCGAACATATATTTATACGATTTTATTATCATTTATTGAATGTGAATTTAAATCTATTGAAATTAAAAAAAGGGCATATGCATTTCTCTGTGAGTCAGTATGTCCAAGCTATTACCACTTTAGTAAGGGAATCATCTGTGGGAAAAGAAAAGAAAAGAAAACCGGAGAAGTTACGCTGAAAATCCTGAACCTTAAATTATAGTCCTCGTTTTCACAGAAAAAAGGTCTACTATCACAAATCACAATAAAAATTAATACGTCATCAATTATTTAGGACGGGAGGGGCTTTTAGGTCAAAACGGTACACAGAATATCCAGGGGGCCTATAAATCCTCACTATGTGAACCAAAATCAGGATTACCAGTTTAAATATTAATAGCGTTGTACCTGGCAAGGAGAGAGGGGCTAGTGGAGATTGTACTTGTGCTTACCTGTTTCTCTGAGAAAAGGAAAACGGTACGTAATGATTTATAACCCAATGAGATGGGTACCTTAGTTTATATACAAAGAAAATGAAATCAGTTAAGTGCGAGTCGGGACTAAGATGCCTATTGGAGTGGTAGAATCGTTTCAATTAAGTTAAATAATTAAGTTGGCTATTCGTAGAGTAATCAGTACTATATTGCGGGTGAATCCCGGGGGCAATACCTACATACAATTTGCTATACAAGCATACCTAGATAGTACTAATATGTCATATTGATAATAATGTCTCGAAAGATACTTGCCATGTTCGCACAAAATTGTCGTTACGTACTTGGGAGGTCATAAAATGCGGTGTTCCCAGTATCAATTTTCTTTTTAGTACCTAACCGAAATTATACGAACTACACTGTGAGCCCACACATTGTTATATAGGTGTTGCTCATGACGTTCAGGTAATTATTGGATATTTTGAGGCAAGGCAAGTCGAGGCAAGTTTCAAATTTTATTGGACCAAAACTTAGCCACTCTAACAGCACTGTCTGTGGCGTTAAGGAGGTCGTCAAAGGTGCAGCTGTCAGGACACGCGGGGCAAGACAATACGTGATCCATTGTCTGTGGGGAGACTCCGCACTCGCATCGATCACTCCCGCCATCGGAGAAACCCCACCTGCACAGATTATCTTTGCTGCGGCCAACCTGAGTTCGAAGCCGATTACAGGATTTCCATGTTGACCATGGCAAATCGTGTCCAGGAGGAAGAGATTCTTTGAGCGGGAGGAACGACGCAAGAGAGTATCTCTGCCGCCACAGGCTGCAGCGAGCATCCGAAGCCACACCTTGTACTTTATTACTGTGAAATAAGGCTACATTTCGAATACCATAACACCAAGCAGAATAATTGTGCAGTCAAATATTTTTGTATGTGTTTCTGTAATTTGCAAATAAACCTTTTATCTATCTGTCTACCTTTTCTCTCTCTTTCCTACATATTACTAGTCCTTCACCCGTGTGGAATCAGTTTATCGTCTCGAGGGATTCATTTGAAATTGCGGAATAAAATACCCTATATGGTAATTCAGAATATAAGTCCTTTCAAAATCGTTTAGGCTTTATCCTGATTTAGGGACAAACATCCTAACTAACGCATTTTTATAACTAGCAATTACCCGCTTTCGTAACTATTAGGTCTATACCTATGAAATTGCCGTTGTGTATGAAAAAATTTTAACAAATTTTTTTCATGTATTTTTTATTTGTATTAATCGAAGTAATCACCCATGCAATGAATGCATCTTTGCCAACGCAGTGGCGTTTATTGATGCCCTTCTTAAAGAAATCAGCTGGACGGGAGGCAACAAATTCTTCAAAGGCATTTTGTACTGCCTCTCGGGTATTGAATTTTTTTCCTGCCAAGAAGTTATCCAAATCCAAAACGTAGTAGTCTGTAGGCGCAAGGTCTGGTGAGTAGGGCGGATGACGGAGAGCTTCCAAACCCAGTTCTTGCAACTTGGAGACCGTCTGCTGTGCAGTATGAGGTCGCGCGTTGTCGTGCAGGAGCAGCGGAGAGGAGCGATTAAACAATGCTGGTTGGAGATGTGCCAGCTTCTCCATCATTGTGTTCAGTTCTTCACAGTACACATCTGCAGTAATGCTCATCCCGTTTGGTAAGAAGCTGTGATGAATCACACCGGCGCTAGACCACCAAACAGTGACCATCACTTTTCTAGGGGTAAGTTTTCGTTTAGGGCATTGTTTAGGTGCTGAACCAGGATCCAACCAACTTGCTGAGCGCTTGCGGTTATCAAGCAGAATCCATTTTTCATCGCAGGTAACAATGCGGTTCAAAATTCCTTCATTTGTTGAGCAGTGCAAGGCACGTCTCGACGCGTACTTCGCGCTGGCGATCATTGAGTTCGTGGGGCACCCATTTGTCAAGCTTTTTACCTTGCCAATTTGACGCAAATGGACCAATATTGTTTTGACGCTAACGTCGAAAGCTGATGCTAATGCTTTTCATTCGTCATTGTCGACCAAAGTCTTCGGACGACCGCGAGGTTCATTTTTCAGGTCGAAATTCCCAGAACGGAAGCGAGCAAACCAATAACAGGTGGTGCGTTGGTTTGTAGTGTTAGCTCCGTAAACGTCGTTGATATTGCGTGCCGCTTGTGCCGCGTTGCTGCCACGACGGTATTCATATTCCACAATTACTCGAATTTTTAACGTATCCATGATGACGAAAAAGATTGAAATGCGATGAAAATGTAACACTAATCAATAAACAAATGACTACTTTTGGAAAAAGAATTCCATGTTTTTGAAATAAAATTAATTTGAAATTAGAATTCTTAGCCAAACAAAAATTATTTTGATTTGAAATGGCCAGTACTGCAGAACGGCAATTTCATAGGTAAAGACCTATTTATTATTAAAAATGTATTTTTGTAGTTTATCACCCATCTGGTATACCTAATATAAACCTAGTAGCTTAGTGTGGAACTAGATGGCGCTGTATGTATGTGAAAAGATATTTATAATCATTATTATTATAATTGATGATGCACCGTGACATGCACTCCATCTTAATTTATTTTGAATGACTGAATACGCGTTTGACCACAATGGCACCTGATAGAAAGTGACAATGTAGTGGAATATGAGGCAGATGTCTTTGACGATCCCAAGATTATAAAATTCAGGAAAGACTGACGCCGGAAACAAGTTTCATTGGCTGTTCGTATTATGAAGGAAGACTCGAACCGTTCAGTGCGAATGTTCGGTATGTTAACTACATACGGGTAGAAATCCTTCCCACGCCTTCCTTTCGAATATGTAATGGCGATGGTGGAATAAGATTATGAAACCGCCTCCATGGCTCAATGTAAACAACATTGGGTTTACGATTCGGAGGTCGC
This sequence comes from Oegoconia quadripuncta, assembly GCA_949316235.1. Taxonomy (NCBI): domain Eukaryota; kingdom Metazoa; phylum Arthropoda; class Insecta; order Lepidoptera; family Autostichidae; genus Oegoconia; species Oegoconia quadripuncta. Next base: position 19,596,045 of record OX438753.1, on the reverse strand, counting down.
GGGTTCCATCCCCACCGGGGTACATGTTTAAGTACTCGGAGTGGTTGGTGGTAGGGCATTTTAAATGTTCGCCTGGCTAGCTACCACCATCTTATCTAAATATGCCGCCAAGCAGCAATGTTAATAACATTGCTGTATTCCGGTTGTCAGAGATAAGATAGCCAGTCCCCCAAATTTGTTGGGGTTTCCGGGTCAGTACGCTTCCACCTTCGACCTCATCTTCACTTAACATCAGGTGTGATTGAGGTCAAGTACGAACCCATCGTGCATAAAAAGAAAATGTAATTCCAATGCACACACACCTATTCCTCTTCAGCAACCCATTTAGGTTAATCATAGATTATTTTAAAAAAGTGGTTACGAGTGTTGTCACTTAATTTATCGTTGTCTGACAAACTGACATCGGACAATGACCCCGTGTATCCTACACCCCTTTTCGGTGCTGTCACACGAAGTAACACAGGATATGATTGATTGTTTTATACAGTACTTTAAAATCGTTTACAAATGGATGTCCAGTGGATTTATTTATGAGTAAACATGTTATTTTTCGATTTGTTCGAATACAGATATAATAATAATTGCTACTTGGATTTTTGCAGAGAACATCAGAATCTATCGTTGGTCGTTCCGTCGAACGTCGGTGGGGCTAAAGAACGTCGGTGGCTCAGCGGTTAAGACGCGGTCTTCCAATTTGGGAGATCCGGGTTCGATTCCCAGGCAGGCCATGTACCAATGCGTTTTTAAATTTAATTTTATTAATTATGTGCATTTATCCGACTGCTCTTAAAACGGTGAAGAAAAACACCGTGAGGAAACCTGCATGCCTGCGAAATAAAAATTCAAAGGCATGTCAAGTCCCTAACCCATTGGGCCAGCGTGGTGTGGCCCATACTCCCTCATTATACGAGGGAAGATCTATATCTGATGATGCTGATGATGAAGTACACTCAGATAAGTGTCGCAGCAGCAAAAGGGTTGCTACTCAGCTTTATGCTGATAGTTGTCCTTTATAATTTATCCTTTAACTAGTATCCGTACAAACTTTGCTTATTTTGGGACTAGATGATAGGTGTTTATCGTCCCAAATATTTATTTAATTATTAGTTTAGGGAACGTCAATATTTGAACGTATCGTTTGCTAACTGTTGATCAAGATCCAGTTTACTTATCCAATACCCACAATCCCAAATACCCAGAACTGGAAGGGGGTTACGTGAATGGTTAATGACTGGCCCGCATCGGTGGAAACTCTAGAAGGTATTGCAATTCAACAAACTTCCATCAGAACTCGCTCGATGCTGGGCTAATTGATCGGATCTATTATTCAATGTTGAAAGTTGGGTCCGTCTCAGGTCGAAAATAATCAATTTACTTATTTGTAATAATTGGGTTGCCTCTTCAATAATGTTCGTCTATTCGCATTGTGGTGGTAAACGTTTTCCTTGTAACAGGTGAAAAACAAGTCTTTTTAATCGGTCAAGCCGAGGGCGTGTGCTGTTCCACGTTAAAATTATTGCGTTCCCTGATGATGATGATTTGATGATTAGCTGGCCTGCGTTTGATCGCTAAATTTGGTACCAAATAAGCGTCCTATAAGTAAGGATAAAGGTCTAATGGAGGTTTAAAAAGAGGAAGCGGTAAACCAAGGAAAGACTACACCAGCCAGATAAAGGAGAAAGTACATGTCTTGTCGTATAAAGATGTGAAAGAGAGTCCAGAAAAAAAGAAAGGAATGGCGGTTACTCCACCGACAAGAGCGTAGCTCTTAAATTAGAAGAAAGGAAAAAGAAGAGGTTTAATGAATAGACGTATCAAGGTACCATAATTTACCAATACCAATAAGCTGTTTCCAAGATATTAAATTTAGCTTTTAATGTGTTAATTAGAAAACCTTCGGAATTCTATGACATCATCGAAACTGTGGTTTTTGGTATATTTCGATGATGCCACAGACTTCCGAAGGTTTTCTAATTTTTAAATTTCATCGATTTCCGGCACCTTGGGATATCTGGATAATATAATCGCTTGTCTACTCGAGAGTTTTCCAATTTTCCAATTTTTCAAATAGTTTTATTTTTAGGGGTATTTTGTTTTGAGCAGTTGGTAATCCTACGTTATGGAAATGAACGCTGAACCAAACAGTGCATTCATTAGTTACAATTAATATCTATCAATAATTTCGCACAGGTACAACTGTTCCGACTATTCGATGAACTTTGTTTAAGGGGACACCCGCACGAACGGAACGGAACGGAGTCGACGGTTCTGCCACTCAATAATTATATATCTCACAAAAAAGATCTAACAGGGAAGAACAAGGAAGTCACGCTGTAGTTCATTTAGATTAAATACAATACAAGTGCTTTTTATTGCTCTAATAACAAAGTCACAACAATTATTTATGTTATAGATGTAGGTATACTAAATCGGTTTCTTTAGTTACAGATAATAGTAGAATAGAAACGCATTTACGCATACAGCCACGTGAACGCAATTTGTACTATGCAAAGAGATTTTGGTATGCCAAGAATGATAAAAGAGATACAATCAAAGAGTATATAATAACCCCAGCACGCCGTTTCATACAACATTGCTGGAGCGTTGTAATGTTACAAATTCAAAAAACGCTCCTGCAATGGATTTAGTTTTCGCTGTCCGTAAATTAGATACTTCGCGTGTTCTTTTTTCGAAAGTAATGACAATATTTCCATGCATGTTTGAGAAAAACATATTATGTATTGTTATTAGGCAAAAGGAAGTGACTAAGCATTTGTTTACATGAACACCTTTATCTTCGCGGGAGCGGGTGAGTACGCTTCCACCTTCGACCTCATCTTCACTTAACATCAGGTATGATTGAGGTCAAGTACCAACCCGTTTTGCATAAAAAAAAACATGATCTTGAGTAGCGCTGGTTTTCAGTCACTCCCTTCTCCCTAAGTTGCTGAGCTGGACGGGAGCTAGTTGTGGAGGGCTCTCATTCCTATATGTTCCGTTCCGATTAAAAAACTATTTTCCATGGACACCGTGATCCGTTTTATAATGATTGTGGATAATCTGAACAATATAAAACTATTTGCAGCAATTTAAAACATCGAAATCTAAATCAAGCTACAGACTGACATTCTTGTTATCCTCATTTATGGATAAGAATAAGAATAGTTTATTATGAACGCCACAACACGATACAAAAACAAAGAAGTAGTAAATTATAGCTAAAACAGAAATACAATTATGAAGAAGATCCCGACAATGCTGTCACGTGTTGCGGCGTGCGCAAATGGGTTAGCACTCTACTCATGTTACGACGAATCACAGCGCTGGTTTTCAGTGCCCCCAAATGGCCAGTGACGCATGGACGCCACGTGAGGTACAATAATTTATGGCTTTGTTTATGAGATATACCGGATGTGGTTTTTTTACAGTAAGGAAAAGAATAGGGCATATTTGGTAAGTGAAATAGAAGTTATCGGCATAGGTAGTTTTTTTTTTTAAACCATCATCTACGCACGCGCTGTCCGGCGATTAATATGTCATTGGCGGGATTCGTAGGGTTCCTACCACGCGAAATTTATTTGGAACTTATATTTTCTCCAAGTATTTTTTATTTATTTTACTTAATGATGTAATTATGTGGAATAAACTACAAATGCGACCATCAAATGACGCATAATTCAATAATGGTTAAAAAAAACAAATTTAAACTACCTATGCCAATATCTCTTATTTCACTTACCTAATATACCCCATTTTTTTTCTTACAGTAAAAACACTCATCCGGTATATTAGGTCCTTACCTATGAAATTGGCGTTTTGTATGAAGAATTTCATTAATTTTCTCCATACAAACATTTTTGATTTTTTTTTCGGAACGGCAAATCCGAATCTAGCTAAACTTTGTGTGTATTATCGGATAACATTAAGTTTAGAATAGGCAGCGTCAATTTCTTTTTTTAAAAAAAAACCTTGAACCTTTGAAACCTTGAAATAATATTCCATTTTCCTAATAAAAAACAAATTTGGATATAGCTTTGAAAATCGCAGGAATTGGTACATATGATTAACAAAGAAAAAAAACTCCAATTTCATTGGTAAAGACCCAATGTTATTTACTTCAGTGACTGCATCGTCGATTGTCATTTCATGGGGTATCCCCTTAATAACGTTGTCGGCTTCGTCTGGTTTTCCGGACGCATTATAAAAATATGTTCCATTAGCACAGTGGGTGCTTTTAACGGAGTGTTGGAGGGGGGTGTATGCAGTTCATAATGCTGCCTTCCCTCCATTAGGATTACAGGAATATTGTAGTAGTGTCGGGAACGAATCACGGGCAAGAGTGCATTGATTTTTAAACGACCTACAGGTCAAAGTCAAATTCAAAAATGCTTTATTTTGTAGGTACAATATTACATAGTAAATTTTACATTTTTTAAGCTACTGCTTGTTCAAAATGCAATTTTCCCCTGAGAAAAACAAGCAAGAAACTCGAAGGGTTGCTCTTTTAAAATCAGGCTTTGATTTTACATAAAGGTTACATATATTACAAAAAGGTTTTTATTTTTCATTATTAATTGTGAAATAGCCTGGCATGCGAACGATCTGATTATTCCAGGGATGATTATCATCTAAATAGTCTGATATTTTATAATCTGCTTTGTTAATAAGTTTCTGTTTTATAGTATCTTTAAATTTATTGAGAGGTTACCAACTCATCTGTTTTTGTTTATGTAACTATTACTAATCTAACTATTATTATAAATGTGAAACGAATGTACGGATTTAGATGAAATTTGGCATATAGGTAGAGCATACCTTGAATTGAAACATATTTTGACTTGAATTTTATCCCGATAAAGTGAGTAGTTCCCGCGGGATAAACAAATTTCCGCGATAAAGTTATTCTACGCGGACGGACAGCGGATCTGACATTTGGCAGGCTGACTAGAAGGCATTTGACGTGCAACATTGTGTCCTAGGAGGCATCAGATGACGTTGTCAGACTTCGCTCGACATGTCTGATAGGTTCGACTAAACTATAATGAATATATATATATATATATATATATATATATATATATATATACTCACTAGTTACAAACAAATCCTAAATGAATTTCAATGAAATTTGGTACAGAGATGGACTTTGAATTAGCGTAAAGGTTACTATTTAAACTGTATTCCGCGGGTTAAACAAATTACTCGTATAAATAAACGATACGATACAATATAATACAAGAACTCTTTATTGTACAAAATAATTTACAATAGAAATAATTATACATGAAATTACACATTTAAACGGATTCCACGCGAGCGAAGCCGCAGTTAAATACCAGTATTATTATAATTTATTATGTTTCCGTTATCAACACACAACAACGGGTCGCTGGTTGCCAACAACATCGCAAGAACGGGCAAAGAAGAGGTTGTTAACAAACTATTACAGGAACTTAAGGCAGGTAACATTGTAAAGGCAAGTAATGAGCGTGAAGCAGGAACGCAACAAACGTAATCAGTGCGGGGCATAAGCTCCGCCGAGTGTAGCCCAGTCTTTAAAGAGGCGCGTTCGGAAAAGTACAATGTGGATTGTCTAGGATGGAAAATATAAAACTATGAAATATAGATCTGTTATTTTTCTCCCTCTTATTAATTATCTATATATAGATTAGATTAGATTTATTTAGTTCACTTTTACAATATCAAGTCATACATACAGTTCCGTAAATTTATGATTTCTAAAATAAAAGTGTAAAGTATTTCTAAAATCTTAAAGATTTGTAGAATTACTAGATTATTTAATATAAATATAATGTTTATATATATATATATATATATAATAATTAGGTATGCGTTGTAAATGAATCGTTTTAGAAAAATGTGATGAAGAGCATATGCGTGTATTGATTTTGAATGTATATTTACGAGACGGTACAAATGAGTTAATTTAACCGTCTCTATGGCTCAATGTAGTAATTGGTTGGGTTAGTGGTAGGACATTTTAAAAGTCCGCCTGGCTAGCTACCACCATCTTATCTAAGTCTGCCGCCAAACAGCAATGTTAATAGCATTGTTGTGTTCCGATTGTCAGAGATAAGTTAGCCAGTCCCCCAAACAACCGGGACAATAAGCTTTCACCTTCGGCCTCATCTTCAGTTAACTTGAACGTGATTGAGGTCAAGTGCTAACCTGTTGTGCATAAAAAAAGTATCGATCGACTTTATATCCGAACTAGGTCTAACATAATGAGGGGCTACCACACTATTTCATGAAAATGTGGGCAAAAGCTACCGCGACTGCGAGAGAAGAATGAAGAGAACATGAAGAAATTTGTTGTTTCCTATATATGATCTGTAAATGGTATGAACATAGATACAGATAGATGTAAGCACAGATTTCTCTTTTACTATGGACAACTTAAAATCGCTCTAATTTGGTTTCAATACTGACTATCGAATTATCGAATGAGTACAAAGTTTCATTAGAATAGTTTTTTGCGGCGTAAATGATCTAAAGCCCCCGTCACGAGAACCAATAAAAATTATGCAAACAAACATTCAGGGGTTCGCAACATTTATTAACAAAGCGATATCAATAAGCGATCTCAAGTCAAGCGCATTTGAAACTAATACACGTCAACTTCAAACGCATTCGAAAATCGAATGATCCGTCAATTTTAAAATAGCGAACCAAATGTTTACTGTCAAGGAGTCGGATGCGTTCCTGTACCACAAATCATTGCTTCGCTAAATTAAATTGAGTGCATGTGGTTAACTCACAATTATTGCTACGTAACTCATTTGTTTAGTTAATTTATAGCTTCTCATGACGGGGACTGTAGCCTCCTACTTTCTATGGAAATATCAATCCACACGATGCACGTAGAATGTTTCAAAACGTGTCGCAAGTACAGGAGGTAACCGCGACTGTAAGACGGGCTTATAATTCCATTTGTTGAACGCTCAGCCGCCCAGGGCGCTTCCAACTTCCAGACGTAACTTTAATTGAAATGTATTTTGTTGCTCTTTCTTAATATATGGAGTTTTGAAATATTACCGCATTACCTCTGTTCGTCCTGTGATTTATTGAGAGATGGCTCTGTTTAAAATTTGTGACTTGCGACTTTTCGAGAGATCTATTTGAAAAATAATATATTTTCTCAAACATGCTTGAATATTTGAACATTATTTTGGAAACTTTCTGCGAAATAAATCGAGAATGCTGTACTGGTCAAATACATACGAGAAAGCGTTGTTTAGATAACCGAGCGATGCGCGATTTTTACTAATACTAACGAAATCATTCGACTTAGTCGAATGCTTCTGATATCATTCGACTCGAGTCGGTCGACTCGGCTAGCGCGGCCGCACTCTGCAAGCAACGTGGCACGGAGCGAACGACACGGACGTGGTATCTTTCTATTGTCACACGAGCCAGTGAAATCAGGAATGATATGTGATGATATGTTTATTTTTATTAGAATATAATATCATTTCCGCCCGCGGCCTTGCCTGCGTTAAAGTAAATTTATCGCGGATATATTTAATTTAATTTGTTTATCCTGCAGGAACTACTCACTTAATCGGGATAAAACTATCCTATGTCTTAATCCAGGGTATATTCTACCTATATATACCAAATTTCATCCAAATCCGCCTCCGTGGCTCAATGTAAACAACATTGAGTTTACGATTCGGAGGTCGCGGGTTCGATCCCCAGCGGGGTACATGTTTAAGTACTCGGTTTGGTTGGTGGTAGGGCATTTTAAATGTCCGCCTGGCTAGCTACCACCATCTTATCTAAATCTGCCGCCAAGCAGCAATGTTAATAGCATTGTCGTGTTCCGGTTGTCAGAGATAAGATAGCCAGTCCCCCAAATGTGTTGGGGTTTCCGGGTCAGTACGCTTCCATCTTCGACCTCATCTTCACTTAACACCAGGTGTGATTGAGGTCAAGTACCAACCCGTTATGCATAAAAAAAAAAAAAAAAAAAAAAAAATCCGTTCCTCCATTTCGCCGTGATTGAGTAACAAACAAACATCCAAACTTTCACATTTATATTTCGTAGTTAGATTCGTTGTTCCATTTTGTAATGTAATGCTTGGTAAATTAGTAATACTAATTAGTAATATTTATTCGATTATGAAAATTAGTATATTACTAATTTGGCATTTGAATTACAGGTTTAGTAATCGATTAGGTACTAGTCGAATATTGAAATCATTATCTATCGTGTTTAGCGGCTGAATATATAACTATTCTATTAAAACTAATCTGCCGTGTAATTTAAAAATGGAACTATTCTTTTTACTCCGAAACATGGCGAACACGGGGGTAATTTTATCGAAGTTTCTATTCAAATTCCGAACTGATAAAGGCTGTTTGATAAAAAAAAAACAAATTAATATTTTGCCGCGTGAAAAGATATAACTTTTCACGCGGCAAAATATTAATTTGTTGTAGTTCATCATTGACTTTGTTTTTGGCATATAAAATCGTAAAGGCACAAAATATACTATTATTGGACAACAATAATAATGCGTGGAAATTTAAACTAAGTAAGTAGTAAGTACCTACGAGTAAGTAGAACATTTTATTTGAAAATTAACAGATATTGAATGCATTTGTATTTTTCAAATAAACGTAAGTACTTACTAGGTACTTACTTAGTTTAAATTTTACAAATAAAATATTCTTTATTGGACAAAATTATTATTGTTGTCCAATAAAGAATATTTTATTTGTTGTTATTTGAGATAATTACTATATAACGATAACTATTGTCAGTAACATATTAAGAATCATTAATTGGCATAAGTTTGGTATTAGTTTACTGTATAAGAAGTGGTTTTTTTTTTTATTTGAAGGGGCGGCAAACGAGCATGCGGTTCACCTGATGGAAAGTAATCACCGCCACCCATGGACACCCGCAACACCAAAAGGGTCACAGATGCGTTGCCGGCCTTTGAGGAAGGTGTAGGCTCGTTTCTTGAAGGTTCCAATGTCGTACTCATTCGGGAATACCGCTGCAGGAAGATTTGTAAATAATGTTGTTGATTCTATGTAAAGAAATAAATAATAAGTTAAATAATAAATCTTTTTGTTGCCTCCAGAATACAGAGTTGTTGCATAAAGTCAGAGTGCGTGACCCCCATCGAGTTTAATTGATTGTAAATTCAAAATTCTTTTCCCTGGCTGGGGGCTAGAAATTAAAATTACAATGCTTATATCTCTGTCTGTTCTGATAACGGATGTAATTAATGTTATATTGTAGGAAGGGTTCGGGAGATCCCACCTTCGCTCTCCTCCCACTGTAACTCCTGTAAGCCAGGATCAACAGTGGTACTCTGCACGGCGCCTACTGAAGGTAGACGGTGCCCTACGTCACTCTATTGCTACCTTGGACCCCAGACTAATCAAAAAAAGGGTTCGGGAGATGTTAACAGGAAGCCATTGATTTCTCATAGTATATCTATGCATTAATTCGTCTTCAATAATACATTGTCTTATATTTATAACTTATTCTAACTTACGTCACTACAATTAGCCTTACACATACATATTTATTGTCGTTGATGTGACCCACTTACCATTTCCGTTTGCGAGGGTTTGGTAAATTTATAATATTATTTAAAATCACAATACTTCATTAACATAATCTCTTAGCATTAGTATAATCCAAAGACTAACTTTCATTAACATATTTGAACCGCAAAAAATTTACAAAACAACCAACTTCAATACGGTTCCATTCTGGTTCTGGACTTCAATTCTGGTGATAAACTCTATCAAACAAGAAAAAGCAATCACCAAAATAAGTTAACAATTGAGGAAAATATGGGGTGAACACAAATAAAAAAATACATACCGACAAACACGGAACCTCTTCTTTTTTGGAATGGTTTAAAAATATAAGTCCCGTAATTAGATTTTTAATGTTGGACATCTAAGTCCCATAGGGTATAATTTTGGAGATGCTTTAAATTGGTTTAATCAGGTGAGTTCAGAACAGAACAACCTGTCGTGATTTCTCTGGAGATGCCTACAATAGAGGTCTATGGGCACGGTCTATGGGGCACTGTGATACGCGGTCAGGTTAGCACGGAGTCGGACTTCTTTAAATGAAAAAAATGGCTTACCTTTTGATTTGACGTAAAATTTTTGGAGACCAGTAATTAGCCATATTAATTAATTAGGTTTACCTGATGGAAAGCGAAATTTAGTAATAAGCATTTCTATGGTCCCTGCAACACTTTTAGAAATCTAGATGAGTTATCACACAATTTGTACCTAACCAAACAAGCTACTGCGAGTGTGAAGGCAGACCTCCAAATTAATACGACCGTATAATATATACTGTGTTATATAAAAAAGTACAAACATTTTTTTTTTGGATTAAAATATGTTTTGTTTCCTTCTTTCAAACCAAGAGGTTATAAAAGATAATGAAGGAATAAAGTCGCGTCTGAACACAGTCTCATCTGGTGAAATAGACGATAACCGAAATTACCAATTAATATTAATAATTAATTAATAATTAACCGAAGCACTACTTTATTACAGCAATACATTTTGACTCGTGTTTTGTTCCAACTAGGTAATGTAAGTTTTAAAACTGATTTCTAAGTTTTTTATGTCATTAGATAGCATAATATTATGTAGCAATTCTAAAATTTTATTAATAAATTCTTTTACAGCCTTACCCACCAACTATCGAATTTCAAAAAATTACAACAATAAGTAGACCCAATTTGCGGCAAACCAAACGTTACGTCCAGATAAAGTGGTAGCAAAAGTTTCACTCTTATCACCTTTTTATGCAAATCAGCAGTAGTAGCATGGCATCTTGCGATATAGTTTGTCACACATTTTATCGCGGTCATCTGTCAAAACAAGCGACATGACAGTCGTACAGCAGCATTTTGAGGCTTTTTGGCGGGATCTCGGCGAGTGAAGTTGCAATTTTCTTTATAATTCTTATAATTTGTGCATTCTGACTTTTGAAGCTTAATAATGGCAGAATATTGTGCAGCAAAAGTTAGTGATGGTGTACAAGTGAAGGGAAGTGTAAATAGTGCGTAACGAAGCTTTCGGGTTCACACAAGAAGCCGCCAAAATCTTTTGTAAAGCATTCTGCCATTTTACTGAAGAATGACTTGACCGTGACTAGACTCCGTATACGCCAAGTATAGGAGGAATTACTTGTTTTGACTGAGACTGACTTATAAACTGAAGAAATAAGAAAAATAAGACATGGCTCTTATGGGCTTAGATCCCTTTGCCTTCTCCGAGAGGAGAGAATAACACGAATATATATGCAGCATTTTCAGAGTTTGCCGCGATTTAACGTGTGATAAACTATATCGTATGTCGCCATGCTACCACTGCAGATCTAATATCACAAATTAAACGGAATCTCCGTTAGTTTGACGTATTGTCACTGCGTCTTGTATCATCGTGAACTTAGTGACCGGCATTAAAGATTTTGAGAGCTTCGCGTTGAGGATGATTCTGAAATAAAGGAGTAAGTTTGCGGGATGTAAAATTATCTTTACCGCCCATGTCACTGTGACTGACAAACACGCTGAAAACTCTGTAACACACATTATGTAAACAGCATTGGGTTTACGATTCGGAGGTCGCGGGTTCGATCCCCAGCGGGGTACATGTTTAAGTACTCGGTTTGGTTGGTGGTAGGGCATTTTAAATGTCCGCCTGGCTAGCTACCACCATCTTATCTAAATCTGCCGCCAAGCATAATGTTAATAGCATTGTTGTGTTCCAGTTGTCAGAGATATGATAGCCAGTCCTCCAAATGTGTTGGGGTTTCCGAGTCAGTACGCTTCCACCTTTGACCTCATCTTCACTTAACATCAGGTGTGAATGAGGTCAAGTACGAACCTGTCGTGCATAAAAAAAATCAGTTGTAGTTATGAAATTGCTGATCTCAAAATCTATCATTGTGTAATGATAAATCCGTGTAGATTATGTATACAGAACAATCCCCCAATGGATTACTGTAGAATGAAGAGTGGTTACTGCAATAACGAGGTCGTCAACATGGGATTTGGTGGAAATGAGAGTTGCAGATTGCGTTCTCACCCTACTATTCGTAGGTATACCACAATTATGAAAAAAAAAATATGACTAAAATTTCAAAAATTATATAAACAAACTAAATATGTTAGAAGCTAAATATCTTCGAAATGGCTGAACTGACTTCCATCAAACATGGCTAAGAAACATCTCGCAAACATTAGCTTCTGAAAAAAAAACCGTTTTAATTCGCTTTTGCCGTTTTGGCGCTACAATGCCACAGACAGTCAGACAGATATATCCTTTAAACTCATAATATCCCAACCTTGCATCGGTTTTAAAAAGAGTTGTTCTCCATATTTTTCTAAACTAACCAAGAATTCCAGTTCTTTGTAAAAGGGCACGCATTAAAGGAGGTTAGTAGAGAGTTAATTTTAGGTAAAATTTGCTAAATTTCATTGTGGTAATAAGTTTATCTTGCCTGGAATGGGAGGCTACAGTATTCAGTCCTGAATTCATTGTTGGAAATTTCCTTTGAAGACGAAATGTATTTCTTAGTACGTATTTACATTTCTAAATATTGGCAAGAACGGTAATACCACTGAATGTTTTAATTTTATTAATATTAGGAGGGTTAAAAAAAAAAAATATTTCGTACACTTACACTAATCATCTAGTCCCAAACTAAGCAAAGCTTGTGCTATGGATACTAGATAACGGATAAACATACACAAATATTTATATAAACATCAATGACTCGGGAATAAATGTTCGTATTCATCACACAAACATTTACCCCTCGCGGGATTCGAACCCGCAACCGTTGGTTTCGCTGACAGGGTCACACTACACCAACCGGTTGTTATGATCACCTGATGGAAAGTGACGATGTGGTCGAATATGAAGCACGCGATCCCAGTCAATGCCTCTTCACTCAGCTTTCGAGGATTCTAAGATTGTAGGATTCAGAGTAAACATTAATCCACCGCGCCAGTGCACATTGGGATAAGTGTTTCCCTTTTTTTTATGCACGACGAGTTCGTACTTGACCTCAATCACACCTGATGTTAAGTGAAGATAAGGTCGAAGGGGGAAACGTACTGACCCGGAAACCCCAACACATTTGGGGGACTGGCTATCTTATCTCGGACAACCGGAACACAACAATGCTATTAATATTGCTGCTTGGCGGCAGATTTAGATAAGACGGTGGTAGCTAGCCAGGCGGACATTTAAAATGCCCTACCACCAACCAAACCAAGTACTTAAACATGTACTACGCTGGGGATCGAACCTGCGACCTCCGAATCATAAACCCAATGTTGTTTACATTGAACCAAGGCGGTTGAAAAGTACATTCAGATGAAGTTTTCTATTACCCCCTAATTTATTTAGGCGATTATTTCTTCTTAAAGCTGGAACTTTATTATGCGTTATAGGTATGTAAATACAAACTGTTTACTCAAATAATACTTAAGGAGCTAGAACTAATAGGTGATTTACTTTGTCGGCATTCCAGTTTAACCGAAATTCTGTTTTCCGTTGGCTTAGGCCGGATCATAGATTTGTGCTCAAAGCGCGTCTGCACCCGACGTGCTCTGAGCAGAAACTAATTGCAAGAGAGCCATACAACATAGATGTAAAGATAGTAGCAACGTCATTCTTTGATATCTGAAAGGTATTTTTGTTGTGGAGAGGAGGCCAGTCCCATTTTAAAAATTTTGTGTCTGCGTTGCCGTCAGAGCGGTGCTAAATTCCAGTAAGCAAACAATTTTTATTCCCTCTAATCTTAAAGGAGCGTCGGTGGCTCAGTGGAGGAGACACAGTATCCGAATTAAGGAGGTCCGGGTTCAATCCACAGGAAGGCCATGTAGCAATGAGTTTTAAATTTAATTGAAACTGCTTTTAAACGGTGAAGGAAAACATAGTTCCGGTTGTCAGAGATAAAATAGCCAGTCCCCCAAATGTGTTGGAGTTTCCGGGTCAGTACGCTTCCACCTTCGACCTCATCTTCACTTAACATCAGGTGTGATTGAGGTCAAGTACCCACCCGTTGTGCATAAAAAAAATAGTGAGCAAACACATGCCTGCGACGCCAGCACGGCGGGCTATGGCCCATACTCCCTCAGTATGAGGGAAGGTCTATATCCTTGCAGTGGGATGTTTACGCGCTGATGATGTTACAAACTTTGAATGTGTTTTTATTATACTTGTACACACAAGTAATTAAATTAAATTTAAAACTCATTGGTACATGGCCTGTCTGGACATCTAACCCGGACTTTTCAAATTGAGAGATTGCATCTTAATTGCTGAGCCACCGACGCTTCTTCGCATACCTGCTTCGCATTTGCGTTGCATTGCATACCTGGATGTTACTATTATGGTTAGTTCCTCGGGGCTTCCCAAATTTTCACTTTATGTTTAGTAGTGTCGCCTTTTCCGACACCCATGGGAAGAGATAGGTTGTAAATTCGTGCCGGAAACCATCGCGGCACTGTAAGTGACAAAAATTACTTACCGAACCTTTGTCTCCTAAATTGGGAGACTGTGTCTGCTCCACTGAGCCACCAACGCATCGAAGTCTGTAACCTTCGATATCTAATCGAATATTGAACCATTTCGGCCCGATTCTTTGTTAAACCCTCCGATTACTTTAACTCCATGTTGAAAAGAACTCCTAAAGTTTACCACCACTTTCACTTCCATTGTTGGTTCTACATCCACGTCAGCATCCTGGGTTAAAGCCAACGAAGATGTTTACTATACTCCGGCTTGAATAACTAGAATTCAACTGGTACGTTTGCCATAACAGAGTATGTGGTTGGTTATAGAATACACATGGCTTTGCAGAGCACAAACTTAGATATTTGATTTTTTTTAGAACAATAAACTTTATTTAAACCTCATTTACATGGTTTTTCATTAGCTTGGTTCAAATGTTGGCTCTATTTTGCAAATTAATACCTGTTAGTGGTCCTCTGATCTATCCGCTGTATTATAAAGATAAGATATATATTATGTAGAATTTAACGATACCTAGTTCGAAAACGCAATTGATATCGAGGATGGAATACAGAGTATTATCATTAATATTTTATAAATATTTTCAATAGCTAGTATACAGGGCGTCCCACGCCTATGCCACATGCACGGGAAACCTTGAATATTGTAGAATGAACATTTTATTGAAAGAAGACATTATTTTAATTTTAAAAACATTTTAAACTGCATTCATAGTTTTTAAATAATTATATGGTTGAACCGGGACTTAAAATTACGCTGTAGCTTTATCATACCGATCGAAAGTCTTCATCACAAGAATATTTTTTTGCTAAATAACATAGTGTCAGAAATAAAAGGAAGACCATGAATTTTAACATTTGATGTGAATTTTTTTTTCAGAATAATGAAAAGGTGACATTGCCGTAAGGACATACAACTGACGTTATCGTCGACCCGATTCGTAAACCCTATGTTGCGCCTTTCTTTTAAAAGGAGCAACTTAAAAAAGTTGAAAAAAATTTAAAGTCATCAAATGCATTTCATTTTAAAGACTCTAAATCGAAAAAATGATACACATAATAAATTATGTTCTTCACATAAATTACCACCCTATGTGCAGATAGCATTCATTAAATGGTCAACACTTCAGCAAATACATTATTTTGATATGTGTAAATTTTGCCAGTGTAGAAGACGCACTTTGTTTTGGCTTTTTACAATAACCTTTTTGTAGCTACAAAGGGTTATCTGTGTGTGTAAGTAGGTGGCATTTTTTATTCGCTTGTAGCACCCAAACGTGGATGGACTTTAATTAAGAGTAAAATGATTGTCTCTCTAAAACAAAAAAAAAAACTAATCCAAATCGGCTCACCCATCTAAGACACACAGGCTTTTTGCGTCGGGAGTTAAAAATATAGGCCCAACTGTTTCTTCTGTAGAGCGCCAACACATTACCCTTCGTTTGCGTGGCGTTAGTCGGGTAATAATGACCGTGGTAGTTTGGTTAATTACCTATGTGTTTTTGTTACTTACCAAGTGCTCTACTTACACTGCGCGTAGGCGATGCGGTGGGCGCTGCCTTGGGCGTCTTATCCCACAGATACTAGAGATGTTGCAAATCGGTAATTACAATCAGATTATCCCGTCAAAGTCCTTTGAGGGTCCGGTCCCTATTCAGTGCCAATTATGGTTACACTGCCGAATTTATACGGTATCAGATTCCTCTGCATAATATGTAGATGTGACAGAGGATATGTGTGGGCTGTTATGATATTAGTTTAGTCTGAGATTTAGAACCAGGGCTTGTAATCGATTTCGAAAATACCGGTAAATAAAGGTTTGTACCGGAGGTTATAAAAGGTTTCGTTCAAAGCGCGTCTGAAATAGCGCTACCTAAAACCGGTTTAATCCAGACAGACAGTACACGCGTTGGAATCGTTTGAAGTGTGTAGTGGTTAAAACGGCGTCGTCGATAACGAAATGAAAACCACTAAAAACCGCTTAATTCATTCAAAACCCATTTGGTTACCTCCTTAAGAACCTCTTAAACGTGAAACTTAACGTATGTCTTTTTCTAAAAAAAATCTGGCCCATTATTGCCATCTACTTTAGCCAATTCGTCTATATGTACTTAAGTAAAAGGGAGTGGTATACATCCACGCAATATCTCAGCTAAGAGATGGAAGCCGAGTGGTGTAATTGGTAGATAATCCACGCGTTAAAGGTTGATTTCTAAACACGAGGTAGCGATGAGCGATAGCGATAGGTGAAAGCGGTGCTAACAACGTTAGTAACCTTTTGCAATACGATTTTTAGTAGGATTTTACTATTATGATGCACTACATAATAAATAAATAAAATATCTTCGCACATACACACAGCGCCATCTAGGTCCACAGTAAGCATGTAGGCTTGTGTTATGGATACCAGATGATTAATAAACTACACAAATACATTTTTTAAATCTATTACTTATATAAATCTACTACATGAATCGTTTCATCTCTCTGGAATCTAGAAATACAATCATTAATTATATCTTTCAATAAAATAACTATGTTATTCCATGACGATCAATTGGTGTAATGGTGCCGCCTTCGAAACCATAGGGGTAGTGACACTGCCTCTGAAAATAAAGGTTGTGGGGTTCGAATCATGCTTAGGGTAAATGTTTATGTGATGAAAACGAACATTTATTTCTGGATCATGGATGTTTATGTGAATCTAACTAATATTATAAATGCGAAAGATTGGATGTTTGTTTGAAAGTTTTTTGTGTTGTTATAACAAAATATTTTTAGAACCACAATTTTAGACCATTTTAGAACATACTATTTATGTATGTTCATCCGTTATCTAGTATCCATAGTACAAGCTTTGCTTAGTTTGGAACTAGATGATTGGTGTAAGTGTCCGAAATATTTATTTTTCAGTATTATTTATATCGACGCATCTATTTTCCGCTTTTATAACAATCGCTTCCGCTTTTTACTGAGAGCTGCCTTAGTCGAGAACGTCAAGATTGCTTGAAGGAGGTTGGAAAGCTCTACCCATGTTACTACTCAACTCGTGTGATTTCAGAATAGGTAATTCACATTGTAAATTTATATGAGATATTGGCCAATGAAAATAGTTACTGTGGCGAAGGTACCCAATTTCAGACATACATACGTAACTATATTGGCATATTTAATTCGTTTCTTGTTTAGACGACCGATTGGTGTAGTGGATAGTGACCCTGTCAGCGAAACCAATGGTTGCAGGTTTGAATCCCGCGAGGGGTAAATGTTTGTGTGATGAATACGAGCATTTATTCCCGAGTCATAGATGTTTTATGTATTTATATATGTTTATCCGTTATCCAGTATCCATAATACAAGCTTTGCTTAGTTTGGGACTAGATGATTGGTGTAAGTGTCCGAAATATTTATTTATTATTTATTATTATTATTATACGTATTACCATCTACCTACAGCCTAAACGTCTCAGCCGATTTAGACAAATGTGGTATCATTAGATTCGCACTAGCCTCGGCAGTATCATAAGGTAGGTATATATTTTGTCACTTATATCGAGTAGCACTGAACATTAGTTTTCAATTTAACCTTTTTTATCATCATCTATTAATACATTTTCCAATTGTATTTAACTTTGTGGACACATATTTAACTTCGTATACAAATAGGGAACTATAGGTCTGTTCAGGTGATACCACCTTATTACATATGTATTTTATATGCTATTGATTGTATAGTGACTGTTTGTTCCTGAATAAAATAAAATTAAAAAAAAAAAAAAAAATCATGATTAATCTAATAGCCGCCATATTGTTACACTTCACAACATCGCCCATCGACATAGGTATCAAAAGATAGATTTCGACGGAATTTAAAAACAAGTATCAAAGTCTATAAGCAAGTATTGGGTCTTTACCTAACAAATTGGAGTTTTTTTTCTTCGTTAATCATATGTACCAATTCCTGCGATTTCCAAAGCTATATCCAAATTTGTTTTTTATTTGGAAAATAGAATATTATTTCACATGAAATATTTTTTAATTTCAAAGCTAAATCACATAATAAAAAAAATTTGAACAGAGCTCTTTTCATGTGCTTCCCATAATCATTTCTTAGATTCGCTAAAACTTTTATAAAGTGGTTACTTTTAAAAATTAACGTCCGATAATACACACAAAGTTTAGCTAAATTTGGATATGCCGTTCCCAAAAAAAAATCAAAAATGTTTGTATGGAGAAAACAGTCTTAATGAAATTCTTCATACAAAACGCCAATTTCATAGGTAAGGACCTAATATTTAAACTCGTGTATGTAATTTTTGTTTCTATCTTTCCCTTCTAATTTCACCAACATGCAGCTCACTGCACGTTTACACAAACAGGATAATTTTGACGTCTCCATGTCATTTGCGAAAGCAAAAAGTTACGCACAACTTAAATTGTATAAACCTGAAGTTATAATTTTTGTTTGGAAAGTAATTAAAACTTTCCATTTGTAATGAAATAAGTTGATGGCCATCACTGAGTTATTTCCCCGGTATAGTACGTAAAGGCCCCTCCCTACACACTGTCGCGTTTTATTAATTGGATCTTTTCAAAATTTTTATCGCGATTGCTCTAGAAGTCGTTACTTAAGTCTTATAATATTCGTTTTTCAAGATAGAACTCGAGTTGTACCAAATTGTAATGACGCTGAATAGTCGCCTAAACTATAAATGCTACTGGCTTTTCGCCCGCGGCTTCAGCATCGCTCGCGTCGGATTACTTCATAGCGTACTTTTTCGAGTTAGTCCCGGGCGACCTCTCTAGCCAAATTTTAAATAAATAAATAAATCCTTTATTGTCATATTTGTACAAAACATAACCTCGCAGACATAACCAGTTGTGGCATTCGGATATGGCCTCAGCATTTTGCTGGCAAGTCCTACTTCTGAGGTCACTGTACAACGCTGTATTTCAACCATCGCAGTCTCATGTTCATGCAATAGCCATATCCTCATAGCAAGGCCACACATTATAGTATGGTATGGTATTTGTCCTTTGCCGCCTGTTGCTTATTTACATTTAGTTCTTTTTGCTTCTGTATTAACCACATTTTATATTTCTTTTTAAATGTTAATCGACTTAAATGATGACTTTTATTATGATTGGTTCAGCAGATTTCAGACGCGGCAGACTTTCGTATTTATAATGCATACATACATACATAAAATCACGCCTGTTTCCCCTAAGGGTAGGCAGATACCACAGACTTCCACTTGCTACGACACTGACACATCTCTTTTGCTTCATACTCGTACTCGCTCGTCGATTTAGGGTTCTGTTTACTTGGCTTTTCCTGAAGACGTCCCCGAATTGATCGTACCATTATTACCACCCACATTCGCTTTGTATATCCTGTCGTTAGTCTTTTTTCATTCATTCTCTCCACATTTCTAAATCGTCTAAGCATACCTTTACTTTCCCCTTTACTATCAAATTTTTCGCTTCGCTTGACTCCCATTACACTATTCCTTACTTTCAAAGTCACCCCATTCACACTTCTCAACGATCTCATTTCCATTGCATGAATTCTACTTTCATGCTTCTTCTGATCTTCACCGATAACTCCCGTAAATCGGTGCTGGAATCAGCACTTCGTCATGAATATCCTGATGAGCTGGACATCTCCTGGATTGTCATTTTATGACAATCCTTTTAGCAGGCAGCGCTCCATTCACCTGATTTCAGACATTCATTCTTCTTTCGATGTCATTCTCACACTTCCATTCTATATATGTAACAGTTACAAAATCAAATCAGAGTCCAGAAGGGCATTAAAAAGTAAACTATTTGTATTTGTATGACCTCTCATTCCCAATGGTCCACGAAAAATAGCAACGTCTTAATAATAATTACATTGAAGAGGTTATTCCTCGGGGACTTGTCCTATTGTAGAGCTAACAACAGATAGAGACCACCAGGCTTTGCGGTTTTAATTGATCTTTCAACACTATCTTAACTTCAATAATGCTAATTTATTGTTTTGTTACGCAGTTTACTATTGTTTATTTTTAGTTTTTTATTGCGTATCAAAACCTTGTATTTTGTCGTTTTTGGTGTATAAATATGTACTCAGTTTGGTTAGTAGCAGTGTATTTTTAAATATCCGACTGGCTTGTCCATCTTATTTAAGTCTGTCGCTAAGCAACAATATGGATACTATTGTTTTGGCGACCTGTTTGGTGTAGTGGTTAGCAACTCTGGCCACTATACCAAAAGGTTGCGGTTTCGAATTCCGCTAGGGGCATATGTTTGTGTGATGAATACGGACATTTGTACCGGAGTTATGGATGTTTTCATTTATAATAAGTATTTATTTACACTAAAAAATGTATTTATGTAGTATATCAACCATCTGGTATCCACAACACAAGCATATAGTTGCTTACTGTGGAACTAGATGGCGCTGTGTGTATGTCTAAGGACATTTTTTTTTATTATTGTTATGTTCCGGGCTGTTTGACATAAGATTGCCAGTCTCCCTAGATAAGGGAATTCGAACTCATATTAACTTAACATCAGTGATTGAGTTCAAATCAGTTGTGCATTAAAAAAATATATTTATTGTGCTTAAAAATTATTAGGTATATTCACAGGAATGTACACAAGTTGCGTCACAAAATGTTCAGTGTGTCGAGTAGGTATAGAGACCGACATAGCCAAATAGTGTGCAATATGCAACCTCTACGGCTTTACATCTCTTTAGTAATCACGTGGTGTATATCAGAGCGGACGGCCTAATGTTCTTTTTACGAGTTATTGTGTAAAACAGCCCGTTTGATGCCCAGCTGCAAACGTACGGACGCAATTAACTGTCCACTGAAATATAACTGACAAACATAAACAAGGTTAGAGAAAAGTTAGGTCTATTTCGTAAATTCTTGCCCCTTCAAAAATCATCGCTTCAGTTACAGTTGAAATCAAAATGTGCAGAACATAATAAATTTGCTGCATACTAAAATTTTCATAAATCGATATTTAGAAAAGGGCGTATATAATAGAGGGTGTTAGTAAAAGTATCATTTTCCTGTACACCACGTGTAGTATAAGTGAACTACAATACAATTTATTTATTTATTAGGAGCCCATACTGTCCCACTGCTGGGCAAAGGCCTCCCTCCTCTCTCTCCACTGCTCTCTATTCCAGGCCTCTTCCGACCAGTTGGTTAGGAACTTATCCAACTCATCTCGCCATCTCCTTTTCGGTCTGCCGCGACGCCTTCTTTGTAATGGTCAGCTCCAGGTGGTGGCGATTTTGGCCCACATATCGTATGGCATGCGACAAACATGGCCCGCCCAGTCCCACTTCAGCTTGGCGGCCGTTGTGGCTATGTCAGCAACAATACAATAAAGAAGTAATTTTTTTAATCCACAGAATAGTTTTTTTTTTACAATTTTTTTAAAATCCCGCACTCCAGCAACTTACCTCGAGCGCCTTCGCCCGACGCGACGGACGTTCATTCACCCACCGCTCACCGACGCGGGGGATACACGACGTATGTACCTACTTAGCTATCTGATTGATGTTCATTTACAGGTGACATAATTATGTTGTTAAATTATTAGCAGAAACATACTTTATATCTACATACGTAATCTTATTAAACTAGTAACAAGTAAACAACTTAATTATCTATCAGGCCATGTACCAATGAGTTTTTAAATTTATTTACTTGTGTGCATTTATCCTTCTGCACTCAAACGGTGAAGGAAAACATCATGAGCAAACCTGCATACCTGCGAGAAATAAAAATTCTAAGGCATGTGAAATCCCCAACCGGCATTGGGTCAGCATTGTAATCAGCAGATAAAATTTCATTCTGTATCATTTAGTATACAGGGCGTCCCAAAGTTATGGGACATGAAGGGGAAGTACCTTAAATATTGTAGATAGTGAATTTTGCTCAAAGAAGACTTTATGTTATTTTTAAAAGTTAGTAATTCTGCATTCATAGATTTTCTAAAAATTACTTGCTTCGGCTGGGAATCGAACCGACTTAAATGTGAAAAAAAAAACACCCTACTTTTATGATGCCAATCGAAAGAATAGCTAAAAAATAATAACTCTGCCTAAGTAACATAGTATTTTAAAAGAAAGGAACAACATAAAATGATTGAGTCAAATTTCAAGAAAGTTATTTATTGCTAAAGTGATTTCTTCTTTTGGGGATACGTGAAAGATATGCTATACAAAAAGCGATACGAGAACGTAGGCGAGTTGCAAACAGAATTGTGCCATATCACATCGAGTGTTCACCATAAAATGATTAGAAAATCAACAGGCAGCGGGCTCATTAAAAGATTGGCGATTTGCGTAAGACAAGAGGGATCACATTTTGAGCATTTAATTAATTAATTTACAAAAAAATACCTACTTAATTGACTACGGCAGTTTCATGTATGTTTTTTATTTGATTAAAATGATTAATTTCACGTTGTTCCTTTCTTTTAAAATACTATGTTACTTAGGCAGAGTTATTATTTTTTAGCTATTCTTTCGATTGGCATCATAAAAGTAGGGTGTTTTTTTTTTCACATTTGAGTCGGTTCGATTCCCAGCCGAAGCAAATAATTTTTAGAAAATCTATGAATGCAGAATTACTAACTTTTAAAAATAACATAAAGTCTTCTTTGAGCAAAATTCACTATCTACGATATTTAAGGTACTTCCCCTTCATGTCCCATAACTTTGGGACGCCCTGTATATGAATATCAGTCACCAGTTAACGGAATTACACGAATTCACATTCACCCTGTATAATATTAATTAAATCTAAACCCTAGTCACTTTTTATACATACTTCTAATTAGACAAGGCTATGTAAACCATTTATATTTAAGACCACGACCAAGTTTTTATTAAAAACTTGTTAGTCTTTATTAAAACTCTGCACATTAGGAAATTTGATAAACCGTTTCAAAATCAACAGTTCGCCATGTCATGTGCACAAATTACAAAACAATATCTTAGATGGACGGCTTTCCTACTAGAGGAGGGGCCACGCACAACAGTTGCTTTACGTTACCTGGTATGAGTAGCAGTTACTTAAGAAATATTTATTGGGATTACAATAATTTGTCGGTCGGTGGCTCATTGGAGGAGACACAGTCTCCCAATTTGGGAGGTCTAGGTTCGATTCCCAGGGAGGTCATGTACCAATGAGTTTTTAAATTTAATTTAATTGCTTATGTGCATTTATCCGACTGCTCTTGAACGGTGAAGGAAAACATCGTGAGGAAGCATGAATGCCTGAGAAATAAAAATTCTAGGGCATGTGAAATCCCCAACCCGCATTGGGCGGACTATCGCCCCATACTCCCTCAATATGAAGGAAGGTCTATGTCCCTTCAGGGGGATGTTTACGGTCTGATGATGACAATAATTTGTACAAGAATTATGTACGATATGAAATAATATGATCAGTACACAGTTCACTATAGAACTTTGTTGCTCAATCACGGCGGATTTGGATCAAATTCGGTATATAGGCAGAATATGCCCTGGATTAAGACAGGATATTTTTTATACCGATAAAGCAAGTAGTTCCCGTGGGATAAACAAATTTCCGCACGATAAAGTTATTCCACGCAGGCGAAGCCGCGGGCGGAAAGCTAGATATATTATAAACGCGAAAGTGGGTCTGTCTGTTTGTTACCTATTTTCTAAGGCAATATATATAAAACAAAATAACGTGTTGTAGAAATGGTTACAGGCATAGCTTCTTTGGATTTGCGTTTGTCATCTATCACTAATATATTAGGTCCTTACCTTTGAAATTGGCGTTTTGTATGAAGAATTTCATTAAGATTGTTTTCTCCATACAAATATTTTTGATTTTCTTTGGGAACGGCAAATCCAAATTTATCTAAACTTTGTGTGTATTATCGGATTACATTAAGTTAAGTATAGGCAGCGTTAATTTTGAAAAAGCAACCGCTTTATAAAAGTTTCAGCGAATCTAAGAAATGATTATGGCAAGCACATGAAAAGAGCTCTGTTCAAATTTTTTTTTAGTATGTGATTTAGCCCAGAAATTAAAAAATATTTCATGTGAAACCTTGAAATAATATTCCATTTTCCAAATAAAAAACAAATTTGGATATAGCTTTGAAAATCGCAGGAATTGGTACATATGATTAACGAAGAAAAAAAACTCCAATTTCATAGGTAAAGACCCAATACTATTTATTTATTTAATAACTGTTAGGTAACTCGCCACCACAGGCTCTGTTTGTGAACTTAAAAGCTTTGGGGATTGATCACAAAATATGTGTTATTTAATAAACATATATTTAATATACGACCTGTTTGGTGTAGTGGTTAGCAAAAGGTTGCGGGATCGAATCCCGCTAGTTGCATATCTTTGTGTGATGAATACGGACATGTGTACCTGAGTTATGGATGTTTTTCATTTATAATAAGTATTTATTTACAATAAAAATGTATTTATGTAGTGTATCAACCATCTGGTATCCACAACACAAGCCTATAGTTGCTTAGTGTGGAACTAGGTGGCGCTGTGTGTATGTCTAAGGATATTTTATTTTATTTATTTATTTATTACTGTTCCAATGTACAATGAACCCTATCATATGCTCTCATTGTACATATGCTATTAATTTTATAAAAATACTAGTTGGTTACTTTCCAGCCGCATCTGGGGTCGTTATCCCAGCTCTAACAGACCGTTTCCGTCCAAGAGGGACTGGTAATTGAAATCCGTCAGAGTTCGCATCTCGTATGACAAATGATAAGACTGGCCTGGGTTTGCCCAATAAGAATGTTTCGTATTGTTTTTTTATAAATACGAGGATGGGGGAAACTAGGACAATTTTATATGCATTATACCGCGAAAATTGGCTTTTACGATTTTTAGGGTTCCGCACTCCGAAGGCCAAACGAACCTTATTGCTATTGTAGCATTGGGCGCGAAAAGAAATAAACCTTCTTTTAGAATTTGAATTATTGACAATCAAAATATGGAAAAAAGTAGAGTTTTAACCGCCTCCGTGGCTCAATGTACTTATACAATATTGGGTTTACGATTCACGGGGTACATGTTTAAGTACTTGGTTTGGTTGGTGGTAGGGCATTTTAAATGTCCGCCTGGTTAGCTACCACCATCTTATCTAAATCTGCCGCCAAGCAACAATGTTAATAGGGTTGTGTTGTTCCGGTTGTCAGAGATAAGATAGCCAGTTCCCTAAATATTTGGGTTTCCGGTTAGTACGCTTCCACCTTCGGCCTCATCTTCACTTAACATCAGGTGTGATTGAGGTCAAGTGCAAACCCGTTGTGCATAAAAAAAATAAAAGAATGCTTGAGACATGGGACTAATTATAATTGAAAAGGTCATTGTGTTAACATTATGAATAAGGTAATGTTAATTCGAAAACTTTAAGGGATTTGTTCAAAATCTAATTGTTATAATCTCCGTAATATCAGCGTTACAATGCTCATTGTTGCTGAAGAGGGAGAACTTTTAATAAGTACCAAGTTGCCCCGAATTTGAATAGAAACTGAAAATGGTAACAATATCCAACCAACCGCTTTCTGAACTCCAAAGTATATTTAAATATACGATATCTGAAGGCTCATTTTTGTTTAAATTTTAAACTTCCTTCATTACAAGCTTTTATGTAGGTTGCAATGTTCGTATGTAAGTTATCCGTTTCAAAATTTGCAAATAATTTTTCAACCACATCAAAAGATCGATATGTCATTATATCCCGGTCTTCCCATCATCAGATCCCCGTCATCAGATTGTTGAAATTTAAATGTGAGTAAGTACATTGAAACTATCTTGTTTCGAAAAAAAAATACTTTTTCTTCATCGTGTCAATATCTCAATTCAGCCACAACTACGGCGTTGTCTGCAGCCACGTACAGGTTCTCCATGTCACAGGTGGATGGGCACAGAGGGCAGGAGAGCAAGTGCATGAAAGGAGCCTCCCCGCGGCGCACCCTGGAAGCAGATAGACTCGGTAACGCAGAGTCTAGGCTAACTGATCTGTCACCACCATGGTCCAAAATCCAGATCCAAAAGTACTACATGGGTGGTGCTGGTGATACTGTAACTTGTAATAGACAGTAAGTGGTAAGCGATGAGGCTCAGTGTGTTGCGTATAAACCTTGAATAGGTTTCTGTGGTGCACTTTTGTATTGTGTTAAATTGTTTCATATACAGGGCGTCCCAAAGTTATGGGACATGAAGGGGAAGTACCTTAAATATCGTAGATAGTGAATTTTGCTCAAAGAAGACTTTATGTTATTTTTAAAAGTTAGTAATTCTGCATTCATAGATTTTCTAAAAATTATTTGCTTCGGCTGGGAATCGAACCGACTCAAATGTGAAAAAAAAAACACCCTACTTTTATGATGCCAATCGAAAGAATAGCTAAAAAATAATAACTCTGCCTAAGTAACATAGTATTTTAAAAGAAAGGAACAACGTGAAATTAATCATTTTAATCAAATAAAAAACATACATGAAACTGCCGTAGTCAATTAAGTAGGTATTTTTTTGTAAATTAATTAATTAAATGCTCAAAATGTGATCCCTCTTGTCTTACGCAAATCGCCAATCTTTTAATGAGCCCGCTGCCTGTTGATTTTCTAATCATTTTATGGTGAACACTCGATGTGATATGGCACAATTCTGTTTGCAACTCGCCTACGTTCTCGTATCGCTTTTTGTATAGCATATCTTTCACGTATCCCCAAAAGAAGAAATCTAATGGTGTGAGGTCCGGGGATCTGGCCGGCCATCTAATCGGTCCATTTGTACCAATCCATGTAGGAAAACATTCATTTAGAAAATCTGCTGCTCTCCGACTATTATGAGCCGGAGCTCCATCTTGTTGGAAAATTAAGTTTTCTTGCTCCGCCGCGGAATGGTTTCTTATCTTATCCCGTAAAATTTGAAGTATTCCTAAATACTTTTCTGTGTTCAAGGTTCCTTGGTAAAAATGGATTAAGAAAACCCGGTTTTTTAAAAGTCCGCACCAACAGTTGAGTGAAAAACGCACTTGGTTATTAGTTTCAGTCACTTGTAGGGGATTTTCTTTAGACCAAATACGATTATTGTTGCGGTTATACATACCGTTATTGCTAAAGTTAGATTCGTCTGTCCAAATAATATTATCCAAAAAATTTGGATCTTCGAGCAATCGTGCCTGGATATCAAGACAGAAATTTTTTCTCCTTTCTGTATCGCCCGAAAGTAATTTTTGAACCAATCGTCCTTCAACATAACTCTTAAAACCGTGTTTTTTTAATACACGGTGTATTTTACTTTTTGAAACTCCAATTTCATGTTCTCCTTCTCTCACCGATGCTTTCGGAAAAGCCGAAAAGTAAATTAAAATACCAAGTTCTTTTCATCTACACGTGCACTTATAATAAGGAAAACTATGTTAGTACCTATTTTATGAAGTGGGTACTTATTTACGAATAATCAATGCTATCTTTGGAATGATAATATCGCTACTTTTCGAACGTCGTCGGCAATAAATAACTTTCTTGAAATTTGACTCAATCATTTTATGTTGTTCCTTTCTTTTAAAATACTATGTTACTTAGGCAGAGTTATTATTTTTTAGCTATTCTTTCGATTGGCATCATAAAAGTAGGGTGTTTTTTTTTTCACATTTAAGTCGGTTCGATTCCCAGCCGAAGCAAGTAATTTTTAGAAAATCTATGAATGCAGAATTACTAACTTTTAAAAATAACATAAAGTCTTCTTTGAGCAAAATTCACTATCTACAATATTTAAGGTACTTCCCCTTCATGTCCCATAACTTTGGGACGCCCTGTATAATGAATAAAAAGAAAAAAAAAAAAAAAAAAAAAAAAAGATGGGCAAAAAATTACTCAAAACTATTATTAGTATATAAGTTATATCCGTTTCAAAACCATTTTTCAACCATTTGCTGGTATTTGACTGAGCTGAAATTTGGCTCATTTATGTAAGTTCAGTGACAATGCAATATATACATTTTTTTTTTATGCATGACGGGTTCGTACTTGACCTCAATCACACCTGATGTTGAGTGAAGATGAAGTCGAAAGTGAAAGGTGAAACCGAGTACTTAAACATGGGGTACATGTTTATCGATCGGGATCGAACCCGCGACCTCCGAATCGTAAACCCAATGTTGTTTACATTGAACCACGGAGGCGGTTATGTATTATGTAAATATCGAGCTGATCTGATGATGGAGCCGGGATATAGGGACTGGAACTTCCAAAAGGTAAGATAGTCGAATTTGGGCTATAGATGGTTTTGTGATGAGCACTTTCCATTACACATGATGAGGAGGGTCTAAAGATGGACCCGAAGATTGCTGCTGAAACTCCTTGATGGACTTTATGTTACTCATCTTTGTACTAGAATAATATTTTTTTTTTTTTAGTTATTTATTTTTTAATCTATAAATAATAAATATAAATAATAAATAAATCAATATTTCGGACACTTACACCAATCTTCTAGTCCCAAACTAAGGAAAGCTTGTACTATGGATACTAGATAACGGATAAACATACATAAATAAACATCCATGACTCAGAAATAAATGTTCATTTATGTGATAATCTTGATGGAATTATTTAAAGCTTGTTTTTAAATATATTTTTAATGTTGGACTTACTTTTTAGATTTGTACTTATATATTCAGTAAAATTTAGTAGTTCGTAGCTGTAAAGGGGACACTCGTGGCGCAGTCGCATTCGCTATTCGTTTTCGATTAGCGAAGTTAAGCAACGTCTGGTGCGGTCACTCCTTGGATAGGTACCACTAGTGGCAGTACGAGTGTATCCGTGCTTCGGGTACAGTCAGAAACAGATAAACATTTACAAGCCTGTATCTTACAAATTAAATTTGCTATGGAAATTATGAACACTTTTCGATTTTTTTTTTAATTTAGTTACAGCAATTATAAAGTTTAATAATAAACAAAAAGTACCATCTAAAAATATTCATGATTTGCGTAGAAAACTTAATTTGTATTATGCGGGACTGTAAATGTTTATTTGTTACTGATTGTACGTTTAATAGTCGGTTCTGCTGGCTTTAAATTGAATGCAGTTGTAGAGCCAAGTCGTGGCTTGCAGGGCCTTTTAAACACTGACCTCTAGTCTAACTCAAATCCGTCAATCAGCACTAGGCTCGCGTGATGGATTATCGCCCATACCCTCTGCCAGTGACAGAAGACTATACGTCAACAGTGGGGACATATAAGGCAGTTGATGATGCTCGATGATACCTACTCTCGAAGATAATCGCCATGTTAAAACAGACAAAATAATATTGAACAATCGCACGACAAGACATGGACAATGTCCATGATGTTGGTCCTATTCGTTCCCGAATATCCAGCCAGCCGAACAGTTGTGTACGATTGGAACTGTAACATAGCGGCAGTGTCGTGTCAACTGGGAAACAGTCGCCGGTGAAGGATTTAAAGCGCATGTGACATGGAATAAGTAATGAACACTGGGATTGGGTAGGCACAAAGCGAAGCGTCGCTCATATCACATCCAGCAGAGGCTTAAAACTGTTGCGATGGGTAAGTAAGCCAGTGGAACATGGAACGTATTGAGTAGTTTCCATTTACATAAATTGGAGACTTCCTACTTTCGTATAAGTCAATTAGGGTTAATAAGTTAATTACGTCCGGTGTTCTAAAGCGACCTGCAGCCGTTCCACGTAGAAATTTTTGCGATGAATCGCTAATTCGATCGGTAAATTCGGTATCGGTAAAATTGTCCGATCACGATGGACGAAAAGTCTGTCGTTTGTGTTGCTCCTTTTCAAAAAGACATTTATGAAGTACTATTTATGGGACTTGCCTATTTCGATGGCACTATTTATGCACAGTTTTTTCTTTTCCTACTCACGCATCCTACTTTAATTAGTCTAGAGCCTAAGGTTAGAGAGAGTCATGTATCTACCATCTACCTTTGGTCAGCGCTGTGTCGATACCACTGTTGATCCTAGTTAATAGGAGTTACAGTGGGAGGAGTGAGGAGACGAGATGGGAGCAAACCTGGGACAATTACGACAATGTACAATAGAGTACTGTCTGAAATTCATTCTATAACATTTGGATCAGCACTTAATGGAGACTGAAGATATGCGCAAGCCAAGCCTGGCTGAGGAAATCTGAGAAGGCGTTTATAAGTGAATTGCTGACTGCTGAGTCTGGTCGCCTGGCCATTATTATAAAAAAAATATATCGGACTGGGGCTGGTTCATCTTCCGTTATTCTGACGTATCATGTGGGGCCCTCTGCTTACATTCGACCATAATACATAATAATAAATTAAGAAGAAATAATTCTTAGAGACAGTATCGACTCCATTCCTTCCTGTTAGCACCTCGGGCGCACTCGTCGCAAACCATGCGTGCATTTATAAATGTTGCACAAAGTTGCTGTACATCCGAATGAGGCGCAACGACGACGTGGTATCTCTCAGTTGAGTAGATTGTATATTCCAGAGAGAGAATATCTCAGACTAGACTTTGTAAAGATGCTGCTCTATTTCCTGCTATCCTGGTATATTCATCATCATATCAGCCACATTATAAATCGATATAATCAATGTTTTGACAAACGATTGTTGTGGATAGTGACCTGTCAGTAAAACCAACGATAGCAGGTTCAAATTCCGCGAAGCGTAAAAGAAAATTATATGAAGG
Organism: Oegoconia quadripuncta; assembly: GCA_949316235.1. NCBI lineage: Eukaryota > Metazoa > Arthropoda > Insecta > Lepidoptera > Autostichidae > Oegoconia > Oegoconia quadripuncta. Next base: position 19,564,742 of record OX438753.1, on the reverse strand, counting down.
ATGATTCCCGAGTCATGGAGGTTTATATAAATATTGATGTATGTTTATCCATTATCTAGTATCCATAGTACAAGCTGTGCTTAGTTTGAGACTACATGATTAGTGTAAGTGTCCGACATATTTATATTTATTAATAGAACTGAAGAGAATCAGTAATTCATTAGGTATACATTTTTCAATAAGTGTCCCGTTGATATACAAAATCTTTCTGGCAATTTTAAAATTACTTATTAAGACAGTAGGTTTATATGGAATATCAGACTATAAGATAAAAATTATCCCTATTTTTGTATTGCATATTGTAATATAAATGAGCAGCCCATCAATTTGCTTGCTTGTTCTTCTAGGCAGAAAATTCCCTTTTGAACGAGCAGTAATTTATAAATATAAAATGTGACCTATGTTAAGTGTACCGTTTGTAATATAAAAGATGCTCGCTGCAGCCTGTGGCGGCAGAGATACTCTCTTGCGTCGTTCCTCCCGCTCGAGGAGTCTCTTCCTCCTGGACACGATTTGCCATGGCCGCCATGGAAATCCTTAAATCGGCTTCGGACTCAGGTCGACCGCAGCAAAGATAATCTGTGCAGGTGGGGCTTCTCCGATGGCGGGAGTGATCGACAATCTCCCCGCAGACAATGGATCACCTATTGTCTTGCTCCGCGTGTCCTGACAGCTGCACCTTTGACGACCTCCTTAACGCCACAGAGAGTGCTGTTAGAGTGGCTAAGTTTTGGTCCAATAAAATTTGAAACTTGCATCGACTCGAAAAGAAGAAGAATATAAAAGAGCAGCACAACGATTTTCTTGCTTGTTCTTCTCGGGAGAAAATTCCCTTTTGAACGGGCAGTAACTTCTTCTCACTCTTGAGACAATCTCCCCTATATTAAGCCATATATTTAATCATTCCCTATCTTCCAGTACTTTCCCAAGTAAATGGCGCCAAGCTTATGTTATTCCCATACCCAAAATTAACAACCCTTCCTCCTTTTCACACTATCGTCCAATCTCCATTTTGCCCTTCCTTTCAAAAGTCTTCGAGCGCATTATTCATCAACAGCTACATCATTTCTTGAATAAAAATAATCTACTAAGTCCACTTCAATCCGGCTTCCGTCCAGGCCATAGCACAGTTACCGCACTTGTGAAGGTAACTGACGACATTCGCCGTGGCATGGACAGCCAACTCCTCACAGTCATTGCATTACTGGATTTCAGTAATGCATTCAACACAGTGGTCTTTGAAATTCTTCTAGCGTTTCTGAGCTCACTTGGCTTAACTCCTGTTGTTGTCAATTGGTTTCGCAGCTACCTATGTGGGCGCCAGCAGTGCATTCGATTTGCTGACAACAACTCCGATTTCCATAGCATTGCCGCTGGTGTACCACAAGGTGGTGTGCTATCTCCGCTCCTTTTCTCTATCTTTATAAACTCCATTACCTCTCTCCTGTCATCTTCATTTCATCTTTACGCCGATGACCTTCAGGTGTACAGCCAGGCTCCTGCCGAAAATCTCCACCAAGCGCTCGAGGAACTGAATGACGACCTGGTGAAAATTACCGAATGGAGCAAGTCTTACGGTCTGACTATAAACCCAAGCAAGTCGCAGGTAATAATTGTGGGCAGGTCGAAGCAATTGAGTCGGCTGGATTACAGTGCTCTACCCTCACTCAGCCTTAATGGCATTTCTATACCATTCAGTAACGTCGTAAAGAACCTCGGTATTCAAATTGACAGGTCGCTCTCCTGGATTCCCCATGTCGAATATGTAAGTCGCAAGTTCTTCGCTGTGCTAGGTTCGCTGAGAAAGTGGAAAAATCTTTTACCTATCAGAACAAAGGTAGAACTTGCTCAGTCACTTCTTCTTCCCATTCTTGACTACGCTGATGTGTCATATCTCGATCTCACTGAAGAACTGCTGAATAAGCTAGAACGCCTTCAGAATATGGCCATCCGTTTCATTTTCGGAGTTCGCAAGTATGATCACATATCCGCATACCGGGCGCAATTAAAGTGGCTTCCTATCAGACTCCGACGTAACCTGCATATCCTCACTCTCCTTTATAATGTACTATACAGTCAGATTTCCCCCCCTTACCTTAAAAATCTGTTTACATATTTAGGATCCGATCACGATGTGCCTCTTAGGTCTAAAACAAACAATTTGCTTAAGCCCATCAGCTGCCGTACAAATTATTACTCGGGATCCTTTGGCATTAAGGCTGCGCAGTTGTGGAATGCACTACCACTAAATATTCGCCACGTAGAATCGCTTGCAGTGTTTAAACTGCGTCTAAAGGAATATTATTTATCTCTCTAATGAATTGTATATACTGTTATATATATTTATGTGTATTTTATTATTGTACTCATTTATATGGTTTGTTTATTTTAGTAAGTGTTTATCTTTGTATGTATTCCACTATACCTATGTATTTTCTATGTATCGTCTATTTACTACTGATATTTAAGTTATTCAGCTTTTACTTTGCACTATCCAACTACTTATTAAAAAAGCTTCTTTAACTGAGGTTGTCTGGAAGAAATCGCTATCAGCGATAAGACCGCCTTTGTACACTTCATCATCTATGTTAAATGTTCTTTGTATTTTATTTTTGTGTGCAATAAAGAATTTAATAATAATAATAATAATAAAATGTGACCTATTGTAAGTGTAGATCCTTGTATAGATACCTAAATAAAGAATTTTTGAGAAATTCCGTTTAAAGGAGCATTTTTGTTGGGTCCGATTAAATTTAGATTTAAAAGATCACTTGTATTTGAGGACACTAGCTGGAAAAAAATTGTATTCTTTTTCCTGATAATTGAAATAAAAAGTCATAATCCGTTCACAAAAAAGTGAAATGGTGTCACTGTCACTCACCCAATTGCGTGTCATACACGTATAAATCTAACTAATATTAGTTAGATTTATATTTATAAATGCGAAAGTTTAGATGTTTGTTTGTTGCTCAATCACGGCGAAACGGCTGAACGGATTTGGATGGAATTTGGTATATAGGTAGACTATACCCTGGATTAAGACAGGATATTTTTTTATTCCGATAAAGTGAGTCGTTCCCGCGGGATAAACAAATTTCCGCGATAATGGTATTTCACGTCGGCGAAGCCGCGGGCGGGAATCTAGTTACTTATAAATATAAAAATTAAATGGACCTATTAACCGTATCTTCAACTTTCAACATAGAAAATAAATTACGTACCTGTAATTTATTTTCTATGCATAAAGCAAGCTTAAATCACGGCTTATTTCACCGAACTTAAGTTTTTATTTTATACAATATTGATTGCGGTACCTATATTATAAAACGCAAAATTATATTTGCGGTTGGCAAAGTCAACATTTCGGTTAACTAAAACTACTGGATATTTCTAAAACGTACATATAAACGTATCTTGTCCAAAACATTCTAAGTCTTCATTAGGTGCTACTTTAAAGTATGGTGCTACAAAGCTTTTTAAAAAATGTATGTAAAGTAACATAAAGTTTATCTAGCTTTGCAGAACAATGTTGTCTGATCAACCAACATTTTTAGAAAGTGTATACGGGCGCCATCTAGTTTCACTGAACTTCAAGAACGGCTGTATTGAAGTCTGGAGGTATTACGAAATAGTTCGTGATATTTTGCATAGATGGCGCTGTAAGTAAACTTTGCGAGTTACGTCGGAATTATTTTGCATCGTGCAAATGATTTCATGGTGTTATGTATGCAAATAATGTAATTTCGACCATCAGATTGAATAACATTTACTATAATAAACGTCCTATAGAAACAAATCAGAATTAACGGATAATAATCTGCAATTCCATACAAAAATTGAATGCCTAGTCGACCAACTATTTGAAAGAAACAAATTTATCTTACGGTCTCTCAAAATTTTGGTGTTCGTTTGTAAACGCTCTATTTGTAGGTAATTGTATTTTTTTTTATGCACAACGGGTTGGTACTTGACCTCAATCACACCTGATGTTAAGTGAAGATGAGGTCGAAGGTGGAAGCGTACCTACTGACCCGGAAACCCCAACACATTGGGGGACTGGCTATCTTATCTCTGACAACCGGAACACAACAACGCTATTAACATTGCTGCTTGGCGGCAGATTTAGATAAGTTGGTGTTAGCTAGCCAGGCGCACATTTAAAATGCCCTACTACCAACCAAACCGAGTACTTAAACATGTACCCCGCTGGGGATCGAACCCGCGACCTCCGAATCGTAAACCCAATGATGTTTACATTGAGCCACGAACCATCCGCTAGGCTTCCTTTCCGATGTGCAACTATTAAGCAAATAGTTCCTCAACAAGAACAATTCCCGTACGAGTACGACATTGGAACCTTCAAGAAACGAGCCTACACCTTCCTCAAAGGCCGGCAACGCATCTGTGACCCTTTTGGTTTTGCGGGTGTCCATGGGCGACGGTGATTGCTTTTCATCAGGTGACCCGCATGCTCGTTTGCTTTCAACAACACGTGGTGCCAGAATCACCACTTATTACATACATACATACATAACGTCACGACCTTTATCCCAAACAATAGTGTTTGGGGTGTTCCAAATATTTAATGATTGAAACAACATCCACGGTTCACCTTAATATTGGGTATTTACCTATGAAATTGGAGTTTTTTTTCTTCGTTAATGATATGTACCAATTCCTGCGATTTTCAAAGCTATATCCAAATTTGTTTTTTATTTGGAAAATGGAATATTATTTCAAGGTTTCACATGAAGTCACATAATAAAAAAAAATTGAACAGAGCTCTTTTCATGTGCTTCCCATAATCATTTCTTAGATTCGCTGAAACTTTTATAAAGCGGTTACTTTTAAAAATTAACGCTGCATATACTTAACTTAATGTTATCCGATAATACACACATACACCCCCTGTCACGTGTGCATTTCTGTATATTAGGTCCTTACCTATGAAATTGGCGTTTTGTATGAAGAATTTCATTAAGACTGTTTTCTCAATACAAACATTTTTGATTTTTTTTTTGGGAACGGCAAATCAAAATTTAGCTAAACTTTGTGTGTCAAAATCAAAATCAAAATCAAAAAATGCTTTATTTTGTAGGTACACAGGGTACACTTAAAATAGTCAGATTTTACATTTTTAAAGCTACTGCTTGTTCAAAAGGCAATTTTCCCCTGAGAAGAACAAGCAAGAAACTCGAGAGGTCGCTCTTTTTAAAAAAAGGTTTTTATATTACAAAATTATTATTTTATATTATAATATTTCATTATTAATTGTGAAATAGCCTGGTTATGCGAACGGGCTGGTTATGTCCATGATTGTTTATCATCTAAATAATCTGATATTTTATAATATGCTTTCTTAATAAGTTTCTGTTTTATAGTATCTTTAAATTTATTGAAAGGAAGATTTTGTATATCAACAGGAACTTTATTGAAAAAGCGTATACATAACCCTTTGAATGAATTACTGACTTTGTGGAGGCGACTTATGTGACCTGCCAGTTTATCTTTATTTCTTGTATTGACATCATGTTTATCACTATTTTTCCTAAATGATGCTATATTTTTTTTGACATATATTAGATTTTCAAAAATGTACTGTGACGAAAAGGTTAGAATATTATACTCTTTAAATCTATCTCTAAGTGACACTGCAGGTCTCAATTGATAAATTGCGCGAACGGCTCGTTTTTGTAAAACAAAGATTGTATTGATATCCGCGGCATTTCCCCACAGCAAGATACCGTAAGACATCAGGCTATGGAAATAACTAAAATATACTAATCTAGCAGTATTTACGTCCGATATTTGTCTAATTTTTTTGACTGCATACGCTGCAGAGCTGAGCTTCTTCGCCAATTTATGGATATGAGGACCCCATTGTAATTTGGCGTCCAAAGTAATGCCCAAAAATACAGTGGACTCAACAAGGTCTAGAGTGACATTTTTTATCATTATATTTGTGGGCACCTCCCTGACATTAGGCAGTACAAATTTTACACATTTAGTTTTTTTCTCATTCAGTAACAAATTATTTGCCGTAAACCATTCTACTATTTGAGAAATAGCATTGTTCACGTCGTCATAATTTAATTTTAGTCTATTTACTTTAAACATTACAGAGGTATCGTCAGCAAACAATACTATTTCATGTTTATCGTTTACAAGGTTTGGCAAGTCATTTATGTAAACCAAAAACAAAAATGGTCCGAGAATGGAGCCTTGTGGGACGCCCATACAGACTGTCGACCCTGACGATGTATTACCACTGATATCAACCCTCTGAACTCGGTTACTCAAATAAGAATTCAGAAGGTCGAGAGCTCGGCCGGTTACACCATAATGACGTAATTTCCTGATTAAAGTGTCGTGATGAACGCAATCAAAGGCCTTGGACAAGTCGCAAAATACTCCTATTGCATCCCGCGCATCTTCCCAAGCCTCAAAAATATATTGTAAGAGCTCGACACCTGCATCGGTTGTCGAGCGGCCCCTTGTAAAACCGAATTGTTTATATGACATTAGATTGTTACTGTAAAAATAACTCGATATCTGATTTAATATAATTTTTTCAAAGATTTTGCTGAGAGTCGGTAGTATTGAAATAGGTCTAAAATTAGAGGGGTCTGATGTACTACCGGCTTTAAATAAAGGTATGACTTTACTGTGCTTCATGAGATCAGGAAATATGCCATCATCAGTACATTTATTAAAGATATAAGCTAAGTGTGGTGAAATACAATCAATTACGGCACTAATAATTTTTACTGATAAACCGTGAAGGTCGGCAGTTTTTTTCTTGTCTAAAGAACGAAATGCTTTTAAGATGTCTATAGGACTTACATGATTAAATTTAAAATGGGAGTCACAAATCTCCACATTTTGTTTAAGTAGCGATTCAGCGAGTGTGGGACATGAATTCAGAGAATTTGTAGTTAATATTGGGATATCAGTAAAGAATTTTTCAAAAGCTTCTGCAACTTCTAATTGTGAAGTTAGAATTCGATCATTAATTTTTAATCGCGTATCAGTGTTAAGAGTTTTAAATTTGCCAGTTTCGCTATTTATAACTTTCCAAGTTGTCTTTACTATGTCCGCGCTATTCTTTATTTTATTATTTATAAAATTTGATTTTGCTGTGGCACAAGCTCGCTTGAATATTTTCGAGTATTGCCTAACATATTCAATAAAACTTTCGCTCTTATTATATGTCCTTTCATCATAAAGCTCATATAACTTTTGCCTACTTTTGTGAATTCCCACCGTCGCCCAATCACTAAAAACGAGGGAATTGTTGATTTTAGCAGATTTTGCTAAGAAAACCTTATTACTTTCAGTTTTTAAAATGTCAAAAACTGATTTATATAATACATTAGGATCGTCACAGTACGATAAATAATCTAATTTCGCAGTCACTTTACTCTTATATTGATCGAGTAGTGACTCAGTTACTGGCACGTACGATATATCTCTTTTCAGCGTTTTATTAATTGCTATGTTAAAAACCGCTAACTGACCACAGTGATCTGAACTTAATTTATTTAAAATAGATTTATCACTGGGTTGTAAATTCGAGAAAATGTTATCAATGCAAGTAGCTGATGTAGAAGCTATTCTAGTGGGCACTGAAAAAAGATTAGCAAGATTATAGCAACTGAAGAAAGATTTAAGTCTTCTGGTTTGAATGCTATCTTCTAATATGTTTATATTAAAATCTCCGCAAATTACAATGTATTTATTTGAATTAGTAATTTTACACAGGATTTCATCCATGATTTTCTCAAATAATTCATAAGATGAAGAAGGGGGTTTATATACACATAATACAGTAAGCCGCGCAATTTCCACACAGGCTATTTCAATAGTTCGCTCAACAGAAAGGTTTACAATATCGAGGCGCTCTTTAAATTTAATATTATTACGAATTAGAATGAGACTACCGCCTCGTATTGCCTTCGTCCTGCTGAACGAGCTTGCAATCTGGTACTCCTTGAAGCCGAACATGAGCTCACATTGCTTATACCAGTGCTCCGTTATACATAATACATCAATGTTAGTGCAGCTCATGAACAGCTCCACCTCTAGTTCTTTGCCACTCATACCCTGAATATTTTGGTGTACCAGATTAATACATTTTTGAATTTTTAAACCATTTTTTTTATATCTATTTTGGGGCGTGGCAACCCTTTTATAATTTTTCTTTTCAAACATATATTTTATAATGCCAGAGGTAGTCTCTGTTGTCTTATGATTTAATTTAAATTATTTGGAATGATTTCCAAGGATTTATTAATAATTAATGGCTGCCCAATAGAGGCGCCTGTTGGGTCAGTCACTAAAGTGACTGAATTTAAAATAAAATAGGATAGCATATTTGCTAATTGTCTCCTAAAATATTTGGGAAGATAATAATTATCTCCTGTCACATAAAAATATTTGGAACTAATAAATTTATTAGTGTCAAAAAAATGAAATTTATTTTCATGACGACATGTCAGAGTATGCAATGTTACATTTAAATTATGTCTAAAGTCATTTTCATTTTTTTTTAAACTCTGGCTAAATGGAAATGCAAACAATAAAATCTTATGAACATTTTTTAAATCATTCAATTGAGAGAAATAATTTATCAGAGTTTTTTTATTTACATTTCCCCGTCGTCCTATAAAAATTATCAGAGTAGTATTCTCTTTAAAAGTCTTTGACAAGATCTTTTTTAATATAATTGAGTAGGAGGCACCAGGCATACAGTTATTAAGTATTGCCTGTCCCATATAATGGCTAAGTCGCAAACCCATGTCTTTACCAACTTCATCACTAAACATTTCTATGTTATGTTTTTTGCTGGTTGACTGAGAGAAGGAAGTATTCTCGTTATATTCACACGGCTCCTGCGTCAGAATTATGGAGTTTGTCTGACACACTGCCGGGGAGAAATCTGTTGACGTTTTAGTCATATTAGTACAATCACATTGGTGATTATTTGTCAATGATTCAAATCTGTCATGGTTGTATTTACACAACTCCAACAGATCGTCCATGGCCAGTGTGTGCTCCTTAATTTGTTTCTGTGATAATTCATATTGCGTGTTAATATAATTTAAAGATTTATTTAGTTGTAATATTTCTGACTGGAGGCGCTGTGTGTCACAATCATAGGCATTCTGAGTTTTTTCTAAGTTTAATTGAAATTTATTTAATTCACATAATAATGCCTTTCTTTCTTTTATAAAATTAATATTTTTACAAAATACTTTATCTTTATTAATTAATTTATTTGTCTTCTTAATATATTTATTTATTTTAATATATTTTTTTAACTTATTTTTACTTGAACACTGAACTGACTTGGGTATTGACTTGTCACTGGTCAAGCCAATAGTGACAGTAGGGTGATCACGGGAGGAGATGGCAGAAATCATGGAAGGCGCAGTAGTGACGAGTTCTTCAAACAACGACTGAGTTTGACTTGATTTGAGGTCAGCATTTTGGATTTCTAATGCCGAAATGTGGTTATGGGCATCGCGTAGCTCCTTCTCCAGTGACGTAATACGTTCCAGGGCATCCTGGTACACGCTGCAGCTCTTGTCAAACTCATCCACCACTCGCTGTAGTTGGTCTCGATGGTCTGCAACCTCCTCTAATCCAGTAGACATTTCTGCCATCTCACTCTTTAAAAGTTTGTATTTATTGTTGATAGACAATATTTCCTTCTCATGATCATCTCTCTCTTGGAGTAACTGCTCACACAAGGTCCTTGATGTTTGCAGTTCTTTTAGTGTCCGTTGAAGGTTGTCCTCCAACTGACGAGTTTTGATGGACATACTACGGGTGGTCATTTTGTATTAACTGTACCTATTAAGCAAATAGTGTAGGTACAAAACACGAATGTCAACAAGGGATCGAGTGAGCAATCACTACAGCTGACTATTTGAGGTTAACTTCAAGTTACTTCATTAAGAACTATATTAATAGTACAACAATATAATATAGTATTATGTACATACGATATATATCCAAAATAAACTCCTCAAACAGTCACTGGAGATGATTTAAGAAATTTGTATAGGTAAGTTTTACGTCACTATACTTACGTTGAAAAACACAATTTAAGCACTTACAAACTATACAATTATCTCATTTATACACTTAATTACAGTAATGAAGCTGGTTTATGCGTTAATTATCGTAATTAATATTAAAATCAAAATAATATTCACGGAGTCGTTTTATTTACGACTTAGCCTCATGCCTACCCTCCTCTTAACTTAATGTATTATCGGATAACATTAAGTTAAGTATAGGCAGCGTTAATTTTTAAAATTAACCGCTTTATAAACGTTTCAGCGAATCTAAGAAATGATTATGGGAAGCACATGGAAACAGCTCTGTTAATTTTTTTTTAATTATGTGATTTAGCCCAGAAATTAAAAAATATTTCATGTGAAACCTTGAAATAATATTCCATTTTCCAAATAAAAAACACATTTGGATATAGCTTTGTAAATCGCAGGCCTTGGTACATATGATTAACGAAGAAAAAAAAGTCAAATTTCATAAGTAAAGACCCAATATATGTTTATTAAATAACACACATTTTGTGATCAATTCCCAAAGCTTTTAAGTCCACAAACAGAGTCTGTGGTGGCGAGTGACCTAACAGTTTTCTGTTGCAACTTTTCAATCGTACGCTAAGAGGCTTGCGGTGACATTTTCCCATATTTATTGACCACGATTTAGTCTGGGAGACTTAGTCTGTCGACAATTGTGTCTGTTGTTAAATAATTCCGCTTTGGTGAGCTAATAAGCTTACGTTCGGCGTGGTTTTATAAAATTCTAACTGTATTTAGTAGTTATAGGTTACATTCATAGATAATGGGGGCTGGGGGGTCTTATATAAGGTATTTTTTGCACGAAAGCAGCTCCTTCCTTCATAATTTTTTTCTTTTTTCTTGTTTATATAGGTACGACGTGCCATGAGACTCATAGGTGATAATTCAATGACTGCTAAATTGCAGAGCCTTGAACACCGTCGTAAAGTCGCCTGTCTCTCAGTTTTTTACAGGATGTATTTCGGGGAGTGTGCGTTGGAATTACATAATCTTATTCCACCGTCGCCCTTCCATCTTCGGACCACTAGGCGTGGGGAAGGATTCCACCCGTATATAGTTAATATACCGAACATTCGCACTAAGAAGTTCGATTCTTCATTCATCATCCGCACAGCCAAGGCATGGAACTCCCTTCCGGAGTCAGTCTTTCCTGAATCGTATATACAACCTTGGGACCTTCAAGAGCAGAGTGAATAGGCATTTACTGGGATCGCGTGCTTCATCTTCGACCACATCGTCACTTTCCATCAGGTGAGATTGTGGTCAAACGCGAATCCAGTCAATCATAAAAAAATAAAGTACTAATCTAGCTTTCATAGCAAATGGAGGTACCAATCCATAAGAAACTTTATATATAGACCTGGGGACCAATCGCGCTAATTTACAACAATTTTACCGTTCGTTTTTCATTTTGGTTTAGCTTTAGTTTAGTTGATGTAAAAAATGGTATCGCGGTATTTTTAGTGAACAATTATATATCGTTGACGCTACCAAAGTATAACCAAACCCAAAATGTATAGAGCTAACTACGAATATTAAAAAAAAACTAGTTTAATTTCCGTTCAAATGATTAGCGCGATACGAAATGTGCTTAACGTAACGTTTTTGGTTATGGTTTAGCTTTGGTAATACCGTATTCAGTATTCAGTATGTTTATTGCAGTATCACAAATATAGCAGTACGTGCTTATACCGTTCATACTTAGCGCGATGGGCCCCCTGCACCTTCAAGAGAGTTAGAGGTAAGTTACAGAAATTATAATGTTCCTGTTATTTGTGTACAAATAGGCTAGCATTCATATCAAATTTCAGCTTTCTAGGATTTTGGAAAGTTCCTTAGAGGTTTTGATGAAAGACTGAGTGTGTCAGTGGCTAATCGATGTATTTAAGCTATAAATATATTCTAAAGTGTAAAAGCGTGACAAATGTAACTTAGTGTGTTTCATAATTAAAATAAATATAATAAAGTTCCAGTGGACATTCAAAATTTACCTTTAAATAAATTCAAAACCATCATAAAACAGACATTGGTGTCGATTCGGATGTACACCAACTAAACTAAACTAAACTGAAACCAGTTTTAAAGTAGTACTGTCTCTTTCTACCTGGAACAGTACGATGCAACGGCACCACTCCAAAACTGGTTTTAGTTTAGTTTAGTTGGTGTACATCCGAATCTACACCATTATTTACCAAAGGCTGCTATAAAGACCCTTGAGTTTCTTGCTCGTTTTTCTCTGGGGAATCAGCTTTGTGAATGAGCAATAATGTCAAAACTTTAATAATAAGATAAAAAATGTGACGCTTTCAAGTGATAATTTTTATCCTACGAAATAAATATTTTTTGATTTGGATTTGATTTTGAATTCTGCTAACTACATGTTATCCTGAGCACTTGGGCTCTCTATAGTGTTATTCAGTCCGAGGCTATAGGAGTTTGAAAATACGACGAATGCTTTTTTTGGCTCGTCTTGGCGAGGCCACTATTGTGGCCCCAGATTTGAGTTGAACTAAACAATTGAACCGCTACTGGCAAAACAATCGACTTCATTAACGTTTCACTCTCTATCTCCGGAGTAGATCATCAGATCTTAACCCAATTTACATAGAACCACTCTGTTGATAAACCCTATCAAACAAAAAGCAATCATCAAAATCGGTTAACAATTGAGGAAAATATGGGTGAACATAAATTAAAAATCAAAAAACTCGACCATGTTAGATTTTTACCATAAAATATTTATTTATTTATTTATGTTAAGGAAAACCAATAGCCATGTTAAATCACAAATAACAATGGAAAATTATACCTGACGGCTAATAACAGGTTGTCACATATAGAAATATTGTAACGAAATGAAATGAAATAATTTATTTGCTTGATTTTGGGTACAAGATAGGATGACACATAACAGAAGTCCCATTCAAAATCTACTTAAAATCTAGCGTGCAAATATTTAATAAACTAGGATAGAATTAGTTAGGTTATTACTTAAATATAATATAATAATGTATGTTGTCACAATATAAAACTAATTAATTGTCAATTATGTGTTGATGTCAGAAAAGCGATATTGTCCGTTATATAAGTATTTTAAAATAGTGGTAGGTATTCCTTAATTGAATAATAACATTTGTTGATAAGCCATTCATGTAACTTAATTTTAAATTGTCGTCCAGTCAATAATTTTAATTCATTTGAGAGGGCGTTGTATACCTTCGCAGCCAAATTAACGTTTTTTTGTAGACAAACCGCCTCCGTGGCTCAATGTAAACAACATTGGGTTTACGATTCGGAGGTCGCGGGTTCGATCCCCAGCGGGGTACATGTTTAAGTACTCGGTTTGGTTGGTGGTAGGGTATTTTAAATGTCCGCCTGGCTAGCTACCACCATCTTATCTAAATCTGCCGCCAAGCAGCAATGTTAATAGCATTGTTGTGTTCCGGTTGTCAGAGATAAGATAGCCAGTCCCCCAAATGTGTTGGGGTTTCCGGGTCAGAACGCTTCCACCTTCGATCTCATCTTCACTTAACATCAGGTGTGATTGAGGTCAAGTACTAACCCGTTGTGAATAAAAAAAAAAAAAAAAAAACAATATAATAGTGGTCTACATATATATATATAGCTTACATAATTATGTGATATCCATACCTACATGTAAATATTGATAAAATATGTAAAACATAACAAACAATAACTATATTCCTATAACATACATAACACGGATCAAGACAAATCTAACGATACTCTGCACTTCGAAATCGGTCACGCGTTTAGGCTACAGAAGGTACCAAACAGAAAATTATAGTCGAAAAACATTACCTTCCTTCCAAGGTAGTCTGGTAAAAATACATACGGACGAACACAGTAGCTCCTCCTCTTTGGGAGTCGGTTAAAAAGTGTTTCCAAGCGTTACGCTTAACGCGGCCTTGACTGTACACAACACAGCATTAGCGTTACCCCAACGTTTTATTCAGGATGATCCGAGTTTTGGAAGAAGCAATTAGGCCATCTGAATCATTGAGTAGGAAGGGGCTTAGTTAAGCTTTCAGACCTACCTTCGGCTTACGTGTGGTCTCTGCTAACTTGTTAATTAATGATTTTCACTGCCTTTGAATTTTTAAAGGGGAAGCTGGGGCTCAACGCGTACTATTGGATAAGAAAGATATCCCACTTTTACAATAATCTACAATAGATAGTGTTAAGCAAGTTAAGCAACGTCTAGCCCGGGCCTTGGCTTTGTCCACCGTCCATGGTGTTTTGATTTAAAGGCGGTTTGGTTTCGCTACATTAATATTGCGTACGCTTCGCAGTACTGGCAGAATTATCAGCCTCTGTCTGTACTGCAGCATTCCGCTGGGCAGACCCCTTTCAGTGCACAGTGTGTCCAGCCCATCGATAAGTAAATCTTGCTTGGTGTGTTATTTATATGTCAATTCAGCCGTTCCTAGGTATTTTTTTTTGATTGTATGCACTTTGCATTGATTAAATACTTTATCTATAATATTAATAAGAATAACTTTATTTAACTAACTTACCTATAAATACCAAAAACTGTGAAAAGCGCTGAATTCAGGGAAACCTGGTTTGGGACTCAGAACTCCATTTTTACTAAGACAGCCTATTTTTCTAAATAAGCAATTATACAGTCTTACTTACTTACTAAAAAAAAAAAAAAAAGTCTTACTGTATTATTTCTCTTAGGTTAATTTAAAATTAATAAAAGATTTTTTGTTCTTATTTATCTATCAATGGCATACGTGGATTTTTTTTTAAAGCAGATATTCAGTTGGTTGCCGGTTGTCAGAGATAAGATAGCCAGTCGCCCAAATGTGTTGGAGTTACCTTCGACCTATGTGCAAATATGGGAGTGTGCGTTGGAATTACATAATCTTATCCCACCGTCACCCTTTCATCTTCGGACCACTAGGCGTGGGGAGGGATTCCACCCGTATATAGTTAATATACCGAACATTCGCACTAAGAAGTTCGATTCTTCATTCATCATCCGAACAGCCAAGGCATGGAACTCCCTTCCGGCGTCAGTTTTTCCTGAATCCTACAACCTTGGGATCTTCAAGAGCAGAGTGAATAGGCATTTACTGAGATCGCGTGCTTCATCTCCGACTACATCGTCACTTTCCATCAGGTGAGATTGTGGTCAAACGCGAATCCAGTCAATCATAAAAAAAAAAAAAAAAATAAAAAAAAAATGAACTACGGTTTGGTACTTGACTTCAATCACACTTGATGTTAAGTGACGGATTAAGGTCCATACTGTATCCTTGTGAGAGGAGGCTTTGGCCCAAAGGTGCAGACGTATGATGGTATGTGTAGCAGTTGGTGACATTCGAACACTTCTAAAGCGTTTAAAGCAGGTAAAAATTTATGTCATAATCGGGTGTCTCTTGGTGAAGTCAAGGTTTTCCCTACACGCATTTAAGCTGTTCGCGAATTTTATACCCAAACTGAAAGCTAGTTACATACAGATGTTTTTAAAAATGTTTAGCACATTCAGTTACTAAGTTTTTTTTTATAAAAAATTCCTTTTTCTCGCGAAAAAATTGTAAAAACTTAAACAAGTATTTTTTTTTAAATTCTTGTCGTATTGGCCTTTTTATTATTTATTGCGAATACTCAGAGTGGCTTCTACTAGGAAAACATTAAAAAAGAATTAAACAAAGAGTGCTTTTAATTTAATTTTTGCTCTCAAAATCTCTTTCGGATACAACTCTTCATAACGAAATCCATTGCCCTTGACATCATCTATAATGCCTTAACAAGAAGTCATTTCCAGTTTCCCTGACCCCAGCTGATAATTAGACAATGTTCACTGTATTTTCCGTATATGATTAAGTTCATTTGTAATAAAATAGAATATCGTTTATTCATAAAAGCACAATAAATGTAACAAAATGACGTCATGCATGCATCGCATAAAGATTAGGTGGCGACACGACTAATAAAATTTCTACATAAAACATTTAGGTAACACAGTTACGTGGTACTGGAGGGCGTTTTAAATTTCGCCCCGCCATAAAATGACGCAATTGGAACGTAAAATTGTGTGCCATAAAATTTTGGAGCCACTTACGCAGTGTTAAGTGTTGAACCTCAGCTTTGTTGTATACTTTGTTGTTAAATAATACTATGTTTTTTTTTTATAATTAATTTATTAACAAAATTTTATTTATAAATTTTTTTTTTATGTCTTATTTATCAACAAAATTTTTACTCACATAATATGAAGTCTCTGCTTCCCGAACTAGGTAGACACCTGTACCTCAGGAATCAGTATCTTCTTCTATTTTTGTCCTTAAATATGTCAATAAACGGTACACACTGAACATTTTATGATGCCAAAAAAATAATTTGATCTTACACCTAAACATTATTTTTATAAAAAAAGAAATAAATGAATTGCTATAAAATGTAATTAGAAGGTAGATTTCTAGCCTAATAAATAAATCAACTACATACTACTACTGAATATAGGCCTCCCCATAAACCAGAGCGATCTGTTCAAAGCTACCTGCAGTAAAATGTGTGTAAAATATGTAGATTTTTTCTAAATATATTAAGAAAACTAAAACCATCAGATTGATATACTTAATTATAGTTTATTATTATATTCAGGTTCCGGTTGATCTGGACATGGAGGGAAAGCCCCAGCCATATTAGCATAATCAATTCATGTTCACTTGACCTAACTAACCGGATTATCTACGTAATCCGAATCAGACAGAGGGAAATTTCATATAAAATAATTTAACCCCCGACGAAAAACGACTGGTGTTTTGTGTTTGATTGTAAGTATTTTTTTTTCCTCAATTACACCTGATGTTAAGTAAAGATAAGGTCGAAGGGGGAAACGTACTGACCCGGAAACCCCAACACATTTGGGGGACTGGCTATCTTATCTCTGGCAACCACAACACAACAATGCTATTAACATTGCTGCTTGGCGGCAGATTTAGATAAGATGGTGGTAGCTAGCCAGGCGGACATATAAAATGCCCTACCACCAGCCACCACCACAACCGAGTACTTAAACATGTATCTCGCTGGGGATCGAACCCGCGACTTCCGAAACGTAAACCCAATGTTGCTTACATTGAGCCACGGAGGCGGTTAAGTGTGAGTGTTCAGTCTTTATCTGTACTGCGTAGCCCGATTTGGGTGCGGTTTTTTATATTCAAGACTAAACGATATCATTAAACTTAGATACTCCCACACTTACACAAGCATCCACCCACATACACACACACTCATTCAATCGCACATACTATACACATAGGTAATAACAAACAAAATATTGTCTTGCGCACACACTGTCATAATGTAAATTTTGAATTTATTTTTTCAATGTAGTAATAAATCCTACTGTACATAAATAAAGGTACATCATACCCATTCAAAAATATTTTATTCAATGTAGCATACAAAAATATTACTTATTAAAATTCAATATGTTTTTTAATTCTCGTATTTTAAAGCTTTTATAACAATAAAGATTAAGAAAAAATTCGCGTATTACTGAAAGACAGCATTATCACATGCTTCAACTAAATAAGTCTTCATCGTTACATAAAGTGAGATTCTGAGGTCAAACCCAGACAATGCCTTATCTATAAATAGAAGGTAAAAAAATCACAGTCCGAAAACTCTTAGTGTATGTTTTACTTTGTGGATTTCTCATTGTGCAGTGCACCCATTTTAATTTTAACGGAAACCAACGAAGTGACCGTCGGCCGATGTTTACCCGGGGCAAATAAGCTCGGACCAATTCGGGGCATTCGGGCCATTGTTAGAAATATTCCGATTGTTACCATAAAGAGATCGCTCCGTAGAACTGACAACAATGGCTGTTACGCTAATAACAGCTATGATTTCGTATTGTTTGCTATTAGCTTCTGCTTTCTTTTGGCATTTGTTGGTGATGTAAGGTGTTTATTCCTTTTGCTGGCGCGGGACAGTTTACCTAAAGACTGGGTTAAATCAGATGCATCAAATACAACGCGTAGCAGCTAGCTGCGCTTAACCGCAACTGGCCGGAAGCCGGTGTACCGTTTTCCACAACATTTCACACATAACTCGCTGCTACGAGCATTTCGGTACAGATTCTCGTTTGACCTTCGCTGAAAAGTAATTGACCACAGACAACGTTAGCTCGGACTCGCCAGTAGCCGTATGTTTAACGATACAACATACATGCTTGTGGCACTAAATAAATACAATTGCACTTTGGCCATATCGAAATTTCTTTTATAGCTAAACTATACTCAAACTGAAAACATCTTGGCAAAGATGGTATAGTAGGATCCCTATCATATGCTAACACACATACCTCCATGCACACATTATCACACTCACACATCACCACACCCATACATTACCATACTCAAACATAGACCCATTCTTACACGCCCGCACACTCCCATTGCTCATACATAAACAAAAACAGCCATGGTTTAGATTACATTTGTTACTATTTAGCTATAGAGGCACACAATATGTCTATAATTAGTATGGTTAGTATGTACATCATTAATACTTTAATATCTATAGTTTTGTAAATAAATATAGAAAATTAGCTAGGTTAATAACAATTTCTAATGTTGATGTAATCCGAGGTGAAGCCATGTAGGTACCTACAACACAGGTTAACCTAATGTAGGGCGTGGAAATCTACGGAGTTTTTATGTGAACTCTTAAGTTTGATGTTAATAAATTTATCTTTATCTTTTACTGAAGCCTCCTCACACTAGCAAAGCGTGTGGGCTTTAATCATCAGGCGAGTTTACTGCTAATTGGTGTATTTGGGTCAATCAGACAAAGTCATTGACATACCAATATACGGGCCAAGGTTAAGGTAATGAAAATTCATCTGTCATGTAAATATAATATCATATATTTTTTGTATGTATGTACCGGGTGAGTTTTTTTACCATAAGAAAAAAAATAGGGCATAGTAGGTAAGTGAAATAGAAGACATTGGCATAAAGTTTTTTTTTTCAAAGCCATCATCGAATAGCTTTGAGTCATTTGACGGTCATATTTATTGCCCATTCTATATAATTACGTCTTTAAATTAAATAAATAAAAAATATGAGTTATGCATGATAGGAACCCTACGAATCTCGCCAGTGGCATAATCAATCTCTGGCCGGCGCGTACGTCGATGAATGTTTGAAAATTGCCAATGACTTCTATTTCCCTTACCTAATATCTATGTCTTTTCTTACAGTAAAAAAACTAAAAATATGTATATATATTGCAATATAATTAATCCCAAATAATATTATATATGTCAAAGTTTGTGTGTGTGTATGTATGTATGTATGTTTGTTACCTCTTCACGCGTGAAGAGGTTGGACGGATTTGGATGAAATTTGGTGGGTAGACAGATTAGGACCTGGATTAACATATAGGCTATTATTTTTAACCGCCTCCTTGGCTCAATGTAAACAACATTAGGTTTACGATTCGGAGGTCGCGGGTTCGATCCCCAGCGGGGTACATGTTTAAGTACTCGGTTTGGTTGGTGGTAGGGCATTTTGAATGTCCGCCTGGCTAGCTATCACCATCTTATCTAAATTTGCCGCCAAACAGCAATGTTGTGTTCCGGTTGTCAGAGATAAGATTGCCAGTCCCCCAAATGAGTTGGGGTTTCCGAGTCAGTACGCTTCCACCTTCGACCTCATCTTCATCTTTAACATCAGGTGTGATTGAGGTCAAGTGCCAACTAGTTAGCTTGTTTACTATAATACAGAATTGAAAATATCTTCATTACTATTCTTACCTGAAAACCATTGTGTAGTTAATTACCTACTATTGGGCCAATATTAATTTCATTTTCAAAAGAAAACAACCGCAATGTAACTGGTTCGTTGAATAAAATTAATACAAACAAAATCCATATGTTAAAGAACCTGTGTTTGAAAGGCCATTATTATTCCGAATAACCACCATTTCAATTAGGCAGGTTTACATTTGAAATGTTGGCAGAAATAGTGGAATCACAAAGCATTCCAGTCCAGGTGAACAGCCCCGGGCGATACAACAAACCCCACAGTATAAAATATGGCAGACAGCCAGGACATATGCAGCCACAATATTGCAGACAAATTTAATTAATAATAATAATAATAAATTTTTGGGACACTTACACCAATCATCTAGTCCCAAACTAAGCAAAGCTTGTGCTATGGATACTAGATAACATACATAAATATTTATATAAACATCCAAGACTCGGGAATAAATATTGGTATTCACCATTCAAACATTTACCCCTCGCGGGATTCGAACCCGCAACCGTTGGCTTTGCTGATAGGGTCACTATCCGCTACACCAACCGGTCGTCAAATTATGTGGAATAGACTACAAACGCGATCGTTAAATGACACGCTTTATTCGGTAATGGTTTTGAAAAAAAAAAATAACTAACTATGCTAATACCTTCTATTTCACTTACCTAATATGCCCTATTTTTTTTCCTTACGGTAAAAAAAACTCACCCGGTATATTTCAATTTATTTCAATAGAGTGTTCGTTAGCTCTGCCACTAGACAGGTTGTCTTTATGTCTCGGGTTCGGAACTGCCGAGATGTGACAGTTGAATTAAAAATATCTGCTACAGGGACAGAAGGAAAGCTATCAATTTATCATCATGAATAAGTTTACTCCATTGCCGTACTTGCCAAGGCGATAAATGCGTTGTAATCTGGAAGGGTTTAGCTAATCGCTATATTGAGCAGGTTGGGAATCAAACTTAAGCCCATAGGTGATGCTGATACGTGATAATGGATTCCAGTCACTTTTAACGACATCCACGGGACGAGTTTGACGACCTGTTTAGTATAGTGGTTAGAAACGCTGACCGCTATACCGAAAGGTCACGGGTTCGAATCCCGCTAGGGGCATATGTTTGTATGATGAATACGGACATGTGTTTAATATGTAGTTATTTACAAAAAAGAAGTATTTGTGTAGTGTATCAACCATCTGGTATCCGTAATACAAGCCTAGTTGCTTAGTGTGGAACTAAATGACGCTGTGTGTATGTCCATACATATTTATTTATTTTATTTGCAGGCTCCTATGAAAATGACACCTCAAGGTCTTCCCCTAACAGTAGACTCGTATATAGGCTCCTGAATTCTATGATTCCCATAGGTGTTAATATTAATTGTTGAAATGTAAATACATTGAAATTGTAATCACTATTTTTCAGTTTACAATATTTACAATTCAATATACTCACAATTTAAAATAATTCAATATAATCCAATACCCCAAAACAATCCCACCTAGTACAAAACAATTTAATACAAAATTTAATCCAACAAAATTCATATTGAATGCAAACAAATGCGATCCAGTACAATTCAATACAATCCAACACAATCGACTGTCAGTCGATCATGCACAGACGACGATCAGTCAGTAAAACGAATATCATAGTTATTTCACATAAATCTACCATCATAATCACTATATTGTCCATTGTCATTAAATATGATTGAACACAATACAATTCAATCCATTTCAATCATGCAGTCGATCATGCACAGACGACGATCAGTCAGTAAAACAAATATCATAGTTATTTCACATAAATCTACCATCATAATCACTATATTGTCCATTGTCATTAAATATGATTGAATACAATACAATTCAATCCATTTCAATCATGCAGTCGATCATGCACAGACGACGATCAGTCAGTAAAACAAATATCATAGTTATTTCACATAAATCTACCATCATAATCACTATATTGTCCATTGTCATTAAATATGATTGAATACAATACAATTCAATCCATTTCAATCATGCAGTCGATCATGCACAGACGACGATCAGTCAGTAAAACAAATATCATAGTTATTTCACATAAATCTACCATCATAATCACTATATTGTCCATTGTCATTAAATATGATTGAATACAATACAATTCAATCCATTTCAATCATGCAGTCGATCATGCACAGACGACGATCAGTCAGTAAAACAAATATCATAGTCATTTCACGTAAATCTACCATCATAATCACTATATTGTCCATTGTCATTAAATACGATTGAATACAATACAATTCAATCCATTTCAATCATGCAGTCAATCATGCACAGACGACGGTCAGTCAGTAAAACAAATATCATAGTCATTTCATGTAAATCTACCATCATAATCACTATATTGTCCATTGTCATTAAATATGATTGAATACATTACAATTCAGTCCATTTCAACAATCCAATACAATTTGACGGAAGAAACAAGGGACAGACAGGATGATTTCTGTCCCGTAACCACACGAAATGTTGTATTACTGGTTTTAGTAAAGTAGTATGCACTATAACTAGTTATATACCCATCTCTATCATAACGTTTTAGAATTTGTACGATGATAATATAAAATTGACTGAACCCTATCTAAATACAGTAATTGTATCCTCAGGACTGAAATAGATTGAATGTTTAGAGAGGTGTTTTACACCTAAACCAACTTTGCCGGAGGTATCATTTTTCTGGTAGCTTTTAGGGGCCTGAATAAATATGTTTTGATGTGGGTCCAATTTATTTTCGCATGTTTCATTATAGTTCCTTGTGTAGGCTTTTGAATGTACTCTTGTGGATTCGAATGTATGTAGTTACTTAATAGATCTCCCGCTCCAAAGTAAGATATCGAATAATATCATTCAATTTTCTGAAGCAAAGTTGGTAGTATTTGTAGAGATTTTTTGCAATGAGATTAAGGTAGTAATATTTGTCACTTCTCATGGTTTAAAAGTGTATGATTGATTATTATAGTTTTGCGTACACCGGCTAAAGCACATCTTTTTATCTCTAAGGACTAAGTAGGTTTTCTTTTTCGACGATCGACTGGTGTAGTCAAGTGTAGTGGATAGTGACCCTGTAAGTGAAACCAACGGTTGGTGGTTCGAATCCCGCGAGGGCTAAATGTTTGTGTGATGGATACGAACATTTATTGTTGAGTCATGGTTTATATAAATAAAGTAATGTTTATCCCTTATCTAGTATCCATGATACAAGCTTTGCTTAGTTTAGGGCTAAATGATTGGTGTCCGAATTATTTATTTATTATTTTTCATTTTCTTTAGAACATCACAAACTATCAAATACACACGATTTCAAATTAAAAACAACCAGTTGAATTGAAATTAAAGTTGAAACAATGTATAATGTAAGATCCCAATTTATGTTGTGCGATAAAAGAGCTTATCTATTGAATTTTCAGTAAGGTACTGCCACCTCTCGGAAGATGGAAATGAATAACTTAATAACTGAAGTTATTATTACACTTGACATTGTCAGAACTTCCGCTCAAATAGACCGATGATTGCCATTTCAAACGAAATGTATCGAAAGAAAAAAAGAAGTTCTTTAGATGTATGTGGTGGTGAGTTTTTCAATATGATTGTTTTTAAGTGGTATAAATAAATAAATATAAATATTTCGGACACTTACACCAATCATCTAGTCCCAAACTAAGCAAAGCTTGTCCTATGGATACTAGATAACGGATGAACATACATAAATATTTATATAAACATCCATGACTCAGGAATAAATGTTCATATTCATCACACAAACATTTACCCGTCGCGGGATTCGAACCCGCAACCGTTGGTTTCGCTGACAGGGTCACTATCCACTACACCAATCTGTCGTCGAATAAGTCGTCGTCGTGTAAGAACCGCGAATGTGTTTTTTTTTTTCACAAATTGTAATTTTAAGTAATTGTTTTTGTGTTTTCTTTTCATTTTCTTCTCTCGCATTCGAAAGGAACCGTAGAGTATTTCAACTTGAGACTAAACAACCACAAAAATTTCTTTCGTATGAAGATCTAAAAGACTAGTTAAATTTTCTTGAGTAATTAACAAATCACGAAGAACTTCATCCCAAGAAGGCCTTAAGAAGAAATTTTTGGTTCTAAAACTTACAAATGTAAAATACAAAATTTAGGAACAAAAGGATTAAAGTTTGTTTAACATTATGAAATGGATACATGCTCTCTTTTGACTCCCTTCATTTTCAGACCACAACTAACTGATACTGACAAGTCAAGAGTAACACAGGCAATTCTTATGACATAGAGTTAAGGTTTTAAATCCAACTAAATTGTTACGTTTAAACTGCAGGTCAGCGTACAAATCGGGTATAAATTCAGTTGGAATAGTAATTATACTTCACTTTGTACCTCCTATTATTTCCACTCCAGTACTGACGAAATAAAGACGCATTCAAGGGGTCCCTTATAAACAATGCAACGCAATTTCAGGTACTTATTTATTTTTAACCTCCGACTTTGGTTGGTGGTAGGGCATTTTAAATGTCTGCCCGGCTAGCTGCCACCATCCCATCTAAGGCTTGAGATGACCTGAAATTGACGCCTGAGTATCTGTTGCTTAATAAAACAGTATCAAAAAAAAAAAATAGTATTGAGACTGAGACGCAATCTCAAGATCGATTTATTAGTACGGCCCTATGTCTGCCGCCAAACAGCAATGTTAATAGCATTATTGTGTTACGGTTGTCAGAGATAAGATAGCCAGTCCCCCAAATGAGATGGTGTTTCTGGGTCAGTACGCTTCCACCATCGGCGGCCACTTACAATGAGGTGTGATTGAGGGTCAAGTGCTAATTCAAAAATACCACCAATCAAATCGAGTACTAAGCATGAACTCCGCTGGTAAGCGAACCCGTGCGGTTAAAGCAAATGCGGGAGCATTTGCTCCCGCATTTGCATGTATCTCTGAAAATTTCTCCTCAGGTTTCATCGATTCCACAAATTCGGGAGTAGGTGACGCGACAGGTTAAGGGGAGCCTAGATTTCACGTGACTTGGAACCAGTCCCCTTTTATCTATAATTTACGTATTCATTACGTAATAAAATACAGGACTTATGCTAGTGATCACATGTCTCAAAAACACGATTCCATAAAATTTTCTTGATAGAAAAAAAAAACAAAGTTACGTCTGACAGTCTACAAATGAACGGCTGGCATTAATTTATATAGAATCACGAGTTTTTGAGTAATAAACCAGATATCTTTGTAGTAATTCTATGTTTAACATGAATAATAATAATAATAAATAATAACATTATCTAAATATATTTTACTTTCGGACTAAAAATGAAGTACCCATGTTTTTGCGTGTGGTAATGGAACGAGCGGTATAGACTTATACAAGCATGCACGCGATTGAGTGGGATGGAGCTCCGCAGTCGTACCATGTAAAAATTTGGCGCTTACATGGTGCCAAATTTAGCGATCGAACGCATAAATTTTTCTGACGACATGCATATCAATGTTTTTTTCTTATTAGCCGTGCTACATGGTCGACCCATAATCGTGTTGAATTATTAAAATTAAACCGTTTCGAGGTGCGGCCTGGCATTCTCGTTTGCGGCCGCAAGAAAGTTGAGAATTTCATCAGTTCACAAAGGACAAAAGGCTCAGAACCCCAGGCCATTTGCTCAGCGTACGTGTTTATTCGCGCCTAATTAAACATGAAACAGTGGAAGTAACAGGTATATGAAGTAATGTAATGAATGATATAGTTACTACTTGTTATAGTTAATCGTAAGTTAGTTACACTGCAAATTATGAAAATGTTTTTGAAAGAGCAGGGGATTAAAGGTTGGGGTTCTTACCATTAAGGGTGTGTTTACTTACCAACGAGTATTAAATATGCTAAATTGTATGGGGAATTGAGAATCATATATGGCTTAATCTACCTATTTACTCGCATCAAACGGAGGCTAAGGGTTTAATGGCGTCAACGATTTGACGACCTGTTTGGTGTACTGGTTAGCAACTCTGACCACTATACCAAAAAGTTGCGGGTTCAAATCCCGCTAGGGGCATATGTTTGTGTGATGAATACGGACATGTGTACCCGAGTTATGGATGTTTTCATTTATAATAAGTATTTATTTACAAAAAAAAATGTATTTATGTAGTATATGCGACGACCGATTGGTGTAGTGGATAGTGACCCTGTCAGCGAAACCAACGGTTGCTGGTTCGAATCCCGCGACGGGTAAATGTTTGTGTGATGAATATGAACATTTATTCCTGAGTCATGGATGTTTATATAAATATTTATGTATGTTTATCCGTTATCTAGTATCCATAGCACAAGCTTTGTTTAGTTTGGGACTAGATCATTGGTGTAAGTGTCCGAAATATCTATCTATCTATCTATATCAACCACAACACAAGCCTATAGTTGCTTACTGTGGAACTAGATGGCGCTGTGTGTATGTCTAAGGATATTTATTTATTATTTAGTTATGTATAGCGTTCTTATCCTATTTTTTTATTTAGTTCATGTACTATGTTTGTATTGTTCTTCTATATGTTGGAAGTAGTGTATACTGTAGTACTTTAAAACTGTACCCCTTGTGCATGCGGAGAGGTTACCTATAATTAGTCGTAACAATAAGCAACAAACCTATTGCTAGATTAAGTTTAATTGAACTGATGTTAATGACTGTTGTCAATCCTAAATAAATAAAATAAATTATTTTACTTCCGATTGCACTGTACGGGTTTAAGTCACGTGACAGTAATTAAGATTATGACACTTTCATTTCTGCACGTTATGAAAACATTATGTATACTCGTAAAATATTCACCTGTTCTGCAAGAAAATTGACACACATTCTCTCAATACTCGACACAAATATAAACGTACCGTGCCTGCGTTAAGACTTCAAATGGCAAATAAGTCGTACTTGGGGAACTGTGTCCGATTTTATAGCGAAGCGCGTGTGCGGCAGCTCCAACACCATCCTGAGCACACTGGCGGACAGGTGGGATTCCGGCTGATTGTGCCGAAGCAGTCGTATGGTCCCTTCTGTTCACAGTTTTTATAGAATTTAAGTTACTAACCAAAATATGGGTCTAATCCTGAATTAAATGTTTTTTTTTTTATTAAAACTAAATCTCTTCAAATATATTGGAGCTCTCGGAACGACAATTCAACAATAAAATCAAAAGTACCTACCCTTATTGGAAAGGGTTATTATAGTATACCTGATTACTTGGAAGTACACTTCTTTGTACACTTCATCATCTATGTTAAATGTTCTTTGTATTTTATTTTTGTGTGCAATAAAGAATTTAATAATAATAAAGAGATGCCTGGCTTCAGTATTGCGTTTTGTATCTGACAATGCCACTATACAGCAGTAACATCTGCAACAACTTTTAAATATAAGACAATGTGGAGGACATTGTTATTAAGTCAGCATATAACACATTACAGCAGTTATCAAGCTTTAAGGAAATTTACAATGCTCATTACAGCAGCTAGTTATTATGAAGACTGACAATGCCTCTTTACAGCAGCTACATTTTACAGCTTTTATTTGTATGCTCTTGGTAGTTAATAATTAAAACTTGACGACCGTTTGGTGTAGTGGCAGGGACCCTGTCAGCGAAACCAACGGTTGCGGCTTCGAAACCCGCGAGGGGTAAATGTTTGTGTGATATAGTCGATCACGAATTCATCAAAGCGTACGCTAGTGTCCAGATCATGGTCTCAAAAAGAATAAGTATATTACGTCGTGCAAATGCATAGAGACCTATAACAATTGAGTTATTTCGACATGTTTTAGATTTTATATGGGTAAGATTTTTATAACCTTTAACCGCCTCCTTGGCCCAATGTACGTTTACGAATAGGGTTTTAGGGTGCGGGTTCGATCTCCAGCGGGGTACATGTTTAGTACTCGGTTTGGTTGGTGGTAGGGCATTTAAGCTAGCTCCACAATCTTATCTAAGTCGGCCGCCAAACAGCAACGTTAATAGCATTGTTGTGTTCCGATTATCAGAGATGAGATAGACAGTCCCGCAAATAAGATGGGGTTTCCGGGTCAGTACGCTTCAATCTTCGGCCTCATCTTCACTTAACATCAGGTAATCCGTTGCACATAAAAATAATTTTTAAATTTTTATGCAGCCCACAAAAATTCAAGTCCGTTACTATCTCAAATAGAAGAATCACTAAAAATGATGAGGAAGCTGACATCAAAAACAACAATTCAATAAAAAAATAAGTAAGTGTACCAACTACAGTCGTTTCTAATTTCGTAAAAGCGAATGCCACTGTGGAACGCGTAAATAGATTTTGGGGAGGCGCTAATATTTGTCGAATATATCCGATTGGCAATGCTCGCAGATAGAAGGTAAACAGAGCTGGTGAAATGCAAATGTTTACGAATGCTCTCATAATGAGAACGACAGCGGTAATATGAAATGCTACTAGCATCCGGACCGCACGCGGCGACCAGAAATTGAAGCTGAAAATTAGGATAGTGCAACATAGTTGCATATGAACTATGTAACTGGACCATAGAGTTATGAATAGTTTTAGACCAACCATACACTTTCACTGACACCAAATTGATCTGAGACATCGGGATGTGATGATTTAATCGTTTAATAACACAATTCAAGGACTTGCAATTTAAAATTTGATAAGGTCCTTACCTATGAAATTGGCGTTTTGTATGAAGAATTTCATTAAGACTTTTTTCTCCATACAAACATTTTTGATTTTTTTTTGGGAACGGCTAATCCAAATTTTGCTAAACTTTGTGTGTATTATCGGATAACATTAAGTTAAGTATAAGCAGCGTTAATTTTTAAAACTTTTTACTGTGAAATAAGGCTACATTTTGTAAGAATAACACCAAGCAGAATGATTGTTGCGTCAAATATTTTTGTATGTATTTCTATAATATGCAAATAAACGCTTTATCTATCTATCTATCTACCTTAAAAGGAACCTCTTTATAAAAGTTTCAGCGAATCTAAGAAATGATTATGGGAAGCACATGAAAAGAGCTCTGTTCAAATTTTCTTTAATATGTGATTTCACATTAAACCTTGAAATAATATAATAATATAATAATATTCCATTTTCAAAATAAAAAACAAATTTGGATATAGCTTTAAATCGCAGGAATTATTGGTACATATGATTAACGAAGAAAAAAAACTCAAATTGCATAGGTAAAGACCCAATACTTGGATGACTGGTTGATCTTGCGCCTTGCTAATAATTTAAACTGCATTCATAGATTTTTATATAACTACATGGTTGAACCGGGAATCGAAACCGCTACACGAGAAAAAAAATTACCCTGTAGCTTTATCATACCGATCGAAAGGCTTCATCATAAGGATTATTTTTTGCTAAATAAGATAGTGTCGTAAATAAAAGGAAGACCATGAATTTTAACATTTGTGGTGAAATTTTGCTCAGAAAAAATGAAAAGGTGACATTGCCGTAAGGACATACAACTGACATTATCATTTTAAAGTACCTACCTATTACTAAAGAATGAGTACCCACTTGAGAAGTACTTTTTTTCTCGTGTAACCGGCTCGATTGCCGGTTCAACCATGTAATTATTTAAAAATCTATAAATGCAGTGTTTTCTAAATTAAAATAATGTCTTCTTTCAGTAAAATGTTCAATCTACAATATTCAAGGTACTTTCCCTCCATGTGGCATAGGCGTGGGACGCCCTGTATACTGTACACTAATTTTGTGATTGTAATTAATTTTTTAGTAAGATGTTTTATGTTTCATTAATTACTTTCAAAAAATCAATGTATTCATATCAAGTCACACCGACATTAGTTGCCATATTTAATGCAAATAAATATAATATATGTATATATAACCGCATTTGGTCCACTTAGCAATTGGACCATGGACCTAAAGCGAAATAGAAGTGTATCAAATAAGTAAATATTCTTGGACATTCACACAGCGCCATCTAGTTCCACGCTAAGCACTAGGCTTGTGTTATGGATACCACATTATTGATATATTACAATTGTTTTTTTTAAATATATTATTCATAGAATAAATAAAAACCTCCATAATCGGGTGCACTGGCACGTAGTCATCATGCAAACATGTGCCCCTAGCGGGATTCAAACCCGCGACCGTTTGGTATAACAGTTAGGGTTTCGCATGAGTCCATAGTAATCTATACTAATTTGACCGACCGGTGCGTCGGTTTTAGCTTAAACCTGAAAAAATAACCACCTCTTGACCAAGTGACAGTGAAAGTGTTAAGGCGTTACCTCTGATTTAATTTACACAGACAAATTTTGGTTTAGACAAAGTTGTGATGGAGACTAACCAGACCGACAGTGCAGCGGAATAGTAAGTTGAAGTGGCACATATAAAACGAGTAGAAATGGTCGTCGCAGCATTAAAGTTCTAGAGTGGAGACCACGCATCGTCAATCGTAACGTGGAATCTATAAAGGTCACGGGAGTTGCTAGGTGCTATCCGTTTCCAATCGCCTATGTGCCTACGTGGCTCAATGTAAACAACATTAGGTTTACGATTCGGAGGTCGCGGGTTCGATCCCCAGCGGGGTACATGTCTAGTACTCGGTTTGGTTGGTGGTAGGGCATTTTAAATGTCCGCCTGGTTAGCTACCATCATCTTATTTAAATCTGCCCCCAAACAGCAATGTTAATAGCATTGTTGTGTTCCGGTTGTCAGAGATAAGATAGCCAGTTCCCCAAATAAGATAGGGTTTCCAGGTCAGTACTCTAGTACCTGGGCCTCATCTTCATTTAACATCAGGTGTGATTGAGGTCAAGTGCTAACCCGTTGTGCATAAAAAAAAATACAAGAAAATGTTCAACAGTGGAAATCTGTGGCTGATTTTATTATAAAACGTGACGTACAAGCTTCATCGTAAAAAATACGCATTTATAAACTTAGGTAACTCTTAATTTAAAATATTTACGCATGCAATTCTCTGGGAAACGTAAGCCGCTTAGCTAAGGAAGGCAAAATAAAATATTCTATTAGCAAAATCCGTTACGTCATAATTCACTCGGAGAGTTGCGTTCTGCGAGCAGGTGGTCTTAATAAATACGAAAATGGCCTATCGTGGAGTCAGTAATAAATTCAGGAGGCAATCAACGCCATGGGGCGGGGAAAAATATTAATAGTCGAGAAATAATTATGTATTCATGAACTTCCGCCGACGGAAAGGGGTAGAGCAAAGTAGTTAGCAGTAATTGAACTCATTTTATTATGATGTTGCCATGATTTTTTCGAATATTGGTATTCAACGTGTATTCGAAAACAAAATAGTTTCAGCAACAATAAAAAAAAATTCCTCCCAATTAAAATTTACTTCTTGCAATAGTTAACGTAACTAATAACTTGTGACAAACAAAATTAGGTATACAACCCAATTGAGTATTTATTTGCATTTTAAACCCCGACGAAAATCGAGTTTTAGGTATGTGTTTGACGGGGTTGTGACTGTGTAGTGTCTAGTTAGTTATTAGTTGTTTGATCATAATCGGTTAAACCGTTTCGAAGATATTTAGCTTTTAACAAAGTGGGTCTTTCGGAGGTTTGCTAAATGTTTGATTCGTAGTTACATGTAATGCCATCACCACACCTCAATTTCAATGGATAAAAATTTACGTACTACACTGGCATATCGTTCCTAATTATTGTATACCTAGTAATTATTAGTTTTGCGAGCATATGTACCTACTGATACTATTAAAAAAAATCAAACATCTAAGTTTGTTCTGTAAATGTTCTTCAGTTTGACGTTTCTAAGCCATCCAAAATATAATATCCCCGGCTTTGTATGTACAGACGGATCTCCCTAAAAGTATTATATGGACTGTATGGACCGAAGCACTCTAGCACCATCTATTAGAAAGTATTCATACAATATCAACACTCAAACCAAATCCATAATAATATGTCACATATAAATGAGTAAGAAAATTTCGTCAGCTCTGCTAATTGATATCGTGGTCTAGTGGCAAGCGACACGAGTGCTTAGGTAACGTCTTTCGAAAAGACACGGTTTTCGAATCCGGCTAAGACAATTTTTATTCGATTTTTTTCTATTTGGATTTTTTTTTTCTTTTTATAAAGGAAAATAAACCGTAAACACTTCATTAAAATAATAAAAAGGTAAGGAAAATAAGAAAAGTAAAAATTTTTGGAGGTAACACTTTAGCCCATGTGATACTTTTAGGATGATTCGTCTGTACGTCAGGATTTAACTATTGCATTACTGCGAGCGACAGCTGTGCTCTGTGGCGAGGGTGCCGAGGAAGCAAGCAAATCCACCGGGATTGGGTGAAGTGAAGAGCATGGGCACTACGCACACAGTAGTGAATCTGTCAATCGACGAATTCTTTTCCTTTTTATTCCTATTATTGAGCTCTTTTAAGCTCAGCATAAAACTGAGTAGTTTCCCTTTCGATGGTGCGACATTTCACCGAGTGTTCTGTTATAATTTATCAAACAATTTGTTGTATACTTGTTGAATTGTTTAATAGTTATATTGAAGGTACTGCCAAAATAGAACCAACCTGTCTCTTCCCGTGGGTGCTGTATAGGACGTCTAAGGGACTTTCCATCGAAAATAATCTATAGATTTGGACGTTTTAGCAGTGATAGGCTCACCCCCTGTCACATGTACAATTGTAAGGTGAACCGTGTATGTTGTTCCATTCATTAAACTCTAATGCATGGAGCACCCAAACACAATGTTTGGGATATCTCTGACCATCCCATTTTTTTTATACACAACGGATTGTTACTTGACCTCAATCACACCTGATGTTAAGTGAAGACGAGGTCGAAGGTGGAAGCGTACTGACCCGGAAACCCCTACACATTTGGAGGACTGGCTATCTTATCTCTGACAACCGGAACACAACAATGCTATTAACATTGCTACTTGCCGGCAGATTTAGATAAGATGGTGGTAGCTAGCCAGGCGGACATTTAAAATGCCCTACCACCAACCAAACCGAGTACTTAAACATGTACCCCGCTGGGGATCGAACGCGCGACCTTCGAATCGTAAACCCAGTGTCGTTTACATTAAGCCACGGAGGCGGTTACGGCATTTAGGATAAAGTTTATGACGCTATGTATGTATGAAAGTACTGCCACAAATTCATGTTTGAAATGAGATACATGGATATTCTTGTAGATTAGTAACTTTCCCTCCTGAAACCTTACAGTGTTATAGAAATTCTGTTTGCTTATTTTGCTGCGGAAATTATTCATATAGGATTAAATTAGCACATGGAAAAAGAATTTCAATCACTTGGCGGCTTTATCATATTTTTAACAATAATATCATAGACCTACCTGTAGGGGATAGATCGGGATTTGTCGGTTAATAAAATGTTTTTTCGACACTACGTTACGTCAATCAATGACATTGTGTTAAGCTAAGGAGCGCTTTATATTTAAGAAAGCAGCGGCTTTGTATTAAAGCAAGCAATGACTTTGTATCATGGTAAGGCTTTATATTCAAGCAAGCAGCGGCTTTATATTAAATCAAGCAATGACTTTGTATTATAGTAATACTTTATGTTCAGCAAAGCAGCAGCTTTGTATTAAAGCAAGCAATGACTTTGTATTAAAATAAGGCTTTATATTCAAGCAAGCAGTGGCGTTGTTTAACTTTTTATTAAAGCAAGGAGTGGCTTTATATTTTAGCAAGCACCGACTTTGTTGTAAAAGCACGCAGGGATTTTCTACTACCGCTCTTGATGGTTGTGACCTTATCGGCGATGGCGACCTATTTCAAGGAAAGTAATTGAACCGTCAAACCAAAAAGCTACCGACTTCACTAAGCTTCCGTTCTCTATCTTCGGCGTGCATGATCAGATCAGAGCGTCAGTCTATCCTGAATGCTACAACCTTGCAGGGTAAATAGGCATCTACTGATATCGCGTGCTTCATCTTCGGCCACAGTTGACCAAAAAAAAGGAACAATGGAAAGTTGATGGTTGGTTCGCCAGTCCCGAGTACTGGAAATAGCTGTTTTGATTGAAGTATAATATACTCGTATCTATCTATTTACACGGTGCGGTTGATGCTGCGGTAGCGGTGCATTTTGTTTTCAAATGACCGCTCGGGAACGCGACGGCTATTCGCGTTGCAATCAATTTCAAGCAATGTTGCAAACTCATCACAATAGAACATTCGTTATTTGTTTGAATTGAAACTGAGACAACATTAAATGATACATATATAGCGACAAAGTTTCACTTTATTAGTGATGTCCAGATGGAGTTTAGAATAGCACATCCCATGAGATCTTTTTGCATGTTGATGTGTATGGTAAACTATGTGCATGATAAGTAGATGTAGGTCACTTGCTTTTGCTTAATTTGAAGTAGCGACTGGGAATAGTCCTAGTAAAGGCAAAGGGGCTCTTAGGGACGCCTCATCAATAACTTGTCGGATAGATAAGATAAGAATGGTCAGGAGATTTTATAAATTTGAAAAAGCCTGGCCAGTAATAAAACATCTTTATTTCGTCCGAGAGACAAATGAAACAAAATATACATAGTATTCCTGACCAGAAAAATTCAGTCTTTCCCGTTGATCTAGAACCTTGAAAGGTATGAAGTAAAGTTTCATGTCACTAAAGAATTATACTAGTTCTTAGTTGTCTTTCAAGTCAAGACATACCTGGGCAGATAACAATGCTTATTTCCTCTCCTCCGCAATACTATCTTATCCAAATATCATTTAACCCTTATCGACTTACTGGCCGCTCATCGCACAATCGAGATTGAAAGTCAAACCAAACTGTACGGGTGCGACCATAAGCCCATGAAATTATTAATTCCGTATTCCGGTAATAACGACGGACACATCGGCGACCGCGACAATTGAATGAGCGGCGAGCGCGTTCGGTCGAGCAATCCATTATGCAGATTGGCGCTCCGATTGGTGCATTGTCGTCGGCTCGGCCGGCAGAATTAGGCCCTTTACACATGAAGCGCAGCAGCATCGGAGTCCTGTTACAGGTTCACACAAATGTACAACATCATGCAAAGCCAGAAACGAAATCTGGAGATTCTGCCTCACCTGCCTGTTTATCTGTGGGATTGTAGCGCCAAAATGACTGAACCGATTCGAATACGGTTTCTCATTTTCGAAAACTCGTGTGGCGAGGTGGTCCTGGTCATTATTTAATGGTAATTTGTGACGCCGTTTCGAAAATATTTTGGTCTAGTCTCACCATCATCATATCAGGCACTGGACGTTCACTGCTGAACGTAGGTCTCCCCCATAGAATTCCAGAGTGACCGGTTGGATGCGGCCTGCATCCAGCGACTCCCCGCGACCTTTATCAGGTAGTCTGTCACCACTCGAGAACTTTAATGCGCCACCGGCCATCAGATTTTCGAGCTACATCCTGCCGACAGCCAATTGAACCTGCTAATCGGCTGGGCTATGTATGTCACCTTCATTGTACAAGCGTTGTAGTGAACGGCTACAACCCATGCTGAGTTGGAGACCTTTTTGACTCCACCTTGCGACACCGACAATTAGATGGCAAACACAATGTTATTGTTTGCATGTGTCTCGACTGTGTAATATTTGTACCTGATTGTTTGTGTCATGAGATGGGTTTAAATAAATTTTTCTTTCTTTCTTTCTTTCATCCTGGAGTAATGGCTCGTTGCGTGACTTTGAAGCTTTCTTATGAGACCCATAGTGAGAGACCAGGTTTCAGTACCATAACTCATCACTGGTAACTCAAATTACATACATGTTTAAGTACTTGGTTTGGTTGGTGGTAGGACATTTTAAATGTCCGCCTGGCTAGCTACCACCATCTTATCTAAATCTGCCACCAAGCAGCAATGTTAATAGCATTGTTGTGTTCCGGTTGTCAGAGATAAGATAGCCAGTCCCCCAAATGTGTTGGGGTTTCCGGGTCAGTACGCTTCCACCTTCGACCTCATCTTCACTTAACATCAGGTCAAGTACCAACCCGCTGTGTATAAAAAAAAAACAACATACATGAATCGGTAGTTTTCAAAATGTTCAATTTATAGTTACCTGTAACCACGTGTAGTACGAACGACCCAGCATAGAATGGCAGCGTGCATAGAATTTAGACTGCAACGATTTACATGTGAAAAGGACCTTACGGGACGAGTGCGGCCCGGTGCCGCCCTGTCGACGATTCATTTTATGGATATTGCATCGATGGATTAACAATTGATTGATGACTTGTACTGTACGTTCGGAGACCAGGGTGAGCTGATTTCGCTCGTTGCTTTTTGGGATGGGATTTATGAAATTGGAGCGATAGATTGTTGGTTGTTTCACATTAACAGCATATAAATGTCCATGTTGGAGTGGCTAAGTTTCGGTCCAATAAAATTTTGAAACTTGCCTCGATGAATAAATATCTTTTTATTTGCCTACAGAATAGAATCCTAAATTATCCAAAATGTAGACTTCTTCATCAACTTGCGCTTCCATCTATCCTGTATATGGATACTAGAGACGCCATAATAGCCTTTCATTGCTCAATATATCATAGTTGCGAATGCACGTGAAACCTATTTCACATAAATCCGAACATATCTGCTTATTTCTCCGGACTTTAGGACCTAAGACGTTTTCCAGCCGCGGGCTTCCCGGCGGGTGGTGACAAGATGTACGACCAATAACGCCGCCTAATCTAAGCCCGGCTTTGTAGAGACACTCCAGATTTACTAGCCTCTCGTAATATATGCCTACATAAACTGGCAACCCTGTAAAATGTTTACGAGGAATTTGAAATAAAGAAATTTAGGTTCCGGCCACGGTCGTCCATACAAATGTGACATTGGAAATCGCTTGTACACATACATACATTTCACTTAAAACGATCCTGACTTACTATTTTTGCTTCTTCCACTCTCATAAAATGCTTCATACATGCTCGTCGGTTAATGTTTGACCGCACCTGACCTTTTGTACGTCAGTCACTTGATTGACGCACGTCCTTCTTGATCGACCTTTACCGACCCTTCCATTCATGCTTTGGTTATATGTATATTGCTTTCGTTAATCTCTTTTCACTCATTCGTATACCTTAACATACCTCTTTCTATCTTACTGATTACGTCATCTAGACTCACCCTTTCTCTATTCACACAATTCTTTAATCTATCATTCGAAGTCACTCCACACGTACCACGCAATGAACCCATTTCTACTGCGTTGATTCTGCTTTCATGCTTTTTCTGCCATAGCCAACATTCGTTCCCATACATCAGCGTAGGCACCAACACGCCATTGTGGATCGCCACTCTTGCCTTGCTTGACAAAGAAAAAATGACACAATGGCACGCAAGGCAACAAGTTTCTTGCTTTGTTTTAATATTAGGTCCTTACCTATGAAATTGGCGTTTTATATGAAGAATTTCATTAAGACTGTTTTCTCCATACAAACATTTTTGATTTTTTTTGGGAACGCCATATCCAAATTTAGCTAAACTTTATGTGTATTATCGGATAACATTAAGTTAAGTACCTATAGGCAGAGTTAATTTTTAAAAGTAACCGCTTTATAAAAGTTTCAGCGAATCTAAGAAATGATTATGGGAAGCACATGAAAAGAGCTCTGTTCAAATTTTTTTTTATTATGTGATTTAGCCCAGAAATAAAAAAATATTTCATGTGAAACCTTGAAATAATATTCAATTTTCCAAATTGGAATTGGTACATATGATTAACGGAGAAAAAAACTCCAATTTCATAGGTAAAGACCCAATATCTTCTCACATTTCCCGTCTCTAGTAAACATAATTCTCAAATACACAAATTCTTTCACCTGTTCAACTTTTACACCATCTATCATAACGCTACATTCAGTCATCTCATCTTCATTTTCTATTTAACCATAACCTTCGTCTTGCCTGGAAATCGCTTTTATTTTTGTAATTATTGCGTTGTATTATGTTTAATTAATGTGCATTAGGAAGGCTTGATCCTTCCTGTGGTGGTCCCATTGGATAAATTACGATTCCTTTTTAATACCGCATAAAATAAAAATCGCTCCGATCTGCACTCGAGAAGCTTAAATTTAAAAATAGATTTCCTGAGCGTAAAGTAATATAATCATATTATTTTACGCTCAGGAAATCTATCTAATAATAATAATAAATATTTCGGACACTTACACCAATCATTTAGTCCCAAACTAAGCAAATCTTGTACTATGGATACTAGATAACGGATAAACATACATAAATATTTATATGAACATCCATGACTCAGGAATAAATGTTTATATTCATCACACAAACATTTACCCGTCGCTGGATTCGAACCGGCAACCGTTGGTTTCGGTGACAGGGTCACTATCCACTACACCAATCGGTCGTCGAATGTTAGGTAACATTCCCTTTAAGATATAACAAAATGTCATCTCGGGCAGTTCAAAATCTCAAATTGGCTGCCAGATAAGTTATGCTATTCAATCAAAGAATTTTATTTTAAATATACTATAAATTTGGTCGTATATACTGTATCAATAATAAATGAGACAGTAATTTAGAAATTGACAATTCAATACCTAATGTTTAATAAGAATGTAAGTCAACTAAAATTTCCTTAAATTTGTGATCTTGTAAACTATGTTCTTACTAATAAACTATTCTTCTTCTCATAACATTTTATAACAAGTAAATTCTAGCTAAAGGTACCTATAGTTTGTACAATAAAAGCTTTCCACGTATGAAGGCTAATGACGGCCCGAGTATCACAATCGACTCCATAAAATAAAATAATCCTGCAATACCCGCTACAATGCGAGCAGAGTAATTGAAATGAACAGTGCGACCGATTCTTGTTGAGCCGGCTCATAGTATATGGGAAACAGGAACACAAGTAAATTAAGAAAAGAGGGAAGGGATAAGTAGAATCCTTAAGGAAACACAAGAGTTGAAAAGAAAAGCAAGAAGCGGTAAAGAAGAAAAAGGATTGGAACGAAAACGTCAGAGGTAGTATAAGGATACCAGGAAATATTTTTTTTTTATTTATTTATCCATAGAACATTATTTGAACAATCTTCACTATAAGACGCCTACGAAAACCTGTAAAGGTTTGTGTGTAGTGCGCATGAGGTCACTGACCCGCCACGTTATTAATTATTACAAAAGACAACTTAAAATATCTACATATATACATAAGATGATATACGAAAGCAAGTAGACATGTGTCTCGCTATCGAAATAAAATTTGTTGGAAAGGCACTTCCTACATAGTTCCATCTATAAAATACTTCTTCAATGCATTTTTACATTTTTTTATGTTATGTGAATATAGTTCACCAGGAATACTATTTAAAATATCTGGTAAAAGTTCTTTATTTACTTAGTGTACTTACATTAATAAAAACCTGAGCTGTACGTAAACATAACATTTTAACAGTTACGCTGGCTATGCCTTTAGCTTTAAGAAATAACAGTAACTTTATAAACATACAAAAACAAATACATACACAAACAATATTATAATTTACATTATAGCTAGTATATATTAAAAAATGGTAAGCAGTAAGTAAACAGCAGAATTTGAAAGAAAAAGGTGCACGTAGAAGGAAAAAGTAGAAGGGTAATATGAAAAAACAGGAAGCGGTAGGGAAGGGAATCATTAAGCATAGAATGAAAAAGAAAGTAGCGTGTGAGGAAACTAAAAGGTTATACACTAAATTGTTTTGGCGGCTACGTAAATGGTAAAGAGTATAAGAAATAGCCAGCAGCAGGTTCTGTGAAAGTTATAAAAAAAACATAAAAAAATAAAAATCTTTATTGCAGGAATTTGTCCCAATATCAATTTACATTAAAAATTAAAATTAAATTAAATTTTATTGTTGTTTGTATAACTCGCATAGTAACCCGCTTCAAGACGCCAAACGACTATCCACGTTACTGTCATAATATAGTAAGGTTTACTATCACTTGAAATGATTGTGTCTCGCATTTGATTCCGCGCGGGACATTACAAAATTAACTTTACGGTTTTGACAGTAAAGTTGGTAGTCGTTCGGGGCTTCGCCGCGGGTTGGGATGCGAGTTGCACGACAAGCATTATAGAATCGCACCCCTGTAATAGGTTATGTGTCAAATACATAACCATCTTATTATACACATATTCTTTCTAACCGCCTCGGTGGGTCAATGTAAACAACATTGGGTTTACGATTAAGAGGTCGCGGATTCGATCCCCAGCGGGGTACATGTTTAAGTACTCGATTTGGTTGGTGGTAGGGCATTTTAAATATCCACCTGGTTAGCTACCACCATCTAATCTAAATCTGCCGCTAAGCAGCAATGTTAATAGCATTGTTGTGTTCCGGTTGTCAGAGATAAGATAGCCAGTCCCCCAAATGTGTTGGGGTTTCCGGGTCAGTACGCCTCCACCTTCGACCTCATCTTCACTTAACATCAGGTATGATTGAGGTCAAGTAACAACCCGTTGTGCATAAAAAAAAGAAAAAAAAAGTGACCTACCTATATCAATCATTATTATCATGCATATAGTTTACTATACACATCAACATGCAAAACACCTCAAGTACCAACTCGTTGTGCATAAAAAAAAAACACAAGAAATAAATAAAGAAGAATATTTGTCGAGTTTAATCAAACCAAGAAAATGTACTTCTTAGATGTAGATATTAGATGCAATCATCATCATCATATACATACACTCAAATACATACACTCATCTACACACAAGCATATACACAATCACTCACACGCACACACAAAATCTCACATTATACCTACAGTAAGCTATATTTTAGCTATCTTACTGGTATATTCATAGGACCACTGTTCGTATATTTTTAAACTATGGGGCCTGGTGTCCTGTAGTACTGGACCCTCTTAGTATAGGCACCAGTCTCCATAGTAGTGGATTATTACATCATTGTATTAGTTTAAGCTTATGGAGTACTAAAAACATTGGTCTTGCATAATTAATTATTATTGTATATAATTGATTTTATAGATCGTGTTTTGTTAGTGGTATTATTTGTCTGTTCTTTATAATCGTTAATGTTCTTTTCTTTTTCTTTATTTTTTATGGTTAACTGGATACGCATTTGACCATAATCTCACCTGATGGGAAGTGACGATGTAGCCGAAGATGAAGCACGCGATCTGAGTAGATGCCTATTCACCCTGCTCTTGAAGATCCCAAGGTTTATTTCGTTTTATTTTTCTTCTAAAAACATTAAGATTAAGAGGGGTGTGTTAAAGTTCCAGT
Source organism: Oegoconia quadripuncta (assembly GCA_949316235.1). Classification (NCBI taxonomy): domain Eukaryota; kingdom Metazoa; phylum Arthropoda; class Insecta; order Lepidoptera; family Autostichidae; genus Oegoconia; species Oegoconia quadripuncta. The sequence continues at coordinate 19,523,474 of OX438753.1, read as the reverse complement.
GCCCATTTGTATATTTGAACTGTTGTTTAAATATTTACATAGTTACTGTTTGTCAATTCGTCACTAATAAACAAAACGTCCTACACTAAAACTATTTGTGATCTTGTGGAGAAAATAATTTTTTTATTATTCATTTATTTCAACTCTCGATTAAATAACACTCATCTTGCATGTCTATCTGTCACACTGGGTGTGACTGATTTGAATTACTGTTATTGAATGCACTGTGTATTGGCCGCGTTGGGTCAATAGAAAAACACAATGGATCCAATACAATAGGTCCCCATCCACTGGCCTTAAACGCTCACTGCCAAATGGAGAATTTTAGAGTTCACAACGTGCCTACCTACCCATATGTAAATTTTTTGTAATGTTGTTTTGTGAGGATTGTGCATATTGTGTTCAAAATGGACACAAAGTTCAGATTATCCATAACATGTTAAATAATTTCCCATAAAATGAGCCTTTAAAAAATCAATAACACCACCTTCAACCGACATTAATATCGCAAGCAAATCAAAATGCTTTAAATAAAAATTTAAAATATCCGTGAGAATCTAGACATTGGAATCAAATTAACTACTTAATTTCCACCTACGATACAATTATTTATTGATAAGAGTTCACTTATACGGGGTGCGTGTGTAGCAAAATGAAATGATGCGTTTTTTAAATGTCCGTCTGTAATTTTATATTTCACACTATTAAAAAATCGACTATCGGTTAAAATTTTGTGCATATTTTTACAAAAGCGAAATAAATAATTACACATTTACAAAAAGAAATGTGGCAGATCTTCCCAAGAGGCTAAGTGTGTTTCCTTTTTGAACAGCGAGACAGCCTCTGAGCGAAATAGAAGCCAGCCTTCCTATCATTGGAAGCTTCAATCAGACGCTCAGATGACTTTAGAAAGAGACAATGAGGGTACACGCGGCCCAAGGGCTTCCACCCCAAACGGAGCAAAAATATAATCTCCACCGAGAGAGACTAATATATTTGCGCCGTTTATTAGACGTTATTGTCTGATGGGACGGTGCAAGCTCATCTTCACTAGTCGTATCCCGAAGTAAAGCGCGTCCCAACTTCCAAGGAAAATAATTAATGTCTGTAATTAATGACTAAGTTGTAAGATTGTCCATTTTTACAAGAAAAACGACTGGTGTTATTTATTTGACGACGCGGTGTGTTACCAAGCTAAGTATAAGTATTCGAAACGCCTTAACCAATTTTCGAAAAACTAGCCTAAGAAACTGTCTCCTCGATTAGTCTTTAATACAAGAAAACAGTTGATTATAAAATCAAAATGTCGGGACAAAATCTTAAAATAGCTGGACAATTAAAAATCTGTTTAATAATAATTTCCGTAAATCGTACGACCACCCAGTGGAACGGACTTCCGGCCGCGGTATTCCCGAACGAGTACGACATTGGAACCTTCAAGAAACGAGCCTACACCTTCCTCAAAGGCCGGCGGGTGTCCATGGGCGGCGGTGATTGCTTTCCATCAGGTGACCCGCATGCTCGTTTGCCGCCCTCTCATATAAAAAAAAAAAAAAAAAAATCTAAAACTATTTAAATGTAATAATTCCAAATTTTTGGTAAATATTAATAACACTTGCTTTTATCACGACCGATTGGTTCATCTAAAAATGATTTGGAATCAGAGGAATTATCCTTGAAACTTCTAGGGACTCCGGACAATTTTTCAAATAACAGGATAAACTTGCCATCCATTGGATGGGCGGGCCATCTGACAAACCTGGTGGACTAACATAGACATAAGGCCTTTTGGCGGGAACTCAGCGAATGATGTTGCATTATTGTTTTTTTTTCTTGAAATTTGAGCATTCTGAGTTTTGAAGCTTAATAATGGCAGAATATTGTGCAGCAAAAGTTAGTGATGGTGTACCTACAAGTGAAGGGAAGTGTAAATTAAAGTGCGTAACAAAACTTTCGGATTCCCACGGGTTGAAAACCGTAAAATCTTCCGTAAAGCATTCTGTCTCTTTACCGTAGAATTACTACAGAATGTTTTCGTGTTTAAGCTGATGGCTTTACTCATCATCAGCCCGTAAAATCCCGCGGGATATAGGCCTTCCCTCGTATAATGTGGGAATATGGGCCATAGCGGACCACGCTGGCCCAATGCGGGTTGGGGACTTCACATGCCTTTGAATTTTTATTTCTCAGACATGCAGGTTTCCTCACGATGTTTTCCTTCACCGTTCAAGACCAGTCGGATAAATGCACATAAGTAATTAAATTAAATTTAAAACTCATTGGTATTGCCTGCCTAGGAATCGAAACCGGACCTCCCAAATTGGGAGACCGCCTCTTAACCGCTGAGCCACCGACGCTCCCATGGCTTTACTGCCAAGTCTTAATTAATAAAAAAACATAGACTTAAATGAAACAGCCTGTAGGCGGTCTTGGAAGGTTTAAGTGTTCGCTTCAGTGCGCGTTGTTTGGAAGTTAAATAGCTTAGTAATTGCTAGTAGCGAGAATGTACTTGTAATTTAAAAAATGGATAAATTCCAAAGTGACGTCAAACGTTTGGATTCCTTCGCCCCTGCATACAAGAGTATAACCCAGCCCCGTAGCATGATATCGTTTGTCACGCGCGACGTAGGTGTGAGAGCGGGATAGTTGTATATTTCGTCCAAGCGAATTGGCAGGACAAATATTATCTTGTGCGACAAACGTCAGTCGCGCCTGTCATGCAGACGTCGCGCGCGACAAACGAAGTCGTGCTACGGGGGCTGGAATGGGTTTTAAAAGCCTATTAAAAACCAAAATTCATAATTTTGTCCTAGCTAAATCTAAATAATAAGCTAGGCATTCCGCCTAATTTATCGGGATAAGAATATCCTATGTTTTAATAGAAATAATAATAAATATCTATCCACTATCCAACTACTTATTAAAAAAGCTTCTTTAACTGAGGTTGTCTGGAAGAAATCGCTATCAGCGATAAGACCGCCTTTGTACACTTCATCATGTATGTTAAATGTTCTTTGTATTTTATTTTTGTGTGCAATAAAGAATTTAATAATAATAATAATAATAAATATCTTAGCATATTCACACAGCGCCATCTAGTGCCACACTCAGCAACCAAGCTTGTATTATGGATACTAGATGGTTGATAAACTACACAAATATAGTTTTTTTTGTAAATAACACAGGGTATCCATTCCATGCATCCATTATCCATATTCCATCCAAATTTCATCCAAATCCGTTCAACCGTTTCAACAGCCGAGCAACAAACAAAACCTCCAAACTTTGCATTTATATTAGTTGACAACGAACAACTTTAACCATGGAACCATAGTCATTCTGAAACGACTATTCGTTTGAAAGTCCAAAATTTTCGGCTGACCTCGGCTATGGTAAGTTGTTCGTAATCAGGAGTGGATTGACCAGTAAACAGGAATTACATGAATTAAATTTCACCCCGTATAATTAATTATGTATGGTCGTTTTTAGTAAATCTTATCTTATCTCGTGTCGTCTAGTCACATCTCGTCTCGTCTTATCTTATCTTATTTTATCTTACCTTATGTAGAAATGTTAGCATCGGTGGCTCAGCGATTAAGACGCGGTCTCCCAATTTGGGAGGTCCGAGTTCGATTCCCAGGCAGGCCATGTACCAATGAATTTTTAAATTTAATTTGAATTACTTATGTGCATTTATCCGACTGCTCTTAAACGGTGAAGGCAATCATAGTGAGGAAATCTGCATGCCTGAGAAATAAAAATTCAAAGGCATGTGAAGTCCCCAACCCGGGGACATCGTGGTGGATTATGGCCCATACTTGTTACTCATTACTATTTATCATATACTCATTATACGAGGGAAGGCCTATATCTCTGCAGTGGAATATGCAGGAAAAGTGTAATGCTTCGGTTAGCGACACACCAATCTACCCTACAAAGACTATGGTTTTTTCAGATAGGATAGGCATTGACTTGGGTACTTTACTAAATAACTATACAGACCATGCAGTTGTTAACTATTGTTTTCCGGACATGTCATATCATAAGATTATGGAGCATGTTCGGCAGGCAAAAGTTAACAAACAGACAAATATCATAATATTGATAGGAAATAGCTTGAATATATCAAAAAGAGACATTATAAACAGTGTGGGCATGTTAAATGGCCTCGGTGCCAATAATATATTTTTATGCGCTTTTCCATTTGCGAAAAATGTACCAAACGTTGTAAATGAGCGTATTCATTCATTGAATACAATTTTATACAATTTGACCTGTCGTCATTCTGACACATTTTTGTATTTTGATACCAATAAGTTTATTGGGAAATTATATCTGACAAAAGATACATTGTATCTGACTAAAAAAAGTAAACGCACAATTGCTACATTGTTAGCTTATAATATTGGAACATTAGGATCAAACAAATTTTTTAATGTAAATGTAAATAAGTATAAAGGCTCTTCTTCTGTAATTACACTTGATAGCAGTGGAATGGAGAGGGCGGGTTCTTTAAACTAAATGGTAAGACAAAGGGAAAGCCATTAGGACTAAGTTTAGCACATCAAAACATTCAAGGCTTTTCTGGCAAGGAGCATAAAATTGAACAGTTCTTAGAAAAATGTCCTGTAGAAGTTTTATGTATAACTGAACACTGGCTAATGAAACATGAAATGATCTTCAATATTAAAAATTATAGCGCAATTAGTACATTTAATAGAAATAATATTTTGAGGGGTGGGTCTATGATTCTAGTAAGAAAGAATATTAAAGCTAAGGAGCGAAACGATGTCACAACCTGTTCAGGTGAACACAAAATAGAATTATCTTGTGTTGAGCTGGAAAAGTATATCATCGTTTGCGTATACAGACCTCCCAATAATGATAATTACCAGTTATTTGAATCAATTATGGAAGATTTATTAAAAACTATATGTAAAACAAAAAAGAGCGTAGTAGTGTGCGGTGATTTTAATATTAATTTGTTAGAAAATAGTACCATGACTGGCAGAATAAAAAACTTATTTAGTAGTTTTAACCTCATGAATGTTTTTTTGGAGCCGACTCGAATAACTGAAGCTAAGCCTCATGCCTCGACAATATTTATTGTGAATTTGAAATAGAGGAAAGAAATATTATAAATTATATTAAGTCTGATCATAGTGGGCAATTTGTTAGGTTTCCTCTACCTTTATCATATGAGGATATGATCAGTTGGGATAGGATGAAATGGGATGGGGTGGGGTAGGATAGAGTAGGGTAGGAGAAGAGAAGAGACGGGAAGGGAAGGAAAGTATGACAAGATAATATGAGGTGGGATAAAAGCGACTTAACCTCGTAGCACACATACGATCGTTCTGACCGTCGTATATTCCAAGAAGTTTAGGAATTAAGGGAAGCACCAAGAGAATAACTAACTCGTAAAAATAACTATTTTATTTCGCTTGAAAAGTATTACAATAAGTTGATACATTGATATGTTACTGAGTAATATAAATAACAACAATTAAACATTATCATTCGTAATGGTTACTATTAGTTCTGTTCATAAGAGTAAATAAGCTGTAGGCTGAACGATTGATCTGAAATCAAATAAAACCCTAAGTTTAACTAATTTGGGTCCACAGAACTTAACTAACCGCCACAGTGGCTCAATGTAAACAACATTGGGTTTACGATTCGAAGGCCGCGGGTTCGATCCCCAGCGGGGTACATATCTAGTACTCGGTTTGGTTGGTGGTAGGGCATTTTAAATGTCCGCCTGGCTAGCTACCACCATCTTATCTAAATCTGCCGCCAAGCAGCAATGTTAATAGCATTGTTGTGTTCCGGTTGTCAGAGATAAGATAGCCAGTCCCCCAAATGTGTTGGTGTTTCCGGGTCAGTACGCTTCGACCTCATCTTCACTTAACATCAGGTGTAATTGAGGTCAAGTACAAACCCGTCGTGCATAAAAAAAAAAAAAAAAACGAGCAGGCAAGCAGCTAGCGGAGACCACGCACTCACAAGGTGGACGACGACCTGATGTAGGTCACGGACAGCCGCTAGACACAGGCTGCTTCCAACCGATCGCTCTGGAAATATATGGGGGAGGCCTATGTTCAGAAATGAATGTTGTACAAGTTGTTTTTGTAACCGCAGTCGGGGGTTTTTTCTATTTTTGCGCGCTGGGTAGAATACTACCCATTGGCCCTTGACCGGGTATAGGTAGATATTGTCTTTAAGTCATGTTAAATACTTAACCGGGTACATAACAAAGTTTACTGGGTCGCCTATGTTGTCGTCGTAGTGAGTTTTTCAAAATTTTAATAATCAATATCATACATCTATTAGTCAGTGTTTTATCAATAAATAGAAGTACAAACTGTAATGAATGTAGCAAGCAAGAGAGGTATGGTCTTCATAACTTGCGGTGATATTGGCAAGGTCCACCTGGTCATCGCGATGAGGAGCTGACGCCGCAGCCGTGGTGAGATTGACGTCCAGTCGCTCAGGTACAGAGCGGTGGCCACGGAATCGCTCTGAGAAAAAAATATCAAAATATGCAGCAGATTTTTTTTTACACTGCTTTGGCAGACTTTGTCGATGCAGAGCAATAGTCTAGATAAGTCCACTGCTGGACATGAAGTTTCTGTGTGATGATGCGCCCTAATGGGGTTGGTGATCGCAGAATTTTGAGAGCCCACCAATGACGTTGCTGCTCATTAATGGTACGCATGCTGTAACGCTTAAGATCACTTTAGTCGCCTTTTACGACTCCCAAGGGATGAATCGGATTGATCCTATTCTACTCTAATCCCCACATGGCAAATGCTATGCACCATTAGTAAAAATTATAAAAATGTAGGGTTCAGTAGCATTCTTCAAAGGCATTTTGTACAGCCTCTCGGGTATTGAATTTTTTTCCTGCCAAGAAGTTATCCAAATTCTGGAAAAAGTAGTAGTCTGTAGGCGCAAGGTCTGGTGAGTAGGGCGGATGACGGAGAGCTTCCAAGTCCAGTTCTTGCAACTTGGAGACCGTCTGCTGTGCAGTATGAGGTCGCGCGTTGTCGTGCAGGAGCAGCAGAGATGTGCCAGCTTCTCCATCATTGTGTTCAGTTCTTCACAATACACATCTGCAGTAATGCTCATCCCGTTTGGTAAGAAGCTGTGATGAATCACACCGACGCTAGACCACCAAACAGTGACCATCACTTTTCTAGGGGTAAGTTTTCGTTTAGGGCATTGTTTAGGTGCTGAACCAGGATCCAACCAACTTGCTGAGCGCTTGCGGTTATCAAAAAGAATCCATTTTTCATCGCAGGTAACAATGCGGTTCATAATTCCTTCATTTGTGTGTCTGTTGAGCAGTGCAAGGCACGTCTCGACGCGTAGGTACTTCGCGCTGGCGATCATTGAGTTCGTGGGGCACCCATTTGTCAAGCTTTTTTACCTTGCCAATTTGACGCAAATGGACCAATATTGTTTATTGTGTAGATTGTGTATCATCAGCTTCCATAATCGCCTTTAATTCGTCATTGTCGACCAAAGTCTTCGGATGACCGCGAGGTTCATTTTTCAGGTCGAAATTCCCAGAACGGAAGCGAGCAAACCAATAACAGGTGGTGCGTTGGTTTATAGTGTTAACTCCGTAAACGTCGTTGATGTTGCGTGCCGCTTGTGCCGCGTTGCTGCCACGACGGTACTCATATTCCATAATTACTCGAATTTTTAACGTATCCATGATGACGAAAAAGATTGAAATGCGATGAAAATGTAAGACTAATCAATAAACAAATGACTACTTTTGGAAAAAGAATTCCATTTTTTTAAAATAAAATTAATTTGAAATTAGAATTCTTAGCTAAACAAAAATTATTTTGATTTGAAATGGCCAGTACTGCAGAACGGCAATTTCATAGGTAAAGACCTGTTATTAACTATATATTAACTATTATACTATTCAGTTGGTTGGCGAGTTGAGGAAACTGACGAGTGCCTCCCCGACCCTAAATTTCAATGCAATCCTATTGCTTGAAGATTTCTGACTTTGATAGAGTATGCCCATGGTGGTGAGACGAGCCTGTGCCCCAATAAGGGAGACGCAAGGCAACAGTGGCAACGTGGATATTTTTTTTTTTGCATTATTGAATAACATTTACCTCATAATGAACGAGACCACCGAAGTAACAATACATGAGCAACTGAGCTTGGACTATTGCGTAAAATCCGATGCAAAATATAAAATCCAAAGATACTGAAGAAGCCTGAAACATACATAAGTGTATTATCATATCAAAAACTTAGGCATAAAAAAATATGGAATAAAATGCTTTATTTTGTAGGTACACAGGGTACACTTAAAATAGATTTTACATTTTTCCCCTTAGAAGAACAAGCAAAAAACTCGAGGAGTTGCTCTTTAAAAATAGGTTTAATTTTACAAAAAGGATTTTATATTTCATTATTAATTGTGAAATATGCTGCATGCGAACGAGCTGATTATGCCCAGGGATGATTATCATATAAATAGTCTGATATTTTATAATATGCCTTCTTAATAAGTTTCTGTTTAATAGTATCCTTAACTTAAATCATAGGTCGGATCAGGAACGGTACAGTAATTAAATCAAAAATGTTTTAATTTCATAGATAAAATTTACACTAGAAAATAGTGAGTTTTTAAGTTATCAGGCGTTCAAAATTTACATACCTTCCTTGAGAAGAACTCCAAGAAACTTAAAGGGTATTTTTTATATATGTTCCAAAGGCTATATTTTATTGTATTATTTTTAGAGTATTAGCCTGCTTATGTATAAAAATCAACGCAATAACTTGACAATCATGTGGCTGGTTCCATTTATCGCTCAAGTAATCGCATATGTTATAATAAATAACCCTAAACAATTTGCTTTTAATGATAGTTTTATATTTATCAAAGGCGATTTAGATATCAGCAGGAACATTTTCGTAAAAGCGTATTTGCCCTTTTGAAGGCTTTACTAACTTTATGAAGTCAGCCGACTTTCTTGTTCCTTGTATTAACATTGTGCCTATCACTATTTTTAGTAGATAAGGTAATATTTTTTTGGATGATACAAATTCTCATAATTAAGATGGTGATGGATAAGCTCATGTTTACTTACATTACTTATTTCATATATTACCAAGCACATTTCAACAGATATCGATAAAAATTGAAATGAAATTGCGCCGTTGAAGATCGAATCAACCTCCCGTGCAAACCTGGAAATATTATAATTTAATCCTTGACCCAACAAAATGTACGAAGTTTAGTTGCCGCATCCACTAAAAACTTCGGAAACCACGAATGCGCGTCAACTATGACGAACATCACAAAAAGCGGCTTGTTTGGTTTTTTTCGGGAGGAGGAGAAATCCATCATTGGAGACCTTTGAGTCTATACATACAGCCATATATGGACGGAACCATGTCCATCCAAACGTAGTGCCGGACCCTTACCGGCTAAAACTTCCTATTTTGCCCCTCCTGCATCTTACATGGCAGTTGTCTGTTGCCAGATGCCCTCCAGCTCCGCGATACAATAACCAACGTCAATTCGGGTATCGAGTACCCTTTGGGTGGCTCCTCATGGGTGCGCGACTACCTCGCATCACGCTTCATGATCGATGTGATGTGATTTTGCACGAAATTCTTGGCTGCTCAACATTACATCGATTATGTTGCTAGTCTAGAGTCCTGTCGCATTCATACGGGCGAACTCCTCACGCAGGGTGACAAACTCCTGGCACTCAATGAGAGCATGTTCCGGAGTATCGCCCTGGTCACAGAAACAGTACTGATCACTAGGTGCTTTCTAGATTGTTCTCAAGTAAGAACTGAACATTCCGTGCTCAGATAGGACTAACTTGTTTGAATTTGTATCCATATAATCGCTCGTGCAGCGTGTCTGTATCGACAGGTTCAATGACTTGTGCAAGATACAGCTCCTTGACAAGTGGCAAAAGTTTATCTCACGACAATTGCTAAAGCTTCGACTCTCTCAATTGACTAGTTGTCAATTGCGAATTATAGACAACCAATCAACTGCGAGAAATGAATCGATAGCGTTTGTCGTTATGGAAATCTTTGCCACTTAGTCTTGTCAAGGGCTGGTTGCCATTGGACTAAGTTTGCAACTAGTGATAGCGCTTACAAATGTGTACTACATAAGCATTTTGTGGGCATCGCTAATTACTACATCATTTATTATTTCGAGTTCATGTCACTACGACTTTTAGGCATTCACGTAAAAATATAATATTAATTTTGCATGAAGTGATCAAATTTTTCTTTGTGAAGTTCTAAAATCACACCCAGAACATAAGTTTATGAGTGTCCCAGATAACAGGGTTTTTCTTGTTGGTTATACCTTTATTATAGGGATGTATCAAGTGAATTGAGGAATATTTCTTCATTTTTCTTTGGTAAATAGGTATCCGGAAAAATGCATTTAAAACACAGATCTTCTTTTTGTAGGTAGATACAATAATATATGGTTATATGTAGATGTGTAGTAATTGTTTTTGGATGATTCATTTTCGGTTTTAGTGATACGGGGTTCTTCCTTTTGCATTTAAAGAAATTTCGGACTTATGTAGGTATATGTCAGTTTACACGATGTACTACGGTTCGCACATGGATACCTTTGACATATTAATAATAAATGAATGAATGAAATACCTACCATATAACACTCTCATATCGTTTCACATAAAATATAAATCTATTTTCTAATTCTCTGTTGACAACATCTTTGAATTCGAAATTTTCTTGGGTATCAATTGCACTGACGTCATCGAAGATATGTTCTAAGTTGTACTTTAATATCTTCAGTTGAGTGGTTGTTTGAGCGTAGTATGTAACCATTAAGTAATCCATATCCAAATGCCCAATGCTTACCCATGGTAGAACGCCACATTCCATCAGTAAACCGAAAGTAAATCTGTAATATAATACGCACTAGTTTCATCAGTTGGTAGACCACTTTTGATTACATAAGTTACACTCTCTTGCCGTTTTGCCACCAAACATTATTCTCAGCATTTATATATAAAATATCTCAAGAATTAATCATTTTATTAAGTCTTTAAACAATTCTGTCTCTTTCAAAAACTGACACCGAATCGAGACTATAAGGGTTCGTTTTTGTTCCATGTTGGTACCTAGTTAATTGGTACCTAGTGCGTTGCGTTCAATTGTAGTTGTATTGCATATGCATAGCGCCACGACCTTTATCCCAAATGGAATTGTCAGAGCAAAGTTATTTTATTTTATTTCATTTCATTTTATTCAGGACAACTAACAGCTACACAATGCAGTTATGTTTAATAATCCTATATGTCGACAATGTAGGTCATTGTGTAACCAACTCCGTTATCCACGACAATTTTATAAATAACTGCAGCTACAGAAAAGCAATCCGAACCAGTTAATTTAAAACTTAAGTATCACTAATGCCTACACCTTCCTCAAAGGCCGGCAACGTATCTGTGACCCTCTTGGTGTTGCGGGTGTCCATGGGCGGCGGTGATTGCTTTCCATCAGGTGACGCTCGTTTGCCGCCGTCTTATGTAAAAAAAAGGTCCGACAGGACTTCCAAATACTGCTTCTTATATTGGTTTTTAGACAAAAAGAATACATTCGTTAGATATTTAAGTTAGTCAGTCGACACAGGGGGGACACGTTCCCCTGCATGCGTTCTGCTTGTGTTAAATACAAACAAGCGATGGAGGTATAATTAATTCCCTTATTCTTAGAGAAAGACTGGGTAAATTGTAATTAATTTAATTCGCCATTTCCATACAATGAATATTGTTCTGCAGCAAACGATATAAAAATATGCAATCCTGGAGTAATCGTCTAGTTTTCAAGGTAGGTAAGGAATTTTTTTCTAAAAGCCTGCTATAGAAAAAGAAAAGAACGTTCGAGTTCAACGCTGTACTTATTGTAAAATGGATTCCAGATACAGGTTGCATATTCTAATTGACATCTAATTACAGACTTATAAAGATAAAGGTAAGTTGAGGGAAGTTTTAAATTTTTACTAGAGCGCATTACAAAACCATAAAACTGAAAAGCCTTTTTTGTTATAGAGTGCATATGCCCATGTAGATGAAGCTTGGAATCCAGAATAAGTCCCAGGTCACGAATATATGGTACCACTTCCAACTGTGCATTACAGAGTGAATAAGTATGCCGTATTACGTTTGTTTTCTTCGTAAATGTTATAGATATATTACACTTGCTTAGACTAAGATGAAGTTTATTGTCTGTACAATATTGGGAAAATCGGTCTAAGTCTTGTTGAAGCTTGTTACAGTGATCAACACTTTCCACAGTCCGAGAAACTTTCAAGTCGTCAGCATATAAAGGAAAGTTACAATGTTTAAAACAAATGTCAATATCATTGATGAACATGACAAATAACAGCGGTCCAAGAATTGAACCATGTGGCACGCCAGATGTAAGCAGTACAGAGTTGGAAGCGTATCCATTGATAACTACTTTTTGAGTTCTGTTAGTTAGGTATAACTGGAACCATCGCAGCAAATTACCCTTAATTCCATTAAAAGCAATTTTCCGCAACAATATAGAATGGTCAAAGTTATCCCAAACATTGGTATTATTTATACGACACCAGACGAGACTGCTTGGTTCTATTTTTTACGTACCGAAACCACACAGCACAGTCATTGCTTTATTGATAAATAATATACTGATTACAATTTCAGGCAGATATTATTTTGGATTAAATTATTTTAAGACGAGCCATAATCACAGCATACTCTAGCGATAAATGTTTTGGATTGGATGTTGGGCGTGATAATTACTATCTTAACTTTGTTAGATTTCTCTCGCGCGTTCGACAGTATTGGTATACCGTTACTGCTGGCGAAACTAACATATTATAGGGTAGGCTCTCAGTCAATCAAATGGTTTGACAGTTATCTTTTCAGTGGTTCGCAAACTGTAAAACTTATATTATTGGAAAACGGCAGTTGTGCCTTCTTTGATCCTCGGTTGTTGAGTCGTGGGGTACCTCAAGGGTCAATTTTGGGTCCTCTTCTGTGTATAATATACAGTGCTGATATATCTGGCGTTATTAGGCATAGTAAATGCCATAGCTATTATATATAGATAAATAAAATCAAAGCAAATAATCCAATTGTAGACATTGAGGGTTACAATATAGAACGCATCGAGGAGGCAGGAAATATGGGTGTTACTTTTAATAGCCAGTTGCGTTTTAAATCACATATAGCGAACCGGATAAAGAACTGTTTTTATCTCATAAAAATTTATACAAAAGGTACGTATGATGCTCTGTGAATCCCTAATTTTATCTAGACTCAATTCTAGAGTTTTTAAGTACCATTAGTCAACAAGTGCAAAATGCGTGCTGTTGTTTCTGTTTCAACATACCGTCACGTACTCATATTTCATCGTACCTCAATAGTGCGCCTATATTGAATATAATATAGACTCGCGTAGGCGGTTTCACCTTGCGTGTCTCTTGTTCGACATAATTAAATTTAAGAAACCCGAGTACTTTTTTCCAAAGGCGAAATTTCCATAACATTATGATACCCGCAATATCAGGTCTATACGTCCGCCTCACGTGGTGCACAAGCATAGGACTGTCTCATTTACTGGCAGCTTTCGTTATCAAGCTACCAAGTGCTGGAACAATATACCTCCTCCTATTCGAACATTAACTTCAACACAATTAGAAAACAATTGAAGTCGAAAATTCTAGAATTCTAGAAGTTAAATGTTCCGAAATAGGACCCGCAAGGTGGTCGCTGCTGCTATTAGATGTGACTGTTTGTTTTCTTTTGTCGAAACTATTATCATTAATTATATTTGCTTTACATATATACTTATCTACTTACCTACATACATAGCGTCATCACTTTTATCTTTATCCCAACGGGGATTGTAACATAATGCAGTGTGTATATTTATTTTTTATATGTTATAAACTATACAACTATGTGTGGAGCGCAAGAACAGTATATACTTTACGTATATACTGTTCGAGCGCAAGAACAGTATATACTTTACGTATATACTGTTCTTGCGCTCGACACTTAGAAACACTACGTCTCTTTATATTCACTCGCATCTACTATCACTCATCCGCTATTCAAGAGTCTCAAAATTGCTATTTACTTATTGTTTCATTTTGTTTGGCTTCCAAGTTGCTCTGCTCCTTATGGGATAGCTGAAAATCGGTATTTTGCTCAATGAGCAATCTAATACACTGAGCTATAACCTATTTGTACTGCTGCAGCACACACATGCGTAAGTGTTAAAATACTATGTTATTGTTGGTGATATGTTATCAATATGTATAAGCTAAATGTATGTGTGTGACTGTGGAAATAAATAAAGGCTTTATCTATATATCATAAATATTTAATTACAAATACTTACCCGGTCCATGATTCCGTTTCAAAAGGTAAATACATGGTTATTTTAACATTATTGCCTTTCACTTTCGTAAATATATAGGATAGGATCCAGAACGTTACCGCACTGACTATGCCTACATTGAGGACGCGATAAAGCCCGATCATTATCCTGTTGTTTCTCAACAGAATTTCTTCATCTTTCGAGTTGTTTGCAGCAAACATGGGACCTGGAAAAATTGCAGAGTTGTCCTGATATCGAAATATGATAAAAAAATTATCCTGATAAAAAATATTAATACGTGGTACGATGAGTTCTGTAGAGTTGTTTAGTTTAAATTGTTGTACGAGCAAGATATAAAAAATGACGCTACGCCGACGTAACAGCGGCCCATGAACCGTTGAAGAATAGATTTTGAAGCGGGCAAGTAACGCGGCCTGTCCACCTTGGATCTTGGAAACCAGTCTGCACGTGCAGTCGACATGAGGTGAGTCGTCTCAGGTGTTTCGGCCGTTCGCTACTCAGTCACTACTGGCGTAAACACACTTGACTACTCTGTTTTCGACTTAGTTTATACAAACATTAAGCGTATACCGATGCTAATGCGGTATTATAGCACCCAAGGTTCGTGTTACGGTATGATCCGTTCTTCCACAGTCATATTGTGCTAGCGGTTGGTTTACAGGTTCTCTATATCAATATGATCATCACATCAACCATAGGACGTCGACTGCTGAACCCTCGGGTTATTATAAATATTCTATGGCTGAACATAGGCCTTCATCAGGTCGTCCGTCCACTTTGTGACTAGACGTTTAACGCCGCGCTTGCCAGTGCGTGATCTCCACTCGAGAACTTTAATGCCTCACCGGACATCAGTTCCACGAAGTACGTGCTATACCCACTGGAATTGAGTAATCTACTGGGCTATAACTATCGTTCGTTAAAGAGTTTCGTTTTGAAGTACTGAGATATTTTGGACGAGAAGAAGTCCCGAAAGCTGCCCATCCGAATTGGATTCGTCGATGGGCTTGTCTCTCGAAGTTGGACCTATCTAGTTGGACCTTGTATCTTGTTCTAGATAGACATACGCATCAACAACTTTGAGAATGAAGCTCCTAATATACCTATTATTGTTGTGAATTGACAGGAACATTAGTAAAAATTTTCGTTTTGTCCATATTCTCTATACACTTTACCCGAATGTCTACCCTTATTTGACTGTATTATATTATTTCTCTAGAATAGCCAACTTCCATCAACGAGGTATTTTATCAATTCTTACACTAGGGCTAATCCTTCTAGATGTAAGCACGCTGTAAAGCAATTATATTGGCGCCCAATGTGAGACACAAGTTATTGTTGATAACACAGACCATTGATAACTTACCATCCATAAGGTGTCGTAGTTTTTCCAGCCTTCTCATGCCAAAGTTAAAAGCAACCACCTTTGCAAATCCGTTTAGAAAGGGTATATTCATCATCACGGCCTTGATTAATTTACGCGTATCGTCACGCACCTGTGTAACACAAAGTGTGTAATTTGTCCCTCTGTTCGACTAAGCACACACATCCTACTACCTCATATCACGTATTATCGTGTCTAAAGTAACATGCATACTTAATCATTTCTATAGCGAAAAGAATAATATAAAACCTTTTTATAATTAATGATTGATAATTTTCAGTGGTCTTGTTGTAGGTTCTAACAGCAAGGGAGTGAGAACAAGGAGATCTGTAGCACAGCCTTTTGCAGACTCCAATTTGTTTGTAATTACCTACCATATTATTTAAATGGATGTACCTATTATTATTACATATTGACGTATTGTTAAAATATTTCTTTGAGAAATTCATTTTATTTATTTATTTATTTTATTTAACACTTTATTGCATATATAAGTATACAAACATACATTAAACAAACATAGGACAGAAATTACAATACACAAAAGGCGAGCTTATCTCTGTAAGATTTTTACCTATAACAACAAATTTATAAAACGCAATTGAAAATATATATATATCTTATCTTTTACCTATTCTATAAAATGACATGATTGTATTTATTTGTTATTATTTATGATCGTAACGATATGAAATAAATGAATCTAATAATACCTGCACTGAATAGATTATATGGGATAAGTTATAGAAAATCAAAAAAACAATTATGAAATTTCTGTATATGCGATGAAGCCAGGACAAAATTTTGAATTTTGGATTTTGAATAGGCTTGTAATACCCAATCGAGGTCATATACTTGTATGCAGGGGCGAAGCAATCGAAAGGCTTCACATTACTTTGGAATTTGTCCATTTTTAAAGATTACACGTGCGTACTGGCTACTAGCAGATACTAAGCTATTTAACTTCCAACCAGCGCATGTTGAAGCGAACACTTAAGCCTTCAAGATCGTACGTACAGGGTGTTTCATTTAAATCCGTGTTAGTCGCTCGACTGAAGAGAAGAGAGAGACGCAGTAGCGTAAATTAACTTCGACAGATCGTAGTTATGATAATCTGTTGATCGAAACACTGCTTGTGCGATAAACCATATAGCGATAGAATACTGCGTCAACGAACGCCAGTGCGAAAGCGACCTCTATTACGCGAACGTCCAAACAATGTTGGAGCACATCGATTTTGTTGCTTATTTTCAGAAGGTTAAGACGGCAGCGAGCGAGCGATTTTACAAATTTAATTTATTACTCACACAGCGATGTTGAATTACATACTTTTAAAACCAAAGAACTTTTAACACCAGCAATCCATGTGAGAGCAGTTGTCTACTAGGGAATAACCTGTATGATGGATTTATGCATACTTATCTATAATTATCTCTTTGGTTGGTGTACCCTACCTGTTTTTCTACCTACAAATGTCCCATGGTTGTGGGATGTTTGGAAGAGATCGCTTTTAGTGATAAGACTTTTATCCATCATGAAAAACAACGACAAACAGATAAAACCAGTCCCCATGGATTTTTACCGCCCCATGGCGGTAAAAATTAATAATCTTACAACTTAGTAACTAATTACAAAGCGACTTAGTCACTGATTAAAAAAAAAAAATAACATAAAAATAAAAAGCTCAGCAAGTCATTTTGCCACACACACGCCCTGTATAAGCGAACTCTTTTTAATAAATAATTGTATCGTAGCTGTAAATTAAGTAGTTAGATTCTAATATCCAGTTGGGGCTACCATAAATGCACGCAAACTACTCTCGTTATAGTAAACTATCGTTCTATCACTGTCACTCGCATCGGCAACGAGCAGCATTACCGATAGTTTTCGATAACGTGAACCGTCCGCGTCAAAGCACAGAGATTCTCATGGACATTTTACATTAATCAGACAAGAGGCGAAGAGGTCGATAAAATCAGACGACATTTTGATGCAAGGCAGTTTGTATAAAGGAACTCCACATTATGGATATTTTTTCTGGATACGCGTTTAACCACAATCTCACCTGATTGAAAGTGACAACGTGGTCGTAGATGACGCACGCGATCCCTGTAAATGCTTATACACTCTGCTCTTGAAGATCCCAAGGTTGTAGGATTCAGGAAAGACTTTTAAAAGAATTTCATGCCTTAGCTGTTTGCATTATGAATGAAGAATCGAACTTTTTAGTGCGAATGTTTGGTTTAACTAATACGTTTCCGCTCGTGATTTCGTCCACTGTAAAAAACACGTCCACATCGATTTAGCAAAAGAATTTGCCTATATGTTAATCCAGGTCCTAATCTATCCAAATTTGTCAAGCCGTTTAGGCGTGAAGAAAAATGTTTATTTATTCATTTCAGCGCCTTAATATAACAATCAATGAGGTATCGGGGGTCTCCTTTTAAGTATAAAATACCTGTGTTAGGAGGCTCCGCTCTAAAAATGTAAAAGAGAGGTAACACACATACATATATAAATACATACATACACACACAAACTGTCATAATTATAATATTAGTAGAATCCCTCCCCACGTCTAGAGTAGTCCGAAAATGAAAAGGCGACAGTGGAATAAGATTATGTAATTCCAACGCACACTCACCGAAATGCATCCTGTGCCACGATGTTCGAGACTGCAATTTAGCAGTCATCGAATGATCATCTATGCGTCTTATGGCACGTCGTTCCACAGAATCGAGTGCAGTCAGTTGGATTACAAAATGTAAAGTAATACGTTCCTGGGATACATCTGGACAAAGACTGAACTGGACACACACACAACTAATACTTAGAACCTAAGCTCCTTAAGACAAGAACACTAATATACACGTATTTTTATGCCCTCGTACTTGTAGGGGTTGTAACTAAAAACCAGTGTTTCGCTCTGTGAGTGATGTGCCACACTGAGTTATGACCCATTTGTGCTACTGCGGCACACATTCGCTCTTTGTATTTTCTTTCTGTTTCTTGACTTTTATTTCTGTGTATATTTCATTATTATTTGAAAAAAGGCAACATTTTATATTGCCACACACACACACACACACCCTATGTATAATTGAACTGTTATTAATTAATTACCAATTACCTACTCATAACGGTAAACAAACATTTTTAAAGTGAACTTAATAATACTTACATACCTAATAGTAATTGTATTCTAGCTTGAAATAAGTAGTTAATTCGTTTCCAATGTCCAGATTCTCACGGCCATTTCACATTTGTCACTGACTACCGATTGGTGTAGTGGATAGCAATCCTGTCAGCGAAACCAAGTGTCAATCCCGCGAGGGGAAAGTTTGTGTGATGAATACAAACATTTATTTCAGAGTCATGAATTTTTATATAAATATTTATACATGTTTATTCGTTATCTTGGGAGTTTATTGCATACACAAAAAGATAATTACAACGATATTTTAAAGTACACAAAGAATTTTGTACATATTTACAAAAACTAAATAGAAAACACATTTACAATTTAAAAAATAATAAATATATGAAACACACACTTGGGGCGCACCTTGGTATGGGACTCAACTTGTGCGGATACCTTGGCACCGTCCCATATACAAGGAACTGCGCAAAGAGCTGGAACCGCGGCTGAACAAGCCCCGTGAATATGCGTCAATCTCTATAAACCACGAGTTTGCGGCGCTTGCAGTGGAGACATTGGGCCCGTGGTCTTCTGACACGAAACAATTTGTAAAGGATTTATGCGTTAGACTGGTCTACGCCTCTGGAGATGTGAGAGCTGGTGCCTACTTTGCGCAGCAGCTGAGCTTATGCATTCAGCGGGGCAATAGCGCTAGTGTACTAGGTACTATGCCTCACAGAAGCGAGTTGGACGGCGTATTTTTTCTATAAGATATAGGTATTTTTAATTGTGTTTTATAAATTTGTTGTTTCATGTACATACTTAATTAAATATCTAATGTTCGCATTATAAAACACATATTTGCAAATAAAATATTTGTCCCAGATCTTGTTGAACCGGAAGGGTGGCTAAGAGGCTAAGTGCGTTTCCTCTTTGGACAGCCAGACTTAGCCTCTGAGCGAAATAGAAGCCATCCTTCCGATCATTGAAGCTTCGTTATCTATTATTCATAGTACCCATGTTTTGTTTAGTTTGGGACTAGATACGACCAGCCTACGAGGCCGAACTATTTATTTTAATATTTATTTAATTGTTATTGTTATATTGGGATAAATTGAACCAGCCCATGACGAAATGAGTAGTTAATTCGTTTCCAATGTCCAGATTCTCACGGCCATTTCACATTTGTCACTGACGACCGATGAAGTTCATTTCCATTGAAATTAGGCTTCCTCGGGATGCAGCGATCACTCACTAACTGACCTCACTTCTAGTACAGAACACTCTTAGTGACTTCATCCCAAAGAGTTTATCTCTTGATTCTTTTTTGTTGTGTATTGTGTTGTGTTGTGTATAGTAAAACTATGTACATATTTAATAAAAAACAACAACTTGGTTTAACGTGGCAAAATAACTACCTACATAATAACGCCATACAAAAACACACTCGCAATCTTTCAACATGACAATTATATCTAAATTATTTGGTGAGAAACAAACAAAATTTTGACAGATCATCAATATATCTCACATTAAAAATACGCCATCCAACTTGCTTCCAAGGCATAGTACAGTCTGAAACAGATAAACCTACACAGCCCGGCATAATACTAATTAAGTTTTCTCAGGAAATCATCAATGTTTTTGGATAATAGTTTTGACAGTATCCAAATTTGCAATATTTTATGACCTGGTCAATCATAAGGTGAAAGAGGTAAATTAAACGAAGATAGGATAGGATAGGATATGATGAGTTGGGGTGGGATGAAATGGGATTAGGTGGGGTGGGTAGGTAGGGTAGGAGAAGAGAAGAGACGGGAAGGGAAGAAAAGTATGACAAGATAAGATAAGGTGGGATAGGTGCAGTGGATTTATACTGATTTTAAAGCGATTTAACCTCGTATCGCACTTACGTTCGTTCTGACCGTTGTATATTCCAAGAAGTGTAGGAATTAAAGGAAGTATCAAGAGAATAAATAACTCGAAAAATAAGTATTTTATTTCGCTTGAAAAGTAGTACAATAAGTTGATACATTGATATGTTACTGAGTAAGTACTTATCAAACAATTAAACATTATCATTCGTAATGGTTACTATTAGTTCTTTTCATAAGAGTAAATAAGCTGTAGGCTGAACGATTGATCTGAAATCAAATAAAACCCTAAGTTTAACTAATTTGGGTCCACAGAACTTTACTAACCGCCTCCGTGGCTCAATGTAAACAACATACGAAGCGGAGGTCGTGGATTCCATCCTCTGCTGGGTACATGTTTAGTACTCGGTTTGGTTGGTGGTAGGGCATTTTAAATGTCCGCCTGGCTAGCTACCACCATCTTATCTAAATCTGCCGCCAAAGTAGCAATGTTAATAGCATTGTTGTCAGAGATAAGATAGCCAGTCACCCAAATAAGACTGGGTGTCCGGGTCAGTACGCTTCCACCTTCGGCCTCATCTTCGCTTAACATCAAATGTGATTGAGGTCAAGTGCTAACACGCTAAAAAACACATTATATGTCTGTTCCAATGGTAAGTATAGGCGTGTATGTGTAGAGACAAACAGGACTTCAGTTGGTACCTATTTTTAACACCTGACGCAAAAGAGGGATGGTATAAGTTTTAAGCATATATATCCGTCTGTGTATATGTCTGGCTAAGCTAACTTGAAACGATTTTTGACGACAAAAAATGGGTGTATGTTACTGCTACAGCCTAAGCCTCAGCACATGTGGGTAAATGAGATGTCGTTAAACTAGCAGGTACTAGTCCTGGGAGTGTCATTGGGTAAATGAAGAAAAGAATTACCTAGGAGTAATTGTACGAGCAGGCAAGCATAATAACATAATAACATCCTGAATAACATACCCTACTTGAGTTACTGGTTTTGCTATTCGTTAGCCCAAGAGCGGCTGGCATGCATTCAACTGTCCGCCGGCGGGTCGACGGAATTATTGCCACATGTATTGCTTTCCTCTCGTATTTGTTGTTATAGAGGAGTGGATTTATAAAGTCGCTAGATGCAGGCCCCTTCCAACCGAGCGCTCTAGAAATATATGGGGGAGGCTGGATGTTCAGAAATTGATGTCATGTGGTTGATTAGATGATAATGTTGGTGAGTTGTACAAGCATAAAGTTATTTCTCCTTTTTTCATAATTTTTTAGTAAGTTTTTGTAACCGCAGTCGGGGGTTTTTTCTATTTATAGGTAGATATTGTTTTTAAGTTATGTTAAATACTTAACCGGGTTAAAACTTAAAAATAGCCTATTTTGTCGTCTTAGTGTGTTTTTCAAAAGTATTTTTAATAATCAATATTATACAATAAATGTTGTTTTATCAATAAATAGAAGTACAAACTGTAATGAATGTAGCAAGCAAGAGAGGTACGGTCTTCATAACTTGCGGTGATATTGGCAAGGTCCACCTGGTCATCGCTATGAGGAGCTGACGCCGCAGCCGTGGTGAGATTGATGTCCAGTCGCTCAGGTACAGAGCGGTGGCCACGGAATCGCTCTGAGAAAAAAATATCAAAATATGCAGCAGATTTTTTTTACACTGCTTTGGCAGACTTTGTCGATGCAGAGCAACAGTCTAGATAAGTCCACTGCTGGACGTGATTCTGTGTGAGGATGCGCCCTAATCCGGTTGGTGATCGCAGAATTTTGAGAGCCCACCAATGACGTTGATGCTCATTAATGGTATATGCTGTTACGCTTAAGATCCCTTTAGTCACCTTTTACTACACCCAAGGGTGAAACGGGTTGATCCTATATTCTACTCTATTCCCCAAAAGGCAAATGCTATGTTCCATTAGTAAAAAAATATATAAATTAAGGGTTCAGTAGCATGTTCATCATCATTCCCTCGAGTATGGGCCATAATCCACCACGCTGGTCCAATGCGGGTTGGGGACTTCACTTGCCTTTGAATTTTTATTTCTCAGGCATGCTGATTTGTGCATAAAAAAAAAGATTTACCTCATATTGAACGAGACCACCGAAGTAACAATACATGAGCAACTGAGATTGGACTATTGCGTAAAATCCGATGTAAAATATAAAATCCAAAGATAGTGAAGAAGCCTAAAACATACATAACGTGTATTATCATCAAAAACTTAAGCATAAAACATACGGAATAAATAGTCAAAATCAAAAATGCTTTATTTTGTAGGTACACAGGGTACACTTAAAATAGATTTTACATTTGTTAACATTGTGCCTATCACTATTTCTAATGGATAAGGTAATATTGTTTTGGATGATACAAATTCGCATAATTAAGATGGTGATGGATAACCTCATATTTACTTACATTACTTATTTCATATATTACCAAGCACATTTCAACAGATATCGATAAAAATTGAAATGAAAGTGCGCTGTTGAAGATCGAATCAACCTCCCGTGCAAACCTGGAAATATTTAAATTTAGTCCTTGGCACAACAAAATGTGCGAAGTTTAGTTGCCGCTACCACTAAAAACTTCCGATACCACGAACGCGCGTCAATCACGACAACATAACAAAAAGCTGCTTCTTTAGTTTTTCGGGAGGAGGAGAACTCCATCATTGGAGACCTTTGAGTCTACACATACAGCCATATATGGACAGAACCATGTCCACCCAAATGTAGTGCCGGACCCTTACCGGCTAAAGCTTCCCATTTTAGCCCCTCCTGCATCTTACATGGCAGCTGTCTGTTGCCAGATGCCCTCCAGCTACGCGATACCACAACCAACGTCTATTGGGGTATCGAGTACTCTTTGGGTGGCTCCTCAGGGGTGCGCGACTGCCTCGCATCACGCTTCATGATCGATGTGATGTGATTTTGCACGAAATTCCATAGGTCTTGGCTGCTCAACATTACATCGATTATGTTGCTAGTCTAGAGTCCTGTCGCAGTCATACGGGCGAACTCCTCACGCAGGGTGACAAACTCCTGGCACTCAATGAGAGCATGTTCCGGAGTATCGCCCTGGTCACAGAAACAGTACTGATCACTAGGTGCTTTCTAGATTGTTCTCAAGTAAGAACTGAACATTCCGTGTTCAGATAGGACTAACTTGTTTGAATTTGTATCCATATAATCGCTCATTCATATCGACGGGTTCGTGGACTTGTGCAAGCAATACACCTCTAACGACAATCGCTAAAGCTTCGACCCTCTCAATTGACTAGTTGTCAATTGTGAATAGACAACCAATTAACTGCGAGAAATGAATCGATAGCGTTTGTCGTTATGGAAACCTTTGGTGATAGCGCTTGCTAGTGTATACTACATAAGCATTTTGCTCTAATTACATTCTAAGAATTTTGTGGGCGTCGCTAATTACTACATCATTTATTATTTCGAGTTCATGTCACTACGACTTTTAGGCATTCACGTAAAATATAAAATTAATTTTGCATGAAGTGATCAAATTTTTCTTTGTGAAGTTCTAAAATCACACCCAGAACATAAGTTTATGAGTGTCCAAGATAACAGGGTTTTTCTTGTTGGTTATACAAAATTGTTTATTATAGGGATGTATCAAGTATTGACGACCTGTTTGGTGTAATGGTTAGCAACTCTGACCACTATACCAAAAGGTTGCGGGTTCGAATCCCGCTAGGGCATATGTTTGTGTGATGAATACGGACATGTGTACCCGGGTTATGGATGTTTTCATTTATAATAAGCATTTATTTACAAAAAAAAACGACAATAGTAACAGCGGGGTAACTCTGCCAGCCTTCTGGGAACGCTCCCGTTTTCGAGGGATCTGGGTCAAGTTTTTTATTTGTAAATAGTAGTTGAGTTTTATTTATTTCTTTTAATTATGTACATTCCTATGTTTTATTTTACAAAAAAAAAATGTATTTATGTATTATATCAACCATCTGGTATCCACAACACAAGCATATAGTTGCTTACTGTGGAACTAGATGGCGCTGTGTGTATGTCTAAGGATATTTATTTATTTATTTATCAAGTGAGTTAAGTAATATTTCTACATTTTTCTGTAGTAAATAGGTATCCGGAAAAATGCATTTAAAACACAGATCTTCTTTTAGTAGGTAGATACAATAATATAATAATATGGTTATATGTAGATGTGTAGTCATTGTTTTTGGATGATTCTTTTTCGGTTTTAGTGACACGGGGTTCTTCCTTTTGCGTTTAAAGAAATTTCGGACTTATGTAGGTATATGTCAGTTTACACGATGTACTACCGTTCGCATATGGATACCTTTGAAATACTTACCATATAACACTCTCATATCGTTTCACATAGAATATAAATCTATTTTCTAATTCTCTGTTGACAACATCTTTGAATTCGAAATTTTCTTGGGTATCAATGGCACTGACGTCATCGAAGATATGTTCTAAGTTGTACTTTAATATCTTCAGTTGAGTGGTTGTTTGAGCGTAGTACGTAACCATTAAGTAATCCATATCCAAATGCCCAATGCTTACCCATGGTAGAACGCCACATTCCATCAGTAACCCGAAAGTAAATCTGTAATATAATACGCACTAGTTTTCTTCAGTTAGTAGACCTCTTTTGATTACATAAGTTACACTCTCTTGCCGTTTTGCCACCAAACATTATTCTCAGCATTTATATATAAAATATCTCAAGAATTAATCATTTTATTAAGTCTTTAAACAAATCTGTCTCTTTCAAAGACTGACACCGAATCGAGACTATAATTTTGTTACATGTTGGCATCTAGTTAATTAGTACCTAGTGTGTTGCGTTCAATTGTAGTTGTATTGCACATGCATAGCGCCACGACCTTTATCCCAAATGGAATTGTCAGAGTAAAGTTATTTTATTTATTTTTAATTTAATTCATTTCATTTTAATCAGGACAACTAACAGCTACATAATACAGTTATTTTATTATCTTATATGTCGACAATGGAGGTCATTGTGTAACCAACTCCGTTATCCACGATAATTTTATATATAACTGCAGATACAGAAAAGCAATCCGAACCAGTTAATTTAAAACTTAAGTATCACTTATGTCCGACAGGACTTCCAACACAGAGACTACAGAGTTGGAAGCGTATTCATTGATAACTACTTTTTGAGTTCTGTTAGTTAGGTATGACTGGAACCATCGCAGCAAATTACCCTTAATTCCATTAAAAGCAATTTCCGCAACAATATAAAATGGTCAAAGTTATCCCAAACATTGGTATTATTTATACGACACCAGACGAGACTGCTTGGTTCTATTTTTTTACGTGCCGAAACCACACAGCACAATCATTGTTTTATTGATAAATATTTTTATATTTTTATTTCCATTAAATTGACATTCAACAAATGATATCATGTATCTTACGTTGAAATAAAATGCTTTGAGTTTGAGTTTGTATGTGTATATTTATTTTTTATATGTCATAAACTATCCAACTATGATAAAGTACGTAATACTGTTCTTGCGCTCCACACTTAGAAACACTACGTCTCTTTATATTCACTCGCATCTACTATCATTCATCCCCTATTTTAAGAGTCTCAAAATTACTATTTACTTATTGTTTGCTCTTGTTTGACTTCCATTTTGCTCTGCTCCTTATGGGATAGCTGAAAATCAGTATTTTGGTCAATGAGCAATCTAATACACTGAGCTATGACCCATTTGTACTGCTGCAGCATACAGATGCGTTAGTGTTAAAATATTATGTTATTGTTGTAGATGTATTACCTTATTTGTGTATCAATATGTATAAGCTAAATGTATGTGTGTGACTGTGGAAATAAATAAAGGCTTTATCTATATATCATAAATATTTAATTACAAATACTTACCCGGTCCATGATTCCGTTTCAAAAGGTAAATACATGGTTATTTTAACATTATTGCCTTTCACTTTCGCAAATATATAGGATAGGATCCAGAACGTTACCGCAATCACTATGCCTACGTTGAGGACGCGGTAAAGCCCGATCATTATCCTGTTGTTTCTCAACAGAAATTCTTCATCTTTTGAGTTGTTTGCAGCAAACATGGGACCTGGAAAAATTGCAGAGTTGTCCTGATATCGAAATATGATAAAAAAATTATCCTGATAAAAAATATTAATACGTGGTTTGATGAGTTCTGTAGAGTTGTTTAGTTTAAATTGTTTACGAGAAAGATATTAAAAATGACGGTACGCCGACGTAACAGCGGCCCATGAACCGTTGAAGAATAGATTTTGAAGCGGGCAAGTAACGTGGCCTGTCCACCTTGGATCTTGGAAACTAGTCTGCACGTGCAGTCGGTGTGAGATGAGTCGTCTCAGGTGTTTCGGCCGTTCGCTACTCAGTCACTACTGGCGTAAACACGCTTAACTACTCTTGTTTTCGACTTAGTTTATACAAACATTAAGCGTATACCGATGCTTATTCGGTATTATAGCACCGAAGATTCGTGTTACGGTATGATCCGTTCTTCCTTAATCATATTGCTCTAGCGGTTGGCTTACAGGTTCTCTATATCAAAATAATCATCACATCAGCCACAGGACGTCCGCTGCTGAACCCTCGGGTTATTAAATATGGTATATTGCTGAGCATAGGCCTACATCAGGTCGTCCGTTCACCTTGTGAGTGGAAGTTTAGCCGGCGCTTGCCGGTGCGTGTTCTGCACTCGAAAACTTGAATGCCCTACTGGCCATCAGTTCTTCGAGGTACGTGTCTTACCCACTGCAACTTACTAATCCACGGGGCTAACAGTGACTTTTGTTCGCCTTCACTAGTAACACACGTTGATTAAACAGTTTCGTTTTCAAGTACTGAGGTATTTTGGACGAGACGAAGTTGCGAGTTTCCCGAAAGCTGCCCATCCGACTTGGATTCGTCGATGGCCTTGTCTCTCGAAGGTGGATCTTGTCTCTTGTCCTAGATAGACATACGTCAACAACTTCGAGAATGGCGTTCCCAATATATATTGTTATGGACACAACATGAACATTCGCCTAAATTTTCGTTTTGTCCATATTCTCTATACATTTTACCTGAATATCTACCCTTATTTGACTGTATTATATTGTTTCTCCAGAATACCCAACCTCCATCAACAAGGTATGTTATTAATTCTTACACTAGGACTGATAAGCAGGACTGACACTAGATCTAGTAAGCACGCTGTAAAGCTATTATATTGGGGCCCAACGAAAGACACAAGTTACTGTTGATAACACAGACCATTGATAACTTACCATCCATAAGGTGTCGTAGCTTTTCCAGCCTTCTCATGCCTAAGTTAAAAGCAAGCACCTTTGCTAATCCGTTCATAAAGGGTATATTCATCATCACGGCCTTGATTAATTTACGCGTATCGTCACGCACCTGTGTAACACAAAGTATTATCCATTTCGTGGTGAAACTAAACTTGTCCCTCTGTTCGACTAAGCACACACATCCTACTACCTCATATCACGTATTATCGTGTCTAAAGTAACATGCATACTTAATCATTTCTATAGCGAAAAGAATAATATAAAACCTTTTTATAATTAATGATTGATAATTTTCAGTGGTCTTGTTGTAGGTTCTAACAGTAAGGGAGTGAGAACAAGGAGATCTGTAGCACAGCCTTTTGCAGACTCCAATTGTTTGTAATTACCTACCATATTATTTAAATGGATGTACCTATTATTATTACATATTGACGTATTGTTAAAATATTTCTTTGAGAAATTCATTTTACCTATAACAACAAATTTATAAAACGCAATTGAAAATATATATATATCTTATCTTTTACCTATTCTATAAAATGACATGATTGTATTTATTTGTTATTATTTATGACGATCACTTTTAACGTTGAATAATATTCTTATCGTAACGATATGAAATAAATGAATCTAATAATACCTGCACTGAATAGATTATATGGGATAAGTTATAGAAAATCAAAAAAACAATTATGAAATTTCTGTATATGCGATGAAGCCAGGACAAAATTTTGAATTTTGGATTTTGAATAGGCTTGTAATATCCAATCGAGGTCATATACTTGTATGCAGGGGCGAAGCAATCGAAAGGCTTCACGTTACTTTGAAATTTGTCCATTTTTAAAGATTACACGTACGTACTGGCTACTAGCAGATGCTAAGCTATTTAACTTCTAACCAGCGCATAATGAAGCGAACACTTAAGCCTTCAAGATCGTACTTACAGGGTGTTTCATTTAAATTAAATTCATTTAAAAAAAAATACTTCTGGACAAAGACTGAACTGGACACACACACAACTACTACTTAGATCCTAAGCTCCTTAAGACAAGAACACTAATATACACGTATTTTTATGCACTCGTACTTGTAGAGGTTGTAACTGAAAACCATTGTTTCGCTCTTTGAGTGATGTGCCACACTGAGTTATGACCCATTTGTGCTACTGCGGCACACACTCTCTCTTTGTATTTTCTTTCTGTAAGAAGGGTTATTACAGGATAGATGATTATTTAGGCGGTAAGGAGGTCTGGTGTTAGCTGGTCGTTATGTTAATTGCTTTTGTTTTGTAATATATGTAATATAAAATGTAATGTTATTGTAAAGATGGAAACCAATTGAAAAGATGTGTTGTTGCGGAGTTTCTTGTCGCTTCTTCTCCCTAACGATAACACCTTGTGAAGCGATGTAGTTTAAAAAAAAATAACATGTTGACTTTCAATAAGTGATACTTTTGTATCCTACATTGAGTAAAATATGTTTGATTTGATTTTGATTTGGTTTCTTGACTTTCATTTCTGTGTATATTTCATTATTATTTAAAAAAAGGCAACATTTTATATTGTCAAACACACACCCTTTGTATAATTGAACTGTTATTAATTAATTACCAATTACCTACTCATAACGGTAAACAAACATTTTTAATGTGAACTTAATTATACTTACATACCTAATAGTAATTGTATTCTAGCTGGAAATGAGTAGTTAATTCGTTTCAAATGTCCAGATTCTCACGGCCATTTCACATTTGTCACTGACGACCGATGAAGTTCATTTCCATTGAAATTACGCAATGACTTCCTCGGGATGCAGCGATCACTCCCTGACTGACCGCACTTCGAGTATAAAACACTCTTTGTGACTTCATCCCAAAGAGTTTATTTCTTGAATCTTTTTTGTTAAATTAACAAAAGCACACACGCAATACACAAATGCATACATGCAATTCCAAATGCTCGAGGAATACAAGTGAGCCTGCCTGGTGGTGGGGAAGGGGGAAAATAGACAGAGAAGGAAATAAAACTATACCTATCAAATGATTCATTAACATTGCCATTATACGATGAGATTTTTTACCGTACCTAAGAAAAAAAAATTGGCTATTTTGAGAGGAGGCTGTAGCCTCACAGAGAGGACGTGTATGATTGAATATTTAGGACTTTCCAAACTAAGCAAAGCTTGTACTATGGATTTTTTTTTTTTTTTTTTTTTCGAGGGGAAATACGTTTACGCATTCGACCCGCCGCTGTGGGGCAGCGACGGGGATATGTGGGACTCCCCGCTCCAATGACAGGAGCGGGACTACCCACTAAAACCCCCCGGCGACCTTCCTCGGCAGTAGGGAGGACCTGGGAACGCATAAGCGGCTCCAGGTCGTCCCCCGCCCCGCCTCCCCTCACAAGGGGAGGCCCGTTCCCGGAGGGCGGCTAGCGCGCCCTCCGCGGGAGCACTGTCGAGCCCCACACCGCGATCACTGGTGATCTGTCATACAGGTTTCCTAGTACGGACACCAGTCTCAAAAACTATTTTACATATGTCATAATTTTAAGCACCTATTGTTAAGTATTGTACCCTGTGGAACGAACTTCCTGCAGCGGTATTCCCGAACGAGTACGACATTGGAACCTTCAAGAAACGAGCCTACACCTTCCTCAAAGGCCGGCAACGCATCTGTGACCCTTTTGGTGTTGCGGGTGTCCTTGGGCGGCGGTGATTGCTTTCCATCAGGTGACCCGCATGCTCGTTTGCCGCCCTCTCAAATAAAAAAAATAAAAAAGTTGTGTCGCGGAGAGTGTCCGACAGTGTGGCATACCTTTTGGTATTGGTAGGATGTGTGGCTGGTTCAGGTCGTCGGAGACCTGTCTCACTGCGACCGTTGCCGATCTGTTATAGTCACCAGTAACCTACAGTTCGTTGCTGATTTGCCTCTTTGAGGAATTGGTTTATTTTCCTGGAGCCGATAGTTTTTATCTCATCATGGTGCAGTAAGTGGCCACTCAGGTGGATATTGCGTTTACGCATCAGCGGGCCACATTCACACAGCAGATGTACAGGTGTTTCTTCTGCAAGGAGGCAAGATCTGCACATCCTTGTTTCCCGTAGCGCTATGTTAAGCATACTATTTTTTTTTATGTACGACGAGTTCGTACTTGACCTCAATCACACCTGATGTTAAGTGAAGATGAGGTCGAAGGTGGAAGCGTACTGACCCGGAAACCCCAACACATTTGGGGGACTGGCTATCTTGTCTCTGACAATCGGAACACAACAATGATGTTAACATTGCTGCTTGGCGGCAGATTTAGATAAGATGGTGCTAGCTAGCCAGGCGAACATTTTAAAATGCCCTACCACCAACCAAACCGAGCACTTGAACATGTACCCCGCTGGGGATCGAACCCGCGACCTCCGATTCGTAAACCCAATGTTGTTTACATTGAACCACGGAGACTGTTAAAGTTTTTGGTATAGTTATAGGTTTTTAGTTATAAAACCTACAATATTAAATTAAAGTGTAGCAGATGCTAAAATCTCCTAAAATAATTTTCTAAAAAATTAATCAACGGCTACTTTATATTTTCTAAAAATAATTTATTGAGTCATGATCTTTGCCCTCACCCGCGGTGAAATTTTTCTATCGATTTTTTTTTAAATATTTACAGGAGTTCTAGTATATTCAACCGCCATGTTGGCTCAATGTAAACAAACATTAGGTTTACGTTTCGGAGGTCGCGGGTAAGATCGCCAGCGGGGTACATATTTAGTACTCGGTTTGGTTGGTGGTAGGGCATATTTTAATGTCCGCCTGGCTAGCTACCACCATCTTATCTAAATCTGCCGCCAAACAGCAATGTTAATAGCATAAATGTGTTCCGGTTGTCAGAGATAAGATAGCCAGTCCCCCAAATAAGATGGGGTTTCCGGGTCAGTACGCTACCACCTTCGGCCTCATCTTCATTTAACATCAGGTGTGATTGAGGTCAAGTGCTAACCCGTTGTGGATAAAAAAAAAAAATCATCGACGCAATCAAATTCACATTGGTAATTTTAATCTAATAGTCTATGTTTCGGAACTAAATATATATAATAATACTTAAATAAATATAATAATAGAGTTGTTGGAAAACATTTGTATATTATCACTAATATAGGAAGTAAAAATCGTTCGCTTACTAGACTAGAATAAGAATAAGAATAAGAATAATTGTATTGGATACAGAAATAAATATACACAGTACAAAATAGCGATGATAGCTACTGTAGTTGGAAACTGTAGTGTAGCTATATAATTAACATTATATAAAATAAATATTGTAACACAACAGAACTAATGAGTATAACAACACCACCAAAATGAAACAATGAAAGAAAAATTACAAAAAATTCTTAAGTATCTACATAACTGACACACGAATTTTTAACGCCAATTACACCAACCTGGTATTATCTATATTCGAAACAAAAATTGACGACACAACAATTAGGGAGATACCTATTGAATGTGTAAGTGTATAAGAACCACATGCCCGTATTGTCCGCGTCATAGTCCACAGAACCAAGCATCGAGTATATCCCCAAAAGGGACGAATTCACTTAAAATGGCCCAATTAATTTGTGGTAGTTTTAAAACGTTGCTGAAATCTTTCAAAGATTCCAGATATCCATCATTTGGTCCCCAAATTAGGTTGCTAAATTTAACTGGCATTTGGACTCCGGTTAAGAGTTCACTCGCAAAATTCAAATTGCTGTATTTCCATTCAATGATAGCTTTTCTGTTTACACAATATTTCAAATGTTGCCGTGATGGTAAAGCAGATGGTTTGCAACTCATCCTGCGGTTTACGCCATATCACATGGGCGTGGTTAAAGGGTGCTTTTTTCGAAAGGACTACGTTTTATGGGAGGAACTGATATCGTACGCGTCATCACTAGAACGCACACAGTTAAATGAAGAAGACAGCAGGTTTGGCAAAATTGTCAAAGAATACATAAGGCGTATTCTTACTTTTATAACCATCTATTATAGTATGTGCTATATCGCAGATTTTCTAATTTTCTCAGAGCCGTATCTAAAGAATGAGATTGTTGAGAATGGCACAAGTGTTTATTTTTACCTTTTTGACGGATACACACCGTTTGCTAAGGAGCCTCCAGGGTATTATGCATCTATGGCCATTCAGACTATAGTAGGCTTTTATATGAGTACCTTAGTCCTCGGTTGGGATGGTTTGGTTGTGGCTCTCATGGCTTTTTTCGCTGGACAACTAAGAATTCTACGTACAATATACTGTAAGGATCTTATAGAAGAGAATAATACAGCGAGGAGTCGTCAAAAAATAGCTGAATTACATCATCGTTACATAACCTTGATCAAGTAAGATTAAAATACCCTGTTAAGTAAAATTAATGTGGTTTTTTTGTGAAACTGTTGTCTGATTTTTGCTTACAGGTATCAGCGAATGTGCAATTCATTAGTTTCACCGGTAATGTTTGTCTACGTTGTAATAACTTCTGTCAATCTTGGGATCAGTATAATTCAAATAGTTGCTGTAAGCTTACATTTATTTTATATAGATATTACTAATAAATTGAAAATGTAGGAAACCCCCAAGAAATCAAAGGATTATACCGACCAGATATATAAGGATTATACAAACCAACAGTGTCAAAAGCTAAATATGTTGAGAAACTACCCCTCATTTAGTCTAATATAAAAACATGTCGCACTTAAATCCAACCACGCATATCGCAGATACGTCCGGACAAACAAACACTGGACACAATACCCATCAGTAATAGAATAAAAACCATTAATACCTATTATAGTATAGGCAGAAAGAAAGAAAGAAGAAAGAAAATTATTTATTTGTTTGTATTTGGGTATACAGATAAAGGTCTTATTTTGTAGATAGGTAAGTAGTCCAAAATCTGCCTGTTGGGGCGTACAAATATTTAAGATATAAAAATCGCGTTAGAAATTCATGCAACGATTATAAACAGACACGATAAACGACAACATTGTGTTAACTTGCATTATTACGATTTAGTTTAAATTTCTCAAAAAAATTTCATGTACATGCCCTTATTTTGTATTTTGTAGATAGGTACATGCCCATTGTAAGCTGAATAAATGATTTTCTTTCTTTCTTTCTTAACCGTATATAACTTTAAATATTACAATGTTACATTTAAAACTGAATTAATGTCATCTTACCTCATATATTTTGTGTCAAATACAATTAAATAACAATACATAACAATATGTCAATTTAACTAATTATTAATAATGTCAGATTCTCATATTAAATTACAATTTATAACAGGTAGTTAGTTATATAGTATAGGTATACCTAAAGCAAATTTTAAAAAAAAAAAAAAAGCTACTAATTCGTTAGAAAACATTTTAATTTTATCACTGACAGGTACTCAATCCATATGCAAAAATCATGGCCTTTAAAATTATTTTATTTTATTTATTTATTTAGGCTCACCAACAGAGTACATACATTGCATTTTACAAAATCATTTACACAAAAATTTTCTGGTAGGAACTCCAATTACAGATAAGCACAACACTCAAATGCATGTAGTACAATAACACTATAAGCTATAGGCATATAATTTTAAACTACAAAAAAAGAAAAAAGAAGAATTTGAAAGTATCTAAGTAATAGATTGGGTAGGTTAAATAAAATATTTTAAAATTTTTTCTACTAATTACTTATAACTAAGTGTGTGAAAAGGTGATAGGTACATTTATACTGAACACTAAAATAAACTAACAATAACAAAACGCAGATATAGTAGATGAGATCAATCGTCAGTCGATGAAATTTTTATTATCTTTCGACTAAATATGGGAAAATTATAGGAAGTTCCTTACTGAACTAATTTTGAATAAGAGCAACTTATTTTATAATTAGAATTTTATTTACTTTACAAATAGATTTATTAAAATGTGCTAAAATTGGTTACTTACAGATGCAAGATCATTTAGGAGCATTTTTGTCGAACTGTTTATATATGTTGTGTTGTATGCTACAGCTACTATTCTTTTATTGGCACAGCAATGAAGTCAGAGTGCAGGTTTGCTATATTCATAGTCATTATTCTTTTAGAGAACCCGTTTAGTGTAGTAGTTAGAAACTCTGACTGCTATACTAAAAGGTCGCGGGTTCGAATCCCGCTAGGTGCATATATTTGTTTGATGAATACAGACATGTATTCTCGAGTTATGGGTGTGTTTCATTTATATATATATGTATTTATTAACAAAAAAAATGAATTATAATATTCTTTATTGCCCAAAAAAATGACATATAACAGAGTACAAACAATAGGTCATGTACAAAGGTGGACTTATCTCTTTAAGAGATCTCTTCCAGCCAATTTCAAAATCAAATTTGTATTTGTGTAGTTTATCAACCATCTGGTGTCCATAATACAAACCTAGTTGCTAGTTGTAGTAATGTGGAACAAGATGGCGCTGTGTATACAGCCTCCTCCCACGCGGGCCCAACGCGGATTGGTGGATGTCAGAAAGCACGCGATCTCAGTAGGTGCCTATTCATCCTGTTCTCGAAGATCCCGAAGTTGTAGGATTCAGGAAAGACGAAGGTTGTAGGATTCAGAAAGTTCCATGCCTTGGCTGTTCGAATTATGAATGAAGAGTCGAACCGCTTAGTGCGAATGTTCGGTATGTTAACTACATACGGGTGGAATTCCTCCCCACGTCTAGTAGTCCGAAGATGAAATGGCGGAATAAGATTGTGTAATTCCAGCGTACACTCACCGAAGTGCATCCTGTAAAAGACAGAGATGGCGACCTTGCGACGGTGTTCGAGGCTCTGAAATTTAGCTAAACAACTGCTTTCAATTGACCGACTAAGTAAGTGCACTCCGAAGCATGGAAACACTGATACATATTAATATGCCACTAGTAGTCACCCGCCTGCCCGCGCTAGACATTGCTTCACATAAGTAATATTACCGAACATACCGAACATTCGCACTAAGCGGTTCGATTCTTCGTTCATAATGCGAACAGCCAAGGCATGGAACTCCCTTCCGGCGTCAGTCTTTCCTGAATCCTACAACCTTGGTATCTTCTAGAGCAGGGTGAATAGGCATCTACTGAGATCGCGTGCTTTATCTTCGACCACGTCATCACTTCCCATCAGGTGAGATTGTGGTCAAATGCGTATCCAGTTAACCTTAAAAAAAAATAATAATAATCCTGAACAATTAGAAATCCGTAGTTTCTACTTTGTAATAGTTTCTGGATGTTTATTTATCACTAGCGTTGCTTCTCATATTAATGAAAAATCTCTCAACTGTCGTATCAGACTGGTACGTGTCTGTTACGACAGTTGAGTTAACCTCCTCCATTATAACCGCCTCCGTGGCTCAATTTAAACAACTTAGAGCTTGCGAATCAGAGGTCGCGGATTCGATTTCCAGCGGGGTGCATGTTTAGTACTCGGTTTGGTTGGTGGTACGGCATTTTAAATGACCACCTGGCTATAATAAGTCTGCCACCAAACAGCAATGTTAACAGCATTGTTGTATTCCTATTATCTATCTATCTATCTAATCTATAGATTAGATAGCCAGTGCCCCAAAATAAGATTGGGGTTCCGGGTGAGCACGCTTCCACCTTCGGCTTCATCATCACTTAACATCAGGTGTGATTGAGGTCAAGTGCAAAGTGGTTGTGCTTGAGGGTTTATCCCACACGGCGTTCCATACAAACTTTCACGTCCAAAGTACTCGAAATGAATAGACCGATTCCAATGAAAATTATACGTATAAGCAGGATACATAGATCTAAAAAGTTAGTAGAATTCATTTTCCAAACGTTCTGTTACTGTGGAAAATTTAAAATTGCACTAATTTAGTAGTTCTACATAATGTCACGCCTGTTTCCCGTAGGGGTAGGCAGAGACCACAGACTTCCACTTGCTACAATCCTGACACACCTCTTCGGCTTCCTTCACTCTCATAGGTTGTTCATACATGCTCGTCGGTTTAGGGTACTCTTGACTTGGCCTTTCTTTAAGACGTCCCCGATTTGATCATGGTACGGTAAAGATAGAATCAGGAATAGTTTAATTAGGGAGTTAAGCAGTGTGAATGAAGACGTAGTGACAAAGACTGAAAAAGGTATGCTGAGATGGTTTGGACATGTGGAGAAGATGAATGAAAGAAGACTTACGAAAGAGATATATATATAGCGAATGTGGATGGTAGTGTTGGTAGGGGAAGACCACGGCGAACGTTATATCTATGTATCTACATAAATTTAAAAAGTTAGCGGATAATATTAAAAAAAAAGAGTATACGTTCTTCATGCTTATAACGTTTTATTTTAATCGGTTAATTAATTTCGAAAAATTAACCTTGACAGTTTTTATGGACTGCCGTGCGGTATAAACCCTCTTAAAAAAACTTTTTTTTTTCTTTTCTTTTATGCACAAAGGGTAGGTACTTGACCTCAATCACACCTGATATTAAGTGAAGATGAGGTCGAAGGTGGAAACGTACTGACCCGGAAACCCCAACACATTTGGAGGACTGGCTATTTTATCTCTGACAACCGGAACACAACAATGCTATTAACATTGCTGCTTGGCGGCAGATTTAGATAAGATGGTGGTAGCTAGCTAGGCGGACATTTAAAATGCCCTACCACTCACCAAACCGAGTACTTAAACATGTACACCGTTGGGGATCGAACCCGCGACCTCCGAATCGTAAATCCAATGTTGAACCATTGAGGTGGTTAAACAGATTATACAGTTTGGAAATACCACCAGTAAAACTAAAGTTAGGCTAACAATTTAATTTCAGAGCTTACTCGCTTGTTACGGTATCTTCGAGGGCCAGTGGATTGGATGTGACCTCAAGTTACAAAAGGAATTGATTATGCTCGGATTCGTAACTCAAAAATCTCTTATCTTCAACGCCGGGCCGTTTAGCGAAATGTCGCTTTCTACGTTCGGAGCAGTAAGTATTTTAGTTTATTCGGAACAATAACAGGAGAAATAAAAAGGTATCGGTACATAAAATACCCTTCCCGAGTCTATAAGTCGGGTACAATCATCATTTACTTTTAGAGCACAAGTCAAGGCACAATTTTCTAGCGTCTTGACTGTTGCCTTATTCGCGGTTCTGAGATTTGATAATTATAGTATCCATTATTTTCTTTGTTTGGTGTCACATATATTGTATATGTATATATAATAATTTATCGCTATATATGTAGGTATATTTTACACTATCATAGCATGTAAGTTGATGTTCATAACTAACGTATTTGTTTAACACATTGGTGTACAACCTACTTGCTTTTATCCCGTTCTACTTTTTTCTCCACCCAAAGGTTGTCTGGTAGAAATAGCGATAAGACCGCCTGGTTGTACAATTATTATTTTTTTGAAGCTATATTTTTGAAGTGTATTGTAGAATTTTTGTGCAATAAAGTGTACTTGATTGATTGATAAAATATTTCAACAAGTCCATTAAAAGGTATTCGCAGCAGTGTTGCCAGATTTTCTGTCAAGCGGAATTTCTTGATTTAACATTTACATCGATCTTTTTCTCTCAATTCATACACTTATAAATGTTTACAAACTGTTTATTCATGCAAGGACAAATGAAAAGCTATATAGTTGTAAAAGCGGAACTACGTATGCGTTAAAAGTGGAAGGCGGATCCATTATCAATAAGGTGGTGTAAAAAGCGGAATAGCGGTACATCTGGCAACACTTATTCGCAGATACATTCTGATTAGACTTATCAGCCAAAAAAAATAAACTCCTGATGAGGTCTCTAGGAGTGTACCGTGCTCAAAGTGGGGTCATAGAAGTTAGTTGTGAATATTTGTTTTACCGCTGAGGATTTTGTGTTAAATAGGTCGAAAGTTCTGTATAATTGATGATTTATAATATTGGGTCTTTACCTATGAAATTGGAGATTTTTTTCTTCGTTAATCATGTGTACCAATTTCTGCGATTTTCAAAGCTATATCCAAATATGTTTTTTATTTGGAAAATGGAATATTATTTCAAGGTTTCATATGATTTTTTTTTTATTTCTAGGCTAAATCACATAATAAAAAAATTTGAACAGAGCTCTTTTCATTTGCTTCCCATAATCATTTCTTAGATTCGCTGAAACTTTTATAAAGCGGTTACTTTTAAAAATTAACGCTGCCTATACTTAACTCAATGTTATCCGATAATACACACAAAGTTTAGCTAAATTTGGATCTGCTGTTCCCAAAAAAAAATCAAAAATGTTTGTATGGAGGAAACAGTCTTAATGAAATTCTTCATACAAACGCCAATGTCATAGGTAAGAACCTAATATAATGCTGAAGTGACTCGAAGAACTGATGGCCATGGTGCATTAAAGTTCTGGAGTGGAAACCACGCACTGACAACCGCATAGTCCACTCACAAGGTGGACAGGCGACCTGATGTAGGTCACAGGAACGAGTTTTGTATATCGTGGTTTCATCACATAGCATGCAGGAATAGAACCAACCAGTCTCTTCCCGTGGGGCTCACCCTCTGCACGGGAGGATCTGTCACATGACAGGTGACACACATGTGCTTTTCTGTATACTTCGAAAGATGAACCGTATAGATGTTGTTTCAAACAATAAATTCTGAATATTTCGAACACACAAATGCTAATGTTTGGGATATCTCTGACCATCATTTGGGATAAAGGTCGTGACGTATGTTATATACCATAATTTGTTGCAGATACTGCGTGCGAGCTACAGTTACTACACTTTGCTCAAATGAAGTAAACGTTGCGATTGCCAGTATAGTGTTATTTCAAGTTATTTTCCTTTTATGCCTTTAAGATATCTACTTAATTGATATTATTTTCATGTTATGTTTTATTTATTTATTTGATAGCTTTCCGCCTGCGGCTTCATTACTTATTCGATACATTTGTCGATCAACTCTGTATCAGAACTACGATCTTTCAAAATTCGAATTCTTTCGAATTTTGTATTTCGAAGTTCAGTTACAATCTTAAAGAAGGAAATGCCGCCAGTGTTGGGAAGCATGGCTCGGAATCCCATAAAAAACATAGTTATGATTTATATAATTTATTAAGGTAACGTTATCTGTGAAGTAGTTTAGTTTAAGTTAATGATGAGGTCTGTAAAACACTATAATATTTTATTTGTTATAATAGTTAATATTTAATATAGTTAGTATCTATATTAAATACTTTATTAAATGAATATTAAAAGATAATTATATGAACAGAAGTCCCCAACCCGCACTAGGCCTAGGCTTGTGTTCCTATAACAGTAATGTTTTGTTAATGTATTGTTCTATATTTTAAGTATCGCTCTTTGTCTGCAACAAAAATCTTTAAATTTCTTTTTTCCTTCCGAGATGAGACGACGATGCACAGTTTTACGAGTTGAATCCGCCAGTTGACCTCTATCTCAAAAAACTGGAACTTTTAACCGCCTCCGTGGCTCAATGTAAACAACATTGGGTTTACGATTCGGAGGTCGCGGGTTCGATCCCCAGCGGGGTACATGTTTGAGTACTCGGTTTGGTTGGTGGTAGGGCATTTTAAAATGTCCGCTTGGCTAGCTACCACCATCTTATCTAAATCTGCCGCCAAGCTGCAATGTTAACATAAAAAAAGCATTAAGCATCAACATTTTTTAGCATTGTTGTGTTCCGGTTGTAAGAGATAAGATAGCCAGTCCCCCAAATGTGTTGGGGTTTCCGGGTCAGCACGCTTCCACCGTCGACCTCATCTTCACTTATCATCAGGTGTGATTGAGGTCAAGTACGAACCCATCGTGCATAAAAAAAAAACTGTATTGTCGGAATAGCCGCTATCAAAGCCAGGAATAGGCCTGGTCCTTCTGTCGTCCATGCCCTAAACGCCACGCTATAGGCAAGCGGATTTGCGATCGCACTCCTCGTGGGCTTTAGGCCAGTGACGCTGCTGTCCATTCGTCTTCAAGTACTGAGGTATTTTGGACGAGAAGACATTGCGCAGTTTCCCGAACGCTGCCCATCCGAGTTGGATTCGTTAATTGACCACTCTCTCTCGAAGTTGGACCTGTCTAGTTTGACCTCTTGTCCTAAATAGAAATACTCGCTTCCAAGTTCGAGAATATAGTTCCGAACTGTTATTAGCGTGGGCACGAAATTGGGCATCTGCCCTAATTTTAATTTTGTCCATGTTCATCTTAAAGCCCACTTGATGACATATTCGATTGAGATCCTCGAGCATAACATCCATTGACAAACTTGGGTATGAATCCTCAGAGCACGAGTTCTACTCGCACTTGACCATCTGTTTTTTGAAGGACCTACGTATTTTTATTAATATTGAGGTGGTCCGGTTGTTTTCTTTTGCGTTCTTTTTTATTCCATTGTATCAGTAGATAATAGGGGTAGAATTTATTAGACATTGACAACGCCTAATACTCGACCTGACCTATTATTATTCGTAAAAACGTCTGTCATAATTTGTGTGTTATGTACCAGATAACATAACATAGCAATTATTTACTGAAACTTGTAATTGGATAATAACTTCATTGCGTCATAAAACTTTTAAACTAAAGAACGATTTGGTAAATTCAACAATGGGTCAATTAATTTGTGATATACTTAAAAACTTTTTAAGATCTTAGATCGTTGCGTTCGGGACACTATCCCTCAGGCTGGTTTGCACATCTAATGAGGAGAGCGGACTCTCCCAATTGCGATGTTTGTGGTACGGTCGATGATGTGCAACGTCTGCTGATGGAATGTGTCAAGAACCAGACGGAAAGGGATGCTCTGGTGAGCAAATTGCAAATCAATCTTTTAGATATTTGCATTATTCATAGCATTTTAGCAGACCCATACTCAGAGGCGGCGAGATTGATTTTCAATTTAGTTGCACTTAGGTGTACCCCTCCGTAACTTTGTCCAATTAAATATGTATATGAAAACTAGGGAGACAATGGGACTGACATGTCTAAACGTGGACAAAAGTTCCGAAACTTAAATAAAGATAAGACAGTCACTTGATCCGCAAATTCATCTTCATTCATCTTTTAAGTTAAGAGAATAGAACCAACCCATCTCTTTCCGTGGGTGTTGTTCAAGAAGACTATGCCTGATTGAGTTGCTGACCAGTGTCTTCGCTTCACTGCGCATCTTCTATGCCAGTGCATAGAAGATGCGCAGTGAAGCGTTCAGTCGCTGCATCGAGCTTCCGAAATAGCCTAGGGATAATACGGTTTGACCTCGGAAAAACGAATAACCGCGATTTTCTTGAAACGTTTAATAAAGTGTTGTAAATGTAGTAACAATTGCTAAAAATTAATGCATAAAGTAAGAAACGCAAGTACTAAGTAAGTAACTAAATAAGCTAAAGTTGAAAAATGTGTTTCTTTAAAAAGAAAATGCTCAATTGATGGGAATTTCATTAAATTCAAAACATTTAGCGAAATTATCGTTACAAAGTATTCGTTCTACCAATACCATAACGCTACTGTTATATACCGAAATAATAGTCCAGTCAAGATATGCATATTTAGGGGTGTAACTTCTGGTGTACTTCCTGTAATTTAAAGGCCCTGATTTTTTGTACATAGAGTACCTACATTTTTGTACATAGATAGAGTAAGTATGATATTGTAAAAAATATTTTCTAACGGATCAGAAGTTTGCTTTAGGTATAGTGTAGGTATTTAGTTACAAAACCTACAATATTAAATTAAAGTTACCACTGTGCACTTCATTGCGCTGTGGAAGATGCTAAGATCTTCTTTCTAAAAAATTAATCAACAGCTACTTTATATTTTTTTTTTATGCTTGACTGGGTTCGCGTTTGACCACAATCTCACCTGATGGAAAGTGACGATGTGGTCGGAGATGAAGCACGCGATCTCAGTAAATGGCTATTCACTCTGCTCTTGAAGATCCCAGGGTTGTAGGATTCAGGAAAGACTGACGCCGGAAGATCCATGCCTTGGCTGTTCGGATGAATGAATGAATGATGATGATGATGAATGAAGAATCGAACTTCTTAGTGCGAATGTTCGGTATCTAAATATATAAAGGAAGAAACTGACTGACTGACTGACTGACTGACATATCAACGCACAGGCCAAACCGCTGGGTCTAGAGTTTACAAATTTGGCACGTAGGTTCCTTACGAGGTCTAGGGGAGCACTAAGAAAGGATTTTTCAAAATTCACCCTTGAAGGGGGTGAAACAGGGGTGGGAAGTTTGTATGAAGAAACAGTATAACTTGGACATTTCGACTATTTTCGACTCGAAACTTCGCAAGAGTACTCCTAGGAATAAATAAGCTAATACGTGTTTTGAGATTTTTCGAAAAATAACCCCCTGGGTTGTGAAATGGGGTTTAAAACCATAAAATCGATATTGGTGTCGTTATTTAGGTTTTATGGGATGTTGATTATGAAAATGACATTTATTTTAAGTTAACCCTCTAGGGTTGAGATAGGGGTGGGGGTTGCTACCAAAAAAGTCTATATTGGACAACCCCCTGGGGTGTGAAATGGGGGTTAAAACCATATAATCGATAATGGTGTCGTTATTTAGATTTTATGGGATGTTGATTATGAATATGACATTTATTTTAAGTTAACCCTCTAGGGTTGAGATAGGGGTGGGGGTTGATACCAAAAAAGTCAATATTGGTGTCATTATTTAGGTTTTTTGGGACGTTGATTACAAAAATGCCATTTGTTTTGAAGCTAACCCCTTGGGGTTAGAGAATGAGATAAGGGTGAGTTGAGATTTTTCGAAAAACAGCCCCCTGGGGTGTGAAATGGGGGTTGAAACCATAAAATCGATATTGGTGTCGTTATTTAGGTTTTTTGGGATGTTGATTATGAAAATGACATTTATTTTAAGCCAACCCTCTAGGGGTGAGATAGGGGTGGGGGATGATACCAAAAAAGTCTATATTGGTGTCGTTATTTAGGTTTTTTGTGACGTTGATTGCGAAAATGACATTTATTTTGAAGCTAACCCCTTACGGGTTGCGATAGTGGTAGGGGTTGAAATCACAAATTCAAATTGGTGTCGAAGTCGAAGAGTCAAAGTCACTTTTACTACGTGTGGGTGCACATGTTATGTTATTGAGAAATTTAAAGCCACCTAAACTTTGTAACGGTACTATGTAGATTGCAAGTCAAGGCTTTGCACCGGAACGTAGTAGAGGCCACTATTTTAACAGGACCTGCTCAGGGAGAAACAGTGTTTGTACCGCGTATTCCATTAATACCAAATGATCTTCCCTTTGAATTCAAAAGGCTTCAGTTTCCACTAAAGGTCTATTTTGCCATGACAATAAAATAAGTCGCAGGGGCAAACTCTCAAATTCGCCGGAGTTGACCTACGACAGGACTATTTCTCTCACGGTCAGTTCTATGTGGCATGCTCCCGTGTAAGTTCACCTCAAAGTTTGGTTCTATTGCTACCACCTTCAAACATGGCAAAGAATGTTGTTTATAAGGAAGTACTTTAATAAATATAAACCAGAATTTTTCAGAAAGGTCTTTTAATGGATCCCTGTCTTAATTCATTTACCTGGCAAAACACCAACATGGTTCCACATACCTGTTATCTGCCCAGGGTCTTTTCCTGTTTGAGATATACTCTACATGGTAATTTTTCTGCTGAATGTATTCCCGTGGGAAAGTATTAAAGTGTTGATTCATGTAGTCTACGCGGACGAAGTCGCGGGCAGCTGCTAGTATTAAATATAACGGTAT
Organism: Oegoconia quadripuncta; assembly: GCA_949316235.1. Lineage (NCBI taxonomy): Eukaryota > Metazoa > Arthropoda > Insecta > Lepidoptera > Autostichidae > Oegoconia > Oegoconia quadripuncta. The sequence goes on along the minus strand of OX438753.1, from coordinate 19,478,491 downwards.
TGTTTATTGAATCGTGATATTTGCCCTCGGTGAAATTTTTCATAATTGTAACTAGATGTTATTGCTCGATTTTTTTGAAAATAGTTACAGGGGTTCTACGAGTCAAGTGTGAGCTTGTTATGAACGTTCGGTAACGTTTGAAACGTTTTTATTAAAATTAGATGGAAGTTAATTATTTGGTTATCTTTTATTTTATTTGTTTTATTATTGTATTGTTTTTGCTGCTAAACCCCAAATTTACTCCGTGTCCTACTTCAATGCTCAGGTTGGCTAGAAGAGATCTCCCACATTTGTACATGAATCGTTTATACTCTGTTATAACAGAGCAGTAAGTATATTCTCCGACGCAATGTAATTCACAGTGGTAATTTTAATCATATAGTCTATGTTTTATTACTAAATATGTATATTATAACTAAAGCTACCGATTTGTTAAGACTTTTTTTTTATTCTATCACTTCTTCTTCTTCTTTCGAAGCAAGCAACTTGTCGAGGCAAGTTTCAAATTTTATTGGACCAGAACTTAGCCACTCTAACAGCTAACTAACTAACTCTATCACTGACAGGTACTCCAATCATGTGCAAAAAATCACTGCCTTTAAAATTATAGGAAGTTAAAAGTGTATCCTTACTGGACTATAAAGCAAGGTTATCAACACACAACACCCTCCATCCACGTGGCTGCCACACGGCTCTACAGTTAAATGTGTTTACTGCCTTGTTTTCGCTCCGTGGCCAGAACACACAAACAATAAGGAGTTACACTAGTCACTCAGAGGTCTATTCCAGTCAGTGTTAGCTGGCAGTCCACAAACAAAGGAATCAAATCGTTAACAGGCCACAGAGGCCGAAACTGAATCTCACAGTGCCTCACACTCGCCAAATGATATGTTGGACTCGTTAGTCGGTAGGTTCGTCTGCAGTACCCCTACCATTGGTTACAGAACTCGCCGTGACATAAATTGTACTTCGGAAATGCACTTTTTCTTTTTCTATAACTAAATATCTATACTATACCAAAAACTTTAACCGCCTCCGTGGCTCAATGTAAACATCATTGGGTCTACGAAACGGAGGTCGCGGGTTCGATCCCCAGCAGGGTATATGTTTAGTACTGGGTTTGGTTGGTGGTAGGGCATTTTAAATGTCCGCCTGCTAGCTAACCGCCATCTTATTTAAATCTGCCGCCAAACAGCAATGTTAATAGCATTGTCGTGTTCCGGTTGTCAGAGATAACATAAGCCAGTTCCCCAAATATTTGGGTTTCCGGGTCAGTACGCTTCCACCTTCGGCCTCATCTTCACTTAACATCAGGTGTGATTGAGGTTAAGTGCTAACCCGTGGCGCATAAAATAAAAAAAACAAAAAAAACTTGGTTTTACATAAATAAATAAATGGTATTTATTCACCACAAAGTTAATATAACAAGTAATTGACAAAGAAAATGCAAGTAATTGAAAAACCAGCGCTGTGATTCGTCGCAGCATGAACTGAGTTCTAATCCATTTGTGCACGCCGCAACACGTGACAGCATTGTCGGGATCTACTTCATAATTGTATTTCTATTTTAGCTATAATTTACTACTTCTATGTTTTTGCATCGTATTGTGGCGTTCATAATAAACTATTCTTATTCTTATTCTAAAATAGATTACCATGAAACTGTGATGACAAATTAGGGACTCGGTTTACAGATTCTTAGTCCACACAGCGTAGAGTAGTTGTTGCCACCAAGGAATTGGCGACTTTCAAATCCCATAATTTGTAAATTATTAACAGCAACGCATCTGTGACCCTTTTGATGTTGCGGGTGTCCATGGACGGCGGTGATTGCTTTCCATCAGGTGACCCGCATGCTCGTTTGCCGCCCTTTCATATAAAAAAAAAAATAGTATTAAAATGCCCCTAGTGGCCACCCGTCCAAGGACTAACAGCGCCATACATTGCTTAACTTGGCTAATATAACACGAATAGTGAATGCGAATGCGCCACGATTGATTTTTTTGGTTACGTAAACGGGTTTATTACACTGGTCGATTAACAACTAACTCTCTTACTTAACTCTAACTAATATTATAAATTTATAAAAGACGCAGCGTGAGCAGGTCCACCACGAGATGGGCCGACGATTTGGTAAAGAACGCGGGAAGCCGCTGGATGCGGTCAGCGCAGGACCGAACTTTGTGGAGATCTTTGGAGGAGGCCTTGGTCTAGTAGTGAACGTCATTCGGCAGATATGATGATGATGATATACCTATATACTTACTTATATACCTATATACCGACCTGAAAGACGATCAGGACATGGAGCGAGAAAGGAGGGCGCTCTCGGTGCGGTGTAACATGTTCGCGCGCAGATTTGGCAATAGTAGCAACATGGTTAAGGTGACATTATTTAATGCATACTGCTAGTGTTTCTACACGTGCCAACTCTGGGTTGATTTTACGCGTAAATCTTACAGCACCATGAGGGTGCAATACAATGACACATTTGGCATCCTCATGAGACATCCGCGTTTCTGTAGCGAGTCGGGCATGTTCGCTGAGGCGAGGTTACCTGACTTTTTTGCTGTTATGAGAGCACGCGTGGCCTCTTTTTGGGAGAGACTTCGCTTTTTTTTTTTTTTATATGAGAGGGTGGCAAACGAGCATGCGGGTCACCTGATGGAAAGCAATCACCGCAACCCATGGACACCCGCAACACCAAAAGGGTCACAGATGCGTTGCCGGCCTTTGAGGAAGGTGTAGGCTCGTTTCTTGAAGGTTCCAATGTCGTACTCGTTCGGGAATACCGCTGCCGGAAGTCCGTTCCACAGGGTGGTTGTACGTGGTAAGAAGTTTCTTGAGAAAAGTGGTAGACTTTCCCTCATCCAGGTGATGTTGATCTGCTGCTCTGATAACAGCATTCTCAAGGCAGTGAGTGAAGGACTGGACGGTCCAATTTTTAAATATTGGCCGACTGTACATCGGAGCGAGAACCGAAAGTGATAAATATGTGAAGTACATTGACACCAACATTGGACTGACGGAATTTTAATTTTAATTTTAATAGTATTATTTACAATTTTACGCTTTATTTTTGTACCTACTATGGCTTTATTTTTTTATTGGGTTAATAAATTCTAGTCTGTCCAGAAAATTTATTAATTATTTGTGTGTATCGAGGTCCATGGTTATGCTCTGAGATCCCAACTCTGTTTATTCAAACGGAACTCCAGCTCCGGTGCAAACTCGTATAGAGATAGACTATTAAAATCTAAATAAAGCCACTGCAGTTTGAAATCATTATGTTTCCATTACCAAAATTATTTCTACTACAGTTTGCTCGTTAATGGAAATCCTACAACTTGACTCTATAATTATAATATACGACCACGATGACAATTATCGTAGAATATAGCTCGCTCTTTCATGGAAAACAATCTAAATTTATGAAAACAATGCTCATCACGAAGAGACAGATAGTTACATGATGACTTCTCGTGGTTTAATAAGGTCGTAACAGTCAATTCAAGTCAAAACCGCCTCGTGGCTCAATGTAAACAACATTGGGTTTACGATCGGAGGGCGCGGGTTCGATCCCCAGCAGGGTACATGTTTAAGTACTCGGTTTGGTTGGTGGTATAGCCAACCAACCAAATTCCGGTTGTCAGAGATAAGATAGCCAGTCCCCCAAATGTGTTGGGGTTTCCGGGTCAGTACGCTTCCACCTTCGACCTTATCTTCACTTAACATCAGGTGTGATTGAGGTCAAGTACGAATCCGTTATGCATAAAAAAAATCGTCATTACTTAAAGAATGAAGGAAAAAAAAATTGGGTCCCTTGCATTAAAGTAGGTCCTTAAACCAAATCTTTTGTGATGACCTTCCAAGAGGTTGCCAAAAAAAAAAATTCTTGATGATGTCTATATTGATTATTTGACTTATTTGTACCTTTCGTCTCAATTCTAGTGTGTACAGGTATGTTTCATGGTATTCCAATCTAGGGTTGCCAAAAATAATGAATTTTTCATAATTTTTTTATCATATTTTAAGCTATGTTCAGCGTCGGTGGCTCAGCGGTTAAGACGCGGTCTCCCAATTTGGGAGGTCCGGCTTCGTTTCCCAGGCAGACCTTGTACCAATGAGTTTTTACTTATGTGCATTTATCCAACTGCTCTTAAACGGTGAAGTAAAACATCGAGCGGAAACTTGCATGCCTGAGAAATAAAAATTCTAAGGCATGTGAAGTCCCCAACCCGCATTGGGCCGTGGTGGACTATGGTCCATACTCCATACAAGGGAAGGCCTATATCCCTGCAGTGGGATGTTTACGGGCTGATGATGATGAAGCTATGTTCTCAAAGATTTTTTTTTAATGCACGACGGGTTCGTACTTGGCCTCAATCACACCTGAAGTTAAGTGAAGATGAAGTCGAAGGTGGAAGCATACTGACTCGGAAACCCCAACACATTAGGGGGACTGGCTATCTTATCTCTGACAACCGGAACACAACAATGCTATTAACATTGCTGCTTGGCGGCAGATTTAGATAAGATGGTGTTAGCTAGCCAGGCGGACATTTAAATGCCCTACCACCAACCACACCGAGTACTTAAACATGTACCCCGCTGGGGATCGAACCCGCGACCTCCAAAACGTAAACCCAATGTTGTTTACATTGAACCACGGAGGCGGTTAAAAAGATATTCAATGGTCTGCAAGATTCGAGTTAGGGTTGCCAAAAAGAAGTTATTTTACACGTCGTTCTATTCTTTGACTTTTAATTATCCATTCAATTCTGATTTGCACAAAACTGTACGTAAAAACTGATCTAGGATTGCTAAAAAAAATTCAAATAATTTGACAGAATAACACGTTCTGGGATAAATCAACAATACGTCTCTAGTGAAGGCCTTTTCGAGGGTGTTCGAAAGATTTAGTTCTTTTTTTTTCAAAATCGACAAAAAAGGGCAACTACCTCGGACAGCGTATTGACATTGTATGCAATGAGGTAACCCTGGCAGTCTTTTGGACACTCTCCTGCACGGTATGAATCTTTACACATTTTGTATTCGACGACGGTGTGTATTCTAGAAAGAGATTGAGATTCTATTCCTTTAATTTTTTTAGTTATTTTGTTGCTCCGTTTTATGTTTCATTTAATCGTTCTCTTACAATAAATATTGGTAATATAATTCATTCGTAATGGTTGTAGTTAGTTCTTGACATAAGAGTGAACAGGCTGTAAGCTGAACGAGTGATCTGAAACAAAACAAAGCGTTCAATCGAAGGGCTTGTTTAATTCTTTTGAGGCTTTTTGGCGGGATGTCGGCGAGTGAAGTTGCATTTTTCTTTATAATTCTTATAATTTGAGCATTCTAACTTTAATTAATTGATAATGGCAGAATATTGTGCAGCAAACGTTAGTGATGGTGTACAAGTGAAGGGAAGTGTAAATTAAAGTGCGTAATGAAGCTTTCGGGTTCCCACAAGAAGCCGCCAAAATCTTTTGTAAAGCATTCTGCCACTTTACTGAAGAATGACTTGACTATGACTAAACTCTGTATACGCCAAGTATATAGACGAATTACTTGTTTTGACTGAGACTAACTAATAAATTGAAGGAATCAGAGAAATAAGACATGGCTGTATGGGCTTAGATCCCTTTGCCTTCTCCGAAAGGAGTGTATATAATGTATATAAACGAAAATCAATTGTTTTGAATCGGAAAGAAAGAAGTAAGAAAGCAAAAAAGACAATACGCTCATAGTCCCCATTATCACATCGCATCGTATCTGCGACCTCTTTATTTCAGATTGAATATTTCGCCGTTATTTTGGGTGAGATGAGTATCATGAGCCCATTTAATTTCCATTAGGTGACCTGCTTCATCATGAGCCGTACACGTGGTATTGTTGGGGCACAGCGTCCTCTCACTTAGAGAGGATTTTGGGCTGTAATTCACCACTATAGTGTGGTGTGGCGGAACTGTGTTAGACTAGTGCCAGTCAGTGTTTTTAAGAGCCTTCTGTAGGCCACCGACTTGGTTTAACTCCCGTCTTCAATGGTCATCTATCCAAGCTTCACTTCGCTAATCAAAAACGAACAGTAAATGCAACAACACCACGAGTGGGGAGACCTGCATGCTCGGTGTTAATATTTTGGCAATACAGCATCATCATTAACATATGTCAGCCTTTCTTCATTCCAATGATGTACATACGAATAGAAAGGAAGAATATTGATGTAGCCAACATTCCACTATCTGTGATCACGTTGGACCATATAGGATCAGAAAAAGTACAGATTCTATAAGATCGTTTTGTTAGACCTCAACGCCCGTTCAAATGGCGACCGCTTGCGGAATGTTGATATTGTCTGCTACCCTCATTTCTTCCACCGTCTCTGTAGCTTGTCTATACCCGCCAAGGCCCGTATTACTGAATGTTACTCAAGCAGATATCTACGATTGAGGACTATTAAAAAGGGACAGGTTTATATAACTTGTATAGCGACATCTCTTTCTACCTATGCTGAAGCGCAGATCTACGCTTGAGCGGCAGTCTGAAATACGGGCCTAAGTCCAAGTTACCAAGAACGGGTCTCAAATTCTCAATTTCTTCATAGGGATATCGTAATAACTCTGTTTTCCATAAAAAGTACAAACTGTAATGAACGTCGCAAGCGAGAGAGGTATGGTCTTCATAACTTGCGGTGATATAGGTAAGGTCCACCTAGTCATCGCGATGAGGAGCTGACGCCGCAGCCGTGGTGAGATTGATGTCCAGTCGCTCAGGTACAGAGCCGTGGCCACGGAATCGCTCTGGGAAGAGGAATTCCAGAATTACACGATGGAAATGTGTTCACTTTTTGACAACAATGATTTCAAAATAGGATAGCTTTTGTCACCATACAATTCAAACTCTATGCAATAAACAATTCCTTCACAAATTCTCTATTTTACGAGAAAGTGGGATGAGGAACTTCCCCATTAGCGTGATGCTATACGGTCCGGCACGGCACAGCTGCGTCGGTATTGGGCTGGCCCTTATTGGTGAGAGCAATCCTCTTAAACTTTAGCGGGAACGCGGGGATAAGGCGGGGGCAACAGTAACCGCGTGTGAATGGTTAGAGCGTTTTTTATTTTATACCATAGACCACCGAAATTTTTTTTTCGAGTGCTGGCCAGGTCTCTTTTGTTTTTTTTCTGTATTTAAAAAGAAATATTAATGTATCCAATGAGTGCGCCTCTAGATGGAATAAACCCTCTTAATAATATTTGTAAGTGTCCGATGCCACCACGTGACTAATGAGACGCGAAAGTTAAAGTGAATGGTTTCGATGGTTTGGCGAATAATGCTCTTTACGTATTTCAGGTCAATACCTGCCTGCGCTATGTAGAGTACCTAGCTTTTCTCAAAACGCCCATGAGGATTGGTTCTACAGACTTTACTGTATACTTTTACTTCATAGTTACCTCATACTGGACGAGAGCGCCGAAGTAGCAATACATCAACAACTGAGATTGTATCATTAAGTATAAACCGATGCAAAATATAGCATCCACAGAGAGTAGAGAAGCCTGAAACATATTTAGAAGTTACTCTAAATTTTTATTAGACGTATGGATACCAGATAATATGGCACAACTTATAAGAGGTGTCATAAATAGCGACTCGACAAAGTTTCTCGTGTTTCAAATCATGTTTTTCTGTACTACAATTTGACAGACTGAGAAAATTTCCCGTGTTAGTCGTATAACTCGAAATCAAAAAATCCTTGTAGCTTTTCACCTATTCGCGTTTCGCCGTGATAGCGTATTTTCTTGTAATATCGGTGGTATATCTTGTTACTCGCATATATATTTATTGTACTCAATTTATGTATCAATGCAAAATTAATGTATTGCCTTTTTGTACAATAAAGCGTTTACAAACAAACAAACAAACAATATTTAATAGATTTTTATAACAGTAGCAAATTTTGATGTAGCATGAATTATCAATAGCCTATTTGTATGTTGATATTTTTATATTTTATGATTTCGAGGTATATGTATAACAATGGGAAAATTTGCGTCACATACCTATTACATAGCGTTTTGAGGTCAAATGGTTATCTTGAATTGAAATTCCTTAAATTCCCATTAACTGCTGACGTCACTCTTGATTATACAAACAACTTTCCCCAAGGAACCATAGTGATGGAGTAACGCGGTAAAATTATCCCGGTAAATAAAAACAAAAATGCAACATTACTCGCTGAGTGCCCGTCAAAAAGCCTCAGCTTCTCGATATTTTATCTAACGACTCGATTTTTTTACGGACCATGAGCGTATCTGACTGACCAGTGATGGCCAGCATAATTGTATGTTCATATGAATGTACCTACCTGACTTGAACAAAGTATTGTTTACTTACAGTGCTCATTTGATATATTACCAAACACATCTCAACAGAAATTGATAAGAACTGAAAGGAGAGCGCTTCATTGAATATTGACTCGACCTCTCGTGCAAACCTGAAATTAATTAGTAGTAGGTAGTAATCAAAGCTTTTAGTTAGTACCTATGAAATAATGTAACATTTCGTAAACCATAACACAAAGCACAAAATTTCTGTAATGCGTATGTGCAAAGTTATCTAAATAACTATTTAAAAATCAAATAAATTGAAAAACATGTCTAAGAACCCCCGCTAGAAAAGCTGCTTTCAAATGAAACAACATCCAAATAGATTCACTCGTATAAGAGCTACGGTGCCACAGACAGACACACACATACAGGTCAAACTTATAAGAAATATGTATTTATGTAGTATATTAAATTACCTATAAATAATAAATAAATATTTCGGACACTTACACCAATCATCTAGTCCCAAACTAGCAAAGCTTGTACTATGGATACTAGATAACGGATAAACATACATAAATATTTATATACATCCATGACTCAGGAATAAATGTTCATATTCATCACACAAACATTTACCCGTCGCGGGATTCGAACCCGCAACCGTTGGTTTCGCTGTCAGGGTCACTATCCACTACACCAATCGGTCGCCAAACACGCCTCTTTTTGGGTTATAACACCCCTCTTTTTAGGTCTGTGGTTAAAAACTCAACAGCATATTTTGTATTTTGCGGGCATCATGTTGGATTTTGACCATTTTGGAAGCCGTTTAGGTTATAGGACGTAACATAGAAATCTACATGCATTCACTCGAAAAATATTACCCTCTTTCCTGGGGCATGTTTATATGTATAGCATATAAAAAGCGATGCTAATCACACCAGGGACGCAGTTGTGAGAGGGATATTCTCTAAGCTACTGCAATGTTATTCTGTAAGCCTACAGGCACAACTCTTATCCGAATTCACGGTGAGATTCCATACGACGAACTTTACGGTCATAGCTGGCCATTGGAAAACTCGCCGCAGAATCGGACGCGAACCGCACAAACATAGCATACAGAATCAATGCTCTGATGGCATATTGTATAATTGCTTCCATGTTATTTCTCAATGTAAGTTTTTTGTTTGTTGTGGATGCTCCTATCAGTTGAAATATAAGTTAAAAACTTGGGATTCTTTATAAAGTCAGGCAGTATTTCATGCCCAAACAGCTTTTATGGTGCTTTGTGGAATTTATAAGTGTGTGGAGGAAAATTTTCCACCGGGCTGTTGGTATTGCCCGGTGACCGCGGTCCAACAGTTGTTAGTGACTTCTTGCCTATATATGCAATTACTTGAGAAAACTTCGTTCGCGCTGTAGGATTCGCGCTCTTATTGGTTGGCTTAGTAATGACGCATCCACAGCGCTTAGTCAGGTGAATGGAATACTGCTGTTACCTATGAAATGGCTTGTCTAAGTACCAACTGCCCTCGACTCTGAGGGACAAGGCTAAGGTTTACTGCTAAACTGTAAAGCCTTGAACACCGTCGCAAGGTCTCATGCCTATCAGTGTTTTAGGACATATGTCGGTGAGTGGGCGTTGGAATTGGATAAAATTATTCCATCATCACTTTTCCATTGTTGGATTATGAGAACTCATTATCGATATACCGAAGATTCGCACTAAGCGTTTCGCCTCTCCCTTCATAATATGGTCTGCTAAGTATGGAATACTTTGCTCACAGACATGTGTAGTGACCCTTTTATCTTGAAATTTAGGGATCTTTCAGTCTAGGGTGAATAAATATTTACTGGGATCGCGTGCTACATCAACGGCATTATCGTCACTTTCCACCAGGTGATGTGGGTGCAGTGACAGAGTACCAAAGATGACTTACTACTACTTAAACCATGGAGTACCACCATGCGATTTCGACTAGCCATGGCTGAAATCGGTCGGAAGTGATTAATAAATACATGATATACCTACCATAAAACACTCTCATATCGTTTCACATAGAATATAAATCTATTTTCTAATTTTCTGTTCACCACATCTTTGAATTCGAATTTTTGTGGGCTGCCTAGTGGACTGATGTCATCGAATATATGTTTCAAATTGTACTTTAATATCTTCAGTTGGGTCGTGGTTTGGGCGTAATAAGCTGTCATTATGTAGTCCATAGCCATATGGCCGAAGCTTACCCAAGGGGCAGCCCCACATTCCATTAGTAACCCTAAAGTAAATCTGTAATAATTAATTCCTATAATTATTTAAAGCATTCACATATCATACATGGCAAGACGAGGCAAGACAAGGCACGAGACTACGCAAGACAAGACAAGGGAAGTATAATTTAAACAATGCTGAAATCAGGATGAAATATAATTACCCGCCCCATGATTCGGTCTCAAATGGTAAATACATGGGTATTGTGGCGTCACTGCTATTCACTTTCGTCAGTATGTGTGACAGGATCCACAAAATAAGCACAAAGACTACGCCTATATTGACGAAGCGGTAAACGCTAACCATTATTCTGTTATTCCTCATGAGATATTCTTCATCTTTCAAGTTGTTTGCAGCAAACATTGGACCTGAAAGTATTGAAGAGTTTTCCTAATATCGAAACAAGATGATAGGATACTAGATGACAGACACATTAGTATTGTTATGAAGTCTATAGCGACGACCCGATGAGGGGTTACATATGCGTGGTGGTATTCGGTGGAAGACATCACTTATAACAATGTATAGAAATTACTTGGTGTCTTATTGGAGCTAGCGAACTATTCAAAACTACGCGAAATAGACAACATGAAACGTCGATTTGCTGAAACAATCCGACGAATACATCTTGTGGGAGACATGGGAGTTAGATGAGATCATGATTAATTAATTAAGTGTCTCCAAACCCCCGAGAAGATGTTACAGGCACATATTAAGAATACCATCTGTTCAGGCTCTATATTTCTCGACGAATGTTTTATGCCTACGTAATAATTGCTCCTGACATTCACACGTACGCCTACTTCGGACGGGATTACGTACTATTGATTATTTACCATCCAAGCATAGCGTTCTTACAGTGAGCATAGCAGCATTAAGAAGTAAAGAGCAGAAGCGTCGCTGGTGCGAATATCCCAAAAATCTGCGATCGCCAACCCGCTTGCTCAGATGATTTCAGCAAATCGTCTTATGGAAATGATACAAATCCAGTTTATGGCCAGCAGTAGGCTGATGATGATGACTTACCATTCATGAGATGTCGTAGTTTTTCAAGCCTCTTCATGCCAAACTTTAAGGCAAGCATCTTCGTTAATCCATTCAAGAAGGGCACATTCATCATCACGGCTTTAAACAATTTAAGTTTATCGTCACGTATCTGTGTCACAGTTAAATCCCAAAAAGAAGAAAAAATGGAGATTAGTCAGGTTTTCCTATAGAAAGTAAGAAAGTTGCGCCAAAGGTCGATATATGTTCAGCATTGGACTCTGGAATAAATATTCGTATTCACTACAAAAACATTTACCCTTCGCGGGATTCGAACCAGCAACCGTTATAGTTTCGTTGACAGGGTCAATATCCACTACACCAATCGGTCGTCCTTTAACTTCACTTGGACAAGCTGTAATCCATAGTACAAAAAATACGCCGTTTTGGTTACGTTTCCATTGGAATACTACAGAAACACTGGCCGACAGGGCGTTCTATATCCATAGCAATCTACCGCGCATTATAGTGGAGGAAGCGAAGCGCTTTGTGCGAATATTCGGCATGTCGACAATGAAAGATTGAAGCGCTCCGCGATCCTGGTAGTCTAACAATAAAAAATTGTTGGGGGAATAATTTATGAAATTTCAGCGCCCACTTACCGAAATGTATCCTATAAAACACACTGATAGGCTCTTCTGCGTTGCAAAGTCTCTACTTTGCAACGGCATTCAAGGCTCTACCTATGCTTTATCAGTAACCGAGTCGTCACCTATAAGTCTTATTGCGCGTCATTTCACAGAATGGAGGACAGTTAGTCCTGGATAAGATGACGGTGACGGATCCTGGTAGTTGTGGTGGTGGTAAAAATTAAAAAGTGACGGTGGAAAAATCTTATGCAATTCCAAGGCAGTATTCTATAAAACACTGATAGATCACCTTGCGACGAAGGTGTTCTAGACTCCAGTTTCGCAGTAACCGAGTCAATACGTCGTAGTCACAGTGGATGACTTATTTCAAAGGTGATAGCAGTATTCAATATACGAGCGTATCTAGGCCCTTAGCTTTTTAGGAATGCTAAGATTCTTAGCTGCTAATTTAGCTTATCATGATGTGTGATGCTCCGTGGATGACACACGAGTCGGCAGCACTGCTCGCCATTGCTAGCAATTTGACAGACTGTCACTGCGTCGTGCATCGGTGAAGAGACTTGGAGCATTGAGGGGCAGCAGTGTCTTTTATGCGGAGCTCCTCCAAATCCCACTCATCAATCTACATTGAGGAGGTTTACATTCAGCGGTGGATTTTACGTTTCTAGACTTTTAATAGAAATTAGCATTTCGAAACTATTAGACTTATCGTATCAAATGATGTTGTTTCACTACAGCTGAATTGAACACGTCGAAATCGGGCTACCACGGACGGCTTCTTTCCTCTGTTTAGTTATTTTACTAATTAAGTTTGGTACCTTACTGTCATCAAAGATTTCATAAACATACCTGCACAGAATAAATTATATGGGACAAGTTATACAAAATTAAATTTAATAATATAAAACGCCTGTACATTTGATGAAACCACGCCATAATTTTGTATTTTGGTTTTTCAATGGGTTTGTGATAGCCAAGGAAAGCCATGAAATTGTACGCTGGAACGAAGCAATCATAAGGCCTCACGTTACTGTGGAATTCGTCCATTTTTTCGGCTGCACTGAATGTAAACTGTGTTTGCCTGACAGTTACTTAGCTAACTGAACTTCCGTCATATGAATAAATGAAACGAATGAATAGGTACTTGTTTACGCTTTTAATTTTATAGAGGTTGTTTCAGTTACGTTCTTAAATTTTAAACACATACATTGAACAAAAATGGGACAGAAATTATAATACACAAAAGGCGAGGGTATCTCTCTAAGAGATTTCCAGGAAACTCTTGGAAGGAAAAACAATTGAAAGTTTATATAAGTATACAAAGAGTATAAATATACTTAGAAATGAAGAACAATACATTAATAAAACATCACCATTATAGGAACGCAATTGACTCAAGATTAAGATATAAAGCAATGCAATGGTTTGATTATTAGACGAGCTTTACAAATAAAATAAGTTTATGACACGTCTGTCTACCTTAATTCCTCTAAAAAGATTACTTTGAGAATAATGTTACTCTTCTTATATTATACGATATAATGAGATTAGTGATGACAACGCTTGGTATACTTCGCCCAGCTCCCAAAAATGATAAAATTGTAAGTATTAGCTATAAACTTTAATTAAAAAAAAGGAACAATGATCCTGTGGGTTTCTTTCACCGCTTCTTTTCCCACAGTTGATTTCCCTTACCGAAGCGGCAGTAGCTTGGACATACTGACTGACAGAGAAATGCTTAAGCCCTATTTTTATTTCCAATAGATTTAAATAGACATTCAACAAATTATATCATGTATTACGTTGAAATAAATACTTGAAGTCTGGGATAATTGAGTTTTTATGCAAAAGCAATGATTAATAATTGTCCCTTGTATTTTTTACAGGTACGCCTGAAATTCTTTTAATCTTAATTTGAGAGCTTGCTTAATTTACGACTATGTCGCTCTATTGTACAATTAATAGTCGATTATCCCGACGACCGATTGGTGTAGTGGATAGTGACCCTGTCAGCGAAACCAACGGTTGCGGGTTCGAATCCCGCGACGGGTAAATGTTTGTATGATGAATACGAACATTTATTCCCGAGTCTTGGATGTTCATATAAATATTTAGGTATGTTTATCCGTTATCTAGTTTCCATAGCACAAGCTTTGCTTAGTTTGGGACTAGATGATTGGTGTAAGTGTCCGAAATATTTATTATTATTATTTATTTTATTATCCCCTTAAATTTAAATCTACTTTTACTTATTTCAGAGACGCTAAAGCGCTATTGCCTCCACCCACTGCCCATAGCAAAGAAACATTCACTATTAGGCCCGTATTTCAGAATATTGCTCATGCTTAGATCTGCGCTTGAGCATAGTTTTACCGCCTCCGTGGCTCATAGTAAACAACATTGGGTTTACTATTACATGTTTAAGTACTCGGTTTGGTTGGTGGTAGGGCATTTTAAATGTCCGCCTGGCTAGCTACCATTATCTTATCTAAATCTGCCGTCAAGCAGCAATGTTAATAGCATTGTTGTGTTCCGGTTGTCAGAGATAAGATAGCCAGTCCCCCAAATGTGTTGGGGTTTCCGCGTCAGTACGCTTCCACCTTCGACCTCATCTTCACTTAACATCAGGTGTGATTGAGGTCAAGTACGAATATGTCGTGCATAAAAAAAAAGTTAGAAAGAGATGTCCCTATACAAGTTACATAAAGCTGTCCCTATTAAACTGTCCTCAAGCGGAGATCTCTGCTTGATTAACATTCTGTTATAACGGCCTTAGTCTTCTGTTTGAGGGACTCGTTACTGACAGTACGCTTGAATTATTATAATTATATTTCTTATACTACAGAATTCATTTTACCTATTGTTCTTTAAATAGTTGAACTATTGATATGATTGATATTGATTGATTGATTGAATTTTTTTCTATGACATCACTTTCTTGTTAGATTTTTTTTTTTATTATATTTCGGACACTTACACCAATCATCTAGTCCCAAACTAAGCAAAGCTTGTACTATGGATACTAGATAACGGATAAACATACATAAATATTTATATAAACATCCATGACTCAGGAATAAATGTTCATATTCATCACACAAACATTTACCCGTCGCGGGATTCGAACCCGCAACCGTTGGTTTCGCTGACAGGGTCACTATCCACTACACCAATCAGTCGTCATTTGAAGGTACAAAAAAAAAGTTGTCCCCTCATTGCTCCCACCTCCATCGACTGCACAGCTCTATAGACAGCTCTCTTAGTAACTTAAAACTTTAATAGTAACTGTTGGTTAAAGAAATCGATTCAAGTAACAGGTACATACCTGTTAATCTGTAAATCTGTATTCACTAGATAATTGGCCAACCATCCTAAGATAAGAACATAGAATGAAGAAAGCTAGTCGTATAATCGAACCATTATTGCTATAAATCCTAATATTTTATCTTTTGTCAATCATGTTCCTACAACAGTGATGTTTTGTTAATGTAATTGTTCTATATTTTAAGTATCGCTCTTTGTCTGCATTAAAAAACTTTAAAATAGTTTTTCCTTCCGAGGGTTTGCTGGAAGAAATCTCTTACCGAGATAAGCTCGTCTTTTGTATATTGTAACTTCTGTCCTATGTTTGTTCAATTTATGTTTGTATACTTATATGCAATAAAGTGTTAAATAAATAAATAAATGTTTGGACCTTCAAAGTGAGGAGGTAGCATTTATCTAACGATTGGTAGCAAATAGCAGCAAGTAGATAGGTAGGTTTTAACCGCCTCCGTGGCTCGATGAAAACAACATAAGGTTTACGAATCGGAGGTCGCGGGTTCCATGTACAGTCGAATCTCCCTAAAAGTATTATATGGACCGTATGGACCGCAGCACTCTAGCACCATCTATTAGAAAGTATTCATACAATATCAACACTCAAACCAAATCAATAATAATATGTCACATATATGAATGAGTAAGAAAATTTCGTCAGCTCTGCTGCAGCATCTACTGAGGTTTGAACTTGCACAACTTTGTTTTAATGACTGATGCTACTGTCCACTATACTACGACGTCTATTAACAATGTGGACGAAATTTTGCTACACATCTCAATAGCGGATGCTTATGGATGGTATCTATACTCCTATATGTGTAAACACTTTGCTCTGTGAGTAGCTAGTGTAGTTGGTTTCGTGGTTGTTGTAATGCGAATACTTTCTAATAGATATCGATGCCGCGGCACTTTAGCCCATGTGATACTTTTAGGATGATTGGATTGTACATGTTTAGTACTAGTAGTAGTAGGGCATGTAGGTATGTCCGTCTGGCTAACTACCATCACCTTATGTCTGCCGCCAAAGCAACTGTTTCAATAGCATTGATGTGTTCCGGTTGTCAAAAGTAAGGTAGCCAGTTCCCCAAATAAGATAGGGTTTCAGGGTCAGTACGCTTCCAACTCTTCACTTAACATCAGGTGTGATGGAGGTCAAGTGCTAACCCGTTGTGCATAAAAACAAGGTAGGAACTTTCTAGAAGTAATTTTACGTTAAATATGAGTAGTGACTGGCAACTCGATGAGTCTGTGATCTGTGTTGAATACGAATGGTGCATTTCCTATACTTCCTGTGTTCAGACCCTGACTGAAAGATCTACTAAAAGCCTTTTGAATCCCTCTAGCTAAACAAATATGTTTAAATGATGAATACGTGTCGCCGAGTTATGGATGTTTATATTTTTGTGTAGTATATTAATATCTGGTATACATAATACAAGCCTAGTTGCTTACTGTGGAATTAGATGGGGCTGTGTGTAGTTAAAGGATATTTATTTATTATATATAGTACTGTTGAGAATTCTTGTTAATGTGGTTTCTTTCTTGAATAATTGCACCAATTAATATAATACTACTTTTAAGCTTAATTATAACAAAATCAAAATAGCAGCGTCTGCGTTCTAACCTTATAATTGTGTATTAAGATGGCCGCCAGGCGGCGCAGGAGAGGTACGCGCGGGAACAGCGAGTGCATTCGATGAGTGCCATTCTTGGCGTAGACAAGTACTATATGATGACCAACAAGACTACTAACAAATTGTCCCAGTTAAGTTTACAATTTCACTCCCCAACTAGTTTCTATTTGGGATATTCAAAAATAACATATTTTTTTAAAAGAGTACACAAACATAAGACAAATACCTAGTTACATAATATATAATTATCCTACAGATATTCAGTAACAGTATGTAAATTCTTTCTGTAAATGAACATTCAATCTAGCATAATTTAAGCGGAAAACTTAGAGAAAATACCAGTGGTTGACCTAGGCCTAGGGTGTGCCCAGCTTGGGCGGGGGTGCGCCGAGACCTCGTCGCTGTGGTTGGGGATTAGCTCTCCTTGCCGGCCGTAGTCAAGTCTATTGTCACCGACGAGAGGTCGTAGGAAGCGGTCCTTCCGGCGGAGCGAGAGGGAGGCTGATCCCTCCACTAAGCTCACCCGCCGCAATCAGGAACCGAGAAGGGATATGCCCACCTTCTCCCCCTACATAACGAGGCCGGAGACCTCGAGAGAAAGCGCGCGTAGTGTTCCCACGCGCCTTGTTGACGTCGCTGGACCAGGAGATTTCTTCCTGCCACAGCCCCTAGGAGGGCCCGCCGCCATACCATCCCTGCCGACGAATACTGTCAGTAAGTGTGGCCACGCCGGTATGGCGCGAAGGCAGGCACACCGTTGGATTTTTAGTGGGTATGGCTGACTCTCACATAACCACCCCCCCCCCTCGAGAGGCGGTGATACCCATAAAGGGCTTTCCCAACGTAAAAAAAAGCACAGGATGTCATGACCCGCGGACAGCGCACACGCTATCCCCCACTACCAAAAATAACGCATCCATGTTACATTTCACCAATTCGCACGGGTCAACCCTACTGCAGTGCAATCATCATCATCTCGGCCTATAAACATCCCACTGCAGGGACACAGGCCTTCCTTCGTATAATGAGGACGTATGGGTCATAGTCCACCACGCTGACCCAATGCGGGTTGGGGACTTCACATGCCGTAGAATTTTTATTTCTCAGGCATGCAGGTTTCATCACGATGTTTTCCTTCACCTTTTAAGACACCTTAATGTAAAAATATCAGATTATTTAGATGATAAACATTCATGGACATGAACAGCCCGTTCGCGTAACCAGGCTATTTCACAATTAATAATGAAATATTATAATAGGGTAAGTCAGGGGTAGTTGGCCATAGTTTTTTAGAAGTCTTATAGAAACAAAACTACACAGATGTAAGTTGTAATTTATTATTTTAATTAAACTTTGAACAATATACTAAAGGTTTTTTAACAAAAAACGTATCTCTTCAAATATAATCATTCTCAAAATTAACATAACATTAAAATCGCAATTGGCCATCTCACCCAGAGTGCCCGGGAGAGATGGCCTTAGCAGTAAGGGTAAGTTGGCCATCAGTTATTCCTACTTTACTCCTTTTTTACCAAGCTCCTCTTATTTTTGAGATCATGTTTCATCTTTTTTCCACATTTGGAGCACATATCGTCGAACTCTGTGCAATTTTCATGCACCCAGAGTTTACAAATATTGCACTGGAGCCAGTCTTCGACGAGAAGTGTTTCCCGCCTATTCATCGCATTTGATCGAGCTAAGGAAACACCTTCTGATTTTCTTATTGTAATATCTGGATGTCTTCCTAAAAATAATTTAACAAAGTCGTAGCCTGCTTTTTCAGTTTCCTTGTTGAACCTGTGTTTTAAATGTAACTGTTCAGCTAGCTGATAAGCTATTTTTCTAACATCCTCAATCGTTAAAGGAAAACCTTTTGCTTGCATTGATTTGATATGGTTTGCAAGTTTATTTTCATTTTCTTTGCCAAATAAGGAGCTTGGACCCATAGGTCCTTTCTTGTCGTTATTCTGTTTAAAACGCCTTTCTAAAGTTTTTCTTGGAATCTGGTACATTTTCGCAGCAGCATAAACTGACATTTCAGCATTTTTCAAAGCGATGATGGCAGCTTTTAACGATTCTTCACTCCAATTCCCTCTAATAGCTACCGCTTTTCTCTTGTATTTATTTGGCATCTACAATAAGGATAAAAATTGGTCTTAGTTAAAAAAAATATGCAATCACGTATATTAATAATACGGCCATCACACCCTGACAAAATATGGCCATCTCTCCTAATTTTCTGGGAGAGATGGCCACACCGGACACGTGACAAAATATGCGTGATATTGATATTATTTTGAGGTTATAATCTAGCACGACTCATGAAC
The DNA here is from genome assembly GCA_949316235.1 of Oegoconia quadripuncta. Taxonomy (NCBI): domain Eukaryota; kingdom Metazoa; phylum Arthropoda; class Insecta; order Lepidoptera; family Autostichidae; genus Oegoconia; species Oegoconia quadripuncta. Next base: position 19,458,967 of record OX438753.1, on the reverse strand, counting down.
CATCACGAAAGTATTAAAAAGCATGATTTTTTAGGAAATACTGCACAACTTTAACATAGAACGTCAACTCTTTTATTCATTTTCACATTACGCAAAACAAAACAAGAGGATTTTACTTACTTTTAGCTTTTTTTCGCCAATATTTTTGCGTGCAGGTGTTTGCACACACGACTCAAAGCGAACTAAATGAGCGCTAGCGACATCTAGTCAAATTTAATGGAATTTTTTGGACTAGGCCATCTCTCCCTTAAGGCCAACTGCCCCGGAATTCCAAAATAATAATTAATAATTATGTAACAAAAAACCTTTTTTTTTTTAAAGAGCAACCTCTCGAGTTTCTTGTTTGTCCTTCTCAGGGGAAAAGTGGCTTTTGAACAAGCAGTAGCTTAAAAAATGTAAAATCTGACTATTTTAAGTGTACCCTGTGTAACTACAAAATGATTTTGATTGATAAGTAATTAAATTAAATCTAAAAACTCATTGGTACATGGTCTGCCTGGGAGTCGAACCCGGATCTCCTAAATTGGGAGACTGCGTCTTAACCGCTTGGCCGACCGACGCAATGCATGGTACAACCTAATTCCATGCATAACTATTTTTCAGCTATCATAATATAATCACGCTGTATGTAGCAAAGTAAGATTGATGTTGTATCAACGCTATCGTATTGACCATTTATTCATAAAGTAATGGTTACTTGTTAATTATATAATTGGTGTCTCCAACTAGTGAATTATGTAGGTGATTCAATGTCTCTTTTTGTGAAATATGTACGTAATTATACTTAATTATAGTTTTCCCTTCCAGTTAGGCATTTTTGTGTTGATTTGTTTGTTTTTGTAATTTTTGTAAATTGCAGAACATTTGAAAATTTAGATAACCCCTGGCAATATTGATACAATACAATACAAATACTCTTTATTGCACAAAATAATGTACAATAAACAAATGATGAACAAATGATTAGTTCGTCCAGAACAGACGTCGCTTCGTCGGTGGACATTTTAAAATATCCGTCTGCCCAGCACCATCTCTAAGTCTGCCCCGAAACAGCAATGTTAATAGTATTGTTGTGTTCCGGTAGTCAGAGATAAGATAGCCAGTCCCCCAAGTGGGGTTTCCGGATCAGTACCCTTCTACCTTCGGCCTCATTTTTTCATCAAACGTCTAAGAAAGTATCTCCGGGCTTAATCTTAAATACAGAAACATTGATAATTTTAAAAACCCTCGAAAGACTATGATATCATCTAATTACGCCAACAAACTGTGCTAAAGGACCTAGCTAAAGGATCTTCATCAAACATGGCTAAGAACCTTTTAGGACCGTATTACAGAATATTACTCAAGCAGAGATATCCGCTTGAGGACAGTTAAAAAGGGGCGCAGCTTTAATTTTTTTGTAATTTTTTTTTTGATTGACTGGATTCGCATTTGAACACAATCTCACCTGATGGAAAGCGACAATGTGGTCGAAGATGAAGCACGCGATTCCAGTAAATGCCTAATCACTCTGTTCTTGAAGATCCCAAGGTTGTAGGATTCAGAAAAGACTGACGCCGGAGGGGAGTTCCACGCCTTGGCTGTTAGGATGATGAATGAAGAATCGAACTTCTTAGTGCGAATGTTCGGTATATTAATTACGGGTGGAATCCCTCCCCACGCCTAGTGGTCCGAAGATGGAAAGGCGACGGTGGAATAAGATTACGTAATTCCAACGCACACTCCCTGGAATGCATCCTGTAAAAAACTGAGAGACAGGCGACATGCGACGGTGTTCAAGGCTCTGCAATTTACCAGTCATCGAATTATCACCTATGAGTCTCATGGCACGTCGTTCCACAGAATCGGGTGCAGCTAGTAACTTGTACAGCGGTACCTATCTCTCGCCGACGCTCAAGTGCAGATTTACGCTTGAGCAACATTCTGAAATACGAGCCTGAAAAACACACACACACACACAATGCCTTCAATCAAATAACACCCGTCGTTTTTCGTCTGGGGTTAATTAAGCAAATACTCTATGGGTTGAAGGTGCTCAAAATATCTAAGATTGAGTTTTTGGTCATTATTAAGAGCCCAATCAGACCTAGGGTAAACCATGGCTTCCGTCACAGCGTGGTGATTCCCAAACCTTGTTTGAACAATTACGGCACCTTGATGAGTCACTTAAGGTTTAACAGGGTTTATTCCGTCCAGTCCGTCATTGGATAAATTAAGTTTTCTTTGTAAATACAGAATAAATCAAGAAGATCGCTCTGACCTGCACTCATTAGAACACTTGAGAATGTCGTAACGTTGTGAAAGAATTAATCGGATCAGGAGTTCCAAAGAATGCCTCAAATAAACATACAAACAAACAACCTTATCTGTCTATAATAGATGTATAATGATGCCACACGCAAATCTCGATATCGTCATTGATCATATTCTGACGCTAAATTTCATCGCCCGATAATTATGCGTTTTCTCTTTGGACAACGTTATAAATGATGATACAGATAGGGTAGATTTTATGTTCAGAGCTTTGAGAGAAACAGCAAGACAAAGTAGAGAAAGAAAATAATTTATTACTATACCTATAGTTGAATGTTACTTGCATATTATTGAAATAAAGGACTATTTTCCAAATCTGACAATTATTATTGCTATCTTTAACCTTATCAATGGGTGACGTCAATGACAAATTGAAATCCTTAAATCGGCTTTCGATGGTGGGAGGATCGCTGCGAGGGCAGTCTCCTATTATCTTGTTCCGCGTGTCCTGACAGCTGCGTTATTGTCCAATAAAATTTCGACTCGACAAGAAGAAGAATGACATTTGAACTTAGATATTGTTAGCATCTCCATTAACACAAATATATAAATTCTAAAGAAAAAAAAACATATTTGCAAAGGCTGAATGGTATACTACTTTTTATTACTAAGTAACATGACCTACCTCCACACCCTCCCACTGCAACTCCTGTAGCCAGGATCAACAGCGGTACAGCTGAACGTCGCCTGCTGAAAGTAAGCGGGTCCCGAGAAAAGACTTTACACTACCTTGGGCCCCAAATTTATTTAAAAAGAAGAAAAAGGGGTTTAAAGAAGGAAAAATAAAATTATTTCCTCCTTCCCCTTTACAAATGGCAGTGTAGCCGGAGAAAAGCAAAAAACCCTTGTTATTACTAAGTTTGTATTTCTAGTGTTGTTACGGAGCCTTGGGATTAATGAAGCTTTTTTACATTAGGGCGATTTTGAAATCGCTTAAAATATCACCGATGTCAAAATATCACCGATGTCAAAATATCACCGACGACTTGGTGTACAATGTTTAAGAAAAGTCGAAATTTTGAAAATCACAATCTATACCCATATTTGGAAACTAACTGGGTGCTTCTCTTTTTCTTCTGGGTGAGGCAGTGACACATTGACTTATAACTTTATTTATGAATGATTTTATATTTATGTTTTATTATTTTTTTGTATTTGGCGACATATAATACGTTTCAAGATTGAAACGCCAAATTTGTCACACGGTGATTTCAAATAATGTGGAGTGGACACTCTATTCAATGAAGTATGATGACTTTCAAAGATAAGAAATTTTAAATCGTTGACATTTAACTTTTCGGTGACATTCAAAAATTTATTACTTGTTATAACTAGTTGGTACTTTTCATAAGCGTAAACAAACTGTAGGCTGAACGAGTGATCTGAAACAAGAAACGTTCAAGTTATTATTGTTTTTCGAAGGGCAGCGATCAAAATAGTTACGTTGAATTATTCGTTACCATGGACTTATTATTTTCGTTACAGACAATGACGATACAAAATGGCGCCACTTTGTGATGACGTACACTAAAACACACTTGGGTTCTGAACGAAGCCTTTTTTAAATACAGAATAAATCAAAAAAATCGCTCTGACCTGCACTCGAGAAGCTTAAACGTTTATTTCTCCGATGATGGTAGGTAATACATAAATAGCTTTAATTAAGGTTATTTTCGAAAATTTGATAAAAACGGCCACTTTTTTTATAATCGTGAATCCTGAAAAATCTCCCCCATCAAAGTTAATAAGGTATTATTTATAATTAGCTGTTAGTCTTCTCGAGTGCAGGGCTGACTCAGAGCGTTTTTTTTATTTCGTAGCCCCACTTCTAAAAGAGAAATAAACCCTCTTTACCAAATAATTGAAGTACAAACCGTTATGAATGTTGACAGCGAGAGAGGTATGGTCTTCATTACTTGCGGTGATATTGGTAAGGTCCACCTGGTCATCGCGATGAGGAGCTGACGCCGCAGCCGTGGTGAGAGTGACGCCCAGTCGCTCAGATACAGAGCGGTGGCCACGGAATCGCTCTGGGAAGAGGAATTCCAGAATTATGAGTCCTTTTTTTAAATATTGCTTAGGTAAGTTCAAATTACTTTCACATTTCATACATTAGGTATAAAAAAGAACTATATCACCAATCATATATGTAGATACATAGCAATCTACAATTTATAAAGAGGTAAAGTTGTTTGTAATTTTATAGGTTTCATCCTGTTATGAAAATTCAATCACTATTAGAAAGCTGCTATTGTTCTCGAGTGACAAGCTACGAATATATTTGATTATTTATCGAGGCGGTGAAGCGTCCGTTGACGGGTTATTATAGCTCATAATAGTTGGCTTATGCTCTCCTGGTACTTTAAAACTGAACTTCTAACATACGACCAAACTAAAAATAAGGGAACAGAAAAGAAAACAGTAGGTACCCACCTCATATTGGACGAGACCGCCGAAGTAACAATACATAAACACCTGAGATTGAACCATTGAGTAAAATCCGAAGCAAAATACAAAGTCCACAGACGGAAGAGTAGCCTGAAACATGACAGTGTTACCCTAAATTCTCGTTGAATGGCGTAGAGGATTTCTATTTATATATAATCCGTGGAACGTATCATTCCTAGTAATGTTCTAGTACCAATGGGAAAACTATTATACGTTAGGAAATTACTTGTCATCAGGACAAAAACAACTTCCACAAATTATAAAGACAATTATGATAAATTAGTAAAAAATTAATATTCTACTTCATAAAAACACTGTGAATCGTGTTTGCAACTATGTGGTTAAAACTTCTAAATTTAAGGCATTTACTGCATACACAAAAAAAAAACAATTACAATGATAATTAGCAATTAATAATTGCAGGAACTGCAAAACAATGAGCATATATCATTATTTTCGTAAAAGATTTAGTGTAACAAAAATATTATCCAGTAAAGAACTACGTACTCACAGTGCTCATTCGATATATTACTAAACATATCTCAACTGATATCGACAAAAATTGAAATGAGAGCGCAATGTTGAAGATCGAGTCCACTTCTCGTGCAAACCTGAAAATGTTGACACAAAATGTAGCAGATTCAAAGTTAAGCCATTGCATTCATCTTGCGATAATCGCTAAAAATACTTTCATATGCGGTAGCACCGCACATTACTTTTGATGGAGGTGATCGGTGCAGAAGGTTATCCCATGCTATGCCGGTGCTACTGTCAGTAATAGCTTCAACGATTTTACCTTCTCCAAATTATCATCAAGGTCTGCCTGTTTTTATCCGGATTTACATAGTTGATTTCAAGCATTTGATATTTCTTGCTGGTATTTCTTTAATGGATAAGATTGTTCATACGTAAGAATACAAGTTAAAATTTTAAATACACAAGCCATGGTAACCACAATAGTCAATTATCAGACGCGAAGGAAGTGAGAAGTTCTTTTAAAGCTTCATTTCTATGAATCGTTGTGCTGCAAAATTTTCTGTGTAAAGATTTCACACGTAGAGCTAGTCAGTATTTATAGTAGGTATGATTATGCCTGTGTTAATTCTTTTAAGATGGGATCGGTAATCAATAGAATCAGAAAGAATTAAGAGAAAGAGAAAATATAAGCATTGGGCTGTAATGTAACCCAAAATTAAAGCATGTATCAACCTGTGCCATACCACTGAATTTAAAATGTTAGAATTCAAGGTAAAACTTCATTAGGAGTGTATCGTAGATGCTGTCTGAATACGTTATTTTAACAAAGGCCTGTGTCCTGCCACCTCAATACCTAAAAATTTACAGCATAGCGCGCTTGCTTTCGACCGCTAAGTTTGGTACTACGTAAGTGCCCTAGAAGTAAATTATGCATAACTCGATACCTACTTCTATTCATTAGATGTTTATCCTCTTAACCTTACTTTTAGGGCGCTTACGTGATACCAAAATTAGCGTACGAACGCAAGCGAGCTAGACGGCAAATTATAAACGATCGAACGCAAAAAACTTTACTTGCAAAGATGGCTGCTATGAGACGTTGGATGAAGGTAATTAACGAAGGACATACCTACCATAAAACACTCTCATATCGTTTTACATAGAATATAAATCTATTTTCAAATTTTCTGTTGACAACATCTTTGAATTCGAAATTTCCTCGGCTATTGTTTGCACTGACGTCATCGAATATACGTTCTAAGTTGTACTTTAATATCTTCAATTGAGTTGTGATTTGAGCATAGTAAGTTGCTATTATGTAGTCCATAGCCATGTGACCGAAGCTTATCCATGGTGCGGCGCCACATTCTATTAGCAACCCTAAAGTAAATCTGTAAAGGACGCAAGGATAGGTGACATAATAAATTAATAAAGAATTAAAACCTACCCTATTCATTAATAGCCATAGACCCTGAAATGGGAGCAAAATTACATATGGAGTTATCTCTTTAGTAGTTTGAGAATGATCCAGCACTTTATGCTTTGGCTTTAACATCAGCTAGGCGACTGCTGGCTGCCGATGATACAATGACAAAACTCGTAGCACGCCACCGGCAGGGAATGTATTGTGACAATTTGCGTGTGATCTAGCAAGAAGCACATATTTGTCTAAGTTTACTTTAACATGCTATCATATTTAATGAAGAAGAATACACCAGAAAAACAGTAGAAGAAGATAGGGACGACAAGTACAGCAATGATTATGCACATCATTTGTTTTGCTCGCAGCTGACGTCGGTTGTCAGCGACCAATTATCTTGATTTGTTAAAGCCACGATTTGCCATACCAGACTGTTAACTTTACTTGCGTGGTTAACGCCCAGCTGTTTGAGATATCGCTGAATGACTAAACTTTCTGTTTCATTTTATTTCCAATGGTTACCGGTTTGATGAGCGATATGTCACTTCGTCTGAATGATTCTTAAAGATCGACAGTGAAGAAATTGAATGAGATGCCACAGGGCAACGATGACGGACGATGATGGCGATGATAATGTACAATAATTACCCGCCGCAGGACGACGCTTCGAACGGTAAATACATGGGTATTTCAGTGTCATTGCTCTTCACTTTTGTCAATATAAGCGACAAGATCCACAAAATGGCCGCAAAGACAACACATACATTGATAACTCGATAAAGCCCGATCATCATTCTGTTATTCTTGAGTAGCTGCCCTTCATCTTCTAACGTATTTGCAGCGAACATAGGACCTGGAAATATTGTAGGGTTCTTATGATTATAATTTCTTGTTATTATTTGAGATTGATATGTTATATTAAAAAAATGTTTTATTTACTTTAAACTTAGGCCCGTATTAATAAACCATTCTCAAGATTGAGAGGAGTCTTGTGATCGGTCTCAAGTAAACGTGTTGATTAATAAACTTAACTTGAGTCCTGATAAGCACGTGTATACTCAAGCAGTACTCACTGGAGAGGTGCGCCGAGTTTTACGTATAAATAAATGAAACTAACATGCATTCACCGCTGAGGCGAATACTTGAGAAGCGATCTCAGCTGAATAGGGGGGTTTCCGGGTCAGTACGCTTCCACCTTCGACCTCATCTTCACTTAACATCAGGTGTGATTGAGGTCAAGTACGAACCCGTCGTGCATAAAAAAAAAAATAGACCTCAAGATTGGTTTATAAATTAGCACGGAGCTTGAGATAACGTCAACTTGTTAAGACGCATCTCTGGTGATACAGCCTCAAGATTTGTATTGAGATTGGTTTATACGGGCCTTAGTCTAGTTTTTGTTGGGATACTCCTTTTAAGTTTATATAAACTTAACTTGTGTTAGGAGGCCCCGCTCTTCTTTATGGTTACGTATACATTTGCTAAGTAAGAAAGTGAAAAGTTTTGTTTAAATTAATTTAATGCCATGCATGAGTTGTATTTTATGTAGTGTAATTTTAAGAGTAGCCCCAGTGAATGATGTGTCTGTGCGTAATTTTGCACTCGTAAGTATATATAATTTTATGTTTGTGTATCTGCGAATGGATGAGTCGGTGTTAGTAGTGTATGTTTCTGTAGCAGAGAGAAAAAATGAGAAGTTTTATACTGTATTTGTTATAGAATGAATCTTTGAGGTGTTTGATGCAATACATTACATACAAAATTTAAAGACAAAGGCGAGAACCTTATTTGTGAAAGGTTACAGATGTCATATACGGAGGTTGACTTAACCAGATAAGGCAGGTTTGGCTCAGTGTCGAAGCGATTACTAATTTCAAATTCGAATTAAAATTAGCATGTGAGGGCCTCTACCTGATAAAGAATAGCTTGTGTAATTACGTCTTGGGTTTGATTGTAAGGGAGGTGATCGTGTTTATTTGTCTCTCTCTGTCTTATATGTCCTTTTTATGCTATTATTAAAATACGTTTTCTTTATTCCTTTCTTTCTATTCTTAACTTTATCACCAAGCCTCGATAAACTGGAGTTGGGCACAAATTTTTGGTGGAACGTTATCTGTTCTTGAGATTGCGCAATCAGTTTTACAAATTAATTTTTTTAACAGCTGATAATGTCCTTGCTAATGTCTATTCGGATGACAAAGATTACAAACCATCCATTAGATGTCGTAGTTTCTCAAGCCTCGTCATGCCAAAGTTAAAGGCAAGCACCTTCATTAATGCGTTCAAGAATGGCACACTCATCATCATGGCCATAAAAAAATTGCGTCTATTACTGCGTATCTGTAAACTCGCAAAAATACAGAATTCCGATGTTAACTAAATTAAAAATAATTTGAGTATTTTTTTTTTTGGATTTTTGCCATAAAATGTATTCTATGACACAGGGTCAAGGCGAATCTAACGACGCATTGCACTTCGAAAACGGTTAAGCTCAAGTCGTTTACTTTGGAGATATAGAACATAGATATCTACATATACCTAAAAACATTACCATCTTTTCTGATAAAGATAAACGGATCGGCACTTGAATAAACTAAGTATACATGGAACTATAATAATATTAATATTTAAAATAATACCAAAGAAAACAAGGGATATAAACTTCATGCCGACACAAGTCTCCCTCCCATTGACGTTGGAGTGCATAGAATCTTACTGTGGGTGTTACAAAAGATGTCACAAAATATATGAGTTTTTTTTTATTTGAGAGGGCGGCACACGAGCATGCGGGTCACCTGATGGAAAGCAATCACCGCCGCCCATGGACATCCGCAACACCAAAAGGATCACAGATGCGTTGCCGGCCTTTGAGGAAGGTGTAGGCTCGTTTCCAAGTCTCGTTTAGGAAGGTTCCAATGTCGTACTATTGTGGGAATAACATCATACACTTAGATAAGTAGGAGCTATATGGCATGGTACTTTTGTCTACCTGTCTATTTGTCTGTAATAGGTTGTACATCGTCATTTTTCTGCATTAATCCATAGCGAATATAAACATTCCGCCATCGCTTTCCTCCAATAAAGATTACATCAGTCGTATCTACCACGGAAAAATCTTAGAGTTTAATCGCAAAATTGGGTACCACGTAAGCGCCCTAGAAGTATCTTTACTTCTAGGGCGCTTACGTCATCCTTACATTTACGAAGTATATCCATCAGAAGTTCATCCCCTTATCTTTAAGGAGATGAAATACTGATGGATAGACGTTTATCGAGTTACCATCATTTACTACTAGTCGTGGTACCAAATTTAGCGTTCGAACCCTAACGAGGTAAACGGCAACTTTTTAGCATTCGCACGCATAAATTTTTACGTGGTATACGACCACATGAAACATTGGCGTTGCGAAGAGACGTCGCGTCCCTCTGCATTCTCTATCGCATATTTCATGGGGAGTGTTCTGAAGAACTGTTCGAGCTAATAACCGCTTCTCAATTTAACCGATACACTTCTCGCCGAAAATTAAATTGGAAATTGGAGTGGAAGTCTACCACTGTACGTTTCTCAAGAAACTTCTTACCACGTACGAACACCCTGTGGAACGGACTTCCTGCAGCGGTATTCCCGAACGAGTACGACATTGGAACCTTCAAGAAACGAGCCTACACCTTCCTCAAAGGCCGGCAACGCATCTGTGACCCTTTTGGTGAGGCGGGTGTCCATGGGCGGCGGTGATTGCTTTCCATCAGGTGACCCGCATGCTCGTTTGCCGCCCTTTCATATATTAAAAAAAACATACCTGCACAGTGTAAGTTATATGGGACAAGTTATAAAAAAACAAAAATACAACTATGGAATGTCTGTACATTCGATGGAGCCAGGTTAAAATTTTGCGTTTTGGTTTCACAATAGGCTTATAACATCCAATCCATGTCATATATTTGTACGCTGTGGCAAATGCGTCAAACGGCTTCACGTTGCTTCGGAATTCGTCCATTTTTGAAGATCGCAAGTACCTACTGGCTTTATCCAAGGTAATAAAGCCATTTAACTTCCAACCAGTGTGTACCCATATAAATACTTAAGCTTTTATACAGGGTGCTTTTTTAGTTCGGGCATCTTTGTTTTATTTAAATGTACTTACCTATGTTCCTCTATCTAGAGACTGTTTGATGCAAATATAGTAAAATGTATTCGTGTGCGTCCTTCTGATTTTAAGAGTAAATGTAGGTAGATGAAAAATCTGTTATTTCTTTGCACCATTTGTTCGTTTCGTTTTTTTCGTATGAGATTTTTTAACTTAAAGAAAAAACTAGGGCATATTAGGTAAGGGAAATAGAAGGTATCGGCATAGGTAATTTTTTTTTTTCAAAAACGCACGCACCGGTCTGAGATTGATATGCGACTGGCGTGATTCTTAGAGTTCCTATCATGCGAAATTTATTTGGAAGTCATATTTTCTCCAAGTTTTTTAAATTTATTTAATTTAATGATGTAATTATGTGGGATAAGCTACAAATGCGATGGTCCAATCACACAACGCTTTATTCGTTTAGGGTTAAAAAAATTAAACTACTATGCCAATACCTTTTATTAGAAGCGTTTTACCTGAAATAAAACGCATATTAAAATACTTACCTCACTGGAAGCTTTATTTATATTGAGAGAGCATATCCGTTTCCGTCGATTTTCTACCAGTTTTCGTACTTTCAATGCACCTTGTATCCGGTTCGGAGGCGACACCTGGCGGCCGCGCGCTCTTTTGTTTCATAAATTCGACTGCGCCATTTTTATTTCATTGGCTCAATTTCACCAGGCAGAAAATAAAAGTGAAAGCTTCCAGTGAGGTAAGTATTTTAATATGCGTTTTATTTCAGGTAAAACGCTTCTATTAAACTACTTGACCGTCACTGGAAGCTTTATTTATATTGAGATCTGTTTGTTATCGCCTGGTGTCGCTACTAAATAAAATAGGAGACTTAGTCTAACGCCAATGTGATAAGAATTATTAAAATAAACAACAATAGATTTTATCTACGAATAAGGTTTATTTTCATCAAGTAATACATTTGCAAACAATATAATAATATGATTATAATGCTATAGTAACAAAAAATACTCTTAATAATCGATTCTATTAATTTATCGGTTTGAACAAGTGTGCGACATTTTGCGAATCATTAGTCTCGTCACTTCTCATTACTTCTCGTCTATAAAATTGCTGGAATGTATTAGCCGAGCGCCAATTCCCTCGAGTCAAGATTTCGTCGAGAGGATGATTTTCCCGCCAACTTTTGGAAGCTACAGCAGATCGAATGCTTCCAGGAGCTGCAGTAATGCTAGCTTCCTTGAACAGGGTTTTGACCCATCCTGCTATAACTGTGCGTGAGGCGGGTTTAGCTACACCTCTAACTGTAATAAACAGATTAAATGATTTAGCAGTGTTACGTCTTTCATTCATTAGGGTTATAGTTCTCTCTATCCAAAATAGAGGATTTAGGTTAGGATGCTTGGTATTTAAAAGTAGTTTCCAACCGGACTGTCTATAACTACTGCTATCTGTTTTTGACCCGAATTGAGGCCAAAATATTATACTATCCGGGGATCTATTACAATGATCAGGATCTATTGTGAGTAAAGTCAAATCATGTATGCGTCTACCTGAGCAAAGCAACAATAATATCGCAGTATGACGTGATATTTGAAATAAACTATTATCGTCTACTGTATAGTTCATTAAAAATAAAGTAAATTTACTAACATCCCAAACCGGTGGTTTAGAATTCTTTGGATTTCTTAGTGCAATTGACTTCAAAATATGTTTCACAAGTACGTGGGAACTTAAGTGACTAGATGTTTCAGCGTTACATAACGTAGAAACGACAGACTTGTGCAATAGTATTGTATTGTATGACAAGTTATCAATTAAATATAAATCAGATAGAAATTGCGCTAATTGCGAGCCTGTAGGATTTTTTGCGTCAACATTTTTAAGCTCAGACCAAGAAGTCCAACGTTTCCAAGCCACTTCGTAAGTTTTAAGAGTAGACTTTCGCCAGGAATTTTTAAGTAATGATATTTGTTCAGTATTCCATGTTCCTATCTCCTTAGACCACCCCCACATCGCCAGACTTCGAGAATGATGTTCTCGACTCTCGGAGGTGGGAGTCCTGTCGACGTGTCGACTAGGTGTTTCTGCAGGTTTCTCAGGGTTAATGGTGCCGCCAGTGCTCGAGCTTTGAGATCGGCACGCCAAAATACCATTTCCCACCGAGGCACGACTATTAAATATATCCCTGTTGACTGATTTAGGTGAGTCAGGACCTTCGGAACTAGGAATGGTGGCGGAAACACCCACGCGAGGGGGAAGTTCCATGGAAGACTGAACGCGTCGTGAAATAGAGCTTGACGGTCTCTCAAATCTCGGGACACATAATTGTAAACTACATGCGCGGTCTCTGAGGCAAACAGATCTATCATTGGGGTTCCCCACTTTGCAAACACTATGTCCACACAGGCAGGCAGTAGGTGCCATTCTGGAGGTTGGCGGTGACGCGACAAGTGATCGGCATGATTGTTGTATTTGCCTGGGATATAGTGTATGCTGAAGTGTATTTGATGTTGATCCAGCAAATTCAAAATCCGATAAGTTATTTCCATCAGGGGTGACGATTTCGTACCTCCTTCCTTTCGTAGATGTGCGACTGCAGTCCTGTTGTCGCACTGTATAAGGATCGAGCTGTGATGCAGTACATGGGCTTGACTCTGAAGCGCGTGTAGTATGGCCAGCATCTCTTTTTGATTGCAGTGTAGTGCTTGCTCCTCCTGTGACCAAGTGCCCGAGAGAGCCTGATTGTTCAGTTGTGCTCCCCAGGCTTGGTCTGATGCGTCTGTTGCCAGGAAATTCGTTGGGGGAGGGTAATGCAGCGGCGTTGACAACTGACAATTGAGAGTCCACCAATGCAGTTCTTCGAGAACACTTCGTGGTAGTAGATATGCTGTCGACGATAGGTCTGGTAGTGAGTTCATAAATATTATTAGTTGCCGATGATTTAACCGACCTCGAGGAACCACAAAACTGGCAAAGTTCAGGAGACCTATTATTCTCTGTAAATCTTTTAGAGTTGCTTTTCTTTGTGTGAGAACTTGATTTACTTTTTTGATTATTATACTCTTCTTTTCTTTGGGCAAGGTCTTTAGATTGTCCCACGGTCTCCACAGTACTCCTAAATACATTATGCTTTTTTGCGGAATGAGAACAGATTTTTCGAAATTTATTTGCCACCCAAGGTTCTGTAAATTTTTTACAGTCAGTTGGACATGCTCGCGTAGTATGTTTATATCTTGGTGTACTATTAGATAATCGTCCAGGTACACAATAATTCTTATATTCCATTTTTCTCGTAATATTTGAGCCACCCAGTTCGAAAGTATGGAAAAAATTTTGGGGGCTGTACTCAGACCGAACGGGAGGCAAGTCATCTCTAGTAATTCTTGGTTGTAGACAAGGCGTAGGAAGCGTCTGTGTGATTTGGCTATTTTTAAATGAAAATAAGCCTGGGAAAGATCGACCTTGCATAGCCAGTCCCGTGGTTGTAGAAAGTCCGGAATGCGGTACATGTTTATCAGGTGAAAGGGTTCGGTAATCACATAGTCGTTTAGCGCTTTGAGATTGAATATTGGACGGGCTGATCCGTCGGTTTTTGGCGTCAGAAATAGAGGGGATATGAAGCTTGGCGCGTGTTGTGCTACTTTTATAATGCCCTGCATCTTCATCTTGTGTACAATTTCTGACATTTCGTCGGAGACAGGAGTGTGAAGGGAACCTCTGATTAGATTTGGGTAAACAAGTGGAGGCTTTTGAAAAAATGGTATGCGATATCCTTGAATTAGTCTTAAGATAATTTCTGGCGCTCCCATCTTCTTCCACTGTGAGTGGAAGTGCGCTAACTGACCTGCGTGAAACCGTTTTGAGTCATTTATACTTTTTCTGGTTTCCCCTGAAACCTCTCGGCGCATTTGAGCGGCCACGGTTATTTCCACGGTCGGGCCGTGACCCTCGGTTGTGAAATGAACCTTTCCCGTTGTAATTGTGCGGTTCATATTGAAAGTTTGAAGGTTGACCTCTGTGTGGGTAGTTGGCTTGGTGATATCCACCCCGCGAGGGTGGGTTGTTACAAACATGCATGTGCATGGGTCCGACTGGTTCATGAAAAGTATATTGAGTTCCACGCGATGGAACCGCTGGTCGTCGTGCGACTTGCCCCCGCGAGGGGCGGTTGTTAGATTGATTGGATTTCGTTTGCGAAGATCCATCAGCTTTTGGAGGCCAAAAAGCTTTGCGTACCCCACCTGCCTTTTCCAATGCTGCCGTGAAGGGCTCAGACTCGAATATGTAAGTAGAGGACGGGGGTATTCTATTTAGCGACGCTTTTACTAAAGGGTCTCGAACTTGGCTTGTGATGGCCTCCCGACGCATTTCTATACTTTCGGCTCGGTGGCCACAAACTAACTGCAAAAGGTCCGAGGAGACCTTATGTAATTCACCTTTTTGAAATAACTCTTCAACTTTCTCGCTCAAATTATCGAAATTAACTTCGCTATCCTTAGCCCAAGAAAGAAGATTGCAAATACCTTCCTGCAATGTTTCTTTTTGCTTTAGTATGCAGTAGGTTATCGCTGCATATGATCTATCAGCGTGTGCCAGGTGACGTAAGGTGTCATATATTTTTACCTCCTCGTTTGTTTCTAAGTCTATGAAACCTGGAGTATGATTGTAGGTTTTTTGAGTCTCCGCGTATCTTACTTCTGACCAGGAGTTACTACCTAAGCGTTGGACATCAATTAGCATTTTTAAAAACCTGTCAGAGGTTTTTGGGACAGCTGGTTCCTTTAGTTTCGTTGCAATATTGAAGGTGAAATTTGGACTTGAACTTTGACATTGATTGTCAAGACATTGATCGTCAGTGACGTTATGGTGTTCATATAACTCCCCACTAATCCCAGAACAAACTGACACCTCATCATGGCCAGCTGTATCAATATTTTCTGACTGATTGGTAGAAACATTATTCATAACAATTTTATGGAGCTCACCCATATCCTTGAGAAGTTTATCAATCCTGGGATCCGAAC
This sequence comes from Oegoconia quadripuncta, assembly GCA_949316235.1. Classification (NCBI taxonomy): domain Eukaryota; kingdom Metazoa; phylum Arthropoda; class Insecta; order Lepidoptera; family Autostichidae; genus Oegoconia; species Oegoconia quadripuncta. Next base: position 19,443,173 of record OX438753.1, on the reverse strand, counting down.
GTCGAGCGCTCTTTTTCTTACCGCGGCGAAGGCGACGCCGCTTTCTTGCTTTGCTCGAAGAGGACGAGCTTGACGAACTGCTACTTGTCGAGCTGCTACTGCTGGAACTATTACGCTTACGGCCTCGCTTATTCGAACCAGCTACAGCCTGCAGTTTATTAGCAGAGGCGGCCTCAGTGGCCGAAACGTGCTCGGTACTATCCATTACTGCAAAAGAATTTATGTTAGGTCTCTTGTAGCAAAACCCTGTAATGTAACCACACGAAAACTGTACGAATCTAACTTAAATTTAAATCTATGTACGAGATCCGAACGGAAAATACCGTTAAACAAGTTATAATGATCACGTACTAACTGGCAAATTCAAATCTTTCAATAAAAAGCAATGATCACAGGTTAAGTGGGTACACTTAACTGGCAAATTCAATTCCACGTACGGGATCCGGACTGAAATACCGTTAACAAAATTTAGTGATCACGCACTCTGACATAAAAAACCGTTAAGCGAAATGCTCACTTACGTAATGAATATGCACAAGTTGCTTCGACGGAATACGAAACGCCAATGAAATAAAAATGGCGCAGTCGAATTTATGAAACAAAAGAGCGCGCGGCCGCCAGGTGTCGCCTCCGAACCGGATACAAGGTGCATTGAAAGTACGAAAACTGGTAGAAAATCGACGGAAACGGATATGCTCTCTCAATATAAATAAAGCTTCCAGTGACGGTCAAGTAGTTTAATAACTAAACTACCTTGCCGATACTTTCCATTTCACTTACTTAAAATGCCCTATTTTTTTCTTTAACTTAAAAAAAAGATGAGAAAAATATAGATAAAACGTGCTCGAGGTCCGAATATAATTGAAAGAAAAATGCGACATCACTCGCCGATTTACGGCTAAAATCCTCACACTATTTTAATTTGCTCCTATTCTATGCTACACCACAGATTACCTAATAATTCTGCTACATCCTGTGTATACGGCAACCATTATTAATTAATTACCAATTACAGGTAACAGAAAACAAACATTTCTTTAGAAAGGGTTTAATTACTCGTTTACTTACTAACATAGTAATTGTAGCTAGGTATAATTATAAATTGAATAATTTGGAACACAATCGACAGGCTATTGCCACTACAATAAAGCTCATTTTACTTTGGCATTGCATAAAATTAATACTGTCTGTTCCACATAAATCAGATTATCAATTTGTATTATCAAGACTTAGTATTCCTGTCTTCCCCTTCTCCCCAAGATGAAGACGAGAGAAACCCACGGGACCGGACTTGTCGGCGGGCTCGCCCAAGGTGTGACGCTCAAGTGGGCTTGGGTCTGAAGCCCATTGCGGATGAGGGGAGAGAAGTCGGTGGAAACACGTCCCTCAAATTTAATGAGGGCCTCTAGCCAGAATACTACATTGCTATTTACTGTACTCTTGGTTTACATTTTAATGATGCCAACCGCAAGCCTATGACAAATAAAAACCGATAACTAATTTGAGCAAGCATATATTAGCTAACTAAATCGCTTAACAATAAAGGTTTGAACACATCAGAAAGGCGGCAGCCACACTTGGAATTGCGAGCCACATGCAAGCTTCTTTCGCAGTGCGGCCTCAAAAGCAGCGTCGCGGTTATCGTCGTGGATAGCGCGCGGGTCACGGGCGTTATCGCGGGCGACTTCGCGGGCCGCCCGCACAAACTTCGACACCTGAGCTACGCTCTCGCGAACGTCATCCATGGGTACCTGAAGTATTCAAACATACAATTCAAATTTATCCACTCGCATTACAGTTTTAGTGTAAAATTACTTATCTATTCGACACTGGGCGCACAACTCGCCCGGGATGCAATTTGCTTAGTTTTGCCACGTAACATCAATTGTTATATTCATATTATGCTTAGTCGCCTTTTATGTTTCCCATGAAGAGAGACGTTTGGCCATATTCTGATCATGGTCTTTTTATTTTCAGATTGTGTTAATAATACACGTGTAGTTATGGCCCTGTCCATCTCTAACCTCTGACGAGGTAAACATATAGATTTATGATACTACTTCTACTACTGCTTCATGAATAGTGTCACACCGTTCAAAGGAGGTTCGATTCCCTTTCCAGTTTACTAAACGAAGCTTTCTAGGTAAGCGTTTAATACTGAGTGTCAGGTGATAGACTTGCAGAAATCCATCAATCCACACTGTAAATCAACGTAAGATTATTAGCTTATATTAAGAGAATTAGATCCTTACAGCTTCATCAACTGGCAACGTGTGTGGACAAATTCGGACCCACTGCCCGACGCGTCCCACCGCGCGGTCCCATCGCACTCCGTTGCCCCACGCACAGGCGCTCATCATTCGCCGACGGGACGCAGCTGTAGCGTATCCGCCACGCCAAGTCTCATCTACCATCTCCGCAGACGTTATGGCCACACTCGATGCCGACTGGAAATTGAAAGTTTTTAATTAGAGTCTGTAGACTTCGAACCGCTACTTTAACGTGTTTAGTTTTAATTAAGTTTATCGTGAATTATCAGTAGGGAGCAGTGGCAAGTGGTGGGATGAGCAGTTTGACAATTTTTATGACTTTTATAAACCAGTGAAGCTCTGATTGAATACCTGATACTTTCCAATAATCTTTTTTCGTTGTATAAACAAGTTTAAAATGAAGTTTTGCTCCTAGAAATTCGGTTTTCTTGTAACAAATGTTATACAAAAACTTGAAGAGAGCAGGTGATATTTTCCTTTTAATTTTCGGCTAATAGGTGTTTCAGTCGGTATGAGGCTGGTACCACCTTCGGGTGGATATGGCTTCGCGCTTATACAGCTGCATGCAAGACGCATACTGACATAAGCAATGCGGGATGATCTCGACTCGAAGGTGTCCTATGAGGACCTGCTAAGTCTTTATTCTTTGATTGTATAGTCCAATTATATAATATTATAGAACCAAGTATCTACTTCTGTAACTTTTCATGATTTATCATTGCAACGACCAATGGGTGTAGTGAATAGTGACCCTGTCAGCGAAACCAACGGTGACGGGTTCGAATTCCGCGAGGCGTAAATGTTTGTGTGATGAATGCGAACTTTATTCCCGAATCATGGATGATTATATAAATATTTATGTATTATTATTATCCGTTATCTAGTATCCATAGTACAAGCTTTGCTTAGTTTGGAACTAGATGATTGGTGTAAGTGTCCGAAATATTTTTATTATTTAGATTTATTATTATAATTCATTCATACATTCCGGCACTGGGTATGTATATGCCTGCCTTAATCAATTAACTTATACTTTGCTATGACAGAGATCCTCCAAAATGAGAGAGGACGCACTCAGAAGTAATCCTTGAAATTGTAAGTTACGAACAGCCGTAAAAGGGAGAAATGTAAATTTAGGTATATTGATATATAGCAGCAAGCCAGCAAGCAAGCAGCAATGTTAATAGCATTGTTGTGTTCCGGTAGTCAGAGATAAAATAGCCAGTCCTCCAAATGTGCTGTGGTTTCCGGGTCAGTACGCTTCCACCTTCGACATCATCTTCACTTAACATCAGGTGTGATGGAGGTCAAGTGCTAATCTGTTGTGCATAAAAAAAAAACAGTCTAGTCTACCTCCGGATGATCAGAAACTACTTGCCTGAGAATCGGCGCTGTCAACGCTTATGTCAGAGCCTGCTTTAGACGATCTTCCACTGTTCACTTCTCTATTTTTATTATCATTTGTATCCTGAAAGAATAAAAATACTGGGTCATTTATTGTGACATATAGCGTGATCAGTCCACGGATAACGGACTGCTAGAATCATTTTCGTACGAGTGCCTCCGTGCTTAGGAGGGCAAGTTAGTCGCTCCCTGTTATTTTCCAATTGGAGACTGTCGGAGCATATACAGGCGGCTTCAAAACCCTTATAGCCAGATGGACAAAGCATCTGTACTGTAACCGCATGATTAATTATATTAATATTCTATTCTCATATTCTCGTCTAGTGAGAGGAGGCTGTACCCCAACGAAGATGCTTTACCCACTGGTTTATTTTTAACCCCTCCGAAAAACTGCGGGTATTATTCGTTTGACGACGTTGTGTGTGTCCAGTCTTTGTCCAGAAGTATCTCAGTAATGCGTGGTCCGATTTGAGTGTGCGGTTTTTTTATATGAAAGACTAAAGGGTCGCAAGTTCTCAGCCATGTTTGATTGAAAATCGGTTAAGCCGTTTCGAAGAATAGCTTTAACACAGTTTTTTGGTGTATTTCGATGATATCCTAGTCTTTCGAGGGTTTTCAACATTTCCTTTTTTTTTAATATTGTACATTAAACTTAGAGATATAGGTTTTTTTTATAATCATTTGTTAGACAAATGTTGTCGGGGATTTTCAAAATTTTCAATTTCTGTATTATATTTATTACTGTGATTAGTTAGAATTTTTTTGTATATCAAGGAATTAAAACGTACAAACCTTAAATTAACCTATTTTTAAAGATATTTCTAGTGTTAGATTTTTTAGCTGGTTCAGAGGATTTCCGTGTAAACATAAAGTTTACAAAACAGACGTCGAAAATTCGATTTCCAGGCGCGTACGTTTTGAGTACTCGGTTTGGTTGATAGTAGAGCATTTTTAAATGTAGGTACTCCTGTTTAGCTACCACCGTCCTAAGACTACCGCCAAGCAGCAATGTTGAGGAGTTGTTGCTTTTCGGCTGTTTAAAAAAAAATTAAGTAGAGGTTTCCGATGAGTGGAAGTGTAATGGAAGTGCTCCATCTTCTTCACTTACATCAGGCAGGTGTGATTGAGATTACCCGCCAACCGATGCGTATAAAAAATCAGGACCCATAGGCTCACTACAACGATACGAGATCTTCTCGACGAGGTTGTCTCTCTTACTCGCATAAACCATAAGCGTGATATGAGGATACTAACCCCGCAGGAGTTAAGCATGAAAGTCTGAAGTATCACAACTCATAGACGACAATAATCTCGAGATACAGCTTTAATTTGTGTAATGATCATATAAAGTTCGTCAAATGCGAGACAAAGATTTCCAACAATCCATAGTCCTCCAGATTCTAGAGAGTAACTTGGTTTATACATGATAGATAAGATTTGATCTTGGCAAAGTTACAATTGGTGCACCAGATTTACCTGTATGAACTTGTCTGACATGGGCGGCTGGAGCGTGACCCGATTGAGGGGCAGAGCGCGCCGGCGGCGTAAACGACCACCACGGCGGACTCCAGCCGTGGTTGCCCGCGACGGTGCCTTGGGTGCTCCGTTCTCATCTTCGGAACTACAACTGGAATTTGAGTAAATAGTAATGTTTATTGGTATAACAATTTTACAGATTTAGTCTGAACTCTGCAGGATACCACGAAAAATATCACCACATACATATTATCGTCTCCTAGTGAGCAACTCTCACTAGGAGAGGGTAAGGTACATAATCCCACAAAAGCATTCGCTATTCGTTTTAGATTAGCGAAGTTAAGCAACGTCTGTTGCGATCAGTCTTTGGATATGCGACCACTTGTGGCATTTACTTGCGAGTGTTTCTGCTTCAGAAGACAGTTGTTAAGCCAAGTTGGCCTACTGCTTGAAAAGACGACTGTCAGGTGGCCACCAGTTTGATCTACCAATCCGCACTAGACCCACGTGGTGGATTATGGTTCATACCCCCTAGTGAAAGGTCGCTGTGCTCCATCAGTTGAAAACGTAAGGCTGTTGACGTATGATATAAGAATAGGCATAATAGGAATATTTTCTTAAATCGTTGTCTTTTCTGTGATCAGATCATATGCCTAAGATATTTAACCACCTTATCCCACACGGCGTCAACTGCTGAACATAGGGCTATCGGTCCACGTTATGGGTGGACTTCCTATGTGGTAGTGGGGTATAGTCGGCTGTAATAAGATAATAGTAGCCATGTACCCGCTAAGCATGGCCGCAGGTGGGCCTTGCAGCTGCGAGAGACCTGTATGGCGCATTGGCAACCCCAGCAGGTCGAACAACTCGTGCAGCATGGGCTGCTTCACTGTGACATCAGCTTCACAGTCCGCAGCTAATGCCGGCGACAAATTCACCTGAAAACACGCGAAAATAGTGAAAAGGTTAATAATCAACATCATTAGAGTCCTCAAACATATTTTGTTCCGTGTCAAGTATACGGATGAAAAGTTATCTCTACATATGGGCATTATCACAGCTATTGTATGGTCTCGCCACGTAAAAAAAAAAAGATCCAAGCCATCTCTTTAAGTGGGTGTCGTATAAGGCTACTAAAGGAACTTTATATCAAAAAACATTTATAGAATTGTATGCACGGGGATAAGCACACCCCCTTATCACAGTGGCCTTGTGGCTTCCGGCAGGGTAGAATAGGACCAACCCTCTCCTCTCATATGTGTGGTAAAAGGCTAACAATGATCCTGAGCATAACAGCATATCCCAGGGTTGAGCAGCAGCGTCATTGGACCGAAGTTCCGAGAAAAATTACCATCGCCAACCTGCCTGACCCGTGTGGCGACTAGGGCAGAGCGATGCAAATAGCTCCGTGCGAGAGGCATGTCTAGTAGTGAACTTTTATAAGCTGCATCAGGTGATGAAGTTGAACCAGGAGTAAATACGCCTAACGAAGAAGATCAAGTATACAAAATAACCACTTAGGTAGTTGTATATGTCCAGTGATCGGTGGGATGCTTACTCCGATACTAAAGATTTCGAATAGTTCGAAGAAAGAGCATTACCAAGACATCTGTGCTATGGCTATTAATAAAACAGTTTTTTTTTTAATGCACAACGGGTTAGCACTTGACCTCAATCACACCTGATGTTCAGTGAAGATGAGGTCGAAAGTGGAAGCGTACTGACCCGGAAACCCAATCTTATTTGGGAGACTGGCTATCTTATCTCTGGCAACCAGAACACAACAATGCTATTAACAAGGCTGTTTGGCGGCAGACTTAGATCCCCAGCGGAGTACATGTTTAAGTACTCGGTTTGGTTGGTGGTAGGGCATTTTAAATGTCCGCTTGGCTAGCTACCACCATCTTATCTAAATCTGCCGCCAAGCAGCAATGTTAATAGCATTGTTGTGTTCCGATTGTCAGAGATAAGATAGCCAGTCCCCCAAATGTGTTGGGTTTCCGGGTCAGTACGCTTCCACCTTAGACCTCATCTTCACTTAACATCAGGTGTGATTGAGGTCAAGTACCAAACCGTTGTGCATAAAAAAAAATAAGGCTACACTACGTGTTAACAGATTACGTTTTACCTCAAGTAGCCAAGGTTTCAAAGCGTCATCCAGCAGAACATCAAACCCGTAGAATTCGAAGCAGTTCCTCGCAGGCGGCGTTCCAGCTGCCTGAGCCAGCAACGTCAATGTTACAAGAGCCCTGATGCGTTGCCAAACCAGCCATTCAGCTGCGCCCCACCTTCCTACCAAAGCTCGTCTCACTTGTTTCAACGTCCATTTACAACCTAGAATGTAAATAGAACTAGATTAAGCCAACTGCAAAAGTAGAGATACTTGCCAGCGATGCAGTTCTAACGAAGTTGAACCAATAAACAATCAATCAGTGTTTTATTTGCATAAGTAAAATTTACATTTGAAAATAGTCAGTTTTTTGGAGTTACCAGGAGGTTGGAATTTACAGTCCTCCTTTGAGAAGAAGCCCAAGACACTCAAATTGTTCTTTTTTATATATTCGATAGGTATACTTTATTGTATTAATACAAATCAAAGAAACAACTTGATAATCGAGCGGCTAGATACATTTTTATCGCTCAAGTAATCTGATATTTTATAATAGACTTTCGCGAACAATTTGCGTTTAGTATTTATCAAAGCCCAAATTTTCTGCATGAATTTGTAGTAAAAGAGTATTTGCTATTTGAAGGATCTTAAAACTTTCTGAAGAATAGAGTGTCTATTCTGTAACTTTATCAATCAATCAATTCCGGGTCAGTACGCTTCCACCTTCGACCTCATCTTCACTTAACATCAGGTGAGATTGAGGTCAAGTACCCACCCGTTGTGCATAAAAAAATCATTTATTTATTAGTGATACACATGTGTACAGGTTGTTATAATAAAGTTAATTTATAAATATGATCTCTGTGATCAGCCAAATTGGCATACAAATATGGTAGTCATGTTAAAATAGTCGGCTAATTTAATAAACAGCAGAATAAACTATGTCGGCTAAACAATAACAGTAACAAAAAATGAATTAATATTAAACAATCATGTGAATTAAATAGCCTCCATTATATTATATATATATATAACAGTAAGTCCTTTGTTGGGATGGAAACCTTGAGTCTGCGGTAATTTTTTGTATACCTATGACCTGTCAGTTCAATTATTGTCAAATTAAATCAGTGTAAAAATTTTTTCCAACAAATCGGTAAGTTGCTATTACCACAGTGAATTGAATTGCGTCGGAGAATATATTTGGAATCCTGTACTATTTTCAAAAAAACTTCTTTATAGTTATGGAAAATTTCACCGTGGGCAAATATCACGACTTAATAAACTATTTTTAGAAAATATAAATTTTAAATTATGTATTATTTTAATGATAATGGCTGCATGTATGTTAACAATAAAAAAATATAAAAAACAGAGCGGATCTGCCGCTACGGTTACTCATTCTAAAATACAGACAGTGCAAAAATATTGGACGTACCACTGCCTATCCTGTCTTTGCACTCAGCATAGCGAGGTCCAGTTTTGTTCAGTGAAGAGTTGGTCAAGTGTCGGTACGGGTTGTGGATATCCGACAAAGTGTATTTGTCCGTGCCTGTAAACATGAAAAATGTCTGATAAATGACACTAAATAAGTGCTGAATTAATTCTGCTCGCGATAAATGTTAAAAGAAAATATGCCTCAGTTTGGGAATTCAGATTTGCTTGGCACGATATCATCATGACAGTTTTACGTGTCATACTGATACTCACTTGTGCGCACGGATTGGAGAATGTTGCATTCATAATAACTCCTACAAGCTAGGATAAACAGTGCTGCCCGACACTTTGTTGTTTTTTGTTACCTTTGTCCATGTCTATTTTTATTTGGTTGCTTGTAATTATTGTCTTGAAAACATCTTGAATAAAGTTTTCTAAAGCGTTGCATGTCATTTGATGATTTGTTCTTACACCCATTAGCTTAAGATATCTTTTAGCGCTCCCCCTTTAAAATTTTCTGTATCCGCGCCTGGACACGGCGCCTACTGAAGATACCTTTTAGATGTTTGTGGACAAATTGAAGACGTACAACAATTACTGATGGAGTGTGCCAAGAACAGTAGAGAGAGACATATGTTTATTAGAAAATTTAATGTGAACAGACTCGATGTAGGCATTATTCAAAGCATACTAGTTGTTCCTACTTCTGACGCAACTTTGTCCTTGTGTAGTCTGATGACCGCTTGTCATCAATAATTCTCTCTTTCGCTATTTAGGTTAGGTACAATGGGATTGACCTATCCAAAAGGATAAAAAACCCAAAATAAAGTAAGATTAAAAAAAAAATGGTACCTTGGAGCCCAGACTAATTTAGTAAGATATAAGGCACAGAATTGACAAGGAAACTCCTTTCTTATTACGATCTCGTGGTCGCTTACCAAATCTGGCCAATCCCTCGGCGTACATGTAAGCAGTCAGCGGTCGGTATCCTGGTACGCAGACATACAGCCGTAGATCGAACTTGTACCCAGCGATGAGAAGCGGCCTCTCTATGTACCGCTGCACCACCGCCGCGTTTCCGCAGCGCATTTCACAGATGCTCTGGATGATTAAGACATACGTCTCAGATTTATTGCATATTGTACAAAAGGTTTACACTAAAAAGTAATAATAAAAGCACGGAAAATTACTCCTTAAGGATCCCCGCCATGCGGCATGATATCTGGAACGCTGGCAGCGTTATCCCGCGATTGTTGGGCATCCTCGACAAATAGGCATCAGTGAGGCGGGCGCGCAAATAATGCTCTCGGATATACTCAAAAAAATCGTATTTTGAAATGTCCGCCTGGCTAGCTACCACCATCTTATCTAAATCTGCCCCCAAACAGCAATGTTAATAGCAATGTTGTGTTCCGGTTGTCAGAGATAAGATAGCCAGTCCCCCAAATGTGTTGGGGTTTCCGGGTCAGTACGCTTTCACCTTCGACCTCATCTTCACTTAACATCAGGTGTGATTGAGGTCAAGAAGGAACCCGTCGTGCATAAAAAAAAAAAATTGCATCCTACGACTATGGGCACATGGTCTTTGTGCTGTCAACGCCGCAAACTTGTAATTGGATAAGATAAGATAAATCGTTTATTTACGACAATAATTGGAAGGGAGAGAACTGTATTTACGGCGTTTGAGGGTTTGCTCACTCTCAGCTGTAGCTTTCGCTTTACAGTGATGGTGGCAGAGAATCAGAAGGTCAAAATATGAATAAATATATCCCGCCCGCATCTTCTATAGACGCTCTACTGTCGAAAGTAACTAATATTTTGGCCCAGGTGTCACTACTCTTAAGTGGCGTTGGATGATCCCCCAGTAGATGGACAGACATTTTGAAAAAACTGCGGGGAACTGGTGGATTATATCTCTCTTGGGAAGCCTATGATGAGTTCAACACCTATATCAATCTGATCAATCGATTAGTAACACATTTTATGGTGTACATCATCGGATCCGAATACAGCAGCCACTAGGTTCTGTTGCTAATTGTCTGTGTATCTTCATACGCTCCGCCACGCCAGGCACTCTTGTGTATGCCCTTATTCCCATTAAAATAGCACTTCACACAAATACCCGAAAGAGAAAGATCCCACGACCCTGGCTTTGCGCGACTGGCTTGTGGATCCACACCACGTTGGCACCGGTATTCTCCTCACTCCGGCGCAGCCTCGAACATTCAGAGACCAGCTTCGCGTACTCCAGCGGTAGATGATAGCACGGTGGACTGAAATTAGGAGAAAAAGCATGAGAAGCGATGGTCTTTTTAAAACTATGTTTTTATTGCATTATACCAGAAACTTATTTTTTTGCAGCAGTGCCTATGATGCCGCAGACCTTAATATTCGATATTTGGTAACTTTAACTTGATACCTTGAAAGAATGTAACTTGTAACGAGGTGTACAACCTCTTCTAAATTCCGTCTTCTTTTCGGTAATCTCTTTGGCGTTTTCTTTTTTGGAACATTATTCAAAATTCTGAATTCTAAATTATTTTCAAAAACGAGTCAGTCTTGACGCAGCTTGCGAGCTAAAACTATTCTTTTCCTTTTATTTTAAATTATTATAACATTATTGAGTTTACAAGTGCCTATCCCTTCTTCACCTGCCCTTCACCTTCTTCACCGTTCATCAGTGGCTGCAGTCCTGGTAGGGGCCTGAAACCTGCGACCCTGAACCTCATCCTCTCTACGGCGCCCAATTCCTATATCTACCTACGGCAGCTGAGTATCGCAGAACCGCGACATTGGCGCCCAACGTGGGCGAATGTCATGTGGGAGTGGGAATGTCAATATTATGCTCAACCAAATGCGTACGTCCTAAGGGTTGAGTATCAGTGGAAATGTTCTGAAATTGCTTAATAAGCGAATCGCAGGTAATGCGTTGTACTAGAGAGAGAGAATCGTAATGAGTGACGTGAGAGTCAGTATTAATGAGAAAAGAAATATTGTTAGAGGAAGAGTCACGAGGAGTAATGTATTGAAGAATGTCGGGGAACAAATTAAAGGACTTCCAAAAGTCGATACCCAGAATTAGTGGTTGTTTTATGGAAGGAATGACGTGAGCTGTGATGACAAAATCTTATCCTTGAATTGGATTGGCAAGTCTATAGTGCCGATGGAATGGATAGTTTGTCCATTAGCAACCGAACCAGAAATGGTAGTAGAAGTATTAAGTATGAAGTGTAGTTTATCAACCATTTGGTATGCATAATACAAGCCTAAGGGCTTAGTGTGAGACTAGATGGCGCTGTGTGTATGTGCCAAAGATATTTATTTATAATTATTACCCGGCACCCAATTCTGAAAATAAACGGCACACACGGACAGACAGACAAACAATTTGATCCTATATAAAGGTTATGCTTTCCAAAAAGGGATATCAGTGAATTAGCAGTCCCAAAATATAATGATAGTTAATATTGAATAGCCATAAATGGCAGACGTTCGGCTCGCATACATTTTCTACATTCCATACTCATGGACAGCAAAGAATTATGGGCCATGTCACGAGGGTCCAGTATTGGAATTTGTGTCTGGCTAGTAACCACCAGGTAGCCAGTGTTTTCGTATGTCTCCTATTAAGAGTCCTAAATTGAAGATGGAAATACTTGTATGAAAACCACTCGGGTCACCCGTCCAAAGATTGACCACATGAATCCATGCTTAACTTCGCTTATAGATCTTGCAAAATAACATGTATTTACAGAACGGATGTCGTGCGGATTCGGTTCCCAGTAGGGTTGATTGATGATAGAGAATTTTTAAATGTTCGTCTGGCTAACTACCACGGCCTTATCTAGGTCTGCTATCACGCAGACATATTTTGCGTTGTTGTGTTCCCCATTTAATTTGAGTGTCCTGGTCGCACTTCCATTTTTGGCCTCATCCTCATTTATATCAAGCGCTAACACAGCGCTAAAAAAAGAAAATAGGTGATCGCACCAAACATGGCTTAACTTCGGTAATAGCTCGCAACATATAACAACGACTCGCAAAAGTAGATCACTATTAAAGTTCCATTTTCGGGTCCAAGGTATGTTTCAATGTGCAGTGAAATTACGCTGCTACAAATAGTTTCCAACGCAGCCAGGCGAAACTATTTAATCTAAAAATAGTATAGCATGTCTCTAATGATAGTTTAGACAAAGGTTCAGGGTTAATGAATACGCAATATGTAGACGGTTTTACCTTGCCTCCTTTCACCCCGCACCAAATAAGTAAATTGTTTCTAAGAATAGGTGAAATCACACAGCTTGATTAACATAAAACATACTATAAAAAGATAAATACCCCAGGACATTGCTTTGTGGCAGGATGTCCAGAAGGCTAGGATTGCCACATTATATGGCCAGACTTGCGCTGGCCCATATAGTTGCAAGATCGCTGACCAGACACGTCACCAGCTCTATGAAGGCTTCTTTCCAATTAGAAGGCTTGACGACCGATTGGTGTAGTAGATAGTGACCCTATCATCGAAACCAACGGTTGCGGGTTTGAATCCCGCGAGGGGTACATGTTTGTGTGATGAATACGAACATTTATTCCCGAGTCTTGGATGTTTATAAAAATATTTATGTATGTTTAACCGTTATCTAGTATCCATAGTACAAGCTTTGCTTAGTTTGGGACTAGATGATTGGTGTAAGTGTCCGGATTATTTATTTATTTATTTCCCAAAAGGCAGACATTCATAGCCCTATCTGGAGGTGGAGGGTAAAGGGGAAGGCGTCAGAGTGTCGACGCAAGTAGCTTCCCACACGAGCGGCCTCTCAAGCTTCCACGGTATGAGAGTCATACCTTCGGGCCACTCCCATAGTCGCGTGCTATGCCGTTCGACTCTATAGCCGGCACGTTGACGGTGACAGGGCATTCAGAATTCTGACACGTTTAAAAATAAAATACTAAGTCGTCTTTCCGCAAAAATACATCAGCGTTTAAAAGATTTCTTAACCTTAAACAGTGGTTAAACATATGTTGAATGTGAATTAGTGAAGAGATAACACTCTCTAAATTGAATTGCATTAGATTTGGTGAAGAAGAGAAGTGTGCATGCCTGTATACATGTGTGTGTTCGTTGTGTTTTGTAAATGCTTTATAAGATTTTCATCAAAAAAAGGAAAATTTACTTAAATTATAATATTATTTCGTGCAGTGCTCATAAACTACTAACAAGAGCAATTAAATGTAAGGTAACATTCTTTCAAATATTCGACGCCGTACCGTGTTCGTCAAAATGATTCTGACTCGTGAAACATTCTTTTTTCCTTAAATTTTGTGAAATTTCGCAGAAGAAATTAGTAGCTTTGTTAGTTAATCGTTTTATAGACCTTTAAATAAATGTAAAACCAACTTGTCTAAAAACAACGAACATCTTGTTGAAATCGCGATTCAGATTTCAAAGTCAATGCGTCACTAAACTATTTTAATAAATCAACGCTTTTATTTCGATAAAAGAATTGATTTATAAAAGTGCTAACCACTTGACCTCCATCACACCTCAGTGCCCAAAATAGGATGGAGGTAGTAGTGGGGTGGGTTAGTACGCTTCCACCTTCGGCCTCATTAACATCAGGTGTGATTGAGGTCAAGTATACATACATATAACATAAGGCCCATGATGAAAGTATGCTGATTTGAATCACCTGCCAAAGGCTCATACATATTTTCTCAAAAATGTTACGAAATGTTGGCAATACCGCAATTAGAAGATAGAAAATTTAGCATCCTAGTGAGCTATTTGTAGCAAATCACTGAGCAAATAATGAAGAAGAAGAAGCCTCCAGAAAACAAAATGATTTTGAATTTGGAATCAATAAAACTCCAGACAAGCATTTCTTTTTCTTTCACGCCTGACAGTGTATGAAATCTTATTACACACGACATTATTTGAATTTGGAAGTGTCTACATCTGTGACTATGACTCACGAGGACTATGATAATTTTAAACGATTATAGAGGTGAGCAGGGCTTGTTTGCGAATTTAAAAAAGTAAATGCACTAAAAAGGTGGGAATATTTGGTTCAATCTTTATTCGTATACTTTGCAATTTTTTTTTTTTATTTGAACCGACTTTTAATGATCGTATCGAAATGAAACTTGGTATTTGTAATTCGGATGACAATACTATAATTTGGTAACTTGGAGCTAATCTGATGATGGAGCCAGGAGATGGATGGTGGAACTCTTCAGTGGCTACTAGTAAACCCCAATGTCTGATGATGGAGCCAAGAGGTGGATGGTGGAGCTCTACTATATATTATTTTATATTTAATTTTTCAGAAAATCACCATACATATTTCGCCCATAATTAAAGTCCTGGCCTCATATACCTACATATAATTTTGAAACTTTATGCCAGTACAGTGTACAATATACCTAATATATCTTCAGATAGATATAAAATTAAAATTCCGTCAGTCCAATGTTGGTGTCAAAGTCCAAAACACACGATGTGGTATACTTCACATATTTATCACTTTCGGTTCTCGCTCCGATGTACAGTTAGCCAAAATTGGACCGTCCAGTCCTTCACTCACTGCTTTGAGAATGCTGTTATCATTTCTTCAGACAAAGAACATTAAAGTTTGTGCAATAGTAATAAAGAATACGAACAACAACAAAGAAAAAGTATTATACATTACAGAGGTACCGAGTAAACAATCTGATGCTGAATGTTCCATGCACATGCAAAATTTTATTTGTCACGATTCAACGCTGAGTTGATTCAACTACCCTACATTATGTAAATAGAAAAAATTAAAAAGAGACGATTTCACAGTTACCGTCTTATTCATAAATGAATGTGGTCCTCTCGAAAATCTTCACACCTGGCCATGTAACGTGTGCATTTTTACATAAATAGTTGGACGGGTGTTTCTCTGCCAGTATGATTCGGATATGATTTAAATTTGTTAAATTAGTAATAATAATTTGAAAACAATTAAATTCACTCGCACAATCACACCAAATATATGATACCTTCTCGTGTCTAGCTTTTTATGTTTTATCACTTGCAATTGTTTACGAGTTGATTTTAGATATAGTTTTTTTTTCTAAATTCTCCTTTAAATTTATTCATAGAGTCATAATAATTAATCCCTTGGTGGCAGCAACTACTCTACTTGGGGGGGACTGAAAATCAGCAAATCTGCTGAGTACCTCTCAAATCTCCTACCTTTTCATTACAGTTGGACCTAATTTATTATCAATTAATTACTTGTTAAATTAACTTTGTGGTGAATAAATACCTTTTATTTATTTATTATTTATAAAAATTTACAAACGCTTTATAAGCCTGTTTAGTTAAAATATGTTTTGTCTCTGTTGTTCATAAGGAAATGTTGCAATGAAAAAAGTGACAAAACATACTTTAACTAAAAGAGGCTTATAAAGCGTTTGTATTTTTTTATGAATAAGAGGGTTAATTTTTATCTAGTAGGATCGGAAACCTTTGCTTAGACAGTCGGTATTTTATACATTGTTGTGTTCCGGTTGCCAGAAATAAGATAGCCCCAAATATGTTGGGGTTTCCAGGTCAGTACGCTTCCACCTTCGTCCTCATCTTCACTTAACATCAGGTGTGATTGAGGTCAAGTACGAACCCATCGTGCATAAAAAAAATACAAACTTTCATAAATTAAATGAATATCTGGGGATCCCTTTTATGGTAAAAATTATTTAAAAAATTAAATCGGTTTTCAATTGGCGGAGAAGTTCTGGAAATAAAAATGTAGTGTTGGGCACCACCTCGATTTTTAAAGTTAGTTTAAATAAAAATTTAGATTATTTTAACGATGTAGCATTTCTCAAAGAGCTTATTCAAACAGGCGTTAATGCTATTAATAAATATTTCGGACATTTACACCAATCATCCAGTCCCAAACTAAGCAAAGCTTGTACTATGGATATTAGATAACGGATACACATTATATAAACATCCATGACTCGGGAATAAATGTTCGTATTCATCACACACACATTTCAAACCCGCAACCGTGGGTTCGCTGACATTACCCCATTTTTTTTTTTTTTTTTTTTTTATTGGACTCTGGTTTAGACCATTGGTCCATTCCATTTTATACAGAAATTATAAGATTAAGATATGAAAGGAAAAAGCACAAGATAGGTCCTTTTCCTTCCATATACAAAAAACTTAAAAGAGAAAATTATACCTACGATAGAATATATACAAAACTAAATTTTACCTAGACATTACCCCACTACATCAATCTGTCGCCGAATAATGCTATAGTTTTTTCCGCGATTTATCTGCAATCCTTCTTCTCTCTCATACGATAGCCAACGCTTTGCTCTTCTAGATGTTGTTGAGTGAATTCTCCCGGTACAAATAGAGGGAAGACACATTGCCCCTCAAGCCTTCTTAGCGAGTTGACTTACTGCCTTTCTATTGATCGACTGTGGCCTTTTATTTTTCCTTGCACAAATTGTCACGCGACTCGGTACCACTTGGAGTAATTGCTTTGAAAGCAGGCTTCATTAATATTCATAGCGATAATTTAATATTTGCCATGAACTTTCTGTTTTAAACTAACCTTCAAAACTTGGCATCACTTTACTATCAGATAGGTGAGGCAGTAAAAAAATATCATACAGGAGAGTTAAGGTCTTCCTTTCTGATGACTTTCTCCAGGTTTAGTTATAAGGCTGGTTTATGGATTTCATTGGCAATACCTTCCGTTTACCGAGAGGGATGGGAAACTTCTTTTCCTATTTCACACATTAATCAGTCTGGGGCCCAAGGTACAGACGGATCTCCCTAAAAGTATTATATGGACCGTATGGACCGAAGCACTCTAGCACCATCTATTAGAAAGTATTCATACAATATCAACACTCAAACCAAATCCATAATAATATGTCACATATAAATGAGTAAGAAAATTTCGTCAGCTCTGCTAATTGATATCGTGGTCTAGTGGCAAGCGACACGAGTGCTTAGGTAACGTCTTTCGAAAAGACACGGTTTTCGAATCCGGCTAAGACAATTTTTATTCAATTTTTTTCTATTTGGATTTTTTTTTTTATAAAGGAAAATAAACCGTAAACACTTCATTAAAATAATAAAAAGGTAAGGAAAATAAGAAAAGTAAAAATTGTTGGAGGTAACACTTTAGCCCATGTGATACTTTTAGGATGATTCGTCTGTACATAGAGTCTACATTCAGTAGAACCGTAAGTCTACATTCAGTAGTTACAGCAGTTATGGTAGGCTGGTAATGATGGTTGACTAAAGTCTTTCAATGATAGTATCCAGCCCCACCTGACTTTTTGTAATGTACTGTTCTTGTGCTGGTATATATTTAAAGAGTTGTGGGACACGAATGCGGAAGACTGTTGGAAAGGGAAGACCGCGTTAAACATACTACGATCAAATCGGAAAGGCCAAGTCCAGAGTATCCTAAACCGATGCGCGTGATCAATTTTATAAAGGTGAATGGAGCGAAAGAGGTACATCAGAACCGTAACAAGTGGAAGTCCGTGGCCTATACGAGAAAGAAGTATAATTATATGCATATAAAGAAACATACATACATACCGACCATGTAGTTAACATACCGAACATTCGCACTAAGCGGTTCAACTCATGATTCATAATGCGAACAATCAAGGCTTGGAATTCCCTTCCGGCGTCAGTCTTTCCTGAATCCTACACCCTTGGGATCTTCAAGAGCAGGGTGAATAGGCATGTACTGAGATCGCGTGTAGCACCTTCGACCACATCGTCATTTTCCATCAGGTGAGATTGTGGTCAAAAGCGTATCCAGTTAATCATAAAAAAACACATACATACATAGCGACCTTTATCCCAAATCGGTTGATCAGAGATATCCCAAACATTAGCATTTGAGCGTTCCAAAAAACAACAACCATGTTGCACCTTACGAAATAAAAAAAAAGCACACGTGACAGGGAGTGAACCCATCGCCGTTAAAATGTACAAAATCTTTAGACGGTATTTAGTGGAAAGTTCCATAGTCGCCAACGACACCCATAATGAAAGCGATGTGTTAGTCCTATTCTTTTTACGTGCCGAAACCACACAGTACATGTAAAGAAACATTACGTCCTATTTCATTTTCGGAAAGTCTCAGTGTTAGCTCTACAAACCCAAGCCTCCGTAGTAAAACAGAGTAGATTTAACTGACAAAATAAACCCTCCAAACTTTCCCAAATTGTCATCAATCTGTTCCCTTTGTTATAAATTAAAGATACAATCACAGCATTTACCCTCACGCATTCTCACAAAAATAGATATAAAAGTTGGTTATTTTTCATTGTATACCGATATAAGAATAAAGCGAAGTAATGTCGTGTGTCACGCGAACCGCGTCTCCATTCAAATGGCCGATGACGAGTCCGATTGACTTATGAGGGAAGCGGAATGGTGACTACAAAACAAACAGTCAATATGGTATCTGAAATCTAACCAATATGACAAGCCAGGTCAGCCTGTGTGTACTCAACATAGGTATTTCGTCGGGTGTCATTTGGAATTTATGTAATACATGTGGGTGTATTATTTTTACCCGACTGCCCAAGGAAGGAGGGTGACGAGGTGAGGTTTGACGACCTGTTTGGTGTAGTGGTTAGCAACTCTGCTGCTATACCAAAAGGTCGCGGGTTCGAATCCCGCTAGGGGCATATGTTTGTATGATGAATACAGACATGTGTTCCCGAGTTATGGATGTTTTTCATTTATATGTGTATTTATTTACAAAAAAAATGTATTTGTGTAGTTTATCAACCATCTAGTATCCATAACACAAGCCTAGATGCTTACTGTGGACCTAGATGGCGCTGTGTGTATGTGCAAAGATATTTATTTATTTATTTTATTTAATGTTTTTCGATTGTACGTATGTACGTGTGTACTATGTTACCTCCTACAGCCAAAGTTCATGGTGTCGTTAGACTGTCTTGATCCCTGGAGTATCATAAAATACATTTTATGGTAAAAAATTCAACATGGCGCCCGCGAAATACCAAATATGCTGTTGGGTTTTTTGGTTTCTAAACTCGTGTTGTTATTTCTCCTTCTACATCCTGTATTGCATATAATTATTTGTTTTAGCCATGATGGGTATACGCTTATGCCAGATTCGTATGCGGCGAAATAGAACGACTTCTTCGCAGAAAATACACTTAGATAAATAAATAAATATCCTTGGACATACACACAGCGCCATCTAGTTCCACTTTAAGCAACTATAGGCTTGTGTTGTGGATACCAGATGGTTGATATACTACATAAATATTTTTTTTTTTAAATAAATACTTATTATAAATGAAAACATACATAACTCGGGTACACGTGTCCGCATTCATCATATATATAATCATATGCCCCTTGCGGGATTTGAACCCGCGACCTTTTGGTATAGTGGTTTAGTTTCTAGCCACTACACCAAACAGGTCGACAAATTAGTTGATAGTCCTCTCCTGTGAACGAATGCTTTGCCGATTAAGGGTTCGCCAAAAACTCATTTACTCGACGAGTACAGTAGTATCTAGTGTTATAGATGTGTGGTAAACAATAATAAACAAGAAAACGCAAAAGAATGACAAATAGCAAAAATTGGGAACAATACGGTTGCTTCATTCTTTGTGAAATTCTTTTTCTTTTAATGCAAAACGGCTTGGTATTGGACCTCAATCACACCTGATGTTAAGTGAAGATGAAGTCGAAGGAAGCGTACTGACCCGGAAACCCCAACAAATTTTGGGGACTGGCTATCTTATCTCTGACAACCGGAACACAACAATGCTATTAACATTGCTGCTTGGCACTAGATTTAGACCTCCGAATCGTAAACCCAACGTTATTTAAGTACTCGGTGTGTGTGTGTATGTAGGTATGTGTATTCTAGGTTTGAACATTTCGAACACCCATACTAAGGCGCTCGCACTCAAGAATTTTACACACAGCAGATCTGATCCACTCGATGGACGAACAGCTGACCAACGGTCATAACCCAATAGATGACCTTAGACAAGACCACGCTAAGGTGGCTAAACCACGCCCTGCTCGCGGGCAGCGACTGATATCGCTCAAGTGGTCCACAGATCGACTACTACACACTATCACGAGAAAACAGATCTAAAATGCAAAGTTTTTTTACAAACCATCACAACAACAGTCCTACCCCCGTATTATGACATCGTTGGTCGCGCGCGACGTAGGAGTGAGAGTAGGATAGTTGTATATTTCGTCCAATCGAATGAGCAGGACAAATATTATCCATCGCGACATAAACGTTTATAGCGCCTGCCATGCTCCTAGTGGTGTCGTCTATTGTGACAGTCGCCTGAGAACATGCCCACCATTGCTTGACAGTTGCAATAATTTAATTTAATCTTTCTGTGTGCATTTGAACGACAGCTTGAAAACACAACAAATAAATAGACGACGAAATGGATCATTTCAATGTAAAGAACCATAAATCTGATATGTTATTTAAAAGGTACGTAATGGTTTTAAAATGGGAATCGGCGGTCACGAATACAGTCGTGTCGAGGTTAGTTTTACGGTTACTTGTAAATCAGGTTTATTCGTTTGGCTTTTTTACCTACAGTATACCTGAGCTCTTGTCTTCTTGTTGAGACCGAATACCTTGTTAACCCCCGACGAAAAATTACATGTTATGTGTTTGACTACGTTGTGTGTATGTTCAGTCTTTGGCCTGAGGGCGGAATGTGATTTTGTTTCGACTTAACGTTACTACCGCGTTCACGTTTACGTGACGATTTGTATGGAGAAATGTGCAGCGCCTCTAGCGGATAGTTTGCAAAGCGATTTTTTTCATAGATACTTTTTTCTTAAACGCGAACGCGATGGTAAAGTTAAAAACGAGACAAAACTCACACTTCGCACACAGATGTATCTCAGTAACGCATGGTATGATTTTAGTGTAGTTTTTTTTATATTAATGACTAATTAAACATTTGCTTTTAACACAGTTATCTGGTGTATTTAGATGATATTGTTTCGGCACTCAAATAGAATAGAACCATCCTGTCTCTTCCAGTGGGTGTCGTAAAAGACTAAGGGACTGTCCACCAAAAAGCTTCTATAGCTTTGCAGGATTCAATAGCGATGGGCTCGCCCCCTGTCATGTGTGCATTTCTGTATATTCCCTAAGGTGAACCGTGGATGTTGTTTCAATCATTAAACTTTTAATGTTTGGTATAAACAAACATTTTTTGGTTTAGTGGTAAAAATTTTTTTAGCACAAAAGCGTTTAATTATATGCATGCTGATTTTCTTTGTATGAAGCTTTAATATTGTCCAATATTTACAATAATGTCATTATAATTAATTAGGTGGATCTTTTAACCGCTTCCGTGGCTCAATGTAAACAACATTGGGTGTACGCGGGTTCGATCCCCAGCGGGGTACATGTTTAAGTACTCGGTTTTGTTGGTGGTAGGGCGTTTTAAATGTCCGCCTGGCTAGCTACCACCATCTTATCTAAATCTGCCGCCAAGCAGCAATGTTAATGGCATTGTTGTGTTCCGGCTGTCAGAGATAAGATAGCCCCAAATGTGTTGGGGTTTCCGGGTCAGTACGCTTCCACCTTCGACCTCATGTTCACTTAACATCAGGTGTGATTGAGGTCAAGTACCAACCCTTGTGCATAAAAAAAATCTTATTGTAATAACACCTAATGTAACGGTACGCTATTCAAGAGCAATTAAATCATATTCTATTCTATTTTATTCTATTCTACGCTTCTGGTCGGAGCTGCGATGACTCATGCCTTAGTCACCAGTTTCTGTACGTATAACGAACCACTCATGAGTCTAATTGCGGAAACAGGAGCTTACCGAAAACAAGTTATCGTGTAAAATTAAACAATGTACAACCTCTGTCACAGAATCGCGTGTCCGATTTGATTTTTACAACTTTCCATCGATTTAGAATGTAAAACGAAGTCATTCATTACTTCCTCGTGGTATAAGCCCGCTCTGTAATAGCAGTTTTTGTTAGGGATCCGAACCTAAAAAGAAAAACGGCGGCTTCTATAAGAACCACTTTCCATCCGTCCGTTATGACACTTTCTCTAAGAAAGAATTCAAGCTGTAGTGTAATTTCAAAAGGTTTAAATTTTTAAGTGGAGATGTAGGAAATATTTGAAAAAGCCAAGGAACATATCTGCTTTTATTTGAAATACCACGGAAAATAAACACGTAAAAAAGTGGTAAGTATATTTCTCTAGCATCTCCATGTGTAGTATTGGATGTAGAGGAAAACATTGATCTCCACCTGGTGTAGAAATCAGAGGATTGCTTGCTAAAACTTCTTTAATTGTGTTTTTGTGCAGTAGGTTGTCGGTTTATAGTAAAATATCCTGGTACGTTTTTTAGCCTAAGCTGAGCAGAATACGAGCCATCTTTCTTTCTTTATAATTTAAAAATTGTGTATGTGTGTGAACGCAGTGGCGTAAATAAATGCTTTATCTATCTATCTATCCATCTCAGTTGCTGCGACGAGCAACTGTCTTCGACTGTACTTGATGCATATCTATGTATTGTTTTTTGTTTTTTTAAGTAACAAATCATTTTTATCAGTCTATTTTTTACAGTAAAAATAATACACTTGTATTTTTTTTTATAAATAGAAAAATATAATAAATATTTCGAACCCTTACACCAATCATCTAGTTCCAAACTAAGTAAAGCTTGTACTATGGATACTAGATAACGGATAAACATACATGAATATTTATATAAACATCCAGGACTCCGGAATAAATGTTCGTATTCATCACACAAATATTTACCCGTCGCGGGATTCGAACCCGCAACCGTTGGTTTCGCTGACAGGACCACTATCCACTACACCAACCGGTCGTCAAAACATTCCATGAGTGTTTGTCATAATAAAGATAAATGAATCATAAACTGATTTGTTTTTGCAGTCCGAAATAGGATTCGTTCGTATTTTCATATTTGCTTCGTTACTTGACATGGAACCCTCAGTTTCTTTCGATTCGATACTTTCGCGATTGTCTTGGCAGCTTTCTACGGGAATGATTTCCGGCAATCAACTGGATACAATTTGAGAGAATCACGCTCGGGGCCTTACGATTCGAACATTAACAGCCTTAAATAATCGTTATTCCTTGTGCTTTGGAGACCTGGGAGCCTACCACGGGAAGTTTTTTCGAAACTTCAGACTCGATCTAAGAATGAACGATATATTCCGTTTCTATTTAGGGGTACGCTCGAGTATTTTGTGTTGCACGATCGCATAATTTTTCGAGTTTTAAAACCGTGACCGGCCAGGTTAGTGTGGGTTCGCCTCATATTGAAGCTACCAGGCATTATAAATTTACAGTTCTCCTTTACAGAAGAAGCCGAAGAAACTCAAATGTTGTTCCTTTGTATATGTTCGATGGGAATACTTTATTGCATTATACAAATCCCCCAAATGTGTTGGGGTTTACGAGTCAGTACGCTTCCACCTTCGACCTCATCGTCACTTAACATCAGGTGTGATTGAGGTCAAGTACCAACCCGTTGTGCATGAAAAAAAATCAAAGAAATAACTTGACAATCAAGCGGCTAGTTCCATTCATTTTTATCGCTCAAGTAATCTGATATTTTAAATTAGCCTTTCGCGCACAAATTTGGTTTTAATAATAGTCTAATATAATGGAATATTTATCAAAGGCCAAGTTTTGGGTATAAGCAGAAACCTTACTGTAAAATCGTATACATTGCCTTACGGAATTTACTAACTTTATGGAGCCTGGTGACATAAACAGATAATCGGTTTTTGTTCCGTATTAAAATTATGCCTATCATTATTTTCAGTGAATAATTAAGGTTATATATATTTTTGCATATAACAATTTCTCATAAATGTATTGAAATGCTATTGTTAATATCAATGCTATAATATACATTAGATAGAAAAAAGTGTCAAACCAAAAGGAGGTTATTAGGTATCGCGACTAGAAGCCGTATCAATTAAAAAATCTTGCATTCGATTCCTAAATTTGATTAAGCGCCTTATAAGTAAATTATGATGACTCGATACGTCTATCCATTAGACGCTTATCCCCTTATCCTTACCTCTACAGCGCTTACGTGGTACCAATTTAGCAATCCAACGCAAGCGAGTGAAACTGCAATTTTTTGCGTGATACGACGGAATGTTTCCATGGGTATATTTAATATTTATTGAAAGATGTTTGTTTATGATGTGTGCGTAAATAAAAAAAAAACTGTTGTTACTAATAGTCAGGGGCAGGCTGAAAATCAGTGCTGTGTGGCTGCGCCGCCCAGCGTACGCTGAATCTGTTCCCACCACACACGCACGCATATCTTATTTATTATTGTCTTTTGTAAAATAGCTTCCTTTTTTTGAAAACTAAGGGCAGTATTGACGGGGCGGTCTCAGGATTGAGATCGAGTCTCACTCTCAGTAATATGTTATATATTTGATACTGTTCAAATTCAGATTAGACGGAAGAAATAGAATAATCTCGAGTATCATTCTTTAAGTTTTTCTCAGTCTTGGGATAGTTTTATTAGTACGTGCTTTTTTAATGTCTTGTTACACTTATATACAGCTTATATTTATATTTATGTGTGCGTGGAAAATAAATGGTATTAATTGTAAAATGTCGGGTTTTCAATACTGTCAACTAAATTGGTCCCTTTGTAAGGAAACCGATTTTTTTTATCTTCTAAATCAAAATTGTGAATTACAGAAATATATTCCACTAACGCCATTTCGGTATACCCCCTTTCCAATTAATCTAGGGGATGTCCACGCACTCACACATCTACTGTACCTATTCAGTTTGAAGCCGCAAATTAAAAAGGATTCCAGTTTGAATTCATCGAGTCATTCCCCTACTATATTGTAACTCCCTAACTATAATATTAAGTGACTTCTTCGTGAATTCCATTCCAGTCAAGTCACGGTGATCAAATTCCGTGCAATGCATTTAGTTGATTATGTACGTACCTACGTAGTACATTTATGTAATGTCTCGGTTAAATCGTTTGTGTAGTAGCATAGAGATCCCGACTAATATTATAAATGCGAACGTTTGTGTGTGTATGTCTGTTTGTATGTTTGTTACCTCTTCACTCCAAAACGGACGGATTTGGTTGAAATTTCGTTGGTAGACAAATTAGGACCTGGATTAACATGTTACCAATTTTTTTTGCTGAAATCTGCCAAAGCTAAAAGCTAGTATTCTATAATGCTAGGGGCTTATAGCTAGGTAGAAATAACTAAGTAATTAACGTATAATAGGTAAACTATATGACGAGGATTGATAAAATAAGGAATGAGTATGTAAGAGGGAGTTTAAAAGTGGCAAAGTTGAAAGGAAACCGTTTGGCTTGGTATGGACATGTTATGAGTAGGGATGAAACGCGTATTACTGAGCGAGTGATGAAAATGGATGTCGATAGTTGGAAAGGAAGAGGATTGTGTGAAGGGTGATGTGAACAAAGGGCGTGAATGATAAGGTAACGCCTGATAGAGATCGTTTTGTCACATAACAAGTATCTTTATGTATTTATTTAATTTTAAAACACATTTTTATTCCTTTGACATAGGAATGTCCTGTCTTTATGCAACTAGCGACGGTAAGTCGTCTGCTCTGGGTGCGACAGTAAACCAGCGCTGAGCTCTTATAAGCTCAGCATATAACTGAGTCTTTTCCCTTTCGCTGCTGCGACACTTATCTTAGTGTTCTGTTATTTTGTTTGCCTAACAATTGTTGTATATGTGTCGAAGTGGCGAATAAACAGTTTCTTTCTTTCTATAGAGGAGATTGTAAGAAAAAGACGTACTGCGCCGACACCAAATAAATTGGGACCAGGGCAAGATGATGGTGAAATGACGCACTAAGGCCATCATTAATAAACCAATTTCAATACAAGTCTTGAGACTATATCACCCGAGATGAGTCTTAAGAAGTTGACGCTATCACAAGCTCCGTGCTAATTTATAAACCAATCTTGAGGTCTACTCAGCTAAGATAAAGTATTCGCCTCAGCGACGAATGAATGATAGTCTTGAGTTTCGTTTATTAATACGTGCACTTCTCAAGTGAGTACTGTTTGAGTATGCACGTGCTATTCAGGTCTCAAGTTTAGGTTTATTATTCAACACGTTTACTTGAGACCGGTCACAAGACTGTTCTCAAGCTTGGGAATGGTTTATTAATACGAGCCTAATTATGAGCTAAAACACGATCATTTAATATTCGATTTTATATCTTCTAGCTGTTTTTAGCGTATCAAAATCATGATGGGGGCGGCTTCTGCTTTGGTGTATTTTATGACTGTGAATAATTATTTGAACGTAAATTATTTTATAATTATGAAAACGCGTACTATATTAAGACTATAATATATGTTTTCGTTTGCCCACCTCTTCAATAAAAAAAAAAAAAAAAAATGTACTTTGAAGTCCAAATTTCTCGAAATTAATAAAACCTTTCTAATTTAAGCATGTACATAGATCTAATAAATTTGTAGAGAATATTTTTGAAAAACGGTATTAAAACTAAATTAGAGTGATTGTAAGTTTTCCGTAGTAACGGAAAAAATGCAATATATTCTTTTACATTTCAATATTTTGAAAATACTAACTTTGTAGATCTATATATATCCTGCTTATACGTATAAAGTTTAATTAGAATCCGTTTATTCATTTCGGAAAATTTGGACTTGAAAATTTTTATAAAACGACATGGGGGATAGAACCTCTTAAAAAACGCACAAATTCATGGTATAAAGTTGACCAATGACATCAAACTGCCATGACGTGCAACAGCACACGATGTGTATACTTGACGAGGCGTACAAATATTATTAATGTAAGCTAACATTACAAAGCTAAAGATTAAAACTTTGGCAATTTTTTTTTCAATAAAATTATGCAAAATAGTTATGTCAGTCAGTAGGTACTTGATTTCTTGTAGTATCCATGTGATATAAACCCATCAAAAGTTATCAAAAAACTTGTGTTTGTTGCCAAATTGGGCAAATTGCATGTTTAGAAAAAAATCGTAAATCGCTTTAACTACACGAGCACCATAAAGGTATCTTTTATTGGTTGCTATGAATAAAACAATATATAGGGTTTACGAATCGGAGGTCGCGGATTCGATCCCCAGATGTATGATACTCGCTTTAGTTGGTAGTAGGGCATTTTAAATGTCCACCTGGCTAGCTTTTTTTTATGCATAACTGGTTAGCACTTGACCTCAAACACACCTGATGTTAAGTGAAGATGAGGCCGAAGGTAGCTACCACCATCTTATTTAAATCTGCCGCCGTGTTAGTAGCATTGTTGTGTTCCGGTAGTCAGAAATAAAGAAATGGAGTTTCCGGGTCAGTACGTTTCAACCTTCGGCCTCATCTTCACTTCACATGTGGTGCGATTGAAGTCAAGTGCTAACCTGTTGTGCATAAAAACAAAAACAAAAAATTAACAATTGATCGTCAAAATCTTTTTCTAAATACCTGAAATCGTATATTGATCCATAGATCCTTCTCATGCAGCGCAGTAGACGGGACAAACTATCTTTGCGACATATTGAACCTCCTTTGGGAATGTGGTTCATAAACTGAAAAAAATAAACAAATTTATTTGATTATTATCTGTTCTATGAATGATGATAGACTCACCTGATGGCGGTTCGGTGCACTTTGGAAATCACTATACTTAGCTGTTGATTTGAACGTGTGATGATGTGATTGAGGTTTTGTGTGATGATGATGATGATTGTGTAACAGCTGATAACCACTTATTTGCACCTTTCTTGAACTCAAAAATGAATTTCGTGAATTAATTTACGGAGCGCCGTGTTTTCGCCATGATGACTTGGTTGAGAGAGAAAGATATTGTATTTTGCCACTAGATGGCTATCGCCACTGGTAATGCCACCTATTCTGATGCGGAAATACTGGCAAACAAAAGTCAATAGAGAAACTGATCAATTGATAATTTGAATGATGAATTTTAAAATTACTTGATTTATAAACCGTGTTAATTTTACATTAACATTATCCGTAACTTCTCGACAAGTAATATTCGTCAAACCTGGCTCTAATACGGATTATGAAATTCAACATTCAAAAAAGTTTCATTTCGTAAGTTATAAGAATAACATTTGAAATCGTTATCGCTCATCACAAGGCAGACCCACCAGAGAAGAACGACCAAGAAACTCAGGGGTTGTTCTTTAAGTTAAATATTTTTACAATTTATGATTCGACCAAGTAAAGAAAAGAAAATAATAGACCGGATATCGCCGAGTGGTTCATGTCCAAATGTCCATGCATACATGTCATATACATTATGTGTATCCCACTTCCTACTAAATGAATATAAGTAATACTCATTTAGTTTCAAGTATTAAACTTTTAATGTTTGAACCACGCAAACCTTGTGTTTGGGATATCTGTGACCACCCTATTTGGGTTAAAATCATGATGTTTTGTTGCATATGTAAATGCTGCCAAAGTTTGAATGGATTGTTCCTCAAAAAATTTTGTAGAGATGAACTACATCCTGGATTAATATACGGGGACCAAATAGGTTCAATTCTGATAGATTAATTGTTTCATTTCCGAAGAGTTTGTTTAGTAATTATTCTGCTTCCAAAAAAAAATAGACGATGCGGGCAAGAATTATGTAATAATTCATGACAGCATTACTTTTCATTATGATACACTCGATAAAGTACCAGGAGATCAGAAAATACTAAGAGGTTGGATGGCGACGCGCCGTGGCGTATAGTATGCAGTCGTAGCCGCGGTAACCCGGTGATTTTAACGAACATATTCCTCCATTCTCAATATATTGTACGTACATGTACAGATTATATGATCAATGATCATATACTGCGTAATTGGCGTTTGGATAAATAAAATGTCAATAACTATTGTTAGCTATTTATCATGCTAACTTAGCTGTTAACAGTTTGTCCGTTAATTTGGAGAAACAGATGAATGATAGCAGACCTGCCAATCGCCGAGGGTCTTATAGCAAGCTGCGGGGAAAGCACTGGTCCTCCACCACAGGTTCCACTTCTCCTCTCCCCCTCCGCTGTATCCCTGGTATATCCGCCAGCCGCGCTCAGCACACACCTTGATAGAACATGCAGTGACAAAGGAGATAGGATATAACACGGTTATTCACTACCTATAAAGAAACAAGACGAAATAATTTAATTGATTTAGGCGGGATTGGAGGCTCTCTATGTGATGCCTCGTACGTATTTTTTTTTAAGAATTTGATATGTGTAGAGTGCTATTTCGGGTTGTCAACGCGATCTCCGACTTAGAAAAAACTTTCAAGTGTTAAGAACTTTACAATCGAAGAGGTAGAGTCAAAAATTCAACGAACTTTACATTTTTTTACGGGTTATTTGAAGATGAGCGAAGATGAGGCCGAAGGTGGAAGCGTACTGACCCGGAAACCCCATCTTATTTTGGGAGACTGGTTATCTAATCTTGGACAACCGGAACACAACAATGCTATTGACATTGCTGCTTGAAGGCAGACTTAGATAAGGTGGTGGTAGCTAAGCGGACATTTTAAATGCCCTACACGGAAAAAAAGGAAATCTTCAACCAAGAATGTCATTATTCTTAAAAATATTATTTTAATCCAAGTAAATATATTGTTAACTTTAGTATGTATTCTCAACCAAAGAAATGCAGCTTTCTTAAATTAAGAATAATTTATTCTTCTTTTTTTTACTTAATTTGAGTAATTAATTGTCCATTCAAGTATAATTCATTCTCAATTGAAGAATATTAAGTATTTGTTTGATGTATATATAAAATAATTGCTTCAAGATAATATTGTTTTCCTTCAAGAAATTATTTTACTTGCTTTAATTATTCTTGAATCAAGGTATAAATATTCTTTATTTAAGAATCAGTAAATAAGTTTTATCTGTACAAGAATATTAAACTCTTATTATTGAGACAAAACATTATTTTGCTCCAAGAATATGAAATTATTAAAAAAACAAGATTTTTGTCTTATTCTGAGAATATTTTTCATTGATTCAAAACATTTCTCTTATTATTTATCCAAGATTTATATTATACTTCGTGCAAGAACTTTTCATTCTTCCAGTATTCTTAAATAAAGAATGTCTTTCTTCAAGAAAATATTTTACTTGGTTTAATACATTAAGATTATTCTTTGATCAAGAAATAACCTTCTTTATTTAAGAATTAGTAAACAAGTTTTTTTTCTGTACAAGAATATTATACTCTTGTTTTGAGATTTTCGCCCAAGAATATGGAATTATTTAAAAACAAGTTTTTTTTTGGTTAATTCCGAGAATACTTTTCTTTGATTCAAAACATTTCACTTAGTATTGACCGAAGATTTATTTTATTCTTCGTTGAACGACTTTGTTTCTTCCAGTTTTTGTAAATGAAGAATAATTTGTTTATACTAAGATTATTCTTAAATCAAAAAATAAACATTCTTTATTCAAGAATCAGCACATAAGTTTTATCTGTACAAGAATATTACACTCTTACTTTTGAGATAATACGTTGTTTCGATCTAAGAATATAAAATTATTAAAAAAACAAGTTTTTTTCTGTGTAAGAATATTATACTCTTGTTTTGAGATTTTCGCTCAAGAATGTGGAATTATTTATGAATAAGTTTATTAATCTGAGAATACTTTTGTTTGGTTCAAAACATTTCACTTAGTATTGACCAAAGATTTATTTTATTCTTCGTTCAACGACTTTGTTTCTTCCAGTTTTTGTAAATTGAGAATAATTTGTTTATAGTAAGATTATTCTTAAATCAAAAAATAAACATTCTTTATTCAAGAATCAGCACATAAGTTTTATCTGTACAAGAATATTACACTCTTACTTTTGAGATAATACGTTGTTTCGATCCAAGCATATGAAATTATTAAAGAAACCATGTATTTTTCTTATTTCGAGAATATTTTTCCTTGGTTAAAAACATTTCGCTTATTATTGATTCAAGATTTATTTTATTCCACGTCCAAGAACTCATAATTGTTCCAGTATTCTTAAATTAAGAATAATTTATTAAACCTCTTAGTTCCTCTGATTTGAGAAAATATTTTCAATTCAAATATATTTCATACTCAATCGAAGAATATACAATATTTTGACGACAGTTCACTCAACAAAACTTGTTACGAGATACACTTGTCTTTCTTCAAGAAAATATTTTACTTGTTTTAAGATGGGGTTTCCGGGTCAGCGGCCTTCACAACATCGGTGTGATTGAGGTCACGTGCTAACTCGTTTTAAGCAAGCAACTGTACAATTTTTGTTGAGAAATTATTCTCGTATGTTTATTAGGTACTTCCATGGCCAAGACAGTATTTCTTCTTTTTTAAGAAACGATCTCTTGTACCAAGAATTTCATTCTCCGTAGAAGAAATCCAGTCTTGAATGGTAGGTACCTAGGTAAATATAATGTCCGAGCGTTCATGGAATCGCCGAGGAAATAATATTACCAGACACAAAATATATACCCGAAATTTCGGGGGTTTTCGGGAGGCTTATGTAAGGGGGCCGAAGCCATCATGCCCTTTGTATAATTTGATCTAAAATGTTATTGATTCGGTACTGCTAGCTAACTATTTTGCAAGAGCATCGCGCACACACGCACTCACACACAAACACATCCGTTCATAGACCTCCCGCTGCAGGGATATAGACCTTCCCTCGTGACGAGGAAGTTGGAAAAGCATAATTAATTAAATCTGATGTGACGAGGGGATGAACTGCAATGGATTAATCTGTCCGTGCTATGATAGATAGATAAATCGTTTATTTACGAGAATACAGTAGTATCATAGATCTTAATTCCTATAAAAGTTCATTATTTCTCATTAATTATGCAAACAGACATGCAAATATTAGTCAGCAACTCTACATTAATAAAACATAATAAAAAGCAAAAAAAAAATAAAAAAAATATGCAAAACATGAACAAGTCAATTGTGTAATAGAGCCGATATATGTATAAAGGAATATGAATGTCAAAAACAATTGTACATTATTATTTTTTCTTATATTCCATTTATTCCTTGACACTGTAAAAGCACTGCTCGAGAATCACCTCGTTTGGTTCGATTTGAAAACGCTTGTGTTATGGAACTGCTATGGAGTGAGACATTGTCTTCATGGCCTGCCATCACAAATATCCTACTACTTTTACATCCGCAGTCAGTGTTTCGTTGCTCGCTAGTGAGCACCCGGAAAAGGCCACCAAGCATTAGAGTGACAAGAAGAACACTGGGGCTACAGGGTTATGAGAAGTGTGCTCTGCTTTCTACTAAGGGCCTAGCTGCAGCCAAGTCCCTGTACCAGCTTGCGATTGAAAGCATATTTCACTTCCAAGTGAGCCTGCGAGCATATTTACTTTACTTATTTACTTGCACCACGCACTATTGATTTACGTGTACCCCTGTACACTTGTATACATAAACACGCGTGTGTGGAGCGAGTGTGCATGTTGTACATTTTTCACAATTTTTAATTTATGCGTGTTTGAGTGATAAAATATATATTATTATCTATACATATAATCTCTGTGCATTATCGCGATTTCTAATTTAATAATGTATGGTAATAATTGACTTATAAATAAAAAACGCTACAAGAAAACTCGTATGATATAGATTTCATCAAAGTATATTAGTTGAATAAATACAACGAATCAATATTTGTGAGTAATTCGGGTAATTTTTGAATAAGTTTCGGGTTTTTTTTGTTTCGACTACTGGAAACACTGCCATGAATACTGTTTGGCGTTCCGGTTGTATTGTTCCTTTCCCGGTGCCACCTCCAAGCAATGAGCACTGCACACTCACTCATTGCTTGGAGGTGGCACAGAAAATTCTCGTGTTGCGGAGAAATTGCCGCTAGACTCTCTCCAGTCTGTGCAGTACAAGAACATGGCGAATATCGCAGATTTACTGCTTACGTGGGGCCTAGATGACCTGATTGAAAACTTTAACGGTAAGTTGTCACCATTTATCGCTTAACGTAAAAAGACGCTATCCGACATAGGTAGCTGCATCTGTACCTATCTTTTATTTCGTGATTACGCACTCCAAACCTCCATATACCCTGTGCAATACCCGCGTGGGTATTGCAGGCAGGCGCCCCGTACCAAAGCCACCGCGCCGCCGGCGTCTGCGCCATTTTCAACTCGCCGACATTTTGTCGATGTCCTTGGGTGCAGAAACATGACCATGCCGGCCGGCGGCTTTGGTATACATACCTACTTTTAATGATTGTCCTGAAAATTTAAACATGATACACGCTACACCGTGTCGGGGCCGATGTATACATTAGTGTCCCGACTGCCGGGGCCTTGTCATGGCTTGGCCCCGACATGTAGCATGAATCATGCTTAATTGTCCAAAACTGCTGAACTGAACATGGATCGCGTGGCATCCCAACATACATTGTACTTATAGTTGTACCTAGCCAACCTAGGTACGAATAACTAACCCTTTAGATGTATTTTTCATTTGGTTGTATTATTATGTAGCAATGCTTTGCTATTATTTTGTTTTATTTAATAAGAGTATCACATAGATAGTTTAGTTTACCTTTTTAATTTATATGCAGGCTTGTTGACAATGAGGTATATAACTTTTTTTATGTATACATGTTACATACATATAAGTATATAACACAACCAAATTAAAAAGATATCTAGGTACACTAATAGTTCAATCATACAATGTTTGACACGACCTATCTGTTCAATGACTTTGGAAAATAAAGCTCGACTCTAGGCCATGTTGAATAGACAATAGACTTGTCAGTATTTATTTTATCTGTCTGAGCGTGCTTCCATCTTAGGCCTGATTTTCACCTTAGATCATCAGGTGTGCTGGAGGTCCAGTGCAACACATACAACACAAGTAATTAAATTTCAGAGCATGGCGTTGAAACCAGCCATTTCAAACATATAACTGAAAATATACTTAAAGAGCTGTGTCCCAAAATTTCTACACGCATATATCTCAAAAATAAAATTGACGAGTATTTAACGGCGGAGGTATGAAATATTTATTTTTAATTTCTATATATGTATAGTTTTGCTAACAAATAATAAAATCATCTCTAATAAAAGTTATAGATTTATTAAAAATGCAAAAGCCGGTTCCACTGTTGCATCAGCTGAGAACAACAAGTGGCGCAAATATCCAGGTCTGAGTGATGATGATATTTGCTCCTGAAACGTTTGAGCCGTGTGGACCAGACGTTCATCGTCTCTTTCGAGAGTTATCTGAGTGTCTTGTTGAAGTCTCAAATGACCGAAAGGCTGGCTTGTACCTCGCACAAAGGCTTAGTCTGGCTATACAGCGAGGCAACGCTGCCAGCCTTCTTGTTACACTGCCTGTAGTCCGGGACCTGGGACAAATTTTTTATTTAGCGAGTATTTATATAAGTTTATTGTTGTATTGTATTATTATATTTATTGCTAAAATAAATAGTAAAATAATATAGCACCTGCCAACCAATCAACAGCATTTCTTATTTCAGAGTAAAACTTCAACAGTGTCATCCATGCCAAGTTCTTCTCAAAACATTGATTACAGCAGCGTGAGCGAACTTGAATCTGAGATAGATGAGGAAGTGCTACTGGATTTGATAAGAACAAGACCTCCCTTTCCGGAATTTGACCTGAAAACCTTACTTTCGACATCACCTTGTGGAAATAATATACTAACTTACTACACGAAGAATAGGGTACTGACTCCCAAACACCGGAACCATCTGACGGACATTATAATTAGGAAGCTTTTTACATGGATTGTACATCAGTAAGTATTGATTACTCTTTTGTTTAATATTTATGATATCAAATATACAGGTAGTACAAAAAACCTGACAAAGTGCAAGTCATCTCAGACACCGAGGGTTCCCCATATCTGTCTCACACTCACATCACTCATAGTCTGACTCACACTTTGTCAGTTTATAAGACCTAAATATTTTAAAGGTTATGCCTAGTATCTAAAGAAAATCATTGGCATTTTTTTTTAAGTATACATTTGTTTATATAATCCCAAAACTAAATAGTTATCAACTGTATTTCACAATACAAGCCTAGTTGTTTAGTGTGGAAATAGATGGTGTTGTGAGGAATATCCGAAAATATTTTAGTCCTGTTTGATTACGAAAATATTCATAGAAACCTTATTAAGTATTCTTTATTATTTAAACCTCAAATATTCTTTGTGGGTACATAACTCTATTGCTCATGGGCATGCACTTGCCCAGTTTTTTATATATATCAATTGCTTTCCAGCCGCATTAATTATGAAGAGTATAATATACTTACGTCCAAAATTATAGCACTTTTCCCATCAGAAAATGCTGGAACATATTTTGTTCCTCCAATAAAAAAAAGAGACTCGATCACTGGAAGACCAGTTTTTGCCAAGGGCAAACTTGTTGATAAAACCCGCAATATTCTATATAGATCTGGGGATCGTAAAAGGAAATTATCTCAAAAGGAAAATATTGACTGCACTAAATCTAAACAACCCAAAAACTTGGAAGAACTAAAAGGTTCTTTTGTTTTTTTTATTACTTTAAACTGGTAGTTTGCAGTAGTTTGCAGTAGTAATACAAATTCACTTTGTGCTCATATGGCTGTTATTCTATCAGGTGAGCCAAATCCCCTGTGTAACAACTAGTATGTAAATTTCGAGAATGCTTTTATTGGAAATGACGAACACAATTAATGTTGTAAAATTGCTATTGGTCTTCCTAAGACATAAAAAGAAATAATAAAATAAAATCAACTGCACTATGGCATTTTTTGAAGTTCAATAAATTTATCTAATACTTTGTTTGAAGAAGTATGTACTGAAAATGTTATACGAGTACCTATATTTTGCAAAGGCCTTTCATTGTAATACCCCACATGGTATATTTAAATAAAAAATTCTTTCTATAACCATCTAGTGCCATTATATCTCCCCCCTCCACGGATAAACGACGCCATTTTTCATATTCAGGAAAGAGTACTGCTGAATACACCAGCGCCACCAACCACCACCAACAATAATATTACTGTTGTTGGTAATTATACCAACAGGCGGTACTCTAAAAGTTTATTATTTTACTGAAATCCTTCCCTATTTATGTCAGCAGTTTTGTAGTTTGTGATAGATAGTTTGTTTGTTTGTAAACGCTTTATTGTACAAAAAGGCAATACATTAATTTTGCATTGATACATAAATTGAGTACAACGGCGGACTTATCCCAAAGAGGGATTTCTTCCAGTCAACCATAGGGTTAGTTAGAAAACAGCAGATAGTTTGTTGTAGTTTGAGTTTTAATTGTGCAGTAGTAGAGATATTTTGCTGTAGTTTGACTTTTAATAGTGCAGCAATAGGTTTTAGTTTCCTGGTTGTATTTTAAAGAAAGTTGAAATTTTTAATTTGTGTATTACGTTGGTACCAAAGTGTGCATATTGCGTGCGTGCGTGTTCGCGCGAGGATAAGATGTTAGAACATTTTGAAATGTTTTTATATAAAAGGTATCGATTTATATAAGTAATCATATTTATAATTACACATGACAATAAATATGATTTATTATATATTATTATTAAATATGATTATAAATCAATACAACTTTAGGATTCTTTTGTAATGCACTAGTGCTTTAATTAATGTTATATTTGCCAGATATACATGAAGATGATATTATTTGGCTAAGGACCAACACAGAACCTTGGGAAGATGTCATAAATAAATGGAAATGTACATTTGACCTCCGCAAACACACAGATTATGAAACAGTTACGGCTTTTATGGAAGGATGGCCCATTCTCAATGATGTTAGAAGTGATGTCTTGGTGAGTGATTCAGATTCTTTTACTTTCGAGTGATTAATGTAAGGAAGTATTGCGAAAGCAAAGCAAGTATCGATCTGAATTTTAGGATTCCATACCCAAACTTTCAAACGGAACCCTATTACTAAGACTCCGCTGTCTGTCTGTCTGTCTGTCTGTCTGTCTGTCCATTTGTCACCGGGCTGTAGCTCATGAACCTTGATAGACAGTTGAAATTTTCACAGATGATGTATTTCTGTTGCCACTATAACAACAAATACTAAAAAACAAAATAAAATCTATATTTAAGGGGGCTCCCTTACAATAACCGTGATTTTTTTGCTCGTTTTTGCTCGATATTGATAATGTTAACAGGTAGACACTTTAAATATTCACAGAACATTGAGTCATATATTAAATTTAAAAATAAATAAATTAAAATAAAATTAATATTTAAGGGGGGCTCCCATACAACAAACGTGATTTTTTGCCGTTTTTATAGATAATGGTACGGAAGTCTTCGTGCGCGAGTCCGACTCGTACTTGGCCGGTTTTTACATGGGTATTGTATTTCTTGCTCTAACAGAGCTTAAAAATCGGTGTTTGTCCATTGCTCCAGACTTAAATGTATCTGTTCCTGTCCTCTGTTTTAAATTCCAATAACGGTTCTATAGCTTGACAGATCTACAAACCTAAGGGTTGGATTTGGATGAAAAATATTTCATCCAAATCCAACCATGTAATAACATCGAAGTATTAAATCGGCAGATCTACAAACCTATGATTTGCAACCTCATGGGTTGGATTTGGATGAAATATTACTATTTTCTCTAAAGCTATTTTTATATTTTCTCATTCTTGAAGATTTAATGAACTGAGTACAGTACTCGTATTTTTTTTTAGATCAATTTAGACTTTGATGCCCTGTACCCTGGCAGACCAAACAAATTTCACCTGTTTTGGAACACATTCATCGAAAAAATTCAAGAAATTGTAAATCCAAAATCAAAAGAAGACACAGCAGCTTTGGTGGACTATATAAGTGGATTAGATAAAGATGGTAGGTAGTATTAATGTAATTCAATTTGTCTTACCTGTCTATGGTTGTATATAAAATAAATCATACCTGAAAACTACAAATAACAGTTATTCAGTGTTATAAGCTATCCTCTGCTCTACATCGTAATGTGAAATGACGATCGAGACGAATTGCTCTTTCACATTTCACACTTTGGTACGATGTTATAAATTTTTGTGAAGTAAGGTGAATTATGCGTATATAACTAGTACAATGAGATGGTAGGTGAAATTAAATTTCCGTGCTCTAAGTAAATCAATATATTACTGTCTTAATAATTATTAAATCAAACAAATGAATATTATGCACGAATACATCTAAACGAAGGCACAGGTATTAGTTTCCTTGGGGGTCTCTTTCATTCATATACTGTACTTTTAAGTTGTTAAAATCGTTTCATTTCAAAAGCTATCTTTATGTCAAAGTTGAGGTTCCTTCCTAGGTCTGCTGGAACAGCTTAACCATTCTAATTATCTTGGCCGTGCGCTACGATCCTAATAATATTGCAATCATTATTTTGTTCTAGATGATAAACTTCCTTTGCAAATGAAGTTACTGTGCTTGTTGATACCACCAAAGGGTCGCGTGAGCAAACGACAAAAGTTTTCAACGGCGGAGTGCATTGAAAGCTTCGTTGTCAAAGTTGAGGTAATTCATAATAGTAAAGAATAATTTTTTAGGGCTTCGTACTGTAAAGGTAAGACTTGGTTGATCACTAAGCCTTCGCCGTCTCTCTCTACGGCTGATGAAAATAAAAGTAAATAGAAGCAATACTGAAAGTTTAAATTTCTTTTTACAAAATGCCAATAAACTTATTTGGCGCAGTGGTTAGTGGGTATTTCTGCTGCGCCAATGGTAGCGGGTTCGAGTCCCGCTAGGCGCAAATGTTTAAGTGATGAACACTGCTGTTTGTACCCGAATCAAGAATGTTTATAATATGTATACAGGGCGTCCCAAAGTTATGGGACATGAAGGGGAAGTACCTTAAATATCGTAGATAGTGAATTTTGCTCAAAGAAGACTTTATGTTATTTTTAAAAGTTAGTAATTCTGCATTCATAGATTTTCTAAAAATTACTTGCTTCGGCTGGGAATCGAACCGACTCAAATGTGAAAAAAAAAACACCCTACTTTTATGATGCCAATCGAAAGAATAGCTAAAAAATAATAACTCTGCCTAAGTAACATAGTATTTTAAAAGAAAGGAACAACGTGAAATTAATCATTTTAATCAAATAAAAAACATACATGAAACTGCCGTAGTCAAGTGAATGTTTTCCTACATGGATTGGTACAAATGGACCGATTAGATGGCCGGCCAGATCCCCGGACCTCACACCATTAGATTTCTTCTTTTGGGGATACGTGAAAGATATGCTATACAAAAAGCGATACGAGAACGTAGGCGAGTTGCAAACAGAATTGTGCCATATCACATCGAGTGTTCACCATAAAATGATTAGAAAATCAACAGGCAGCGGGCTCATTAAAAGATTGGCGATTTGCGTAAGACAAGAGGGATCACATTTTGAGCATTTAATTAATTAATTTACAAAAAAATACCTACTTAATTGACTACGGCAGTTTCATGTATGTTTTTTATTTGATTAAAATGATTAATTTCACGTTGTTCCTTTCTTTTAAAATACTATGTTACTTAGGCAGAGTTATTATTTTTTAGCTATTCTTTCGATTGGCATCATAAAAGTAGGGTGTTTTTTTTTTCACATTTGAGTCGGTTCGATTCCCAGCCGAAGCAAGTAATTTTTAGAAAATCTATGAATGCAGAATTACTAACTTTTAAAAATAACATAAAGTCTTCTTTGAGCAAAATTCACTATCTACGATATTTAAGGTACTTCCCCTTCATGTCCCATAACTTTGGGACGCCCTGTATATTTACAAAAAAGAACAACTTTTTGGTTATGTAATTTATACAATAATAGTTACGTAGGTTGAAATTTTCACAGAACTTCACGGTGTTCTATGGCGTAATGACGACCTGTTTGGTGTAGTGGTTAGAAACTCGCTTAGAAGGTCGCGGGTTCGAATCCCGCTAGGGGCATATATTTGTATGATGAATACGGACATGTGTACCCGAGTTATCGATGTTTTTCATTTATATATGTATTTATTTACAAAAAAAAATGTATTTGTGTAGTTTATCAATCATCTGGTATCCACAACACAAGCCTAGTTGCTTCGTGTGGAACTAGATGGCGCTGTCTGTATATGTCCAAGTAACTATAACAAATAATAAAATAATCGAAAGTTTGAGAATCGAGAGGCTATGGAAAACGGGTTGTAATAAATTGTCTTATAATTTTACATTTATACTTATTCACAATTTAAAAATAAATAATTATTTCATTACATAACTAAGTTGCTTTCATTATTGTTTTGTGTGCTTATGGTTATTTGTAAGTTGGTATACCATTTAAATATATAAATACCATCGATGGTTTTTTTAGCGACCCTCACCATAGAGTTGGGGATATGTTGTGTGGTAGTACGAAAACTATTGCACGGGTTCGACTCGCAATGGACATGAACAAAAAACTATAAAAATTTTCAATTTAAGATAATCTTTCATAATTCATGATACAAGTATTATGTTACGTTTAAAATAAATTATTTTACATTATTCTATATTTAAGAATTAAACATAGTTATTAGAAAGGAATGTTTACTTTACAGAAACCAGGAGATATTCAAAAAACGATTGATGATATCGTAAAAAATGCTTCAAGACAAGGAAATACTGTACAACCGTACGTCATCCATTGCCGTGCTAAAGCTGAAGACCACGAAGATACGTTCTATTTAGTTATAGATACGGTTAGATATGTGTTTAAGTCAGCCTATAAGGCCTTTGATACATTATTTAAAACTTACCACGCTCTACACATCTCATATCCGAAACCGGCTTACCACTTGTATTTGCTGATACAAAAGTGCATTTATGACATAGATACTCAATACGATGTGGTCCCACCTTATATCATGGACATGATTTCAAAAGTGAAATGCTAGCAAGTAAATAATATTAAATAAGTTTTGCGTATTTGCAGTCAAGCTAAAGTTGGTTTTGAAAATGTCATACATAATCCGAATATTCTGTTTTCAAAATATATTTTCTTTATTGATTTTTTTTACAACAACGGATTATTTTCAAATTTCCTTATGAAGACTGTGGGCGTGTTAATTAGTTTCGTGTATTTGCAGTC
This sequence comes from Oegoconia quadripuncta, assembly GCA_949316235.1. Lineage (NCBI taxonomy): Eukaryota > Metazoa > Arthropoda > Insecta > Lepidoptera > Autostichidae > Oegoconia > Oegoconia quadripuncta. The sequence continues at coordinate 19,401,235 of OX438753.1, read as the reverse complement.
AAGTTAAAGTTTTTAAAATGTTATGTTCGATATGTAAATCCGAATACCCCGATTTCAGAACATATTTTGTTCATTTGAATTTTTTTCATAACATAACGGATTATTTTAAATGTCCTTATGAAGACTGTGGGCGTGTTTATAACACCAAATCTGCTTTAAAAAAACATTTATCTACTTACCATGGTGTTCAGGACAAAAATGAAGCTTGTATGTCAGAAATTGAAAACGAACGTTTCACTGACACAGTGGCTATTAACACTGATGATATTGATGAATCTGCCAATGTTTCGGAATCAACTGTACGCAGTAATGACCATCGCAATGAAAATTCATTGTTGTCAAATTTTAAAATGGAACTAAACAAATTACTTCTTTCGTTTTTGTCTCATTTATACAGTATTTCTAATTTACCTAGAACTGTAATTGAAACTATAGTACAATTAGTGACGAATTTATTTAAATCAGAACCTATCCCAATATTAAAAAATGCTTTGAATAGTAGTACAACAGATCAATGTTCGACAATGCTATCTCTACTTCAAAGTTCCTTTGAAAACATAGGAACTGATTACAAGAGAATAGAATATTTTAAAAGTTTACGTTCATATACTGAGCCAGTTCCAAAAACTGATATGTGTCTTATTATCAAAAATTACTTGACACTAAATATTTTTCACTAAAAACGTTAAATTACTTCGAATAAAATACTTCAATTATTTGAAAACGGAAAAAAATTGTCCACCATCAGTTACTACGCAACATCTGCTTAATGGCCAGCTAATTTTTTCAGCTTCAGAAATGTTATGTCTCGTTCGGAACTTCAGATTTATCATAGGTGACGTAGTGAATGTAATGGACGACCCCACATGGCTTCATTATTTAAACTTATTAGAGATAACAGAAATACTAACGTCTCAAGTTTTTACACACGAACTTCTTGATTATTTGAAACACTTGATCGAAAATTATTTAGAAAATCTGCAAAATATATTCCACTGCTCTTTAAAACCGAAACACCATTTCCTTTTACATTATCCAACAGTAATTAAACAAACTGGTCCCCCCATATTAATCAGTGCTTTTAGCTCAATCAACTTCTTGTAGGAAAAACTTACCTTTAACACTTGCAACGAGACATCAATTGAAAAGTAGTTACAGATTAATGTCACAGAACGGTTTTGCTGACCGTATTTCTCATGGTAAAGTAATTCATGTCCACAATTACCCAAATTAATTGAGTGAAACTGAGTATATTTGCGTCGAATATTACGAAATTAATGGAGTAAAGTATAATGATAAAAATGTTCTTTTGTACAAGTATGGCGTTCATTATCCACGTTTTTATAAAATAGATAAAACATTTTTAAAGGAAAGTGATCAACAAATGGTATCATTTTTGTGTACAGTCCTAGAAACGATCGATTACTCTTCCCATTATATGGCATTTGTCGTAGAAAGTACGGTCCAGGAAAAATTAGTAACTTTGGAGGAATGTGATAGTACAACACCTCCTTTAATCAGAGAGTTCAATCAGTATTTTTATGTGGATTTACAAAGATAAGCAGTGGAAAAATAATAATAATTTGCCCAAAGAGAATCGTGGCTCGTTGTGTTTGTGGAGGGTAGTGGTGGTAGCATTAGCCACCGTATGTTCCGTACGTAATATTAACATAAGGTTAACAAAGGTCCAGAATCATTTTAATTTTAAATTCTCATAATTAATTAAGTCAAATAAATGGTCACCTAAAGGGGATCTACTTTCATATCTAAATTCGTGTGATACGTCGGATATCGTCTGATATTTCATGACATTTACAGATGATAGATTAAACTTATAATAATCACATAAGGTTTTACTTACCTGACCGACGACGATTTTTTATAATTTACTAAGAAGTTCGAGCTTTTTAAAATTATTAAGTCGAGAGGTACATGACAGTAAAACATTTAAAGAAATACTTAAATAAAGCATCATGGTCGGTACATATACGTTACATACCGACCAACTTTCGATAGGAATATAAATTATCTAAGCATCATATGGAAATCAATGGTATCTGAAACATGAGGTACACATAGAGTTCATTTATTTCTTTGTCATCTTATACTGAAATTCATATTGCAAACCGTTGGCCCGTACGAGGCGAGTACATTGCGTAGGTACAGACCAATTTTAACTGAACTTTCTGTAGAGTACCCTATAGGTACAATTATTTAATACTAGGTACTGAATAGTACAAAATAAGTATAATAATCCAACAGCGTATATTTAAAAATAAATTTTGGACGGTACCCGATGTATCACACCTAAATTCTATTTTGCAGTTGTTATATTGATTAACAAGGCATGCGCCATTCTATTTATTTGATCTTTAGAAGATGTTCTTTTAGTTAACATAATATTATCACTGTATAATTAAATACATTATAAATGTCATGTATGTACCTACATGAAACATATATATTTTTTCTAATTTGATTCTATTTTTTTACTGTCGTCGCTGGCGTTGGCTATAATATAGATAAACGTCAAGATAGCGCGATCACTGCCTGTATTTAGCTGTCCTTACCATTGTTTTTTGTACCCATTTTGTACTAATATGTACCCGCTTAGATGACGCATCAAGATAGCGGGATCATGCACTTACATTGAAACTACTAATTAAACTTACATCTCTGAGACTATGTACCGATTTCGTACCTCTAAATGTTATATAACATTACCCGAATAATGCGTAGTTATTTTTTATTTAATTATAAAATTTTAAGGCTTCCAGATTATGAATAGCAACGGTCACTGTTGAATAAATCGCAGAATTGTCAGTATAATAATAATAATGTTTATTTCCTGAAAGCCTACTTAAAAGTACAATCTGTTAAAAATATTTTATAATGTATGTAATTAATTAACATAATAACATTAGAGAGTAATCTGAGGCCAAGAAACATACGAGGGAGTAGTTGACGCTAAAATGGGCCTAAATGAGTTTTAACTTAATGGCATGAAGCCATCATTATCCTCTCGATGCGTCATAGCTTAACGTTGTCTTAGACTAAGCGGGTACAAACTATTACAATGGCCATGGTAAAAACTGCTAAATATTGTCATGCCGCTATCTTGACATTTATTAATATACAGCGATTTGATAATCAAGACATTTCCGAGTTGATCCTTTATCGGGCATAGTAGGGTACATTTCATTGACCACCTAAGTAATCTGACTTATTTCAGATCTTTAGTTTTTTAAGTAATCTGACTTATTTCAGATCTTTAGTTTTTTAAATTTATGAAACTGCTATTAAAATAAAAAGCAATAAACATATTAACGAGTTTCTTGCCGAGTTGTATTTTTAATGAGTTCCCTATATTTCGATACTGTTGCAAATACCATGATCGCGGGATAACTGGCGTATTGCGGGCGGTAGGTTTAAGATGCGATGGGCGATCATGGTGCTTGAAACAACATCGAAATATCGTAACTCATTAAAAATCCAGCACGGTAAGAAACCCGTTAACATGTTAAATGTTTGTATATTGACCGTGTAAACTTTGTACAAAATAAAAAACATTGTAATTACCGAATTTGTTGTTTTTTTGGTTCGTCAAATAGGTCTCCTTCGTAATAGGCATTGTACAGTGTTCATCTACACTACAAATACTAATTCCAAGCTATTTCTATATATATATTCTGCTAAAATGTAGGGGCCTTCTTAAATAGTGCACATATTTTTAGAGGGTTTTACCCATCTATCCACAACTCGCGAATTCAACTGTTTCATATTCAGTTCAAATACCCGCCGTACCGAAATGTATGAAACAGTTTGTTTTTTTTTTTGTATTTGTGATAAATACTAGAATGATTCGTTCTGTGAAAACATGGTATATGGAAAGCCCCTACATATTGTTACTGAATATATGATTGTATTGATGTTAAATAACTGAATATTTTGTACTGTGAAAACATGGTTTATGCGAAGCCTCTACATAATGTAACTGAAGAGATGTTTGTATTGATGTTAATTACTTGAATGTTTCATACTGTGAAAACATGGTTTATATGAAGCCTCTGCATAATGTAACTGAAGATTTGTTTGTATTGATGTTAAGTTATTGAATGTTTCATACTGTGAATACATGGTTTATATGAAGCCTCTGCATAATGTAACTGAAGATTTGTTTGTATTGATGTTAAGTTATTGAATGTTTCATACTGTGAAAACATGGTTTATATGAAGCCTCTGCATAATGTAACTGAAGATTTGTTTGTATTGATGTTAAGTTATTGAATGTTTCATACTGTGAATACATGGTTTATATGAAGCCTCTGCATAATGTAACTGAAGATTTGTTTGTATTGATGTTAAGTTATTGAATGTTTCATACTGTGAATACATGGTTTATATGAAGCCTCTGCATAATGTAACTGAAGATTTGTTTGTATTGATGTTAAGTTATTGAATGTTTCATACTGTGAATACATGGTTTATATGAAGCCTCTGCATAATGTAACTGAAGAGATGTTTGTATTGATGTTAAATTATTGAATGTTTCATACTGTGAAAACATGGTTTACGTGAAGCCTCTGCATTTTATAATAGAAGATATTTGTATTAATGTTAAATAACTACTCAATGTATTATTATTTGAAACATGCTTATTTACAGTGTATGCTGTTAGTTGAATAGATACTTGTATTAATTAGATTCATATCTAACGAAAAACATAAATTATTAAAATCATCTCTACAGTTAACAGTATCAGTTAAACATGTGTTCTCAGTATGAAACATTGGAGTATTGCCTCAATACAAATACTTCTTCAGTTAAGAATAGCAGAGGCTTCACAAGAACATGTGTACTCAGTATGAAACATTCGAGTGTTGCCTCAATACAAATACTTCTTCAGTTAAGAATAGCAGAGGCTTCCAACAAGAACATGTGTTCTCAGTATGAAACACTCGAGTGTTGCCTCAATACAAATACTTCTTCAGTTAAGAATAGCAGAGGCTTCACACAAGAACATGTGTTCTCAGTGTGAAACACTCGAGTGTTGCCTCAATACAAATACTTCTTCAGTTAAGAATAGCAGAGGCTTCACACAAGAACATGTGTACTCAGTATGAAACATTCGAGTGTTGCCTCAATACAAATACTTCTTCAGTTAAGAATAGCAGAGGCTTCACACAAGAACATGTGTTCTCAGTATGAAACACTCGAGTGTTGCCTCAATACAAATACTTCTTCAGTTAAGAATAGCAGAGGCTTCACACAAGAACATGTGTACTCAGTATGAAACATTCGAGTGTTGCCTCAATACAAATACTTCTTCAGTTAAGAATAGCAGAGGCTTCACACAAGAACATGTGTTCTCAGTATGAAACACTCGAGTTTTGCCTCAATACAAATACTTCTTCAGTTAAGAATAGCAGAGGCTTCACACAAGAACATGTGTTCTCAGTGTGAAACACTCGAGTGTTGCCTCAATACAAATACTTCTTCAGTTAGAATAGCAGAGGCTTCACACAAGAACATGTGTACTCAGTATGAAACATTCGAGTGTTGCCTCAATACAAATACTTCTTCAGTTAAGAATAGCAGAGGCTTCACACAAGAACATGTGTTCTCAGTATGAAACACTCGAGTGTTGCCTCAATACAAATACTTCTTCAGTTAAGAATAGCAGAGGCTTCACACAAGAACATGTGTTCTCAGTGTGAAACACTCGAGTGTTGCCTCAATACAAATACTTCTTCAGTTAAGAATAGCAGAGGCTTCACACAAGAACATGTGTTCTCAGTATGAAACACTCGAAGTGTTGCCTCAATACAATTACTTCTTCAGTTAAGAATAGCAGAGGCTTCACACAAGAACATGTGTTCTCAGTGTGAAACACTCGAGTGTTGCCTCAATACAAATACTTCTTCAGTTAAGAATAGTAGAGGCTTCACACAAGAACATGTGTACTCAGTATGAAATATTCGAGTGTTGCCTCAATACAAATACTTCTTCAGTTAAGAATAGCAGAGGCTTCACACAAGAATATGTGTACTCGGTATGAAATATTCGAGTGTTGCCTCAATAAAAATACTTCTTCAGTTAAGAATAGCAGAGGCTTCACACAAGAACATGTGTACTCAGTATGAAACATTAGAGTATTGCCTCAATACAATTACTTCTTCAGTTAAGAATAGCAGAGGCTTCACCTAAGAATATAATCTTCTCAGTATGAAACATTCGAGTGTTGCCTCCATACAAATACTTCTTCAGTTAAGAAAAGCAGGGGCTTTACAGAAGAAAATGTGTTCTCAGTATGAAACATTAGAGTATTGCCTCAATGCATGTACTTCTTCAATTAAGAATACCAAATGCTTCACCTAAGAACATTTGTTCTCAGTATAAAACAGTAAGAGTATGGCCTCAATACAAATACTTCTTTAGATAAGAATACCAAAGGCTTCACTTAATAACATTTATTCTCAGTATGAAAAACTCGAGTGTTGCCTCAATACAAATACTTCTTCAGTTAAGAATAGCAGAGACTTCCCACAACAAGATGCGTTCTCTCTATGAAACATTAGAATGCTTGCTTCAATACAAGTATTTCTCCAATCACGAATGGTAGATGCTACGCCCTAGAACATGTTTTCTCAGTATGAAATAATTGAGTTCTCTCATCAATACAAATATCTCTCCAGTTAAGAATACCCAAAAATTTATAAATTCTTCAATTAAAACTACTATTTTTCTTTATTGGCTTATTCTTTAACTAAGTAAACAGTACATTCTTGTATAAAGACAAGACGTTTTACTTAAACCAAGACAATAATTGTTTTCGCCATATATGAAACAGCGATATTCTTGTTCAATAAAATATTCTTCAGTTAAGACAAGCCTCTTTCTTGTAAAGACTTCTCATGTATATTCTCTAACCAAGAAAACAGCACGTTCTTCAACAAGAATTGAGAAATCTTGATTCAACAATGTCTTTTCTTATATAAAGACAATAAACTGAAACAATATTTTACTGAAACCAAGACAATAATTGTTTTCGCCATATATGAAACAGCGATATTCTTGACCAATAACATATTCTTCAATAAAGACAAGCCTCTTTCTTCATTAAGATTAGGACTGGCTTCACATTATTATTCTCTAACCAAGAAAACAGCAAGTTCTTCAACCGAAACTACGGAAATCTTGATTCAAGAGTGTGTTTTCTTATATAAAGAATTAAACCAAGAAAATAATTTACTCAAAACAAGAAAATATTGTTTTCGCCATATATGAAACAGCGATATTCTTGACCAATACGATATTGTCTTTAGTTAAGACATCCTTTTTTTCCGTGTACCATCAACCAAACCGAGTACTAAACATGTAGTTACCCCGCTGGGGATCGAACCCGCGATCCGTAAACTCTATATTGTTTACATTAAGCCACGGAGGCGGTTTTTTTAAGTGAGTATGACAAACTTTTATTTAAGACTAATTCGCACGGGGATAATTACTTTCTATCGATATAGTATCTGTATTTTACATATAAACATTCCGAAGGAAATTCTCTAAATGGTAGGGAAAATCGTATCAATCACCGTACCGCGTCTGTATTGTGCGCTAAACCCGCGTAGTATAGCGCACATACAGACGCGTTATTGTTTTATACACTTATAGAGGTAAATATGATAACTTACCTTAACCAGAAGACTTGGTCCAAATCCGTTATCATTAAGCCTGTACACGAACGGCTCATCATTATCGTAACCTTCCTCCATAGTTCGATAAACTCCTGAAAACATAGTTGTTTTAAATAATAACATTAACCGATGCGACTTTCGTTGTACCATAATTTGAACATTACCTGTTCCATTCTATTGAATTGGGAACACGTGTATACGAACGCGTGAATCGCATGTCAGCTTAGCATAGCGTTCGTAAATTTCATTCCGGTATCTAAAGATTTCTACGTTACACGTAGAAAGGAGCTTGGTATCGACTGCCAGCCGCGCCCGCCCGCCCAACACTGAACGTACTCACCCTATGCAAGCTTCGAAAGCCTCGGACAATATTCAAATCCCCCTAAAAACCCCACAATTGTTTTCGGTTTCGAAAAACACATAGAATAATTTGAAAATTGGTGGATACGCATTATATTATTAGCCAATAGGAATTGAAATTTATTGTCAGATAAAGATCCAACTATACTACTACGTGCAATAGTGTCTAGCACTTGACCTCAATCACACCCGATATCAAGTAAACATGAGGCCGAAATTTAGAACCCCAATTTATTTGGGGGACTGGCTATCTTATATAATAACAATAATAATAATAAATCTCTTTATTGAATTACTAAATTGTTACAAACTCCTATGAAGTCTCTGACACCTAAACTTACTTTAGTAACTTATTAGTAATCTCTGCCTAAACTAGGTAAAATCAACCTGTATCTCATTATAAACAGATAATTATTAAGTAGGTAAGTAATCCTACAGTTACATACAACGTCATAACCCTTAGCCCAAATGGGGTGGTCACAGATAACCCAAACATGAGCGTTGGGTTTTTCAAACAGTGAAATTTAATGCTTGATACAACATCCACGATTCACCTTTCGAAGTATACAGAAACGCTCACGTGACGGAGGTGAGTCCATCGACGTTAAACCGTGCAAATCTATAGATACTTTTTGGTGCAAAATCCCATAGTCGCCTTTTACGACACCCACGGGAAGAGACGGGCTGGTTCTATTCTTTTTACATGGCGAAATTAAATCTATTTTCATTAAACTTTTAATGTTGGGGATATCTCTGACCACCCCATTTGGGATAATGGTCGTGACGTCTTGTATGTACTTGACTGATTTTAAAATGCATAATTGCAATCAATATTTTTGAAAAAATTTACCTTTTGGCTGGTTGATAATTTATTCTGCAGCTCCATTTTCAATCTATCGACTAAATACTTCGTTTTCCTATTTAAAAAATCACGTAAGTACCAGGATCTACAGGAAGGTTACGTGTTCGTACCGGTTGGGGTCGAGACGATGGGACCCTGGGGCCCTGAGACAAAACGCCTGGTCCAAGACCTGTCGGCGCGTCTTATCGAGGTTTCTGGTGACCGCAGAGCGGGCGGCTTCCTAGCTCAGAGAATAAGTCTCACTATTCAGCGCGGGAATGCCGCTTGTCTGTTGGGCACTATGCCGCCTCGAGGAGATGGGCTAGACGCATTTTTTATCTGTAGATGTTTGTGTTTGTAAATGTTTGTCAATACTTCAATTATATTTTTATTAAAATTCCCAATTTAAACACAAATTGGAGATAGAAACGTAACTTTACAAAGCATAGGCTCATACATACTAAATATCAACAGCTGTTGTAATATTATCCACTATTCCCTTCAAAATCCCTCTTAATTGTGGAATATCTTCTAACCAGGCACCACTGTCTTGCAAGCATCAAGCTAAAGTAACGGAAGTGATTTATGGGCAAGCATTCGTGACACGACCGGATTCAGAACTACGTAACAACGTTAGTAAATGCATTCATATGTGAACCCTAATGATGTAGCTTACTATTTTTTAACCCCGGACGCAAAAAGAGGGGTGTTATAAGTTTCATCGCTGTGTGTGTGTGTGTGTTTGCCTGTGGCTCCGTAGCTCTTAAACGGGTGAATAGGTTTGGATGTGTTTTATTTTACTTGAAAGCAGGTCTAATGGTGGTTCATCGACATGTTTTATTAAAATCGGTTCTGTCTTGTTTTAATCGCTTGTTTTCTCGGTTTTCTAAATTTTCCATTTATAACGGAATCGTATTCAAGCAATGATGTTTGATAACATTTTGTGGTCGTAATAGTGTTGCAAAAGAGACGAGTCTTCCAAGACTGTAGTCATCTAAAAGACTGCAAGTTTGAATAGGACTCAATTGCTCAAAAATCTCCAGCTTACCGAATCTCCGAGCGTGATATTTATAGCTCAAGCCTTTTTTGCACGTTTGCACTCGAGCAAGCTTTGTAGCGCCATGAAAATCTGTTAAGCCTTTTCTAAGATGTTTAGCTTTACAACAGTTGGTTTGTACAGTCAGATTCAAAATTGTAGTCATTTGAATTTCTAAAGAAAAATACGTTACCTTTCGAACTGGACCGCAGTTGTTACAACTCAAATTGTTGCTGTTCTCAAGTCTCCAAAATTAAGACTCGAGGACTGAATGTTTTGCCTACCATGCTAGCCCAGTGCAGACTGCTCTCACAATAGTAACCACACTGTCAGCGTTTCAAGCCCTGTAGACAACCGACTTGTTTAACGTATTCTCTGATGCACGGGCACTCATATGAAATACCACTAGTTTGACTATTTTACCTAAGTATTGAACACCTACATACCACATGAAACATACCGTCCTCTTGGTTACTTGGTACGTGGTCTTTACTAGTCTTCAGGAAAACAACTTCGGAGACACATACTTTTTCTTCTGTTTAACAAGTGTCCGCATATTTAAAGAATTTAGGTTATAATTATTAGGATCACTTATTGTTTATGTTGTTACTTTCTTTGCTTTATTTGTTATTCCAACTAGTAGTAATCATTACCTAAATCTATTATAAATACTGCATTTTCTTATGTCACTTAATTTAGCCATTTTAAATCTACAACCATGACATTTAGTACACAGCTCTATTTTCTGGCATAGTGATTACGCATTCCATTATCAAACCTTGGTAGTCTGATAAGTATTTTTATTACGCGACGTAAAGAGGGTGATATAAGTTTGAATCCTATATCATGGTAGCCTCAAAACGGCTGAATTTTTCAAATATCTCGATATGGGCATCAAATTAAAGATTTTGATAGTAAGTATATTTTAAAATGTATGCATTTTTACGGATTTTATTTTAAGAATAAGAATAATTTTATTGGATACAGAAATAAATATACACAGTACAAAATAGCGATGATAGCTACTGTAGTTGGAAACTGTAGTGTGGCTATAAACGCCCATCTCCAAAGCGACAGCGTACCAACGAATGTATTGTTATACTTAGCATTATATAAAATAAATATCGTAACACAACAGAACTAATAAGTATAACAACAACACCAAAGTGAAACAAAGAAAAAATAAGTAACTACATAACTCACAATTGTTGTTTGTTATGTATATTATATTAATATTGATCATTAATTTATATGCTATAGATGGTTGCGCGAACAAATCTGTTTCGCGCTTGTCGTAGTAGATAAAACAGCGCCATCTCTTAGAATCTTCGAGAACTAATAGGACTGCTGAGAATAAATGGCCAGAACCACCACGCACTAAGACCGCGTACAACGAAATTTTTTTTCAGTCTGCAAGAAAAAAATTACTTTTCTGTGGTAAGTGACGTCGGTGTGTGTTCCCATCTAAATATATATAACTCAAAGGTGACTGTCATAGTGATCTATCAACGCCCAGCCCAAACCACTGGACGGATCGGGCTGAAATTTGGCATGCAGGTAGATGTTATGACGTAGGCATCCGCTAAGAAAGGATTTTGATAAATTCTACCCCCAAGTGGATAAAATAGGGGATGAAAGTTTGTTGTTTGTATTTTGATAAAATCTTCCACGCGGACGAAGTCGCGGGAGGAAAGCTAGTTGAATAATAAGTCCATGGTTCCCATTGGTTCCAAACTCTCGTTTTAACACCAATGAAGTGGTGTCATTTTGATTGTTTGAACGAGCTGTAATATACGTCTATGATATTGATTCAGCAAACGTTAATCCAACACACTTTCGAGACTCCTACAGGTAATAAGAATCTTCGTAGGTATCTCATAGGAGAGTCTTAGGACTTAAAAACGTGTAATGGTCAGTTAAAAATTAATAATAATTTAAAAATATATTTGAAAAACAAAAAATCCCGACAACATATTCTGTATTTTGTGGACGCCATATTGGATTTTTTAACATAATATGAGACTGTGGCGATCGTGACGAATATAACGACGACGAATTTGACGACCTGTGTGGTGTAGTGGTTAGAAACTCTGACCACTATACCCAAAGGTCGCGGGTTCGAATCCCGTTACGGGCATATGTTTGTATGATGAATACGGACATGAGTACCCGAGTTATGGATGTTTTTATTTATAATAAGTATTTATTTACAAAAAAAATGTATTTATGGCATTGTGTGCATGTCCAAGGATATATATTTTATCATTTATTTATTATAACGACACCTTGCACTTCAATCGGTCAAGCCGGTTATGCTACGCGAGGTAACATAGATACAAATACACCAGAAAACCATTACCCTTCTTCCTAGGGCAGTCGGGTAAAAACGCCCCTAATACCATCTATTCTGTAAATTATTAAGTTTAACTTTCAAGCGCATATTTATGAAAAGTTTAATCAGAGTTTCTTGTCCCGTAACCTAGTTTAGGTAAGAACACGGTCGCGTGTCCCGGACAAGTTGTCCCGATATCGTAATCGGGATTCCCTAAAATGCGCCGTGACTGACTCCAGTAATAGGTACTCGCACGGTGAAAAATCGTGTGCTTTCGTCATTGGTGTCATAAATTGTATATTTAAATACAACCGAGGGACAAAAACTATATCATCCAGACAACAAACAATATAATACAAATACCTATTCTTTATTGCATAAAATAATTTACAAAGCTAAATACCATCACAAACATTTATGTAAAAATGTGTAGCCAAGACTCGAAATCATTTTAGTCATAAAAATTTTGAGATCTGATGTAGAGCCAAACGCTCTGAATAAAACTACTTCTTGATCACAGGAAGTTATTGTAAGGCTTGACCTATTCGCGGAACTAATTTTTATTTCACAGGGAAGGAAAATGTGCTTCCTTTGTCGACGTTTAACTATGAGTTAACTAACTTAAACGTTCCTTTCTGTTGCGGAGGCACTTTCTTTATAGCCGAGACTGCAATAAATGTTAATGCTCGAATCGATGAAACCTGTAAGAACTCCCTGTGACCAAGAAGTAGAGTTATTCAGGGCGGTTGTCTCTCTATCAATTCTCATAATTTTTATGAATGAAACGATTTCGAGTCATGGCTACACATTTTTACATCAAATCCATTCCGGGACTGATTCGTCAACGTGACAAAATGTCCAGTGAACGAATTGTTTAATGATCATAAAGTACGAGTGTCAAAACGTACAAATGTCAAAACATATAAAACGAAATGGCCACAATGTTTTGGTAACAAATAATGTCATTGCTAAAATGTATGCGAATTAGAATGTGTATATGACAAAATGTCCAAGAAAGTAAAAATGTCGAAATGTCCAAATGTTATTATGAAAACTACCTATGCCATTAACTTTTATTTCACTTACCTAATATGCCCTAGTTTTTTCCTTACGGTAAAAAACCTCACCGGTATAAATAAATAATTTGAGTGTCGTCTCAAATGTCAGCATTAGAGTTTTTTTTTTATGCATAACGGGTTCGTACTTGACCCCAATCACATTTGATATTAAGTGAAGATGAGGTCGAAGGTGGAAGCGTACTGACCCGGAAACCCCAACACATTTGGGGGACTGGCTATCTTATCTCTGACAACCGGAACACAACAATGCTATTAACTTTGCTGCTTGACGGCAGATTTAGATAAGATGGTGGTAGATAGCCAGGCGGACATTTAAAAGGCCCTACCACCAACCAAACCGAGTACTTAAACATGTACCCCGCTGGGGATCGAACCCGCGACCACCGAATCGTAAACCCAATATTGTTTACATTGAGCCACGGAGGCGGTTAAAGAGTTGTGCCTATAAACAACTTCATACTTACTACTTCATAGATCAATAGAAATGGAAGTAGTACGTATTCGAGAGTTCTGGACCAGCCCCGGGCCCTCCCCCTAAAAAAAGGTCACCACGGTGTGTTCCCCCTTTCACGGTCTCATTGGCGGCTTTAATTGGGTCGTTATTGACGGATTTGCCAGTTAACTTTGTTTGCTAATTATAATGGCTAGTAAAAAATTGTCCTTATCTAACCTAATAATAGGTTCACACATAAATCAAGTGGACGATAACTCCTCGGCTTTTGGCGCTTTTGTGTACCTACAACTGATACAAGTCTGAACTTGTTCATGGTAAGCATAGCGATTACAGCAGGTGTATGTTTTTAATATGGAAAAAAATTAAATTTATTGTCAGCAATGAAACTGCCTTTCCATTATTCTTTTATTTAGTTTTCTAATTTATGATCAATTTATATTTATGGCAGTAGTCGACAAAAAACATGCACCTTTTACGGTGAATAGAAACTTCGTAATTTAAGTTATTTCATTATAGTATACCATTTTTTCCTAGTAAGATTTGGAAACAGGTGAGACTTTTTTGCTCGTCACGTTGGAATGTGTACGCCTTTAGATGAAATGATAACGATCACCCACTGTCAAATTTATTTATGTTAGTTATTCTTTAGATCGCCATCTGCGGCATACGCAGTATTTTTTCTTAATTTTTTAATTCGATTCAATAATAAATATGTAGGGTTAATTCTTAATAGCTACTACGTATGTGGTATCACCACTCTACCTGGATAGGGTATTTAAAGCGAGACGGCTTGTACAGCACCACAGTCCAAATTCGATCGCCCGCCTCGCCTCGAGACACAGTCGTACATTTCATAGTGAAAAGTGTTAAACTACGCTTTCTGTCATGTCGGTAAGTTTTTGTCTGTAACTACATTGTTTATGTGTTGTCTACTTTACCTGGACGATCTGTTTCGATGCAATTGCTTGACCTAACCTTCGTTTTCTGCTCGTTTCAGACGTCGATTCCTGACAGTGATTACACCTTTAAGAACTATTACTTTCCTACTGCCGATCTAAGCGACGATGATGAAACTCAAGATCCTCCTGCCTTGAAGGTCAAGCAAAACATTGCTAAGAGAAACATTGATTGTTTCTTTGAGAAGCCCAAGAAAAAGAGGGTCCGACTACAGTCTTCCAATATTGCCCAAGCTAACGGAGAAGGAACTTCATACATTTCATCGAATAATGATGACGGATCCTCAGCGAGTCATCTCATTAAAATAGAAGTGTATGAGATGAAAAAGTTGAAAGATGTTCAACCAATTGATTACTGGAAATATGCAGATGTTCGTGTTAAATATTACGCCTCAGAAGACGACAAGCATTACCGAAATGTAAGAGATTTAATTTACAATATAACAAAACAGGTGGCAACGAAGACCGACTGCACAAAGTACTACATAACAGCGGATAAGAAATAATTCCTGGAATAGCCCGTTTCTTGCGACTCCCAATAGAGCAACGTTATAATTTATGGGTTTCTTCTTAGCACATTAACTGTCGCGACGCAGACTCTACTGAAAAACAGCAATAAATTTTTCGTTCCCCACCGTTTTATACCTGTCTATAAGATACACCTCATATAAGCCACATGCCACCGAGAGATACATTTGTCTAACGCAGGCAGAAGGATGGCACACTTCGAAACTCAATACGATGACCAACTGGTACGACTGTGTCTCGAAGCCGAACAAGACGAAATCGACCGACAACTCTATGAACTCTACGATGATGTCGCAAACCAAGGACCAACAAAATCGTAAGTTTTTTTTTCCCTTGTTTTTATTGTTATGATTCTATACCCGAACGAGTAACTTGTATGAACATGTACCAAACTAATGTAGAGGGGGCGAGTATGGGTCGGTATATAAACGAGTTGTTCTGGGGTATTGGTATCACTAACAATTAATTCGTAGTTTTGAATTTAGAACAATGTTGTCTTTGTCGACTGATGAAATACTATCATTAAATAAATTACTTATAATAAGTAAATTTCATCGTTGTATTAGAATGTGGTATATTAGTCACAAACTGCCTAATGCCATGTTGGAGGACTTAGAGATTATGCCCTATTATACACCTTGTCGTGGTCATTCAAAAAAAAATTATGTGACTACTGGAGAGACCGATGAAATTGATGGTGTTATGCTAATGCAAGCATATTGCAAGCTGTGCAATGTGAGTATTATAATCGAGTTCTCGATTGTAATATTAATTTTGAATGTTTACTTTAACCTATACTTATTAACCTATGCACCTCTTTACAGATCGAGTTCTCAAGTTGGCGGGAAAAGAAAATCGGAATCATGTGAAGGAACTGCTTCGAAGACTCGTCGAACACTAGAATGTCAAGATTATCAAGAACCATCAACATCAAGAATAGTGCCCCCAACTGTGAGTTACTTAGATAAACTAATAGTAGAATGTACCATATGTAAAGTGTCAGTCAGCAAGCGATATTTTTCTAGCCATTTAAAGAGTAATTTACATAAAAATAATTTAATTACTGTTCACGATAACTTAGCAAATGTTCAGGTTATTGAGAGTGCATTTGGACAAAGGGTAAAAACTTACCGAATAACTTCAGACTCCAATATATTACATTTAGAAGTCGAAACGCCTGAATCATTTCTATTAGGAATAAAATCCACTTTATTACAACTGATGAGCAAATGCATTAGTGATTTAACCCTCATCAAGGTAAATTTTATTTTACATGCCGATTTTGTGCAACAAACAAAAGATTTACACAATTCTTTTGACTTTCAAACTTTTAATTATAGCTATTGCGTGGGGGATGATCCTGATAGCATAATTTCATTAATTTTTAAAGAAATTTCTGAAAAAGTTAGTAATTTTGAAAAGAAAGACAGCGGTTGGAGTTTGGAGAAAATCATATATCTTGATATGAATGTTAATAAATTTAACCCTTTACGCGGTTCCTCCTATATAGACTTGCCTCTTGATATAAAACACAAAAAAGCCATCGTAAATGTTAAAAATAATGACCAACAATGTTTTCAATGGGCTGTACTTTCCGCACTATATCCAGCTGCTCAACATTCTGACAGAGTAACGTCATATTTAAGTCATAAAAACAAATTAAATTTCACAAACATTCCTTTCCCGATGAAACTTAAAGATATTCATAAATTTGAACAGCTAAATAATATCAGCTTAAACGTTTTCGGTTTAGAATATGTTGCTAAAGAGAAAAAAAACCAAATCATTGGGCCTTTATACTTCACGAAACATCGAAAAGAAACTCACATTAATTTATTATATTTGAAAAATGGTGCTAGTAACTGTGGCCATTACTGCTACATAAAGAATTTATCTAGATTAGTTAGTAATCAAATCACTGCGAGACACGGCGCTGTTTATATCTGTGACGGCTGTTTGCTGTATTTTCCAACACAGGAACAGTTAAACAATCACTATCAGTTCGATTGTAATCATATAAAAACTGATTTACCAAATGACAAGCCGAGGAAAACCATATGGTGTGGAGAACCGCTACCTAATAACAGATTAGCCTTCAACAATTATGAGAAAAAATTAAAAATTCCGTTTGTAGTGTACGCAGATTTCGAATCATTTTTAAAGCCCATACAAACATGTAAAAACGACCCATCTAAATCCTTCACAGCCAATATACAAAAACACGAAGTGTATAGTTTCGGCTATTATATTAAATGTTCATACAATGATCAACTTTCTGTTTATAGAAAGTATACGGGTGAAGATTGTGCCCAGGTTTTTATGAAATTTCTTAAAAATGATTTAATTAACATCTGTCGAAAAAACTCCTTTCAGATATGTCCAGTGCCATTGACCACCGAAAATAATCGGGATGTGTTACAAAGTAGGGTATGTTTTATTTGTGAAAGTGAATTGAAAAATGATTCCACGGTATATTGTGATTGGTATACTGGCTTGTACAAAGGAGTTGCTCACTCGATGTGTGCTTCTAATTATAGAGCTCCCCGGTTTGTTCCTGTCTTTTTGCACAACTTAAATAATTATGATGCACATTTCATTGTTCACGCGCTGAATTTTGATGAGGGAGATATTGAAATAATTCCCCAAAACAAGGAAAAGTATATATCATTTTCAAAAAAAATTAATGTTTTAAATAATACTATGACCTTGAGATTTTTAGATTCTTTTAAATTCATGTCGTGTAGTTTGGAAAAGTTAGCACAAAATCTTAAAACCGACAAATTTCATGAACTCCATAAAAATTTTCCGGATCAAGAAGATTTTAAGCGTTTGACTAGGAAAGGCATTTTCCCTTATGAATATATGACTTCATTTAATATATTAAAACAAGATTATCTTCCAGCCCAAGATAAATTTTATAACTCGCTGGTAAATGAGCATGTTTCACTGGAAAGTTATAAACACGCAGAAGACGTATGGAATCATTTTAATTGTAAAAATATGTCTGATTACTCAGATTTATATTTAAAAACCGACGTCTTATTACTAACTGACATATTTGAGAATTTCAGAAGTTTATGTTTATCTACTTATGATTTAGACCCTGCTCATTATTTTACTGCGCCCGGTCTGAGTTGGGATGCCATGTTGAAGTATACAAAAGTAAACCTAGAACTTCTGACCGATTTTGCCAAAATTGCGTTCATAAAAAAAGGTATTAGAGGCGGTATTTCTCAATGTAGCAATAGACACGCGAAAGCTAATAATATGTTCATGGAAGACTACAATAATGAATTACCTTCATCCTATTTGATCTACCTAGATGCAAATAACCTGTACGGTTGGGCTATGTCACAATATCTCCCCATCGGTGAGTTTGAATGGGTTGATGTAAATACTAATTTCAACGTTTCAGATGATTCAGAATATGGATTCGTGTTAGAAGTTGATTTACAATATCCTGATAATTTACACGATTCTCATTCCGATCTACCTTTCTGTCCGGATAATTTATGCTCTGAAAATAGCAAAGAAAAAAAATTAATACTAAATTTAAACAATAAAACTAAATACATCATCCATTATAGGAATCTAAAACAATGTTTAAAATATGGTTTACAATTAACGAAAGTACACCGAGTACTTAAATTTAAACAAAGTATATGGCTGAAAAAATACATCGATTTAAACACAAATATGCGTACTTTAGCGGTCTCAGACTTTGAAAAGGATTTTTATAAACTAATGAATAACTCTGTCTTTGGAAAAACTATGGAAAATATCGAAAAACGGGTTAATGTAAAACTACTCACACATTGGGAGAATCGAGGTAAAGTTGAAGGTGCTCAATCATTAATATCGAGGCCTGAATTTCACAGTCTTTCAATTTTCTCAGAATCGTTGGTAGCTATACAATTAAGAAAAACTAAATTGCTGTATAACAAGCCTATATATTTAGGTTTTTGCATATTAGATATTTCGAAAACATTAATGTATGACTTTCACTATGACTATATGAAAATTAAATTTCAAAAGAATTTAAAACTACTTTATACTGATACCGATAGTCTTATCTATCAGATATATAGTAAAAATATATATTATGACATAAAGCCCGATTTATTGACTTACTTTGATACATCTGATTATCCCATGGATAATAAGTATGGGTTACCGCTAGTTAATAGGAAGAAACTAGGTCTCTTTAAAGATGAAAATAATGGAAAAATATTTAGAGAGTTTGTTGGATTGAGATCAAAAATGTATGCGATTGATGTAGACCACAAATTTACAGCAAAAGCAAAAGGTGTCAATAAAAATGTGACAAAGAATTTTAATATGGAGCAATATAAAAGTTGCTTATTCCAAAAAAAGATTCACATTTCTGAGATGTTGCGATTCAAATCTATTAAACATGTAATTTATACCCAAAAAATTAATAAGATTTCTTTATCGCATAATGACACCAAAAGGCATTTACTGGAAAATTGTACTGATACTCTAGCTTGGGGACACTATAAATTAAGAAAAAGTGAACACTTTTAAGTTATTTTTTACGTCAGGAACATTTTTTAGTTTTATATAAAAAAGTTATTATTCACACGTCGTAGCCTTATATAATTAATTAACCTATTGTGTCAAATTTTTATTACATGCGTATGTAGCGTGTAGCACTATTTTTGCAATTTGTTTCGCTTCATTGTATGAAAATAGTTTTGTAGTCGTAGTATAACGTATATAGTATTTTGTGGGGGTCCTAGAACTCAGGTTGTTGAGCAACTAATGTGTATAGAAAATCTAAAAATGTATAAGTAAATTAAACATAGTTAATTATTATTTTTGTAATTTTAAAATGAAAGATAATACTAATTGAGATGTTAAATTGATTTTATTGTTTTTTTTTTTTTTACTTTGATAATATGCTGATATATGAGGGAGAGGAGGCCTTTGTCCAGCAGTGGGACATTGGGAGCTTATAATAATAATATATGCTGATAAAATCAAAGTAAAAATTAAATGAAATTTCTGTGTATATGTGGGAAGTATATGAATATATTTATCGACACTCATATAATAATAATACTGTATGATGACTAATTTTAAAAGATGTGTTGTTGTGGAGTTTCTTAGGTCGCTTCTTCTCCATAGCCATAACACCTTTTTGAAGCGATATAGTAAAAAATTTAAAGTTTATAATAAGTGTTTTATTGTTTTTATTCCATTCCCCCATTCTACAGCCTGCAAGTAACACGCTCAATAATGAAAAATGATTCATTTCATACACCCCTTCACAGCTATAGTAGCAGGTCCTAGTGGGTGTGGTAAATCAAACTTTGTCACTAATTTTCTTAAATTTATGAAAGAAATATGTAACACTAATTTTTCACGAGTAGTATGGTGTTACGATGAAATGCAACCTTTATATAATTTGAACAACGTCGACTACAGTCAAGGTATACCGGATTTAAACATGTTTGATGGGAAGCAACCACAATTACTTATAATAGATGATCTTATGAGAGAATCCGATGGTCGTATAGTGGACATTTTTACTAAAGGTAGTCATCATAGAAACCTTAGCGTGTTTTATATAACACAAAATTTATTTCATCAAGGCAGAGGACAACGTGACATTTCTTTAAATTCAAGTTACATAGTATATTTTAAAAATCCCCGGGATAGAACACAAATACGCCATTTAGCGCGCCAAGTGTTCCCAGATAACTCTAAGTTCGTAGAAGAAGCTTATAAAGATGCTACGTCAGAAGCACATGGCTATCTAATGATTGATTTAAAGCAAAATACAGACGATATGTGTCGTTTTAAGACTAAGATATTTCCCCTCAATAGCAATTGTGTAGTTTATGTATCGAAAAAGGGTTATAAATATAATACGTATCGTGATAAAATTACAGTTAACAGTAGATAATGTCTGAAGAAGCAGTGACACGAGATCGAGAGTTAGTTTTACAAGTACTAACACCTAAATATCGCAAAGCTCTATTAAAAGAATGTACTGATGACAAAATAAATCGTATCTGTGAAAGTATTTTAGATACTTTGGATGAAATCCCCATAAAGGAAGTCCGGGAATCAAAATTTAGCTTCTTAAATCTACATTGTTTCTTTTCAACAAACATTGCTTAGTATTTGCTTCTAATATTAACAACATTGTAAAAATATTATCAGTCGTTTACAATGGTTGGTAGAGTGACGACGCATCTAGACTTATTAAAAGCATTACATACACTCAAACCTAAGTATTGTACAGCTTTATTGAAGGTTTGTAAGGATGAAGAAATAAATTGTTTATGTGAATGCATTTATAATATTTTAAATGGTAAAATTCCTCTGAAGAATCAAGATAAATCCAAGTTGAATAAATACAAAACTATATTGAGAAAATTGGTGTCTAAAGGTAAAAGTAACTCTCGAAAACGAATTATTATACAGAAAGGTGGAGCATTCCTACCCATTATTTTAGGTTCCGTTCTCAGTGGATTACTAAGTTCGTTTCTAAATAAGTAAAAATTACAATGGAACATACAAAGAAAATGATACTTGTGGAACCCCACATCCTAGAAAGGATTAGAGACAGTAACCATGTTCATGAAAAGCCCTTATCCCGTCTTGATGAGGAAATGAGTAAAATCTTACACAGTAAAATTGATGATCGTGAGAAGTGGACACAGTACTCGCAAATTTTACAAAGATATTTACATTTTGCTAATAAAGAACGTCATCCCATTAAATTACCAATAGTTACAGATGACTCTATGTATGATGTTTTTAAGACTATTAAAAAGGAAGAAAGTGATGTTAAAACAATAGTTCCAGAATTGCCAAGAATAGAGGAAGACGTAGCAGCGGAAAAACATGTCTCATCACGTTACACTCCAAATTATTTATTTAAGTATATACCAAAAACATATAAAAAGAAGGGCGAGTTGTTATTGGAAGGTATATTGGATCATGAAAATATTATTAAATGGGATACCAATGGTCATGTTGTAATCAATGACGAAGTTATTGATAACAGTAATATTGTGGATTTAGTGAACGATGCCCTAAGACCATTACGACGCCCAAAACCATTAGGCTGGGAGAAGTTTGCTTCAGCTTTAAGGGATATAAAAATACCGTTATCTTGTATAGGTAACCCAGAAACGCTTGAATATATTAATAATATTCATTCATCTGATTTAGAGAAAGACGATCCAGCTCAAATTAAAACGCCAAAGCAAAAACCTGGTGGCTTGTTTCACAAAAGAAAACTTGACTGGGAGAAATGGACTCCCATATAGATAATATAAATAAAATTTATTATGATGTCTCTCATCCAGCTGGATACAGTAGCATTGAAAAATTGACGAAAGCTATGCAAGGGAAAATGAATGAAAAGGATGTAAAGAAGTGGTTACAATCCCAAGAAACTTATACTTTACATAAACCTGTCAATAGGCGATTTCCTAGAAATAAATATATTTTATCTAATTTTAATGAACTCTGGCAAGCAGATTTAAGTGACATGCGAACATACAATCAATATAATGATGGATTTAATTATATTCTCTGTGTTATTGATGTGTTTAGTAAGTATGCATTTGCGAGACCTATGAAAAAGAAAAATTCTAAAACTGTAAAGATATGTTTTGAAAGCATATTTATTGAAGCGAAAGCTACTCCTAGACATATACAATCTGATAAAGGTACAGAATTTGTTTCAAGAGATGTAAACCAGTACTTCAAAAAGAAAAATATTAATTACTATACAACTAACAATCCGGACATAAAGGCCAGTATTGTGGAAAGATTTCAAAGAACCCTAAAAATGAAAATGTGGCGATATTTCACACATAATAATACGTATAGGTATGTTGATATTTTACAAGATTTATTATATTCTTATAATCACAGTGTCCATTCAAGTATAAAAATGTGTCCAAGTGATGTGAATTCCAGTAATATAATGACAGTATGGTCTAATTTATATGATAGGTACAACTTAAACACTTCAGACCGATTACCATTTAAAGTAGGTGATTATGTTAGAATAACGAAATATAAACACATTTTCCAGAAAGGTTATGAAACAAATTGGTCCGATGAAATATTTGTAATAGAATCCATTGTAAAAAGACTTCCTTGGTTGGTTTACAAATTAAAAGATCTACAAAATGAATCAATAATTGGTACATTTTATGGAAGGGAATTACAAAAAGTAATCTATGACCCCACTATTACCTACAAAATAGATAAAATAATACGCACTCGCTATTCTGGCAACAGAAAGGAAGTGCTAGTCAAATGGAAAGGATATCCTAATAAATTTAATAGTTGGATATCCGCATTAAACTTAGAAACAATATGACGGAAGATAGTTTTTATCTTACTTTGCCAAGCAATAGTTCAACTGCATATTTCCCCCAAAATACAACCGCCAACTTTGTAACAAAGTTACCTAAAACTGTTCAATTGGAAGGAGAATGGGTTGTAGGATTAGCTGAATTTCATTATCCCTGTGCTATATTTAACGTCCAAGAAAATGAGAATATTCTTTTCGTCAAGAAGAAAGTAATAGTCGAAGGAGATGACGAATCATTAATATCAGTGGAATATAAATCCCAAATTCCTTCATTTCCTTATGATAACATCAACAATTTTCTAAAAGTATTTAATGAAAATAGCCTCCTACAAAATCAAGTGGCATTCCAAATTGATAACGACTCGAAACTTATCACTGTTACGAACTTAACTCGCAGTGTATCATCGTTGATTTTGTCACCTACATTAAATCTTCAACTCGGTTTCGAGCCATATACAAATTTAATTGCGGATCCATACGCTAAATACCCAGCGAACTTACAATTAGGATTACCATCACAGCTATTTATTTACTCTGATATTATTCATCCTCAAATAGTTGGAGATGTAATGACCTCATTATTTAGAATCATACCGCTAGATCCATCAAAATACAACTATGGTGCTTATAAAATGCACGTATTATCTCCAATTCATTATCTTCCAGTAATGCGCAGAGAATTTGACATAATCGAAATAGATATAAGAACAAGCATTGGTAATAGAGTTCCATTCCAGTTTGGAACTGCATGTGTTAAACTACATTTTAAACGAATAAAATGAATTATAAGCGTGATAATATCGTTTGTCCTTATCATCATTATTATTCTAATCAAGCTGGATCAGGTGTAGGTATCATATACAGAGGTGTACCGCATCAACGTGGTCACGGCATTGGAAGTTTTTTGGGCGGACTATTTAGATCTGTATTTCCACTCATAGCAAGTGGTGCCAAGACAGTCGGGAAAGAGGCATTAAGCGCAGGAGTAGGTTTATTATCAGATATGGTCAGGGCACAACCAATGGGGGAATCAATTAAGTCTCGACTCAAAGAAGCAAGTGCTAATTTAAAACGAAAAGCGGATAACAAAATTGATTCGCTTATGTCTGGCTCAGGGTATAAAATCAAGAGACTTCGAAAGAAACCTACCATTTCATTGAAACCATCTAAGCGAAGAGGAGTTGACAGGAAGAAAAAAAGTAATATAAAAGATATATTTTCAAATTAACTATGTCGTTTCTTCATAATAATTCTTGTGAGTGTGTTAAATCAGAGTTAGATCTTTTTGCTATACCATCAACACAGACAAGTATTGAGAGTGGGCAATGGATTCATTGTACACCGATATCATCGCTAAGTGATGAAGGACCAATTGAATTTGTTATGCCAGGAAGTGGAGATGACTACATTGATTTGTCACACACCCTCCTTCATGTTAAAGCTAAAATTATAAACCTAGATTCTACCACTCCTCCCCCTGATGAGAAGACAGCACCTGTTAATAATTGGTTGCATTCACTTTTCAACCAATTAGATGTTTATCTAAATCAAAAACTTGTATCACCTCCTAATAACACATATGCTTATCGGGCTTATATTGAGACTCTACTTAATTATGGACCAGCGGCAAAACAATCACACTTGACTTGTGGTATGTGGTACGAAGATACAGCTTCAAAGATGGATTCATGTGATGACAACAACAAGGGCTTTCACAAAAGACATCAACGGGTAAAAGACGGCAAATCAGTTGAAATGATTGGACATTTGCACGGTGATCTATTTAATCAAGAAAAGTTCTTAATAAATGGGGTAGAAATACGTGTTAAATTAGTACGTAACAAAGACACTTTTAATTTAATGTCATCATCAGTGAATTCAAAATATAAAGTTCAAATTGATAGCGCTACTCTTATATTGCGAAAGGCAAGAATAAATCCATCCGTTTTACTCGCTCATCAAAAAGTTTTAACCACTACAACTGCAAAATATCCAATTACTCGCGCTGAAGTTAAAGTTTTAACTATTCCATCAGGAGTCCGTGGAAAAACAATTGACAATGTATTTCTTGGTCAGGTGCCGAAAAGATGTATTATCGGATTTGTTGATAATGTTGCTTTTAATGGTACTTTCAATACCAATCCATTTAACTTCGATAATCATGATATAAATGTATTTAGCTTGTATGTAGATGGGCAACAAATTCCTTCTAAAACCCTAATGCCATCATACCGTAGCGGTGTGTTTACGAGTAGTTACCATACGTTATATACTGGAACAGGTATTCACTTTTTGAATGAAGGCAATTCCATATCGATTGAGGACTATGCAAATGGATACTGCTTAATGGCATTTGATTTAACTCCTGATCTATCTGCTAACTCAAGTTCCCACTGGAATTTGATAAAACATGGGTGTGTTAGAATAGAAGTCCAATTTGAATCAGCTCTTGCAAAAACTCTTAACTGCATTGTGTACGCAGAGTTTGACAATGTTATAGAAATTAATAAAAATAGAGATGTGAGTGTAGATTATAATAGTTAAGTATTCAGCATTTTTGTATCTATTATAGTATATAAGATTTCCATATAATATTTTTCATCATTATCCGTTAAACTACCTTAATGTATGTATTTAAGAAAGTATTTCAATAATGGATACACACGAAATTAGACTATTTATGAAAAAGATAAATCACAGTCTAGAATTTAACGTGTTCCCTGCTAACAGAATACCAATGTACATAGAAGCACCCACTTACTTTATTTCTAACTTGGATCCTGATACAAAATCAGGATCACATTGGGTAGCCATTCATATCAATGCTAATGGTATCGGTGAATATTTTGATTCATATGGTAGAAAGCCTACCGGCCACCATAAATCGTTTTTGAAAAGAAATACTCGGAAATGGTTTTACAATAATAAAATTCTTCAAAGTCACTTAACTTCTGTTTGTGGTGAATACTGTTTAGTGTATCTGTACTTTAAGTTTATGAATATGAGCATGTCAGAGTTTTTAAGAGATTTTTGCGATATTCCTTTGTATAACGATATATTCATAAATAAAATATTTAAAACCATTTTTTGAAATAAATTTATTTTACCAATTATCTGTTTTTTATTTACATTATCCTATTTTGATATAGAAGAGTGAAGATAATGAAACATCAGAATTACAGTTTTACTTTATTTATTTTCTAATTAAACATTATAATACAATATTGTAGCTAACTAATCTATCTGCGGGGTTGGACTATAGACACCCGGTGATAATGAAAACAATTTTTCAGACGCCCACGACGTTTCATAAACTTCTTCTTCCTGTTCCAATGACATGAGTGGGTTCGCTGGCCGCTGCAGAAATGTTAGTATAGGGGGAGGTGAGGGTCTTGAATACCCACCATAATCGTAATTGGCCCACTGGCGGAGATTATTTAGGTTTTCTTCATGGAATTCATAGAGTTGTCGGTCGATTTCGTCTTGTTCGGCTTCGAGACACAGTCGTACCAGTTGGTCATCGTATTGAGTTTCGAAGTGTGCCATCCTTCTGCCTGCGTTAGACAAATGTATCTCTCGGTGGCATGTGGCTTATATGAGGTGTATCTTATAGACAGGTATAAAACGGTGGGGAACGAAAAATTTATTGCTGTTTTTCAGTAGAGTCTGCGTCGCGACAGTTAATGTGCTAAGAAGAAACCCATAAATTATAACGTTGCTCTATTGGGAGTCGCAAGAAACGGGCTATTCCAGGAATTATTTCTTATCCGCTGTTATGTAGTACTTTGTGCAGTCGGTCTTCGTTGCCACCTGTTTTGTTATATTGTAAATTAAATCTCTTACATTTCGGTAATGCTTGTCGTCTTCTGAGGCGTAATATTTAACACGAACATCTGCATATTTCCAGTAATCAATTGGTTGAACATCTTTCAACTTTTTCATCTCATACACTTCTATTTTAATGAGATGACTCGCTGAGGATCCGTCATCATTATTCGATGAAATGTATGAAGTTCCTTCTCCGTTAGCTTGGGCAATATTGGAAGACTGTAGTCGGACCCTCTTTTTCTTGGGCTTCTCAAAGAAACAATCAATGTTTCTCTTAGCAATGTTTTGCTTGACCTTCAAGGCAGGAGGATCTTGAGTTTCATCATCGTCGCTTAGATCGGCAGTAGGAAAGTAATAGTTCTTAAAGGTGTAATCACTGTCAGGAATCGACGTCTGAAACGAGCAGAAAACGAAGGTTAGGTCAAGCAATTGCATCGAAACAGATCGTCCAGGTAAAGTAGACAACACATAAACAATGTAGTTACAGACAAAAACTTACCGACATGACAGAAAGCGTAGTTTAACACTTTTCACTATGAAATGTACGACTGTGTCTCGAGGCGAGGCGGGCGATCGAATTTGGACTGTGGTGCTGTACAAGCCGTCTCGCTTTAAATACCCTATCCAGGTAGAGTGGTGATACCACATACGTAGTAGCTATTAAGAATTAACCCTACATATTTATTATTGAATCGAATTAAAAAATTAAGAAAAAATACTGCGTATGCCGCAGATGGCGATCTAAAGAATAACTAACATAAATAAATTTGACAGTGGGTGATCGTTATCATTTCATCTAAAGGCGTACACATTCCAACGTGACGAGCAAAAAAGTCTCACCTGTTTCCAAATCTTACTAGGAAAAAATGGTATACTATAATGAAATAACTTAAATTACGAAGTTTCTATTCACCGTAAAAGGTGCATGTTTTTTGTCGACTACTGCCATAAATATAAATTGATCATAAATTAGAAAACTAAATAAAAGAATAATGGAAAGGCAGTTTCATTGCTGACAATAAATTTAATTTTTTTCCATATTAAAAACATACACCTGCTGTAATCGCTATGCTTACCATGAACAAGTTCAGACTTGTATCAGTTGTAGGTACACAAAAGCGCCAAAAGCCGAGGAGTTATCGTCCACTTGATTTATGTGTGAACCTATTATTAGGTTAGATAAGGACAATTTTTTACTAGCCATTATAATTAGCAAACAAAGTTAACTGGCAAATCCGTCAATAACGACCCAATTAAAGCCGCCAATGAGACCGTGAAAGGGGGAACACACCGTGGTGACCTTTTTTTAGGGGGAGGGCCCGGGGCTGGTCCAGAACTCTCGAATACGTACTACTAATGGAAAAAACGATGTTGTAGATTATCGTCCATCAATTACGTGTCTTATTACACTCGTATACATTGATCGATTATGAAGATCCTTTTTTTTAATAGTTTCACTTATTAGGTACGATACATGGCAATCACAACCCCTAGCTGTCAAATAGCAGTTAGAATACTGAAGACGAGGCAGCATGGACTAATGTTCTTAGCCTGTTCATTAAAATGAACTTCAACCTTAAAAAATAAATATTGTATTTAATTAAGCGAATAAGTCTTCTTTTAATTTATTTAGCGTCTTTGAAAAAAATGGTTAATACTTGTGCCATATACTAAATTAACTGTATCACAATCATAGACATAATATTACCAACTTTTTTCTGGCGTCCAATTAGAAGCTCATTCATTACAAACTAGAAACAATTTATACACCAATTAAAGTAAGCAATCATTTCCAAGCGATTTTACGAACTCAAAAATTTCCTGAAATCATTTTCCGTGAATGCACATACTAATATTCAATTTCGGTTGTCAAGTTTGTGACAGCAATTTCGCTTGTACAAATAATTTCATTTGCTTCAGAATTAACTGTATCATGCTATGCAATTATGGCTCAATAATCGTTTGTCATTCATTATTGAACAATAGACCTCAAAGTTTTAAGGTCGGGCTAAATTGTTATAGTAGTTTATGCAACTGCAAGGTTAAGAAGACTGTTTTATGAAACGATCCGCATCAAGAATGTTGACGTACCCTCCGAAACACGGAATCATTAATAATTATAATGGAGTATAATGTCGGCCTGGCTATCTTATCTAAATCTGCCGCCAAGCAACCGCCTCCGTGGCTCAATGTAAACAACATAGGGTTTACGAATCGGAGGTCGCGGGTTCGATCCCCAGCGGGGTACATGTTTAGTACTCGGTTTGGTTGGTGGTAGGGCATTTTAAATGTCCGCCTGGCTAGCTACCACCATCTTATCTAAATCTGCCGCCAAACAGCAATGTTATTAGCGTTGTTGTGTTCCGGTTGTCAGAGATAAGATAGCCAGTTCCCCAAATTATTTGGGTTTCCGGGTCAGTACGCTTCCACCTTCGGCCTCATCTTCACTTAACATCAGGTGTGATTGAGGTCAAGTGTTAACCCGTAGTGCTTAAAAAAAAAAAAAAAGCAGCAATGTTAATAACATTGTTATGTTCAGGTTGTTGTTATGTAAAAAAAAAGGTCACCCATCCAAAACAGTGATCGCACTAGCCACTGCTTAAACTTTTTTTTATGTTATGCACGACGGGTTCGTACTTGACCTCAATCACATCTGATATTAAGTGAAGATGAGGTCGAAGGTGGAAGCGTACTGACCCGGAAACCCCAACACATTTGGGGGACTGGCTATCTTATCTCTGACAACCGGAACACAACAATGCTATTAACTTTGCTGCTTGGCGGCAGATTTAGATAAGATGGTGGTAGCTAGCCAGGCGGACATTTAAAATGCCCTACCACCAACCAAACCGAGTACTTAAACATGTACCCCGCTGGGGATCGAACGCGCGACCTCCGAATCGTAAACCCAATGTTGTTTACATTGAGCCACGGAGGCGGTAAACTTTGCTAGTCGGCGACGTCTAGCGAGTAAAGACAGCCTTCCCATGTCTCTTCCAACCTTCCGCTCCTCACGAAACTGTTTATGAGAGGCATAGTAAGTATAGTCTTATGTCGACCTCGCAGCGCCGCAGCGCAGGCATGAAGATAAAAGAAAATTACTTGAACCCCTTAATTTTTTTTTTCATGGCTGCCGGTTTGATGGGTTTAGACATAAATAATTGTAATCTTACAAAATATATCATCATCTGATTTAAGAGACATTTTTCCATATCTCTCTGCTCTCCGCCTTCCTCTTGACCTCCTGATACGACACGACGTTCAACTTCTCTTTTATCTGCTGCATGTAGCTTATTCTCGGTCTTCCTCTTTTTCTTTTCCCCTCTATTCGTCCTTAGATATATATAAAAAAAAACAAAGTCCGGCTCTATGATCTCAATTCAATTCCTATTGCTTGTCCATCCGTGGCCGTTCCTTGGGTTCGTTCAGTGTGGTTTATTGCACATGAAAAGAATTGTATCAAACCGTCTCTTCACATGACTGTCGGGCTTTTCACTAAAAGCACCATCTATAGACGTTTCGTCAGAGGTTAAAAGGAATTTACGACAAGTTAGTACAAAAGAACTAACCGGGTTAAGGATAGGTTGAGGCGACCTTGCACTTTCCCAATGATCGCGGTTCGTGCGTCTTGGATATTTATTACGCCCACTACTTGCACGCTGTGAACGAATAAACAGTTATTTTTAAACTGGAAACTCGGTCTGCATTTCTATATTGCATGCACTTAGTATGAACTGTGACCTTTTTTATTTTTAATAATAAATTGCTGAGACGCGATGCAAGATTAGCAAAAAATGGGACTACCAATACTGTACTACTACTACAAATACGCTTGGTATAGGTATCTAATGTGTCCGCCATCTAACGTTTTTTTTTTCAACTAGTGCTTATTTCGTGAATGGCAACACTTAGCTCATGTCTGATTTGACAGATAATTAGTTTTATCCTTCCGCTGAACGAATATGGTTGTGTATACGCTTGAATAACGTTGGAAAATATTGCAACATTACTTTGAAAATCATGGTAATGTTGCAGAATGTGTGCGAAAATTGCGTACGGATTTTGGAAGAAAAGAAGCACCGTCAGCTCCGTATGTTCGTTACCTTGTGAAAAAAGTGAAAGAAATTGAAGAGGAGGATATGCGGCTTTTTGGCGGGAACTCGGCGAGTGAAGTAGCATTTTTCTTTATAAGTCTTAAAATTTGTGCATTCTAACTTTTGAAGCTTAATAATGGCAGAATATTGTGCAGCAAACGTTAGTGTTGGTGTACAGGTGAAGGGAAGTGTAAATTAAAGTGCGTAACGGAGCTTTCGGGTTCCCACAAGAAGCCGCCAAAATCTTTTGTAAAGCATTCTGCCACTTTACTGAAGAATGACTTGACCGTGACTAGACTCTGTATACGACGAATTACTTGTTTTGATTGAGACTGACCTATAAACTGAAGAAATAAGATAAATAAAAATTTTCACTCGAAACTGGCAGTAATGTCCCTCGACAATGAGGTTGACTGGTTGCCATCCTCAAAAATAAGAAGAAGAAGAAGAAGAGGAGGATATTGGCAACATTTGGTTTTAACAGTACGGCGCTACGTGCATCACAGCCGACGCTACACTTGATGTTTTCCGCCGTGTTTTTGATAATCGCATTATCAGCCGCAGAGCTGATGTCGTTTGGCCACCTCGGAGCTGCGATTTGACACCGTTGGACTATTATTTGTGGGGTGCCGTCAAAGATAAGTGTTACGCCGACAAGCCAGAGACAATTGATGATTTAAAGGACAATATTCGTGAAGCCATTGGTGAAATACAGCTGCACACAATCGATAATGTACTTAAAAATTGGACCGATCGTGTAGGCTACTGCATAGCCAGCCGAGGCAGCCATTTGAATGAAATTATTTTACATCATTAACCGGAAGGATTGTACTTTCAAATAAAAAAAGAAATTTGAAAAAATATTCAGTAGTTTTTTTTTATAGCATTTTCAAAAAAAAAAAGTTATTTGGCGGACCTTGTACTTCGACTCCCAGAAATTATAAAATTGTACTAGTTAAAAGAAAAACATATATTCTTCAACAATAAATAAATAAATAATATCCTTAGACATACACACAGCGCCATCTAGTACCACAGTAAGGAACTATAGGCTTGTGTTGTATATACCAGATGGTGCATATACTACATAAATACATTTTTTTTGTAAATAAATACTTTTTATAAATGAAAACATCCATAACTCGGGTACTTACACATTCATCACACAAACATTTGCCCCTAGCGGGATTCGCACCCGCAACCTTTTGGTATAGTGGTCAGAGTTTCTAACCACTATACCAAACAATAATGACCCTAAGCCTATGCTTAGGGTCATTATTAAACTATTTTAACTGGAAGAAATCCCTCGATGGGATAAGTTCGCCTCTATACCATTTGTGCATTCATATTGCTGTATTTTTTCAATCATTTCATGTTACAATAAAGTAACAAATTTGATGCGCCGCTTCTTTTTTGCGAGAGGGCGATCCGATGATGAACAAATTAGACAGCGAGAGAAGGGATCACCAAACTACGGACCCCGCAAGCCAAGTGCGGCCCGCGAGGTCCACCAACCCGGCCCGCGGGACCACGCCGACTATGCCCTGTATACGGGCCTTAGTAAATAAATCGTGCAAACAATGTAATACCCAACGTTTTTATTTAAAAAAATGCAATACCTAACTAAGTAAAGGATCAATTTTATTAAGATCAATGAAATGTGTGGCTATGACTTCCCACTGATGATTATTTGCAATTTTGGATGATAGTGGAAATTTTTTAATTTGAATTACCCGCAGAGAATTCACTGCCCTCTTTTGCCGCGTCTCGTATACTTACTTCTAGTTTCGAAACGAAATGCGTGCGTAATTTAAGACGTATTACGTTGATACGATGGGCTGAAGGCCCCCATGGGCTAGGTCTTGTCCCTAGAGACTTAGGCACGTATTAATAAACCGTTCTTAAAATTGAGAATAGTTTTGTTACCGGTCTCAAGTAAACGTGTTGATTAATAAACCTGAAACGCACGTGCATACTCAAGCAGTACTCACTTGAGACGTGCGCCAAGTTTCACGTATTAATGAACGAAACTCAAGAGTATAATTCATTCGCCGCTGAGGCGAATTCTTGAGAAGTGAACTCAGCTGAGTAGACCACAAGATTGGTTTATAAATTAGTACGTAGCTTAAGATAGCGTCAAATGCTTAAGACGGTGATACAGCCTCAAGACTTGTATTGAGATTTTTTTTTTAATACGGGCCTTAGTGGAGAAGTCTCTGTGGCCCTTACACTAATAGCTCTGGAGACCCCTGCGCCGAGCAAATGCCCAATTAGTGATTTTCGTATATTTTTTTTTTGGTTTTCTTATGAGGCTGCCGTTTGCTTAGTTTAATTCTTGCGTAAACAGGAATATGTCCGTTATTAGGGTCAAAAATATAGTGTATTAGTATAAATTGGAGGACCGATCGTTGTGGAGACCTTTTTTTTTAATCCAAAGTTTTTACAGGGACTTTTACAAATTTTGTATGGCAGTCCCACCGTACGCCTTAACTAATCGCTACACTGAACGAGACACCGATGGAGATCTTTGGGGGAGACCTTTGTCCAGTAGTGGACGTCTTTCGGCTGATAAGATGACGATGAAGTAGCTTACTTAGCCATGTTTGATAAAAATCGGTTAGGCCGTTTCGAAGATTTTTTTTTATGCACAACGGGTTGGTACTTGACCTCAATCACACCTGATGTTAAGTGAAGATGAGGTCGAAGATATTTAGCTTTCAACACAATCTTTTGATCTATCTAGATGATAATAATTTATTTGCTTGTGGGTTTTCTAAATTTTCAATTTATAATTTTTCTCTAAATACAGCTTCAATTTATTATTATATCCAATAAGAAATTCCATTTGTTTATTAATTTATTTTAATTTAGTAGTAACTTAAACACTAAATAATTGCACTGTCGCCACTCCCGTTACGTAATGTACAATCGGGTTCAAAAGTACATAACCAGACTCCGTTTACTCGATTTAAATTTAATCGAACACCTTTGCATTTAAGGCAAGTATTTATCGATAGCTAGTCTTATGTAGTACGTTTGACTGCTCTAGAATTACAAATAATTTCCGTTACATTCACAGGCTTTCATAAAAATCTTAATCGTTTCAGCTGGGACTGGTTAAGCAATTTTGAACCGTAGAGTACTATATTAATTCTGTGATGTAGTGTACCTTAGTGACAATACCTATTTCAAACAACAGTATCTCTATGGTAATGGCAACAAAATCTACCGGGCATCGATTTTTAAGATCCTGATTGAGTTTTCAACATAAATTTGTTTGGTTTGGTAGGGCATTTTAAAATGTCCGCCTGGCTAGCTACCACCATCTTATCTAAATCTGCCGCCAAGCAGCAATGTTAATAGCATTGTTGTGTTCCGGTTGTCAGAGGTAAGATAGCCAGTCCCCCAAATGTGTTGGGGTTTCCGGGTCAAACGCTTCCACCTTCGACCTCATCTAGAAAAATGAAAACTCACCAAAAAATGAAAACTCACCTTCTGAAAGTGATAGAAATTCGTAATTAGTTAGTGAATAGTGTCTAATTTAAAGTTATCCAAAACCGTTATTGATGAACTGAAAATTACTACTCAAAAATCGGTCCCCAGAGTTAATTTCTATACCTATATATAACATTACTTTATTTCTAGATATTAAAATAAACTTAAAACGAATTAAAGTCTATGTCTCCACCATTCGAGATTTGGGAAAATACGAAAAATGTGCGAACAAGGAAGGTTTTTAAATTAGTTAGGTAATAATAGAAAACTGTATTTTTTTTTAAATTTTAACCGGGCTTATTCGTGCCGTGGCCTCATTGGATAAATAAAGATTTCTTTTTAAACACAGAAATAAAACGCTCTGACCTGCACTGGAGAAGTCTAAAAGCTAATTATAAGTAAAACCTAAATAGCTTTGATGGGGGTTATTTACCCGAATTCACGATTATAAAAAAAGGGCCAGTTTTATCAAATAATTTGAAATTCTCGAAAATCAAATCAAATCGAAATATTTTATTTCATAGGATAAAATTATCACTTGAAAACGTCACTATTAATATTACATTATATTTTAATTTTAAATTTACTGGTCATTCACAAAGCTGACTCCCCAGAGAAGAACGAGCAAGAAACTCTAGGGTTGCTCTTTTAAACAAATTATAGGTTGCGATTTGATAATTACCTGAATAATAAGACAGCTATGTCCATGCTTGCTTATCATTCAAATAGTCAGTGATTTTATAATAGCCTTTTGTTAATAATTTCTGTTTTATGATTGCTTTAAATATATTTAAAGGCAAATTTTGAATGTCTACTGGAACCTTATTATAAAAGCGTATACATTGCCCTTTGAAGGATTTACTAATTTTGTGAAGTCGAAGGTTTTACAAACTTTGAAAGTAACCGTAATTAAATTTATTAATTATATTCTTTATTGCACCAAAACATTACATATAACAGAGTACAAACAATAGGTCACATACAAAGGTAGACTTATTACTTTAAGAGATCTCTTCCAATCAACCTGAGCATTGAAATAGGACACGCGGAGTAAATTTGGGGTTTACAGCAAATTGTGTGCAAAAGAAAAAATACTACAATATTTATGTATTTTTTATAATTAGCTTTTAGGTCTCTCCAGCGCAGGTCAGATATTTCTTTTTAATTTATTCTGTATTTAAAAAGAAATCCCAATTTATCCAATGAAGACGCCACTGGACGGAATAAACCCGCTTAAATATGGTTAGATATAATTATTTTTGTGAATATTATCTAATAATAGTTACCTCGTATGCTTTCACTAATGTTATAGGGTAAACTTAACTTAATAATTCCATGAAACTCTCAAGTACGTCTATCAAAATCTGCATCACATTTTTAACGCATAACATGGTGTTCCCTTAGAACACGCTGTAAAAAGGCAAATACTTATTATTAAAATTTCGAACAAGCTATCTTTCCGCTGCATAGATTTGTAACTTTGCAGATGGCACCATGGATTTTGCGTGATAAATGGCGTGATCACAAATATACTGCATAGAGGTACTAGAGGTGGGTAAAGGGAAACGCTTCAATGGCTTTTCATAAACTCATCAGATTGGATTTGTTAGATTAATTAACTTAAGTCTTATTCTCAGATCTGTGGCACCTGTCGCTTGGATATCTACACAATGAGCATAAAGTGCTTAAAGCGCAAAGGTTAATGCATAAATGCACTTTGTTCTCATACAGGAGATTTCGTTTGTATAAGTGCCAATTAGAGAGGTTGGGTGTATACGCAAAACACACACTTCTTTAAAAGCGGCGACACTAGAACCCGTACTAATTTTAAAAATATTTTCATGATTTGAGAATACTTCCAACCAGTCGATACTCAAGAATAGCGACATTATTCACAGACTGACGACATTTTTCTTTCAATTGGTCACAATGGTTGCGGTTGTCTTCTTTCAAGGCCCACTTGATATCCGTCGACTGCCTTCATCATGACGTCCAGTTTGACCCTTATGTAAGGTGCAGGGCCAGTCTCCTCTTCCCCAACCACCTTATACCGCCTGAGTACCGCTGATAATGCAGTTTTTACTGACATCAGAGCGTACTGGTAACCTTTGAACAAAATGAAAATTTAAATTTAATTTCTCCCATGGAAGATTTGCTGGGGAAGACGAAGATCATTAGCAAAGAACAATTATTTGTAAGCTGATGATAATCGCCCAGAAACAAAATATTCGTTGTTTGTTTGATTGGTAATTTCGCGCTCTCCTGACAGGCACTAATCATCTCTAATCAAGCATCGAAGTCAAAAATGCTTTATTTTGTAGGTACACAGAGTACACTTAAAATAGTCAACTATAGATTTTTTAAGCCACTGCTTGTTCAAAATGCAATTTTCCCCTGAGAAGAACAAGCAAGAAACTCGAAGGGTTGCTCTTTAAAATCAGGCTTTGATTTTACATAAAGGTTTTTATATTAAATTAAATATTTTATATAATAATAATCTCTATAATAATCTTTATTGTTTCACACACAAGTAAGAAAATATCAGCACTGTTACAAAATTCAGGCCCAAATATACTATATCACTTGTGAGAGACTGACATCTGAACTAGGAAATTAACCTGTTTTTCAGATAAAATATATATTAATACATTTACATTAAAATATAACAAAAACATTTGCTAACACCACTTGCTGACATTGTTTCAGATCTGACCGATAAAATATTTGCAAGTTAAAAGTGGTTGATAATTCTTTTTATATACGGAATGAGTTTTATTACCATAAGGAAAACAATACGGCATATTAGGTAAGAAGGTATTGATATAGATAGTTTAATTTTTTTTTCAAGCCCATTATGAATACTGCGTTGTCATTTGATGGTCGCTTTAATAGCCTATTCCACATAATTACATCATTAAATTAAATAAATTTAAAAAACATGGAGAAAATATGATAAATTTCGCATGATAGGAACCCTACGAATCCCGCCAGTCGCATATCAATCTTCGGCCGGCGCGTGCGTCGATGATGGTTTGTGAAAAAAAAAACTACCTATGCCAATAACTTCAATTTCACTTACCTAATACGCCCAATTTTTTTTTCTTACGATAAAAAACCTCATCCGGTATATGGACATCCTTAACGGCCAGATGAAAAAATAACAAACAAATTAAACATGCTATTAAGTTGGCACGGATTTGATCTATCCGATACAGTGAAATAAAAATTTTAAAGTTATCTACCGTCTCCGTGGCTCAATGTAAACAACATTGGGTTTACGATTTGGAAGTCGCGGGTTCGATCCCCAGCGGGGTACATGTTTAAGTACTCGGTTTGGTTGGTGGAAGGGCATTTTAAATGTCCGCCTGGCTAGCTACCACCATCTTATCTAAATCTGCCGCTAAGCAGCAATGTTAATGGCATTGTTGTGTTCCGGTTGTCAGAGATAAGGTAGCCAGTTTCCGGGTCAGTCAGTACCTTCGACCTCATATTGTCTTGGTGTGATTGAGGTCAAGTACCAACCCGTTGTGCATAAAAAAAAACTAGCAAATAAGTTCAGCATTGGCTATCCGGAACTCAATCAACAAGTCGTAGAACAGGCGTTTAGTCGTATTGCGTACGAACACGGAAATTATTAACTCGGAACTAGTAATAACAACTCATTTAGTAACAATTAGTTGAATAAAGAAACATGTTATCAGCATTTTATGTATTATTTTAAAATGGTAATAATTAGAAGTTATCTCGCGCAGTGCGTGGGGCACACTGAATGTTTTGCGTAACACAAAAATAAAACAACTTATATTAAAAATACCTAAAGCAATAGTTTTATAAACATTTTTCGTTATATTTTTATTTATTTATTTAATAAGACACCAACAGCACACATATTACAACTCACAACAAACAGGTTCAAGTATAAACAGGTCTGATAATTATGTGCCAATAATTGGCGTGTACAACATTCAAGAGGAATACACAGCTCTAAACATAATTAAGGTATTACAAGTCTAGTAACGATTACAAAAAACTAAATTAATTGAATTGAAAACAGCACAGCGGTCCATAAATGTTGCTTCTGCAAATATTGAGAGATTCTTCTCTTAAACATACCTAATGAATCGTGAAAGATATCAGTCTGTGGGATCTCACTATTCAAATGGTTAAATTCAATATTTTAAATAGTTTTAATTTTTTCAAACATTTTTTCAAAATATGAATGAGTTAATGATTTATTTATTTGCCAGATTAAGGGTTTAACAGTTCCGTGCCGTCATACTATTCCAATAGCCTAAAATTAATTAATATATTTTCACATTATCAGTATCACTAAAATAAAAAAAATAATACATGTCAATATTCAAATATATCATTCTTATCTTCACAAATAAGCAAGCAGTTTACAATTAAAAAGTCAATGTGTAGGTCGGTATATGAGGACCACAGATCTGAGACCATGGACATTACGTGTTCGTTAAAAAAGAATCATAGTTCGTCTTTTTCCATTAATCTCAACCCTCCCATCAAACCTTTGATTTTTGACAGAAGAAATCACAATCACGCGAGGTCCGGAATGTGATAGGTTACGAAAACAACATGTCCGTGCTGTATGGTTTAGGCACGTAAAAAGAATTCAACCAGTCTTCCCGTGGGTGTCGTAAAAGGCGAGTAAGGGACTTTCCACCAAAAATCATTTTGCACGTTTTAACGGCGATGGGCTCACTCGCTGTCAAGTGTGCATTTCTGTATATTTCTAAAGATGAACAGTGGATGTTGTTACATTAAATAAATGATACCTACCAACACAGTTCCTCGGACCATTACTGAAGGGCATATAGCAGCAAGAGTGAGGCAGACTAAATCTCTCTGGTAGAAACCGGTCTGGGTCGAAATGTTCCGCTTCTGGGCCCCAATATTGGGGGTCCCGATGGACGCCCCATATTGAGACCACCACCCCCGAGCCGCCTGGCAACACTTTGCCTGAAGCTGTTAAAGAAGATGGTTAATGTTAATTGCGGCAAAATATCATTTAAAAATTAAAGAAATATCTTGCAGCATTTGGCTCAAGGTAAATTGTGAATTTTCGACAAAAGTACATGTAAAAGTTACCCTTTTACTACACCTAAATTGACGATCATTAACCATCATAATAATATATCTACTTAAATAATAAATATTCGAACAATTACACTAATCATCTAGCCTCAAACTAAGCCTACTTACTGGCCTACACACTATGGATACTACATAACGGCTATACGTCTGTATAAATATTTATAAAACATCTCTTCACGAACACTACTTTAAACTTATTTAAAGATAGTTTACACTGTTCACTCCTTTCGGAGAAGGCAAAGGGATCTAAGGCCATACAGCCATGTCTCATTTTTCTTATTTCTTCAATTTATTAGTCAGTCTTAGTCAAAACAAGTAATTAGTCGTATACTTGGCGTATACAGAGTCTAGTCACGGTCAAGTCATTCTTCAGTAAAGTGGCAGAGTGCTTTACAAAAGATTTCGGCGGCTTCTTGTGGGAACCCGAAAGCTTCGTTAAGCACTTAAATTTACACTTCCCTTCATTTGTACACTAACTTTTGCTGCACAATATTCTGCCATCATTAAGCTTCAAAAGTCAGAATGCACAAATTATAAGAATTATATAGAAAAATGCAACTTTACTCGCCGAGATCCCGCCAAAAAGCCGGAATCTATATAAATAAACCTGATCTCATCCGCTTGGCAAGACGAATGCATATATCCACAATGTATGTGTGACCCCATTTACCACCTCCTCGCCTGGCATATACGCCGTTGATTATAATCTCTTTATAATATAAAAAAATACTTTATAATAAACTCACGTAGTGTAGTATCCTTGATTATTTTCCTTATTACAAACGGTACAGGCGGAAACAGCCGGAGGGACTCCTTCACCACTCGCTCCAAGTATTTGAGATTCATCAGATCTTCCTTCACCAGAGGTCTGTCGGTATCACCGAATACATCAAGCAATCTGTAAAGATAAATTGTAAAGTGATAAATCCTTGTAAAGACAGACAGATAACATTTATTTGCATCTACGTACACACACATAACAATTTTACATATGAAAGATCACAATAAAACACAAGTACAGAAACATCAAATATTATGTGTGTGCCGCAGTATACAAAAAGGCTACTACAGCTCAGCGACGGGCAACACACTGGTATTCTGTTGTAACCTGGAGGTATGTCATGGGACAACTGGATTTGGTATAAGGGTGATTGATTTACCATCCAGACTCACCTCTCTGCAACCAGCATTTGGCAGCTTTTTATGAGTACCTAGCCCATCTAGTGACCGCTAACCCTAACCAGTCTGAGACTACAGGGTTTTTTTTTTTTTTTTTTTTTTTTATTTATTTGGGACAGTTAACAACAGTGTACATAGTTACATTATTAACATTTTCTGTAGGTATTAAGTATATACACAGTCCACGACACTATCCACAAGGTAAGTAATACAGTATTTCACAAGACTTACAAGTTATGAAGTTTACAATAAGTACATCCGTATCATTACAATGTTACAATGTGCTGCTACACAAACCGAACAATATAAATATTACCCATGCAATAACTCTCCAATAACAGAACTCCTAAATCTGTGGTATGATAATGAAAATATGGCTTGACTACCATACTGCCTATAAACGTCCACTGCTGGACATAGGCCTCTCTCATGTTGTGTTTTTCATCCCCTTCCGTAGGAGGAATACATTTCTATGCTGATATCTGATTAGCTTGAAGACATTTTCCTCTTTCCGCAACCTTCATCTGCCCATTAACCTTCTTTACTCCCAAACTAGTGAACATTTAGTTGCGTTTTCCTTTAGTCTCAACTATTTCCGACTTTGGTCTCCTTAAATTTTTAATTGGCATTACAAGAGCATCTCTCGAGATTATACTTTGAGGACACGATCTGACTTCTAAATACCTAAAAGTTTATGCGTTGATGACTGTAGTATTATTTTAATACACCTCTAAGTGGACTACTATATACCTACATACCTGTCATAGACGTAGATATACATAGTAGCACTTTTCTGTGGTAAGTGAAGCATTTTTTTACAATATTAATCACCATTTGATACGACAGTTCGCGAACGAAGTCGGTGTGTGACTACAAAACCATTATTGGTTCCACACTCTCGTTTTAACACCAATGAAATGGTGCCATTTTAACTGCTTGAACGACCCGGTCCATACGCAGTAATATTTGACTATGAATATTTGTATATAAAAAATCTCATAGTTGTCAACTATAAGCTTCATGAGGTAGGAGGGAATTGGTGGTAAGGCATTTTAAATCTCCGCCTGGCTAGCTACCATCATCTTCACCACTGGTCCCAACAGAATACCAGCGCTCCAACCGTCCGCGGGCGGAGCACCATGTTGAGTTGGAACCATTTTGTCCCTACAGCACATAATAACTGATATTTTAGGATTTTTATTCCTGTAATACTACTATACTGTTCTGTTCTGTATTACCAATTGTTATAATTGTGCAATGTGCTTAGAGGCAAATAAACAAATTATCTATCTATCTTATCTAAATCTGCCGCCAAGCAGCAATGTTAATAGCATTGTTGTGTTCCGGTTGTCAGAGATAAGATAGCCAGTCCCCCAAATGTGTGGGATTTGCGGGTCAGTACGCTTCCACCTTCGACCTCATCTTCACTTAATATCAGGTGTGATTGAATTGCATAAAAATAAAAAGGTAGGTCAGTGACAGCCTGTCACATGACTATAACATTCCAAGTGAAAATGGTAACTTTATTGTGCATGACATTCAGCTTCTGTAGTTGCAGTTTTGATAGCATTTTAACATTGAAAATGTTTTTTCGATCGCTTCAGTATAGCCCCCATTTTCCCTGAGAAATCGCCCTGGTGTCGCGTGTTTTGGGGCTGCGCGAGTGGTTGAGGGCTCAAAGAGCCTTGCTATCGGCTAGGGCTACAAAACGGGGAATTTTTTTTTCGAAATGATATAAAAAGAATTTAATATAAAAATGAGAAAAATCCTATTTATTTTACGAACTAAATCTCTTATATCTCGCAAACTAAATTAATTAATTAATGTATTGCCTTTTTGTACAACACAGCGTTTACAAACAAACAAATGAACTTTCCCTCGAGGGACTAAAATTTTTAATTTATTTTATCCAGATGGTATCCATATTATATCATATAATAATAATTAAATATCCTTGGACGTACACACAATGCCATCTAGTTCCGCATTAAGCAAGTATATGCTTGTGTTGTGGATACCAGATGGTTGATATACACCACATAAATACATATTGTTTTTGTAAATAATAACTTATTATATATGAAAACATCCATAACTCGGGTACACATGTCCATATTCATCATAAAAACTGAATACCAGATGGTTGAGAAACTACACAAATAAATATATTTTTTAATAAATGAATGCTTATTATGCCCCTAGCGGGATTCGACCCCCGAAACTTTTGGTGTAATGGTCAGAGTTTCTAACCACTACACCAAAAGGTCGTCATCGACTTATCAATCGATCATCGTATCAATTTAACAACCTAGTAACGCACTTTTTATATCAGTAAAAACTTAATATGTTGTATAGTTTTTAACTAATTCAGTGAGATCATACAGGGTAAAATTTAATTCGTGTAATTCCTGTTTACTGTTTGCTCCTCATAACGAACAACTTCTTACCATAGCCGAATTCAGCCGAAAATTGTTGGACTTCCATACAAAAGGTAGTTTCAGAATGGTTCACATATGGGTATAATTGAAAATTTGTTGATCGAACTCGAGTATGGTTCCCGGGGAAAAGTTGTCCTTTTTTTTTATGATTGACTGGATTGTTCGTAATTCAATGCAAATTACACAAATTCAAATTCACCATTTCCTCTTTTTTCCTCTTTTCGGTATATGTACTTACTCCTGGTACACCTTCTCCTGTATCTTAGGGTATTTCGCCAGCAATTTGAGGGTGAAGCCGATGGCCACAGCAGAGGTGTCAGTGCCAGCTATAGAGAGTGTCAACATCTCCTCCCTTAGTTCGACGTCATTGTAACCCTTGTCGCCGCCAGAGAGGGAAATGAGAAGGTCGAGGAATGTCTTCCGTTTGTAACTATCAAGATCTGTAATTATTAATTTTTTTATGAGGAGAGTATGAGAAAGCGTCGGTTGTTCAGGGGTTAAAACGCGGTCTAATAATTTCGATTCCCAGGCAGTTCATAATACCAATGAGTTTTTAAATGTAATTACTTATGTGCTCTTAAACGGTGAAGGAAAACATCGTGAGGAAAATTTGGATGCCTGAGAAATAAAAATTCAAAGGCATGTGAAGTCCCCAACCCTCATTGGGCCAGCGTGATGGACTATACCCATACTCCCTCAAATACGAGGGAAGGCCTATATCCCTGCAGTGGGATGTTTACGGGCTGATGATGATTTTTTTTTTTTTTTTTTTTTTAATCTTATTTTAAGGAGCTTTGTCGAAAGCGACTATGCCGCTCCGTTGGTACAGCTTACTTATGTACTAGACGGCTAATTCCTCCTTCGCACAGCAATTTTATATAAATTATACATATTTTTGGCTGCTGGAGACGCAGGGTGTGCTAGAGCCCTATTGCATCCACCTAATACTCGTATATTATTATTTATAAC
The DNA here is from genome assembly GCA_949316235.1 of Oegoconia quadripuncta. Taxonomy (NCBI): domain Eukaryota; kingdom Metazoa; phylum Arthropoda; class Insecta; order Lepidoptera; family Autostichidae; genus Oegoconia; species Oegoconia quadripuncta. The sequence continues at coordinate 19,356,472 of OX438753.1, read as the reverse complement.
TACTTCTATTCTATAATCCTCGTTACGGACACATTCCATCAGCACATGATAGGTATCCTCCACCACATCACACTCGGTACAATTCGGAGATGGGACTTTTCCCATCATGTGAGCGAACTTATTTAATGGAATGTGTCCGGAACGTAGTCTAAACGCTATCACAATATCCTGGCGATCCAGAGAGCAGTGATGATGATGATGATGAGAAAGGAGTCAACAGCTCACCTGGTGAAACGGGATTACAAGCACTCGTAATTAAGTATCCTGATATTTTAAGATTTTAAATTAAAAAAGAAATAACGAGAAAGTCGTCATCAAAAATTTTTCATACCCAGAAAACCAGAATTTATACAGTGCCTGTCATCGCTAAGCTATGATGATGTATTAGTCTCTGATCTGTTGTGCAATAAAGTGTATTTGTATTGTATGTATTAGGTCCTTACCTATGAAATTGGCTTTTTGTATGAAGAATTTCATTAAGACTGTTTTCTCCATACATATATTTTTGATTTTTTTTTTTGGGAACGGCAAATCCAAATTTAGCTAAACTTTGTGTGTATTATCGGATAACATTAAGTTAAGTATAGTAAAGTTGCAGCAAACCTAAGAAATGATTATGGGAAGCACATGAAAAAAGCTCTGTTTCATTTTTTTTTATTATGCGTTTTAGCCCAGTAATTAAAAAATATTTCATGTGAAACCTTGAAATAATATTCCATTTTCCAAATAAAAAACAAATTTGCATATAGCTTTGAAAATCGCAGGAATTGGTACATATGATTAACGAAGAAAAAAACTCAAATTTCATAGGTAAAGACCCAATATTTAAGGAAAGCAATGCAGACAAGGCTTTCAATATTTTCTACGATCTTATGCCCTACCACTAACCAAACCGAATAGAATACCGCTGGGGAACGAACCCGCGAGCCCGCGACCTCCCTTTCGTAAACCATAACGTTGTTTATACAAGTTATTTTGAAGCTATGAAATAAATTGTATAAAGCATTAAATATTTACCATAGTTACTGTCAGCTTCGGTTTTACTTTCTTGTTCAATCTTTATTTCTTCACGCTTCTTCCTTATGACCTAAAACAAAAAAAAAACATGTAGATACAAGATACCGCTTTCCTTGCATCAGGCTAGAGATTTAGATAGATATATTACATAAAGAACTGTACAATAGCGTCGGTGGCTCAGCGGTTTAGATACGGTCTCCCAATTTGGGAGGTCCGGGTCCAATTCCCAGGCAGGTCATGTACCAGATTTCATTTAATTACTTATGTGCATTTACCCGACTGCTCTTAAACAGTGAAGGAAAACATCGTGAGAAACCTTTATACCTGAAAAATAAAAATTCCAAGGCATGTGAAGTCCCCAACCCGCAATGGGTCAGCGTGGTGGACTATGACCCATACTCCCTCATTATACGAGGGAAGGCCTATATCCTTACGGCGGGATGCTTACGGTGAGATGTTTATATGATGAACTATAAATGCACTTATGGCGAATTACATTCGTTTTCGATTGGCGAAGTTAAGCAATGTCTCGCCAGACATTCCTTGGATGGATTGCCACTAATGCCATTTTAGTACGAGTGATATCGCGCTTCGAAAAAAAAATAGTTTATTTCATTCTCAGTTAGTTTACAGTACCTACAATGGACTGAGTTTTCTGGTAAGTATTGGATACACTTGTATTAGAAAACACCACTTTTCAATATTTACAGAGTACAGAGTAAGTAAAAATTAATTTATTTTATATTTTGAAAGTATACATAGCAAACAAAAAAGAAATATAAGAAATAATGACAAATGGCACTGAAAATTAAAGCGTGTGTGATGAGTATGTATGTGTGAATGTATATATGTGTAAGGTTGTTTTCAATTGAAGGAAGTCATTAAGCCAAGTCGGTGGCCAACAGAGGCGGTTTAAATACACTCGACTGTTACGTGGCCACTAGTCTGACACCACTCCGACAAATCTACCAATCCGCACTGGTTCCACTGGGTTATGGCCCATACTCTCCCAGTGAGAGGAGGCTGTACTGGAGTACAGCCTGTTGGTTGTTGGCCATAGGTTGGAGGACTGTTGGAACAGTGAGGACGTGTATAAGGCTTTTGACAATCAACTATTAAACTCCATTGGAACATAAACGTCTTCAATAACTTCAATAGATGGCTGGATTTTTTTTTATGCACAACGGGTTGGTACTTGACCTCAATCACACCTGATGTTAAGTGAAGATGAGGTCGAAGGTGGAAGCGTACTGACCCGGAAACCCCAACACATTTGGGGGACTGGCTATCTTATCTCTGAATACCGGAACACAACAATGCTATTAACATTGCTGCTTGGCGGCAGATTTAGATAAGATGGTGGTAGCTAGCCAGGTGGACGTTTAGAATGCCCTACCACCAACCAAACCGAGTACTTAAACACGTACCCCGCTGGGGATCGAACCCGCAACCTCCGAATCGTAAACCCAATGTTGTTTACATTGAGCCACGGAGGCGGTTGAAACTTAGTTGGTCTGAATACAATATTAGCAATTTAGTTCTAAATACCAATACTTGTGTTTATATAAATTTTGTTACTAGTTCCATATACGCTTTGCTTAATTTAAGACTATATAATGGTAGTAAATGCCGTGTCGTATCAGGAAGTCAAAGAAAAGGCGGAATGTAGAGAAGTGTGGAAAGGACTCCACCGACAAGAGCATAGCTCTTAAATAGTAGAGAGAGAATGGTGGTTAATTGGTGTGTCTGAATTATTAATGTATCTAAGTTCCGATCGTTTGAAATGAGACAGCCAGTCCTCCAAATAACTTGGGGGTCCATCTTACGGCCACCTACACTTAATATCAGGAATGACTGACGTCAAGCCCGAGTCGGCGCTACCCGCTGAGCCCAAAAGCCCTAATGGTATTTATAGTAACGTGTTGGATAATGTCATTAGAAATCATTGCCCAGCTCTCATAGGGTTACCTTACCCATTTCATGTTTCTTAGCATTCAAATAGCCAGAAATTTAATATTTTATTTTATTTTGTTTTTTTTTTAATGTTTTGACGTTGACGTAACAATGGTGAAATAAAACGTAACTAATACTTTTGTATGGAAACGGAATCCCATACCGCACGGTCTAACTTAACCTACTAGCATTCCGCCCGTGGCTTCGCCTGCGTGGAATAGTTTTATCACGGAAATGTTTAATTCGTTTATCCCGCGGGAACTACTCACTTGATCGGGATAATAGTATTGTATTTCTTAATGAAGGGTATATTCTACCTATATACCAAATTTCATCCAAATCCGTTCATCCGTTTCGCCGTGATTAAGCAACAAACAAACAAACATCCAAACTTTCGCATTTATAATAGTAGTTAGATTGACATTTTGACTTAATGATTTCTTGAACTAGCTCTGGGTAGTTTGACTTGATGATTTATTAGATTTTATAATAATTTGATTAATTTGGTTTTTTTTGCATTATTACCATATTACTTATCATAATAAAAAATTACATAGTATAAATAACGTATAAAGTTAATTATTGGGTCTTTACCTATGAAATTGGAGTTTTTTTTCTTCGTTAATCATATGTACCAATTCCTGCGATTTTCAAAGCTATATCCAAATTTGTTTTTTATTTGGAAAATGGAATATTATTTCAAGTTTTCACATGAAATATTTTTTAATTTCTGGGCTAAATCACATAATAAAAAAAATTTGAACAGAGCTCTTTTCATATGCTTATCATAATCATTTCTTAGATTCGCTGAAACTTTTAGAAAGCGGTTACTTTTAAAAATTAACACTGCCTATACTTAACTTAATGTTATCCTATAATACACACAAAGTTTAGCTAAATTTGGATTTTCCGTTCCCAAAAAAAAAATCAAAAATGTTTGTATGGAGAAAACAGTCTTAATGAAAGTCTTCATACAAAATGCCAATTTCATTGGTAAGGACCTAATATTAGAATGGTGAAATTGCTTGTGTAAATTGCTATGTGTGACCTGCAAAGGTAGGGTTCGGCGAACAACAAACAAACAAACATCCAAACTTTCGCATTTATAATATTACTTATTTTTTTTTAATATTTTTTATACTTTTTTTTTATTTTTTTTTATTTTAAGCAACCTAGAAATTAAGATCTCAAAAAATGTAATATACAAAGACATATTTTATGGTACAACACTTGTGATACTTTGTTAATTGGATGGGGAAGAGACTGGTTACCCACAACACAGGGAATCCTAGTGTGGGGACCAGGGCTACCTCACTGCTTATATTGTAATACTGTTTTTGACACAATAAAAATGATTTTACTTTTTACTTACTTACTTGGATTAGACACGTCTGTGATTTGTGTACATTTATTATATAGATCTATATTCTTAGCCACCGTATAATTGTAAGTCATTATCTGTTGTTGCGGTCATGCTATTAGAATAGGTGGTAATAGGTAAGTTGATCTACATAAAGTACACACATTACTTGGAAAGTCCGGAACAAAACAAGACCTACGAGCAATATTACATTTAATTGCTTAGTGTAGGTAGGTTTAACTCGATTCTCGAATGCAGTAATTTATCTCTATAGTCTCTAAATAGTATAAACATACACGTCTATATAAATAATAAGACCTTAGACATACACACAGCGCCATCTAGTTCTACAGTAAGTTTTAAATTTTTAGTAATCTATTGTGCTGTGTGATTTCACTACGTAAAAAGAATAGAACCAGACCATCTCTTCCTGTGGGTGTGGTTTAAGGCGACTATGGAACTTTTCACTATAAAACATCTATAGATTTCCATGTTTTAACGGCGATGGGTTCACCCCCCGTCACATGTGCCTTTCTGTATATTTCGTACGGTGAACCGTGGATGTTGTTTCAAGCATTAAACTCTTAATGTTTGGAACACCCAAGCATTAATGTTTGGGATAAGATGACCACCCCATTTTGGATAAATGTCGTGACATTATAGTCATTATAGACATTATAGTATGTTAATAGCATTGTTGTGTTACGGTTGTCAAAGATAAGATAGCCAGTCTCCCAAATGTGTTGGGGTTTCCGGGTCATCTTCACTTAACATCAGTTGTGATTGAGGTCAAGCACAAACCCGTCGTCCATAAAAAAAACCTCGGGTTCTGTGGGTCGATAACTATTACTCACCTCATTAGTGAATGTATGCATCTGTCCAATGCATCTATAAAGCTCTTTGTACTGCGGGAAGAATTTATATAGCCAGTCAGGTTGGAGCCAGAGGTGGAAGATCCTCTCACAGACCAGGTTCAGTATCCGGTTGAGCGCCATCAGGAATGGAGAGTTGTGATTATCTTGGGCATTTATTTTCACTCCCATTGCTGTTTCTGTTGACAAAGTAATTGATTTTATTTTTTTATGCGAATGTATGACAATGAACGGCTCACTAACTTCTTCTTTCATAACTTTATTTACTATGAAAAATGTAATGTATCCCGAATAATTAAATTAAATTAAATTAAATGGGAAAAGGGAGCTGAATGAGGCTCAGTCCCTAATGGATATTGAATACACCATGGACGGCGTAAAGTGGCGCAATGAGTTATTGGCCAGTAGTTTATCTACTTAGTGTAATAATGCCAGTAATAAATAAATAAATATTTCGGACACTTACACCAATCATCTAGTCCCAAACTAAGCAAAGCTTGTACTATATAACGGATACTAGATAACGGATAAACATACATAAATATTTATATAAACATCCATGACTCAGGAATAAGTGTTCATATTCATCACACAAACATTTACCCGTCGCGGGATTCGAACCCGCAACCGTTGGTTTCGCTGACAGGGTCACTATCCACTACACCACTCGGTCAATTGCCTATTTTATTATTTGAACCAACAACAAAATCCTGTAAATTTTCCTTTTTCCTACGTCACTGTCGTCAGCCTATTCGGGTGACATTTCTGCGAATGTCGTGTGCAATATTATCTCCAGTTATTAAATTATTAATTACTAGCTTTCCGCCCGCGGCTTCGCCTGCGTTGAATAGCTTTATCGCGGAAATTTGTTTATCCCGCGGGAGATATTCACTTTATCGCGATAAAACGTATCTATATGTTTTAATCTAGGGTATGGTCTACCTATATACCAAATTTCATCGAAATCCGTTTATCTGTTTCGCCGTGATTGAGCAACAAACAAACAAACAAATAAACAAACAAACATACATCCAAACTTTCGCATTTATAATATTAGTTAGATTTAAATTTTCTGTAAGATGACACTGCCTTATTTAAGATTTTGGCGGCTTTTGTGGAAACACGACTGGTATCGATATTTTCAATCAGAGACCCGATATTTTTGTAATCAATACTTCGAATTCGATAGGTTGTACTCATATAATAGTTTTTGGCTGCTATCGTTGAAAATTGATTGTACAGGGTGAAATTTAATTCGTGTTATTCTATTGATTATTCCACTCATTATAAGAGGGAAGGCCTATATCCCTGCAGTGGGATGTTTACGGGCGGGCGATGATACTACGTTAAGGGCACATTTTATTATGCCAATGGCTATAAGTCAGAGCGGGTCGTTAGATTGCACAAAACTATTAAGTAACTATTAAGCCCCGCTCTGTGACCGGTCCGACATAATGGCGCTTATACAGGGTGAACTTGAATTCGTATAATTCCCATTAGCTGGTGACGCCACTCTGGATTACGAACAACTTTCGCCAAGAAACCATAGTCGAATTCGATCAAAAAGTTTTCGATTACCCCTCCATACAAGGTAAACCATTCTGAAAACACCATTAGCATGGAAGTGCAACAATTTTCGGTTAGTGACTTCACTTCTGATTACGAACAACTTTCCACTAGCAACCATAGCTCAGCCGAAAATTGTTGTACTTCCATACTAAAGCTGTTGTGTTCTATTGTTATCATCAAAATTATTGTAAATTATTTTGCGCAATAAAGAGTATTTGTATTGTATTGTATTGTAAAGCTGGTTTCAGAATCGAAATTTTTTTTATAGAATTCGACTATGGTTTCTTCGGTAAAGTTGTTCGTAATCAGGAGCGGCGTCACCAGTTAATGAAAATTATACGAATTCAATTAAAACTACACCTATAATTTTTTGATTGAATTCGACTATGGTTGCTTGGGGAAAGTTGTCCATATAATCAGGAGCGACGTCACCAGTTAATGGGAATTACACGAATTAAATTCACCCTACATAGCCCACCTAGACAAAAGAGAATAGCATAGGCAAGCTCTCCTTTTCGGTTAAAGATGAGATATTTGTGAGGATACTTGGAGACTTCACTGACGGATTTCATACAATGGGAAGATATGACGTCGATTTTTCCACAACACACACACAATTCAGTACACCTTCAGTAGTTACTTTCGAAAGCAGGAATCACCATATGGTAGTTATGCAAACGATTGTCGCAAAAAAAATGTAGTTGATTCAGCAGGTGTTAGAGCAAATAAAAAAAATTTGTACAGTTCATATTTTTCGGGTACCGATTTTTTTTTTATATGAGAGGGCGACAAACGAGCATGCGGCTATGGAAAGCAATCACCGCCGCCCATGGACACCCGCAACACCAAAAGGGTCATAGGTGCGTTGCCGGCCTTTGAGGAAGATTTATATTCGTTATCACTCATGAGTACACTATCGATACTTTATATTTGATACCGTATTCTTATGACAAACAAACACATCAATTACTAGCAGGTAACGACTTCTGGGGTCATTATCCAGAACACTCCAAACTCAAACAAAAAATTTTCTAAGTTGGTCCGACAGGAATCGAACTCTGATTATTTAAAAGTAGCGCTGATCGCCGATTCGTATTCGTGACGTCATTCCACAATTCGTCTTGATATAAAATCGTCATAGTTGGCCACCACCTTGGCCTTCCTTAACACATTTGTTATAGCCAATAATTGGCACCTGTTATGACGAATTTGCATCTGTATAGATAATTCGTTAACCTTTTAGCATACCAGTAAAACAAGCCCTGTAGTGCGACCGCGAACGGCTTTGGAATACGAATATACTAATATAAAAAAACCCGACTGTGTTTTTTTTATGGCCCTCGCGGGATTCGAACCCGCGACCTTTTGGTATAGCGGTCAGAGTTTATAAGCAATAAACCAAATAGGTCGTCAAATTTCAAAGTCAGCGTAAATGCGTTAGCGATTGCAATTTAAATTGTAACCACGTAAAAAATTGCCGTTTAGCAAAGCTTTCAGTTTTTTAGTTAAAGTGATACTTTGTAATATAGTTTACTCCGTTTCCTTTCAATTTCAATGCTCCGTTTCAATGCTCAGGTTTGATGGAAGAGATCTCTTAAAGAGATAAGTCCAACTTTGTACGTGACCTATCGTTTGTACTCTGTTATTGTAATATTTTGGGGCAATAAAGAGTATTTAAATAGTTGTTGGTTTTCCCGAGATAAAATAAGCCCATGCCGCCACTACACTCACACATGACGTCACGACCTTTATCCCAAATGGGGTGGTCAGAGATATCCCAAACATTCGTGTTTGGGTGTTCTAAACATACAGTTTAATGATTGTAACAACATATACGGTTCGCCTTAATACAGAAATGCACACATGACATGTCTATAGATGTTTTTTTGGTGGAAAGTCCCTTAGTCGTCTTTAACGATACCCACGGGATGAAACGGCTCGACTCTATTCTTTTTCCGTGCCGAAACCACACAGCAAACAGCTTTCGAAAATAAAAAATCGTTTTCATTTTGTTTCAGCCGTTTTTACTCTACAATGTCACAGACAGACGCACAGGCAAAACAAAAGTCACGTACGTCACGCAGATGGAATTATTAGACCTAGGTATATACTTTAAGTTACTATTATGACACCACACAGTATATTATTACGTGCAAAATTATAAAAAAAATGGATATTCCTGAGTGAGATACGTCACATGACATATAATTAACGCTTTTATCATCATCATTATATTATTAGTCACAAGATGTGACTCAATGTAAACAACTGAGGGTTTACGAATCGGAGGTCGCGGGTTCGAAACCCAGCAGGGTACATGTTTAGTACTTGGTTTGGTTGGTGATAGAGCATTTTAAATATCCGCCTGGCAAGCTACCACCATCTTATCTAAGTCTGCCGCCAAACAGCAATGTTAATAGCATTGTTGTGTTCCGGTTGTCAGAGATAAGAAAGCCAGTCCCTCAAATATATTTATCCAAATAAATGAAAGTTGAAAAAGTGTTTCCTTTAAAAACAAATGGGTATTTCTTTTAATTCCAAACATTTAGGAAAACTATCGTTAAAAAATATTAGTTCTCATTTTTATTTCTTAAGCAATACAGTTCGACGACATTTTCAGCTAAAAACACATGCATGCCTAACTGCTAAATGCTTCGTTTTTATCCATCAATAAGTTTACTGTATTTAACAAAAGTCTACCTAATTTTATTAAATATCACATAGTATTTATTGTTATTAAGATACATATTAAAAATTGGTTTTTCTAAAAAAATCTAGACTAAGCTATCGTTTATTTTAGGCTTAGTTATTCAAAATTACATCTCTAATATACCTCTATAAGATAGCAACTATATTAGTAAGTCGGTGTCGGTTCTGAATTATGTCTAGCTAAGCAAATTTTTTATCGTTTTTTTCCCTGGGCTAAAAGGTTACCGCGCTCGCTGTTTCGTGAATTTTAAATTTCGAGTGTCAAGCACCTTCGGGTTTTAAAAACCGGTACTCAATATCATATTTTCTTTTCTCCCCCACATAAAGAGGCGTGTAGTCCTAACATCTGTAAGTAATTTTTTTTTATTAATAAAAAAATAAACGAAATATCTTTTGTCATTAATTTGTTTTTCGTCATTCATTTGTTTTTACGTCATTCCTTTGTTTTTACGTCATACCTTGTTTTTACGTCATTCATTTGTCTTCATTTGATTGTTTTACTTCCACTTCTATGAAATTATGTATATCCGAAATAGGACTTAGTAGGATTTAGTCTACTAAGTCCTATTTCGGACTAAAGGCTCAGTAGTCCGATTTCCTGAATCATCGAACTACTGATACTAAAAAGTCTAATCAGTCCGATCATCGAACTAAATCATCGGACTACTGATACAAGACGATTTTGAAATGCTTAGTTCCATAAGTAACACATTATTTACCCAGAACATTTGTAACTCTTTGTTCCTTATACAAATAAAATAATAAAAATAACCAACCGTTAACCGCAATGGGTCAATAAGTGCACAGGTTATATAAATAAGTCGTCAACACAATTAAATGGCCGTGATCACTTTGAAAACAATACGAGGTTAGTTAATTGGAGTACGATATCAAAGGTTCCGATTCGAACACTCAGTCTGAGGTGAAAAAATCATATCTCGCTCGTAATGGACATTAGAAGCTCGTGAACGAAAGACAAAATATGTAGTTTAAAAAACTAAAAACACACGCTACATTTCCACCATTTATCTTCTGACTTCATCAAGGGATCGTCGAACTGGGTCAGCAGCGGTTGTCTTTTTTTTTATGCACAACGGGTTAGCACTTGACCTCAATCACACCTGATATTAAGTGAAGGAGTGACCAAAAAGGTGGAAGCGTACTGAACCGGAAACTCCAACTTATTTGGCTATGTTATCTCTGACACACGGACCACAACAATGCTATTAACATTGTTGTTTGGCGGCCAGATTTAGATAAGATGATGGTATCTAGCCAGGCGGACATTTAAAATGCCCTACCACCAACTAAACCGAGTACTAAACACGTACCCCGCTATATACGGGGATCGAACCCGCGACCTTCGATTCGTAAACTCTATGTTTACAGTGAGCCACGGAGGCGGTTAAATACGCTAAAAATACCTGCAAAACAATAACCTATTGTAATTTTTCCTACAAAACTGTGTCCGGCCCTTTCGGCTTAATATACTCTTTCGGATTATTTAATAACCTTATTCAATTTAATCTATTTAACCGCCTCCATGGCTCAATGTAAACAACACTGAGTTTACGATTCGGAGGTCGCGGGTTCGATCCCCAGCGGGGTACATGTTTAAGTACTCGGTTTGGTTGGTGGTATGGCATTTTAAAATGTCCGCCTGGCTAGCTACGACCATCTTATCTATCTGCCGCCAAGCAGAAATGTTAATAGCATTGTTGTGTTTCGGTTGTCAGAGATAAGATAGCCATTCCCCTAATGTGTTGGGGTTTCCGGATTAGTACGCTTCCACCTTCGACCTCATCTTCACTTAACATCAGGTGTGATTGAGGTCAAGTACGAACCCGTCGTGCATAAAAAAAAAACTTTTTTTAATCTAATATTTAGCAAGGCTTGGAGCCTACTTCTATTGCTCATGTCAGCCTCATAGGTACAAACATATTTTCTGCATACATAAGTCTGTAAAGACCGGACATAAAACTTATAAAGTTCTTTCGCTTCCTCTGACATTGGTGGATTCAGCAACACGTTTTATATCTCCGAGGATTATTCTTTATATAAAATTGTCTTATTCTTACTAGAAAAGGTAACTTACCACACACAGAGTCAAGGGTGTAGGTGCTCAGGAAAGGCCATATACTGAACTGCCCCGTATTCGCTTTGCTGTCCAGTTTCATCGCTAGCTTCTCACCCTGCTCCGAGAATACCTCCACAAAGTTCTCTACTATCTTCGGGCTGAAGGCAGGCACTAGGATCTTGCGTCTCCTTCTCCATATAGGCACTATTATAAAGTGAAATGTATTTAGGGTCTGGGTGTTCAGTATAGAACCTCGCCTGACGCTGTCGGCACGATTATGTAAAGACTGGCGCCAGCTATCGTCAAAACCGTGAACCAACCACTAATCAATTTATTCACTTCAATAGCTACAAGTGTACCTTTCTCACGGGTTCCAGGACAATCCGATAGATGTCGCAAATCTAAATGTATATATACTGGCGCGCGGCCAGTTTTTCTCTCTCTTCCAATCGGAGGAACATCCAACAATAAACCCTCGATCAGACTGCAGTTTATCTTCTCCTAACACTGGGAAATCGGGGCCGACTTTTATACAATAAGTTAAGAATTTTCTTCTTCAATCAAGCGTATCAGAATACTCACATACCCCTAAATGACAACAGGGACCTGATTCTCTCGACATAGGTTGGTCACTTTTCACTTGCTAAAAAGTTTGAAAGTTACAGACATACCAATGTGTATCGACATTGAAATCTGAAAAAAGTGAGTGATGCCTACCTAGATGGCATGGGGTAGATGATAGTAGGACCCATCATACCTACTTGCTCATTTTGTCACTATCTAATTGTTGAATGGTTATTTAGACCTATGGACCAACTCTGAAATCGGGAAAAAGAAATCAGCTGTTTCATACAACAATTCAATACCCACCCAATAAAAATATATGAAGCTGCAAATTGACGTCAATTTTGTAAACTTTGTGTTATGCGAACCCAATTCACACTGGGTCAGGGTATTACTGCAGTGTGGGCGTTGATGATGCTTTAAGATGCCATTGACTATTTAACTAATTGATTAATCATGTCCGTGTACATGTACCTTTTTAAATTAACACTACTACACTAAAAAATTTGCTATCAAAACAACCAACCTTCCATTGTTGTGTGGACCTCTAGCCTTAAACGTGTTAATTAAATTACCTGGTGCAAAGATGCCACCATTTCCAATAACGGTCCTCAGGAAACGATGTAGATTGTCCTTCTCGAGGCATGACTTCAGAACCAGCTCCAAGTCCACTGGATTGACGACCACTGTTGACAGGGTTACACGTCAATGAGCAGCTTTGTCAGGTGTTCGTGACAGTTAACTATTGAATTCAAATTGGTAATAAATTATTACATGGGTATAATGTAAGAGGTTTATAATAATTTGAGACTAACCAAATACAATCTAACATTATAAATAGAAAGTTTGAATGTTTGTTTGTTTATTTGTGTGTTTGTTTATTGCTCAATGACGGCGAAACGGATGATATTTCGATTTCGAACTAGAACATGCCCTGGATTAAAACATAGGATATTTTTATCCCGATAACTTCCCGCGCGATAAAAAATTAAACATAACTGCGATCCTGTTTTAATCCAAGTCACATATACTTTATTATACTTTATTACTTAATTTTGACATACATATAATAATATGTTTTGCTATTGTATATATGTGTTTTTCATGTTATTATTTTTTGTTTTATGTTTGACAATCACTTTTATTTTAGAAACCATAAATTTACGAAACTGTATGTATGATGATATTGTAAAAGTGAACTAAATAAATCTATTCTAATCTAATCTATACAAATATCTGGGCAGAAAATATCCAATGATTTAATCCAGGGTATGTTCTACCTACATATAAAATTTTATCCAAATCCGTTCATCCGTTTCGCCGTGATTGAGCAACAAACAAACAAACATCTAGTTATATTAATAATGAAGTCTACGTACGCCGATAGGCTTCCCGTTTTTTTTTTTTTTTTTTATATGAGAGGAATTAGTCGACATTATCGACCAATTGAATTTTTATTAAAAACAAAAACGTGAAAAATATAACGATTTCAGGTGTAATTTTTACAACTGACAATTTTTTTTCGTTCATTTTTTTTTTAATTTTTTTTTATTATAAACTGGTTTCGCGTTTGACTACAATCTCACCTGATGGAAAGTGACGATGTAGCCGAAGATGTATCACGCGCACCCAGTAAATGCCTATTCACTCTAGACTTGAAGATCCCAAGGTTGTAAGTGTCGGGATTTGATTTGGAGTGCGGCACTCGTTTCGTATTTTACACTAATGTAGGATACGCGGATGCGGCCCGACATATTAATATAATGCTTATCTTATGCATTAGTACATAATTTCTACCATATATAAAAGTTAGGTATTTATTTCATTTGTGAGATTTTTTACTTACTGTAGTAGAGAATATGGCCAAGCCAGGCCTTGACTATGCCATTGCGATTTGGTTCCATGGCTACGTAGCTATACCTCTGCAATGCATCCATGATATCTACAACAATAGAAGATTATTGTATACTAGTAGAAAGTGATTTTGTATAATAGGTTGGGAAAAAAGTTTGGTTTAATGATTAATTTACTAACTGATGTAGCATTAATTCAACATATATAATAACAAAAATACATTGTATTTTTTATCCTTAAATAGACTTGTATGACTTGAGCATGGTCCTGCAATAAAGGCCTAAAAACATGAGTGCAATTTACAAATGACCCAATGCGAGATTCGTAATCTGATTTTCGTCCAATCACTGTAAAAGCGACAAATATAAAATAAAGAAAACAACCAAATCTGTAGCATTTAAAGCAATGCTATGACGACCTGTTTGGTGTATTGGTTAAAAATTCTGCTGCTATACAAAAAGGTCGCAGGTTCGAATCCCAGTTTTGCGTTGAGTTCGTGGTTGTGCTTGTGTGTGTGTGTGCGTGTGTGTGTGTGTGTGTGTGTGTGTGTGTGTGTGTGTGTGTGTGTGTGTGTGTGTGTGTGTGTGTGTGTGTGTGTGTGTGTGTGTGTGTGTGTGTGTGTGTGTGTGTGTGTGTGTGTGTGTGTGTGTGTGTGTGTGAATACGGACATTTCTACGCGAGTTATTTACAAAAAAAAAAGTATTTGTATATCAACCATCTGGTATTGAATTTGAATGTTTCAGTAAAACCTACTAAAAAGTAAATTTTTAACTTTCAACCCCTTTTTGAGCAACTTTGAGTAATTTCAGGAAGTTGAATTATTTTTTTTATTAAAACAACATTCAATACAATTATGTCACAAAAAAAAGATCTGCAAAATACCTACTACAAAAAAAGATATGAATTTTTGAAACCTGGCTTGCAGAAAACATTCAAAAATCACAAAAAAATTAACAACTCGAAAAATACAAAAAATCGCGGAACATACATGGGGTATTTCGGACACACCCCAGTATGAGGAATGTAAAAAAAATTTGTTGACGTCACTAGTTGGACCACCCTGTATAATACAAGCCTAATTGCTTAGTGTGGAACTAGAGAGGGCGCTGTGTGTAGGTGCAAAGATATCTGTTTATTTATTAATTATTCAATGCCTTTTCAGGGTAACGCAACATATTCAATTACGCGCGATTCTTTTTTTTTATATTTATGTTAAGAACAAGCATTCGCGGCGTACAACTAAATTGTTCTAAAAAATGTCCTTGGACGAGTATGAATACCTATAAGTATAAAATGAAACCTCTTAGATTCATTTCCTGTGTCAACCTGTGATGCAATAATGACTGTTCACTACTAATAAAAAAAAATAATTAACACGGCCATAATGGATGTTCATATAACTAAAAACATAATAACCTCTTTTAAGTAAATAGTGTGATTTTAGCGGACGTTGTCCCATAAGTACTTTTATTTATTTTCACAATGAGACTAAATTTGAAATGGCAAAACATAGTTTGATGAGTCAGCTGATCAGCACAATGGAGCTGCCAAATTTAATTAGCGAATCAGTTGTTTCTTGTCTTGTCATAAGTATTGTCCGTGTATAAGTGTTACGTAGTGTGTTTTATGTACACATGTATGTTATGTACCTATATCTAATCTAATTAATATTATTAACTAGCTATTCGCCGCGGCTTCGCCTGCGTGGAAATCCTTTATCACGGATATGATTAATTTGTTTATCCCGCGGGAATCGTCACCTTATCGGAATAAAAAATATCCTATGTATTGTTTGTTAGGTATGTTCTACCTATTTATACCAAGTTTCATCCAAATCCGTTCATCCGTTTCGCCGTGATTGAGCTACAAACAAACAAACATCAAAATTTTCGCATCTAACTGATATTATAAATACGAAAGTTTGGATGCCGATAAAGTGAGCCGTTAAACCGCGGGATAAACATAAACAAAACTGGCTGTTCATGGCGGGGTGCTGGATTCCAACACTGACTAACGGGAGTGAATGCTGGGTATAGCAAAAGAAGAATGAAAGTAGAATAAATGCAGTGGAAAAGGGGTCATTGAGAAGTATGAATGGTGTGACTTTGAAAGATAAAATCAGGAATAGTGTAATTAGGGAGTTAAACAGTGCGAATGAAAACGTAGTGACAAAGATTGAAAAAGGTATGCTGAGATGGTTTGGACATGTGGAGAGGATGAATGAAAGAAGACTTACGAAAGAGATATACAAAGCGAATGTGGATGGTAGTGTTGGTAGGGGAAGACCACGGCGAACGTACCATGATCAAATCGGGCACGTCTTAAAGAAAGGCCATGTCAAGAGTATACCCTAAACCGACGAGCATATATGAACAACCTTATGAGAGTGAAGGAAGCAGAAGAGGTGTGTCAGGATTGTAGCAAGTGGAAGTCTGTGGTCTCTCCTACGGGAAACAGGCGTGATATTAAGTATGTATAAACATTAAACATATCCGCGATAGAGGATTTCCACGTAGCTGAAGCCGCGAGCGAAATGCTAATCTATCTAATCAATATTATAAATGCCAAAAGTTTGGATGTTTGTTTATTTGTTTGTTTGTTTGTTGCACAATCACGGCGAAACGGATAACCGGATTTGGATGAAATTTGGTATATATGTAGAATTACTTTATTTAAAAGTATATCTTAACCGCCTCCGTGGCTCAATATAAACAACATTGGGTTTACAGTTCGGAGGTCGCGGGTTCGATCCCCAGCGGGCTACATGTTTAAGTACTCGGTTTGGTTGGTGGTAGGGCATTTTAAATGTCCGCCTGGCTACCTACCACCATCTTATCTAAATCTGCCGCCAAGCAGCAATGTTAGTAGCATTGTTGTGTTCCGGTTGTCAGAGATAAGATAGCCAGTCCCCCAGATGTGTTGGGGTTTCCGGGTCAGTACGCTTCCACCTTCGACCTCATCTTCACTTAACATCAGGTGTGATTGAGGTCAAGTACCAACCCGTTATGAACAAATAAAATGGATTAAAATACAGGAACGTATATTGTTATACTGATAAAGTGAGTATTCCGCGAGGGGTAGATGTAATGAATGCAAATAAATTCCCGAGTCTTGAATTTTTTTTATTTTTCATATTTTATCCACAACGGGTTAGCACTTGACCTCAATCACACCTGATGTTAAGGTGGTAGCGTACTGACCCGGAAACCCCATCTTATTTGGGGGACTGGCTATCTTATCTCTGACAACCGGAACACAACAATGGTATTAACATTGCTGTTTGGCGGCAGATTTAGATAAAATGGTGGTAGCTAGCCAGGCGGACATTTAATATGCCCTATCACCAACCAAACCGAGTACTAAATATGTAGCCCGCTGGGGATCGAACCCGCGACCTCCGAAATGTAAGCCCAATGTTGTTTACATTGAGCCACGTAGGCGGTTAAAAAAATATTATAAATGTTTATATTATTTATATAAATGTTTATCCGTTATCAAGTATCCATAGTACCAACTTTGCTTAGTTTGGGACCATGATGATTAGTGTAACTATTAGAAATATTTATTTATTTATCATTATAAATAATTTAGTTCCACACTAGCAAGTAGGCTTGTATTACGGATACCAGGATGGTTTGTATTTTTTTTTTTATGCATAACGGATTGGTACTTGATCTCAATCACACCTGATGTTAAGGTGGTAGCGTGTATACTAAACATATGCATTTTTTTTTTAATAAATGAACTGATGTAAATGTTTTGTAAATGGTCAGTGTATGAAATTTATTTGTATAAAAGTTAAGAAGTCTGGTCGACCGGTCCTTGTAGGTATGGGTGGCCACTAATGACATTTTCATACGAAAACCACGCGTTTGTTTGTTTGTTTTTGTTGGTAAACGCTTTATTATGCTTCATGTGACTTACAACTCATCTCAGTCCGTAAACATCCCACTTATATGCCTTCCCTCGTATATGAGGGAGTATGGGCCATAGTCCACCACGCTTGCCCAATGCGGGAGTACTTCATATGCCTTAGAATTTTAGCCAACCTCAGGCATGCAGGTTTGCTCACGATGTTTTCCTTTACCGTTTAAGAGCAGTCGGATAAATGCAGATAAGTAATTAAATTAAATTTAAAAACTCATTGGTACATGACCTGCCTGGGCATCGAACCTGGACCTCCCAAATTGGGAGTCCGCGTAATAACCGCTGTGCCACCGATGCTCATGTGATTTACATGAATAGAATTAATTTAATTTAACTTAAAATTAAGTATATTGTACTTAATCTTATCGCATAAAGGGTTCTCTTCCATTCAATTTTGGTATTTTTCAAACAGATTAGGAGTACACAAAGCAAAACCTTTTCATTAAAACTATGAATATTGGCGTTATGGATAATATAATATAATGGAACCCATAAATCCCATAGGTATTTATTTATTTATTTATTTTATAAGGTATCTCTACAGCACAATAATTATACATTAAAAGAAGAACACTTTAAATTTGGCTGTGCCAATAACAGAGTTACACTTTTAGAAATTTTATACAGTTGCAACATCGATTGCCACTACTCTTATATATTTATAATATCGTTTAATTTAATTTCAATTAGTCTGTTTAGAACTTAAAATTAAACCAGGAATATGAAAGTGTATGTTGTGTGGTGTGTAGTGCATTGTGTAGGTGTATTTGTATAGGTATACAGGGTGAATTTGAATTTGTGTACTCCCGACTGTACCATAGCCGAATTCGAGTAAAAAAATTTCGATTACCCATCCAAAGTAAACCATTCTGAAACCATCTTTAGTATTGAGTCCAACAATTTTCAGCTGGTGACTCCAACTTTCCATTAGGTACCATAGCCAACTTCAGCCGAAAATTGTTGTATTTCCATACTAAAGGTGGTGTCAGAATTGTTTACTTTGTATGGATAATGGGAAATTTTTTTGATTGAATTTGGCGTGGAGTCACCAGTAAACAGGAATTACACGAATTAAATTTCACCCTGTATAATCAGTTTACGGTGGAGAGACGAGCTTGACAGTTTTAATAATGGATGAGGGAGGATTTTGCTCAGCAGTGGGACACTATGAGCTCTTAATAATAATAATCAGTCTACTCGCTATTTGGGACATAGAGTTTAAAGTAGAAAGAGAGACATGTTTAAAGTACAACAGAATAATGAACACTTACATAAAAATAATTAAGGTCCACTTACCCTCTGTAGTACCCGTCAACTTGTGGGATATCCCGATGACAGGGAGCTCGTCATCCGGTCCAGCAATCGTAACAGCCAGCTTATGGAGCCTCCGTCTTCTATACTTGAAGACCACGGTCCACGTCACCGTCAACAAAAGCAACAACCACAGAATCATTGTTTACACAAATATAAAAAAAAAAATAAAAAAAAAAATATCACAAGCGGGCCAATAGCCAACGACGTCCGCACATGATTGCGGCACGTGTCGCGATCGCGCGGAGGAAATGTCGCGGGTTTTATATGGACATTTTTCCTGCGCGTACGCACATTCTTCACGCTCCAATTCTCAGTAGATGTAATAGCAGGGTCGCAGGTTCATGGTGTTGGTCTGCAACCTTCGGTCCATAAGGAAGTTGCAATTATTGTAATGTCTTTGACGGACGTAGCATGGACGTGTGCCGGCATTTTGTAAACAAAGCAGAATTGGATCTAAACGTTTAGGTACTGATGTAATAACATTCAACGTCTGCATCTATTACCTGTACAAAATTTTCCATATTCTTAAATAAATGGGGAAGTGCGTTGGTTTACATAAATATAGTTGGGGAAGGTTATTTCCTTTTAAATGGGTAATATTCGAGAGATGAAGGAAGGATTTACTAAGTTTAACAATAAGCAAAAAGTAACATCTAAAAATATTCGTCATTAGCTGAGAAATCTAAATTTGTATTATGCAGGACTGCAAACGTTTATCTGTTTCTGACTGTACATATTCACTCGGTTTAGTTGGTGGTAGGACGTTTTAAATGTTTGCCTGGCTAGCTATTTTATCTAAAATCTGCCGTGTTCCTGTTGTCAGAGATAAAATAACCAGTCCCCCAAATAAGATGGGGTTTCCGGATCAGTACGCATCCACCTTCGGCTTCATTTCCACTTAAAATCAGGTGTGATTGAGGTCAAGTACTAACCCGTTGTGCATAAAAAAAATGTGCCCCGCCCACTGCCACCTAAACTCGGCGATGGTGAACAATCATCACATCACATTTTGTGGGAGTGTGCAAATTGGAGGGAGGAACGTGAACTAATGCTTGACTGTCCAAATTCAGTAGGTAGTCCGTCCGGTGTTCTACAACGGCCTGGTGTCGAACCGACACAATTTCCAAGCTTTCAAGCGTTTATGTCACTCATATTATTGCATAAGTTAGTTTTAGGGTTACGTAGGACCTCGATTTTAAAATATAAATGGAACCCTTGTGGAATCACTTGTCTGTCTGTCTGTACGCGTGTCAAAGCTGGAAGTATTCAACTATATAAGTTGAATGGAATACTAAGGTCTACGGTCTGTTCCAAGTGTAACGCAATAAGAAGAAATGGCCTTTCAAAGCTTTTTCGTCACCACGTTAGCCACAACCCACTGCTGGACACAGGCTCCCCCATAGATTTTCAGAGCAACCAGTTGGTTCCGGCTTGCTTCCAGCAACTTCTCGTCCATCATTAGGGCATTCGTCCATCTTGTTAGACGTCCTATGCTAGCTGCCGTTGCCTGATCGCCACTCTAGAATCTTACTGCCCCGCCAGCAAATCAAATCAAATCAAAAATGCTTTATTTTGTAGGTACACAGGGTACACTTAAAATAGTCAGATTTTACATTTTTAAGGCTACTGCTTGTTCAAAAGGCAATTTTCCCTGAGAAGAACAAGCAAGAAACTCGAGAGGTTGCTCTTTAAAAAAAAAGGTTTTTTTATTACAAAATTATTAATTAATATTTTATATTATAATATTTCATTATTAATTGTGAAATAGCCTTGTTATGCGACCGGGCTGGTTATGTCCATGAATGTTTATCATCTAAATAATCTGATGTTTTATAATATCCTT
The DNA here is from genome assembly GCA_949316235.1 of Oegoconia quadripuncta. NCBI lineage: Eukaryota > Metazoa > Arthropoda > Insecta > Lepidoptera > Autostichidae > Oegoconia > Oegoconia quadripuncta. The sequence continues at coordinate 19,335,413 of OX438753.1, read as the reverse complement.
TCTTAATAAGTTTCTGTTTCATAGTATCTTTAAATTTATTGAAAGGAAGATTTTGTATATCAACAGGAACCTTATTGAAAAAGCGTATACATAACCCTTTGAATGAATTACTGACTTTGCGGAGGCGACTTATGTGACCTGCAAGTTTATCTTTATTTCTTGTATTGACATCATGTTTATCACTATTTTTCTTAAATGATTCTATATTTTTTTTGACATATATTAGATTTTCAAAAATTTACTGTGATGAAAAGGTTAGAATATTATACTCTTTAAATCTGTCTCTAAGTGACACTGCAGGTCTCAATTGATAAATTGCGCGAACTGCTCGTTTTTTGTAAAACTAAAATTGTATTTATATCCGCGGCATTTCCCCACAGTAAGATACCGTAAGACATCAGGCTATGAAAATAACTAAAATATACTAATCTATCAGCCTTCAACTACTCGAGGTTATATGCTAATCGCCTCCGGGTCATAGTCAACATAGGGTTTACGAATCGGAGGTCACGGGTTCGATCCCCAGGTACAGACAGAAACAGATAAACGGGAATGCATCTTATAAATTTTTTTTTTTTCTGGAAATTATGTACACTTTTCGTTAATTTCTTGTTCAGTTACAGGAATTACTAAGTTTAACAATAAGCTAAAAATATTCGTGATTAGCTGAGAAAACTTAATTTGTGTTATGCAGGATTGCAAACGTTTATCTGTTTCTGACTTTACATGTTCATTCGGTTTGGTTGGTGGTAGCTTATGTTCCCAGTAGTTCTGTTGGACAGTTCTGTTGGCCGAACTCATGGGAATTTTTGTCTCACTAGTTCTATCAACAGAACAAATGGTACTAGGGATTCCCAGTAGTTCTGTCGAGTTCTAATTAGAGTGCGAGCGGAGCGAGCACGGGAGTTTTTGGCACCCCGACATGGATAGGTTAGGCTCGCTCTACTCGCCCGGCTCGCTTCCGCCATACCCTTCGTGTTAGGTTGACAAAGGGGTGGTAGGAAGCCTTTGTTCCCAGTAGTTCTGTTGGACAGTTCTGTTAGCCGAACTAATGGGAATTTTTGTCTCTCTAGTTCTGTAAATAACTTGAACTTTTTTTTGACCGAACTAATTTATTTCGAAGTAAAAATATTCGAAGGTCCTTTCAACTATTACTTGGTCCTTTATTCACATTTACTTAAATATTTCGGACCCTTACATCAATCATCTCTCAAACTAAGAAAAGCTTGTACTATGGATGCTAGTTATCGGATAAACATACATAACTCGGGAATAAATGTTCGTATTCATCACACCTTTTGCGGGATTCGAACCCGCAACAGTTGGTTTCGCAGATAGGATCACTATCCACTACACCATTCGGCCGTCAATATAATATATGATTTATGTGGGTACCTATATAATATCTTTATAATTATATATTTTACATCCACTTACGTTCTTATAATAATAATAATATCCTTGGACATATACAGACAGCGCCATCTAGTTCCACACTTTGCAACTAGGCTTGTGTTGTGGATGGTTGATACACTACATAAATACATTTTTTTTTTGTAAATAAATACATCCATAACTCGGGTACATATGTCCGTATTCGTCATACAAACATATGCCCCTAGCGGGATTCGAACCCGTGACCTTTTGGTATAGCAGCAGAGTTTCTAACCACTACACCAAACAGGTCGTCAATACTCTTATACTCACTATCAAACTGGTGCCAACAGAATACCAGATCTTCATCCGTCCGCGGGCGGAGCACCATGCTGAGTTGGCACTATTTTGTCCCTACACAGCACACAATAAGTGACATTTTAGAACTATTTATTCTTTTTTTATGCTTTTATGAAATTTTATTTTTAATTTTATTTGAAACAATAAACGACTGATCGCGGCACCTACATAAAATACTTATTGAAGTCGATTAAAAAAAAACGCGTTTAAAATTGCACGTAAAACACACCAGAAATGATTCATAGATAAGCGTTTAAAATATTTATATAGCAATTAACCTGCAAACTAGAGGCACGAGCCCGGTCATTCCTTGTAATTATCTGACAGCTATGTCAATTATTGTACTTAGGGACATAACGTGTAGTTAGTTAACCATGCCCTTATCAATCTAGAAACTACTCTTAATAATACTACATCTAGGAAATCGTTAACAGTAAATATACGAAGAAAGAACCAGTCAAGTGAGTTAAGTTCTTATATAAATAAACAAGGCACAACAACACCCACAGCATTACTATTGCATCGCAATATATATTTCGTTTTTTAAGCGCTCGTGGCGCAGTTGCATTCGCTAAACGCTTTCGATTAGTGAATATTAGTAATTAATAAGTGACAATATTCGTTGTACTTAAAATTTAATCTTGCAATTTACATCTACGTAACTATGTATAAATTTTGACAAGGGCGATATTGGTGTCGATTCGGATATACACCAACTAAACTAAACCCTTTGTTGCCCATGGTCCCTGTGATAGTCCCTGGAAGGTACCACGGGAATTATTTTACCGTGGTCCCTGAATTTTGTATAAGCCAACTAATTTAAAAACGTATAATAACTGTATATTATTAAAGAAAACAATAAAATAAAACATACTAACACCAGTTTTAAAGTAGTACTGTCTCTTTCTCCCTGGAACAGTACGATGCGACGGCACCACTCCAAAACTGGTTTTAGTTTAGTTTAGTTTAGTTGGTGTACATCCGAATCGACACCATTGACAGGTACAGAGCCCACAGTGTTCGTTTTTGTTGGCGGGTTCCTGTAAATCATGGTTCTCCTCCTCCTCCTTTTGAAGTCGGTTATAAAGCGAAGAGAGTTTGATGCAAAGAAAAAAAAACTAAAGAAATCACAAGTCTTTATTCTGTCAATAACATTAAACATTTATATTTAAGTAATAACTAATAAATTGGTAAACCAATCATATGATCACTAATACCAAACTTATGCCAATTATTGATTCTTATTATGTTACTGACAACGGTTATACACAAAATACAAATACAAATACAAATGCTTTTTATTGCTCTAATAACACAGTCACAACAATCATTATGTATATAGATGTAGGTACACTAAATTTGTTTCCTTAGTTATAAATTATTTATATATAAAAAAAAAAATCTGTAGAATTAAATTAGCATACTTAGGCACTGTTATTAGGCAAAAGGAAGTGACTCAGCATTTGCTTACTTGAGAACATGTTCTCGAGTAGCGCTGGTTTTCAGTCACTCCCTTCTCCCTAAGATGCTGGGCGGGAGCTAGTTGTGGAGGGCTTTCAATAACATACGGATTGAGTTACACACAAATAACAAATTGGTTTTTCTGTTTGTATTTTTCGGCTAAGTAGACAACATAAGGTTTCATATTAAATTAATGGTCTGATTTATATTCTTTATTTTATCGTTATAATTGAGTGGGTAACGTTTTAATTATATTACAAGAAAATTGGTACTTTTACATTATTATTATTATATAGGCATCAATAAAACAATCCTCAGTAATATACGAGTCGTTATGTTAGTGAGTCTAAATTGCATAGTGTTAAAAGTCAAACTAAAGGAATTAAATAATTTTAAGCCAAATAAAAATGTCAAAACTATAGATCTATGTAACAATTAACTAATAAAAATAATGATGAAATAATAATCTAATGAACAATAATATTCTAATTCAAAGGTTGTTTTAATCTTTTCTTACGTAACTGCAGAGAATCATTATCGTTGTATAGTCAGTAGGTCAATCAATCATTTATTCATTTGTGACACTCAGCGCTAGGAGCATGCCAGACGCGATAATCTTATATCTCGCGCGAAATATTTTTGTCCTGCTCAATCGCTTTGACGAAATATACAACTATCCCACTCACTTATAAACGATGTCATGCTATGAAGGCAGGTGTACAGGTTATTATAGATACATTAACTTATGAATATGATGTAAGCAATACTTGTTAAGATTAAGCTGTTGATTTCCCTAATAAAAATAAATAAATAAATAAATAAATGATCACTGTGATCAGCCAAATTGGCATACAAATATTGTGGTCCTCAATGATATTATATTTTAAATATTATATTTTAAATATAATATCATTGGTGCTCATGTTAAAATAATGGTAAAATTTAATAAACAACAGAATAATTATGTCAGCTAAATAATTACAGCAACAGATAATGAATTAATATTAAACAGTCATGTGTATTAAGTAGCTTCCATTATATTATGCATCAATTTTAAATATATTATTTTAATCATAATGGCTGTGTGTAAAAAGAATAAATAATAAAAAAGCAAATTTAATTTAAATCCTGTTATAAAAATGTCATAGTTTATTAATTTGCTATACCTAATGTCAATTTATAATAATGTTATTTATAATATGTATGTGCCCTGCCCAATGCCACTTCAACTTACCATATAAGATTATGAATACGGTATGAATGACGTTGATATTTTATCGATGAACAGGTGCTGCCATCTACAATCGAGCACGCGTCAAGCTATAAGCAACCAATGAAACATTTTGATTTATTTTTTTGACTTATTGATGATTTATATTGTTCATTTTCATTTAAATCAAATATGGTAAGTTGAAGTGGCATTGGGCAGGGCACATAGGTACCTCGAAGAACTGATGGCCGGTGGGGCATTGAACACAACACAACAGTCGCGGGTTCGAAACCACGCACCGGCATGCGCCCTCTCACAAGGTGGACAGACGACCTGATAAGGGTTCCCGCCCACGGCCGACAATCGTTGACCGATTTTTTGTAGGAGAAAAATGGAACGTACTTATTGCAAGGGTTTCAACGCCCACATCCTACAAAAAATCGATCACAATATCGGCGATAAAAGTCATGATGAAAAAATCGGCCCGATTATCGGTATTAAAAAGTCGGTCGTGGGCGGGCACATTAAAGGTCGTGAGAAATCGGTGAATGCACGCAGCTTCGAACCGGTCACTCTGGAATTCTATGGGGGATGCCCATATTTAGCGGACATCCTGTAGCTGATATGATGATGATAGCCACACTACTTCTTAATTTGACAGATTTTCAGAAATGGTGCAGGTGGCCTTAACTTACAACTATTCTAACTACTATCTAATTCTTCTATTCTAATATTCTAATAATAATAATATTCTAACTAATTACAACTATCGCCGAAAATTAACATTCCATCCACATCACCTGGATGAGTGGAAGTCTACCACTGTACGTTTCTCAAGAAACTTCCTGCCACGTACGACCACCCTGTGGAACGGACTTCCTGCAGCGGTATTCCCGAACGAGTACGACATTGGAACCTTCAAGAAACGAGCCCACACCTTCCTCAAAGGCCGGCAACGCATCTGTGACCCTTTTGGTGTTGCGGGTGTCCATGGGCGGCGGTGATTGCTTTCCATCAGGTGACCAGCATGCTCGTTTGCCGCCCTCTCATATTAAAAAAAAATATATTGTTATTTATCTCTATACTTATTGTAAAGTGGTTGCAGTTGTCTCCTCTCAAGACCCACTTGATAACCATCGATAGCCTTCATCATGAATTTGTACTTCACCCGTATGTGAGGAGAAGGGCCGGCCTCCTCTTCACCCACCACCTTGTACCGCCTGAGTATTGCTGATAACCCCGTCTTTATTACGAAGTGAGCGTACTGGTAACCTTTGAACAAAATGGAATTTAATAAAAATTTCAGTATTTGATAACAATTTTCAATATTTTAAAACCAAAAAAGTAAAAAGACAAATCTTTTGTCATTTAACTTATCACCGGTGCCTGCCTACATAGAGAAATAGCTAGGCTGCACAACGACGGATACTGGGGGTTATGAGGGGTCTTGATCTTTCTGAGAGGCCTAGGTCTTTCTGATAACACTTTCAAAGAGTAATATTTTTCAAGAATTTGTGGTAAGCAGCCTTATCGTAAAACAATAAAATATTACTTTTCACTTTTAATTTTAGACGACCTGTTTGGTGTAGTGGTTAGCAACTCTGACCACTATACCAAAAGGTTGCTGGTTCGAATCCCGCTAGAGGCATAATGTTTGTGTGATGAATACTGACATGTGTACCCGAGTTATGGATGTTTTCATTTATAATAAGTATTTATTTACAAAAAAAAATGTATTTATGAAGTATATCAACCATCTGGTATCCACAACACAACCATATAGTTGCTTACTGTGGAACTAGATGGCGCTGTGTGAATGTCTAAGTTATTTATTATTATTAAAATTATACCCATTTTTTTTTAATTTGAAGCCATTCAGCGCCCTTAGCTGCATATAGTGAAACATACGTAAGTACATACATAGACGTTTCAATCAAAATACTTCTTTAGCTTCGTCGTAGTTGGGTAAAAGTTTGGTAATGCCTTGCGGTGTTTCAAAAATATGACCAAATTAAGAACACAAGTAATAATCTGTGACAATAACGTATAGCTAGCTAATGTTAGTTACTCACCCAGACAATTCCTTGACCCCACACTGAACGGCATGTAGCAGCATGGGTGAGGCAGATTATATCTCTCTGGGAGAAACCTGTCTGGGTCGAAATGCTCCGCTGTTGGGCCCCAATACTGTGGGTTGAGATGCATGCCCCAAATTGATATAATCATCTTAGACCCGCCGGCCAACACTCTTCCGGAAGCTGTAAAAGTAATTTAAACGCAAGCTAAAGAGAGTCACAACACGAGTGCTATTTTAAGAAATGCGCCCCAGTACTGTTTTCTATGGACAGCCTTGTAATGCCTACTTACGTAAATTTGTATCTTTTATTCATTATAAAAAATTGTAGTGCAAGTGCAGATTCACGATATTTAAATATTCGAGAACAGAGATTTCCCGCGACCTTTACTGGTAGCACACATTAATAATGCGTCCCTACTGCCGAAGAAGATCGCCGCGGGGTTTTAGTGGGTATCACTCCCGACAGGGAGGGGAGTCGCACATAACCGTGTCGCCGTCCCCCAGGCGAGCGGTACGCGTAATGCGTTTACCCGCAAAAAAAAAAAACAAAGGCAGTACGCTTTAATGAATTTGCGGCCTCTGTACGTACACGAAGATGTATGTTTTCTAAATTCACATGTCGTAGGCAGATGGTTAAATTACCATTCGCTTGAATGTCGACTCTGATGGTTATGTATGGCGGATATTTCGGCTTTTACAGAAAGTTATACTGCTCAGATCGGGTTGGTTTAGATTGCTTTAGATGGGGTGCGACGTCAGATAACCTCCTCGTGTACTTGATGGCTACTTGCCCCTTTACGTCTGGGGGGAAGAGTAGTTACTGGGCATCGGTCAATGACTTTCCACTTAAGGGATCTTGTTGGCCAATGGTGAATGAGCTGACAAGGGACGCTCCTTCACGTGTCCCTCTGACTAGCAGAAGGCACAGTGGACTGAACATGGAGATATTCCCCTCCTATTAAGGTCGGATTTGGTGTGCACTCCCAGCATGGCCCGCATAGACGAAACGCCCAGGCGATCGGGGGCCCCACCACCACTTTTGACACCCTTTGGTGTCTCTAACCGAGGCACCCTACTATAGCGTCGGGACAATGGCGGTAGACTCCGCATGGGATCCTGCATCACCACACATAGACGCAGAGTTCATCGCTGGGTTTTAAGTGAGTATAACGAGACTTGCCCGGGGAGTCCCACATAACCGCGCAGTTTCCCCTCGAGCTGCATTGTATGCATAATATATTTTTCCAACGGCAAAAGGTTACTTTGAATACACGCAGTGGGGCTTCCCTCTGGGCTGCGCAGTTGCCAATGATGCCGGAAGTGTCCGTCATACATTAACGACCCGCCCATTTACCTACGACACAAGAAAAAGGTTTAGAAATAATATTTTTGCAAGATTCTTATCAGCTGCGCCGAAGAGCAAGCTTTAGAAACGAAGGTTAGTCCTCGTATGCTTTTATATACAGTGAATTAAGTTCTTGACCCCAATTTTACCTAATTCTAACTAATATTATAAATGCGAAAATTTGGACGTTCGTTTGTTGCTCAATCACGGCGAAACGAAACAACGGATTTGGATGAAATTTGATATATAAGACATAGAATATTTCATTTTCCCAATAAAGTGAGTAGTTCCCGCGGGATAAATAAATTTCCGCGATAAAGTTATTCCACGCAGGCGAATCCGCGGACGGAAAGCTAGTATACAATAAAATAAACTTACGTAATGTAGTGTCCTCGGGTATGTCTCTCAATATAAAAGGTACAGGAGGAAACAGTCTGAGGGACTCCTTCACCACTCGCTCCAAGTATTTGAGATTCGTCAGATCTTCCTTCATCAGAGGTCTGTCGGAATCATCGAATACATCAAGCAATCTGTAAAAAATAATACGAAATACGTATGTACACCATGTATATGTCGTAGGCAAATCGTTAATTTAGTCATTCAATTGAACGCCTAGGCGGATCTTTATCTTTGACGGACATTAAAATTTCATGCATTACAGTAAGATACACTGCACTAATTCTCGGTAGTATCTAAAACAACCTCATACAACCAAACCAACTAGCTTTCTGTAAAAACCGAAATATCCACCATACATATGAAAACTTTTTAAACAAAAAACAAACCAACCCACTTCAACCACTATAAAGTGAAAAATAATTTTACTGAAATGCTCGTATCATTTACATTCTAGTATGAGAAAATATCTTTCGATGTTGGCGTCCTTTATCCCAGGGGTGATCAGAGATATCCTAAACATTAGCGTCTTGACAATTGCCGCTCATTCACAAGGCCGACTCCCCAGAGAACTAGCAAGAAACTGAGGTATTGCTGAGGTAATGGAACATCGAGGAAGAGAGTTCGATGAAACGCTAATCGATTGTACGTAATTCGAGTTAACGTATGAAGTTGATTGTGTCCATTTTGAACAAATTTTTGTGACTATTAATGATATAAATTACTTTCGTATTGAAGCAACAATCTACTATAATTTACTTACTCTTGGTACACTTTCTCCTGTATCTTAGGGTATTTCGCGAGCAGTTTAAGAGTGAAGCCAATGGCACAAGAGACGGTGTCAGAACCAGCACCAGCTAATAGCAGCATTTCCTCCCTCAGTTCAACATCATTGTACCTCCTCTCGCCATCAGAGAGGGACAGTTCGAGGAAAGTCATACGTTGGTACGCTCCAAGATCTATAAAATTTAATTATTATATTTATTCAACTATGCCGAATGTTATGCATCATATAGATAATTGTTTACATATAGGTAATCTTTTGTTACTAGACAGCTGTTTTAATTAAGGCATCACCCGCCGTAGGCTACCGATAGAAAATGTATAAAGAAATATAAAGACAAATGACTGCCGGAAAAACAATCGAACGTCGTCATAGAGTTCACAAATTGGTTTCAAAAATTTAAAAATTGAAACCTACAAATAATTTTTATTTATTTATTTTCCATCTTACTACTATCATTACAGGTTTGGTACCTAATTCGATAGAGCGTGATCTATTAAAAATATATACGATTTATATCCCTTCCCTATAACATATGACTTGTAAGGCTATCCTTGTGAATTCACTCAAGGCGCAACAGAATATGTCTACCTCGTCGGCTATGAGGTTGAGAGTGCGACTTTTTTATATTGCTATTAAGGTAATTTTATATTGCTATTAAGGTAATTTTATATTGCTATTAAGAATCATGAAACAACGCCACACCGAAAATTTTCCCACGTTACGTTTCTCGCTGCTGTAAAATTTCCGTGATATATTATTCGAATTTTGGAATTTCGGATTCAGATAGCAAACTCAATCTTCGAATTCCAAGCGAAAGTAATGGATTTTCCACTTTCTTTTTTCTATATAATAATAGGTGTAAGGAGTAGAATAATCCACGCCAACAAAGCCGCGGATTAAAGCTAGTATTTTTATATTAGTAAGTTACCCTCCTTAGAAGATAATTAATAATTACCAACTCTATAAATACACCCCTATTAGTTACCACAACTAACTTCGTCTACTGGTAGCTTGTACCTTTACCCTAAAGTTTGCCTGGAAGAGATCGCAGTTAGCGATAGCTTTTTGTGCGATTGATGATGAACGCTGTAGTCATTTGTTTTTTTTTTGTGCAATAAATAGTATTTGTTTGATTGATGGATAATTTACCATAGCTATTATCAGATGCATTTCCTGGTTCAGTCTTTAACTCATCACGTTTCTTCGTTATGATCTATAACAAAAATAACATAATATTTATCTAAGGTTAATAAGGCAATTTGAAGAAAATATACTACGTTACGTCTCGGTCGGCCTGAGAAATAAAAATTCTGAGGCATGTGAACTCCGCAACCCGCATTCGGATAACGTGGTGGACAATGGCCCATACTCCGTCATTATAAGAGGGAAGTCCTATATCCCTGCAGTGGGATGTTTAGGGTGATTCGATTACCCCTCCATACAAGGTAAACCATTCTGAAAACACCATTAGTATGGAAGTGCAACAATTTTCGGCTAGTGACTTCACTCCTGATTACGAACAATTTTCCACTCTAGAAACCATAGTTGGATTCGTTTTTCGATTACGATGGCATTTTTTTGCCTACCATTTACTTATCAGGTGGTATGCTGAACACCGATACACACATGCACCCCCACACACGCATACACACGCACACACATACACACACGATTATACCTACACATGATTATCATTTAACGTCATGCCTTTGTTTTACTTTTTCTATTTGTAGTTTCGGAACTGATGTGCCAGCTTTAAGTAAGCTAAGACATGCTAAAGTGGTTTCTTCCGACACAGGGGAATTATTAAATTTGCCTATATTAGGAGAATCCAAAAACTAATATCATTATTGTTAAACAGCAGTCAGATCGTATAGCTCAATTGCTTTGGAAGTTGTTATCGTTCATGACGTGCATATAGCTATAGCTTTGAGTTAGGCGGTAGAGCAATGCGCTGTCTGTCCTAGTCATTGTATTACGATATGACAAGGATGGATGGTGTATTGACGTCATAAACAATAACAATTTCCAAAGCAATTGAGTTAGGCTGGTCTAAAAAAAAACTAAACTATTTTTTATTTCTATTACCCACCTCATTTATGAAGTTATACATATGTGCAATGTAGCCGTGCAACTCTTTATGTTGGGGTGAGAATCGATACAACCACTCAGGGTGCAGCCAAATGTGCAATGTCCTCACGAGGATCAGCTCTAGCGTACGTTTCAGCGCTCTCAGGAATGGGGCACGGTGGTTGTCTTGAGCATTTATTTCAACTCCCATTGTTGTTTCTGCAAAGGGTATGTTTTAACTTATCATTTGTCAAAGTAAAGTGTCAATGGAACTTGCTATGTAAACAAAAGACGATCTCATATCTCTCTCGTACCCACTTGCTTTTTTCCTTTCGGTAATTTATTTTTCGATATGGTATGACATAAGTAAAGAAGTAATAGTCTTGCCCATCACTAGCAAATTCATCATTCAGAGACAATTTCAATATGGCGGCGGTTTGTTCACATAGTTAGCAAGTTCTTTAAAATGTTAGTTTAAGCAGATTGTTCCGTACTTTAAGTTTGTTAATTTGTACACACAAACTACCTATATCCGCTTTTCATATTTTTTAAAGCTCTGTAACTAAAACGCATTGTGTCAAGCACAATATCCGTGTTAAAAAACCGCAGCGACGGTGCTGCCATCAACTACTATTCTTACTACTCCCGCGCACTCGTATCTGCGCCCCAAATAAATTACTAAAAGATCCAATTTCGCTAAGAATAAAAAACTGAACATGTTAGTGCAGTGCCTAGACGCGCCAATTACCAGCATTCTGTGGAATTCAGGGGTACCTCAAGAAGACGAGGACCTTCGATCTGGTGAGTGACGATACAAGGCGATGGTCATCCGCGTTTAAATTCTCATACATATGATATAAATAACGGCTTTGGAGGCTTTTGCGGAGGAAAATATTATGCAGCAAAAGTCAGTGATTGTGTGTACAAGGGAAGGGTAATGTAAATACACTGGTCATCATAAAAATCGTCCCACCAAATAAGATCTAACAAAATTAACCCGACAAACGTTGGCAATTGCACGTACATGACAATAAAATATTTGTCGGAGATAGCGATAGATTAGCGACAGAATTCATAATAGGGACCGTAGCATGCATGACTATCACAGTAAGCGGTTTGCTACGGGAAGTGGACTAGGTGGCGCTGGCATCGCCGGAAGCGGCGCGGTGACGTTTACAGTAATGTTAGATCTACACAACAATAATGATCATTCATAATGCTACCGATCGTCGAAGGAGATGGACCTTCACTATACACTTAGCACATCAACGAGCGTTGGTGACTTTATGAAATTTGAGCAGGAAGGATTATAGACTAGACCGATTGAATCCCACAGATTGCACGTGAGGGTCAAGTTGGATGGCATGAGGAGAGTGCAATTGTTTACCTTTCACCGGTAAGCATCTCAGGTTTCATGATCATAATTAAAGCATTATTGTGTGCGGGTAAGTGGTCTGTAATTGTCTCCTCACAGAGTTTGAGGTGATCGAGCCTGTGTTCTATCAGTAGCGAACCATTCCGATATCGTATTCACCTATAGTAGCTTTGCAATTGCCCGAGCAACCATATACCACGAGATGTCTGTTGACGTCCCGGTTGCTAGCAACGCCCGCCTTCCCGATATATTCATTAAAAGAGCTAGCTTAAAAACATAACTTCCTATATTTCTGAGTTTAGAAAGTCGAATTTTAGAGAGACATGTGTGCCGAGGGTTACAGCTCAATGTGACTTTACCCAATAATAGGGTAAAGCGCTGGTCTTCAAGTACAGCCCGAGACGTTTGCTATATTGTAATTACAGATTATCGCGCGATTATCGTCCATCCGATAATGTCTTGTCTATCAAATGTCCTTTCGCGCAAATTCTTTTGCCCTTATTGTCACCATGGGTGGGTTGGCATGAGTAACTCACCACATACACAGTCAAGGGCGTAGGTACTGATGAACGACCATAGGCTAAACGGCCCCGTATTTACTTTACTGTCCAGCCTCGCCACTAACTTCTCGCTATGCTTCGAGAACACCTCCACATAGTTCTCCAATATCTTCGTACTGAAAGCAGACGCTAACATCTTTCGCCGTCTTCTCCATATGGACACTAATAATAAAACAAATTAATATATTAACTTGCCCTAGTTAGCAGGTGGACTGAAAACCATTGAGTACTCGTATTATACCTAATTGGGTGCAAAAAGTTCATTATGACATAGATAGATAAAAAGTTTATTGCATAAACTGGCACACATACAAGAGAGAAACATGAACAAATAAGAAAACAACAAGAGACATACAATTTTTAACAAATACAAACAGATGTAAACAAATATACCGTAACATTAAATTTTTTTCCCAATACCTTCAAGACTTACTGCCGATTCATTATATGTGGGCATGTGTGCAACAGCCATGCAACAAGGTCATAGCTCAGTGCACTAAAAATGCTCAATGAACGAGCAAGCACTGATTTTCAGCTACCACCCAGGAGGCGCGCGGGAACAAGCATAAAAATGAAAAAAGAAAAGAAAACTGAGAGTAGAAGTATGCAAAAGGACATAGTTAGTCCTATTATTTATAAAAAGGTAAAACAGCTGTTTTCAATAAAAAAGAAATTTCAGTTTTCATAACGTTTATTTGTTTGGGAATATGATTTCTTTTGGAATACTTATCTATCAAGCGTACGACGACGACGCGACGTTCACTAGCCACCCTGCACGTCGCCCGAGGGTCGCCAAATCTCGGGGCGATGTAGTTGTCGAACGTGACCCGAGAGAGGATGACACCCCCGAAGCGATCGCGTGGGTGTCGTTATAACGGGCCCTGTGGCGCCTCATACCGCTAGCTGATAGCGGTGTGAGGCGCGACAGTGACCCCTGGGAGGGTGCACTAGCCGCCCTCCGGGAACGGACCTTCCTTTACGAGAGGGGACATGGCGGGGGGACTTGGAAGCCGCCTATGCGTACCCAGGTACCCTACTGCCATTCACCAGGCGAGCGTTATGCGTAGTGCATTTCCCCACGTAAAAAAAAGACGTTCACTCACAAGCTGGATGGCGCAAAGTCACTCGAGGCAGGCTGCTTCCATCCGATCGCTCTGGAAATCTATGGGGAGGCCTGTGTTCAGCTGTAGATATCCTGTGGCTAATATTGATGATGAGATACGGCAGTGTTAAGGGGCGATAGGTCGTTAGAGCTCCATCCTTCTCCATTGCGCGCTTATTTGTATAAATCTATAGGTACCGCTCATTCCGCCTCTCGTGCGCGCATAAACTTTGCTATTTCCTTTTTAATCCGAAAGTGATCTATATTTCGAAAATGTAATACAACCACCATTATCTAGTTTCATTACTACTCAAAGATCACCCGTTCATATACTTTCCGACATAACTTGGCCGTGTGGCCTCCGGCAGAGTAAAATACTCGTAGAACCATTTCCAGTGGATGATGCATAGAGAACCAAGAGAAAGGAAGAGGTTTTTAATACCTTGGTTCAGTGATGTGCAGCAGCGTCACTGGCATGAAGCCGTTAAGATCTGCGATCGCCAGCTCGCGAGCCTATCATAAACCAAATGAGGTCTATTCGACCCTTAACTAAATCACCTGGTGCAAAGATGCTACAATATCCGATAGTGCTCCAGAAGATGTGGTATATATTGCCCTTGTCAAGACAGGTCTTCAATACCAGCTCCAAGTCCACTGGATTGACGGCCACTGATAAAAGAGATATATAAATCAAGGACCATCTTTGTTGGGATAGGAAATTGCTATTGTATTTATTTAGGGATTTTTATTCTAGGATATGTCCTGATTATCATGACAATTAAATCGTAGCTTAATCTAAGTAAACATAGAGTTATGTAAAGTATTTAATTGCAGAAAGAGGTAGTCACTCATGTGTAGCCGTCACCAGTTGACACATAATGTCTCATAATATTTATGTATTCCGGGGATGGAAATCTATAACTTTTTTTTTATTTTATTTATCCATAGTACATTATTTTAACAATATAAAATAATGTGCGAAATTCTTGCGCTGCTATTACTGAAGAAATGTCCATTATGTTTTTTCAGTATTTTTTAGTACCCACTACCTAAGATACTATAAAACAGAAACTTATTAAGCAAGCATATTATAAAATATCAGGTTATTTAGATGATATCATCCCTGGACATAAGCAGCTCTTTCGCATCTCAGGCAATTTTACAAGTACCTAATAATTAAATAAATTGTACCTTTTGTAATATAAATCTAATTTACAATAAAAAGAACAACCCTCTGGTTTCTTGCTTGTTGTTTTCACGGGAAAATAGGGTTTTGAACAAGAGGGAAGCTTAAAAGAAATATAAAATCTTAAAATTTTAAACGTCTACTTACAAAATTGAGGCAAAGATTGAAGGAAAGAGAGGAAGGGGAAGACTACACCTAGGCGTAATTATTTTGACCAAGTGAAAGAAAAGGTGAATGTCGTGTCGTACCAAGAGGTTAAAACGAGGGCGGAAAGTAGAGAGACATGGTCGTTACTCCACCGACAAGAGCATAGCTCTTAAATTGAAGAAGACTTACAAAATAAAGATCTTTTATTACATTTACTTGTAAAGCACTGTTGCATACAGAAGCGCTCGTGGCGCAGTTGCATTCGCTATTTGTTTTCGGTTAGCAAAGTTAAGCAATGTCTGGTCATCCTTGGACGGGTGACCACTAGTGGCATTTTAATACGAGTGTTTCAGTGCTTCGGAGGGCACGTCGGTGGCATAAATATACTGACTGTCAGGTGGCCACATGTCTGACTCAAATTCAACATTACGCACTGGGCCCGCGTGGTGGATTTTGGCCCATACCCTCTCCCAGTGAGAGGAAGCTGTGCCCCAAGAGTGGGGACGTATAAGGCTGTTGATGATGATGCTTACAGTAGTAAAGAGATGGTCCCAACCAGCCATTTATGATACCGTTACGATGACGCTCCATTGCAGTGTAGCTATACTTCTTCATTCTACCCAGAATGGCTGTAATAACATTATTTAGATTAAGAGGGTGCATCGGGTCTAATCACCACTAATAAGAGAGCCCCCCTTATTTGATAAATTAAGATTTCTTTTCAAACACAATATAAGCAAATTATAAATAATATCTCTGATTCTTGCTGTTTTGTATTATTTTATAGAATTTAAAATTAATCTGCCAGAAGAGATTGTCGCTTCCGTCAGTTGTCAGAAGAGAATTATGTGTGTGTACAGCCCTTGTCCGAATGTATCTTAATAATGCATAGTCCTATTTAAGTGCGGTTTTCTTTATATTAAAGACTAAGCGATGGGAATGGTTCTTAGCAATGTTTGATGAAAATCGGTCTAGCGGTTTTGAAGATATTTAGCTGTTAACCCATTTTTTGGTATATTTAGTTGTAATCATAATCTTTCGGGGATTTTCTAAATATAGAATGCAATGCAATACGATACGATACGATACGATACGATACGATACGATACGATACGATACGATACGATACGATACGATACGATACGATACGATACGATACGATACGATACGATACGATACGATACGATACGATACGATACGATACGATACGATACGATACGATACGATACTATACTATACTATACTATACTATACTATACTATACTATACTATACTATACTATACTATACTATACTATACTATACTATACTATACTATACTATACTATACTATACTATACTATACTATACTATACTATACTATACTATACTATACTATACTATACTATACTATACTATACTATACTATACTATACTATACTATACTATACTATACTATACTATACTATACTATACTATACTATACTATACTATACTATACTATACTATACTATACTATACTATACTATACTATACTATACTATACTATACTATACTATACTATACTATACTATACTATACTATACTATACTATACTATACTATACTATACTATACTATACTATACTATACTATACTATACTATACTATACTATACTATACTATACTATACTATACTATACTATACTATACTATACTATACTATACTATACTATACTATACTATACTATACTATACTATACTATACTATACTATACTATACTATACTATACTATACTATACTATACTATACTATACTATACTATACTATACTATACTATACTATACTATACTATACTATACTATACTATACTATACTATACTATACTATACAACCAACAATGGACTGTTATATGCTATTGTGGTGATAATACCGACATTCCACTAACCCTCCGAACTGCCCAAGAACTTGTGCGCTAACCCTAAGAGAGGTAACTCGTCTCCAGAACCAGCGATCGTGGCTGCCACCTTATAAAACCGCCGCCTTCGATACTTGAATATGATGGGCCATAGCACCGTCACCAGGAGCAGCAACCACAAGATCATTGTAAGCTAAGAAATATAAAAAAATCTATTGAAGAAATCTTATAGCTGGGCTAGGTAATTATGTCAGTGCGTTACTCATACTGCTCGCCAGGGGGACGGCGAGACGTATATGTGGGACTCCCTTCCCTATCGGGAGGTGTAGGTACCCACCAAAACCCCGCGCTGACCTTCTTCGGCAGTAGGGAGGACCCGGGTACGCATAGGCGGCTTCCAAGTCCACCCGACCGGGCGGCTAGAGCTAGAGAAGGATCGTGCTCCTACTAAGTTAGGTTAATTATGTAAAAATCATCTATCTATCTTCTTCTGGGACTGTTCACCTGCAACATACTTCTTAATTTGAATTTCTTTCAAAGAAAATAAAACATACAAATGGCCGAATTGAGACTCGTTTTTGAAGTCGGTTAAAAATATTGAGCTTTATACGTCTATTGGGGTAGGTGGTCTATGTTTTTAATGTTTACTATACCCAAACGCTTGCGACATAATGTGGGATATCTTTGGCCGCCCAATTTGGGATAAAGGTCTTATACGAGTATGTATAAATGTACGAATATTGTATACGATGTAGTAAAAGGAAGTTTTAGGGACCAAATTTATGACATATTGTCTACGCCATTCTGCTAGCATCGAAACGGAACACGAGTTTAACGTTTTGTTAACTTTACTGCACCACACATACATACCTACACCCTATTCATACATGCACTCCCACATGCATTTTAACCAATCCCACCGTTCGTCATATCCCACCTCCACATCATCAACTGTCACTAACACTACAGAATATACTTACTGCCACCACTGCACATCAAGTTTATGTAATCTTCAATAAACTATAGTAAAATTAATTACCATAGTTTTTCTTCTTGTTCCATCGTGAACACATATTATTTTCAAAAGTGAAATATTTAATTTGGGGGACACCTATATTTAGCAGTGAACGTCCTGTGGCTGATATGATGATGAGGACTTTTAGAAAATCCTAAGAATTGTTAGCAAAGTTAAGACCGAGTTTTAGTCCTGCAGTTTTTTTTTTTGAATAGGCTATTATCATATGTCCTCACTACAGCTTGCGATACCTCTTTTCACTATAACAGATTATAATCTATGTGTCAGACTGGCCACCTGACTGCTCTCAAGCCGCCTCCGACTAGTCGGACTGCTTTCATTTGAAAACTTTTTTTTTTTTTTATGATTGACTGGTTTTGCATTTGACAACAATCTCACCTGATAGAAAGTGACGATGTGGTCGGAGATGAAGCACGCGATCTCAGTAAATGCCTATTCACTCTGCTCTTGAAGATCCCAAGGTTGTAGGATTCAGGAAAGACTGACGCCGGAAGGGAGTTCCATGCCTTGGCTGTTCGGATGATGAATGAAGAATCGAACTTCTTAGTGCGAATGTTCGGTATATTAACTATAAACTACGGGGACTATTTAACGTGAGCTCCGAATCCCGAAAACACCCTTCCGGGGAGTTATGTCCAAGTTTGTATAATGACCATAATATCTGAATGTCTATACGGTATTAAACTGTCAGTAGTGCTGAAATGTCCAGCGCATCACACTTGTATGAAAATGCCACGGCCCACCCATCCAAGGCCTGACCTCATCAAAAACGAACAGCGAATGTACCCTGAATAAATAAAATAATCGCTTTTAGTGATAAGGTTGCCAAATTGTACATTCTATTCTTACCAGTTTCTGAAACTGTATTTTCTTTTCTGTTGTGCAATAAAGTGTATTTGTATTGTATTGTAATGCCTGCCCACTTACCCGTCGTGCAAAACTGGAACGGACACAGAAATTATTTTTTTATACTAATGGCAACTACTACTTCGTAGTAATTCCGAAATATTATTTACCGCCACGTGTCTGGATCACTGACAGATGTCATTATATAACAATGTTTTTTTTTAATTTATAATCTTTAGAACTTTACTTAAGATATCACGAAGGAGGTACTAGGGCAAGGTGATTTTTTCTCGACCTAACATGGAAGGTTTGCCATATTCTTCTTTTGACATGTGTCGGATTTTTTTTTTAATACCTATATAAAATATCCTTGGACATCAGGTATATAATCTAAGTTGGACATATATAGACAGCGCCATTTAGTTCCACACTAAGCAACTAGGCTTGTGTTGTGGATACCAGATGTACTACACAAATACATTTTTTTAAATAAATATATATATAAATGAAAAACATCCATAACTCGGGTACACATGTCCGTATTCATCATACAAACTTATGCCCCTAGCGGGATTCGAATCCGCGACTTTTTGATATAGCAGCAGAGTTTCTAACCACTACACCTAACAGGTCGTCGTATTTAAAACGTAGTGTTTATATTCGCTTTGATCGGAATAACGAATTCACCTTTCAATGGGAGCAGTCATATTTTTCCGTGCACGGATTTTAAAATACATGTGTCGTTGCGTTTTGTTGAAATGAAAATTTAAATAACGTGCCGTCATAGAAATCTTCGTTTTGGACGGGTTATTAACGACAGAAATTCGTCCCAAGTTGGTAAGGGTAAACGTGTACATTCTGTACCAAAAGGGCGGCAGAATTGTATTGTTATACGGGTTTACATCCCTTGATGTACATGTACATGTTGCTGTGCCTTCACAAGGTCCTTATTGATACAGTACACTATAATGTCATCAAAACAAAACAAGGAATGCAATAAATGATTTGAGTTTGAATTTGAAGATGATTCCCGCAAAGGTAGACTGAAAACTGCAACGACAGAAGAAAACATCGACAAGGTGCACTATATGGTATTGGACTATCGGTGTGAAATATCTATCACTATATCTGTGACGTATTTTTCTCTGTCGTTGCTAGGAGATATAATAACAAGTGGTTTCACGATTTTACTTGTGACGTATTTTTCTCTGTCGTTGCTAGGAGATGCAATAACAAGTGTGGTCATAATTTTTCTTGACGTATTTTTCTCTGTCGTTGCTAGCCATGGACTTATTATTTAAACAGGACTGATAACTATCAAAAGAATCATTTAGGAAAATGATCACTATGTCAACGCAATAAGGTATTAAATTGGATGCACCATACACAAAGGCAAATCCGAGCCGAGAGAGATAGAAATAACGGAGGCCGTGTGTCTCGTTCTTACATCTTGCCAGCAAAAAAAATGATTATGATCAACAGTTTTGGCTACTCAAAAATTCCATTGAAACACTTATATTTTTATGTTATTTTAACAATTATAAATAAACAAATAACATTCGCATTAATTTCTTTTCATATATTCTTAAATCAAACAGAAAACATACATTTTTATTTCGATTTTGTTATTTTTATGGTAACCCTGAAAAGCATGTCATGTCATGGCGGTTCGGTGTGATTTTGAATTTTCTTTGCATTAAAAGTTTTTTAAAGTATTTGTCATATTATAACAAGTAAAAGGAGTAAAATGGTGAAAAAGTGTTGCGTTTATACTTGCCCAAGTGAATCCTATGGTGGTTGCAACATATCTTTCCACAGGTAAGCTAATAATAATATTTTTGTAAATCAAAGAAGTAGGATGCCCATGAATTCTTGAAATGAGTCGAAATATGTGAAATATGTGTGATTGATTAGGGTCCTGACTGTTGTACTATTATTGCAGTTTCCCAAAAAATGAAGAAATGCGAAATAAATGGCTCACGCCGGCTAATGTCAAAACGCCAAAGTTTTTTGACAAATATTTTATTACAACATTTGTCCCAAGTAACAAATATATTGTGGTCACCCTGTTAGACAGAGACAAACGGCCTCTACGTTACACATCCTGCTCGGCTCGTTTTTCAGCGGCGAGTACTCAGTCCTGTTTATAATAAGTCCATGTTGCTAGCAGATACAATAATAAGTGTTGTCACAATTTTTCTTTCTAATATCGCCGAAACAATAATTAGAAGCACTTTATGATATTTCAACAATTTTTTTCACGGAAAGCTTCAACCATACCAGAAAGAAAAATTGTGACAACACTTGTAATTGTATCTACTAGCAACGACAGAGAAAAATACGTCACAATAAAAATTATGACAACACTTGTTATTGTATCTCCTAGCAACGACAAAGAAAAATACGTCATAAGAAAAATTGTGACACGGTATTCTAAAAATAAAAAAATTAAAAGAAATAGAAAAATATTAAGAACCATCCAATAAGCCTTTATTCTGTCACAGAAATATTCCAAAAGGAGTAACATTATTCCCAACCCATATGTTTCTATATTTTACAATGTTTGCGGTTATCTTCTCTCAAGACCTACATCCATGCCGTCGACAGACTTCAACGTCAACCCGAATTTGACCCGTATGTGAGGAGCAGGGCCGGCTTCTGCTTCACCCACCGCCTTGTACCGCCTGAGTATTGCTGATAACGCAGTCTTTACTATGAACAGAGCGTACTGGTAACCTTTGAACAAAATAAAAATTAAATTTTTGTGGATGCTGAAAGCTAGATACCGCGGATGTGGTAGGGTTTCAGAAAGCAGTGCGCCATCTTGAGGATCATTGAAACCCAATGCAGTCCAAATTTTAAGGTGATGCCTGGAATTAAATTAAAAATGATTCAGTGTTATCGTAGCATAATTTTTGTAAGTACCTACTCTGAAACTAAGTTTTATATACGACGATATAAGACGACCGATTGGTGTAGTGGATAGTGACCCTATCAGCGAAACCAACGGTTGCGGGTTCGAATCCCGCGAGGGGTAAATGTTTGTGTGATGAATACGAACATTTATTCCCGAGTCTTTGATGTTTATATAAATATTTATGTATGTTTATCCGTTTCCATAGCACAAGCTTTGCTTAGTTTGGGACTAGATGATTGGTGTATGTGTCCGAAATATTTATTATTATTATATTATATAAAAGCTTTATATAATAGTAATTCATATTCTGCAATGCAACGAAGCTTACTGTAGTAACTATAGAGAAAATGAAAATTTTTATTTCTCAGGCACGCAGGTTTCCTCACGATGTTTTCCTTCACCGTTTAAGAGCAGT
The DNA here is from genome assembly GCA_949316235.1 of Oegoconia quadripuncta. Lineage (NCBI taxonomy): Eukaryota > Metazoa > Arthropoda > Insecta > Lepidoptera > Autostichidae > Oegoconia > Oegoconia quadripuncta. The sequence goes on along the minus strand of OX438753.1, from coordinate 19,312,874 downwards.
CGAATAAATACACATCCCATCAAAAACAATACTTGTCAAAAAAACCAAGTCTCGCAACTCAGTTGTTCTGCGGTAAAAAGTTGTGAGATCCATGTAATACCAAGTCGGTTGTTAATTTATTCAGTCTCTACTTAAGCGACTTTCTGTCTTAATACGTCCAGTCTCTAAGACCACGATCGTGGTCCATAACAATTGAAAATCATTTGTGTCTGGAATCTCCGTACTCGAAGCATTAAGTTATTACGTAATAATTAACAGCATCTTATAGTGACGCATATCAATATTAAAATTCTTTAATGTTTTATATAAATATATCGAGACTTGGCCATCGCACTAAATAATTGAATTTACATGTGTTTTCAGGCGATTGAATTTACACGTCTTTTCAGGCGATGGCCAAGTCTCAATATATTTATATAAAACATTAAAGAATTTTAATATTGATATGCGTCACTATAAGATGCTGTTAATTATTACGTAATAACTTAATGCTTCGAGTACGGAGATTCCAGACACAAATGATTTTCAATTGTTATGGACCACGATCGTGGTCTTAGAGACTGGACGTATTAAGACAGAAAGTCGCTTAAGTAGAGACTGAATAAATTAACAACCGACTTGGTATTACATGGATCTCACAACTTTTTACCGCAGAACAACTGAGTTGCGAGACTTGGTTTTTTTGACAAGTATTGTTTTTGATGGGATCTCATTTCTTTTTGTATTTTGTAGATACTTAGGTACTTAAAGTATCAATATTTAATTTATTTAAATTATTTATCCGAACAACGTCCAAATTGTAAGCAAATAATATCAGTAAACCAATGAGAGTAGCCTTTAGTCGTCAAACTAATATAGCAATCGAAATTATCAATGAAAATCGCAAACTTATAGGTAAGAATTCTGGGCACATCCGAACAGCATTGGGTCGCTCGCGCGTATGAGCGCGGCTGCTGCTCGCTCGGCGACATTCACCTTTCCGCGCGCCCCGCCACTGTCCCCGCCCCGCGCCCTCGCGCTAGCACCGCGCAGCGCGTAGTAACGGCCCGCGCTCACTCGCTAGCATCGCAGCGCGTGGTATATAATTATACAACCTTACGCACTCGTAATAAGTACGAATACGCACGTAGGTACGTTTTTTGCATTAATAAATAATTTAATACACGTGTTTTCATCACCGGAATACCCATTTTTTGCTCGATTTGGCAGGGGCACTACCATGCGCCTATATTTATATGGGACTAGCTTAAACCCGCGGCTTCGCACGCAATAATAATAATTGCCGTAAAATAAAATATTGAAAAATTTAATTAACTGAAGACTTGGCTGTATGGGCTTAATTTTCTTTGCTGTCTTTTCTAGATTTTTTAGTTTTTCCTTGATTCATACACCAAACACTACTTATATTCCAAATTTGAAGCTTCTAGGTCTGCTAGAAGTGCCTTAGAATTTTGATGATCGGTGAGTCAGTGACTGACAAAATTAAGAAATTTGACCCCTTATAATTCTTAAAATACTGGTTCAAATTGAATGAAATTTTAAATATACGTGTCTTTACAATGCCTGCATAGTTACTGAAAATTTCAGTCTTCTATTTTTATCCACAACGAAGTTACAGGGGGTCGAAAATGGTCTGAGTTGCTTCGAGAAAAGGATGGTACGGCCGTGACGCTTTTTTGCTCGACTTGGTGGGGGCACGGCCGTGCCCCCAGATAAGTAATTAAATTGAAAATTCATTGGTACTGCCTGGCCGGTCTGCCTGAGAATCGAAGCCAGACCTCCCAAATTGGGAGACCGTGTCTTAACCGTTGAGCCACCGACGCTCCGATACTTGTTTAATACGGCCAAATTAAGAACATTGTTCGCAACGATAGACTTACTCGTAGTTACTTACCAATACAATTCCTTACTCCGATACTGAACGGCATGTAACAACAAGGGTGAGGCAGGTTGTATCTCTCTGGAAGAAACCTGTCTGGGTCGAAATGCTCCGCTGTTGGGCCCCAATACCGCGGGTCCCGATGCACTCCCCAAATTGAAACTACCACCGTAGAACCGCCGGCCAGCACTCTTCCAGAAGCTGTAAGAGTAGATAAACAACTGCAAGCTAAAGGGGGTCATTATAAGAATAAGAATAGTTTATTATGAACGCCACAACACGATGCAAAAACAAAGAAGTAGTAAATTATAGCTAATATAGAAATACAATTATGAAGAAGATCCCGACAATGATGTCACGTGTTGCGGCGTACACAAATGGGTTAGCACTCAGTTCATGCTGCGACGAATCACAGCGCTGGTTTTCAGTGCCCCCAAATGGCCAGTGACGCACGGACGCCACGTGAGGTACAATAATGAGCAGAATAATAATAAATAATTATAGTCGGGTTAGTGTATGTATAGTGTAGTGTAAATATACAAAATTACGTAATAGTATTATAAATAAATACGTCAGAATATGGATATAGTGAGACTGTGAATGCTATACAGTATAATATAATTAGGCTACTGCTTCAAGCCAGTCTGCCGAGACGGTTGCCGCTGGTGATACGCCGCTGAACTGAAACGCCTTTACGCCTATGAGAGTTATTGCCGCTGATAGTACCGTTGCTGTGACGAACCCACCCACCACAGTATGAGTTTGAAACCAGTGAGGTAAGTTAAGGGTTATTACAATACGAGTACCATTTTATGAAGCGAGCCGCAGTAAAGTTTTATAACAGATAGGACATCATACACTATTATCTCTATTACCATAAAATATACAGGGTTAAATTTAATTCGTGTAATTTCTGTTTACTGGGGACTCCTCTCCTAATCACACCACTCTGCCTTTCGGCTCCACAGATAACCAGCGTCGTGGTTGCTCCAACCCGACACATGCTGAGACCTTTTTGGATTTGGTATATTCTAAACTTTTGTATAAAATACTCGTATAACAGAAATCCAAATAAATACTTTTCTTTCTTTCTTTCTTTACAATGCGACTATCGGATTCTCTCATAAGGTCAAAAAAAAATAATTACGAACATTCCACTGGGAACCATGGACCAAATCGATAAAAAAATTTACCCATACTAAGTAATCCATTCTGAAGCCACCTTTACAATGGAATTTCTAGTGAATTCAGCTATGGTTCCTATTGGAAAGTTATTTGTAATCAGGAGTGGAATCACCAGCCGAAAATGGTTGGACTTCCATACTGAAGGTGGTTTCAGCATGGTTTACTTCCATACTGAAGGTGGTTTCGAAAATTTTTTGATTGAATTCGACTATGATTCCTTGGGGAAACTTGTTCGTAATTAAGAGTGGCCTCACCAGTCCTTTGTTCCCAGTAGTTCTGTTGGACAGTTCTGTTAGCCGAATTAATGGGAATTTTTGTCTCTCTAGTTCTGTAAATAACTTGAACTTTTTTTTGACCGAACTAATGGCATTTTTTTGTCCCACTAGTTCTAGTGAATAACATGTCAACCTAACACGAAGGGTATGGCGGAAGCGAGCCGGGCGAGCAGAGCGAACCTAACCTATCCATGTCGGGGTGCCAAAAACTCCCGTGCTCGCTTCGCTCGCACTCGAATTAGAACTCGACAGAACTACTGGGAATCCATAGTACCATTTGTTCTGTTGATAGAACTAGTGAGACAAAATTCCCATTAGTACGGCCAACAGAACTGTCCAACAGAACTACTGGGAACATAAGTCACCAGTTAATAGTGTGGGAACACAGCTGCTGCGTCAGCGCTCCCGTCCGCCCCGCGCTTGACATGCTACGGCAGTCGTTGTCGCGCACTCACGGGCATAGGTCAGCTTTGTATGGATAATTATCCTTTGTAACCTTGTGTAATCTGGTGCCTATTCTATACGAAATATAGTCCCACGGACAAGTTAACCTAATCTTAATTCCTATTCCGTAATACTGGAGTCAAGGACGATGGCAACCTTACTTTAGGGTTCCGTAATGCCAAAAATAGACATTCTAGTAAACACATAATCTGCGCGACTGATCAGTGTTGGCACCCCGACATGGATGGGTTAGGTTCGAAGGGTATGGCGGAAGCGAGCCCGGACCGTTAGGTTGACATGTTATTCACTAGAACTAGTGGGACAAAAAAATCCCATTAGTTCGGTCAAAAAAAAGTTGAAGTTATTTACAGAACTAGAGAGACAAAAAATTCCCATTAGTTCGGCTAACAGAACTGTCCAACAGAACTACTGGGAACAAAGGATCACAACGTTTTATTATATTTTATGGTTTTGAAGAAAAAAAATTAAACTACCCTTGCCAATACCTTCTATGTCACTTGTCCAGTATAATGCCATGAGGGCGAAGTAAAACAATAAAGAAAAAAGAAATTAATGTCGTGAAATCAAAGGAATGACATAAAAATTTGGTCTATTCTACTCTACCGGGTACTACCGTCTTGACGCTTGTTCATCGACCACATGATTAATACAATTTAATACTAACGTAATGTAGTATCCTCGGTTATTTTCCTTAATATGAACGGTGCACTTGGAAACATCCTGAGAGACTCCCTCACGACTCTATCCAAGTATTTCAGTTTCATCAGATCTTCCCTCACCAAAGGTCTGTCTGCATCGCCGAATACATCAAGCAATCTGTAAGATAATATTTTTTTCAAGATAATTTCACCGGTTTTAGATATATCAAGCAGCTCATAAAACACGCGTGTCTTATAAACGCGAAGTGACGTTATATTCTATAACCGCACTATTTGCTAAGACAAGGAACATAAATCTCATACAGCCAGGTGATCACGAAAGTGACGAAATGCACACGTGACATTGAGCCCATCGCCATTAAAATGCATAGGATGACAACATTTGCTACGAAACCAACGAAAAATTATCTCGAGATAAGCTATTGAAAACTAATCAGAAATCTCTTAATTCATAGACACTCGACACGAAAGGTCACCGCACCCGCCATCACGTGAACACGTAGGAAATCTACTCGTATGGTATTCTTAGCACTATGAGTATAATACGTATATACGTCATCTGCTCAACACGAGTAGTTTAGGCTGAAATTTGGTATATAGGTACCCTATTCAGAAGATTCAGGAGATATAGGGAGAACCTGGTGCAGCACTGCACTATGATGTCATCACCTACGCCGTGACGTAAACGCTACGCCGTAGTCATCCCAATGCTACGCGAGGGGAAGATGAAGAAGAAGAATTTATTTCCAGCAATGCGCACAAGTACTAAATTACATATTTACTTAAAATTAATACTTTACAAATAAGCAGTGCACAAGAGTGAAAAAGGGTTACAACCTCAGCATGTGCCGCAGTGAAACCAAGGCGCTGTTTTTCAGACAGAACCCAACATTCATCCAAGGGGCCCCGATAGTGAAAAATTTACATTGTGGTCACCATGAAAAATTTTATATTAATTGTGGTACCCCACGAAGTACTTAAATATTTCAAATATAATACCCAACACCAGTAAAAGTTGAATATTATGAAATATATTAATACCACATTGATAATGAATAATATAAATACATATAATAATAAAGACAGATATTCATACCCAACTGAACCAGAAACCAACTTCTGATGCGATTGAAATTTACATTGTGGTCACCATGAAAAATTTTATATTAATTGTGGTACCCCACGAAGTACTTAAATATTTCAAATATAATACCCAACACCAGTAAAAGTTGAATATTATGAAATATATTAATACCACATTGATAATGAATAATATAAATACATATAATAATAAAGACAGATATTCATACCCAACTGAACCAGAAACCAACTTCTGATGCGATTGATGCGTAGAGTTGTTAGTAGTTGTAGTTAGTCCTGTTTGAGCTTATCACTAAGGGCGCGCGTGTCAATTGTTGATAGGTAAATGAAATACCGACGACTGCTCCGCTGAACACCCAAAGTGTGCATCTGGTGGTAGAACGGGTAAATTTTGTATGATCTGTAGTGCTCCTTTGGTGGTTTGATGGAGCACATCTTATGTCCCTTTGCCCCTACATAGGATGGAACACATGATGACCATTTTATTTGCACTCGACTCTGAAGAGTACTTCAAATTAGTTATAGTATCACAGATATGAGCCATTTATTTGTCACCGAAATTAACAAAAAATACAAATAAATATTTCGTAAGAATAACAAATTAGAGACACATTAATTTATAAGTAGAAAAATAATTTAACTTTGAAGAAAGAAAGTTTTGTTTGTTTCAATAAAATACTTAACATTATAGATTTAAAACAAATATTTCAAGTATTTGATTTTAGTTGTCCCTCCAATGTGTTCATAACTTAAAAGGAGCACGACGGGTAACTCAAAAAATTCCCTTCTGAACCACTAAAGGGGCACAACGGAGCATTCGAATTTAGCCGTCGTACCCGTGGGGGTACAGTCTGGGTGTTTAGCGGAGCAGTCGTCGAAATACCATAGAGATATATTTTTTTTATATGAGAGGGCGGAAAACGAGCATGCGGGTCACCTGATGGAAAGCAATCACCGCCGCCCATGGACACACGCAACACCAAAAGGGTCACAGATGCGTTGCCGGCCTTTGAGGAAGGTCTAGGCTCGTTTCTTGAAGGTTCCAATGTCGTACTCGTTCGGGAATACCGCTGCCGGAAGTCCGTTCCACAGGGTGGTCGTACGTGGTAAGAAGTTTCTTGAGAAACGTACAGAACCATAGAGATATTTTAATTTATTATTAATAATAGCCATGACTGCAATATTGTAGTATTGTCATTATTTCCGGGCGGGCGCACTTTTGTAACCTCTGGCCACTAGGCACGTGCCTAGTTTACCTTAGGGATAATAATCCGACTTTGACCCTAATACGAATGTTTAACATAAATAATGATATTATCAATTTACTTACTCTTGGTATACTTTCTCCTGTATCTTAGGGTATTTCGCGAGCAGTTTAAGAGTGAAGCCAATGGAACTAGAGACGGTATCAGTACCACCAACGGCTAACATCAGCATTTCCTCCCTCAGTTCTATATCAGTGTATCTCTTCGCTCCATCAGAGAGGGAAAGCTCGAGGAAACTCATCCGTTTGTTAGATTTCTGACCTATAATTTTTAATTATTAATATACCTATATTACAAGTATATAGCAGCGAAAGGTCACTTACAAAATAAAAATGAAGTCGTTTACATAGAACTACTTATGTAAACAACATTGGGTTTACGATTCGAAGGTCGCGGGTTCGATCCATGTTTAAGTAATCTGTTTGGTGCCAACCAAACCTTTTAAATGCCCGCCTGGCTAGCTACCACCATCTTAACTAAATCTGCCGCCAAGCAGCAATGTTAATAGCATTGATGTGTTCCGGTTGTCAGAGATATGATAGCCAGTCCCCCAAATGTGTTGGGTTTCCGGGTCAGTACGATTCCACCTTCGACCTCATCTTTACTTAACATCACGTGTGATTGAGGTCAATTACGAACCCGTCGGGCATAAAAACAAACCTTGAAATTTGGCAGATAATAGGTAGGAGAGACGTCCGCTAAGAATGAATTTAGTAAACCTACGGGAACGGGATATATGGGAATTATTCAAGTGAACGTCAAAATAGATAATATCCAGTCGAACGCGAATGCGCCGCTACGCCAAGATTTTGGGAAATTCCCACGGGAAATTACTACAGCAACGGGAAATTTTCACGAGTACGTAAAAAAACAAGTGATATCCACGGGAAGAGCAAAGCGTCCGCTAAGAAAAGATTGAAGTCGCGGGCGCCCGCGATTTTTTTATAATTGCTTACCTTATGCCGAATATGCCATATACAGGGTGAAATTTAATTCGTGTAATTCCTGTATACTGGTAACTACACTCCTAATTACGAACTTCCAATAGGAACCATAGCCGAATTGAATCGAAAATTGTTGGATTTCCGTACTTGAAAATGGTTTCAGTATGGTTATCGTTGTCTGGGTAATAGAATTTTTTTTTCTATATATTTATGTTATTTATTTATTTATGTTACGGATTAAGAAACATTCCCTGATATAATCCCGTCCGTCCATTTGTTTCCCTAACCATACAAAAAAAACGCATAACGGTGACAGTTCGTTTCTACAAAAACGCAACAAAAAAAAAAGTCAGTCTATCTACCGGCGCCGGCAAAAGTGAACAAAACCTCAAAATTTCACCTCATGTGGGACAACTACGACTAGATCCTGTGAGTACCTACCCCTTTATCCTGTTTTAAATCCTAGGCATTAACTTCCACGAGAAATCGGCGAGTTTAGGTAGCCCTTGCATAGCAAGGCCCTGGACTGGATCAGTGGAACAATCTAAGTTGAAACACTTTAAATTACTTAATAACTTAAAGTTTCCTTTAGTAATTTGATTTAGACATTTGTATATATATATATGTATATCGGCAAGGAACACATAAGTAGACATATCTTCAAAAAGTATTCAATTACAACTGTTATCCCGTTGTTCGAAATTAGTGATGCAAGGAAGGTTACTATATTGTTTTCTTTTAATTTCATTTAAATTTACTTTGTAAAACAGCTGTTTGTAAGATAAAATTTCTTTTCATCCTCTCTTTCCGATAACAGCCACACAACCAGAATATCGTGGGATTTTCTCCCAAGCTCCCACCTATATTTTAATCGTCTGACTGACCTCCGTAAATACGTCGTCGTAGGTAAATGCAACAAGGTGAAAAGAGTTGCCAACGCAACCTCTGGTTAAAGCCATATTAGTATGTAACTGTCATTCATCATCATCAGCCCCTAAACCTCCCACTGCAGGGATATAGGCCTTCCGTCGTATAATGAGGGAGTCTTCTTTGCGAGTCGATGGCAAAAATATCAAATTCTTGAGGAACAGAATGTGGCCACGCGTACAGCATGAGGGAGTATGGGCCATAGTCCACTACGCTGGCCGAATGAGGGTTGCGGACTTCACATGCCTTAGAATTTTTATTTCTCAGGCATGCAGGTTTCCTTACGGTGTATTCATTCACCGTTCAAGAGCAGTCGGATAAATGCACATAAGTAATTAAATTTAATTTAAAAACTCATTGGTACATGGCCTGCCTGGGAATCGAACCCGAACCTCCCAAATTGGGAGGCCGCGTCTTAACCGCTGAGCCATCGACGCTCACCGGGTCACCTGCCTAAGGGAAGCCAGTCGCTGTCCAGCTGGTTTAATGATGTTGTCCCTTCAGGGACCGAGTCATTCACGCTATTCGGAACTGTCCTGATCAGAAGATAATTTACCAAAGTTATTACCACATCGAGTTTTAATTCCTCGTTCAGACATTAACTCTGCACGTTTCTTCTTTATAATCTAAAACAAAAAATGCATTAGGTAATTTAATTGATATATGTTGGAAGATATTACTTATATCATCCATCTTCCTTGGCTCAACCGGCTTCAGATGTTTGACAACATTTCAATTTTTTAATTAGTACTTCACAAACTACCAAAATGTTACTATACTAGTAAATTAGTTATTATCGCTTATTTCAAAATAGAATTTAAAGTTCATATTAATGTTCTTGGGGGAATCCTACATTCAGCATTTTGAAATGCGAATGTGAATCTGTAATTTTGGCATGCGAGCGAATTCAAAAGCAATCAACGCAAAAATCTTATTCCAGACCAGCCATCGTAGCATAACATCGTCTGACGCGCGCGACATAGCAGTGAAAGTGGGATAGTTGTTTTCCAAGCCAATGAACAGGACAAAAATATTATTTCGCGCGGCATAAACGTTTATCACGCCTCTCATAGGTGCTACTAATGCAGCACGCTTCAACTCAAAGTAAAACTTTGTGAGCAATAACTTTTCATACATACAGTACATGTTTCAAATTAAAATTAAAGTGGTGTTGAAAACTCGTAGTGCCGGGCCTTACAGTGCGCGATGACCGATTCAAAACTATCTGAATTATTACCCACCTCATTAATGTAGGCATGCATATTCCTAGTGCATCCATAAAGCTCTTTATGCTGTGGAAAGAACGGATATAACCATTCAGGATGCAGCCAAATATGCGTTAACTTCTGGCTGAATAGATCTAATGACCGCTTCAGCCACATCAGAAACGGGGTGCGATGGTTGTCTTGAGCGTTTGTTTCAACTCCCATAGTTGTCTCTGTGGACAAATGTTCTGTCATAGCACAGCTAAGTAGCAAACTATGAGAAACAGTAATAGTTCACGTATAGTCCAGTAATTTATGTGGTGTAACTTCCTACATGTCATTCCTTTAAACTATGTGCCAAAGGCTATTATAAAATTTCTGACTATCTGGATGATAAGAATGCGTGGACATGAACCGCTCGGCAATATCCAGTATATTCTATTATAATTTTTCTTTGTCTCGAATCATACTTTATATATGATAATAAGATACCGAATCATAATACATATTTAACAATTATTCCAAATTGTATTTGTATTGACTTATTTAAATAGAGCAACCCCTGAGTTTCTTGCTCGTTCTTCTCTGAGGAGGCTGCCTAGTCAATGAGCGATAACTGTATGTCATGACGATTTCAAATATTATTCTTATAACTTACGAAATAAAACATTTTTGATTTTGATTTTATAATCGGTAATAGACTAAAAATGTTTTCTCACCATTCTGTAGCTTACTTTATGTATAGTATATGTATTTATAAAACTTATCTACATTAAAGTTACCGCTGTGAACTTCATTATGTTGCAGTTTCTAAATAAATAATCAATGTCTACTTCATATTTTCTGAAAATAGTTTATTGAGTCGTGATATATGCCCTCGGTGAAATTTTTCATAAATGCTCCATTCCTCTCAATGTAAACAACATTGGGTTTACGATTCGGAGGTCGCGGGTTCGATCCCCAGCGGGGTACATGTTTAAGTACTCGGTTTGGTTGGTGGTAGGGCATTTTAAATATCCGCCTTGCTAGCTACCACCATAAATCTGCCGCCAAGCAGCAATGTTAATAGCATTGTTGTGTTCCGGTTGTCAGAGATAAGATAGCCAGTCCCCCAAATGTGTTGGGGTTTCCGGGTCAGTATGCTTCCACCTTCGACATCATCTTCACTTAACATCAGGTGTGATTGAGGTCAAGTACCAACCCGTTGTGCTTAAAAAAATATCCTACTACATCAGTCGATGTCCCAGGGTGAAACCCTGCTACCCGTCGCACATTATGCCTATAAATTCCAATCTAATAATGAAATTCACAGTGTTAATCAACGCCGCCTATGCATTTTAAATTTTGTGATTTGCGTCCTGTATTGCAGGTTCCTCATAGAGCCCCGAAGTTGAATATAAACCTCTCCTAATTAATTCCTAAATACTTGCTCCAACAATGGGCGGCCTGGCGAATAAAGAAGTATCTTACCAGACACACAGTCAAGGGTGTACGCGCTGAGGAAAGGCCACATGCTGAACTGCCCCGTATTTGATTTACTGTCCAATCTCGCCGCTAGCTTTTCGCTACGTTTCGAGAATATCTCTACATAGTTCTCCATTATCTTCGGACTGAAGGCTGGCGCTAGGATCTTGCGCCGTTGCCTCCATATGGACACTGAAGTAAAACAAATGTATATATGCTGTGAACTGGTAAACAATCTAACTAATATTATAAATGGGAAAATTTGGAGGTTTATTTGTTGGTTTGTTGTTCAATCACGGGGAAACGGATGGACGGATTTAGATGAAATTTGGTATAAAATTTTAACCGATTTTCAAGAAAGATAATTAAGCTCAAGTAGGTCTCTTTGAGGATTTCGTACAAAACATCACCATTGACAAACTTGAGTTACCTAGACGACATAAGTTAATAAAGCACTGAACCACATTTTTATGAAGCACCCAACCACAGGATAATCGGACGCCGCGCACATCTCAACCCCGGACAACCCAACCCCGTATAACTCAACCCCATATAACTCAACCCCGACAAGTCGACTATCGATTCCGAACTAGAATTGTATCGACCCCGAGTGTTGGGGTTGAATAGTTCGGAACTATTCAACCCCAACAACTGCCGGGGGTTGAGTTCTCAGGGTTGAATTTCCTGGGTTGATTTGTCACGGGATCGAGTTGTGGAGGTTACGTTGTGATAGTCTAACTCACCTGGTGCAATAACGCTTAAATATCCGATAGTGCGCCAGAATATACGAAATAAATTGCCCTTGTCGAGACAGGTCTTCAGTATCAGCTCCAAGTCCACTGGATTGACGATCACTGATGACAAGAGAAATTTTAAAGCCAAGATTTTTTCTACAGTAGGTATTAGCTGATTCGGCAGATTGCGAGTGGGGTGATGGCGACGCATCTGCACGCCACATTTTGTGGGAGGTGCCCAAATTGGAGGGAGGAACGTGAAACCTTTCAAGACCTTTCAAGCTTTTTTGCCACTCTTATTATGGGCATTATTCCTCGCGGTAGCCATAATTGCTACTGCCGCTCACTGCATCTAGGCGCAGTTCTTTGTGTATATGTGTGACTCGAGTAACAAAGAAACGCTTTATCTATTTACCCATGGTGTATACGCAGCTTCATTCGACCTCCTACCCCCTAGGGTGCCTTCGGCCAATTTGGATTTCATTGCCTACACTCCCGTTTCCGAGGGAGGCACCTAATATTTTCCTACTTACCCTACTTTATTTAATGAGACTGATGTCCAAGGTAGCAATAGAGTCGCGTAGGGAACCGCCTACTGAAGGTAGGCCGTGTGGAATACCACTGTTGATCCTAGTTTATAGGAGTTACTGTGGGAGGAATGAGGAGGCGGGATCTGATGCAAGAGATATGTGGGTACACATCAAAGAGCAGATTTCTTAGAAAACTTCTAAAATATTGGAATACGTTTAGATCCATAGCAGACAATAATTACGGGAAAGAAGAAACTTAATTGGATGTGTCAAATCAATCGCTGCACTGCCTTCAACTTCAAGGTCGTGGAATGGTACAGATTCGGCATTGACATGAAAGGATATACGCATCCTCACTTTCGCCTTTGTGGTCATGGTAGAATCGATGTAAGACCTCAGCCTGAACTTTACCGTCCGACTGTGCCGGCGCAAACCGGTTTCAAATTTTTTACATAGGTAGAATATACCCTAGAATAAGACATAGGATACTTTTATCCCGATAATGTGAGTATATAGTTCCCGGGCGATAAAGTTATTCCACGCAGGCGAAGCCGCGGGCGGAAAGCTAGTGTTATGTAAAACAACCAGAACACAACATTGCTGCTTGGAGGCAGACTAAGATAAGATGATGGTAGCTGGCCTGACCACCGCCCCCCTGTCAATCAACCTTGCGACCTCCGTTTTGTAGATCGTATTATATAGTTTGCATTCAGCCACGGAGGCGGTTTAAATTATGAAGTTTTGTTTCTTACCGTAGTAAAGTTCAGGCCCAAACCAACATTTTAAAATGCCATTGCGTTTATGTTCCATTGCCGTGTAGCTATATTTCTGCAACATTGTCATAATATCTGTAATACAGTAATATTACATTAGTTCTCCCAGTCTTTTACAGGTGTGATGACTGCGTCACACAATATTTTTTTTTTATCCACAACGGGTTAGCACTTGACCTCAATCACACCTGATGATATATGCAATTCAGATGATCCATTCGTGTATGGATCATCTGAATTGCGTATAATGGATGATGCAATTCAGATGATCCATTGGTGTAGCGGAAAGTGATCCCCGCTACACCAATGGATCATCTGAATTGCACTCAAAATTTAAAAAAAATTACCGGTTAGGAATCCAACTGGACCGGTTAAAAACATTCTTTATTTTTATGATACCGACCGAAAGGGTCAAGAATCGGTTACTTCTAAGTAACATAACATCTTAAATTAAAAGCCATGAAATGATCTAATAAGTTTATTCCACTCACCCTCCGAGTTGCCAATGAACTTGTGAGCTATTCCCAAGAACGGCATCGTGTCATCAGGTCCAGCAATCGTGGCTGCCAGCTTATACAACCTCCGCCTTCGATATTTGAACATGACGGTACATAGCACCGTCAACAAGAGCACCAGCGACATAATCATTGTAAACTAAATAATAATGACGTCTACATTAAAAATACTTTGAATAACAAGCTTGTAATACTCCATCATGATTATCACATATCAATCTAGTACAAAGACGAGTAGCATAAAGTCTATCAAGGAATGTTCTGGCTCCATCTGCAGACGCTCGTCATCATGTGTGAAAGTGCTCATGGCAGCAAAACAAACTTGCAAAAATGACTATCTTGTCATTTGCCATCAGGGAGTTCCAATCCCTAAATCCCGGCTCCAACATCAGATCAGCTCGATGGTACCAAAATATTCCATTTACACTGAATGTACATACATTTGCCAAATATCTGCTCAACCTGATATCAGCAAGTGGCTGAGAAATGGTTTGCAAATTTTTAAACGGACAACTTATATACGAACATGGCAAGCTAAATAGAAGCTTTTAAAAAAAAGATGCCATGGAAAAGGCAATGATATTCATCATGATTGACTGTGGAATTGGAGCACTTTCTTTGAACTTACAACATACATAATATGAAGCTTCATAAAAATTATATCTATTGGTAATTGAAACGACATTAATAACATAGATATCCCTTTCCTCCATATTGCCATGCTTGACAAAGTACATGTGTATGTTAGTACTTACCTATGTATTGTAACTATGACATGTGTAAAGCAATAAATATATGAATTATGAATTAATGTCAGCCACAGAACGCCCACTGCTGAACATAAACCTCCTCCATAGTGTTAATGTAAAATTAGGGCATATTAAAATAGGGCATATTAGGTAAGTGAAATAGAAGTTATTGGCATAGGTAGTTTAACTTTTTTTTTATATAACTGTAACCAAAGTCACTGAATTAGGTTGTACCTGTATTTGAACACGTATAATTGAAGTATATGCACTATTGGATCCCCGGACACGACTGACGAGCACTCAGTCCCGTTCGAAGGTCCATTATGCATCACGCCTATATAACCGAATCATTAAAACCGAAGCAAATTACCCTATTATTTCATAAAATATTAACTGTACGCAATAAAATCTTTAAAATGTACAGTATACAACTCTAGCTAATTACAACATAAAAGCCAAATAAAGATTATCGGAATAAATTAAAGAGCGTCGGTGGCTCAGCGGTTAAGACGGGGTTTCCCAATTTAGGAGGTCCGGGTTCGATTCCCAGGCAGGCCATGTACCAATGAGTTTTTAAATTTAATTTAATTACTTATGTACGTTTATCCGATTGCTCTTAAACGGTTAAGGAAAACATCGTGAGGAAACCTGCATGCCTGAAAATGAAAATTCAAAGGCATTTGAAGTCCCCAACCCGCATTAGGCCAGGCCAGCAACTATGGCCCATACTCCCTCATATACGAGGGAAGGCCTATATCCCTGCAGTGGGGTGTTTACGGTCTGATGATGATGAAATAAATTAATTAATTAAATAAGCAAAAATGTTTATAAATATAGATGGCTTATACGGGCGGAAGGATCCCGAGTAGACTGGCGCCATTGCCTCGTTGAATAAAGAGCTTGTGTTAATAAGAGTAGAGACCTACCATCTAACGATCGCGATAAAATCTTTTTGCTTGGTTAAAGACTACATCATAGTCTTTCATTAGGCATGTGTCTCATTGGTGGCGGCCGTTGGACCAACTCCCATAGAACTTTGCCCACTGTCTTTTAGCGCTCGATCGATAAAATTTGCCGTTTATAAGAACTATTACTCAATCTATGGTTAAGCTCACTTACATACAATCGCTAAATTTGGTGCCACGTAGGCGACCCTAGCTGTAAGGATTTAGGCTTATTATTATTCCCGAAGACTGCCGAAGCTACTCGGGAGGTGCTTCGGCGTTCTTAGGTATGCCTTTGGCTGCCGATGCAATCCATCGACTGCCTCGGTGTCTTGTATGTCTTACGCTGCTGCTTACGACGCTGACCATGCTTAAGGTTGTTGATGCAGCTCGAGGACTACCATCCCTAGCCTTGATCCTTACTTCTAGGGCGCTTACGTGATACCAAATTTGACAATCGAACGCTAGCCAAAATGTAATCTCCACTTAGGCAGACATATTGGCGCGGTTTGAGGTTCTCCGCTGATGTACACGTGATTCTGTAGGTTCAAAGTATACCAAATAACAATTTTGTTTATAAAAAAAATAAAAAATGATAAGCCACCAACTATTTGAGCGCGAGTGCTTCCGAAATAACAATTAACAGATGTTTATAGTATTTAGTTTTCAATTGAAGGCAGGCAGCCAAGTCGATGGCCTACAGGGGCTGCTTAAGAACACTGACTGACAACTGGCCACTAGTCGGACACAAACATCTAAATCTACTATTCCGCACTGGGCCTGCAGGGTGGATTATGGCACATACCCTCTCCCAGTGAGAGGTGGCTGTTCCCCAACAATGGGGACGTGTAAGGCTGTTGTTGATGACGCCTTTATAAGTTTTAAAAATGTCCCCCTGGCTAGCTACCACCATCTTATCTAAATCTGCCGCCAAGCAGCAATGTTAATAGCATTGTTGTGTTCCGGTTGTCAGAGATAAGATAGCCAGTCCCCCAAATGTGTTGGGGTTTCCGGGTCAGTACGCTTCCACCTTCGACCTCATCTTCACTTAACACTTGACATAGGTGTGATTGAGGTCAAGTACGAACCCGTCGTGCTTAAAAAAAACTGTTATTTGTGGCTCTTACACTAGTAAGGTTAGACTTGGCTAATAATTGATAATAAAGTTATTGATCTGTAATGAACAGAAAAACTTTGCAACCCGCCTGCCTAACGTGGCATTAGAGCAAATCCTCCATAACTGGTATGGTTTTATTTGCTCAAATTTTAAACTACACTCTGTATAATATAGGTAGTATTAATGAGTCTATAAAGTACACGTTGTGTACTCAATGACCTATCAAGTATTGTTGTACTGCAATGTGCATTATGCAAGTCATATATTTTATCAGTATAGTGGGATATTGCAGGATAATATAATATAATTCTATATTATCAATAAAATAAAATAAAATAAAAAATAAAATAATAAGTTCGTGCGGCCGTAAATCCTCACAGATTCAGCTGTTTTGATAATGTAAAAAAAAATGTGCAACTGTATTTTAAAAGTTACTCAATGTGATACTGGATACCTCATTTCTCATCATGCAGATACTATTTCACCTATGAATACAACTTGTATCCCAAAAACCAGTGCCTTAACAGTGCCTTAACAGTGCCTTAACAGTGCCTTTTTTTATGCACAACGGGTTAGCACTTGACCTCAATCACCTTTAAAATATAAAAGTTAAATATAACCATTATTAAAGTACATATCTTACGATATTTATATTCTAGAACTAGGCATCATAACACAATATAAATAATTTCAAATAAGACACAGAGACAGGCTGTTTAGGTTAGCGATAAAAATAGTCACACAACTTTTTTTTTTAATAAATGTATATGCAAACTTTGGTTTAATACTTAGTTTGTTGTCTTAAGACTGAAAATATAAAATAAAAATGATTTGATTTTACTCAAAGCTTCTGCCTCGTGAAAGAGCGCTCTTAAATAATGCTGTCTCGGGAAAAATTGTTAAAAAATAAAAAATTATAAAAAAAAAAAAAACATTTATTCACTATATATTTTCGTTAAAAAACATCACAACGATTCCGGTCGTCTTCTCTCAAGGCCCACTTGATACCCGTCGACTGCCTTCATCATAATGTCCAATTTCACCTCTATATGGGGAGCAGGGCCAGTCTCCTCTTCACCCACCACTTTATATCGTCTGAGTATTGCTGATAGCCCGGTCTTTATTGACATTAGAGCGTACTGGTAACCTATGGACAAGCGAAATTTAAATTTAATTTTATGACATATTTGTTCTTAAGTCTCTATTGAAAAGTTTCCATACAAACGTAGTTTTTCTTTTTGAAATGTTATATGGAAATTTTCATTCTAACTTTATTTCTGTGGTGTTGGAGCCTGATAGCGGTAATTATTGGGCTTATAGTATGAATAGTGTGATAGTAATCATGATACAGCTTACCTACACAATTCCTGGGGCCGTTACTAAACGGCATGTAACAGCAAGAGTGAGGCAGGTTGAATCTCTCTGGTAAAAATCTGTCTGGGTCGAAATTCTCCGCTTCTGGGCCCCAGTACTTCGGGTCCCGATGGATGCCCCAAATTGAAGCCAACACCCCGGACCCGCCTGGCAACACTCTGCCAGAAGCTGTAAAAGAGAGATTCTTTATTGTCATAATATGGATAGCTTTGCGTCTCCACTGCGCATAGCTGCGGGGTCACAGCCTTCTGAAGGTATGGAATGAGCAGTCTTTCCAAGGCTTGGTAATACTTCCAAAAAGCAATAGGTGTATTTCGCAATCTTTCAAAGCGTTTATCGTTTAACCATTGGTCAAATGACATTAAATTTTTTGAATTCATTGAACTTAGACTTTATAAAATCCATATTTTTTATTGGTCTATCAACAATTTAAATTTTTGGGAGCAACAGATGGACTGACTTTCTACGATACCCACGAGAAGAGGCGGGTTGGTCCAATTCTTCTAACGAAGCATGGGTTTATTTAATATTTCTTTTCATTCAAAATAATCACATGTGTACTCTCACTGTAACTGCCCTCTGGGAAGAAAGAAAGAAAATAGCTTATTCACTACTTAAGCTATGGACATTAACACAAATGTGGTGCTGGAGACGAATGGAGGGATTAAGCTGGACCGAGAAGAGAACAAAAGAAGAGGTGTTAATGATGGTAAAGGAGAAGAGATGCCTGTTAGCCACAGTTGAGAACCGAAGAGGAAAGATTATAGGTCACTTGATACGACACGATATTTTTTTGAAGAACATAATTGAGGGAAAGATTGAAGAAAAGAGAGGAAGGGGTAGACCTAGGCATAATTACATTGACCAAGTGAAAGAAAAGGTGAATGTCGTGTCGTACCAAGAGGTTAAAACGAGGGCGGAAAATAGAGAGACGTGGTCATTACTCCACCGACAAGAGCATAGCTCTTAAATTGAAGAAGACTACTTAAGTCCCATAACAATTAACAATTATGAGAATAACATTGTTAAGAGCTATTAAAAACTAACAAATAAGAACTTTGCTATGATTTGCATAAATATTGCTATGTGTGCCGCAGTAATGAATGGGTAACGACTCAGCGTAATGCCTCGCTCAAAGAGCGATGCGCTGGTTTTCTGTCGCACCCGTGTAGGATGATTTGGCATGAGGAACTACATCATGGTAGGCATTGAGATTATTATCAAGTAACCAAAGTCTTTATTATGCATAGTATTGGGTTGCAATATTGGTGTCATTAAAATATTAGATCCGAAACTTGCCTTGTTCATTTTTGTTATGCACAACGGATTGGTACTTGACCTCAATCACACCTGATGTTAAGTGAAGATGAGGTCGAAGGTGGAAGCGTACTGATCCGCAAACCCCAACCCCAACATTTGGAGGACTGGCTATCTTATCTTTGACAACCGGAACACAACAATGCTATTAACATTGCTGCTTGGCGGCAGATTTAGATAAGATGGTGGTAGCTAGCCAGGCGGACATTTAAAATGCCCTACCACCAACCAAACCGAGTACTTAAACATATACCTACCCCACTACATATACACAAAATAATTGTTAATCTAACACAATTATGCAAGGTAAAATAACATTCTCTGGTAGGTATGTAGGGTAACATCACTCCTCGTAAGACAAACTCAACGAATATTTACAATGCCATGTCAAGTAATTCATTCGAAGTTAATCAAGTAGTAATTACAAATTCCCAATCACAATTTAAATTAATCATATAGTGTCCATAAAAAAAAATAGCTAAAATGACAATTTATAATGTCAATCGATTTCGAATATTCAAATTGAATAGAAATATTAAATTATTAAATATAAACTGTCATGCATAATTAAAATGTATTTTGTTAGTGACGAAATGTAACGATATGTACCGCAATATAAAGACTATCTATCACCCATCAATGCTACTATGACTACATGTTTGGAAGTACTATTAGCCGTTTCTTATAGTGCTGTATAACAGTTGCTTCAGAGAGACGGTGTCTTACAGGTGGTGATAGATTATAAAGGGTAGTGTAGTTTTCTATAATGCTGAAAATCTCCGCCATATATCTGCCTAGATATTCAACTGAAGGACTAATTTCTTCCTACGACATCTATGATTTAGTAGGTCCTACACAATCAAACAAAACAAAAGTTAACTCACGTAGTGTAGTGTCTTCAGTTATTTTCCTAATTATAAACGGAACTGACGGAAACAGCCTGAGAGACTCCTTTACTACACGCTCCAAGTATTTCAGTTTCATCAGATCTTCCTTCACCAAAGGTCTGTCGGTATCGCCGAATACATCAAGTAATCTGTAATATAATATTTATATGACACACGGTATAGTGAATCGTCAAAGGTCAGAAAAAAAAGCGGTCAACAGCGTTTCGGACACGCTTTAATAGGGTTCGAATATAGCGGACATCGATATTACACATTTCTAGCTCTGAACCCATTTCTGTCTGTGTGTGTATGGCTATCTGTGGGATTGTACTGGCTTTTGTCTTGTATCTCAAATAGCTAGAATACCACAATGTGTGTATTGCCATATTTATGTGCCTTGCATAATTAATTAGCGGCAGATTTAGTTACAGTATACAGTCAGCTGCAGAGAAACCAGACATTCACATAATGACTAAGTACAGTGCGTCTGGTTTCTTTTGCAGCTCACTGTACCTCGGTTTTCGTGCCGTGTTGACAATAAGGGCGGATCCAGCATGCGAATAAAGTTGTCTTTCACCCCAGAATTCACACTATAAAATTCTTGAATTCCAGAGAAAAAAATAATCCAATTTTAGTACTTATTTAGTGCAATTTCGTACCCAAAAGAAATCATTAGTGCCATAGTACGTTTAGAGATATTCGATGAACTTGTTGGCATACTGGAGATACACCTCCTCAGCATGCTTACTCTCGTGCATTGAAACGATTTAAGTTATAGATACAGTTTTTATTGCAATATTTAGTGCTCGTTTAGTGCTCCTTACACATCCAATCCCAATATTTGTGCTTTACGAAATCCAGACTTATGGTACCTTGTCCAACACTCTGGACCCTGCTCACGTTGGCATGCTCACAAGTGAATAGCTGCGGTTTTCTCCAAAAATATAACGTCAATGTTTAGTGCTCAATTAGTGCTCTCACATTACCAAAACATCATTCCGATCTAGTTTGGCTCTAAATAATAATAATAAATCTAATAAAAAAAGTAATATTTTATACATTTAAGGAGTAAGACGTATTAAGTTAGCACAAATATACCTAAGCCCCTATGAGCATCTCCACTGTATCTTGTATTGGTTGATGGGTAGCTTTTCTTACAAAGAACTTACTCTTGGTACACCTTCTCCTGTATCTTAGGATATTTCGCCATCAGTTTGAGAGTGAAGCCGATGGACACAGCGGAGGTGTCAGTGCCAGCCGCAGCCAGCGTCAGTACCTCCTCTCTCAGTTCAACGTTATTGTACCCCTTCTCGCCGCCAGAGAGAGAAATGAGAAGGTCCAGGAAAGTCTTCGCTTTATAATTTACAAGATCTGTAATTTTTCCAATGAATCATGCCTGTACCTATCTTATATGTACATACATAGAAGATAATCTTTTCGTCTCACTATCGTTGATCGGCACTTTTGCAAGAGACGTCGAAAATTAATTTGAAATAAAATAAAATCAACATGCCAATGTGTTCTACTGACGATTCCTAGGAATCACAATTCGATTTAGCACCCCCTTTCCGACTAACCATATATCGTATAGTATTTTTAACGCTAAGTATTGTATATATTTGTATTTTTTTTAAATAAAAGTAATTATACAATTTATTAAAAAAAAATAGAAATAAAAAACTAGCCCCAAGTCCCTGGTTG
Source organism: Oegoconia quadripuncta (assembly GCA_949316235.1). Taxonomy (NCBI): domain Eukaryota; kingdom Metazoa; phylum Arthropoda; class Insecta; order Lepidoptera; family Autostichidae; genus Oegoconia; species Oegoconia quadripuncta. Next base: position 19,290,864 of record OX438753.1, on the reverse strand, counting down.
GCGGAATCGTACTCAGAAGGTCGTCCGCATTGCCTATAGCAAGGCAAAGTATTGGTCAGGCCTCCGATCGTGCGATGCATCAACCCGACGCTCAGCTAACTCTCTGTAAAGAGCGTGAGCACCCGGTCCCCACGTCCCAAGCGTTTCTACGCCAAACCATGCCAAACGGAGCAAATCGGTGGTCTCCACTGAAACCGGCACATTTGCGCCGACTAATAAGATGTTATCTAATATAATCTAATATAATGCGAAAGTTTGGATGGATGTTTGTTTGTCTGTTGCTCAATCACGGCGAAACGGATGAACGAATCTCGATGATATTTGATATATACGTAGAACATACCCTGGATTAAAACATAGGATATTTTTGTCCAGATAAAATGAGTAGTTCCCACGGGAACAAAGAAATAAATAAACATAAAAACTTCTTATGTGTTGTATTTTTGTTCAATCATATTGTATCAGTATTAGCTGTTTGTTTCCCAGAAGTTTTTTTTTTTTTTAGGCACGACGGGTTCGTACTTGACCTCAATCACACCTGATGTTAAGTGAAGATGAGGTCGAAGGTGGAAGCGTACTGACCCGGAAACCCCAATACATTTGGGGGACTGGCTATCTTATCTCTGACAACCGGAACACAACAATGTCATTAACATTGCTGCTTGGCGGCAGATTTAGATAAAATGGTGGTAGCTAGCCAGGCGAACATTTAAAATGCCCTACCACCAACCAAACCGAGTACTTAAACATGTACCCCGCTGGGGATCGAACCCGCGACCTCCGAATCGTAAACCCAATGTTGTTTGCATTGAGCCACGAAGGCGGTCGAAGAAGTAAATAAAATAAAATAAATAAAATTAGCTACACAATTGTGTAATTAGACAAATTATCCATATCCGCGATAAATTTATTCTAACGCAGGCGAAGCATATCTTTGTTTAGTGGAAATAGATGTATATCTATTTTCGCACTAAGCGACTAGGCTTCTAGTTCCACACTAAGCGACGAGGCTTGTATTATGGATACCAGGTAGTTGACTACACAAATACATAATACATTTTTTTGTAAAGGTTATTTATTTAATGTATACCTGAAACCTGAAATTATTTTGGTCAGAAGCACGTATAGAATCGATTCCGGCTATAAAAATGTGGGGTTATATTTTTCCTTAATTATTTATCTAATTAAGGAATGATAAACACCCTAAAAGCGGAAACATAACAGTAACTGAATTCGCAACAGTTTTATTTTACTTTTTCTAGCCATATTGGTAACAAAATATATACATGCATACATAATGTCACGCCTGTTTCCCGTAGGGGTAGGCAGAGACCACAGACTTCCACTTGCTACGATCCTGACACACCTCTTCTGCTTCCTTCATAAGGTTGTTCATACATGCTCGTCGGTTTAGGGTACTCTTGACTTGCCCTTTCTTTAAGACGTCCCCGATTTGATCATGGTACGTTCGCCGTGGTCTTCCCCTACCAACACTACCATCCACATTCGCTTTGTATATCTCTTTCGTAAGTCTTCAATCATTCATCCTTACAAAATATATGATCTATCTAATTATAGGGTGTATCGGCTTTATGGTATAAATATAACCTTGTATACATATCACAAATTATAATAAATAAATTATAAAAAAACATACCATAACTCGGGTTGGTACACGTATCTACTTCACATTCAATATACAAATATTATGTCCTTAGCAGGTTTCGAACCAGAGACCTTTAAGTATAGCAGTCAAGGTTAAGTTGTCGTAATATTGATTTATAATCGCTTACATATCCGTACTGAATCTAGTACATCTCCATAAAATCGATTTAAAAAAAATTGGTTCATCATGGCAGCCATAAGAGATCCACTGCTGAACATAGGTCTCCTCTATAGATTTCCAGATGATTGGAATCAGCCTGCATGCAGGATACAGCGACATCTCGCGATTTTCCTGGTATACTATGGAAAAATATTTTGAGTGCTTATACTCGTACAATGGTGTCGATTCGGATGTACATCAACTAAACTAAAACCAGTTTTAGTATAGTACCGACTCTTTCTCCCTGGAACAGTACGATGCGACGGCACCACTCCAAAACTGGTTTTAGTGTAGTTTAGTTTAGTTGGTGGACATCCGAATCGACACCATTTATATTCAATCAATCAAATACTCTTTATTGCACAATTAACAAAAGCTACATGAAGAATACAGCGTACATCATTAATCGCACAAAAAGGCGGCCTTATCGCTAATAGCGATCTCTTCCATGCAAACCTTAGGGTAAAGATACAAGCTACCAGTAGATGACGTTTGCACTAATAGTAGCAATACAGGTGTATTTTATATTTTTATTGCAAATATCAAAATCAATCAAAAGGTATTGAATAAAAAAAATGCAATAAAATTCAGATTACCTATAAAATATATGAACTGATATATTTACCAAAGTGATTGTCAACTTCGGTTTTGATTCCTTGTTCCGTCTTTAACTCATAGCGTTTCTTCTCTATGATCTAAAACAAATGTATTAATTAATATTGCCGGAATTAGTGCATAATATTGGAGCATTGGATAAAAGCCTATTTGCAAGGAAGCAAGCTATTTAAAAAACGTTCTCACAAAAATATAACAATTCACTGGTAAAGTTGGTTCGAAGATCTTGAACCGTTACCTGAACCATTAGTTTAATTTTTTTCTTTTTCTTCTTTTTATTCACTCCTTTCGGAGAAGGCAAAGGGATCTAAGCCCATACAGCCATGTCTTATTTCTCTTATTGTTTCAATTTATTAGTCAGTCTCAGTCAAAACAGTAATTCGTCGTATACTTGGCGTGTACAGAGTCTAGTCACGGTCAAGTCATTCTTCAGTAAAGTGGCAGAATGCTTTACAAAAGATTTTGGCGGCATCTTGTGGGAACCCGTAAGCTTCGTTACGTACTTTAATTTACACTTCCCTTCACTTGTACACCATCACTAACGTTTGCTGCACAATATTCTGCCATTATTAAGCTTCAAAAGTTAGAATGCACAAATTATAAGAATTATAAAGAAAAATGCAACTTCACTCGCCGAGATCCCCTCAAAAAGCCCCATTAGTTTAAGTTCGTAATCAGTTTGATGCTCGATATCACCTGTCAAACCTAAAACATCCCGATCAATATCACAACGCTCACTCATTTCTGGGGTGTATGCCAAAATACGATTAATAACTAATTGACAAAGGTCCGCTTTGTTAGAGTATTTTTTTTAATTCGCATACAAAATAATTCTCATCTCTTTAATCATGAGCCGTTTTCACTTTCAGCTTCCACAGAAACCTCATAGATGATGCCAAAGTAACTTGACTTCATGGAATTTGTTATTATTTGTCTTTCTAATAATTAAAAAAAAACACTGGGTGGAACAAGAAAATTGTTGTGCCTAGATGCCATAATGTTAGACACCATTAACACCAAAAGATATTAACCGAAACTTGTTCTGAATCAAAGACATGCATTTACGGACTTGATGCTAAAATATTCATAGTGGAATTCAGCTATTTGACAATGTCAAAAACTGTACTGAAATAGTGCCAAATAGTGCCCAAGGCGACATTTTTTTTGATAAAGTGCCATATTTTAGAGCGTCGGTGGCTCAGCAATTAAGACACGGTTTCCCAATTTGGGAGGTCCGTGTTCGATATAGCTCGAAACCAAACTTAAGTGGCAGTGAGCGGGGCATTGCTCGTAGGACTGACGGTCGTTGAGGCGGAAAGGTTCTCGATTGGCGCCCACGCACCGGAAGACGCGGCGTGGGCATAGGTCCCCCACGAGATGGATCGACGATTTGGTAAAGATCTCGCAGGACCCATCGTTGTAGAGATGTTTGCGGGGGACCTTTGTCCAGCAGTGGACGTGTTTCGGCTGTATTGATGATGATTTGACAACACCGTCTATTAGACATTCGTTATGTCTAAATGATACCTAATGGTTCTGTAATAGTAACGAGTTCAGACTTCGGACACCGGACACCAATCGCTCACCTCATCAGTGAAGTCATGCATCTGTTTTATGCATCCGTAAAGCTCCTTACGCTGCGGGAAGAACTGATACAGCCAGTCAGGGTGCAGCCAGAGGTGAAGCATCCTCTCGCAGACCAGATTCAGCATTCGGTTCAGCGCCGTCAGGAATGAGGAATGGTGTTTATTTTGAGCATTTATTTTTATTCCCATGGCTGTTTCTGTTAACAAAATTCTTGTATTGGGTATGATAACAGCAGTTTAGGGCAGACAAGACTAGGTAGAAGAGAGATACAACGATTCGGTTCGCTAACTCAGCTACCTCTTTGATAGATCACCGCGCTTAGTCCACAAGCTTGGCAACTTGGCCACTTTGAGTTGAAAACTTGGCGAATGAAACTGAGGCCTACGTTAGCTCGCGTCCCTACGCTTATGCGTTGTAACGGTATAATAGTTATCCATTGTGATAGGTTCAGCCTGGACGCGAAGTAAAGCAAGATGCACAAACTAATAGTGGTTCCCAAAAGTGATGGGCTCGTTGCAATGAAGGTAACCTCATAGGCCCGTACCTGCAGGCATAGAAGACCCCAGTGAAACGTTTCACTAGAGATTCATCAAATTTATGGCGCTCCACTTCATATAATTATGAGGTATTTGTTATCACATGTTACATTTTTACATAAACGGAAATAAGTCAAAGCTCCAACAATTTATTTATATTCGGATGCATGAAGTAGCGTTGGGATTGAACACCTCGAGTAAAAGCCGGGCGAGGTAGCGCAGCAACTATAACAGCTTGGTTTAAAGGTAACTTACCACACACAGAATCAAAGGTGTAGGTGCTCAGGAATGGCCACATACTGAACTGCCCCGTATTGACTTTGCTGTCTAGCTTCGCTGCCAGCTTCTCACTCCGCTCCGAGAATACCTCCACAAAATTCTCCACTATCTTCGGACTGAAGGCAGGCACTAGGATCTTACGTCGCCTCCTCCATATGGATACTATATTAAAACATTATTTAATGAGTACCTATATAGATTGAAGACGTTCATATCGGTTTTGGGTTTCTATTCTTACATTTAAGGCTTTAAGCTTGAATAGGTCTCTGATTAAATCATTAGAAATCTCAGATTATAAAAGAGTGAGTTTTTAAATCATTGAATGAAACAAAGGTCTCATGTACGATGACCATGTAGTGAGTAGTGGCTCTCTTCGAAAACAATGGTTTCGGGTCCGAATACTGCTAGGGGTAAATGCTTATGTGATGAAGTTGTATAAGAACAATGTTATTCCCGAGTCATGGATACACAGGGATACACAGGGTGCACCGAGGCTCACGGTCCTATTCCATGCCAGCCGCATCCAGTGAAACCCCGTCAACTGTATGATGTCATTGGACGAACGGTCTAATGACATCATCGGGCAATTGGCATTATAGCTCCTTTTTGTCCAGCTTACTATAATTCTTCACTTAACATCAGGTGTAATTGAGGTCAGTACCAACCCATTGTGCATAAAAAATTTGCTATTGTGTTAAGTGCCGAAGTTAAAAATAAAGGCAAAAGTCAAGTTTATGTCGTAACACTCGTGGTCCATTCGCTATTCGTTTGCGATTAGCGAAGTTAAGCAATGGCTGACGGGGCCACTCCTTGGATGGGTTATCATTAGTGGCATTTTAATACGTGTGTTTTCGAGCTTCGGAGTAAAATACTCGATCTCGGTTGATTTCAATTGAAGACTGTCGTTAAGCAAAGTCGATGCCTTGAGGCGGCTTAAAAATAGTAACAGTCAGGTGGCCAATAGTCTGTCACAAATCCATAAATTAGGCCCGCTGGGACAATTATGACCCATACCCTCTCCCAGTAAGAGGAAGCTGTGCCCCAGCAGTGGGGACGCGTAAAGCTGATGACGTGACCTAATCGTGCCACCTGACCTTAATGGTGCGACAAAGCAGTTATTACCTGGTGCAAAGACGCCACCATTTCCAGTGATGGCCCTGAGGAAGCGATACAGATTGTCCTTCTCGAGACATGTCTTCAGCACCAGCTCCAAGTCCACTGGATTGACGACCACTGAAGACAAAAGATGTGAACGAAAATGAGTGCAATAAAATCATATATCATAGCACCGTGAGGAGCTCGGTCAAACTGTATCTAAGGATTACTTAGAGAAGTAATCTCTAAGCAGTATATAACAAAGTCGTTATTCACTTGTTGTCTGTTTGTGCACTTATTTGTTCTAAAGTACACAACGAATTTAATTCGCAGTCGAAAAGTAAAAATATTGTATATTATTAGGTAATACATAATCTAATACCTATAATAAATCAATATTGGTGTCGATACGGATATACACCAACTAAACTAAGCTAAACTAAAACCAGTTTTAAAGTAGTACTGCCTCCTTCTCCCTGGAACAGTACGATGCGACGACACCACTCCAAAACTAGTTTTAGTTTAGTTTAGTTTAGTTGGTGTACATCTGAATCGACACCATTATAAAATAAATAAATTATCCATTATCTACAAGTAAAGTTTCGGCATATAAAAAGAATAGAATCAACTCGTCTCTTCCAGTGGGTGTCGGAAAACTGACTATGGGACTTTCCACCTACAACATCTAGAGATTAGCTCGTTTTGGCGATGGGGTCACCCCCCTTTCATGTGTACATTTCTATATATTTTGAAAGGTGGGTCCATGTCATGGTTATGGACGTTGTTTCAAGCATTGCTTTCAATATTTGGAACACCCGAAAGCCAATATTTGGGATATCTCTGACCACCTTATAAATCTTATGTATGTAAAATATTTTGTAAAACTGCCTCTGCCTAAGCAATATTTTCATAGATAAAACGGAACGTAAGCCGACTAAAAGGACTCAAACTGTCAACTTACGACTATTCGGCTTCGAAAACGAATAGGTGGACCCACATGATTTGACTTTTCAAAACTGCGTACTTTTGAAATGCAAACGTGAATCTGTAATATTCGCATGATCCAAAAGCGAACGACTCAATAAACGTACCCTAGCACCAGTAGCATGACGGGCGCGATAAACGTTTCCCTTCGGCGGATAATGACCACAACTGAAAAAGACCACTTCTTGATATGACCTCTTCTTGAAATGGCCATTTCTTGAAAGGACTACTTCTTGAAAGGACCACTTCTTGAAATGACCACTTATGTCGCGCGAGATTTGTCCTGCTCATTCGCTTGGACGAAATATACAACTATCCCACTCTCACACCTACGACGCGCGCCACAAACGACGTCCTACTACGTAGGCTGGTCCTAATCATGTGCAAAGAAAGGAGTCGTAAGTTTTGTTACTTACCAAAATACAAGCAATGTCCGAGCCAGCCCGTGATAATACCGTTGCATTTAGCGTCCATTGCCGCGCAGCTATACTTCTGCAGTGCACTCATTATATCTGTAATACAATGTTTTGATTATATCAGCTGAATCTGAAAGATATCACGGTATAGAAATTAATTATATAATTATTTAGAGGAATAAACTCTAAACAATATTTGCACACCACACAGTGGTAGAATTTGCGGAGACAAACTAAGAAATTTAAGAACTTCATGTACCAAAATCCGTAGCAAATAAACATTTCATTTCATTTCATTTCACGATATTATTATATATTATTATATTTATGCATACTTATCTATAATTATTTCTTTAGTTGGTATAGTTTCGTGCACCATACCTGTTTTGCTATCTACAAATTTCCCATAGCTGTGGATTGTCTGGAAGAGACTGCGTTTAGTGATAAGACCGCCTAATTGTGTTTTATTGTTATCATATCATCAAAAATTATTGTAAATTATTTTGTGCAATAAAGTTTGTTTGTAAACCATTCTGAAACTACCTTTAGTGTGGAAGTCCAACAATTTTCGGCTGAATTCAGCTGAGTTGTTCGTAATCAGGAGTGGTGTTACCAGTTAACAGGAATTGCACCAATTAAATTTCCCTCGTTTTGTCAAATCACGAAATGTAACCCAAAACCTAATTAAAAACAGCAACCCTTCGCTTTTTCTCCGTTCTTCTCTGGGAAATCAGCTTTGTGAATGAGTAGTAATTTTAATAATGTAGAGTTTTCAAGTGATATTTTATCTTTTGATTATTAACTATATATACATATATAGCTATATAACACTTTATCATTTTGGTTAAATGATCTTTTCATTTAATTTTTGGGTGCAATAAAGAATTTAATAATAATAATAATAGTAATTTGTAGATATCCTTAATGAATATTAAAGGTAAATCTGCCCCGGAGCATTTACATAATATTTATCCGTTATCTAGTATATACTAACACTAGCTTTCCGCCCGCAACTTCGTCCGAGTGGAAGATGTCATCAAAATCGGTTTAGCAATAAAAATTGCCTATATGTTAATCCGGGTCCTAATCTGTCTACCAACCAAATATCATTCAAATACGTCCAGAGGTATAGGCGTGAAGAGGTAACAAACATACATACAGACATACACACAAAGTTTCGCTATTATAATATTTGTTGGGATAACATTCGCACTAAGAAATTCGACGCTTCGTTCATAAAGCGAACAGCCAAGACATGGAATCCCATCCGGCGTCAGTCTTTCCTGAATCCTACAACCTCGAATTCATCAAGAGCAGAGTGAATAGGCATTTACTGGGATCACGTGCTTCATCTTCGACCACATTGTCACTTTCCATCAGGTGAGATTGTGGTCAAACATGTATCCAGTTAATTATAAATATTATAAAAAAAAACAATTAGATAGTTGTATTGGTGTAAAATATTTTAAAAAATGAGAAGTCAATGTAAAACATTGGCTATATTGTACCGTAGTAGAGTACGAGTGCGTTAAAAAGGATACCTACAACGAAAACTACAACGGTATTCCACTCACCCACCGTATTACCCATCAACTTGTGCGCTATTCCCAATACAGGCAACTCGTCCTCCACTCCAGAAAACATGGCTGCCAGCTTATATAGTTTCCGCCTCTTATACTTGAAGACGAAGATCCATAGCACCGTCAACAGGAACAGCAACCACAGAATCATTATTTAAAAAAAATCGTTGTGTCAAATCCTCAACGTGTTGTCTCGATAACGACAGTCGCGCAATTGGTTATCCTATAATGAAATTCGCGGCTGTTGCAATGCGCATACGCACGTTATGGTGACCTCTAATTTTCAGCAATTATGAATTACAGGACAGTGTATAATACAATAAGTAATAATACTTACTATCAAAAATAAAATGAAGTATCCTAAGTAAAACCTGGCAAGGTTTTATAAGGTAACTTTGGCAAAAAATCTATTCAGCGAATAAACGGCGGTCATAATCATTAGTGCAATGTTAAACAAGTTATGCTTTGTTTCATCATCATCGCAGCCCGTAAACATCCCACTGCAGGGATATGGGCCTTCCCATCGTATATGGGCCACAGTCCGTCACGCTGGCCCAATGCGGGTTGGGCACTTCCATGCCATTCAATTTTTATTTCCCAGGCATGTAGGTTTCCTCACGATGTTTTCCTTCACCGTTTAAGAGCAGTTGGATGCACGTATGTAATTAAATTAAATTTAAGCCTGGCTGGAAATACAATACAATACAATACAATACAAAACACTTTATTGTACAAAAGGAGACCATACATTTTACAAACACAATACTGATAAGAGTACAATTAGGCGGCCTTATCACTAAAAGCGATCGAAATCGAACCCGGACCGCATCTTGCTTTATTTGCTTGTATTTAAATTTCTAGCCAAATTAATAATCATTATCATCATTCCACTTAAAGTAGCTGTAGATTATGCGATAGATGACAAGGCCTTAACACTTCAGTCTACTAACCTAACCTAACCTAACCCTTCCTTTTAAATTATGCAAGTCATAGTTGTACAGGTGTTGTTTTAACCCGTGGTCACGTAAGGTACTGTATGCTAGCGGATTATGAACAAATTTTACTATAGAATCGACTTTGAATAAGCGTAGAATCCGGGTCCATAAATTGAGATATCGGTATTTATTGTGCTTCGAAACGTCATTGTTGCTGAGTGGAGTGAGTTTGGTGTAGTGGTTAAAAATTCTGACTGCTATACCAAAAGGTCGCGGGTTCAAATCCCGCTAGGGGCACATGTTTGTATGATGAATACCTACAGACATGTGTTCCCGAGTTATGGATGGTTTTCATTTATTTATGTATTTATTTACAAGAAAAAATGTATTTGTGTAGTTTATCAACCATCTGGTATCCATAATACAAGCCTAGTTGCTTAGTGTGGAACTAGATGGCGCTGTGTGTATGTGTGTATTTTTTTATTAGTTGTAATTTCGGAAAATGAAGATATGATAAAAGTTTTATTAACAGATTTGATTCCTTTTAGAGCTCCGTAAAGGAAATAATAAAATTAAAAATTAAAAAAAAAAACCCCCATGACATTACCGCGTCTACGTTAACAGGGATTCCGTCTAGTGGCGCCCTCATTGGATAAATTAAGATTTCTTTTTAAATACAGTATAAATCAAAAAAATCACTCTGACCTGCTGTCGAGAAGCCTAAAAGATACATACATAATGTCCCACCTGTTTTTCGTAGGGGCAGGTAAGAGACTATAGACTTCCACTTGCTACGATCATGACACACCTCTCTTGCTTCAAAGATAATAATGTTCTTAAAAAAAAAATTTATTATAAATAATACATAAATAACTTAAATTGCGGTAATTTTCGACAACTTCAAATTATTGATAAAAACGGTAAAAAATTTTAAAATCATGAATTCTGGAAAATATTATTTAGGTATTATTTATAATTACCTTTTAGGCTTCTCGAGTGCAGGTCAGAGCGAGTTTTTTTTTAAATTATTCCTTATTTCAATTCATCCAATGATACTGGCGCTACTGGACGGAATAAACCCTCTTAAGAAATAAAAATGAAACGCTTTAAAATGGTACATATAAACTCACACTTCTTAGACGGGCAGAGCGTTCCCGCTGACGGGATGAGTGCTCCTGCGGATGACGGGCAGAGCGCTCCCGCGCTCGCTCACCCGCCCGGCGACGCTGTAAAAGGCCTATCGGCCTGACAGCATTTGTTTCTGATCAAAAAAACGCCAAACCTCCGTTCCGTTAAAATGTAAAAAAACCCTCGAAAGAATATGATATCATATCATATCAGTGAAATAGCAGACGGACCTGTTTTGTACTAGCGTTACATCGGTAAGGAACACATTAGTAGACATTTTTTTGGCCAGAAAGTAACCTAATACTGCTGTGACCCGGTTGTTTTTTGGATTGGCGATGCAAGGATATCCTATCTATAGATTGTTTATAATTAGATAAATTTTTCCAACCGTTCTCTGATTGCAAGGTATAGTTTTTTCTTTTTTATTAAGTTTAACCTGCCTAGGTTCTATCAGTGGAAACCTCTAATTGGCTTTCAGTTTCTTAGTTTAAGTGATAATTTGTGAAACAGCTGTTGGTTTACCCAAGAAAATAAAATAAAATAAATAAATAAAACCATCGAATCACACAAAAAACAATGTTAAAAACTAAATAACTACGAAACGGTTTAACCGATTTTCATCAAACTGTCACCTCGTTTAATATAAAAAAACCGTACTCAAATCGGACCACGCTTTACTGAGATACGTACACATAACACCCCTCGGTTTTACGTCATTCCTCATAAGAAGATTGGTCATTAGATGTTCAGAATCCGATTGCATATAGCATCAGAAATTGGTTAGTGTAGTGTTAAACAACACCCTGTCCTATTTAGCGACCAACAGAGGTGACCGGTGCGCTGACTCCAATTAGTAACATAATAACAGCTCGAAAATTATATATAATTTTATGGTATAATGGCTACTTATGTCTATGCTATGGGGGTCAGTAATCACAGCTAACAATAGCGCATGCTCGCTGCAAATGCTAGGGCTGTCAATTGTGAATGAAGTAGTTTCTTCATAAGCCATATTGTTCTAGACTAAGTTGACATACATACATAACATCACGACCTTTATCCAAAATGGAAAGTACGTGATTCTAGAATACATAAATTGGAATTCGGCTGGGTATTTTGACAATGTCAAGAAACTGTGCTGTGAAAACTCCTATAATAATAAATAATAAAATAATAAATGTCTTTGCACAAACACACAGCGCCATCTAGGTCCACAGTAAGCATCTAGGCTTGTGTTATGGATACCAGATGGTTGGTAAACTACACAAACACATATTTTTTTTGTAAGTAAATACATGTATAAATGAAAGACATTCATAACTCGGGAACACAAATCTGTATTCATCATACAAACATATGTCCCTAGCGGGATTCGAACCCGCGATCATTTGGTATAGTAGCAGAGTTTCTAACCACTACACCAAACAGGTCGTCAAATTCTGTATAAATTCTGTTTAATAGTTTTTCCGTGATAGATTTACGCTTTTGTTATAGAATAGAATAATAATTTATTTCCAAGACAATGATACACCAGCATATATGTACCTTTTGGTTGCTTGTTGCTTGTTGACTAAAATTAAAAAAAAAAGTGTAAAATATCAATTAGAAATGAAAACTAGGAATTATTTATTCGACTTACACCCAACCCTGAAAGTACCGGGGATTAGACAATTATTACTGAGACTATTATTATTAATAATTATATACTTTATTATTACGTATTAGAAATCAGCAGTCCTAGAAAAGGTCTGGCTAAATTAGGGACGTATAAGTCCTTTTTTTTTCAACACCATCTCTCGTAAGAATTATCAATTTCCCGAAAATTTGTTCTTCAAACTTGACAACCCTAGATAGTAAACGAATTAGGAATGTGCAAAAGGAAATAATAACAATAATAAAATCTTTATTTGTGAAGAAAACAGTAAAACTTAAAATATAAAATTATTATGTATCGTGTGGTCGCTGGGAACCAGCAGCCGCTGATTGTCAGCCACAGCCAGCAGTTACAGTCAACCACACGTTGGCCAAGCAACCATTGGTGTAAATTCGGATGTACACCAACTAAACTAAAACCAGTTTTAAAGTAGTACTGTCTCTTTCTCCCTGGAACAGTACGATGCGACGGCACCACTCCAAAACTGGTTTTAGTTTAGTTTAGTTGGTGTACATCCGATAAAATTATAAGTTGACGAAACGAACAAAAGTCGATATCGTAAACAATTAAAACTTTGCCAGTTGCATTAAGTTGTATCCAATTTTATCCATTAAAATTAAAAAAAAAAAAAATATTTCGGACACTTACACCAATCACCTAGTCCCAAACTAAGCAAAGCTTGTACTATGGATACTAGATAACGGATAAACATACATAAATATTTATATAAACATCCATGACTCAGGAATAAATGTTCATATTCATCACACAAACATATGCCCCTAGCGGGATTCGAACCCGCAACCTTTTTGGTCAGAGTTGTTAACCACCAAACAGGTCGTCAAATATAATATGCTACTACAAACCTACAGCTAACAGTCAACTAAATGAGAGGCATTATCAGCTGTGGGTCCCGCCCTAGGTCTGCCTAGTCCTGCGTCACAGGCTCTGGCCTGTGACGCAGGAACACATGTGAATGTTACTTATACCAACAATGGCTCAATGTAAACAACATTGGGTTTACGATTCGGAGGTCGCGGGTTCGATCCCCAGCGGGTTACATCTTTAAGTACTCGGTTTGGTTGGTGGTAGGGCATTTTAAATGTCCGCCTGGCTAGCTACCACCATCTTATCTAAATCTGCAGCCAAGCAGCAATGTTAATAGCATTGTTGTGTTCCGGTTGTCAGAGATAAGAGAGCCAGTCCCCCAAATGTGTTGGGGTTTCCGGGTCAGTACGCTTCCACCTTCGACCTCATCTTCACTTAACATCAGGTGTGATTGAGGTCAAGTATAAACCCGTCGCGGATAATAAAAAAAAACCCAGAATATTGATTATCCACACCTTTCCAAAAAAAACCACTGGTGTTATCAGAATGTTATTTATTTACGTTATATAATGTACGTAATTATAAAAATATCTTTTATGTTCTAATCCTAATCTACAACAAATTCTAATATAATAACCAGGAAGGTTGACACAAACCGTGCGCCCTGAAAAAGAAATCTGTGCTAAATCATCATCAACAGCCTTACACGTCCCCACTGTTGGGGCCCAGCCTCCTCTCACTGGGAGAGGGTATGGGCCATAATCCGCCACGCGGGCCCATTGCAGATTAGTGGATTTGTGTCATACTAGTACCTGACAGTCAGTGTTTTTTAAGCCGCCCCACTAGGCCACCGACTTGGCATAACGACTGCCCTAAATTGAAAACAACCAGGCCGACTATTTTACATGCCCACCGAAGCACGAAAACACTCGTATCAAAATGCCGCTATTGGTCACCCATCCATAGACTGACCGCGCCAAACATTGCTTAACATCGCTAATCGAAAACGAATAGCGAATGCGACTGTGCCATGCACGAATGAGTAACTGTGGTATATACTAGTATGATATTGATAGTATAACATTATCGTAATAATCTCCAAAGCTATCCCACTAACCCATATCATATGTATGTCTACTGAGCAATTTAACCGATACACTTCTCGCCGAAAATTAAATTTCCATCCACATCACCTGGATGAGTGGAAGTCTACCACTGTACGTTTCTCAAGAAACTTCTTACCACGTACGACCACCCTGTGGAACGGACTTCCTGCAGCGGTATTCCCGAACGAGTACGACATTGGAACCTTCAAGAAACGAACCTACACCTTCCTCAAAGGCCGGCAACGCATCTGTGACCCTTTTGGTGTTGCGGGTGTCCATGGGCGGCGGTGATTGCTTTCCATCAGGTGACCCGCATGCTCGTTTGCCGCCCTTTCATATAAAAAAAAAACACCATCGGCAAAGGCAACATTAGTACAAACCATTTGCACATATATTACACGCCGTGCAGGGCATGCAGGCTTTCCAAAGTCAAAGTCAAAGTACATTTATTGTGAATCACAGGTAGCATTTGGTCTTACAATATCTTTAGAGCGCTGTGTTCCGCCGTAAAGGCATACAATATTTTAGCAGTTACAATTTAAAAAAAACTTTACTTAATTTATTAATACAATTCTTTAAGTCCAAATATTAGCTTTTTGGGCATAAAATAATACCCCCAAATGTGTTGGGGTTTCCGGGTCAGTACGCTTCCACCTTCGACCTCATCTTCACTTAACATCAGGTGTGATTGAGGTTAAGTACGAACCCGTCGTGCATAAAAAGAAAAAAAAAATTTCGCTCCACCAGCAAATCAATCTGTTTGAAACTATAAAATGAAAATTTAGAAAACCCCGGAGAAAAATAACGATTAAAATAATACGGCTGAATATTTTGATAAAACATGTCTAATGAACACCGCTAGAAAACCTGCTTTCAAATTAAAAAACCGCATCCAATTCGTTTACTCATTTAAGAGCCACGGTGCCACTCTTTTTGCGTCGGGGGTGAAAAACGAGAAAATATATGATTTCTAAGAAAAAAATATAACTAAAGGGTTAAGTAATATTTTATTATATGGCTTTAAGGGCATATATATTTACCCTCATCATCATCATATCAGCCACAGGACGTCCACAGCTAAACATAGGCCTCCCCATAGACTTCAACCAATCAATAAATCAAATACGCTTTATTACTTATTTAAATGTACCTTACATTTAAATGTCTTAAGAAACTAGATAGATAGATAGATACAAAGTTTATTGCATAAACTGGCACACATACAAGGGAGAAAACTACATTAACAAACATTCATGAAAACAACAAGAGACCTACAATTTAACAAATACAAACAGATGTAAAGAAATATATCATAACAATTAATTTTTTCCTAATACTTTCAAGACCTGCCGATTCATTATATGTGGGCATGTGTGCAACAGTTATGCAACAAGGTCATAGCTCAGTGCATTAAAAATGCTCAATGAAGAGCAAGCACTGATTTTCAGTTATCACCCAGGAGAACTACAAATTAGGCGGCCTTATCACTAACACGCTTAACGCTAACTAACATCACGGAATTCAATACGAGTAATTAAGTGGGTTAGCACAAATAATTTCCTAATTGTTAAGTACATCTGAAAGTTCTGCATATTGAATTCAAACTTCCAGAGTTCCAGAGCGACTGTTTGGAAGTGGCCTGCTTCCAACGACTTCCTACGATTGTACTCAACTATATTATAAACTAGCTTTCCGCCCGCGGCTTCGCCCGTGTGGATTAACTTTATCGCGGAAATTTATTTATCCCGCGGGAACTACTCACTATATCGGGATAAAAAATATATTTGGTCGTAATCCAGGGTATGTTCTACCAATATATACCAAACTTCATCCACATCCGTTCACCCGTTTCGCCGTGATTGACCAACAAACAAACATCCAAACTTTCGCATTATTAGTTAGAAGTGAAAGTTTGGATATTCGTTTATTTGTTTGTTGCATTTGTTATATAGGTAGAATATACCCTGGATTAAGACATACATACTTTTTGTCCCGATAAAGCGGAAAGCTAGTAGCAAATCAATGATTGTAGGCCAATGTTCAATAGTGAATGTCCCGTAGCTGATATGATGACTAGCCTCATTCATATCGTACTATAGTGGAGATCTGAGGGCGGAGTGTGATATTTATTTCGACTTAACTTTACTACCGCGTTCACGTTTACATGACGACTTGTATGAAGAAATGTGCAGCGCCTCTAGCGGATAGTTTGCACAACGATTTTTTTAATAGATACTTTTTGCGTAAACGCGAACGCGATGGTAAAGTTAAAAACGAGACCAAACTCAAACTTCGCACACTGTACACTAAATGTATATTTAAAATCGATTTAAAATTTATCGATTTTGGTGCCTTAATCGTTTGATGTCTAATCATTCTATGGCCCGTATTTCAGAATGTCGCTGACGTAGATCTGCGCTTGAGCATAGTTAGAAAGAGATGCCGATATACAAGTTACATAAAGCTGTCCCTTTGTAACTGTCCTCAAGTGGGGATCTCTGCTGGAGTAATATTCTGTAATACGGAGCTATACCTATCAAGGTACACGTATTGTACGGTGCAATACCGCACATACCACCGGCGCGGCGGCGGCGTGGCGTCAGCAGTTTACGCCATAATGCATTTCTTTAATTCGCCCTTCAAATCAGTCCACGTTTAGCAAGCAATCATCATGCTAATGTACTCATTAGCATTATAATTATTATAAGTTTATATCAATAAATCAGTGTCTTAACTATCAAATTATTATTATTTTTACATCATTTAAAGATTATGGTCCTTTGAGTTTGACCTTAGTGTTTTGTGTTACTAAGTGCAGTAGCAAATGGGATTAGTCGGCCTCCCGCAAGCGGGTCTCACCGGCTGATTTGAGAAGGCGCATATACTGTGCATAGGGCGTATCAACTCTAATATGACTCGCGTGACGATAATACAACCATGTGTACACGTGATGCACCATTGTCCATTACAATCTTGCTCTCACATACAAAATCTCACAATAAAATTGTTTTTCATAAAAATTGCACGATAAATACGTAATGTGCATTGTCGCATGACGCGTTTCAATGGCTCCTAAATTTTTTATTCCTATTTACAAAACCATCAACTCGTAATACTCTCAATTATCCCAAGTTTTATTATTATTATTCATTATTTTATATAGCCCCGTAACTCCCTCGCATCTCAAGAGCTGTTCAAATTTTTTGTATCAATTCATGATTATTCGTTGCGCTGTCACTGAAGTATTACTTATCGGTTTGTTGTTACATAATTAATCTGTAGGTATTTACTTATACATTATATATATGTGTCGCCAAATTGTACGTTCTACTCTTACCACTTTCTGTAACTGTAGGTATATGCTGTAAACGACTTCGAAAGACATTTTTTCATATAGTAGAAATAATTTTTACCCAATAATTTTTATTTGTTTAAATTACTTTCAACTTAATTTCGAATGGCTCGGGGGAAAAATCGGGGATATTAATAATCAAAAATAACTAGGTATTTCAGAGATACGTTCATTTCAACTAAATTATTTGTTACTTTGGCTGATTGTGGCTGATTTTGTCTGAGTGGCTGATTCGGTGAAGGCGGTTATTTTTGTTTGAAAAGTTTTTATTTCTCATTTATTATTCGCTATGTATTTATGTTTATGATTATACAGAATGTAATTTAATTCGTGTAATTCTAGTTTACTGATGACTCCACTCCTGATTATGAACAACTTTCCACCAGGAACATAGCCGAATTCGATCAAAAAAAAAATTTTTTTTTATGCACAACGGGTTCGCACTCAACCTCAATCACTAATTCGCCAAAAGTACACCTTTAGTATGGAAGCCAATAATTTTCGGCTGAAATCGGTTCGAACTAGTAGTTCTTAATCAATAGTGGACTCGCCAGCCAAAAAATTGTTGAACTTCCATACTTAAAGGTGGTTTCGGAATGGTTTACTTTTTTTTTTATAGCACGACGGGGTTCATACTTGACCTCAATCACACCTGATGTTAAGTGAAGATGAGGTAGAAGGTGGAAGCGTACTGACCCGGAAACCCCAACACATTTAACCAACTATCTTATCTCTGACAACCGGTACACAACAATGCCATTAACATTGCTGCTCGGCGGCCCCATTGTTTAATTCACTTTAAGTCGCCAATTTTGAATTGCTTTTTTAAATGAAACTCTCGTGTGAATGTGTATTTTAATATTTTATTAAATATTCATTAATTACACTTAGTTAAAAAAATATATTTAGTGCGTCACAAATTGCAATACTATAACCAAAACCGTAGTCACATAAAGACCACCCTGAAAAGAAAATGATCTGCTAAGTGCTTATAAGGAAATTCGTGATGGCATCAACAGATCCCCAAATTCGTAATAGTTACGAGAGATCCCCAAATTAGTAACAGTTACGAGAGATCCCCAAATTAGTAATAGTTACGAGAGATCCCCAAATTCGTAATAGTTACGAGATATCCCCAAATTCGTAATAGTTACGACAGATCTCCAAATTCGTAATAGTTACGAGAGATCCCCAAATTCGTAATAGTTACGAGAGATCCCCAAATTCGTAATAGTTACGAGAGATCCCCAAATTCGTAATAGTTACGACAGATCTCCAAATTCGTAATAGTTACGAGAGATCCCCAAATTCGTAATAGTTACGAGAGATCCCCAAATTCGTAATAGTTACGACAGATCTCCAAATTCGTAATAGTTACGAGAGATCCCCAAATTCGTAATAGTTACGAGAGATCCCCAAATTCGTAATAGTTACGACAGATCCCCAAATTCGTAATAGTTACGAGAGATCCCCAAATTCGTAATAGTTACGAGAGATCCTCAAATTCGTAATAGTTACAAGAGATCCCCAAATTCGTAATAGTTACGAGAGATCCCCAAATTCGTAATAGTTACGAGGGATCCCCAAATTCGTAATAGTTACAAGAGATCCCCAAATTCGTAATAGTTACGAGAGATCCCCAAATTCGTAATGACTAGGAAACTTTACATTAGATACGTC
Source organism: Oegoconia quadripuncta (assembly GCA_949316235.1). Taxonomy (NCBI): domain Eukaryota; kingdom Metazoa; phylum Arthropoda; class Insecta; order Lepidoptera; family Autostichidae; genus Oegoconia; species Oegoconia quadripuncta. Next base: position 19,271,264 of record OX438753.1, on the reverse strand, counting down.
ATCTTACCATAATTATCATTCCACAGATACCTACTTAAACTTTGACACAAAATTTGATTAGAGGAGTTCGGAAAGTGGTGAACTATAATTACTTTATGAGCTGTTGCATAATGTTCTATGAATGTACAAAAAAATTTTTTAGCTTCGTGGTTCTACCAAAGAGATTTAAAGTATTTCAGCACTAGTAATATGACATGCGCGATAAACGTTTATGTCGCGTGTGATAATATTTGTCCTGCTCATTCGCTTGGACGAAATATACAACTATCCCACTCTCATTCCTACGACGCGCGACACAAACGATATCCTGCTACGTAGGCTGATCCTAATCATGTGCAAAGAAAGGAGTCGTAAGTTTTGTTACTTACAGAAATACAAGCAATGTCCGAGCCAGTCTGTGAACCTCATGCGTTTGAACGAAATATACAACCATACCATTCTCTCATCGCATCGCGCGCGACAATCGATGTCGTGCTACGGAGGCTGGATTAATAGGAAGCGTTAATTTTCCAGACAAAAATTAAAAATTAAAACAAAAAGTTACATGGATCTATTAGAAAAACTGATTATACACAAAGTTTTCGTGTATAGGAAAAATATTTAAGTTTTTTAGCTGCTGACCCGTTTATTATTGCCTCTAAAAATTTAAAACAATTCATTTTTATCAATTAACATGAAACTATTTTATTTAAATAAATTCTATGGGGGCCGCCTATGTTCAGCAGTGGCCGTCATGGGGCTGACATGATGATGATGAAACTTTTTTCATATAGTTCGCCTTTGTTTGTATTAGCTAATCTTATTATATCATAGAAGGGATCTATGAAGCACGCGACTAAGTTAACACGATGTGTTTAGAATACTTAAAAGTAAATACCATACCTTATCTCTGTCAATGTCGTCCTCTGACAGTGAGAGACTTAGGTTTAACCTGCGAGCTTTATAAAAAAATATCTTGAACATACATACAGCGCCATCTAGTTCCACATTTAGCAACGATGCTTATATTATCCCGCTAGGGGCATATTGTTTGTGTGATGAATACGGACATGTGTACCTGAGTTATGGATGTTTTCATTTATAATAAGTATTTATTTACAAAAAAAAAAAATATTTATGTAGTATATCAACCATCTGGTATCCACAACACAAGCCTATAGTTGCTTATTGTGGAACTAGATGGCGTTGTGTGTATGTCTAAGGATATTAATTAATTAATTAATTTAGTAAATATATAATATAAATGTAAACATCTATAACTCGGATACACACGCCCTTATTCATTCATCATACATCCCTTTGTTGTATGAAAAAGGGACTGTGCTTTGGGCGCATTTCTCTGACTTCTGCACCGTATCTGTGCTTCTGGGACTTGCTTTTATCTGAACATTAGGATTGGGAGCTTTCATCAGCACGAGTTATCCTGCTACATCAGGTGAGCATTCAATAATTACCTACCATTGTGTCTAAACCTATTTCTGTCTATTAAAGTGTATTAAAGACGCAGTAAAGGTCATTCATATATTAATAAGCGACACCTACTTCCCAATATTCCAATTTCTAATAAATTGGATTGACCAATTTGAATATTGGGAAGCAAGTACCATTTTATAAAGAAATATATACCTGCAGTAGGACGCTGTACTGTAGTGTGTACATGCCGCCAGCTGAGAAAGACGGGCTCTGGTGAAGCAATTGCTGAGAAAAGTGCATTGCCTGAGGACAAAAGCCAACTTTCAACCACCTCTTAGCTCAAGGACTTGAACTATATTAATTCTGTGGACCGCTGAAACCGCCTGCCGTTCTATCCATAGCCGAAAAAGGGTCTTGACGGACAGATAGATTTCCTATAAAAATTTCGTCATTTTCATTTGAGAACGTAAAGATGAGGCTTTGTTCATCGGCTTGTCTATCCGTATGTCAGAGCTCTTTTTCTCAGAAATGCCTGGAGGTAACAAGTTGAAATTAATACCAAATACTACTGCTGTAAAAAGTACAAATTTCTGGTGTAAAACAGTAAAATGATAATATGAATGAATGCGTTTCAAAGAGTATTTTCATACTTAAAATCCTACTCACTGACAGATCATCAAAACCTATCACAAAGGGAAGACTTCTGGCCATCTACCATATCGCTTTATCGAATCCCAGCGTGGCAATTAGGGCAAATTCTCCGATGGAAGCCGATACAAATGGCGCTATTGGAGGCTTCACGTGCAGTGGGTGGACTCATAGTCTCTTAATATGCCTTAGGGTACGTGTGAAGAAGTAATTATACGAAAATCAGTAATTTCAAATCTGATGTGGAGTTTAACATTTAAGTTTGTCAATGATAATGTTATATGTATATACGGAACCATAAGGGCACAAGTCCTACTCGCACTTGACCGTTATTTTTCCTAGTCTTGTGGGTGAGATAATGATTTAAGTTGATCACTTACGGCTGTATTGACGTTGTCACTGATGTCATTGTTCATGATTAAGTGAAGAATATGCGGCGTACGCTTAGCCTGGAAATGAAATTCACAAAGTATATCAAAGCTAATAACGGCAAAAGACCGGACGATATGAACCTCGTGCCTTGGAAATTGGGACAGTTTTTGGTATGGGACGCAACCTGCGTTGATACCCTTGCTCCTTCCCAACTCTTCCAACCTCGGCAGAAAACGTTAATGCCGGTCTCAGTGGAGATCACCTATTTGCTCCGTTTGGCGTAGAAACGCTTGAGTCGTGGGTACAGGGTGCTCACGCTCTTTATAGAGAGTTATCTGAGCATCTGGTTGATGCATCGCACGATCGTATAGAGCTGGCCAATACTTGCGTCAAAGAATCAGCCTTGCTATACAGCGAGGGTAATGCAGCCAGTCTTCTGGGTACGATTCCGCCCCACAGGGGACTCGGTACTAGTTTTTTTTATTTGTTGTTTTTTTTTTAAATAAACTGTATAAATATAATTCCCACAGCTAATCAAACTTATACTGATGTTTCCCTAAAATCACACTGTTTATCGCATGTTAGTGTCAACCGGGGCCTTAAAGAAAGAGGTAATCCAGAAAATGATACAGAATCCAAATCTATCAAAAAAATAAGCGATGTCCAAACTTGGAAGGTGTGAACCTTATACGAGAAATCACGTGTAGGTACTCGGCCTCGCTCACCCAGCTCATTGACAACTCAGCTGGTAGCCTAGAGTCGACAACCGAAGTTTAAAAAAAAATAATAATAGCATGTTGACTTTCAATAAGTGATTTTTTTGTATCCTACATTGAATAAAATATTTTTGATTTTGATTTTTTTTTGTATGATTTTCATAGATTCGCTATGATTATCCACGTCATATTTTATATGAGAATTAAATTTTCTTATTGCACTGATATTCTTAATTTACCTACGACAGGAAGTTTTTTTTTTTGCCCGTGATACACTAACATTTTTAATAATAAATTTAGGACTTTAAGTAGTTATACATAATATCATAGAAGTCGAAGTAAAACAATTAAATATAATCAAATGAATGACGTAACGACAAATGAATAGGTCCTCTTTCACCGTTCCTCTTTTTAAACAACTCCCAAAAAGGAGGAGGTACTAGGTTCGTCTCTCTATATTTTTTAATATATGCTCACCCATATTTTCGTCATTTATCATTATCACCAGAATGGTCCCATATTAATTTGATTAAGATCCGATAATGCACTTTTTGCTATTGCGGTTGTTGTGCTGTGTGGTTTCGGTACTTAATATAAACAAAACATTCATCAAAAATCTTACCTGAGCCCTTGTAATTTCACTGCAATACACATTCATAACCACAATGCCAACTGAGTACAGGATCTCCCAGAACAAGTACACCAAAAAACAAACATATTTCGTCGTACTAGTGATGAACAATTCCATAGCATTCACCTCCATGAAGTAGAACATATCCAATATTATATATGCCACACATGTGAACATTGTACAAACCATTGCTACTCCATACAGGTCATTCGCGATTGGCACCGCCTCATAAAGCATAGCATAAACTCTGGCGCAAGCTTTGATCAACTCAGTGACATACCTGTCATCTGAATTCAATGACCTCGCAGATTTCCCCAATCTACTGTGTAGTACCTCAAGCAGCAGTCTATTTAGAAGTTTAAATCTCTTCTTCAGAAGCAGCAAATAGAAGCAGTAGTATGAAGATATAAGAAGTACCATTGCATCAGCGTACACGACTTGATACATCAAGGGTAAATCTAAATTTTGATTAAGGCTCCTTTTTGTCATATATAAGCTCAAAGTGTGGAGGGATGCCGCCAACAGCTGACATATTGCTGTGAATATCTGCCAATTACCTAATTTGTTATAATTGATATATACCTCCAAACTTTTAAGAGCGTTATCTATATCTACCATAGCTTGCAGGTGTTTCGTGCTTTTAGCAACATGGAGAGGAACTTTATAAAGTATATAGATAACGTATATCATAGACAAAAATCTTTCAAATAAATCCCCGTAGTGTTTCAATCTAGTCTCGTAAATGTTATTGAGTATTCCTTGGTGCTCTAAGTAAGCTTCGACGGAGCAATAAGTGAATACTAAACCCCAAAACACGTAACAGATAAACCCCAGTATACTGAACTTTACTGACACTTTATCGTTAGCATCTATGCGAGGTAAAAACACAGCGGTCCCGAATATTGTCTTAATAAAATCAGTCAAAGCTCCCGCTTCTATTATGTTTTTATATAGTAATGATTTATCAGACTTAGCCATTTGGTTATTTTCTGATGTAGTTTCTCATTTCACGCAATTGTCCAATGAAATAAATAACTTGATTACGACAATGTTGTCTGATGGATTTGTTATGGCATGTGGGTGCCCTGGCGCGTCCTTTACACACAACTCAAGAATCCTATCAATGTATGTTATAATATAGTACTGAATGAGATTAATCATTCAAGTAATGGAAAATAAAATATTATTTCACGTTAGTATATATTTCCAAATCAAGGAATCATTTTTATAAACGCTAGTGAACGCTTATCAATATCTGCTTCGTGTGGCTTACAAGCAATACCTATAATAAATAGCTAATTAAATAAATTATCACTACAAGCAATTGAACTGACACTTGACACACTTGTCAAAAATAAGGATGAGCGATATTTATCGACATTGGTAGAATATAGATAGAAATATTCAAATATAGTTAATAACATCTCTAAAACATCGATATGTTTAATACTACATGGGATTATTGCCATTATTATAACATTATAACATAGTTATATATACAATGGTCCCATTTTAACAATAGCTACTTTCAACTAGGACTTTTTGGACTTCATAATGGATATGCTCGACGACCTCAATCGAGTATCTCAACAAGTAGGCCGTAAGATGAATGTGGGGACACATGTACTTGTATATTAGAATATACAAGTACTGTATAGATACAGTGTGACGTCAGCTGCACGGTGTATAATTCTAGATTCTCAGACATAGCCTTCTCACATTCAGCTCAGACAGTTGTTTCCCACGCCGCTCCCTCTGCACAAGCGAAAGTGGAAGTCGAAGGTGGAAGCGTACTGACTCAGAAACCCCAACACATTTGGGGGACTAGCTATCTGATCTCTGACAACCGGAACACAACAATGCTATTGACATTGCTGTCAACCCCAACACATTGACTGGGACTGGCTATCTTATCTCTGACAACCGGGACACAACAATGCTACTTATTAAAATTGCTGCTTGGCGGCAGATTTAGATAAGATGGTGGTAGCTAGCCAGGCGGACATTTAAAATGCCCTACCACCAATCAAACCCAGTACTTAAACATGTACCCCGCTGGGGATCGAACCCGCGACCTCTTATAACTTCTTATAACACTTTATTTATTTAACAGTTTAAGTTACCACGGACTTCTATAATGATACATAAATATCGACTTATGGTCAATAATATAGAATTATCGATATGAAGCAATTGATATCAATATCGGTTTTAAGATCGATATTTTATCATTAGCGCTCACCCCTAGGCGAGGCCATAAAGACAATCAAAAGCATAGACTTATAATCATCATCATCAGCCCGTAAACATCCCACTGCAATGATATAGGGCCTTCTCTGGTATAATGAGGGAGTATGGCCACATAGTCCACCATACACAACACTATTATAATATTGGGTCTTTACCTATGAAATTGGAGTTTTTTTTCTTCATTAATCATATGTACCAATTCCTGCGATTTTCAAAGCTATATCCAAATTTGTTTTTTATTTGGAAAATGGAATATTATTTCAAGGTTTCACATGAAATATTTTTTAATTTCTGGGCTAAATCACATAATAAAAAATGCCTGTTGGGCACAACGCCGCCTCGAGGAGATGTGCTAGATGCAATTTTTTACCTGTAAACGTTTGTGTTTTTAAATGTTTGACATGTTCTAAATAAATAAGACTAATTAAACTATAGATGATAGATAAAAAAAAATAATTTTAATTCAATAATTTGATTAAAATTATATTAATAATATTAAACTCCATCAATGTTACTCGTCTGTTTATTAGATCAACATGTGATAATCATGATTAAATATTAAAAGTTTGTTTTTAAAAGTATCTGGCTTCTATTAGCTTCACTTGTAACTAACAATGTAATCAAATCTTGAAAGTTAATTTAAACTTACTTCTAATTGTATCGAAATGAAACTTTGCATGTATATGTAATTCTGATGACAATACTATAATTTGATATCTTGGAGCTGATCTGATGATGGAGCCAGGATGTGGACGATGAAACTCTTCAGTGGCTACTAGTTTGGGCTCATATGATTCAATCTGCCGCCAAACAGCAATGTTAATAGCATTGTTTGACAACCGGAAGGTTGTCAGAGATAAGATAGCCAGTCCCCCAAATGTGTTGGGGTTTCCGGGTCAGTACGCTTCCACCTTCGACCTCATCTTCACTTAACATCAGGTGTGATTAAGGGCAAGTACGAACCCGTCCTGCATAAAAAAAAAAAAAAAAACTTATTATTGTAGCAAATACCTTGCAAATTGTTATGGTAGTGCATGTGTTGTATTATGCATTTCGGGGAATGTGCGTTGGAATTACATAATCTTATTCCACCGTCACCCTTCCATCTTCGGACCACTAGCGTGGGGAGGGATTCCACCCGTATATAGTTAATATACCGAACATTCGCACTAAGAAGTTCGATTCTTCATTCATCATCCGAACAGCCAAGGCATGGAAGTCCCTTCCGGCGTCAGTCTTTCCTGAATCCTACAACTTGGGATCTTCAAGAGCAGAGTGAATAGGCATTTACTGGGATCATCTTCGACCACATCGTCACTTTCCATCAGGTGAGATTGTGGTCAAACGCGAATCCAGTCAATCATATAAAAAATAATATATCTAGTGAGATTATGTAGTCGAGAGCATGAAAAGTATTCCACTCGATACGATTGTGGATTGATACTCGATGCTCGAAAGCTCATTGTTAGCCCGGGGACTTTCTTGTGCGTTTTTCGCATTGTATTACCATCGAGTTCAATATATACACTTGGTGTCGACGATCTGATGATGGAGCCAGGAGATGGATGGTGGAAATGTAGCGTGTTTTAAACTACATATTATTAATGTAGAATTTATTTTATCTCTGCAGTTTTAACACGATTGCCTAAATGACCGTCGACTGTTTAGTTTCCTCATTCTCCGACCGACTATAATAGTACCGAAAGATTCTTTAATCGGTTACAAACTGCAATAATATTACTAAGAATGTCGCCACATTGCGCGCTCCCTGAAATGATATAAAAACTTACATTTTGAATGAAATAATATAATAAAATTTTATAATACGGGCCAAGGCTCTATCCATACTCAAGATTAAGACCCGTATTACAGAATGTTACTCAAGCAGAGATCTCCGCTTGAGGACAATTAAAAAGGGACAGCTTTATGTAACTTGTATAGCGGCATCTCTTTCTAACTATGCTCAAGCGCAGATCTATCTACGATTTGAAGGTGAAACTTGAACATGTTTTTAACTTTTTAACCGACTTCAAAAAGGAGGTCCTCAGTTCGGCAGTTTGTATGTTTTAGAGTGATAAGAATAAGGAGAAAGATAAGGTCCGTGGTTTAATGTAAACAACATAAGGTTTATAAAATGGAAGTCACTGGTTCGTACCCGTGACTTCCATTTTATAATTTCCCAGCGGGTTACATGTTTAGTACTCGGTTTAGTTGGTGGTTTTTAAATATCCGCCTCGCCAGTTACCACCAACTTATTTAAGCACGGCCAAGCAGCACATTGCTAAGCATTGTGGTGTTTCGGCTGTTATAGAAGAAGGGTGACCACGCTTCCATCTTCGCTCTCAGCTTCACTTAGCATCAATGATTATGAGACCAAACGCTAACCAACCTCTGTAGTATGACGTCGTTTGTCGATAAGTAGGACTAAGAATGGGATAGTTGTACATTTCGTCCAAGCGAATGAGCAGGACAAATATTATCTCGCGGGAGTTAAGGTGTATCGTGCCTGTCATGGTAGTAGTGCATAAAAAAGATAATGGATTGCGGTATTCGCCAACTCACTGCAGTTGTAGAGGACAGAGGGCGGAGTGTAAGTTTTCTTTCGACTTAACTTTACTACCGCGTTCACGTTTACGTGACGATTTGTATGGAGAAAGGTGCAGCGCTTCTAGCGATTTTTTTCATAGAGACTTTTTTCGTAAACGCGAACGCGATGGTAAAGTTAAAACGAGACAAAACTTACACTTCACACACAGAATGCACGCTGTCCACCGTGCTTAGCTCATGACAAATGCGTGGTAGGTATTGTCAAAATCAAAGATCGTCTAATAAACTAGCCAATATTCACAATTTTAATGAAGTTATGAAAAGTTAGTGGCTCCGTCTCCGTGGCTCAATGTAAACAACATTGGGTTTACGATTCGGAGGTCGCGGGTTCGATGCCCAGCGGGGTACATGTTTAAGTATTCGGTTTGGTTGGTGGCAGGACATTTTAAATGTCCGCCTGGCTAGCTACCACCATCTTATCTAAATCTGCCGCCAAGCAGCAATTTTAACAGCATTGTTATGTTCCGGTTGTCAGAGATAAGATATCCAGTCCCCGAAATGTGTTGGGGTTTCCGGGTCAGTACGCTTCCACCTTCGACTTCATCTTCACTTAACATCAGGTGTGATTGAGGTCAAGTACGAACCCGTCGTGCATTAAAAAAAAAATTAGTTTACTTTGTCAATGCCCAGTCAATCTGTATTATTGCAAATACCAAAAATAACTGAATAAATACCTTAAAGTCAACTAGCGATCATGAGCATCAGCATAGACCAGTGACCCCAGAAAAAATCTGCGAGGCGATAAAGGGCAAATTGTCTCATGGAAGACATGCAAATCGCTCCGTGGCAGAGGCTTTTGTCCTGTAGTGGACTTTATTAAGCTGGGCATAGATCGTTCGCATGCCAGGCTATTCACAATTAATAATGAAATATAAAAACCTTTTTGTAATATAAAAACCATTATGAAAAATCAAAGCCTGATTTAAAAAGAGCAACCCTTCGAGTTTCTTGCTTGTTCTTCTCAGGGGAAAATTGCATTTTGAACAAGCAGTAACTTAAAAAATGTGTAAAATTGACTGTTTTAAGTGTACCCTGTGTAAAGCATTTTTGACTTTGACTTTGACTTTGTTGGTGTGTACCTCGACACCAACCCGATCGGAGCTACCTGCCTAAGTTAGTATACCTTACCATCAGAAACATCGCATAGTCAAGCTTGACTACACCGCTCGCAGTAAATGATGGCATCTCTTGCAACAATTGCATGGAAAGCAATATGGCCTGTAACACAAATAAAAATACGGTCAACTAGGTAGGTCATCACTCATCACCATTGACAAATTTGAAGACCATTTTTCTCAGAAACAGCTGGAGGTATTTTTTGCAAGGTTTGGAGCACACATTTATTGCTCTTGTCAGTCTCATAGGTATAAACATGTTTTTTTATGCACAACGGGTTTGTACTTGACCTCAATCACACCTGAAGTTAAGTGAAGATGAGGTCGAAGGTGGAAGCGTACTGATCCAGAAACCCCAACACATTTGGGGGACTGGCTATCTTATCTCTGACAACCGGAACACAACAATGCTATTAACATTGCTGCTTGGCGGCAGATTTAGATAAGATGGTGGTAGCTAGCCAGGCGGATATATAAAATGCCCTACCACCAACCAAACCGAGTACTTAAACATGTACCCCGCTGGGGATCGAACCCGCAACCTCCGACTCGTAAACCCAATGTTGTTTACATTGAGCCACGGTGGCGGTTTAGTGCCTACATTATGTCTGTATGGACCTGAGATAAAACTTATAAAGTTCTTTCGCTTCCTCTGACATTGGCTGACTCAGCAACAAGTTTATATCTCCGAGGACCGTTACATTATTCTTAAAATAAAATTGTCTGTAAATTTCTGGGGGGAGGGTTGATCTTGTATCGTTTTATATCATATTTCCTTTGATATAGAGCTATCCTCATAAAGTTCATAAAGTCCCAACTGTTAAGACACTCTGTCCTTGTCAAAGGTAACAGTTCAGATGCAGTTGGCTTACAAGCTATATAAATCTCACAACTTATCGCTGAGCCTAGCAAGTCTGTCCACAATTACAATGCCGGCTAACTGTGATGGGACCCATTGTAATTTGATAGACATGTTCCTAGAGTGCCGGGCATGGATACATTTTAGTGCCTCGTAGGCTATCGGTATGCCTCGGATACATCACGCCTCTAGACGTAATAACAATAAAACTTCTATTGTGTCTGGTTCAGTGTCCGTGAACGTGTTAAATCAATTTAGGTATAATGGAGAACTTATTTAAACTAGTAGGTACCATATACCTTACCCACCTCTTCTGTTATCAATGAACTCAAATCCGTGTTGACTATTTCATGCGTGATATACGACGCCTTGGCAGCCTGTAAAACACCCAGTGATATTTAAAATTTTACCTTGTAAGTTATTAAAATAGGGCATATTAGGTAAGTGAAGTAGATGGCATAGGTAGTTTATTTATTTAAAAAAAAAAACGCATGCGCTGGCAGCAGTTCGGTATGCTACTGGCGGGATTTCTACAGTTTCTATCATGCGAAATTTATTTGTAACTCATATTTTCTCATAATTTATTTAATTAATTAATGATATAATGACATTACCTTTAGTACTATTAATTATTCTGTGATGTAGGCTACAAACGCGACCGTTAAATTACATAATTAACGTTTTAATCGATGATGATTTGAAAAAAAAAACTATCTATGCCAATACCTTATATATATATATATATATATATTTGGGACACTTACACCAATCATCCAGTCCCAAACTAAGCAAAGCTTGTGCTATGGATACTAGATAACGGATAAACATACATAAATGTTTCTATAAACATCCAAGACCCGGGAATAAATGTTCGTATTCATCACACAAACATTTACCCCTCGCGGGATTCGAACTCGCAACCGTTGATTTCGCTGATAGGGTCCAGGGATCCACTACACCAATCGGTCGTCAAATACCTTCTATTTCACTTACCTAATACGCCCTATTTTTTTCCTTACGGTAAAATAATTCATCCAATATATTCTTTACTGCACCAGAACATTGCATATAACTGAGTACACACAATACGTCACGTACAAAGATGGACATGTCTCTATAAGAGATCTCTTATATATGTATATATTCTTATAGAGGAGTCAGCCTTGTGAATGAACGGCAATTTTTTATTAATGACGATCTCAGATGTTATTTGAAAATTATTACAAAACTACATAAATGATAAACTTTGCTATACAGATGACGTAAATATCAGAAAATGGCTTTGGAGTGTTTTAGCTATCGGTCATAGGTAGGTATGAATAATCGACAGTAATTCGACCATGATAGGTACCTACTATACAGTTTAAGTACTGTCAAAGGTAGGTCTAATACGGTAGAGAGTCTATACAAACCTTCTGAATCAAAAATATGATATTTTTAATTTTGCCTATTTCCAATATTGTCGGGACATAATTTGTATAACAGTCAAATAGTGATTGACTTGATGTCTACTAAGAATTATGAAGTACTAGCTATCCGCTCGCGGCTTGGCCTGAGTAGAATAACTTTATCGCGGAAAATTGCTTATCCTGCGGGAACAATTCACTTTACCGGAATAAAAGTATCCTATGTTCTAATCCAGGGTATATTCAACCTATATACCAAATTTCATCTAAATCTGTTCACCCGTTTCGCCGTGCTTGAGCAACAACAAACAAACATCCAACTTTCGCATTTATAATACTATCTTTATCGCGGAAATTTGTTTATCACGTAGGAATTACTCATTTTATCGGGATAAAAAATATCCTATGTCTTAATCCAGGATATATTCTACCTATGTACCAAATTTCACCCAAATCCGTTCATCCGTTTCGCCGTGATTGAGCAACAAACAAATAAACAAACAAACATCCAAACTTATGCATTTATAATATTAGTTAGATTATTTAGATTCAAAGAGAGCATTAAAATCTCTTTAAACGAAATTGTCTACTCTACTGGCATTATAGTTCATCTAACTACAATAAATACCTCGTCAACTATAGATTCACAATAATACATGATTATGAATATCATTCCCAGGTCGTAAGCATTCTGCCACATCAGATTAATTAAAAAATAAATATATCTCTTCGTGTCATGGAACAAGCCTGAAGCGGTCGCTTCCATAAAATAAAACAAATTCAGAAGTATGTAAAGGAAACAGAATACCAAAGTCAGTAACAAAGCAAACCCAAACATTTTGTTCACAGTTTCCGTTGTTTTATACAACATGCTGTATATTCTGGCACATGCTCTTATTTTCTCACAAACATATTTGTCTTGAAGTTGCAACGCCTTTTGCATGTTAACTGGTAGCTTGTCGCGTACAAAAACCGTATACTCCCAGGCTTTGCGACATTTTATATCCATTAGCAATTTATTCATCATCTTATACCTCTCTCTTAGTGTAATTACAAAATAGACGAAGTACAACACTATATTCAACGTAATTGTATCGGAATACGCTATTTGATATATCACTTCAAAAGGCATGGACACGTTTACATTGGCCATAGTTATCCATTCGCTTGTTAAACGTATTATCACGATTAGTACATGACCTATAGAACCCATATACACCAAATGGCCAATCTTGTCATAATCTATTATTATCCCCATGTTTTCTATTGCTTGATCTACATCAACGACTTCTTGCAAAAGGCGGCTTTTCTCGGCTACATCGAACGGTATTTTCCAGGTCGAATACAAGATGTATGTCACAGAAGCAGCTCTTTTGAAGACGTCCCCGTAATGTTTTAATTTTGTGTCGTAAAGGTTTTGCAGAATGGTCTGGTTTTCATCGTATGCCCTGTAGACACAGTAGAAGTAAATTGAGTGCCAAAACAGGAAGCAAATGACCCCGAGATAAGTAAATCTGGAAGTTATCCGATTGTCTTGACTTTTCTCAAAGCAAAGCACTGCTGTACCAGAAACTTCTCTGACAGTGAGACTCATATTAGACGCTTCGATGATATTGTTGCATTTGCGTATTTTACTTCGGTTAAAATATTTTCCCATTTTAATTTAAAAACGACTGCTTTATTTTATAACGAAAATCAACTAAGTTTATAGCTTCTTAACAAGTAGGTTGGACCTATCGAAAGGTTTTATCTTCAGTAAATGCGTAGTCATTTACTCGTAATAGATTCCACCATTCATTCATTTAGAGTGGATTTTAAGTAAATAACATGGAGTAATTATAGGCGTTCAAATTTGAATATTCCTTTTAATTTAAATTAATGACATGATAATGTAGAAATATCTTTAAGGAATATTAGAATAGCTTTAGTTCCGATTAATAATGAAAAATATAGTCCGATGAGTCCGACCTTCTTGGCAAGTCAACAGTCTTTTTGCAAAATGTTATATGACAATGTAACTAATATTATAAATGCGAAAAATATTTACAAAACCGGTGGAAATGAGATGCTTTTTAGCCCACGACCGACAATCGGTGACCGATTTTTTGTAGGAGAAAGCTATATTCCAACGTTCACGTCCTACAAAAAGTCGGTCACAATAACGGTGATAAAAGTATTGACGAAAAAATCGTCCCGATTATCGGTCATACAAAATGTCTGTTGTGGACGGGCAGCCTAAAAGTTCTAGCCGCTAACTCCCCGACTGGTAAGCAGGCGTACCAGTGACGCTCGTCGATCTACAAGCTCCGGTTGATACGCCAACATACCAGTGACGCTCGTTGATCTACAAGCCCCGGTTTATACGCCAACGTACCAGTGGCGCTCGTCGATCTACAAGCCCCGGTTGATACGCCAACATACCAGTGACCCTCGTCGATCTACAAGCCCCGGTCGATACACCTGCGTACCAGTGACGCTCGTCGATCTACAAGCCCCGGTTGATACGCCAACATACCAGTGACCCTCGTCGATCTACAAGCCCCGGTCGATACGCCTGCGTACCAGTGACGCTCGTCGATCTACAAGGCCCGGCTATACGCCTACGTACCAGTGACTCTCGTCGATCTACAAGCCCCGACTGATACGCGAAAGTACCAGCCAGGAATTTTTCCTAAATTTATTATTTTACATTCGTCGTTGATAACTTTTTGATTCGATCTCATTTGACACTTAAATGTTATGTGGTGCTCAAAGGGGTCAAATTACTGGGTAAATTATTTCGAGGGCATAATTTTTATATTTGATAAATTTAAGATTAAGTTCGGAAATAGGTTCTTATGTTTGATTTAAAACGGTTTTAGCCGTTTCGAAGATATTTAGCTTTTAACAAAGTTGGTTTAATTTATCTAGATGATATAATCGCTTGTTTTCTCGGGGGCTTTCGGAATTTATAATTATTATTATATTTGTATCTTGTGGCATACGGTGAATGGGAAAATGAGAGAATTAAAGAAAACTTTTACATACCTAGTTAATAAAAACTAGTATTTAGACGACCGGTCGAATCCCGCGAGCGGTAAATGTTTGTGCATGTGATGAATACGAATAGTTATTCCCGAGTCATAGATGTTTTATATGTATATTTATCCGTTATCTAGGATACATAGTACAGCTTTGCTTAGTTTGGGACTAGATGATTGGTGTAAGTGTAAAATCCTTTTGTCAGTAGTACAAAGTTTGTTAATTAGACTAATTGGAACCAAAGGAAGGAGGTGAATTAAGACAATCATAATATCAATGTGTACTAGTTTATTTAGTTATACTACTATGCTATTGGCCGGTATTTAGAGTCTGCTCCATAATTAGTCATACAGGGATATTCTAAATTGTTAATTGGAAAATAAGCAGCATGCTTATTTAAGCTATAATCGCTTATTTAAGAATAATATTTGTTCGCGCGACCATATATAGCACATAAATCAATTAGCCCAGGGAAAATACGGTTTGACCTCGGAAAAACGAATAACCGTGATTTTCTTGAAAGATTTAAAAAAGTGTTGTATATGTAGTAACAATTCCAAAACATTAAGCATTTGTAAGAAACCCAAGTACTAAGTAAACTAAATCAGATCATGTTGAAAAATGTGTTTTTTTTTTATTTATTTATTTATTTAACACTTTATTGTATATAAGCATACACGTCAAACAAAACAAAATACAGGAGAATATTAAAATATACAAAAGGCGAGCTTATCTCTATAAGAGATCTCTTCCAGCAAACCTCAGTAAGGAGACAAATTGATGAGGTAACGTAAAAGTAGACAGCGAGTACACTTACAAAAACAGTAGGTAGTTATAAACAAACATACAACTAATAAATTGATAAAATAACAACCATGTCGATGACATACATACTTAAATTATGGTGTTGTTATAATATAAATAAATATAATAAAATATATAATCTAATATGATAAAAATAAATACAAAACCTATAAATAAATATGATATACTTATACTTAAAAAAAAATTTTAATGATCAATTGATGGGTATTTCCTTAAATTCAAAACATTTAGGGAAATTATCGTTACAAAATATTAGTTCTCATTTTTATTTCTTAAGCAATGCAGCTCGACGACATTTTCAGCTAAAACACATGCATGCCTAACTATAACATGTTTAGTTTTTTATCCATCAATAAGTTAACTGTGTTTAACAAAAGTATACCTAATTAAATATCAGTTAGTATTTATTGTTATTAAGATACAAATTATAAATAGGGTTTTCTAAAAATTCCTAGACTAAGCGCTCGTTTTTTTAGGCTTAATTATTCAAAATTACATCTCTAATATACCTCTATAAGATAGCAATTATGTAAGTCGGTTCTGAATTATGTCTAGCTAAGCTAATTTTTTACCGTATTTTCCCTGGGCTACAATGGGGTACATTACAATTTATTGCTATAGGCTAAATTAACTTATATAGTATATTCATTGTTTTATATAGCTTCTTTAGAAGCAAGGTCGTGAGCTGGAAATGATTGACTTTAGTTCTCTTCTGACATATTTATTGAGTACTTATTTATTACAATTCATTATTATATACCACTATCATTTATGGTTCTTCATAGCGCCAATAAAACGTGATCTAGTCATTATACCTATTGGGTATAAGGCCTGTAAATCACCCTACCAATAGAAATTACCTCAATATACTTAGTAGGTTACGAATTGCAATAGAGTCACCAGGAATGTGGCTATATTGAGAGCTCCCTGAAAAGAAACAAAATAAATTAAATAACAATAATAAATATTTCGGACACTTACACCAATCAACTAGTCCCAAACTAAACAATTCTTGTACAGTCAGCTGGAGCTCAAAGTATACCCGCATCTATTGCATTATATCTTGCAAAGAAAATCACTCGTGCACTCGTGGCGTAGCCGCATTCGCTACTCATTTGCGGTTAGCGAAGTTAAGCAATGTATCAGTCCTTGGATGGATGACAACCAGTGGCATTTTAATACGAGTATTTCCATGCTTCGGAGGGCACGTTAAATAGTCGGTTGTGGTTATTTTCAATTGAACAATTTCAATATTTTATAGTGGTAGAGCCACGCTGTAAGCAATTAGCTTGCAGCATGAATGGGCCGGCTCGACCGGGGAAGTACCACCCTCTCGCAGAAGACCGACGTCTGAGTAGTGGCATTTTGCCACTGTGCTTCGTCCGGTGAGCGATGGCGCCGGAGGCCCACCTTCCAGTCTCTCTCCAGAATGGTAGCGGTATTTAAAGAGTTAGTACCCCAGGAGGGTACCAGCACTGCTGGAGAATCCCTCATCGCTCAGGCTGCCCTACTTATTCTGGGGTGGACACCTTCCTCAAAGGCCGGCAACGCATCTGTGACCCTTTTGGTGTTGCGGGTGCCCATGGGCGACGGTGATTGCTTTCCATCAGGTGACCCGCATGCTCGTTTGCCGCCCTCTCATATATAAAAAAAAAAAGGCAGTCGTTAAACCAAGTCGGTGGACAAAGGCGTCTTAAAAACACTGACTGTCAGATGGTCACTAGTCTGACAGTAATCCACTGGGCCCGCGTGGTCGAAGGTTCATACCCTCTCCCTGTGAGCGATGACTATCCCCAATAATGGAGACGTGTAAGGCTGTTGATGAAGAAAATCAAGCCGGTGCGTAATGCAGCGTGTATATGAGTACGTACTCCCAGGACATGAAATTTTGATACCCATAGCTTCTTTTGCATTGCACGATATTATTAACACAATAGATCTAGTGCGTTAGGGGTATACTTCTAGCTGCAGCTGACTGTACTATGGATACTAGATGATGCATATTATTTACCTATAAATAATTTTATTTATAACATAAATTTTTATTTATCTAATTAGTTCATTTATTAAGATAATCTTTAGTGGTCAAATTTGTTATGTATAGCTAAGTTTTTTAATTAGACTTTAAAAGTAATTAAATAAATAAAAAAATTTTTTGTCTTCAACGGCCGGTTAATTTGGTAAAACACCCAGGGTGGTCGATGAACGACCTCTGCCTCCTTTGCTAGTATATGATCTTCCCTGACTTCACTCAACTAGTCAAATGGTCCTCATCATCAGTGCAAACGGCACTCGCGTTTTAAGCTGTTAAGCATCGCATAAGTATAAGAAAACAGCATCGTTCCGTATACCTAGTATTACCTGAAGCAATAGCCCGTAGTCAAGTTTGACCATGCCGCAGAGCGAGAACACAGGCTTTTGATGCAATATCTGCATCGACAATCGCTTCGCCTGCAAAAAAATAAAGATCGTCATCAGCATATGAGGCACAGGACGTCCACTGCTGAACATAGGCCTCCATAGAATTCCAGAATGACCCGGCGGCCATCGATTTCATTTGTGTTTGTGATTGAGGTCAAGTACGAAGCCGTCGTGCATAAAAAAAGACCTATACTATAAAATGTAAGAGTTACTGTATGGGATTACTGTACTGTGCTATGTGTTACGTCAGAAAAGCAGTTAAGATTAAATAATTTTACCTAATTAACTATTAGCATAGCTTTTTGTATAAAACGGCTTATTCCGTAAAGTGGTCTCATTGGATGGATAAATATAAAAAAAATTGCTCTGACATACACTCGAGAAGCCTAAACGCTAATTATAAATAATACCTAAATTATAAATAATACATAAATTGTACCGATGGTGATAAATCCAACATACATAATTTACTCTCGGATTTATGGTTTTTTAGTACTTAAATTGTTATATCTATATATTATGGAATCATTACTCTTTTCCGAATTATCGCTAAGTAATTTGCAGTGGGTAACCAACCAATATAAATAAGTAACCTACCTCTGCACTTACTGAAGGACTGATGTTTGAATTTATAATCTGGTGTGCTAAGTAAGACGTTGTAGAAGCCTGAAAAGGAAGTATTTTATGTATTAGTAAAGGACGTTGATACTTATTTCGCTTCAATTTAGCCCAAAATATTGATATTTTAGATAAATCTTTCATTAATCGTTCGGAGTAAATTATTTAGAAGAAAAGTTAGACATACGGTAGGCCTGAGTGTCCGACAACCAGTGTGTATACACTGTCTGTACACTGTACACAGTATGTGTACACATTATAAAAGTAGACGAAATGGCCGATAACTGGCTAAAGTCGACACTTTAACATTGTTTTTTTTTTATTTATCGTTTCGTGTATCATCATGACAGTTTACGTAAGTACCTATGTAACGCTAGAATATATATTATAGTAGAATTCAGCTATTTTGATAATGACAAAAAATTGAGTGTAAATAGTGCCAATAAATAAGTATATTGAATAACTTGTAAACTACAGTGGCACTAATGTTTCCTTGGGGTACTATTTGGCACTAATCTGAATTCCATTTTATTAGACTACATTAACTAGACTTCGGTTTTAAATCTGCAAATCATATTTTTTAATGTAGGTAAGAATTTGATGTGGTTGCCATCGACTCGCTCTTAGCTCTTCTTCTTAAGAAGATTGTAGGTACGAGTATTGTTTATGATAAATAAATGAAAGAGCATACCTCATTCACAGCAGATTCACAAAAGTATAATATCAATAAGACGACCCCAAGGGCGTAAGCAATCTGCCAAAATACATACACTAAAAAATATATGTAACTCAATAGGTTGTGGAAGAGACCGGATGCCGTTGCTTCCATAAAATAGAATAGGTTTAGAATGATATACAGCAGAGAGAACAGCATCATTAGCGACAGTGCAATACCAAACACTTCGTTAATATTACCAGCTGCTTTGTACAACCTGCTGTATATGGTAGCGCACGACTTGATTTTAACACACATGTGTTTATCTTGAATTCTGAAACTCTTTTCCAAATTCACCGACGCGTGGCCATGGATAGATATTCTCTTTTGAGCGGTAATATCGCTCAGCAAATTGTTTATTACTTTATATCTTTCTTTCAAAATTATCAAGCAGAAGCTAAAGTACGTTGTCATCACCACACTACATAGATCGCAATATCCTGTTTGACAGAGTAGTGCCCCTGGAAATGGTATATTCCTGCTAGTCAAAGTCATCCACAGAGTAAAGGTACGCATAATGTTGACTGCAGATTGAATTAGGATGGTTTTGAAGACAGAATAGGCAAACTTGGTATAATCGATCTTCACGCCTATATTTAGAAGCATCCTGTCGATATCCACTATTTTCTGTGGCATATGCGTGTCACCACTTAAATTTACAGATAACTTCCAGATAGCATAAAACACGTAGATGGTGCACGCTATTCTCCCATAATCGTCACCGTAGCGTTGCAACTTTGTGTTGTAAAGGCTTC
This sequence comes from Oegoconia quadripuncta, assembly GCA_949316235.1. Classification (NCBI taxonomy): domain Eukaryota; kingdom Metazoa; phylum Arthropoda; class Insecta; order Lepidoptera; family Autostichidae; genus Oegoconia; species Oegoconia quadripuncta. The sequence goes on along the minus strand of OX438753.1, from coordinate 19,250,892 downwards.
GCAGGACTGTCTGGTCTTCGCTGTACACTATATAAGTGCAGTAAATATAGGCAGTAAACCAAATTAAAGTGCAGATGAAACCGAAATAACTGAATTTGCGTGTAACACGATCGTCGTTAGTCAGATGCAAAGTAATAATGGCCGTGCCAGTGCACTTGCTGATAAGTTTGCTATAGTTTATAGCTTCTATTAAATTTTTAGGTTTTGAGAATCTCTTGAATAATTTTAACATTTTAAAGCGCTACAACTATTGTGAATAGCAGTCCACTGTAAGAAGACGCTTTATAGAAGACATTATAATTTTCTACAGCGATTAGGGTCTACACAAATGCAAACAAATTACAATTTCAATTTTACTCGCAAACCGACACTTTCCGTAGCGACTCTCATCCAAAAGCGGTATTCTTATGAAATGGGACCTAAACCAAGTATAATGTATGCCTATACGACTGTTTGCATCTGGCCCACACGGTTTATAATCATGGTAAATTTAAATAATTGACTACTTTAATATTTCGAAGTACAAAATATCACACATATAGACAAGGATCGTATAAATTAGCCTATAAATTTGATGACTTATAATTCGAGAAAAAATGAGGAAGGCTTTGCGGTTTATTACATCTATTATGACGATGACAGTAGCTTATAAATTGGCAGCTCCTCGCGGAACAAATCCAAAATGGCACGTAAAGATAGGTGTCATGAAACAAATAAATATAATGTAAAGGAAACCCAGCATTGTAGAATAAAAAGGGAACAGCGAAGTTCACAATATTTCAACCAAAGCATTAAAAATGTAAATGAATGAGAGTCTTATACACATTTATTTATATAAGAATAAAACACAAAGTTAAATTGAAAAGAAAAAAACATAACTGAAAGGTAGAAAACGTGTTCGACATCCGAACCGTGCGGACGAGCGTCCAAAAGACTGGCAACATTATCCCGTAGAATGGCAAGGCTAATTGGCTCCCTGAAGGTAGCTGCCAGCCCTTCTTTTTGTCAGGGTTCTGATATAAAAGCGAAGACGGATTTCAAAAAATCGTGGCGTGTCCACACCCCGCGAACTTCCCCTGGGTGACGGGTGACGGTGAATAAACGTTTACGGAAATAGTTCAAGTTTTAATAGACACTCACACGTTTATAAATTACTACTTATAATAAATAAATTCAGATATATAATGGAAAAAGAAAAAAAACAAGCACGTTAAAAACGTCCTCGTTATAGCAGTATCGGAAAAACGACTCAGAAAAACTTTCAGAAAACAATTTATAATTCGGAAATTTGAATCGCAAAGAGTATCGAAAATACAAAGAGGTGGAGGTTGAACGTCTCAACATTTCGTTGATGAAATATAACTTGTGAGACATTTAGTCCGGTGAAGGTAAGAATCCAAGTTATATAAGGTTTCTACCCCAAAGGGTACATACACGCTAATATATAAACTAGTTTTGAAGAGTCATATGAAGCGATTTAGTGAAGAAAATCATTTTTTTTTGATTGCTGAGAATGAATTTGGTTATAAATAATGACAAGTAGACTCCTTGACCCCAGCAGAACCACTATAAGAGAACGATTCATAATTAATACCAATAATTAGTGCTCCATTTGTGCCCAGAAATCAGAATATGTGCTCCAGTAGTTATAACATATATTTCCTTGCGTATCGATGATTCTGCACTAGCATGAGATAAAATTTCATCTGCTCATTCCCTTGGACGAAATATACCACTATCCCACTCTCACTCCTAGGTCGCGCACGACAATGTCATGCTACGCAGGCTGCTGTAGTAATGCTTGTCAGCCGGATCGGTTCCGTCGAGCGATAACGAAGCATGCAATATCAATTGAGGGGGTCTTTAGAGAATTCTAACGAAAATAGCTTCATAACGAGGCAAAACTCTCACTTCGCACACAGGTCACATACACGTAGTTGTGCGTGTAGTATTGTTCCCGCGCTCGGCATTTATATGACGCTTCCTTTCGAGCGTAACACTGCTGCCCGTAAAAGCTGAGGAAAGGACCTTTCCTTTTCCGTAGATCTCGTACGTTAGCACGCGTAGGTACTATACAACTAGCGAACGGTCCAAGGGTTGAAGTGTTGCATCTGTAGGTCGAGTCTCTAACGAAAATACATACAATACAACACAACAACGCAACTAAATACAATACAAATACCTTCGAACAGCCGTAACTTCGGACTTTGTTCTTTTGCGAAAAATCCTTTATGTGCATAATTTCAGACGTCCCTTGCGTCCCGTGCTAACTTGTGATGTCCAACTATATACAACAAAAGTAAAATGATGATGATTGGTTTATAATTGACACAGCAAACTGCAAAAGAAAAAGTCCGAAGTTACTGCCGTCCGAAGCTATTTTCGTTGGAGAGTAGACCCCCAGCTTTGACATACGATTAGTGCTTCCACTTGTGACTCCAGTGAAAAATCTGAATTGGTGCGTATTGTTTTAGCCGAGAAAAACCGTTTCAGTATGCCAGTCGTAAAATAAAACAAAATAATGGTATTCGCAGTTATCCAGCGGATAATTAGATATTTATTTCTCATATCGCTTTTCATTTACAGTGGTATGCTACATTATGAACATCATAGGCATTATATTGTCATGATCAACAAATAAAGTAGGCTCAATATATATACAAAGGAGTTCTAATCATTTGAAAATTCAATATAACCTTTATTTATATTATAAGCACTATACAACTTTACATAATATGAAATTACAAGCGTATCCGTAATATCTAGTAGTATATTAACCTCGCTGCGACTGCGATAGTATAAGTGCATTTAGGTACATTTCGATAAATAGCTAACTAATTTACACAAAAAAATAAATTGTGCTCTTCGCTTCGTCTAAATTAGGATAGAGAGAGCGTTACTAACCGTCCAGCGTTTCCATCTGGATTTTATCATACATAATATCTCGTAATATCTCAGAAACTACCTAACCCATACATAACCTAGCAACTAAAGTTATGAGCGCTTTTAGTCATGCGTTTTTACTCCCGCATGCGTTTTGGTTTTACTACTCTGTGGCGCAGGGCACGTCCACCCCAATATGGTTTCACTTAAAAATTTTAGTAATGACTATATATCTTTCTCCAGTAGCTCCAAACTTGTTAAACATGTAGCATGTAAATGCAGCATGTAGATAAAAACATTGAATGATTTCATTAACAGTTAAACGGGTTTCACACACTTTATAATGTTCAAAATCTTCAGATTGAATAAACCAATTATAACAAAACTTTAGACGCATAACCGGAATGTATAACTCTAAAGAGTTAGTCGAAGACAATTTCGAAAAACAGTTTTTTTTTGCGGAATGGTTTAGCGCTTGACCTCACGTAAAGTGAAAATGAGGCAGATGGTGGAAGGTCACCCGGTACTTCTTAACTTATTATTTGGCGAACTAGCTATCTTATCTCAAACAGCCGGAACACAACAATGCCATCGCTGCTTGGTAGCCGACTTAGATAAGATGGTGGTAGATAGCCAAGCGGATATTTATATTATCTCTACTCGACTCTAAATTAGAACGAATTTTAGTTCTCTGAAATATGTGATTTATAAATTAGATATGGCGAAACTGTTTTCTTCTATTTAGACAAATGTATACTGCCTGTTTGTTTTGTGTTTCATAAGAATCGGTTTATTCATTTCAAAGTTTATGAACTATTAAAATTGGTAGTCCGTGGCCAATAAACCCTTCGTAAAATTTCTTGGATCTATCTTTAGGGCCCGGATTTTGGAGCGGGTGGAAAAGAAAACGGACCGTACGTGGTGAATACGAACCGTTTCTAAAGACAACCTACATTTATACTATAGTATACCCTAAAGCCCATCTCTAATTTGTACTTACACAGGCGTAGTATACACAATACCCTCCGCGTACATACCAAATACGCAAGCCGGATAAAAACCGCATTACTCTAAAACCACCCTATGCGATTTGTAAGAACAATCACCGCAAGGTACTAATCGGTACAATACATAACATATCTACATATAATTTACCTTTAATTTATGGCACAAATATAATAGTATGTGACGGTAACATTGATGTAGATTGATTTTGAAAGGTGATGATGCCTAGGCAATAGTCGTGCACATTCAGTGCTTCAACAAACAAAAAGAAAATGCTCTTAAACTAGAGTACCTACTTAACAGTAGACATTGCATTCAATCGTTCTATGCCTTACTTATAAGTATGTATATGTCATAGGCAGATTGTTAAACTAGCCAATAAGTTTTCTGTAAAAACGGAAGTGTCTGTAATACATTGCGATTCACTTAGGCATATATCGTTTACAGTTAAATGGCTATTTCAACGATCTGCCTACGACATAATATAAAAGAAGAAACTGACTCACTGATTCTATCAACGCATAATGATAAAAGCCACGGGTAATTTTAGTATGGCGTCTGGCATACTTACCGCCACTTAGTTTTTATTTTGTTAGCGCTACTGACCATACTTGGCAATAGCGGTCTGTAGGTATGCCATTCATGTCCATGTAACAAAACTGACCATCAAATAATTGCCAAGGACTAAAAACGACATCGATTTAGGTAAAGCTCAATAACCATAAAATACATCAAAAAAAAATTGGAAAGTAATATTGTGATACAAAAACAATTTATATTTTCGTTTTGTCATGGTCCTTAAAAGTTATAAGAAGGGAGATAGGGCACTGGAGATGGACACACAAAATGTTTAGTGAGAATTGAAGTCTCGAATGAAATGCATTTTTTACCGTAAAATGTATCTCTAGGGATCAAACCAGTAAAATTAATTTTTGGCTACAAGAAATAACATAGAAATCTACATATATATACCAGGAAAACATTACCCTTCGTCCTGGTTCAGTCAGGAAAATAAATAAGTTCATTCGAGTTCTCACATATCACATCTTCCGTGGGCGAAAATCTCCCGCTAGCATTAGTCGTGAAATATATTCAATCACCTTCATTACAGTTTTTAAACCTAGTTTGTGACATCCGGAGTAGAAAATGGCAGTTGAAGTAAACAAAAATCTTCTGTTAATTCAAGTAACAAATTATTTAATTCCGCCCGATTTACAGTGTTTTAGTTACCTACTTTTATTGAACTAATTTAGAGGTCGAAAGAAATACCTGTGACCTTTAGACCGACGCTTTTTTTGGACTTGAAACACTTCGGACTCGCAGTATACGAACTATGCAACTGCCAAGCTAAGGCTAATAATATTGCAGTTGCGCAGTTTCATACAATTCATTTTCTACCACCGTACATTACTTAAAAAGACAAAAAAATATCAAAATAAATTGAGAACAAGTGGAAAACATGTGTTACTTCGTCATTAGGGCCGGTTGCAGCCAGTGAGTTACCATCCAACCTCTTAATATTTTCTATGAGCCTGGTAATTTGCTCGAATATATTTTGACACTGAAGCTGAACATAATGTTGTAAAGATTATTTCCCGAGGAAAGTCTTAAAGGGGTACCCTATGAAATGAAAATAAATAATATATATCTCATAAACAAAGACTTAACAGGGAAAAACAAGAATGTCAAGCTGTATTTGATTTAGATTCCGATGTTTTAAAGCACTGCAAATAGTTCTGTATTGCTCAGATTATCCACAATCATTAAAACGGATCACGGTGGCCACGATTTAACGATTTTAGGTTATGTAATAGCACAAAACAGTTTGTAATACTTTCAAATATCGGAATCAAAATCAACTACAGCTTGACATTCTCGTTTTTAGGCTTTGTTTATGAGATATATAATTATTTACTTGAGTGGCAACACCATCGACTGTTATTTCGTGAAGTGTCCCCCTTAAGGCAAATGTCTTGCAGGAGACTAACTATAAATGATTGTCGAAACAATTTTGGTCCTCAAAATCCAAAACTTCCATTGACTGTCTACTTACATTGTAAGCGAGGAAAAGACGCAATGAAAGCGTCCATTGATAATGTCTCTCACCCCATAAATTAGCACATAATCCCCTAACTTAATACTCTTGAATAATACAGGTGATTGGTAAAAGTACAAGTTTCTTGACCTTACTAATTTAAAGAAAAAAAAAGTAGTAAAGAATTTTTGTAAAACCATTCTTTAAAGAAAGTATTGAATCAAAATTATGTAAATTAAAATGATTATAAGTCATTGAGTGTACAACTCAGTGAAAAAGTGATATCTCAAAAACCGATGACTTAACACTATCTCGTTGCAAATCACCTTGAAAGAAATTTATACGTTTATCAATCATCTTCCATTACTCATATAAAATTCTACAACAGTATAAATCCTTGCCATCAGAATAAGCCATACACTGACTTGTTATACATACAAAATGGTCATGTCAGACTCTCGTAGTTGATCTATTACCGTTTAGGCCGAAAATTAGACGGGATAAAAGAAATAAAATAAATTTTATGTGTACTAAGATCCTACAGATAAGGAATGCTGCAATAAAAAAATATTTGACAGAAAAGGAATGTTTAAAACGTCGAGAAATTTTAATAGATCAATTTTTCTTTATTTTCATAGACAATTCTTTATAGTTTCTTTGTGTTGTGCATTAAAGTGCAATCATAAAAATTACACTTCAAAAGTTAGTTACTTTTTTGAAGCTAAGCGTTCGGTTTTCACAGTTTTCCTTTAAGAAGCCCATGAAACCAGAGTCTTTTAAATGTCATTATATTCGATAATTAATAATGACATGTGATGACGAAAAATTAGTAGTCTAGCAACACACTCGTGGCGTACCCGCATTGGCTATTCGTTTGCGGTTAGCGAAGTTAAGCAATGTATCAGTCTTTAGAACCAGCAGCATTTTAATAAGAGTGTTTCCATGCCTCGGAGGGCACGTTAAATAGTCGGTCTTGGTTGTTTTCAATTGAAGGCATTTTAATTGAATGAAAAAATGAAATGAATTTTATTCACACATTCCCCTGCAATCACAGAACTCTAAATAAGTACCTATTTAATTTTGTAGAGCAGTACGAAGTCATGAAATAAATATATTACATGAACATTGGCACGCTAAAATACGAATTATCTTCAACGCATTATAACCTTTTGAGCCTAATCTTTCCTAGAGTCATTAGACTAAACTTATTCATTTTGAAACATGACAATGTATGACTTTTTCTTTCTCACGTTCACAAAATAGAACATCAAAATTCGATTCAATAATTGCATTATAAGTACTCATTTTGGCGATAAAATAGTGTAATTTCTTTAGTTTAACAACATGTGTATGATTCGTAATGCGAGACGCTATAAAATTCATGAGCTAATTCTATCATTAAACATACTTTCGTAAATGGAATAGACATTACAAATAAAATTAGATAATAGATTGAATTAATCAAATAATGGTAGCACGCAACAGGAACAATGCATAGTGATATTTCGCTATTTATCAAAGTAATATTTTTATGGTGTGGACATCATGCGACAAATTAATTTGAAATAACGAGGAGTAGAGAAATTTGTTCTAAAGCGGGGTTCTAAACTTGTTACGAATGTATTCATTGTTCTTTTCAATTCAATTTTAAAAATTGCCTGGGGTGCAATTAACCTGGGTGAAAATTTTACTAAACCATTCAAGGAGGGAAGTATAAATTTCGATCGGACTAGTATAAAATTTATATGCTTCGGGAGAGAGAAAAAATTTATCCGACTGTCACTGTTGACCACAGATTAGTATGTATCAAGCTTTTGATGGTCGTTTTTAAAGAAAAGTGACCCCGCCTTTGAACCATGTATTTCTCTTACCTCTTATTGTTTTACATTCCCCAATCGATCACAATGTGGTTTGTTTTGTAGTTTCTTGTATCTCATTTTCATTAGGTCGAAAAGTAACACAATAACACTATATAATTAATCATATCCCTATAATATGCATGTATAGTCCTATTTTTTTCTTGGATCAATCTATTATGTAATTGCGAATGTGTCTGAGGAATCATGAACTATAGCTGTCTAATTTAAAGCTGCTTTCACCTATTCTATAATAGTAACTCTTATTTATATTCTTTTTTTTTCATATTTTCTTCTATTGATACTAAAATAGTATATGTCAATCATTTATAAACGATTTTGTAAATCACATGAAATATGAAAAAAATTAACTACTTCTTATTGAACGAAAAATACACACACCCATCACAGATTAATTAAAGAAAAAAATGGTTATCAAAGTTAAACTTACGTGGCTAGTAGAAAATAAATGCGTATAGATTCATATATCGTTTAAACTACCCTCAATTAAGCTGCAGTACTTGTAAAGAAAAATTGTAAGGTTTTTAAACAAGTCAGTCAGATATAGCTTTTATTAACAATTCCCTGATGTTTATGTTATTGTCGCAGGCAGGTTAGCCAATACATAAGATAGTTTACTTTGGATACTGTCGAGAAGCCTCTTAAGCAATGCAGTTTCCTATAATGCAGGAAATATCCGCCCTACACTTCGATCCACCAATTTTATCTCTTTATCTCTTTCACACTTATAAACGAGTGCAAAAGTGACAAACCTATTGATGTCTTAATCAAAATCTTAGCTCGCGATAGCTACATTTATCTAAGCTCCATGAGAGTAAGGATAAAGGGATAAACGTGTAATGGAGGTCTCGAGAGTTACCATAATTTACTACCACTATGACGGCTGCTTGCGACATTAACATTGCCACATACCATTATAAAAATGTAGCTTTGATAAAACAATTTTTCTTTACAGATAACCACTTAGCATATGAAATATAATTATATTCATAAAGTAGCACTAGTTATATTTGTGATGCAATCGCCTTTAAGCTGTATCCACACATCTCCGGATCAGTGCCTTCCAAGCTTCGGGCCGTCAAGACAGGATGATGAAAACTGTATCAAAATCCGTTGCATAGTTTAGAACTAAGCGCTCAAACAGACAGACGCGGATAGCATCACTGTTTTATAATATTTAGAAAAGAGATAGCATGCGAAACTATCTTCGTATGATTGTTGCTTTCAGTGTAAAAAGTTGACTGTTGGGTAGCTGTGAATCTGGTATATCCTGATTAGATTAGAGACTACTAAGATCAAAAATTCATGAGGCGACAATCCGGGTTGCAGCGTCAGTTCATATCTATCGCAAAGTATAGAGAGCCACGCGCTCCAAGTACTTTGTCTATCGTATAAATGTATTGTCATCAGAACTCAGAACTGAACAAGTATGCATAATTTCAGCTCCTGGTTCTAATCAAAATGGTTCTACTTTGACTTGCAAATGTTGAACGGAACTGTGCTGCTCAAAGCGGGTTGGTTAGGTTATAATTTTTATAAATTTTATACTACTCGCAATGTTTTCTCGTCTTGACGGGACACAACCCGGACGGCCCGGACTTCAAATGGGAGCCACTGACCCAGAGATGTTTAGATATATATTTAGATAACATGGTTGTATAATGTAACTGCAGTCCAAAATTAATACTGTCATTAACATTTCAAGCGATAGTATTGTAAAAATTACAGCTTGTCTTTCTGTTAGGTCAATCATACATAATTAGAAATCTTATTTTTAGAATTAGGATATCTATAACAATTGTAGTGTGTGTGTCACCCCCCCTCCCCTCATGTACGTAGCTCTAAGTATTAATGTATTGATACGAAGCCTTGATGGGCAGTTAATATACATTTGTCATAAGATAATGTTCGTTTAATTCCTCTCGCCAAGTCCCAACACCTCATGGCGACCCTACTTAGAGCTACGTACATGAGGGGAGGGGGGATGACACACACACTACACAATAATTGAGATGTATATAATTCGTTTAATTAAAAAAGATTAAGCACCATACTAATTTTGATAAATTTGTATAATGATGATAAATTAGTGCTTTTAATAATTTTACTTAGAGGATTTCTAAAAAATATGCTCATATTTCTTTCGCTTTAGGTACTTGAAGATTTTGGGAAAATGTAGTTAGCATTTATGAAACTGACGAAACCCGATCTTAATCTAACGTGAAAGGGACAAACATATGTATAGTTAACATTGACTTTCTATATATGTTGTTTAGATAGTTTCGTTTTCTAATACATCTTACTTAACTAATATAATAATAACTTATAATATAATAAACACGCAACAGTTTCTCCTCGAAACAAATTGCACACCCACTTTTGTAAAGCTCAATTCTAATATAATTAAAATCACATCTCATTAAATATCTTTGGATACAACCAAATAAAAATATCATAGCGTACAAAAATACAAAAAATATACAAGAATGTCAAGTGTAATCCAACCGAGACGTGTGGTCAAGCCACTTGGATGTATACCACATTATTTTAAAACCATTACTAATTATATATTTTATTATTTTCCATAGAAAAAATCAAAGGAAATCACACAGACTAGATTGACAAAATATTATTTAAATAATATGGTATAGATACAAGTTCCAAATTAAGCCTCTTCCCCACACTACGCATTATTAACAGATCCCAAAGTGAAAACTATCAGTTTAAAGAAAGCTTTACGCGAGTACTTTATATGATGATGACACATTCCGAAACGACATAGATGGAAGCGCTTATAGATATCATACAACCACTTAAGGCTGTATATGCCAAGAAAAAAGGCACGGACCAGAAAAAAGAAGGTCCTCCGCGTTACTAAGAGAAAGTGAAGCAGCCCATGTAAGCCAGTTCGCATGTAAATACGTAATTCACGCATATAATTACATCATAGTAAGCTGACAGCCCACAAATCTAATTATTATATATAAAACATCATATCCTCACAGATTTCTGAGTAGATTTCTGGAGCGACCGGTTGGAAGCGTCCAGCATCCAGCGAACCCGCGCCCTTCATTAGGTCGTCCGTCGAAGTGAGTGGACATCCTACGCTGAGCTTGCCGGTACACTTTACTTATTTATTTAAATCATGGATAATTATATAGTATACAGTATAATTCAGGGACTAGAGTTAAATAGAACAGCCAATAGTGTAGCACCAGCGGTCCGTTTTGGGAGATAGGCGCCAGCACGCAGCTGAACGGCGCCCGCCCGAACAATGGCATCTGGCTTCGAATCCGTCAGCTTAATGAGCTGCATCAAGTTATGATTGTTTATTATTATTTTGTAGTCAATATCAGGAGTATAGTCATACCTCCTCAAATATAGAGCGTAGATCTATTTACTAAACTGTCATACCTACTTAGAATATATCCATAGTGATTAATGTAATGCGTACAGATCATAGGTTCTTCACTTTTTAATCAAAAAATGCAGAGTCCTTTTCTTTTCAGGCCCCTTATCGTCTAACATCAACGGTAACGTTGATAATATGTACCCACTCATATTCTTTTAATTCCCTAATGAACTTCATATCTGATGATGAGATGACAATGAAGTTCGTTAATATTGAAGTTAGACAATAGCTCTCCTGATCGAGGGCAATAATGAAAATAGACGTCGAGGTACCAAAGAATCATTAACTAGAAAATTGCACTAGATTTTGCGTTTTCAGAACTCGGTCTGAGTAACAGAGCTGATATTGTTATTATAACAACTCAGGCTCAACGGTCACAGTAGGTCCTGAACGTGTGATGTGTCTAGGTTCGTGATGAGGGTTTTAAGGAAGGTCATCTCTTTGCGTGCGTTCTCTAATATGACCCGCGGATCGTCCGAGGTGCACCGGAGGCAGTTCGGCGCGAAGACCATCGCGAGATTCGCCGAGTCCATTTTCGTTTGGCTCACCACTTCGGGGGCAGTGAATTGTTGGAGGAAACTAATCAAATATGTGAGTACCTGGAAACAATAGGAATCATTAATATTGGAGTTGCAATCTTAAATATTTTTAGGAGTGAGGCTATCCCAATGAGCGGAAATAAGATTTAAGACGACATTTCAGAAGTTTAAAAATAGCGTAAACGTGGCTTCTAATAAACAATCGCAAAGTATAATGATTTACATTTAGTCATTGAACTACCTACTATATAGATAGGCGAATAAACAATAATACATAAATAATAAATAAATAAATATTTCGGACTCTTACACCAATCATCTAGTCCCAAACTAAGCAAAGCTTGTACTATGAATACTAGATAACGGATAAACATACATAAATATTTATATAAACATCCATGACTCAGGAATAAATGTTCATATTTGTCACACAAACATTTACCAGTCGCGGGATTCGAACCCGCAACCGTTGGTTTCGCTGACAGGGTCACTGTCCACTACACCAATCGGTCGTCAAAGAATAAACAGTTTCTTTCTTTCTTTATTTAAATTAACAATACAATACAGGGTGAAATTTAATTCGTATAATTCCTGTTTACTGATGACTCCACTCCTGATTACGAAGAACTTTCTCCAAGGAACCATAGAAAAAAAATTTCGATTACCCATCCATTGAAATCATCTTTAGTATGGAAGGCCAACAATTTTCGGCTGCATTCGGATATGGTTCCCAGTTGAAAGTTGTTCGCAATCAGGACTGGAGTCAGCAGCCGAAAATTGTTGGACTTCCATACTAAAGGTGGTTTCAGAATGGTTTACTTTGTATGAGTATCGAAAAGTTTTTGATAGAAATCGACTATGGTTCCTTGGGGAAAGTTGTTAGTAATCAAAAGTGGCGTCACCAGTTAAAGGGAATTACGCGAATTAAATTTCACCCTGTATAGTGGAAATAACATACCGTGCGATTAAGTGCGGGTAATCGCTGTAAAACGCGCGTACACGCCGCATAATCGCCGCCGGCCGCTACGCATGGCGCGTAAAGCGCGTCGGGGATCAGAGGTTCGTACAGTTCGCGGTACCACAGCTTCAACAGACTGGCCGGCGCATGCGCATCTGGAACAATAGTATGAAACAATGTAATTAATTGCCAAGAAATCGGCAGGGTATGTAAAGAAGGGTGTCCGTATTGTTATATATTTTCCGCATTGTGTGGTGAGACATGAACTAGTGAAATTAATGACTTATGAAGCATTGCTTTTTAGTCCTCAGGGTGATAACGTATTGGAGTGTACCAACGATCGGAAAATATATAACATTAACGCACAAACACTGTCCCACAAATAATGCTTCTATTGGAGAGGAGTTGCTATACACAACCAACAGATGTGTTGGGGCTTATCCCAAACACCTTAAACTGTATGTAATTTAATATATGTTAGCGTTATATGTTACTTAATGTTAGTCAGCGCGGGAAATTGTATTAGGAAAACCACTGTACATCCGTCACTGACGAGCGTCTTTATTGCACTAAAAAGAATGTGTACACGTGGAAATGCGGGCTGAAGTTAATTGTGTTAAAGTCATTCCTTCTTACATACCTGAGGAGACGGGATATTCCTTCGAATCGATAGTTCTACCTCTTGGTTAACATACAAACAACTACTATATTACACCACTTACCCGTCAAAGTGGAGGCATCAGGGAGCTCCCAATTATCTATCTTCGCTTTCAGAGCGTTTACTTCATCCATATCGGCAGAGACTCGGAATATGCCCTCTGTTTCCCTCCCGTTGAGTGAGAGCACTTGCTGGGAGAGTGCCACTTGCACCCACGGCAATTGTCTGTTCGGGAAGCGGTCCTTCTGTAGCGCCATCACTTCTGACAGGGTGTTACCGAACATCGATTGGCGGAAGATTTGGATCTGTAAGAAGCAGTTTAAAATTATCTTTAGTGCTTTATTCGGTACTATTGTAAAGAAATGATTGATTGTCCAGAACTTCTTTCCCAAATCTGTCCCCGATCTCCTGCTATATCACTTAGGTACAACGATCTCATTTCTCTCCCTCCGACTTCTACCAACTACAGAAAAAACATCTTTCTGTGGCGTGCGAGCAACAATTTTAATAAATTGTCTAAGAAGTTCGGTCTAGATCTTTTTAACACTAGTTTTATGTCAGCGAGGCGTCAATTACATCAACAATTATTTGATGGCTTAATTTAATATATAAATCATTTGTTTTTCTTTTTTGTTATGGCGATGATTGAACCTGGTATATGTACCGCGAGGGCAAAAAATGTACAAGTGTGATAATGCATGTTATTGAATTATATAATGTATTTCTATTTGTGAGGACCTGTAATTGGCTATCTGTTTCCTATAATAGTTTATATTGGTGTTACTGCAGCTGTTGGTTTACCGAATAAATAAAAAAATAAAAAATTGTATACTTTGGGAATAATACAGTGGTAACATTCTCAGTCTCTTACTATGGGCCTCATAAGAAAGCTTTAGGTCACACGACGAGCAATGGAGAGGGCGATATACGGCGTTTCACTACGTGTTCGAATCAAGAATGAGAATGAAAGTCACTGACAGCCCAATGGTTCTTCTTCTTCTTATTTTTGAGGATGGCAACCAGTCAACCTCACTGTCCACTCACTTGGTGCAGATAGATGCAGGCCGCCTCCAACTGGTCGCTCTGGAAATCTATGGGGGTGGCCTATGTTCAGCAGTGGACATCCTGTGGCTAATGATAATGAACATTGATCTGATGACCCTCATATAATTCTGCCACCACAGACAAAACCGTCAATCAGAATACACATATAGCAAAATGACGAAATCGCTAATTTCATTGATATTCACGGCCAACGGAAAGGCTGATTGAGTAAAAAAAAAAAAATGCTTTATTTTGTAGGTACACGGGGTGCACTTAGAATAGTTAGATTTTAATTTTTTTAAGCTACTGCTTGTTCGAAAGGCAATTTTCCCCTGAGAAGAACAAGAGAAGAAATTAGAGAGGTTGCTCTTTTTTAAAAAAAATATTATTATTTACATTAGTATAAAAAACATTCGGCATTTTAAATTTCCAACGCACTTACCCTAGCTTGATCAATATCCTCGGTGGTGGGTTTCCGCGGTTGCCTCTTCCCGCCGAACCCGATCCTCTCCAGCCGCTTGCACGCCACGCCAGCGTAGTGTGACACTTGCACGTGTATAGGCCATTTCCCCACCTGTTCGTTAAAAACATTTAAGGACTTTAGTCATCGGATGAGCCGGTCGGTCATCACATATACATAAATCTGTTGCTACCTTGAAATCTAGTAATTAAAAAAAAGGACATAAATCGGAATAGAACATTCCCATTCCCCTTCGACCAATGAGAGTGTAGCCAAAGAAATGCAAAACAACGGGAGCATCTCCCTGCTGCATCAACTTCCGACTCCAACCTCTACCGGCAGCCAGCAAAACCATATCCCTACAAAATATCCTTCGACCTCATCTTCACTTAACGTCAGGTGTGATTGAGGTCAAGTACGAACTCGTCGTGAGTATAAAAAAAAATGATAAGTTTGGGGTTTCTATAAAATGCGAACGCATAATCTTAATGTGCATAATATTAATATTCATAACAATAACAAAGCATAAATTTAATAAGTATAATTATACCTAGTAAGTAATTTTGTTTTAAAATAAAGCTTCTATTTTTATATTATACGTTCAACCTAACCAACAGTATCGGGGTGCTCCGACCCATCTTGCTCGCTCGCATGTGATGAGCAAGTTTTATACAGCCTTAAATAACTATGTATGGGTACTCGGTAATATGTTATGTAAATTGATTTTATAAATATTAAAGTTATACTAGATAATGATATGCACATTTATATTATGCAGTTTTATTATTATGCAGTTTTTGTATTATGTGATTTTATTATTAGGCGGATTTAATATTATGCGCATTTGCATTATGCGAAGTCTGTTATGCGGATTTATATTAGGACAATTAGATTATACCAATTAAAGGACACCCCCTAATTGTTTTTATATACTAAACCTTACACAAGGAAGGCGCGGAGGTGTGTCATACACTACAAAGTCAAGTCGGCTTGTAAACATTGACTACGAAAATGGTCTAGTGTGTTTTTCTTACCATTTCCCATTTCCTTTCATAGAAAGGAAGCCCCAAAAGCTCATAGGTGGCGACACGGTTGCTGCTAAACTACAGAGCCTTGAACACCATCGCAGTTTATCATGCCTATCAGTTTTTTATAGGACACATTTCGAAGAGTGTTCGCTGGAATTGCATGAAATTATTCCACCAACCGAATGAGCTATGGAGACAGCGTTGCATGACGTTTCAAGCCAAAACATTGTCACTTTCAACCAGGTGAGATTGTGGTCAAACGTGCGTCCAGTCCTTCAGAAAAAAGCTGTGTCCTAGATGTAGTTATTGCTTACCTCCGGGAAGGCGTCAGCGAAGGTGGGGTCCCTGTGTCGGTTGACATAGTTAGTGAGCGCAGGTTGGAAGGCGGGGGAGGGAGGCACGAAGGCGAGACACACTGCCAGCAGTTCCCAGCCTCGGAGCAACGAGTCCCGTAACGGGTTCTCTGTCGTCTGCCGGCATAGCTGCACGTAAAGCTCGTCGCGTAGTCTGGAAACATGCCAAACATTACCATCGAGCAATGCAGAACGCGTAATGCTTCTTTCGAAACATCTTGTTATGGTGCCGGCGTCTGTAGCAGAGTGACCTGTAAGTTGCTGTAGCTGGAAGACTTCGGTAGCAAGCCTCCAATAAAGGCTCCAGATGTATAACTTTCAATATTTAGGTTACATTTGAGGAAGGTAATTACCAGTCTTACAATTGAACAGGGAGAACTAACTTTATATCAGTGCATACATTAGTGCTTCGACAGACAACTTTACTGATCACACACATGCATACTCTACAGATTCACATTCATCCAATCACACTTCCTCACGCATGATGTATTACTCTTGTATTGGCCGGTAGGTACACCTCACTCGCTATTCACTGTCCGCCATTGCTTACTTTTCAACATACACTAGACAAGAGCTCTTTACTTATAGAAATTTAGATAAACTCCAAAGTGTCTTTATACACTCTTTGTACCTGTACGGTACAATTAAACACAAGAAAAGGAACATTTTCAGGTTTTTTTTTTGATTGAAAATAAAATTAGCTCAAAAATTACGGTTTAACAGAAAAAGGGACGCTGTACACACAATTACTGGAATAGGTACAGTAATTGTGTATACAGCGTCCCTTTTAACGTAACGTAATGGAAGCGAACCAACCAATCACATGTCAGTCAACTATAAGTCAAAATCCTTAGCCATCAAGTTACCCTGGCATCAATACCTACTTCTCATTGGCGTATGTCGTGTGAAGAATATCCTGAGCGACTGAGTTCAACGTCATCCCGGGCCTAGCTTTGCGGTCGCCCATGTAGATTTGCACCAATCGGAAGAGATCAATGGCGGTTTTCTTGTGAGCCTTATCCCAGTCAGCGCCGACCATCGGCGCGCTGATAGAGGATGAAGTCCAGGAGAGCATATCGCGGACTGATGCCTGGAGAAAGGTGAAGGTGTTGTTGGTTTACAGATAAAATTCTTTGTAATCTTTATTTTATCAAAGCTTTACATATAACAGAGTATTCCTCGAGTTTGTGAAACACTTTTTTTTTAACTCTCATAATGTAATTATGTGTCGTACCAAGAGCTTAAATCGAGGGTGGAAAGCTTCTACTTTTGTCCCACGTCTCTCTAGAATTGATCATTGCTCCACCGACAAGAGCGTAGCACTTAAATGGAGGAAGAAAGAAGAAATTGTAAATAACCAAAAACTATTTGAAAAGAGTTGTGGACTTAAAATCTGGTCAACTGTGTGTTTCGCGCAAAAGGTGCTTTGTAGTCATTTATTTTAATAGAACTTTAGACAATTTTGTTATGAACGGCTGCAATTCAAGCTGAGTTGGAGACGTTTTGACTCCACCTTGCGTCACAGAAAATTAGATGACAAATACCATTTACGTAAGTTATGTACTTGATTACGACGTCGATTGGTTACGATTAAGATAATGGTTTCTTTCGGGATTTCTGTTGAGCAAAATCTTATATTATATCTTATTCGTATATAATTAGACCCGTATTGATAAACCGTTCTCAAGATTGAGATGACCTTAAGTTGACGCTTGAGAATCTGTTGCATATTAAAGCCGAATCAAAAAAAATATAGTAGTAATTAATAAGGGGCTCAGTACAGGTATATACAGGCCGATAAAAAAATATAGACGCGAACGATATGCAACTACATATTACCTACATACCACGTTTTGTAGGGCTACATCACCTAAAGTTTCACCGCCTCCGTGGCTTAATGCAAACAACGTTGGGTTTACGATTCGGAGGTCGCGGGTTCGAACCGCAGCGGGGTACATGTTTAAGTACTCGGTTTAGTTGGTGGTAGGGTATTTTAAATGTCCGCCTGGCTAGCTACCACCATCTTATCTAAATCTGCCGCCAAGGAACAATGTTAATAGCATTGTTGTGTTCCGGTTGTCAAAGATAAGATAGCCAGTCCCCCAAATGTGTAGGGGTTTCCACGTCAGTACGCTTCCACCTTCGACCTCATCTTCACTTAACATGAGGTGTGATTGAGGTGATTTACCAAACGGTTGTGCATAAAAAAAAAGTAGAACAAGTGAGGACGAGCCCATATGCGTACCGACCACTAGTGCACATTACCTTGCGTCTAAAGATGCCCTTGCTGAAGTTGAGGTTGTCCTTGGCGAATATCTCGATGTCCTGCTCCGGCGGCGCGGGCGGGCGGTGCGCGCGCACGGGGCTGTACAGCTGCGGGGCGCCGGGCGGCGGGGCCGGGGGGGGCCCGCCCGGCCCGCCCGGCCCGCTCGCCCCGCCCGACCCGCCCAGCGACGACGTCTGCGGACCACTCGCCAATCACTACCATCCACTACACAGCCTACTGTTTCATGTAGACGTCTATTGTTTCCTTCCTTGGAATATTCTTTATTGATACTAGTTAACTAAATAAATATCCTTGGACATACACACAGCGCCATCTAGTTCCACACTAAGCAACTAGTTGCTAGGCTTGTTTTATGGATACCAGTTTGTTGATATACTACACAAATTATAAATGAAAAACATCCATAACTCCGGTACAAATGTCCGTATTCATCATACAAACATATGCCCCTAGCGGGATTCGAACCCGCGACCTTTCAGTATAGCACTTAAAGTTTCTAACCACTACAACAAACAGGTCGTCAGTTTATTATTATTATATAAAACAACTTTTTTTATACCGGATGAATTTTATACCGTAAGGAAAAAAGTTGTGCATATTAGGTAAGTGAAATAAAACTTATTGGCAGAGGTACCACGTCCGTGGCTCAATGTAAACAACATTGGGTTTACGATTCGGAGGTCGCGGGTTCGATCCCCAGCGGGGTACATATTTAGTACTCGGTTTGGTTGGTGGTAGGGCATTTTAAATGTCCGCCTGACTAGCTACCACCATCTTATCTAAATCTGCCGCCAAACAGCAATGTCAATAGCATTGGTGTGTTCCGCTTGTCAGAGATAAGATAGCCAGTCCCCAAATAAAATAGGGTTTCCGGGTCAGTACGCTACCACCTTCAGCCTCATCTTCACATCAGGTGTGATTGAGGTCATCTGCTAACCCGTTGTGCATAAAAAGCAGGTTTAGGTTTTTTTTTTAAATCTTCATTGATGTACGCGCCAACAGGAGATTGATATGCGACTGACGGGATTCGTAAAAAAAACTTAAAGTAAATATTTCGAACTCATATTTTCTTCACGTTTTTTTAATTTATTTCATTTAATGATGTAATTGTGTGGAATGGACTACAAACGCGACCGTTAAATGACACAATGTTGTATTCGATGACGGTTTTGGAAAAAAAAAAAAAAACTACCTATGCCAATACCTTCTATTTCACTTATCTAATATGCCCTATTTTTTCCTTACGGTAAAAAACCTCGTCCGGTATAATTAACTGGATACGCGTTTGACCACAATCTCACCTGTTGGAAAGTGACGATGTGGTCAAAGATAAAGCACGCGATCCCAGTAAATGCCTATTCACTCTGCTTTTGAAGATTCTAAGGTAAAACCTTCCGGAAAGAATGACGCCGGAAGGGAGTCTCATGCCTTGGCTGTTCGGATAATGAAAGGAGAATCGAACTTCTTAGATACAAATTAAAATAGGGTTTTCTAAAAAAATCTAGACTAAGCGCTCGTTTTTAGGCTTAATTATTCAAAATTACCTCTACTCTAACCGTCTTATTCATAAAAATTTACAAACGCTATATAAGCCTGTTTTAGTTATAGTGTGTTTTGTCTCTGTCGTTCATAAGGAAATGTTGTAATGAATGAAAGTGATAAAACATACTTTAACTAAAACAGGCTAATAAAGCGTTTGTAATTTTTTATGAATAAGAGGGTATTAATATACCTCTACGAGGGGCGTTCAATGTATTCTCGGTATCGAGGTGATATACTAATGATAAGGATAATTTAATTATCTCATTAGTTAATGACACTCTTTGAGAGTATAAATACAAAATTTCATTTAATTGTCACCATTAGTATTCAAGATATCATTGCGAAAAGACCACTATGATGACTGATTCGACAATGATGAAAAAAATCGAGCATCGCGCAGTGATAAAATTCCTCACAAAACAAGGAAAAACTCAAAAAAATATCCATGAAGAAATGGTGGCTGTTTACCAAGATTCTGCGCCTTCATTATCTACAATTCAGAAGTGGTCAAGTGAATTTAAAAGGGGCAGAGAGAGCATTGAAGACGACCCCCGCGCTGGTGGGCCAATTTGTGCCGCTACTGAGGAAAACGTCAAATTGGTCGAAAAACTTGTACTTGAAGATGCCCGTGTAAGAGTGAAAACATTAGCAGAAAGGACTAAGCTATCCGTGGGTACCATTCACACAATCCTTCATGAGCGCCTGAATTTGTCAAAGGTCAGTGCAAGATGGGTGCCGCGAATGCTCACAGCGCTACAGAAACAAGTGCGAGTTGACTGTTGTAAGGAGTTTTTGGACCTCTGTGGTGAAAATCCGCAAAGTATTTTCGATCGGATTGTTACTGGTGATGAAACGTGGGTTCATCACTATGACCCTGAGAGCAAGCAAGAGTCTATGCAGTGGCACAAAAAAGGATCAGACCCGCCGAAGAAGTTCAAAGTCACTCCGTCCGCAGGAAAGCTCATGGCCACGGTGTTTTGGGATTCTAAGGGAATCTTGCTAATCGAGTACACAAAAAAAGGTCAAAGTATTACTGCTGCATCATACGTAACCACTCTGCGTAATTTAAAGGCTGCAATTAAAGAAAAAAGACGTGGAAAATTAACCGCAGGTGTGTTGCTGCTTCACGACAACGCGCCGGTTCACAAGGCGCGCCTTGCCCAGGCTGCTGTGCGGGAGTGCGGATTTGAAGAAATCAATCATCCACCCTACAGCCCGGACCTGGCCCCTAGTGATTATTATCTATTCCCTAATCTTAAAAAAGACCTTCGTGGAAAGCATTTTTCGGACGATGAAGAATTGAAGGGAGCGATAAACGAACATTTTTCGGGCCATGAAGAAAAATATTTTTCAGAGGGAATTGAAAAGTTACTTTCACGAACAAATAAATGTATTGAGATGTTAGGGGAGTATATTGAAAAATAAAATTTATTCAGAATTTTTCGCTTTTTCCTTCATACCTATACCGAGAATACATTGAACTCCCCTCGTATAAGATAGCAATTATATAAGTCGGTTCTGAATTATGTCTCTAGCTAAGCTAATTTTTTACCGTATTTTCCGTGGGCTACTGAGAATTTATGGGGGAAGCTATGTTCCGCTGTGGATACTTAACATTTCCACCATGTACACTCGACATACTCACCCTATGTATACCCGGTGACGGTTGCCGATCGCGGTCGAAACCCATAAACGTGTTATAGTAAGAGACTCCGTGGTTCATATACTCGACGTCCTGTAACAAAAATTAGTTTTAACCAACTTTAAAAAAGAGAAGGTTCTCATTTGACCATATACTCCGCAATATATTAGGTCCTTACCTATAAAATTGGCGTTTTGTATGAAGAATGAAGATAGTTTTCTCCATATAAACATTTTTGTAATTTTTTTTAGGAATAGCAAATCCAAATTTAGCTAAACTTTGTGTGTATTATCGGATAACATTAAGTTAAGTATAGACAGTGTTAATTAATAAAAGTAACCGCTTTATAAAAGTTTCATCGAATCTAAGAAATATAATGGGAAGCACATGAAAAGAGCTGTGTTCATATTTTTTTATTATGTGATTTAGACCAGACATTAAAAAATATTTCATGTAAAACCTTGAAAATATATTTCATTTTCCAAATAAAAAAAAACAAATTTGGAAATAGCTATAGAAGTTCATGATTAAGAAGAGTTGGTACATAATGATTAACGAAGAAAAAAATCTCCAATTTCATAGGTAAAGACCCAATATCTGCCACTGTTAACTGATTTGATTTATATTTTCTTTGTTTGAAATGTTTTCTATTGGTATAAATGAATAACAAAGTGTTATTTATTATCTACACAGAGAAATTAGACATTCACTCATTCATGATATGCTTCGTTTGCTCGCTCATTCATTCTATCTGTCATTCTTACGCAATAGGCCCGCGTGGTGGATTATGGCCCAAGTCCTCTCCCAATGAGAGTATTGACTATACACACATAACGTCCTTTATTCCAAATAGGGTGGTCAGAGATATCCCACTATAGTAAAAAAAAATATGAAATGACCAAATATTTCATACCCAGCCATAGTAGCCAGCTCGTACTGTAAATGCACCCTTAAAGTGAAAAGACCATAACCTGCGGACGATGAGCGTAGGAGTGAGGAAGATAGACGCCGGAGCCGTCGTCATCATCAGGAGTCCGAGCACCGCCGTCGGAAGATTCGTTGTCGGGCTCGTGGCCGGAGAGCGAGCGCGAACCCGAACCCGAGCGCGAACGCGATCGCGACGAGCCCGATTCGCCGTCCGAGCCAGATGCGCCGGCGCCATATCGACCGCGACCTAACAATAGAGTAAAAATAATACACTACAGAGACTCCATTTCACAAAACTACAAATTACAATAATGCGTAGCCAATTAGTTCAATATTCTTTCTGAGCTAGCATGCCTCATAATCTCTCTACAATGACACGATATAAAAGTTTTGCGTCACTTTTAGTCGTATAAAGGGCGAACGGGACATCATGTGTCTGTGCAGATAAACTACGGTTTAGGCTAGCCCTGCTGGTACCGTAATAGGTGAAGAAATACGCATTGTATGTACCTAAAAATAGTACGTCTGAAATTGTTGTTTTGTGAAATGGGTGCCAGCAAGTAATCTTTTCTATTTGAATAAGAAAATTATTATTTTTGTACCGGCGTCATCGGCAATAATCATATTAAGTACACGTTTTTTCATAAAGTAGTAAATTACAGCTATTACCCACTTGTTTCTAAATTAGTGATGCAAGGAAGGTTACTCTATTGCTTGTTATCATTTTCCGTGCCGAAACCGTTATTCATAAATATTATACCTGTATTATAGTAAGCAGGTTAATGAATTAATATCACAAAAAGTCACTAGGAATATTTGGAACAATTCAGAGCTCATCCGAATATTTTGAAGCCCTGTATACATACAGTAGTCTACTTACTGGACAACTGTGCCTGTTGTATGATATAGTCCTGGAGAGGCACGAGGTGTTGCATGCCGCGTAGATCCCAGTTCGAGTAGAGAGGGGAGGCGCGGCCATCTTCGTCCTCTTCCTCACCATCTGGAGGTTCCTCCACTTCCACCGGCTTCTTGTGTCCTGGTAAATAAAATAAACGAATAGGTGAGCATGAGAGTAACCCGCATTGGGCCAGCGTGGTGGACTATGGCCCATACTCCCTCATTATGCGAGGGAAGGTCTATATCCCTGCAGTGGGATGTTTACGGGCTCGTGATGATGATGATGATAAGTGAGCATGTAGCAATAGTAAGAATATTTGACCACTTAGCGACAAACATACATGTTAAATGACTGATCTGTTATATGGTCTAGATCAGAGAAGGTAGTTCGATTTTTCTTACAATCGAAAGTCAGCCGTATTTATTATTAGGTAATGATCAGAGTTAATCAAAATCTTTATGCAACTTACGTTCGTTTCAAATGAAGAAAATAAGAGAACATGCAACATTGGCTTTGGGTAGTAAAAGCTAAATTTTTAACTTTTTCCTCAGTTTGAAAAGGCTGTAAATCGCATAAAAATTTTAACAATTTTGGTAGTTGCAATACGGAAATACGGTTGAATTTAGCTTGTATAATTGTACTACATAGTCCGATCTATGTGTATAATACAAGCAGAAATATAGAACAGTCGTACTACAAAAGCCATGTATTTTATTTTTATTTTTCATACAAAATTATATTACGACCATGATATATTATTAGTATTACACACATAATCGATAATCACAGCTTATGGGGAACCGGCATTTTCAGAACTAAAAGGAAAAACATCTAAAAATAAATAGCAGAGTGGTCGCAAAAACTCAAATTATTTCGTTGGAGATTGTCGTGTAGCGCTTCAAACTGCATCAGAATTAAATAAAACCTTATTATCATATCCTTACGTCTTGTTCTAGTTCGTTCTGGTTTAGAGGAGACAGTCTCGAGCCGTTGGTTGTGTTTCTGCAGGTTTGGTTCAGTCAGCGGCGGTTCCAGGTTCACGCATTTCAGCTTGTAATTCACTATTGAACAAATAAATGTTATTATCACGACATGAATGTCACTGACTACACTGTACACTAGGATATAATAGTTATTTAAGGATTAATCTTTATTCTAATTCAATCTTTCGCCTGGATGACGCTTCCTTCATTCCGCCCATATTACCGAGTACTACGGCTCTATGACGTCTTCTGTTTACATTTCAGCATGTAATTCACTATTGAACAAATAAATGTTATTATCATGACATGTATGTCACTGACTACACTGTACACTAGGATATAATAGTTATTTAAGAATTAATCTTTATTCTAATTCAATTTTTCGCCTGGATGACGCTTCCTTCATTCCGCCCATATTACCGAGTACTACGGCTCTATGACGTCTTCTGTTTACATTTCAGCATGTAATTCACTATTGAACAAATAAATGTTATTATCATGACATGAATGTCACTGACTACACTGTACACTAGGATATAATAGTTATTTAAGGATTAATCTTTATTCTAATTCAATCTTTCGCCTGGATGACGCTTCCTTCATTCCGCCCATATTACCGAGTACTACGGCTCTATGACGTCTTCTGTTTACAATAAAGCGATTCCACGAACGACTTTTAATACAAATAGATAAACAATTAGGATTTCTTTGTGCTCTAAAATACGCCCACATAGCTTTTATAATAAGGTTCCTGTAGACATTCAAACATTGCCTTTAAATAAATTTAAAACAATCATAAAACAGAAATTATTAACAAAATCACTGACTATTTGGATGATAAGCAAGCATGGACATAGCTGCCTTATTATTCATATAATATATATTTTCCTTTGATTGTCAAATCACAAATTGCAACCCATATATTATTATAATCTGTTTAAAGAGAAGAGAAGAACGAGCAAGAAACTCAGGGGTTGCTCCCTTGAGTTTCTTGCTCGTTCTTTTCGTTGGAGTCAGCTTTGTGAATGAGCAGTAAATTTAAATTTAAGAGTGACGTTTTCAAGTGATCATTTTATCCTATGAAATAAAAATATTTTGATTTGATTTGATTTGGTTGGTTTCTTACTACGTAAGTTCGACCAATGGTCGTTAGTGAGACTTACCCGCAGCGACATTGTCTTGTTCATTGGCTGAAGACAACCGCATGAAGTTGTGGTGTGGCTCATGGGGCGGCGTGCGATGCTTGCTGCTGCCTGATGATATGGAGGTCTTGCTGGATGAATAGCGTTCAGGCTCCGCTTGCTGACGTCTGGTAACATTTTACAATATATAGGTCAAAATGACCACGTCTCTCTGCTTTCTGCCTCCGATTTAACCTCTTCGCACGACATGACATTCACCTTTTCACTTGGTCAAAGTAATAAGAACATGGCTCTTAAATTGAAAAGAAGAAAGTTCAATATATTAAGTGGCTTGTAATATGTTTAAACATAACCAGCAGTGTAACCCCGAATTGTCATGATAACGACAAAGATGCTAGTAGGGTAACTTTTAGCGAACATTTGGAGTGTGAAGTTCGCATTTTTCCAGATTCGCATTCAAATAAAATCAAGTCAAAAACTGTTTTTACACAAGTCGTGAACATAACATCTGGAATCGTTATAACATACAACATTATATCAAACATTAAAAAACAAAAACATAAATTCATATTGAGCTACAGCAAACGTAATGGCGCCCAGCACGTTCATTCGTCTGAACGAAACGCGTGCATCGAACGAGAACGTGTCGGAACAGGAAACCTTTACAATATATTAATTATATTCACTGTGAATAATGACAACCTGGTGAAAAATTACCATTAGAATAGAGCTACTCATTCCCACGCGATAAGCGTCTCGCTCAACCAGACGTCCGTCCGTAAGAGAGCTAACAAAAACAACAGACTAAACTACATAATACTAAATTTCAGCTAATTCTAACCTGAAATCATACTAAACATATACCTAGTAAACTCTCTGGGCGGATGCCAGTTGGGGGTGTTGTGGCGTAAGTCTAGACTCGTCTGCCGGAAGGGCTTGTCTACACTGTACACGGCCTGCTTATCTGGATACCTGTCCATGCGGTCCAGCTCGGCTATACGGTCCTTATCTAGGTGCCTGTCGAACACATAGAGCTTTAGCACACCACATTCACCACATTTGGGTGTAAGCAAGGAGAGTGAGAAATATTACCTGGCCCGATGGTTCAAAACAACAAATGCACGGATGTAACTTACAATTTTTCTTCCAACTACGCTGTAATTTTCTGATAACGTTCAATACGACGACCGATTGGTGTAGTGGATAGTGACCCTGTCAGCGAAACCAACGGTTGCGGGTTCGAATCCCGCGACGGGTAAATGTTTGTGTGATGAATATGAACATTTATTCCTGAGTCATGGATGTTTATATAAATATTTATGTATGTTTATCCGTTATCTAGTATCCATAGTAGAAGCTTTGCTTAGTTTGGGACTAGATGATTGGTGTAAGTGTCCGAAAAATTTATTTATTATTATATTATTTACCATTTATTAATATGGCGATCAAAGAGTCCGATACACTTGGTGCAGTCGAAAACCCATTACTGCACACATTTGTTTTTTTTTATCTATTAGATTAATGACATCAGTCCAAAAATATTGTTTATAAAACTTGTAGGCACTTGTCGAAAGACATTCAAATTAAGAAGTCCAGAACTCCTTTAAAAAATGTATCAGTGAGAAGTTACTATGAGTGAAAATTAAATTTTATGAACACTTCTTTGTAGTTGGAAGAAAAACTGTTATCGATCTCGTATTACGTGACTTATATATGCATAAAAACGATGCAAACAATCTACAATAATTACCTATCGGAGTAACGTTCTCGGGCATGGCGGGACAGGTGGTGTGGCCGCTCCAGGCTGTGCATGACCCTCGAAGCGCCGCCGGCCGCGTCCGTCGCTAACGAGATGGACGACACCAGCGATGGCCGGGCCGCTGTCGTCTGCAACAATTCATGGCCAGGTCTAAATTAACACCAATTCAACAGTTTTTTTATAATAGTGAATTCTGGAAAATAACCCCATCTAAGCTATTTAAATAGGTATTATTTATAATTAGCTTTTTTTGATTTCTTCTGTATTTATAAAGAAATCTGAATTTATCCAATGAGGCCGTCACAGGACGGAATAAACCCTCTTAAGGATAAAAAATTCTGGCTGAAGCCTCACAAGCCAAAACTTCAAACTACAAGCCTGCATTACATGATATCATTTATTGAATGTCATTTTAAATCTATTGGAATTAATAATGGGGCTTATCGCATTTATATGTCAGTCAGTATGTCCAAGCTACTGCAGCTTCGGAAAGGGAAATCATTTGGAGGAAAAGACGTGGTGCAAGAAACCCATAGGGTCATTATTGTTCTTTTGTCTTTTCAAAATAAATAGTATACAACCAAAACAATTTTATACATACGTACATACATACATAAAGTCACGCTTGTTTCCAGTAGGGGTAGGCAAAGACCACAAAATCATAATTATAAAATATCTTGGGACACACGTTAAACACGCGACCCGCGACCCGCGACTGAAGCTCGCATGATGATTCACTCCCACAATGATCTCCCAGTGATTCGTGATATTGTATACTTATTATTGTCTGAATTAGCGTTCTACTCTGTTCGGTTAATTTTAGAAATCATATGCAATAGCTCATAATTGGCTTATAAATTAAATATGTACAATTACTATTCAGATATAACAGCTATTATTAAAAAAAAAACCTGTAAGAAGGGCGTCGGCTGAGGCTTTTGCAGCGGACTGCTTGGGCTCTGTGGGGAAGCGGATTCGCATGACGATCCGCCCGCCGACTGTTGCTTTAGCTGTGAAAAAAATTTACTAATTTAATAAATTTGTACTTTGTACACCTGGAATGTAATGAAGATAGTTTAAAGAGTTTAGAATATTCGAGAACTAATAGTACCACTGAGAATAAATGGCATATTCCAAAACCGCGCTCTGTTCACAACCTATAAAAAAAACGGTAGTGATTAAAAAATATGAGTTTTATGGGAAATATATTGATTGTTATTAAAAGATACTCGCATGTTTTATGGACATTTTCCTGTGGTAAGTGATACATTCCTTTACAACCTAAATTAGCATTTGATACGGCAGTTGGCGAACGAATTCGGTGTATGACTGAGTTACCATTGGTTCCAAACTCAAGTTTTAACACCAATGAAGTGGTGATATTAACTGGTGAATAATCAGTACTATTAACCCACATCATAACGCCATAAGATAGCCAAGCATGTGTTTAAGCATAGTACATGGATAGTGCAGTTTTGAGGTCAATGGTAATCTTTATGTCATGCAAAGCATATGTAAATCATGAAATTTTATTTTTTTCATCCATATTCCAATTTTATTACATCTTATGAATGTGGATGTATTGACCAACAATTCATAGCATTTTTGAGAAAAAGCATTTACTATATGTCAGTAGACAGAAGATTATAAGCACGCAAGAATGTAACCAGTTATTTGGTTTACCTTCCGTCTGGTCAAGGGTGTGCTCTCCACTGATTTAAAATACTTCTCGTGCATCGAATCGTCCGAAGCGTCCTTTCGAGGCGATATGAAGCTGCCACTGCGGTTCAACCCTGAAGTATCAGTAAACATTATATTCATAAATAATAGTACCTACATAATAATGTAATACTTGATTAGCAAAAAAATCATGCCATTACCTACTCGCACTTGGAAAAAACACATTGTCGAAAGATAGATAAGTTAAAAAAGTTGCGTTTCCTTTACGTTCTTGCAAAATACGTTCGTTCGTTCGTTACGTATTAATAAATCGATCTTGAGATTAAGATCTCATCTCAGCCTTAATACAATTTTTTTTGATACTGTTTTAATATGCAACAGATTCTCAAGAATCTCAATCTTGGGAACGGTTTATTAATACGGGCCTAAATTAAGGTCAGAGGCAGCGGGGATTCCCCGGTTACAATTCAAGTCACACGATCGCATACAACCCAATCCGCGTAAAGCAAAGCATTTAGAATTCGCGTTAAAACCAAACCGCACTTAGGTCATGCAATATCAGGTATTTCTCTAAGATAAATTAATTAACGATATTTGGCTGCAAATAAATACTTATCTATCAAAGATAAACTCTAAGGTTCATAATTACAGATCGTCTGTAATATGGCCAGCCCTGTCTCGACACAAAAATCTATCCCTTTTCAACTAGCTTTAATTAGAGATCATGACTTGGTCTGTAGTTGGTCTTGCATAGATTAGAAAGGCCAGATACCTGAATGTGGTGACCACTTCTCGCTGTCGTGCGGTTGTGTAGCACTGCTCCTTTTCCTCAGCTGTGGTGTACATATTGGTACATTGCATGCCGCCGCATTCAGTTCCTGCGATTAAGGAAGAACGGATTTTGTTCATTATTTTAAAAAGCCATTTGGCGAAATGGATTTGCTACTTATGAGACAGTTAAATGATATATATGAAGCGTGTGAAGATGGTAGTGTTGGTAGGGTAGACCACGGCGAACGTACCATGATCAAATCGAGGACGTCTTAAAGAAAGGTCAAGTCAAGAGCACCCTAAACCGACGAGCATGTATGAACAACTTTATGATAGGGACTGAAGCAAAAGAGATGTGTCAGGATCGTAGCAAGTGGAATTCTGTGGTCTCTGCCTACCCCTACGGAAAACAGGCGTGACTTTATGTGTGTATGTTAAAATGCAAAAACTTTACGTAAAATACCGTTTATATCATGTTTTTCTTAAAAATTAAATTGTTATGAAATCAAACAAAAGGCTGTCTGGTTGACGGCTTTAGTTTACTGGCGCAATTAAAAATAAAAACTAGCTGTCAGTGACCAAACTTTCTTCAGAATTATCAGCCAATTGGGCAGGGTGTAGGTATGTCAGTCATTTACGTCTAGTTTTTAAGTTCAGAAATGCATAATTATGTGAAATATCATTAGCGACCCCCATTTTAAATGTATTTATTATAACTGTGTAAATAACGGGTTGAACAATTACCTGTTTTCGCCTCTGCTGCGCGCTACTGATGCTGCTGTCTGAGGAGCGGCCAGAGTCCGTATGTCGACACAGCTGCGTAGTACCATCCTCGCTCAAGCGCCCGCGCCTACTCTCCGCACTGTTTCTGTGAGGATGTTGAAATAGTATTGTATAAAAGATATACTCGGGATAGGATAAAGGTAAGCGCATATCATGATGGGTTGATAGAAGGTGAATGGTGGGATTAAATTGAATGTGTGCGAATGTTCACCGACATTTCCTTTTCATTATTAATATTTGATACGAGCCAGAAAGCATTGATATATTTTTCTTATGCACAACGGGTTAGCACTTGACCTCAATCACACCTGATGTTAAGTGAAGATGAGGCCGAAGGTAGAAACGTACTGACCCGGAAACCCCGATCTTACTTCGAGTAGAACTGGCTATCTTATCTCTTGACAAGCGGAACACAACAATGTTTTTGCTGTTTGGTGACAGATTTAGCTAAGGCGATGGTAGCTAGCCAGGCGGGCATTTAAATGCCCTACCACCAACCATAAACATGATATGTGAAAGACTTTGTATTCAAAGCTAAAAATATAATTTTACGGTTTACTTCAAATTGCTTTCAAATTCGTCGGTATTAAAGAATTTATGAATATTAAAATCCATGACGAAGATTAATATTATTTAATATTATACCTGTGGTAATGTGTTCTTCGGGTTCGAACAGGGCTCGTCTGAAACAGTGTAACATGCTTTGCATTGCTTGGTGATAGTTTACTGATGCTAGCTACAGTGCTGTTACCATTGCTGCTCACAGCATCTATTAATGAAGGGGCCTGAAATATTTTAAGGAATTAATACAAACACCGAAATTATCTGACAATAGTCCAGAACATCGAGCATGCTATCAACTATATAATAATAATAATAATATAATAATATCTTTATTTCAACAACAAAATTTTTTACAAAACAGATAAGTTAGGGTTGGGACCACCTAGTAAGTATAAATACCTGTGTCAGGTGGTCCCGCTCTTCCATATCTTATATTAATGTTGAAAAACAATAGTTAGGTGTGGATGTGTATGTATGATTTTGTGTACCTGCTAAGTCCAACTATATACTTCTCCAAAATATCAAATTCACCAACTAAGTTATTAAATATCGTTATATAAATGCAATAAATAGGAGTGGGTATGTGGGCAGAAGGTGCCATTGTAATAATTTTCATATACATAGATTTCTCACTAATGCACCTTGCATATGATAATATACTTTACATATATGATAATTTACTGTATCAAACTAATGAAGTGTATGAAGTAGATAACAATTTTAGTATTTAAAAACCAAAAACCCCGAGAGCATATTTTGTAATTGGCAGGTGCCATGTTGGATCCATAAAATGTATGATACTATGATACTCCGGGGATCAAGACGAATTTGACCTCACAATTCATAAACGGTCAAGCCATTTAGGCCACAGGAGGTAACATAGAAATCTGCATTATATTGGGTCTTTACCTATAAAATTGGAGATTTTTTTCTTCGTTAATCATATGTACCAATTCATGCGATTTTCAAAGCTATTTCCAAATTTGTTTTTTATTTGGAAAATGGAATATTATTTCAAGGTTCCACATGAAATATTTTTTAATTTCTGGGCTAAATCACATAATAAAAAAAATATCAACAGAGCTCTTTTCATGTGCTTCCCATAATCATTTCTTAGATTCGCTGAAACTTTTATAAAGCGGTTACTTTTTAAAATTAACGCTGCCTATAGGCATAATACACACAAAGTGGCATAATAAATTTGGATTTGCCGTTCCCAAAAAAAAATCAAAAATGTTTGTATGGAGAAAACAGTCTTAATGAAATTCTTCATACAAAACGCCAATTTCATAGGTAAGGACCTAATACATCCGAAAAACATTATACTCCCTGTGGGACAAGCAGGTAAAGTTTTTTGATAAAGGTATAAATAATACAACCTAATACAATCAAGAAAATCATTTTAACCACAAGTTCTCTACCTGTGGTGCAGCCTGGTTGGTCTGTGTGGATGTCTCTCGCCGTTTCTGAGGATCCGTATTCTGTTTCAATGTCTGTAATTTTGCTAATGGGATGATATCACAGTCCGTTGGCCTGTGCCACACTGTTGACTGCAATACAAACGTTACATTTTAATCCTTTACTTCCTACAATATTTATAATACAATGCTTCAATAATAAGGGAGGCAGTTCATTTACTACCTGTAAGTTGAGATCTATCAATGATATAATCCTTATTGCACAATTAACAAAAACTATATAAAGATTACAGCAGACATCATTAATCGCACAAAAAGGCGGTATTATCGCAAAAATTTTTTTTTGGGATTATTATACAAGCCTATTCAGTTATCTTACACCTAATGAGACAGTGATGAGTTTACAAAGGTGAACAAGTCCCATCACTTTCAGGCAAACCTTAGGGTAAAGACACAAGCTACCAGTATAGGTGAATCTCATATGAGCGACGATAAATAAATATTTTCAGATACCCAATTAATTTATATTTGGAAAGCCTGTACTATGGATACTAGATAGGGTCTTATTTCTCAGGATGACAATGCATCTATGAACACAGTATTTGAAATAATCATACATATGGTTAGAACAGCAGTAAACGCTTTTAACCAGGTGAACCATTTGCTCATTTGTCATACCATATCAATAAAAAACGATAATAAATATTCAAAGATATTTGTAAAACATCCATGACTGTGTATAAATGTTAGTGATATACGTTGTCATTGGCAGAATTTATTGTGCTAGAAGAGCACGATATAAAAAGCCATATATAAAAAAAAAAAAAAAATGTTAGTGATCATCCTTATAATAAGATTCAAACCCGCAACCCTTGGTTTCAATAGCAGGGTCACTACCCACTAAACCATTCAACTGTCAAAATGGCATAATAGTTAACATGGAGCCAAAGAGGTGGTTTAGTTAGATATGTTATTATGAATGATTATGTAAGTATAATTAATCACAATGGCCAGACGTTACCAACCTGTGTAGATGCATTGTAATAGTAAAACCTATGTGTGTTGATATCAAACAATTCCCACCATTGAGACGAGTCTGTTCTCTTCACTTTCACACCCTGGAAATGAAACAATTTAATTATATGTGATTAGTGAAATGACGCAATCACATGATCTAATTGTGTAGGCTGCTAAAATGAAGTCATATTTGAGCTATTCTTGTATATTTTGTAAGAATTTATCAAAGTTCAAGCATTTATTTCAACTTAAGATCCATTTTATTTTTTAATATTAATATATGTTAAGTGAAGATGAAGCCAAAGGTGGTAGCGTACTGACCCGGAAACCCCATCTTATTTAGGTGACTGGCTATCTTATCTCTGACAACCGGAACACAACAATGCTATTAACATGGCTGTTTGGCGGCAGATTTAGATAAGATGGTGGTAGCTAGCCAGGCGGACATTTAATATGCCCTAACACCAACCAAACCGAGTACTAAATATGTACCCCGCTGAGATCGAACCTGCGACCTCCGAAACGTAAACCCAATGTTGTTTACATTGAGCCACAGAGGCGGTTACATGATATAATTTGTTGAATGTCAATTTAAATCTAAATAAAAATAGGGCTTAAGCATTTCCCAGCCAGTGAGTATGTCTAAGAAAGTTCTTCGGAAAGGGAAATAATCTGTGGGAAAGTGGTGAAAGAAACCTGCTATTATATATTCAGGTCTCCAACAAAACCGTTCCGTCTACTGTGTAGGTAATACATGTAAGATTTATCCAAAATATATGTATAGTTCCACTGATGGGCACAGGTCTTATTAACAATTTACTTCATCAGAATTCACTGGCTACCTTTCCCAAAGCAATTAACAGCGTTCATATCAAGTGTGCCAATATTAAAGGCACAGAAAAGAGTCCCAAGTTGTAAACTTAATTGAGAATGTCGCTTTTTCTACAAGACTACACCGCCATATATTTAGGTGATGTCCCCTTAACATTCATAGACATTCAATTTGGAAGTGAAATCACCAGATAAGCATGGAACTTGAAGATCTAAAAATTAAGTACTTCAACAACAGGAATATAAGACAATCTACTCATAATGAACATGTAAGGTACCAGGAAGACAGTAGCGTATAAGAAGTTGCGACAGCAAATCCAAAGATACCTACCTCAGGTGGGTCCCAGACACATTCCCCAGTTGTGAGGTTAGCATACATATGCTCCTTTGTCTTAGGCTCGATTATTTCCACCCATTCCACCCTAGAATAGAACATCACCGAAGGTTTTATTTCACCACACAAATAATACAGCACGGCAATAAATTAAAACGAAATCAGGGCGTGACATTGGCGATTTCCGTGTACTTTATTGATTTTGCAACTTTCAACCAGGATATTGCAAGCTACATGTCAACAATTATAGTATCAAATTAATGACCACAAAATTACCTTTCCGACGACATTTTCACTAACTTATAATAGCCTCTTAAACTTTATTTAAGCATCATAAACAAATTTATTTGACCTAAAATACGAATGAAACGAAAGGAAATCATCCATTTTGAATGTTTACTTCTTCATTGATAATAGAGGTGTTATGCAAAACGAAATATAATTGTTACTTTAACTGTTACATAAATAAATACCAGTGATTTATGTGTGTCTTTTGAACTTGACTGTGGATTACTGTGAGTTAATCTATATGTCTTTCATTTACAGACTGTAAAGTCGTGTGCCTTTCTCATTGTCAATATTTATTTATTTACATATACAAATTAATAATAAGTATTTTACAAAAAAAACTGTATTTATCAGTTAAAAATATATGGATCCCAAAACCATCTCAGAACACAGCCATTTAAGTAAGTAATAACATACGAATTGCACAACAACACATACAATTCTTATATTATTTTGCAATAATAATAATAAAAGGCTACCATTCTGAACACTTGTCGTATCACTTGCAAGTTTCTAACAACATCCATCATCACTGCCATGAATAAAAATCCCTCAACACTTGGCTAAGGCCCGTGCGGAGCGGTATTTACCTTTTTCGGAAGAAAAAGAGAAAGAAGAATTTGAAATATCCTTTGACATACATACTGACATACATATCACTTTTGTTCGCAGAAGCGTGCTATTCGTGCCATTTATAAATTAGGACCTAGAGTGTCTCTTAGAGATAAGTTTCAGGAAATTAATATCTTAACAATGGCTTCTCAATACATTTATGAGAATTTGTTATATGCAAAAAATATATAATCTATCTATGTATCTATCTAACCAGTTATCTGTTTATATTAGCCGTCTTCACAAAGTTAGTAAATCCTTCAAATGGCAATGTATACGCTTTTATAATAAGGTTCCAGTAGACATTCAAAATTTGATAAAACAGAAATTATTAGCAAAAGGCTATTATAAAATCACTGACTAAATTCATAATCTGTTTAAGAGTTTCTTACTCGTTCATCTCTTGGGAGTCAGCTTTGTGAATGAGCAGTAAAAAATGTAATATTAATATTAATAGTGACGTTTTCAAGTGATATGTATGTTTGTATACTTATACATATATGCAATAAAATGATAAAATAAATAAATAATTTTATCCTATGAAATAAAATATTTTGATTTGATTTATTATTATACAGGGTGACTGGAAATTAGTGGCGGAACCGTTAATGGGTGATAGAATGAGGAAATTCCAGTCAATATTACTATGAGACCTACTGTCCTAAAGTTAATCCTTTCCAAGATATTCCTACTTAGAATCTTAAAATAGCTGTAAATCCTAAAAATTGGTCTTTCTGACCCATTTTTTTTTGTTTTGCAACAAACATATTCTAAAAATGTTTCCAGTCACCCTTATAATAATCTGAGAATTATATGTATTGTTGTGAAATTTGTATGTTATTATTTATTTAAATGCCTGTGTTTTGAGATGGTTTTGGGATTCATATATTTTTAACCGACTTCAATCAAAAAAGGAAAAGATTCTGTATTCGGCAGTATGTATTTTTATTAACTGATTTAAATCAAATTCATAAAAGGAGGGGGTTCTATGTTCGGCAATATGTATTATATTTATGTTTATCGAAATTTCTTTCTTCTCTACATATGTCCTGTGTAGAAGTGTTTGTGCGTCGAACGTGTATGTATTTGTGTGCGAGTGTGTGGGCTCGACAGCAGTTATGGTATTAAAAGTAATGTTATGCATAATTATTAGTAGCGATA
This sequence comes from Oegoconia quadripuncta, assembly GCA_949316235.1. Classification (NCBI taxonomy): domain Eukaryota; kingdom Metazoa; phylum Arthropoda; class Insecta; order Lepidoptera; family Autostichidae; genus Oegoconia; species Oegoconia quadripuncta. Next base: position 19,213,998 of record OX438753.1, on the reverse strand, counting down.
TTTCGAGTATGATTTCAATATCAATTTTCATGGTTTTTTACCATGTCTTATGTTTATGTTACACGCAGTTTTTAGTACTCTAGAATAATATTTTCTGTATTCGTTTAAACATATATTGTTTTAATCTGTAATCCTTCACCTATACTTACGTAGTTTTTTGTCGCTATAGCTGTTGTATTTTACCAGATATGAAGGTTTTTATTAATAACGGCACCTAAAGATGTTTTTTTTTCATATAGTAGAAATAATAATAATTACGACAGTTAATATAGAAAAGAACTGATTGAGAGATACGAGCGCTTCAATAAAATTATTTTTACTATGTAATGCCTGATATAATGAAGTCAGTTTTCTTATTGTTAGAAAGTTTTTATATGATCTTGGTACCGTTACCGCGAGTTAAACAGTAGTGTAACTAGTAAGTTAATAGGTAGGTACTTTAAGTGCGCAGCTCTATTCGTTAAATATAGTCTGTGACATCTCATTTACAAAGATACCTAGTTATTTGGTTTGTTTGAATCGAGTAGACTAAAAAAGATTTTGTTTATTATTTCCAAGATAAATAATTATTCGTTTATGGATTGAATAGTTTAATTTTATTCAGTTTGTCTATTTCTGTTATTTATTGACTATAATTCCATTGTTTCTATTTTTTTCAGACAGTGAAAAAATATTTAGGAAGTCTAGAACAAATCATTATAACCTAGATAACTAACTAGCTTTGAAAATAACCATAACTCCTGTCTCTCTCACTCACTCTCACTCACATTCACATAACCTCAAACGTTCGTATCGATAAAAATAAAAAAACATTTTCATTTCATCGAAAGTTTCAGTGTTAAATCTCACTAATAGTTAATTCAGTAAGTAGTTTATTACGTATTTCGAAAATATTTAACTGTTGCAGTTAGAGTTTTCAATGTTGCGGCCTCTGGTTAATCTTATAAAATGCCGGCGCTCAAATTATGCTGATTCATTTATTAGTAAATACCGCTCGTTGTCCACCGCGGTTATTATTTCGTCTAAAACCAAACAACCGACAATATTAGCTAAGGGTCAGTAAAAATAATAAAGTTTTGAATTATATTCTTGTGAGTTGTCACAGACACATCACATAGCACAATTGCTTTTTATCATGTTTTTATCTAACAGTTATTTTTTTCCTTATGCTATAATGTTGCTTACAATAATTTACCATTATTTTCAGCCATGGCTGTAGATAAGTCCAATTTTCTGTTGCCAAATAATCAGAGATTCGTTGAATTGGACAGTTCTCAAGCATTTAACAATCTAACTAATGATGAGAAGTTGTACGCACATTATTTGAGTCAGGTAAGTAACAATTGTTTTTAAATAAATTCTGTATACATTCAGGCTTGTATTATTTGGGTACCAGATGGTTTATAAACTATGCAAATACATTTTTTTTATATAAATTTTTCATCATCATCAACAGCCTTACACATCCCAACTGTTGAGTCACGGCCTCCTCTCAATGGGAGATGGTAAATATGTACATATTGTAATTGAAAACATCTATAACTCCGATACATGGTGTCCGTATTCCATACAAACATGCCCCTAACGGGATTCGAACCTGCAACCTTTTGGTATAGCAGTCAGTGTCTCTAACCCCTAGACTAATATAATAATTTATAGTCATCGAATATAATAATTTATAGTCATCGAATATAATAATTTGTTTATTTTTTCTTAATGTTAGATATAATTTCTGTTCATGTAGGTACTCTTAGTAACAATAAAAATAAGTGGGAGACAAGAAAAAATTTTTAACCCTGAGTTTTGGGATACCGAGAGGTCCCTCATCTTTTTGGCTATGGCACACAACAAATACAATGGGGTTACAATTTGTTATTGTCCATATGAAAATATATTTTAGAAATTAAATTAATTGTAATTAAAAAATAAAAACTTGTCACAATAATTTTTATGCACAATGTTATAAAAAAATAAAATTTTAGTACAATAAATAAACTATTTATTTGCATCATGAGAAAATAGTTACAATAAAAAAACAGATTAAGTACCTTCTTAAAATATCCTAATTCCTAATCAACTTAAATTAGGTAGATTTTTCTAAAATCCTTCTTAATAGGATTCCTTGTATCTGGAAAGTCAGTCTCTTCCCAGTAATAAATAAAATAAGAAAGTGTAATGGGTGTTAATTTATTTGGATCTTTAATTAATTGCCCAACTATTGGCATTATGAATCTGAATGTTTAGATTTGCTAAGAAAGTTTATATAACTTAATATGTTTTAGGCTGCTTGGAGTGGAGGTCTGATAGTCCTCATGCAGACAAGTCCGGAATCCCCTAGGATCTTCTCCTTACTGCACAGGATTTTCCTCGGGGAATCCCTGGAGGATCTGAAGAAGTCTGCTCTTAAGGCTGGAGTCACTGAAGATGATTTTCAGGTACCTATGAAATGTTATTTCTTGATTGAATCAAAAAGTTTTTCTTATAAGGTATTTAACCAAGCAAATTTCATCATCATGAATCAGCCCTTGTAGCTTGTCAGGCACGATAAACGATTATCTCACGCGAGATAATAATTGTCACGAGATGTCATGCTACGCAGGTTGGTCCATTTAAATTAATCTGATAAATATCACTGAATTTCATAAGATTTTTGAAGATCAAGGAACCACCAAATCGAAATGTGTGCATTTTAAAAAAGCTGTCTAGCTATCCCCATACAACATCAAGGAACATCAAATAGACTGAGGTGCCATAACAATCAATAGAAATAAAATATTAAAGTGCCAAATTATAGAAGTTCAATTTTATCAAAATTCAAATGAAACACTAACATCCGATTAACTCAAGCGCATCTTAACTTATCTGAACACATTCCGTGACACATCACCGGACATGATAGAAGTTTTATTGTTATAACGTGAACAGGCAGGTTGTGTCCCGGAACATATTAAAGAGCTTCTTAAATATCATGCTGTCACTTTCATTGCGTTAACATTCAAGGACGACAAATGACGTTTCAGGGCATTTTCAAGGACAGATGGTAAAATAGTTATACATTAAATTACTATAAGGAACTATGAGAAAAAAGGTAGAAATATCTAATTATTTATATTAAATGATAATTTATTAGATTTAGCAATTTTACAGGAGAAAAAAATAAATCTTAATATCATCAAATTGACCAATCACTACCTACATTGAATGTGATACAATGATGAATCAATTATAACGCATACTGAAGTATGCATTGTTTTATTGTTTATCCAATAAGTTTAAAAAGTTGTAAACTTCGCATATTCGCGGTATTTATTTATGGAAGACACGCAAAAGGCGACACATACCCCATGCACTTTATGTCAACTACGAGATATTTTTTATAAATATTGCTTGTTTCCCAATAAAAAACTTACGACAAGTCAACAATTAGAATCAATTTTTAGACTAATCCTCATTCATCAAAGCCTACATGGGACAAATGCTTTTAATATGGAAAAGGGCTACACTGTTTAATCCCTAAGTTCGGTCTGCAATTATTTATCCATCAGTGTATTTGTCAAATTGAAATTATTATTCTTTACAGATTGATTTATTTCACAACCTGTTTGGTGTAGTGGTTAGCAACTCTGACCACTATACCGAAAGGTTGCGGGTTCGAATCCCGCTAGGGGCATATGTTTATATAATGAATACGAACATGTGTACCCGAAATACTGGTATCCACAACAGAAGCCTATAGTTGTTTACTGTGGAACTAGATGGCGATGTGTGTCTAAGGATATTTATACAGATAACTGAACGGACGAACTAACTTTGGCATTTTTTTGTCTATGAGAACAGCCGAATACTGCCCTATATGAACACATGCTGTAAGATAATTTATTAGTGGGCATTGTTCCCTACAGATAACTGAATGAACCGATAACTTACATACCAGATATAAGTTGTCTCAACTGCCTGCTTGTTTAGCAATAATTATAATACCTATTTTCTATTTATGTTCTATTCTGTGCCCGATTCTATGACCACATCCGTCGTTAGGAGTAGTCGTAACGTGTTATCATACATGTGGTCGCAATTTACCATTTTATCAAGGTCTTCTTCACAAAAATTGTGGTCACATTCGTACATTATCTGGTCATGCTCAAATTCCTGATATATTTAGTATAATTTCTGTCAACATGATGCTCAAATACGAATTCAGATCATAGAATTGTCACACATAGATTTGAGTGTGAATAAACATACAAATCCATTATTAAAAAAAAATATATTTTATAGCTAGAACAGTGCCTACACTTAAAATAGTCAACTTTTACATTTTTAATCTACCGCGTGTTTTAAAGATAACTCCCCTGTGAAGAGCAAGCAAGAATCTCGAAGAGTTGCTCCTTTTAAAACAGGTGTTTATATTACAAATTGTGAATTAGCCTGGCATGCGAACAAGCTAGTTAGGTCCATGGAAAATTATTATCCAAATTGTCTTATATTTTATAATATGATTTCTTAATACATAGGTATATACATAACGTCACGACCTTTATCCCAAAACGGGTGGTCAGAAATATCCCACACAATAGTGTTTGGGTGTTCCAAACAACATCCACAGTTCACCTTATGAAATATACAGAAATGCACACGTGACAGGGGGTGAGCCCATCGCCATTGAAACGTGTAAATCCACCGATTTTTTGGTGGAAAGTCCCTTAGTCTGGCACAAATTCATCTGCAGTGGTCGGCCCGCATGGTGATGTTCTGCTAGCGATTCCGCTCGCGTGAAATCCGTTTATAATAAATAAATATTTCGGACACTAACACCAATCATCTAGTCCCAAACTAAGCAAAGCTTGTACTATGGATACTAGATAATAGATAACTTACATAAATGTTTATATAAACATCGATGAGTTGGGAATAAATGTTCGTCATTACACAAACATTCACCCCTCGCGGGATTCTAATCCGCAACTTTCGCTGACAGGGTCACTATCCACTACACCAATAGGTCGTCACAATTTATACCGCGGAATTTATTTGAAATTTTGAAGTCTCTATGTTAATTCAATACATGGTCCATCTGTGTACCAAATTTATTGAACACATGAATTCAATTACGTTTAAACCATTTATTTCCACGACCAACCCTCCGGTTCCTGCAGAATAATAATAAATATCCTTAGACCTACACACAGCAGCGCTATCTAGTTCCACAGTAAGCAACTATAGGCTTGTGTTGTAGATACCATATGGTTGATATACTACATAAATTTCACGTTCTAACTTCATCATCCATAACTCGGATACACATGTCCGTAAAAATTAGACGATATTAAGTGATAATACGAATTGTTGAAAAGTATCTGTTACATTAGTAATTAAACGGAACCTGAAACTATTTGCACACCTGCATGCAGGTTGAAGTCATTGTGGACGAACTCTACCTAACATCTCTTTTACTGTTTTTTTTTTATGCATAACGTTTCTGTGTTCTGGCAAATAAACTATTTGTATTTGTATTCATCACACAAACATATGCCCCTAGCGGGATTCGAACCCGCAACCTTTTTGGTATAGTGGTCAGAGTTCTTAGCAACTCTGACTACTAGTATATATTAGACCTGTTTGGTGTAGTGGTTAGCCACTACACCAAACAGGTCGTCTGAATACCAGTGTTTTGCCCGCCTCGGGCAAATCCACACACTGAGCTGTAGCCTTTTTGTATACTGCGGCACACACATAATATATGATGTTTCTCTACTTGTGTTTTATTGTTTTAGTTGGATTTTTCATATGTAATATTTCTTATATGTGTGTACATCGGTGCAAATAAATGCTTATCTATCTCTGACCAGTACTTCACAAGCCTTCATAGTTTCATAAACCAGTTTTTCAAAATATGTATCCTTTCCAGGCATTCCTAGTTTACGCCGGTGGCCTCTTGGCAAATAGTGGTAACTACAAAGGATTTGGCGACACTAAGTTCATTCCAAATTTGCCTAAGGAGTCTTTCGAGCTCATTGTGTATGCATCAAAAGCGTATGAGAATGATAATACACATATCACGAAGTTATGGATGAACACGCGGGAAGCTATATACGGGCTCGCTTCGAGGTTGACCAGTTTAGGTCTTTCTAGTAAGGTAAGCTATCCTATCCTGTAATTACTGCTTTAGTCATTCTATATAACAGTGTATTTTGTCTCGCCATAATTGTCGACAAAACACCTTCTTTACCTTGAAAAGTTACCTTCAGTCAGAGTAGCTATTGGTATAGTTATGTATACAGGGCGATTTTTTAAGTGATCCTGGATGGCCAAATCCTTATCGAAAAGTATAAAAAAGGAATAGCGAAAAGTACTCGAAATGAGCCTCGGGCCCGATTTAGATGAAAACTAAAACTGCATCATTGGATTTTAACTCATTGTGCCTTACTTATGAAATTTTCTCGCTGTCTGAGCTGTACGTCCGGGAAGTACATCTGGGGTACTGGTGTCCTAAAGTACAGGCTACCGCCTATTTTAGGCATCAGTCTTCACACGTACTCACCAGACTTAAGTAATACTGTTATCCTGTACATTTCACTAACCGTGAGTTTGTGAAAAACCAATAAAGATACATTTATTATTATTATTTTTGAAAAATTAATTTTCCTAGACAGGAATCGAATCCGTTGATTTTGAAAAAAAAACACATCCTGTATTATTACTCCATTCGATAGTGTCTGTCGCTGTCCTCACAGTTTAGGATTTGGTCATCCAAGCCCGCCTAAAACATTCACCCTGTATAATTAATTAATAGTGTGTAGGTATTTGTTTTAGTTTAAATTTGTTGTAATTTGTATATGCCCAATTTACTGTCATCTAACCCGATGGTTGACTGGGAAAAATCCCTCTATGGGATAAACATAAAACATATTTAATGTGCACAAAAATATTACATTTCAATGCCGTCCTGGCTCCTGAACTAGGTAAAACCTGTATCTAAGACACACAGAGTTAAAATACATCTCTGTATCTATGTAAAATTAATGTATCGCCTCTAACAAACAAACAATAGTAACAAGAACTGCCTAATTTTTTTATTTTTTTTTATCCACAACGGGTTAGCACTTGACCACAATCACACCTGATGTTAAGTGAAGATGAGGCCGAAGATGGTAGCGTACTGACCCGGAAACCCCATCTTATTTGGGGAACTGGTTATCTTATCTCTGACAACCGGAACACAACAATGCTATTAACATTGCTGTTCGGCGGCAGATTTAGATAAGATGGTGGTAGTTAGCCAGGCGGAAATTTAAAATGCCCTACCACCAACCAAACCGAGTACTAAATATGTACCCCACTGGGGATCGAACCCGCGACCTTCGAAACGTAAACCCATTGTTTTTTACATTGAGCCACGGAGGCGGTTAAAATAATTACTGATTAGTAAGTAATCTTACGAAATTTAATGTAATTAGGTGTAATTGCCGGTAATCAATCAAGCGTAGCGTATGACGTTCACTCACAAGGTGGATAGACAATCTGATAAAGGGCGTGGGAAATCGCTGGATGCAGGCCCTAGACATCTTTGAGGGAGGCCTATGTTCAGCAGTGGACTTCCTGTGGCTGATATGATGATGATGAACAGTAGTCAAAGAAGATCTTGATTTTACATACCGAAGCCGGGTTCAGTATTATTCTCCCCTGTGACACCCCAAGTTTTTATTCGTCTATTTAAGTTTTGCTTGTGACAATTTTTTTATGTACTTGGGCTGATCTCAATCCCACCTGACGTTAAGTGAAGGTGAAGCCGATGTTGGAAGCGCGCTCATCCGGAACGCCAACTTATTTGGGGACATCTTATCTAACAGACGGAACACAACAATGCTATCAATATTGCTGCTTGGCGCCAGACTTAGATAACAGATATTTCAAAATTGTTTCTGAATATGCAGTCCTAGCAGTGAACATTACTTTTTAACCCCGATGCAAAAAGAGGAATGTTATAAGTTTGACCGCTATTGTATGTGTCTGTCTGTGGCCCCATCGCTCTTAAACGGGTGAACCTATTTGGATGCGGTTTTTATTTTAAAGCCGGTTTTCTTGCGATAGTGCTTAGCCTTGTTTTATCAAAATCGGTTCGGCCGTTTCGAAGATATTTAACTGTTATCACAGTTGGTTTGATCTATCTAGTTCGGTCGGGGATTTTATAAATTTTCAATTTATAGTTATTAATAAAATATGTATAATCAAAATTGCCTTTATTATTGAAATTATTTTACAATTACATAAACTAATTAATATTTTATTCATCGACAACTTCAACTTGTTTGGAGACATAAGCCTCTTAAAGTCTTACATTTTATGTGGTCGCTTGACGTTTTGCAGCCAAGTCCATCACCGATGTTTCTAAGATAGAATACAAGGCACACAAAAATACAAGTAGTTCATATTTAATAATTCTAGGGTATAACAACCTATTTTTCAAGTAACTGTACGGAGAAGGATTCAAATTTGGTCAATGATTGGATGAGGACAAAACGTATTGAAGCCTACATATGTCGGACATTTAAAACAACTGCTGACGATGGCCGTGAGTACAACGTAAATTAGCTGAACTTATGTACAGTCGACAGCACGACGACCTTCACTTTACTAGTGTAAGCTGACCGAGCGTAGCTATTTGAAATGTGAACGCAGCGAGACCTGCTTATATCGCAAGAGTTACGGTCGTCGTGCGGCCGATTGTACCTGTCGTAGGCAGATCGTTGTAAGAAAACTATGCTTGTCAGAGCGGGTTTGTTAAGTTGTGTTAGGTTCTTATATCCAATCATTACGATCTACCTTGGCATTTAATTGGCTGGCCATCCATCCATCTACAACGTATCCACAATTTTAAAAACATGAGCCTAAAGGTGGTGCCGCTACTCTGATTAGGATAAACTCGTCTCTTTCTGTGGGTATCTTAAAAAGCTATCAACAGATGGCGAGTAGTCATTAGTCCCTGGCATCCATAAATTATGTCCAGAAGTAGACTTCTGTAGGCTGTGGATGAGCCTAATGTCACGTTCCATATGATTGCCGCTAAAGAATACTCCACGGAGTACGGAAATTAGACGCAGATATCACAAAGGAAATCGGTCACGTACTTTCAACTAGGTTTTGACGTCACGAGGCAGTCCTTAGACAGTCTATATTAATTCTGTGGTATTTTTTCAAAATGTATTGATTTGATTATGACATTGGTACAGTAAGATCCAAAGTGCATATCCAGTCCTAGCTCAAACGATTAAAATTTTTTAGAATGCCAATAATATTTTTAATTCTTGTGCAATGAAACATAATACATGAGATTAGTAATCAATACTTGCTTTAAATATGAAGATGTTGATAAAAGCTAAACCTTCGGGGCTAGGCCTGGTGGATATGCACTTCTGAACCCGATTGTATACCATGTCGCTGCTGTTGGTGCACATCATCCTCTCACTAGTTTGTACACGCAATTGTTCTTTGCACTTAATATTTGTACATCTGATTGGTATAAAGTATGATGTCACTGAATTATTTATTCTGTCTTCCGTGACAATCTATTGATTTAATGAGTGCTACATTAAAGATCCTTTTAAAAACAAGCCTTTAATATTATATATTTACGTATGTATTTTGTGGCTATTTTATAGATGTTATGTTTAAGTAGGTATATTTGTCTATTGATCTATGTATGTGTGTATGTAAATATATGAAATTTAATCATAATCATAATTATTTAGTTATAAAGGTCTTAAATCTATGTTAGTGTACAGACATGGAGGCCCCGTCAGGACATTGCAACATTATATTAATTTATTACTATTTATTATATTAATTACTCATGTCAAAATTTTAAACACAATTATTATTCTCATGTCAAAATTTAAAAAAATATATATATTATGAAATCAATGTCAATGTAAATTAGTTAACTCAATTCTCTATAAAGTTTAGATAATACAAGTAAAAATATATTTAAATGGAAACACGTATATTTATAACTTTATCATTATATTTATTCACGTAGTTTGTATCTGCATCCCTATTTAGTACCGCACAACCTATCTATTTCAAATGTACTGTCCTTATACCCAAAGGTTGCCTGGAAGAGGTCGCTTTTAGTGATAAGGTCGCCAAATTGTTACATTCTATTCTTATCACTTTTATGAAACTGTATTTTCTTTTCTGTTGTTAAATTTGTATTGTATGATGATTACCACAAATATAGTCTAACCGTGTATGGAATATTTCGTATCCGTGCTATTAACCGTTGAGGAGTTCCCGTCGTAAGGAGACTATCCTGGCTGCACCATCAGCTCATGTCTATCAGTATTGTCATCAGAACTGAACGAGTATGCAAAATTACAGCTCCTTAGGTCAACAGAAAATGGTTCTAATTATACTGCATAATTAGAATAAGTATGGGCCATAGTCCGCCACGCCGGCCCAGTGCGGGTTGGGGTCTTCACATGTCTTCGATTTTTTTTTAATTTCTCAGGCATTTAGGTTTCCTCACAATGTTTTCCTTCACCGTTCAAGAGCAGTCGGATAGTAAGTAATTAAATTAAATTTAAAAAGTCTTGGTATATGGCCTGCCTGGGGATCGATCCTGGACCCCCAAATTGGGAGACTGTGTCTCCTCCACTGAGCCACCGACGCTCTTATACATTGCAAGTTAAATAAAAGCTTGTAGAAATGAAGGAAAACTAATGTTCGAAGTTTATATTTCTAAGTAAGACAACAAAATTGTTTGTAATGGAAGAGCGGCATCCCGTCACAGATACTTTTATAGTTACTAGGAAGTTTCAACCTTATGCATTTGACATTAGATGTTAAAGATTATTAGTGTATTTAAGTTGGTGAAAAGATATCACACACCCATCAATAACCTACAGCAGTCCACAGTTAGAAAAAAAGCCTCTCTCATGATGCGATTTCCATCTAGTTCCATGGAAGGATTTGACCTAATCTTCAGTTACACAAAGTTGGCGATTGCAGATATTTGGAAGCTCCGCACTCATTATGCTGCTGCCCATCACTGGTACTGTGACTTTGATTAGTTCTTGACACCAAAAGATACGCATGTTTAGAAACAACTTTCTTTAAATCCATTTTTTGTGAGCACGCTTCCGTCTTGGTCCATATCTTCACTTAACATCGGGTTTGATTGAGGTCAAGTGCTAAATTGTAGGTAGTTCATAAAATGAAAAACTAATAAAAAAATGAATTAAAAAAAAGTTATTTCTTTGGGACAGTTGTTTGTAAGCATGAATACATATACATGTTATATTTTGGTATCAATAATTAATTAAGGCACCCTTTATACTATTGTACGCACTGTATACTGATGAGGTATAATAAATAGTATTACACTTTTTGACGACCTGTTTGGTGTAGTGGTTAGAAACTCTGCTGCTATACCAAAAGGTCGCGGGTTCGAATCCCGCTAGGGGCATAAGTTTGTATGATGCATACAGACAAGTGTTTCCAAGTTATGGATGTTTTTCATTTATATATGTAATTTATTTACAACAAAAAATGTATTTGTGTACTTTATCAACCATCTGGTATCTATAATACAAGCCTAGTTGCTTAGTGTGGAACTAGATGGCGCTGTGTGTATGTGCAAAGATATTTATAGGTCTTAATACCACATTCATTCCAGTACCCCTGTACACAATCCATTTGGCAAGCGTGGAATCCTCCCCGAAGCCACCTCTCACAATGGCCGATGAGAAATACAAGGACGCATACTTCCGAGTGACCAGAGGCGACTACTCGCCTCTACTGAGGATCGCAACCCAGCACCTGAGCAAAGCTGTTGAGTACGCAGCGAATGACAACGAAAGGAACATGCTTAAACATTATGTCAACAGCTTTACGGAGGGAGATCTGAGCGAGCACAAGGAAGGAAGCAGATATTGGATTAGAGATAAAGGACCTATTATAGAAACGTAAGAATTTTTTACTTTTTCACCCCACTACGACGAAGTCAAAAGATGGGTAATGTGTTCAACGCGTCTGTTTGTAACGCCTCAGTCGATTTGGACAAGTGCGGTGTTGTTAGATTCATACTATTCTCGGCAGTGTCATAGGCTATATGTCATCATTATTGATACAACGTGGCTGACGCTAGCAGCCATTTTGTCACACTTGACAACAAATAATACCAGCACCCCACTGAGTTGTGTAGCAAATGACAGGTATTTACGAACGAAATTCAAAAACGGGTATCAGTGGTTTATAAAATAATGCCTAAATAAGTAGCAATTTGAGAATTAAAAACCAATAAGCCCGACAGCATATTTTGTTACTTTGCGGGCGTCACAAATGTATCCTATAACACTTTGGAGACCAAGACAAATCTAAAGACAACTTACACTTCGAAGGCTAGAGGAAGTAATATAGAAATCTACATACAATCATACACTAAAAAAACGTTACTGAGGCAGTCGGGTGTTAATTATAAATACACGGGCGGCGGTTTAAATTCGTGTAATTCCTATTAACTGGTGACGCTCCTCTTGATTACGAATAACTTTCCCCGGGGAAGCATAGTAGAATTCGATCAAAAAAATTTCAATTATCCTTTTTTTTTTCTTTTTTTTTTATGCACAACGAGTTGGTACTTGACCTCAATCACACCTGATGTTAAGTGAAGATGAGGTCGAAGGTGGAAGCGTACTGACCCGGAAACCCCAACACATTTGGGGGACTGGCTATCTTATCTCTGCCAACCGGAACACAATAATGCTATCAACATTGGTGCTTGGCGGCAGATTTAGATAAGATGGTGGTAGCTAGCCAGGCGGACATTTAAAATGCCCTACCACCAACCAAACCGAGTACTTAAACATGTACCCCGCTGGGGATCGAACCCCGCGACCTCCGAATCGTAAACCCAATGTTGTTTACATTTAGCCACGGAGGCGGTTAAAGTTATCCATACAAAGTAAACTATTCTGAAACCACCTTTAGTATAAAAGGCCAACAATTTTCGGTTGGTGAATCCACTCCTGATTACTAATAACTTTCCATTAGGAATTATAGCCGAATTCAGCCGGAAATTGTTGGACTTCCATATTAAGTAAACAGGAATTACACGAATTAAATTTCAGCCTGTATATAAAAACCCGACTACGCTTAAGAAGTACAATAAAGTGTTTACATACAAACGCTTACCTACCAATAGAAAATCAAAACAAGACGATTGATTGATTTGTGCGCGTCGGAAGGCGCACTCAATTTCAACTCCTTTATCGAAATGAACCGATTCTAATGAAACTTTCTGATCATAAAGCACATTAAAAGTTCGTTTTTCTTTCCGAGGGTTTGCTGGAAGAAATCTCTTACAGAGATTTTGTATATTGTAATTTCTATCCTATGTGTGTATATACTTATATGCAAAGTGTTAAATTGAACTACAAAATGAGAGCAATTTTAAGTTTCCCATAGTAACAGGAAAAATTCAATATATTCTTTTAAATTCGATATTTTGAATATTTGTTGTTGTTGTATGTGTACCTTCATAGTACATAGTTAAGTACGGTCCAAAATATTAACTTTTGTTTCTATTACAGCTACCAGGGATTCATAGAAACGTACCGCGACCCGAGCGGGCAACGCGGCGAGTTCGAAGGATTCGTTGCGATGGTCAATAAAGAGATGTCAAAGAAGTTCGGCTCCTTGGTTGACGGCGCTGAGCGGTTCATCAAGCTTCTCCCCTGGGGCAAGGACCTGGAAAAGGACACCTTCCTGCGGCCTGACTTCACTAGTTTGGACGTCCTCACGTTCTCTGGTAGCGGGATACCGGCTGGCATCAACATTCCTAATTGTGAGTCCTATTTTTAACACCCGATGAAAAACTACGGGTGTTATGTGTTTGATGGCGTTGTGTGTTCAGTCTTTGTCCGGATGTATCTCAATAGTGCGTGGTCAGATATTCCTGCTGTTTTATAGGGTTCCATAGTCAACAAAGAACCCGTATAGTTTCGTCGTGTCCATCTGTCAGTTAGCTCAGAAGCTCTTACTACTAGAAAGCTGATTTGACATAGCTATACATATTAATCACGCCGACAAAGTGGTAAAATAAAATCTTGAAAAATATATTTTGTAGGGTACCTAGCCAGGAATCGAACTCGTTCATTTTGAAGAAAAAATACACCATTCGACAGTGTCGTTAATGAGGAACGAATTCTGGGAAGTGATGACATACGGCAAACTTAAGTAAAGTACTAATTTCAAATGTCTCTCTCAAAGTGTCTCGATCATAATAAAACAGGTCGATAGAGGTGTATGAAAAACCTTGCTTGCTTGCTGTTTAGATGACGAGATCCGGCAGAATGAAGGGTTCAAGAACGTGTCACTTGGCAATGTGATACCGGCCGCGTACAAGGAGTCTGTCATACCATTCCTATCAGACGCTGATAAGCAGCTCCTGGAGAAATACCGCGTCGCTGCTTTTGAGGTGAGAACTAAACCTTTAGGTTACAGCTGGATAACAGTGTTTTGTCCGTCATGGGCAAGTCAACACACAGATCTTGAAGCCTTTATGTATTCGGCTGCACACATATAACATTTCATGTTTCTGTACTTGGTTTTTATTATTTTAGTTTTGTGTGAACATAGACAAATAAATTCTTATCTATAAAAATTAATAAGCTGTTCACGGTAGGCAGCAAAATACTAAAAATAAGGGGGGATATGGGTCAACGATCTGGTTTTGATTCCAAATTTCAACTGAACTAATACAAAGCGCATTAGAAATATTAAAAGGGCATTGAATTTACGGGCGCGCAATGTCACAAGTTTAGTCCGAAACAAATTTACATCTTTTACGAAATATCTGATTATAATAGCACAGGTGAGACATGCCACACGTGAGAACACAATAAATTTCTATTGTTGTCCGCCACAGGTAGGATGCGTGGCAATGATTGGCGTGGTTCGACAAGTGCAATTAAATTATCTCTTGTTTAAAATTTATTAAATGGAGAAAATGTTTTCGATAACTCTGTATTAGGCACAAAACCGCCATACACGTCCCCACTGTTGCGGCATAGTCTCCTTACTGGGAGAGGGTATGGGCCATCATACCACCACGTGAGCCGAGTACGAATTCGACAAAGTGACTTTACACCAAAAAACACAAGTTGACAAAAAAAATGAGAAAGTACATCGTGGCTTCTTGGACACAATATTCGTTTAATTTACTAGACGTTTTTACACGATTCTAATGACAGGTACAAGTGGGTCTTCACGAGTTGCTCGGCCACGGCAGCGGGAAGCTCCTGCGGCAGAACGCTGATGGCACTTTTAACTTCGACAAGGATAAAGTCAAGAATCCGCTAACCGGTGAGTCTCTCATTGTAAAAGTTGACATGTTCATCTTATGAAAGAAATTATAACTATTTAAGTATTAAAAAACCCGACAGGATATTTCGTTATTTGCGGATTTTTTTACCATAAAATGTATGCTTCGCGCGGCAATTTTCTTTTAATCAAGAGGTCCGAATTCTTTAGTGCCAAAAACGTGATATAACCTCTTTATATATTGAAATGACACCACAGTTATGGGTTTCCATAAACATGTCGACAGATATGGACGTGTGATACGACAGATATGGATTTTCGTACTAAAATTGCCGGTAGCATGCGGTACGTTTTGAACCACTACCAAAAGTTCGATTTATCTCGAAGGTGTTCTAAATAATGGTGGAATATAAGCATTTTTTTTTATGATTGACTGGATTCGCGTTTGACCACAATCTCACCTGATGGAAAGTGACGATGTGGTCGGAGATGAAGCATGGTTGAGAAGATGATTTTTCGTTTTTTAATCCCCGACGAAAATCGACGTGTGTTGTTATGTTGACGGCGTTGAGCTATGTCGTCTTTGTCGGGCTGTGTAAATCAATTTTATGTAGACCAAACTAGGGGAAAGGTCCTGAGCCATGTTTAACGAACATCAGTTCAGCCGTTTCAAAGATATTTAATTTTTAACACACTTGCTGTTTACCTGCACCCGTAGTACGACATCGTTTATCGCGCGCGACGCGACGTGAGAGTGGGATAGTTGTATATTTCGTCCAAACATATGAGCAGGACAAATATAATCTCGCGCGACATAAACGTTTATCGCGTCGGTCATGCTCCATGTCCTGGATGATGTTGTTTCTCGTGGGTTTTCTATATTTATTATTATGAGTGAAGAAGCACTCACGGCGCAGTCGCATTCGCTAATGGACAGTGTTCTCAATTAACGACCAACTCGTAGGAAAGGACCAATAGTACTTTCCTATGCGTGCTAATCTAGCACAGATCCACCATCTACTGCACTCGCATAATGGATTATAGATATTTAGGAGTGTAACTTCCTATAATCTTAAAGGACCTGATTTTTTTGTACATAGAGTACCTATCAGTGATATTGTAAAAAATATTTTCTAACAGATCAGGAGTTAGCTTTAGATAATATAGTTTAGGTATTTAGTTATAAAACCTACGTTATTAAATTAAAGCTACCATTGTGCACTTCATTGCATTGTAGAAGATGCTAAGATCTTCTAAAACTTTATATTTTCAAAAAATAGTATATTGGATCGTGATATTTGCCCTCGGTGAAATTTTTAATTTTTCATAATTATAAAGAAGTTATTGCTCGATTTTTTTGAAAATAGTTGCATAACGTTCTAAGTATATTCTCCGACGCAATGTAATTCACAGTGGTAATTTTAATCATATAGTCTGTTTTATTACTAAATATGTATAGCTAAAGATTTGTTAGAATTCTTTTTTATTCTGTCACTGACAGGTACTTTATCCATGTGCAAAAAATCACGGCCTTTAAAATTACAGGAAGTTTAAAGTGTATCCTTACTGGACTATTAGGCTAGCGAGATGCTGTACCAATATAGGCCTGTTAATGTGATTGAGTTTTTTATTTCAGGCAAGGAGATCGAGTCGTGGTACACGGAGGGCGAGACTTACGACAGCAAGTTCACGACCCTGGGCTCTGCGTTCGAAGAATGTCGCGCGGAGGCAGTGGGCCTGTATCTGTCGCTCGATCCGGAGATACTCAAGTAAACTTCCCTCTTCGAGTGCCAATCGCTTTAATAATACACACGCCAACGGCCTAGAAATATTGCGTCAATATTGAAACAGAAACTTTTTGTCTATTTTGCGACATATTTAAGCACAATTTTTTGAAGCAAATTTACTGAATTTCACTGAGTTCAAAAAAAATAATCAAAAAATGTTTATTTGCGTTTACAAATTAATCCTTATGCTAAGGACACAGTGGTTGGAGGACACCTATTAAGCATTTTATAAAATACATGTGCCAGATGGCCCCGCCCTTCCAATTACAGTACAGTTATATCTGCATGTTATTTATTTTATATTATATTACACTATATCATATATGAAATTCGCTTCAGCCGTTTGTCGGCTACAATGGGATTAAGTATTTTCCATAGTTAGGCAGTTATTATTAACACTTCTCTTTTCAAGTTCTTGGAAAAACTATTGCAGTAGAGTCTGTTATTGCCCGACTTATGATGATAGGTATCCTAGGAATTGTAAACACCGATGAAAAACGACGGGTGTTGTGTTTGACGGCGTTTTATGCGTGTGTTCAGTATTTGTTGGAATATCACCAATGCATGGTCAAATTTGAGTGCGGTTTTAGATTAAACTATTGTAAATTATTGCAATAAAGAGTATTTGTATTGTATTAAACTAGGAGTAAGGTTCTTGCCATGTTTGATAAAAATGGATTCAGCTGTTTCGAAGATATTTAACTTTTATAGCGTTATATAGGCCTGGATGATATCATTGTTCAGGTCCTCAGGGGTTTTCTAAATTATCGTTTTATTTTAACCAGGATCTTCGGGTACGAGGGTCAGGAGGCGCAAGATGTGACCTACGTAAACTGGCTCAGCCTGCTATGGAACGGAGCAGCCAAGGCCACGGAGATGTACCAGCCTTCCACTAACACTTGGCTACAGGTCCGCTTTGTCTAATTTCATAACTACTTTTTTACAGCTAGTGAAATGGGTAAATACCTATTTTATAAAGGGCTTTTAATTAATGAAATAATCTAAAAATACGCGTCATCATTATCAACAGCATTACACGTGCTCGCCGGTGGGGGCATAGCTCTCCTCTCACTGCGAGAGGGTTCGGACCATAATTGGTGGATTTATTTGTTTAGCCACCTGACATTGTTTTAAGCCGCCCCTGTAGGCACCGACATGGCTTACCGACTTTTTTTTTATGCACAACGGGTTGGTACTTGACCTCAATTACACCTGATGTTAAGTGAAGATGAGGTCGAAGGTGAAAGCGAACTGACCCGGAAACTCTAACACTTTTTAGGGACTGGCTATCTTATCTCTGACAACCGGAATACAACAATGCTATTAACATTGCTGCTCGGCGGCAGATTTAGATAAGATGGTGGTAGCTAGCCAGGCGGACATTTAAAATGCCCTACCACCAACCAAACCGAGTACTTAAACATGTACCCCGCTGGGGATCGAACCCGCGACCTCCGAATCGTAAACCCAATGTTATTTACATTGAGCCACGGAGGCGGTTAAAAACAAGCCGAGATTTAACGTGGCCTCCGAAGTAAGAAAACACTCGTATTAATATGCCACTAGTGGTCATAATGCGATAGTGGTATCACTTTGTTTGAACTGTACACCTGCATGCAGGCACATGCGCGGGCGCGTTTCGCCCTGATGCGACTGCTGGAGATGGAAGGCGATGGACTACTGACTGTCACTGAAGTGGAGCCCGGCAAAAACCTACTGCTGACGCTACAGCGCGACCGTCTAGCCACTGACGCGAAGAGGATCATCGGTATGTAATGATATGAGTCACTATACGAAGTCTTAATTTATGAGTCCCGCGGTTTTATCGTTTAACTTCAATGGGAATTTATAAATTAATCTGATGGTCTTGAATTTCAAGAAATACACATCGATTGAGCATTTTTTTTTAAAGAAACACATTTTCCAACTTTAGCTTATTTAGTTATACTTGCGTTTCTTACAAATGCTTAATTTTTAGCAATTGTTACTACATATACAACACTTTATTAAATGTTTCACGAAATTTTTCCCAAGGTCAAACCGTACATAATTTGATAAGCCGGAGAGTGATATAAAATATTGAAGTATATATTGTTTCAGGTATAAAAATATAGGTAGATAAGGACGGGAAAGTATGACGTTATAATTAGATCTATGAAATATTTTTAAGAAGAAACTAATAATGCACCTCTGTTGTGTCCAAGGTGATTTCCTTGTGAAGCTGCAGACGATAAAGGCGACCGGCGACGCTGCGGCAGGCGAGTTGGTCTTCCAACGCTACAGCCAACTCACCGAGCCGTGGGCTCGCTGGAGGGACATAGTACTACTACACAAGCAACCGAGGAATATTTTCGTACAACCCAACACTAAGCATGAAGGTGAGGATTTTCCGTTGTCTTCACAAGGGTCACCTTACTTTCAGCCCCCGGCTCTTCCAGTGCTACCCATCGAGCCGAAGGTGCATTGGAGGGATATTGAGTAGTTTCCGAATTATGAAGTTCTCAGAAGGGTCGCTTTGAGCTCGTTACGTGCGGATTTTATATAAAAATCTACTGCGTGTATGACCACGTAAGCGATTAATCGCTTTAAGGTTTTGGGACACGGAAAGCAGAGCAGGGCGGGGCGAGAGTTGGGACACGGTACACTGCCTCGTATTCAAGAGTGGACAAATATCACGCGACATTTATCACCGGAGACGTCGGACATGTCTGGCAACAGATATATAGGCGGAGACAAGGCTAGCGAGCCATGTCCCATAGTGAGAATGTCGCTGTAAAAATAGTGAGCATGGTGCATGTAGCTATATATTTTTTACATTGCAGTCTCATAAACTCGGGACACCCTCATTAATTATCTAGTCTCAAACTAAACTAAACATCCGTGACTCGGGAATAAATGTTCGTATTCATCACACCATCAGTCAGGCAGTAATTAAACCAACTCGATGGCTGGAGGGCGACTTGTAAACACTGTCCAGGTGGTCACTAGTCTGACACATATCCACTAACCCTCTCTGGGCTCGCGTGGTGGTTAAGGGCCATTACACATACGCTGACCCCTAATTCGAATCCGCAACAGTTGATTTCGACGGCAGGGCCACCACCCATTACACTATCGGTCATCTAATTTCAACTTCTCATTCAGGTGACAGTGCAACTCTGAAACGATACCCTGCAAGTGCCGAGGGCATGATCGCAGCGTGGGTCGACCGGTTCCCTACCACCGAAGTCGATGACGCGCTAGAACAACTCGCGGAGGCCGACAAGAAGTATTACACTGATCTGGAACAGCTGCTAGCCTAAGCGAAGTGTATTCTATGGCACGTGGCCCTGGACATAAAGGAAAGGAGAGCGGTCGAACCACCAAACCTGCAGTTCAGTCAAGTCATACACCAGTTCAAGTATTATGACACTTTCATTGTGTCCGGGGCCTTTGTGTGTACCAACTAGAAAATTGATAATAATAATTTGTATATTCCAATTTGAAGTGTTTTCTTTAGTCTAAAGATTTGTCCCAAGATTTCTGTACTAAAATAGATAAAGTTGACCGCTCGAAGTTATAGTGATAAAATTCTCATATATAATCACAAATTTGGGCACAGATAAAGGTTTTTCTGTTTTAAATAGTACTACCGTTATATCACCTTGATCTTGTCCAATTTTTCCGAGGCAGATCCTCGAAACAGCTGTCCAGCAATTATTGTAGATCCTGCAGCAATTCCACTACGTTGATGATATCTAGGCAACGTGAGAAATGTACTCACCAGTGATATTTCTCTTGACATGTTACTATCCTAACGCTAATGTCGTGCTGTACATGTGTACATGTGGTTTCGAGTGAACTATACCAGATATTTTTCGATGTGCCGGATTATGTTATGTAAGCCCACATCATTGACAATTAGGAGAAATATTGAGAGACAAGACAAAATGGTCATGCTAGCCCTGCTGGACCAATTTTCTCACTTTCTGATGTGGGTCTTACTATCATATACTATGAAAACTCTCTAAACATGAACTTCTTCAAAGCGGCATCTTTGAAGAAGTTCGTGTTTAGGGAGTTTTCATAGCGTTCTCGCTATCGAAGAATGTAATAACGCAAAATATTTCGCTTTGCAGTTTTCATGCGGTTAAACCGAGGCGTCACGCTAGCGATCGTTGTGTGTGGGTGAATATTCAAACAACGTTGCGATCAGTTGACGGCACGGGGTTCTTTTTATACCATGAGGTCACGCAAACTACGTTATAGAACTATCTTTCTATCACTAGCATCGGCAGAGTATCATCAAACTCATGGTAGACACTTAATTGCTCCCCGTTAGACGGTAGGTTTAGCGGTATTACCTTTGTGAACATGCTTGTAAGACAGCCCAAGCGGCAAAACAACTCTTTTGATAACTATTAAAATGCTAACTCGTATGACTGCAATGTGTCTTTCAATCAAAGGAAAAATAACAGAAACGTACGGAACAAGGCTACAAGAGCAGACTGAGTTCCAGTTGTTCTCAAAAAAGTCGTTTCATCCACACACTGAAGGTTTAGCTAGAATGACCAGTTTGGTTTATTGAGTTTTGGCAGTTTCATTTTCTACGGTATTAGCGGATTTGATCCTTCTTATATCTCATGGTGTAGCAACAGGTCTACTTACAAACATCCCCACCCTAAACATGCCATTGCCGTGATTTTTTAATATATTGCGGCAAGTTGAACTAGGTTTTGTAAGTTTTGTTTTTGTTGGTCATATCGTCATGACAATAGTTTTACTAAAGTATGAAGAGTATCAAATAAATCAACCTAGATCTCCACCATGCGTACAACATGTTATAAAATCGTGGCCATAAAGGGTGGAAAACATATCTCCTTTTGTATGAAGACCAGTGTCGGTACGAGTCTTCTTAAAAATAAAAGAATCATTTTCAACTAGATAATTTATTCACATTCAATACAAAACGTGTGTGATCGCAATTTTAATATTAGTCAAAAACAATCACAGTTTAAATTCTCACCATAAAGCTGGTGACTTCGGTGTGTAACGTGAAAAATATTAAAAATCATCACACACCAATAAATAATTTTCAATTCTAGTAAAATAAATAGGATCGCGATAAATAAAATGACATGATTTGATTTTATATAAAGTTATTGCTTTTGTAACACCACTATAGCCGAACTAGTCGTTCAATGTTCGTCGTATAGTATAGCGTGAAGCAGCGATCGATGGTGAATGGCAACAAACGAACACCGTAATAACTTACAGAATACTGCAGCACCGCGCGCATTATCGCGGACTACAGTACGCCCGAGTAGATCTACAAAAGACTATTGCTAAAATATACATGTTGGCGTGATTCTATATAACACGTTCATTTATAAATAAGTTATTTCCTAACGAAACCTCTCATCTAAGCACCATTCTATTCGATTACTGTTACGACGTGACTTAGCATTCAACACTATGATTATCATAAACGTTTAAACTTAAAATTGACTTAGTGTCATGTAAAAATGTAAATTCACAATAACTATGAAAGAATTAAAATTACATTGAGTAAAACATAATATTTGTGCACACACTCTTAAAAAATCGTGTCATTTTATAGTTTTCAATAAAATGGACTATATCAAATCCAGTCACTTATGTTGTATAAAGGCACATAAGAATAAATATACAATAATTATACAAAGAATTAAAGTCATTTCATTTGCAAAACATTATTTGTCAATAGTCAACGGTATATTTAACAAAATCTGTCCAGCTTTTGAAAAGCTGCCGTGTAATAGTAACATTACATATAAACAGAGATAAAGCTCGTAAAATTTATAAAGCATTGCAACATTATCATGAATTTCATGCATGCAGTGACAATGGGTCTGTAATTAATATAACTACTTTTATACTCTTAAACTTTTAGAATAGATAATTGAACCTTACCCAAATTGTCATTGTTTAATCTTTACATTTTGCGAGAGATTCTTTGATTGATTTGATTACATACAATTTGCCACTAGCGACAGTCTTATATTAATGATCTGTCAGTTGAGATTCATTGTCAATGAACATTACGGCCAAGGTCAGGCAAGGAATCGTTAAGTATTAGCACTTTATCTATCGTAATGTTTCAGCTGTTCCATTTATCAGCACTGACTACGTAATTGGCAAGAATATCGACGATATAGTCTCTAAAAATCAACTAAAGCACTACGCGGACGCTCTGCTCAACTATAACGTACCAAACCGAAATTAGTGTAGCATAGTCAGTTCGGAATTTGACAATGAAAAAGTAATATTCGAGTAGTGACTTATCAACAAATGCTTAAATAAATCACAAAAGGTTTCCTCCATAGCCGCAACCAACATCAGTAGTGCCTTTCAGTCAACTTTCTCAGAGCATTCTGCACTGTGGCCTTCGCCTTTAGATGAGATATGGGATCTGAAACTGAAATTTGAAATTTATTGTATCAAGAATTAGAGAACTTACATTTTCTTGACTCTTCGTAATGTACTATTGCAATTATAAGAATGATTTAGGTTCATGATTAGACTAATATAACAAATTGACCTTCAATGTACATGATAATAAATTATGTGAGAGTTTAAAGCTCACATTTCATATTAAATTAAAAATTGCTATTTGTATGTATAAAACGTCAATATTAAATTATTATCTACATTTATGTTTCTAGGAAAAAAAACTCACAAAGATTTCTGTATCTAAATCTATGGGGTATCAAAAACTTTGTAAAAGCATTAGTGCCTTATCATTTAACTCGAAAGCGTGAAGCGTGCACAGAATCAAATCTTTCACTTTGGGAAAGTTATGAAATTATTTACGTTAAAAGTGTGAGTACCAAAAATATACACACCTTGGCAATGGGTCCTTTTCGGGGTCGGGTTTTCTAGTCACGCTAATCGAAATCTTTTTTCTCTGCCTAATTTTCTCCAATATATTCTCTGGGCTTGGTTCTTTTTCGCTCTCTTTAAGTATAATTGCAGAATTCCGAGTTGTCTTCGGTCTGTAAGTAGCGTAGTTACCGGGAGAATACATAGATATTGTTCTGTTATACTTAAGCGGTTCTCTTAGGCTTCCGAGACTGTGATCTTCCGTTCCATCAGAACTATCAAGCAGTGACTTTGTCCTCGAGTATCTGTGTGACGTGTATGACGACGGTTGATCGTAATCTAAATAGCTTCTGGTATTAGGATACTTTCTGAAGTCATTTCGGTCAAGAGATCGGTACGTATCAATTTTGTCATTCAATCCATAGTTATCGAATCTTAAGTTACTTCTGGCACTACTAGGTAGGTCTGTTAAGAGAGATCTATAGCGTTCCGTGGACGGGGACAAATCTGACGCGACAGAAAAACCGGGAGATAAGTCGTAATTGTTAGGAGAAGTCGGGGAGGTATCGAATCTGGTTTCAGTCGGTGCAGAATGAATTCTGGCCACTGGGTCGTATTCGGTAGCTCCAGGACCTACTAAATTACTCTTCCGTCGTTGCTTCTTTTCGTTAAATCTAGAGTAGAAACTTTTTCTTCGTATTCTATCAACAATGTCTTCTTTTTCTGGTGTAGTGGATTCGTGATTTCGAAGGGGATGGTGCACACTATTGTCAGACGGTGACACAGGATTTCTGTCTGAGCTTTTAGCATCAGTGCTATTATCAGACTTTACTTCGGAATTGGAATAAGTCGATCTACTCCGCGATCGACTGCGGCTCTGTGTGTCCGTAGTATCGAGATTCGTATTCAGACTTCCATCCGGGATACTACCATTCTTTTCCGAAGCGATTTTCTTTTCGGTGTCCTTATCATCGGACACATCCATAATTTGGGGTTCTATCACAGAATTAGTAGGAACTATTTTTTTAACTCTTGGCAATCTGGAGAAATCTAATTTTAAACTGTTTCTTAAATTTTTGGAATTGGTTTCCTTTTTATTAATATTTTGGTCATCATTGTCTACAGATATTGCTGGAACACTATCACTTGCAGTCCTTACATATTTCGTTTTGCGTCCCAAACCGTTCAATAACAATGATGTTGGTCTCTTAGGTTTATCTAGGTCTAGGTTTTCTGAGGTAGTATCATTCACAGATTCACTTTTGTTATTTACTTCAGTATTTACTTCAAGGCTTTCACTCTGCGATTTCTCAACAACAGGCTTAGCAACCTTTTCTTTCGGTTCAAATTTCTTAAACAAGCCTAAAACTCTAGATACGGTGGTTTTATTCGGTGTTGTATTCTGACTATCGAGTGCGGCAACGTCTGTTAGAGTAACAGCCCTTTTAATAAGATTTGATTCAGTGGGAGGCTCTGCAGTCACCGGTACTGAATGCTCTCGCTGCGTTCTACTCAGTTTAGAGGATTCTTTCTTGGAATCGTTGGCCATCATTTTATTTTCACTAACTTTTTCCGGAGAACTCGATTTAGTCGATGCTAATTTCTCTAGCTTATGCCCTATAGATTGCAAAACAGATTTCTTCTTTGTGACAGTCTTAGTTCCATCGTCGGTACTTTTGTCCTTCACTTTCTTTGTGACTTTCTTCTTTTCCGTAGGCGCTTTAGTGTCGGTCCCCTCTTGACTGCTCGCAACATCGGCCTTTGATTTTGAGGACACTTTCTTTATAATCTTTTTCTTAATAGTTCCTTTCTTTTCACTAGGTTCGCCTTCGGTTGATTTTAACTTAACTTCTTCTTTTTTGGAAGTGTGATTCATGACTTTAAGCTTTGTATCTTCAAGAGATACAGGTTTCACTACTTCGACAATCGCATCACCATTAGCAACAACAGTGCCATTTTCAATTTTATTTTCATTAATTTCAGACTTATTATCATCACGACTCTTAACTACTTGATACTTTTTCAGAAGAAGATTGTTATCACCTGATTTATTTCCTACTTTTGTATCACTTTTCTGTTCTAATAGATCGTTCTTTAAAGGATCTGTTTTTGTCACAACAGGTTTAGTAAGTTTTTTGGGTAACATAATATTGAAACTGACTTCCACGTCACTCTTAACTTCAGGAGGACTGGCGACCTCTTCCTTTGGATCCGTTGTAATTTCATCTTTTTTAATATTACGGGTCACGTATACTTTTTCTGGGGACGGACTAGTGGTTGGATAACTCTTTGGTCTTATTAATTTCGATTCTCTGGATAAAGTCATATCTTTGCTTTCACTGATTTTCTTAGAAATAGGTTGAGATGAAATATTTTCACCGGACTCCTCGAACGACTCGAGTTCTTTAACAGGGAAACTCTTTGGTCTCGTCAATTTGGAATCTTTACTCAGATCTCTATCGAACTGCGATTTTTTAATCTCATCGTAATTTTTAAATCTACTCGAGTCCGGTGCTGGATGGGATGAATCTATCGCGGCTTCCTTTATGTTATCTAATATCGGGAAGAAGGGCGTGTTGGATCTACTGCGCTCCTTCCCCGTCAGGCCCGCCACAGGCGAAATCGGCGAAAGGCACTTGCGGGGGTGGTCGGCGTCAACGAACGACCGCGCCGCATCGCCGTCCGGACTCCTCGCGGAGGAATCTAAAGATCTATTCTTCTTCTCCCTGATCTCCCGGAGGATCTTCTGCGTCTCCAACTCCTTCTCCTTCTTGTGCTTCGCGTAGACGTTCTCGTCCGGGGGGGTATCGAAGAAGTCCGACCGGAGGAACCTCGAGATCCGCTTCCTCGGCTGATCGACGGCGAGCCTCATAGAGTGTCGGCGGGCACCGGCGCCCGAGCCGTACGCCGCAATGTAGCTCGGCTCCGAGAGGATGCTGCCGCCGTCCGACGAGTACTCGTCGAGCGACGCGGCCCTCTCCGGGGTCAGATACTTGCTGAGGAGCGGACGGTCGGGGGTGCTGCGGACGCTGCCGGCCTTGGGAGGCGCGTCGGCGGGCGGGGAGGGGTGGCGGCGCAGGCGCGGCAGCGTGCAGAACTGCGACGCGGGGAGCTCCATGTCGTCCTCGCTGCTGGGCTTGGCCGGCTCGCGCTCGGAGCTGTCCCGCTCGACGTCCGTGGGCTGGGGCTGAGGCGCGTCCTCGGGGGCTTGGGCTTGCGTGCTGGGCGCGTGCAGCGACAGCGTGCGGCGCAGCGTGGTGGCGGCGTGCGGCGGCAGGTGCGCCAGGAGCTGCCGCTGCAGGCGCCGCGCCAGCGCCGGCGTCAGACCCGACAGCGCCCGCAGTTCCCCCTCCGACAGTCGTATCGAGCTCAGATCCAAATCCGACAAATCTACCGCGCCGTCGACGTCGCTCCGCGATCGGTGCCCGCTTTTTTTACTACCTGAAATGTAACCGAAAAACACACGTTTCGATCATGCAGAATGCGCGCTGGAATGGTGTATATACAGTGTCAAATTTTGCCACGGAGGGTATATAACATTGTCGATGCGACAGAGCGTTTCGACGGAAACAAAATTTAGGAGATCGAATAGAGTAGGATGAGATTTAAACGATAGTATCCACGATTAATGCAAACATCGATGCAAACTGTTAAAAGTTAATAAGTAACTAAAGGAGCTAAATACGAACTATTTCGATTAGAACAAACGGGAAGCTTTAGGAATGCAAAAACGAATCACAAATATGCATTAAAATGTTGCTTTCGAATATAAATAATAATTTACCAGAATGCGAACTATAATGGCTTCAGCGATGTATCTCACAATAGGCATCTCTATTCTGGTAAACAGCCGCGGCGCATGGTGCGTAACACAAAAAAAAACACATAAACGAAGAAATAAATTTAAATTAGTACCTATTCTTGTGTGGCGTTTGTGGCAGATTTGTGGTTGCTGGTGCCGCTGTGAAGTGAAGATTTGGTCGGAGCATGCAGTGTAACGCGCAACCCAACTGCAACCACACCAACACAACCTCACTACCGATGCTCTGGTCTCCAAGCACCCCTCCCCCCGCGCCCCGGTTGGCTGCAAGTAGGTTGCCTCGGCGACATGGCGCGCGCGTGACGTCATCGTGACGTACTCACACTCCCGATTCGTATGTTACATCGAGTGCTACCACATCCACTATCTACACATTGATATGCAATGATCGCTTTCCAAACAAATTAATCAACTTTCTGTAAATAATTTTGAATGATATATGACGATCGATAAAATTTATTGATAAAAAAGAAAAATTATGTCTACTAATAATGTTTGCTAGCGCTGCACTGCCGGAGGCGATGCGATGCCTTTCTGTACACATGCAATCTCGATGCTACATAATGTGTTCAATTTATAAAACTCGAGAGCAACGCAACATTTTCCTGCTAGTGTTAGCGGGTAGGAGAAAGTCAACACCTGCACAAAGAATGCATTTTGAATACATAATAAACACTACAATGCAAAAAAAAGTAAGTATGATTAATCAATTAGGATGTTAATGAAATCACACTCAATACATAATAGACTATAGTTTACATGTACATAGAATAGAAAGAGCGATAGTCTATTATATACGATAATGTTATATGAAAACTACCAGCCATGGAAAACGTTACTAATATCCGAGGTGTACATAATATCTGAGGTCCTTTCATTGGTCTACCTTGTTGCATGAGATGGGGGTAGCCTGTATACGAGTAGTTAATTGATTTGTTTTAGTTGAAGCTAGCTTTGTTGTGAGTGTTGTAGGCCCGTGCATAGTGCCACTAACTACTTGCTGTGCGACTGAAACACGTACGAGTTTGCATGCTGATTTTGGCGCGATACATAAAGTGATATCAGAGACATCCACCAGAGAGGTCACAATAATGTGTAATGACGACTTTGATCTGTATGTACTTTTTTCGTCAACTGTTAACCGATTTTTAACCCGCGACGCAAAAAAGAGGAGTGTTATAAGTTTGACAGCGATGTGTGTGTGTGTGTCTGTCTATAGCACCGTAGTCTTACACGGGTGAACAGATTTGGATGCGGTTATCCTATTTGAAAGCAGGTTTTCAAGCGGTGGTTATTAGACATGTTTATCAAGATCGGTTACGCCGTTTTGCTTTTAGTCGCTTATTTTCTCGGGGATTTTCGTAATTGCTGCGCTGCGATTCAAAGGTCGCATCAGAACGTTATCAAAGAGCATTGAAGCTGTGTGGTTAGCGATAAGCTGGTAACACATCTTGACAACACTCCCTGTTAATTAATCAAGCAACCAACTCGACCTAATTCTGAAATATATTTTTTTAAACTAATATTATTATATGTATTAGAGAAACAATAATTAGAAAGTAATAATCTCAATGCTCGGACAATTCAATTTTATTTCGACAAACTTAAATAACTATACAGAAACGAATAGTGTTTGACGATAAATGCGATTTCTAGATATAAAAACACATTGCACAAAACATAAATGTAACGGTTGTCTGATAACTATTTGGATAACAAGAGCGAGTTACTTTAATACATTTAAACCGAAACATGTCGATAAGCACTTTTACGGTGCAGTGGCGGCCTCATTATTATTATCATATAATATTTTCTTTTCAAATACCATTTAAGATTATGCTACCTAAAAACAGATCTCATGTTTGCTGAGGGCTGAGAAAGTAACAGCATTTACTGCTGCGTGCAAATGAAAGAGCAAGAGATATCTTGCTCGGAGTGAAATAACGTTAGCGTAAGTCAAATAATATCGATTTTAAACTAAAATAAATTAATACATTGAAAATAATTCCTAGTAAATAGCGAGATGCTCCAAGTTAACTATTATTATTATAACATTTTCATACACAAAAAAAAAAACAATTACAGCGACACTTAGCCAGTAATAATAAAGGAACTACATTGTAATGCGATCGCAAACAAAGAGTAGCAAAACGGGAAAATTTTGACGTCACTCTGAGTTTTAATTAGATTCGTATTAGTATTGGTGTAGATAAAATGTAGAATAGCAACATATTTAAAAAGCAAAGTTTTCCATGAAACACAAAATTCTGATCGGCACAAGAAATATTATAATAATGTGTTATTGAACATTACTTCGAAGCCCTGTTTTCTTTCTATTATTTTCATTTTCGTATACCCATGACTCGCGAGATTAAGCAAGTTACACGATAACCGACGCATAACTAATTAATTAACACTACTAGGACGAGCACTGCTTATACAAACTACGCGAATATTATTCTACTTAGGAAGTATTGCATTTGTGGCCTAAAGAAAATCTTAAACGAATACACAGATCAATGAATGCAAAAGGCTCTAGCAAATGATAAGTGAATGCTGTACAAAGTGACTTGTAGTGAGTGTATGCATAAATAGCTTAGGCCTCTAGTGCGATATTGGCAACGTTTTCCTTGGGGCGGTGGGGGCGGGGTGGGGGGCAGGCAAGCGTGCGGTCACTCACCTCTCGGGAGCGGCTGGCGCGGCTTGTTGAACATAGAGTCGAAGTCTGCGTGAAGATCCCGGGAGCCCCAACCATCGCGTCTGTGGAATTAATATAACACCTTTGATAATAATGTTCTGTAAGGCTAGCATAACTTATACGAAGGTGACACAGATAGTGACTCAAATCTTGTCACTTTCGTAGCACGATTTGACAAATCGAGAAAATTAGCGTAACATGATTGGTCCGAGGTTTTCCACGGACTATGTCGCATCTTTCTCACTCGAGTCGAACTAAGTTGTGCAAGTCGTGCAGCTCGCATAAAATCTGAAGTCAGTCATACCAAACCTTAGCTTTAAACAAGTACTTAAGAGTTGTTGAGTGTTAATCACATAGACACGTTTAACTTGCGTTCTACCTTTCAAACACGGGAAAGCAGTATTTATTGACACTGACAGTACTTATATTAGACACTGTTAAATATACGTATATTTTTGTAGTAATATTAATTAGTCATAGTTGCAACAAACAAAAAACGAAACGTCTTTGCAATAATCGCCATTTATCTCTATATCTAACATTTGACAACTCTTTTAGCTAAACTATAAATAATAATAATTTCATCTAGTTATGAATGAGGAGGAGGACAAGCAGTGGGCAGGTGCAGGCGTTGATGATCTGCTGAAGCTGATAAAACTGGTTATACCGATTCGAATTCAAGGAGAGCACAGTAATACTACTTATATATACATTACTTTGAGAATTGAGAAGGAACGTCTCGTATGCCAGTAATTTCTCTGACTCGCCACACCTATAACCCTGTAGTTTATTAATTTTTATGCCATATACCCAGCTTCTCTCATCGGATGTATCAAGAAAACAGGCTACCACACTTGACTCAGTCAAGTTAAGTTTTACTTCCTTCTCAATTAGTCACTCTTGTATTTTCTGATTAGCAATCAGTCAAGTTGACTGATATACTATAATAACGTCTCGTATGTCGGTAATTTCTCTGACTCGCCACACCTATAACCTTGTAGTTTATTAATTTTTATCGAAGACATATACCCAGCTTCTCCCATCGGATGTATCAAGCAAACAGGCTACCACACTTGACTCCGTCAAGTTACTTCAAGTCAAGTTAAGTCTTACTTCTTTCTCAATTAGTCACTCTTGTATTTTCTGATTAGCAATCTGTCAACTTGGCTGATTGCTAATCAGAAAATACAAAATTGACTGAACAAATGTAATTCAACTAGACTGATTGCTGATCAGAAAATACAAGAGTGACCAATTGAGAAAGAAGTAAAAGCGTTTAAATGGCGTTTTAAGGAAAATAGCAAATTGGAAAACAAATATAATTTGAGAAAGTGGCGATTTGGACCAGTTTGTGGAAACATGTAAGAGGTTCAGAGAATCGGGGGGCACGGCAGTGCCCCCGCCAAGTCGAGCGCGAAGCAAATACTGCCGTACCATCCTTTACTGGAACCATTTCGCCGCATTTTCAGGCCCCTATTTTAGAACCTCTGGATAAGACTAGAACGCAGAAATTTTCGTCATCCAGTAAGCTATAATCACATACTTAAAATCCAAAATTTCAAGTCTGTAGGTCATTTAGTTCCGAAGTTAAGCGAAAGCAAAGTTTCGCATTTATGACACTCACTCACTCACTCACTCATGATCATCAAAATAGAACTAGTACTTCCCATAAACTCAGAGAGCTGAAATTTTGTACAGAGTTATGGTTTAATGGCCACATAAAGGGAAATCTATAAAAACTAGGATAATCGAAGATCTGGAGTACCTGGTGACCCTGATTAGGAAACACAAGAGCCCAACCAAACTATTAGAGATCGACATATACCGCCTATACAAAAAATATTCAACTTGGTGGGCCGCTTCATTTGATGTCAAAAATCGAAGGTCTGAAGTATCTGATGAAGAACCCTCAGCTGGTCTCAGCTGTATTAGAGATATGGTAATGTCCCCTTCTACTATTGGTACATAGTAAAATCGACTGTCATTGCAAAAATCCAGCGTAGTGGGACACATCTTCTAATTTAATCTAGCCTATAGCCTCCCACTGCTGGGCGCATGCTTCCCCTTCTGCTTTTAATACGAATATAAATAAAATTAAAGGAAAACTCTGGATTAGACTAGACTGGCTTTTATACTTATACTTACTTATACTTATTACAAGTTTACAAGAAGAAATAGTCAAACGATTAATTTTATTCTACTCGAACATTACACAAATTAAAATGTGAACATGTGAATATGCCCACGTTTCTACAAAAAGAAGTGAAATCCCACCAAAAACATTCTGTAAAAAACTAGCCAAGTCTCGATGGAGCTGCTTGATTATCTCTAAAAAGTAATGAAATCTGTACAAAGTCGTGCCAAGTTCCTTACTGCGATTTCTTTATTATTATAGTTAATGTTGTGTGACTTGGCCGTTGAAGAGTACACAGGGTACAAAACCAGGTGCTCCATGACACCATTGCACCAATCTGTCGCCAGAACCGCTATTAATGTTATTAAGAATGTTCAACGGCAAACTATTAGCGAATAATCTGTGTGGCGTTTACATAACATTCTTTATACTTTAGTGGCTTTATCAAGCCTACAATTGACTGGTTATTGAATCAACGAGACGAGACAATCAAAAAGACTTGGCTAGATTTTTAACAGAATGTTTTTGGTGGGATTAGATCTACATTTGTTCTTCCAAATCCTGCGTGGAACTGAGTTTGTTCTGCGCATATAAAAGAAATAAACGCTTTTATAGTAGACCTCCAACCAGCAGCGGGACACTTATTATAGATCCGATAAACTTAACGGATTCCACTTGTTTCTTGGATTCCGTCGTGAAATAATTCAGTGGGAAAGAAAGTTCTTTTTGGTAATGTCTTAATTTTGGGGAAATTATGAATAGTCGCGGAAACATATACATCTAGGGATTCTGCAAATCTATTTACAATTGCTTTCAACTTACACTAACAGCTCAAGACCACACATTTTAGTATTTGTCAGAAATATTTTCAAATTTAATTTTCCCTTTATTGTCAAGCGTACAACGCGCTGTGTGGAGCAAAGATTTCCTATTACTAATGCAACTGTGAAGATGAATTCCATACGCAAATAAACTAGAGTGATGTGCTCCCTACTATCATATTATTTTATTTACCATACAACACACGTTTATTTATGAGTGCTACATACAAAATAATAATTTATGAAATTAGTAATGATCAAGATCTCATATAAAAAAAAACTAGATACGCAATCGAAAAATGTCCGCGGCAAAGCAGTGCTCGTCGGCGCGCAAAGGGGCGTCGCGTCGACACGTAGTTTGAACTTCAATAATAGATTAGGCTGTGTTTCCACTGAAGCGGAGCAGAGCGCAGCGGAGGAAAGTGAGCCAATAAGAGGCATTGCTATTGACTGATTCCTATACGCTCCGCTTGGGTGCGAACACATCCTTACTGTCCGAGCTGCGTTAATCACAACCTCCAAGTGTATGATTGTTTAGTTGTTTGTGAACTCGCTGAAATGTTCTTATAACAAGAGTATAAAAATTCAAACTTTGATGTTCACTGACACACATCAATGACGTTTTGTTATTTTCTTGAACTTGGTAATAGTTGTATAGAACGTCCCTAACGTTACTACGTTAAAGTCATCACACATTCTTAGACACCTAACACTTTTTAAAAACTTATATTACTTCTAACCCACATACCATAGACAATGTTGATATTACCAACGTCAGTGTTTTAAAACCATTGATTTTTACTGTTATACAGTTGCAACCGTTGAAACCTGTCAGAGGTTTGTAGCGGTTAAGTTGTGTCAACCAAACGTTTTACTTTAAAATTCGGAACGGCGGCGGGTATTAAAGTTGCACTCGGAGCGTAAGTTGTGAACGCAGTTCTGCAGTGCAAATACCAAGTGGACACGTTGTCTATAGTTAGGGGATCTAGTTTTTTACATGAGACCAATGCAATTAGCACATAATTTTCCAACAACGAAAAATAAAATAGGAAACAAAATACTTACAAAAGATGACGCCGCGGTAAGTGAGGGCTACATGCACAAAATTAAAAAAAACAAATTAGTCGGGAAATAAATTGAAAACATGCGAAAATTTTATTGTTTTACTTTTTGTAGAAAAGGGTTTTATCTAGAGGTAAGATTAAATTAAATAGGTTTTACTGTGAAGGATTAATGTGAGAAGATAGTTGTTGGTGACATAATTATATAATTTGATGTAGGTACTCGCAATTTTATTGTACCAATATTTACCTAAAAAAAATATCAGCGGATTGTGAAACCATCTGGCATAATCCGTAAAAAAGGATCAAGTATACTCGACACAGCGTCTCATATTCTTGGACTCTAAACTAAATGAAGGAAAAATGAACGTAGAAAAAGATGGATGCAGTTTTTTGGTTTAAAAATGGTTTACCTGTTAAAGAAGGGCGACTGTAAATTGTTGAATAAAGAGTGGGGGTGCTGCGGGAACCCGGGCCCCTCCTCGCCATTCAGACGGTTGGTCAACGCGCGCACCTGAAACGTAACACATTATAATTTAGTTAAACCAACTTACAGAGGCTTTTTGGTGGAAATTCATCGTGCGATGTTGGCTTTCCTGAAATATTTCGGAGTAAGTAGATCGATTTTCGTTACAAGCTAAATTCAACCGTATTTCTTGTACGATAAACTTTATGCGAATTTAACAATTCTGTATTTTCCCTCATTTTATCAATTTAAAAAGAACGTAAGTCACATGAAGTTTATTATTAACTCTGACCTTCACCACATCGTAAATAAGGCTCAATTTAGCTTGTAAGGAAAATCGATCTACCTACTCAGATACTGGTAGTAAAGGCAGAATATTGTGCAACAAAAGTCAGTGATACAAGTAAAGGGAAGTGTAAATATGTATGATCCACAAGAAGCCGCCGTAAGGCACTGTCGACTGAGGATCAATGAAAATAAATACATTAAACTGTGCACTTCGCTTAACTACCGCCTCCGTGGCTCAATGTAAATAACATAGGGTTTACGAATCGGAGCTCGCGGGTTCGATCCTCAGCGGGGTACCTACATGTTCAGTACTCGATTTGGCTGGTGGTAGGGCATTTTAAATTTCCGCCTAGCTAGCTACTGTCTGCCACCTTGTGTTCCGGTTCTCGGAGATAAGATAGACAGTCCCCCAAAATAAGATGGGGTATCCGGGTCAGTATTCTTCCACCTTTGGCCCTATCTACACTTAACATAAGGTGTGGTTGAGGTCAAGTGCCTTTGTGCTTAAAAAAAAACTAAATATGAATAATATTCTCGCTATTGTTACACTCGACACTGACAGAAATGTCGCTCGAATAGACCAACGATTGCCAATAGAAGGAAGAAATACGAAGATACCAATAAGATGACATCTTATTTCTTTAACACAACACTTTATGAATAATATTCTCGCTATTGTTACACTCGACACTGACAGAAATGTCGCTCGAATAGACCAACGATTGCCAATAGAAGGAAGAAATAAGAAGATACCAATAAGATGACATCTTATTTCTTTAACACAACACTTAGATCTTGCTATATGGTTTTTCGGCACTCAAATAGAATAGAACGAACCCGATCTCTTTCCGTGGGTGTAGTAAAGTCCGACCCTTAGTCTACTAGTCTAGTACTTTCAACAAAATAAACTTCTACAGATTTGTACGTTTTACCGACGATGGGTTCACCCCCTGTCAGGTGTGTAATGCTGTATACTTCGAAAGGTGTACCGTGAATGTTGTTGCAAACATTTAACTGTTAATGCTTAGAACACCCAAACCCAATGTTTGGGATATCTCTGACCCCCATTTGGGATAAAATTCGAGACATACATATGTAGTATGTATATTTATTTAATACAACACATAGATATGGTTAAAATGTGTAATGTTGCAGAACACAGAAGTCCAATTACTTGACGTTTGACCAAAATAATATTAGCCATGAAAATCTATTTGAACATTCAAAACACAATGGTCCCACAGCGACACCCGTGCTCTAATTATGTAACTTAATGATAATTAACGTTGACCAATGAGAAACCGTCAAATTGCCGAGCGAGCGATGAGCCAACCAATCATATTTTATTGTAATTCCTCCATTTTTCTTATGAGGCACACAACTGACAGCAAAATTTACTAATGACTCGGATAGGTGGGTTGTGAATGACATGACGGTTTTCTTTGTCTATGGAGCGAGTTTTCTCTGTCTAATGTATGAATGACGATATTGACCATGTAAAGTTAGTGTCTTTCTCACGTTGACTGCCGGAAATTACAATAGGTTATGTACCTATGTATGTTATGTATATATTATTATTATTTTATTTACTCATATTTACTCATATTATATACTGTTTCTATAACATGTAGATTTGTTTATATAATATTTATTTTTTATGTATTATTGTTAAGGAGAACATTTTATTATTGAAAGAAAGAGATGTATACAAGTATGTATCCTCTCATCGCATCTTGCTGATTACTCCTATTAATTGTTATTTGTATGTACATTTGTTGACCAGTGTCCGTGCGTCATTTGGAGGCTCCACTGAAAACCAGCGTTGTAGTGAACGGCTACAACCCATGCTGAGTTGGAGACCTTTTTGACTCCACCTTGCGACACCGACAATTAGATGGCAAACACAATGTTATTGTTTGCATGTGTCTCGACTGTGTAATATTTGTACCTGATTGTTTGTGTCATGAGATGGGTTTAAATACATTTTTCTTTCTTTCTTTCTTTCATACATCAGAACGTAATCGATAATGATATAGATAGATAGATAGATAGATCGTTTATTTGTATCTCCAGTCACACACATACCATAAGTTCCAAAGCAATTGGATAAACATATTTTATAACAATTCATAAAAGTAACATCAGGATACACTAGAGTATGTGTGTGCTACAGCCGTACAAATGGGTCATAGCTCAGTGTATATAATTGCTCAGAGAGCAAAACACTGATTTTCAGCTATTACCCACGAGGAGACACTGGTACAAAAGAGAACAACCAGCATATTTTACTGTGCGCATCAGTGAGTAATGTTACATAGGTATGTGTATTCAAATGCAGTATAGGTACTCAAATAGATACAGATACACTGTCGGTAGATTGGAATAAATAAGTAAATAAATATACGAATTAGCTTACAAAAGATTGAGACAACGACATACATTCATAATTAAAATTCAATAATAAAAAAAACACAAAACGGATCACTAGGTGCTCAGCATAATTTGGTAATTTAGTAGTCACGGGTTCTCAATTCATCTCTCTCAATTCTCAATATCTTAAAGCAGCAGCAACCGCCTCACGATCCCTTCTAGACACATTTAACTTTTGGAATTCTAAAATTGAAGATTTTATCCTTTTCTTGAAAGTGACTTTCGACATCAAAGAAATCGATTTCGATCGATTCGATATCAAGGAAATTACATATTACAGTCTCTGGACACATCCCGTTTAGGATGACGGTTTAGTTTAGGACCTTCATGTTTGAGTAGTTGATTATGGAACCAATGCACCATACCCTATGCAGCAGTGTAGAGAAGAGGTTCTCGGCGGTGAGCAGGTGGAAGCCCTCGTCTTCTTCGTCTTCCTCGCCAGAGCTGACGGACTCGGCTCGCGCTGCACGAGTCGACCTGGAATCACCACGACTTTGGTCATGAAATAATACTTCATACACAAGTGTTGTTTAGATTAAGCTGATACGAATGGAATACGAATAAATTAAGTGAAAATCCTCTTGGCGCAGTCTTCGCTTTCGATTAGCGAAGTTAAGCAACGTCCGGCGCGGCCAGTCCTCGGATAGGTGACCACTAGTAACATTTTAGTTCGAGTGTTTCCGTGTTTCGGAGGGCATATTAGATAGTCGGTCCCGTTTGTTTTCAAGCGCCGTGGCCTACAGGGGCGGCCTGTCAGGTGGCGACTAGTATTCGACCACATCGTCAGGTGAGATTATGATCAGATGCATTTCCAGTCCGTGACTTACCTTAATCTGTGCATATGCATATCGTCTTCCTCTTCGGATTCGCCGCCGCTGACGAGACTGCTGCAAGAACAGATTGTTATAATTTAAATTTTATTTAACAGTTATAACATTATGTTACCATCATCGGATTTCAAGCGCTGAGATCGCGGGTTAAGTGCTCGGTTTGATTGAGCATTTATACGTCTGTCTGGT
Organism: Oegoconia quadripuncta; assembly: GCA_949316235.1. NCBI lineage: Eukaryota > Metazoa > Arthropoda > Insecta > Lepidoptera > Autostichidae > Oegoconia > Oegoconia quadripuncta. Next base: position 19,175,313 of record OX438753.1, on the reverse strand, counting down.
CAGCTACCACTTTAAACTAATCTGCCGCCAACTAGTAAAATTGGCACGTTGGCTGTATAAAATCTCTTATATTTAACCGCCTCCGTGGCTCAATGTAAACAACATTGGGTTTACGATTCGGAGGTCACCGGTTCGATCCCCAGCGGGGTACATGTTTAAGTACTCGGTTTGGTTGGTGGTAGGGCATTTTAAACGTCCGCCTGGCTAGCTACCACCATCTTATCTAAAATCTGTCGCCAAGCAGCTATGTTAATAGAATTGTTGTGTTCCGGTTGTCAGAGATAAGATAACCAATCCCTCAAAAGTGTTGGGGTTTCGGTGTCAGTACGCTTCCACCTTCGACCTCATCTTCACTTAACATCAGGTGTGATTGAGGTCAAGTACCAATCTGTAGTGCAATTAAAAAAAAGACGTTTTATAACGTCTTGCACTAGGAGCATGACAGGCGCGATAAACGTCTATGTTGCGCGAGCTAATATTTGTCTTGCTCATTCTCTTGGACGAAACATACAACTATCCCACTCCTATTACTACGTCGCGCGCGACAAACGATTTCATGCTACGCAAGCAGATTGTAATATCTCTCTTATGGTTGCAATAGTATGTCATTAGACCCGATTTTTATTTTCAATTTTGACCTAATAGTTTTACTATTAACTTTTAAAAAAAAAATCTAATGACCTTGTAAACAGGAGTATTTCACCAATTGTCCCAATATTCACAACTTGAATTACACCCTGTATAATTTTACAAGATACGAAGAAACCATGATCCTATACAATTATGTGGACGAGGTTTTATGTGTGACACGCGGCAGTTACCTGATGCGACGTGGCTTAGTGCGCGGCATCCTAGCAGCTGAGGCGGTGGCTTCAGGTTCGAGGCTGCGCTGGCGCGGCGTGACGTAGCCTTTGCCTTCCACTGCGATGGGGATGATGAACTCTCGCGCTGACTTCTTGATCGGCTCCCCGGGACTGGTGCAAGCCTCGCTTGTGCTCGACTCGGAAGACACCAGCCGCCTGAGTCGATAATAGAATCAGACTTGGTTACTGGAGGAATATGTGTTAATTTTACTGACGGTCTGTGTCGCAATGACGGGCAAATGACCGTTTATCCAGGTCCCTGTTCTTAGCTATTTTGACTGAGAAATAATGCCTTGAAATGTTACTCTAGCACTCATTCCATAAGACTTTTAGTACGACTTTGTACTGGAATTCCAAATTCGTAATAGAATTTCCAATAGTATTATTGGATGGCGAAGGACTCAGAATGTGCGATAGGCTTGTTTGTTAAGAGATCAAGGCCGATTTACAAAACTATACTCAATTAATGATCTCTTCGAAAACCAGTTAAGATAGGACAGGTAAATTTATATTTTCGGGACGAGAAAAAGATAGCAATAATACATAGGTCCGTATTAATAAACCGTTCTCAATATTGAGATGACCATAAGTTGACGCTTGAGAATCAGTTGCATATTAAAACAGTATCAAAAAAATTGTATTGAGACTGAGACGCAGTCTCAATCTAAAGATCGAGTTATTAATACGGGCTTTAGACTTAAATAAATAAATATTTGGAACACTTACACCAATCGTCTAGTCCCAAACTAAGCAAAGCTTGTACGAATACATAAATATTTATAAAAACAACCATGACTCGGGAATAAATGTTCGTATTCATCATATAAACATTTACCCCTCGTGGGATTCGAACCAGAAACCGTTGGTTTCGCTGACAGAATAACTATCCACTACACCAATTGGTCGTCGATCTTGAAAGTCGTCTGTAATAAGGATATATAATGCATGCCTGTACCTGAGTGGTGGTTGAGTTATCTTGGGCGTGGCGGAGGGTGATGGCGACACTTTCGGCTGCGACGGCGAAGTGGGCGACTCCTCCGGCAGATTGATTGGGATGATGCGTTCCACAGACACTCCCCTAACACAAATGATGACCACTTTTAATTAGTCCGACAATAATCGGCAAAAATAGAAAAGGCAACTGTCCAATAATAAATTTCGTGTAAAAAATTCGGAGCAAATATGAAAGACAGGGTCGGCGCCCTTAAATTATGTAACTGCATCGGTGTCGTCATCTATAATGTTGACGAATGATAAACCATTAAATTGCCGAGCGAGCAATGAGCCCATCAATCATACACCAGACGTATCGATGGTGACATTGACAAAATTATACAATACTCTTGACCCGATTTTTTCGGTGGTATGTCGTAGGGAATGGTGGAAATAATGTCGGCAAGTGTAGGTTTGCCGTAAAATCAGATAGCGACTAAAATCGACCAAAGTCTGGCACAAATCGGTAGCCGATATGTAATCTAATCAAGTGCATTAAATGAGTGTATATCGCAATCAACTCGTGTGAATCCGCAAAGAGATACAATTAAAATGGCTAAACCACACCCATTACGACGACTTTACGATACAGTGGTATACACCGGGTCCTCTTTGTTTTTGCGTAGTAGGCGGCGCTAGTGACGTCACGGGTACCTGTTGCGATGGTCCTCGACGCGGTGCTGCGCCTCGGTGCGGAACACCCGCGCGGGGGACGGGCCGGGGGCCGGGGGCGCGGGGGGCGTGCCAGGGGGCGACGCCAGTGACGTCACGCCCGCAGACGACGACCGCCCGTAAGGTACCGGCGGTTTACCTGTAGTATATACCCGTTATAAGAATAAGTTTGGAAAAAGATTGGTTGGAAGCGGCCTCCTACCAGCGACTACCTACGACATTAGGTCGCCTGTAAATTTTGTGGGTGGACGACCTACGTTGCGCTTGCCGGTGCGTGGTCTCTTCACTCTAGAATTTTACTGACCCACCTGTTCAGTACAGAACCTCGCCTGACGCCGTCGGCACAAAAATGTAAAGACTGGCGCCATCTATCGGCGAACCCGTGAACCCACCACTAATCGATTGATTCACATCAATAGGTACAAGTGTACCTTTCTCACGGGTTCTAGGATAATCCGATAGATGGCGCAAATCTACATGTACATATACTGGCGCGCGGCCAGTTTTACTTTCTCTTCCAATCGGTGCAATATCCCAACAATAAACCCTCGATCAGACCACAGCTGCGGTTTGTCTTCTCCCAACATCACCTGCTATCAGTTCTATCAGCAAGAGTTAAACATATTGTACAGATATACTGACATAGCAAAAATATAATGGTTCCATTCTACTCGTACATCCCTAGTGAGACTTAACAGTGGTTACATCATGCATACCTAGTAAAGGGGTGCTTGATTTTTATATTTTTTTCGAAATTACTATGAAATGTAGCCAATATTTATAATCAATCAGAAGGTAGAAAGTTAAGCATCTTGTAGGCTAGCATACTCCATAGTCTCTGAAGTAGAAGCTTGCGTCTCTCTTACTCGAATAAAGAATGAACATGACAGCAGTATTTTTCTTGTATCGTTGTAGTCTTTGTAAGGTCAATATTCATACTCCTTGCAAATGTATTTTGTTTTACTTCTATGCCTCGACCTGCTATCCTAGCATCTTATAAAGGCCTCGGGCTTCAAACTCGTACTCCGCCAGGAAAGCTTACTTACTGGTAATGCATTATTCCCACAGAGAAATCCTTACCAAAGCATGAGTAAATGACTCACCAGTTCGTATCGCAGTGGAGATGATATCGCGAGCCGCGCGCCGGCGGTTCTCCTCACCCGCCTTCTCTTCCACAAGCTTCGCCATTGAGTTCTGGAGGCTCCTGTATTTAAAAATAAACACTAATAAATAAGTATATTTGCAACTATTGGTGGTTTCGGCACTCAAATAGAATAGAACCATTCGAATATTTCGAAATCGAAATCTGTGGCATATTAGGTAAGTGAAGTAGAAGGTATTGGCATAGGCAGTTTAATTATTTTTTTTTCAAAAATGCACGCGCCGGCTTGTAATTGATATGCGACTGGCGTGATTCTTAGGGTTTTTATCATGCGAAATTTCTCATATTTTCTCCAACTTTTCTTTATTTATTCAATTTAATGATGTAATTATGTGGAATAGGCTACAAACGCGACCGTCAAATTAGACAATTAACCTTTTAATCTATGACAGTTTTGAAAAAAAAAACTACCTATGTCAATACCTTCTATTTCAATTACCAAATATGCCCTATTTTGTTCCTTACGGTAAAAAACTCATCCAGCATTGTTTTTCTTTTTTATATGAATTTGTATGCAGCAAATTTAATAAATAAATGTAACTAATATTATAAATGCAGAAGTCTGGATATTTGTTTGTTGTTCAATTACGGGGAAACGGCTGAACGGATTTGGATTAAATTGGTAGAATATACCCGGTATTAAGACATAAGATATTTTTTAACCCGATAAAGATGGATAAGATAAAATTTATTTCTGTTACTAATCTAAATACAAATTGAGCGTAGCCGAACAAAATGATTAAATTTTAATAACATGGAAAAGAAATCTTATTTATGTTATTAAAAGTAATTTACAAAAGTTTTGCTTATGTTTGCCAATTCATTATATAATGTGATGCCTAAACTAGGTAAGTGTTTTACCTGTACCTTTGACATCGAGTTTGAGCTAATACAAACATAAATACGAAGAGGTTGTTTTCAAATTAAGTAGTTTCAAGTTTTCAAATTCAAAAGTGAACAGTTCCCGCGGAAAACAAATTAATAATAACGGCGACGCGCAAACTTATTACTATAGCGCGAAGCTAGTATGTAGTAAATGATTACGATTGAATACTGACCTCCTCGCGTCTTGCAAGAGTACGGAGGGATCCACGGCGGTGCTGTGCGAGGGCTCGCTCTCAGTCTTCTTCACACCGCCGCGGCTCGACGGCTCCGGAGGTGTCTGTGATACACAAGCTTGTTATTAATGTGGCACATTTTATTTTACATATTTCAATTTCTTCATTGTGGAAAGATACGAAAAAATTAGTACACATAAAAGGAATTATTATATTAGGTCTTTACCTATGAAATTGGAGTTTTTTTTCTTCGTTAATCATATGTACCAATTCCTGCGATCTTCAGAAATATATCCAAATTTGTTTTTTATTTGGAAAATGGAATATTATTTCAAGGTTTCACATGAAATATTTTATAATTGCTGGGCTAAATAATAAAAAAAATTTGAACAGAGCTCTTTTCATGTGCTTCCCATAATCATTTCTTAGATTCGCTGAAACTTTTATAAAGCGGTTACTTTTAAAAATTAACGCTGCCTATACTTAACTTAATGTTATCCGATAATACACACAAAGTTTAGCGAAATTTGGATTTGCGTTCCCAAAAAAAAATCAAAAATGTTTGTATGAAGAAAACAGTCTTAATGAAATTCTTCATACAAAACGCCAATTTCGTAGGTAAGGACCTAATAGATATAGCGGAGATCAAAGGCGTTTCATACATATGTGGGACACGGGGCTTGTGGAGCTTGTATTATATGGTGCACAGAACTGTGAACGTGTTAAACAATAATTGTATATAAAATACCAGTTTCCAAAAATACATTACGAAATCCGATATTTTAATTTTAAAGATTGCAATATTTGCGCAAACTTCTTTAAATTATTCGACTACTTACCCGACTAAGTAATAAAAACTATTTAAAAGACGCCACATATTGAAAAAACGGGTCAACTTAAATCTTAATATTTTGCTCTGTAGTTTTATGTGCGAAGAAAAGTTTCATCATCATCAGCCCGTAAACATCTCACTGCAGGGATATAGGCCTTCCCTCGTATATGAGGGAGTATGGACCATAGTCCACCACGCTGGCCCAATGCGGGTTGAAGACTTCACAAGCATTGATTTTTTATTTTCAGGCATGCAGGTTTCTTCACGATGTTTTCCTTCACCGTTTAAGAGCCGTCGGATAAATACACATAAGTACGCGCATCTTAACCACAGAACCACAGACGCTCAAAAGTATAATCAGATCAAAACTCACACTAAGCATAGAGACACACTTACATATGATACAATATATGTATGTAATATTACCGGTGAAGGCTCGATGCCGATCTGCTGCAGTCTGACAGTGCCGGTGTCCGCAGTCTTGGCGGGAAGGTCGCGGTCCTCGCTCTGCGCTTTGGGCTTGGCGATCTTGGATACCACTGTCATGAAAATAACAAGACCGTTAGATATGTAATTCAATCAATCAATCAATCAAATACTCTTTATTGCACAATTAACAAAAGCTACATGAAGAATACAACGTACATCATTAATAGCACAAAAAGGCGGCCTTATCGCTAACAGCGATCTCTTCCAGCACACCTTAGGGTAAAGATACAAGCTTTGCACTAATAGTAGCAATACGGGTATATTTTATAGTTGGTAATCATTATATAACGTAAAGATAAAAATACATAAAGTAAGTAACTAAGTAATTCATGCAACTGCAAGGTAAAGAGGATCATTCTTTTCAATTTCAGCTCATGAAAACCAACGCCTGCAAACCTATTATGTAAAGTTCCTCGATATCATTGTCGATTACGTTCGGTTATATGATTGTTGTGTCATCGCTCGCTCGTCAATTTTACGGTATCTAATCGGTAAACGTTATCGATGACGACACCGATGAAGTTATATCATTTTAGGGCAGAACGGCATATCTGCAATTGTTTCACTTCTGATTTCATTTAAAAAATGGGGGTAAACAGAGAAACTCAGTGCCATAGCGACCAAGAATTAATATATATTAAATGAATTATGTAAACCAGGAACCTCTAACGACACTCAATGCAAGGTAAGCAAAACCTTATTTTGATTGGAATTTAGCAGTTTTTTTATCTTACGTTATTTTGGGATTTTTATCCTTTTGGATATGTTAATCCCATTGAACCTAACCTAAATAGCGAAAGAGAGAATTATTGATGACAAGCGTTCATAAGACAAGGACAAAGTTGCGTTAGAAGTAGGAACAACTAGTATGCTTTGAGTAATGCCTACATCGAGTCTGTTCACATGAAATTTTCTAATAAACATGTCTCTCTCTACTGGTCTTGGCACACTCCATAGCAGTTATTAAATAACCGATTTCGACAACTTCATTCTATGCAAAACAATTTTCTTTCAGAATTGGTAAAGATGAGTAGGAACCATATGAAGACTCCGAAATATCACAGTAGTGTTGTAATAATTTTGTAATGTACAATAATTATATAGAAATTGTGAGCATATCCATCTTAGACCAATGATGAACAGCATTGCGGTTTGACGTTAACCAAAACGAAATAGATTAGGCAAACCCTCCCATGGAAATTACAGGTGCCAATGGACTTCTGTACTCACCTGGTTTTGTTACATTCCGTTTAACTTCAGGAGTTGTGAGTGACGCACGCCGTTCGAACTGTTCTTTGAAACTACCCACGTTGCCGCCTGTCAAAAAAAGAAAGATAACGTAAAATCTGCAACCGAGTCGTTCAGGCCTGGAATAAGCTGCCGGAAGAGGTTGTCTCCGCCCAATCAGTGAATTCGTTCAAGAATAGAATGGATAAATGTTGAAACTAATGGTGAATCAAATAATCACTGTGAATAACAATATAATAAACAATGTGAACTCTTTTCAACACTTTGACATGGATATACCAGCAGTAATGCTGTTGAAAAATTGAACGTACCGATTGCAATATTTCAACACCCACGCCCTACAAAAAATCGGTCACAATATCGGTGATAAGTATTGACGAAAAAATCGGCCCGATTATCGGTGCTACAAAAAGTCGGTCATGGGCGGGCACACTCATATTTCATGAAAGTATGATACTCGAATCTTTCGTAGGATTCCGTACTCGAGGGGTTTAGACTAAGGTCTACAAACCCTATTACTGAGATTACTCTTCCGTCCGTCAGATGCATAAACTCCAAAATGTGAAGAGGTAGAAAGTTGAATGTTTCAGTTTTTTTACCATCTTCTTCCATGTCATTCTTAATTTTTTTGCGTGCTGCACTGACTTCTTACATTTTACATAACGTACCCGGTATAGACAATTTCTTCGGTTTGGCCGGCGTTTGATTCGGCGTCTGGTTCGGCGTCGCGGGCGGTGACAGCGACAATGACGTCAGTTTATCTGCAGCGGAGGCCACAGAACTTCCTTTTGCTTCTTCTTGCTACAATTAAATAGTACATGGTCGCATCAAACAGAAGTAATTAATTTTACTCAGTAGCTTAACATTGAATTCCGCAATAGTTCTGCCGCGCTATTTTTTTTGCGGGCGAGCGACAAGGATTAACTTGAAGAATAAACCATAGTAAAAAGTTACTACAGGGTGAAATTTAATTAGTGTAATTCCTGTTTACTGGTGAATCACTCCTGATTACGAACAATCGGTCAACGTTGTCGATGACGACACCGATGAAGTTATATCATTTTAGGCCAGAGCGGCGTATCTGCTTTCATTTCAAAAATGGGGGGAATGCAAGATAAGCAAACCCTTATTTTGATTAGAGTTTAGCAGTTTTCAACTACTAAAGGGTGAAATGTAATTCATGTTTACTGGTGATTCACTCCTGATTACGAACAACTTTCCACTAGGAACCATAGCCGAAGTCATTCGAAAATTGTTGGACTCCCAAACAAAAGGTGTTTTCAGAATGGTTTACTTTGTATGGGGTGTTATTCCTCTATGGTATGGGTAATCGAAAATTATTGATCAAATTCGACTATGGTTACTTGGGGAAAGATTTTGGTAGTTAAGAGTGGCGTCACCAGTTAATGGGAATTCTACGAATCAAATTGACCCTGTATAATCGACCCCATCTAAAAAATTTACTGAGGTTGATTTCAGGCTGAGTTGGTGCTGGCTGATCAGTGAATATAATATAAATATAAATATTTCGGACACTTACACCCATCGTCTAGTCCCAAACTAAGTAAAGCTTGTACTATGGATACTAGATAACGGATAAACATACATAAATATTTATATAAACATCCATGACTCAGGAATAAATGTTCATATTCATCACACAAACATGTACCCGTCGCGGGATTCGAACCCGCAACCGTTGGTTTCACTGCAGGGTCACTATCCACTACACCAATCGGTCGTCAATATATTATTACAATGTAGCGTTTTTAGTAACACAATTGTTCAGCGCTGACTTAAACGACTCTGTACCACAGATATTATATTAATGCCTGTAGGTATACATATACAGCGCGTTCCAAGACTTTGCGACATGGAGGGAAAGTACAGTTAGCCAAGTAGATATCTAACCCACTGATATTTAAAAACGTAATTCACACTTCGCTCGGAAGCGCCACCTATTGCAATTCCCAGCAAGTAAATAACTTACTGCTCCTATCCTAAACTTGTTCCGAGAATCTTGTTATTAGCTCAGCTACGAATCTTATATTTCTATTTTTGATGTAGTAAATCAGATTTGATTAATAGTAACAAGGAAAAAATAAAAACAACCAACAGTGTTGGGGTTAGAACCGTGGACCTACGATTTGCAATGCAGGCGCTCACATAAATGCGCCAACTGACTAGCTGAACATCCTGTTGAAATTAGTTATCATATGATTTTCTATTGCTTTGACGCAGCTAGACATCATCCTCAGCAACCGCACGTATTAACAAATAAAGGGTAGTTTATAAAAAATACTGCAGAGAATAAAAATCTGGCCAGTAGTGCCAAGATTATAGTTCACTTCACGTCATACTTACTTTCGAGTTATTGAATTTCATAAATATCTACTTACCAGTTATACATAATATATATTATTATGTCTCATTTAACAGATATTGTGAAAGCTAAAATAATAGTGCGTTGGGAGGACAATAACAGCATAAGAAGTATATTCTAGAGAATTTGCATGCGGCTGGAATCCACAAGTATAAGCGGGCCAAAAAAATTTAACTAACTGAAGCTCATCGACAAGCTAGAATAAGATTCGCCTCAAACTATCTTAATTTTGATTGGGAGAACGAGATCGTTATTTTCACTGATGAAAAAAGCTTTAAATCTGATGATGATGGCTGAAAAATATTGTGGAGAAGACCTGGCGAACGTTATAAGCCTCAAAATGTTTTGCCATTGAGAACCAGTGGTAAGATATTATATTGTTTAAATTAAATTAAAAAAAATATATTTTATTCAAGATAATTGTTCTGTGCACCGTTCAAATTTAGTTAGAGGGTGGCTGGCCACCCAGAACGATATAATAGTTATTGAGTGGCCATCGAAAAGTGAAAACTTGTGGGGTCAAATGGTTCTCAACTGGGACACAAGTGAAGTTCAAACTAAAAAAAATCTAGACGAAGAGGTTATGAGATCTTGGGACCTTATGCGTTTAAATAATATGTGTTCGACCATGGTAAGCGGAATGAAAAACAGACTGGAACAAGTGCTTTATGAGGTTATATGAGGGTTACCCTCTTCGATATTAAAGATCATTCACTGCCGTAGGTTTTATTTTTAACCGACTTCCAAAAAAGGTATTGTAATAACTAAAGGTATTGTAATAATTGTATTAACACCCTTAGCAGTTTCAATAAATTGTTATTTACTTAGCACTATTTGGCCCCACACGTTACAGTTTACAGTTATGTAAATATCATCCTATGATTAAAAAAGTTGAGAGATGTAAATTGTTACTTAATAAAGGTAGCATGTTGGTTCTCTCTTTAAAAGATTAATCATAGTGTGAATTTATAGAACTCATATAATATAGTTGTTAAAAAATAAAATAAAATATTTAAATATTAAAATGGCTTTTTATTTATTATTAGCTCTGTTTAATAACATATCCTAATTATTACTTATTCTAATGCATAAAGTTATAATTACAACCAAAACAACACCAAAATTTTAATTTAAAAAAGTCTTGGAGGGTTCGGGATTCGAACTTGCTACCATCCATTTGATCTTAGCCTATTTGTTAATTGCGCCACGCAACCTTTGCTCTTTCTGATGAAAACAATCGTATGGTTCCGCTCTGCTTGCTATCCGTTGGTTCGCTGTTCGTTTGTTGAATAATCAACAGATGGCATTAGTGGCATGGTCAAAGGTTTAACACTGGATTGTTTAGAGATAAGTTTTATCTCTGTTGATAGATGGCGTTTTTAGTGGGTCAGCTATCCAAATGGCTAACTGTACCTTAAACCTACCTACTTTATTTTTAAAAGTTAGTAATACTGTATTCTAAGATTTTTCTAAAAATTATTTGCTTCGTCTGGGAATCGACCCGACTCAAATGCGAAAAAAACATCTCGTATTTTTATGATGCCAATCGAAAGAATGAACAAAAAATTATAATTCCTTCGAAGTAACATAGTATCTTAAAAGAAAGGAATAATTTAAAATTAATCATGTTAATCAAATTAAAAACATACTTGAAACTGCCGAAGTCAATTGAGTATTTTTTGTAAATTTAGAATTTAGCAGCATACGAATTGGGCACGAAAAGGGACACACAAATTAGGTAGGTATGTGACTTTGAGAATATGCCCAACCCCATTGTAAGTATTAAGGTAATCCTTACTTTAGGCTCCTCCTGTTTTTCCATCGACGCTTTCTCCTCCACAGACTTGGCCGCCACTTTTTTCTTAACCGACACCCGGGGCTTGGAGACAGTTTTCTCTTTCACTTCCTCCTCTTTAGGCAACTCCTTTGCTACTTCGGGTTTGACGAGATTGGTCGAATCTTTCACGAGCTCCAGGACGGCGGGCGAGGTGGAGGGGGTAGGAGTAGGTGACGTTGGTAGGGGGGAGATTGGGGTGATGGCAGCAGCGGGCGAGGGCTGGATGGTGATCGTGGCTGACGATTTCAATGTGAGCGGAGGAGTCTGCAAGAAACAAGTTTGTAATTTATTGTTGTGTCGCTGCTGGTCAGTGCTTGAACCTCAATCACGCCTGATGTTATGTGAAGATGACACCAACGATGGGAGCACGCTTACCCAGAATACCCAAACTTATTTGGGCGACTGCGCTATCAACAGCGCTGCTTCGACAGGCTTAGATAAGATGATGGCATTATGTTGTTTACATTGAGCCAAGGAGGCGGTTTTAGAAATCTATATACATCCGAAAAAGGGGAATAGACTCAATGCTGATGTTAGGTACGGAACTATAGGCTCGAGTCCTGCTCACACTTGACAGTCTTTTTTAAGCGAGATCAACAGGTACTCATCATCATCATTATGTTTAAATCTTATCTAAATCTGCCGCCAAGCAGAAATGTTAATAGCATTTATAGCAGTTAGTTAAGATAGCCAGTCCCCAAATGTGTTGGGGTGTCCGGGTCAATACGTTTCCACCTTCGACCTAATCTTCACTTAACATCAGGTGTGATTGAGGTCAAGTACAAACCCGTTGTGCATAAAAAAAAGGTAGGACATACTAACCATCTCTGGGGTATCTTCATCAGCAGGCAGCGAGTCGGCTGACGCCTCTTCTGGCAGAGCCGGTGCTTGTGGCGCGATGCTCGCGCAACTGTCATAGAGCAAACAAACAAACCAGTTTATTCGCTACTTCAACATTGTTAGATATACATACATACGTAACGTCACGACTATTATCCTAAATGAGATGGTCAAAGATATCCAAAGCAAGCGTTTGGGTGTCCTAAATATATAAAAATTATAATTTATAGATGTTTTTTGTTGGAAAGTTAGTCGCCATTTACCACGCCCAAGGGATGGATTGGTTGAGTTGTGAGATATATTAAAAAATATATAATAGAACATTCAGGGAAATGTAGCTGCAGAGAAAGGGAAACGACTCGGTTTGCTGAGTTTCTGTCGCACCACATGTCAGAGGGTCAATCTACGGTGGCTAATAAACGACAGAATGATCTAGTGGGTAGTGACCCCGCTATGAAACAAACAGTTGCGGTTTGAATCCCGCTAGTGTAAATATTTGTGTGATGAAGTGAATGCTAAGTGACAGAAAATTTAATGATCTTGTAATTTGGCCATAAATTACTATTCCTTCTATTAGAAACGATGCAAAGTCAATAAAGATCTATCGATTATCGCACGATGTGCTTCACGAGCCTCAGCCCATCTCCCTCTAACACATAGTACCCATACCTGGCGACTCTCTCCTTCTTTCTCTGTCCGCTGAGCCCGCTCGCCGACATGGCGAGCTCCAACTTCCGCTTGTTATCGCCGGCGGAGACTATCGTGCGTGTTGGAGACGGCTTTATTGCGTCCTCGCCACCCTCTGAGGAGATTACAGAAATTAATGTTTATACCTGGACAATATGTATGATTTTAAAAACAAGTAAAAGTCGTTGAACAGAAGTAAGAAGAACGTAATGACGAGTTTAACAGCAGACTCTGAAATTTCCGAATAAATGACAAGCTGTTCTGGCAACTGAGCTGAAAAAAAATCAGAGGGTCAGGATAGATGTATTTTAAAAGGGGAACAATACATATTAAATATTGAAGAGAAGGAACGGATAGTTTGAAAGTTTGTTTGAAAGAAAAGCGCCTCACGAATAAATGTAGTGTCATATGACGAAATAAGCATGGATGAGATTGTGAAAGCGTTGAAAGTTATGAAGTAGGGAAGGCTACAGCTGTACCGCCTTTTTAATTTATGCTGGCTAAGTTCCAGGTGATTGGTATGTTCCGCTCTACAAGAGCAAAGGGTCACAGTAAGATTGCAAAAATTACAGGGGAATCAGCTTTTAAAATCAGTAAAATGTATGCGAAATGAATGACTTCAAATACAATATAAAGGCTAAATATCTACTAAATTCGATAATTAAAAAAAAATATCTAGCTTTCCGCACACTTCATCCAAGTGGAACTCGAAGTAAAATATAAACTATCACTTGTATTATACATATAAACGTTCCGGAAGACTATCTAAATTCGTTACGTAACTAGTTTAGAACACATAAGCGTAAAAACAGACAGACTAAAAATTTAAGAGACTAGCAGTCAGTTCAGAGGTTTAAATTATGAAAGGTATAAACCCTGATGGAAGGACACTTACCTGCAACAAGGTCAAGGATCCTCTTCTCAGCTGAGTTGCTTGGCTCCACCGGCATCGAAGCAGAACTAGTGAGGTCGGTGCCGCTCTCCTCCGCGCCCAGCCCGGCCTATGAACAGAAACGAACGATATATTAATGCCGTTTCATCAACCAATAGACTAATAAAAACCTTCAGTTAAAAGAATTTACAACCAACAGATGGTGCTCATCGATTTTTCGTTACTCGTTTGGTTTCGATATGTATGTTTGGTTCGCGTTTTGCCACGACTTTACGTCGTGATCCCTTACCTGTTTAGACTAACGAACTATTGCTTCGTAATGTTGGAGGACACATTGTATCGTACAATAGACCGCATTAATTGTATGAACGAAATGGCAAAATTACGTTTTAAGTTTTTTTATACAAATTGAGTTTTAGCTTTATTTATTTATTTACAATTATAAGTTTACAGTTTTACACTAAAACACTTATAAGTTATTCGACAAGAGACACACAAAGATTACCGATATTCGTACTATTGGCACAAGAACGAATACAAATATTTCACGATCACCGTCAGATCATCCGCAAATATGTCAACATTTTGGATCTCTTTCGTAAAGTTATTAATTATATCAATAGTGTTCAATACAAAATAGAACATTAACGTAATAATTAAATAACAGTTATTGTTAACTAGTTTTTGTATACAAGTGGCAACACTGCTACATTTTGAAGTTCTCTTCCATCGTTGCGTTCGTTGAGCACGGACGGATTTGTGAAATTTATCATTATTCCCTAAATTAAAAGAAATACAGTCTTCTAAAATTCATTCGCATGTTTTATTTTGTACATGCGAATTGTGGTCCTTCAAAAAGTGTACGTAAAAGTGCAAATAGTGAGTTTGTGCCGCGAGTTCGCCTATCTACTTGCTCGCGTGGCGCGAGGCAACGTCGCTGAAAGTGCGAAATATAGTGTGCTTATAGAAGCCAACGACCGAAATAACAATAACGAACGTGTACATCGAAGAATATTGCCCGAAATCCGAAAAAATACGGGCTCCATATCTCAATTCCAACATCATTTTGTTTGAAGGTAGAATAATACAGAAGTGAAGTTGCTGACATTTCATCAGGATTGCGAATTGGTGTTGTACAGTTGGTACATTGCATAACCGCTCGATCATACGATTGGTAACACTATTGACCGTGCCAACTTCACGGCAACGAGGTTGTCTATGTTCATTCATCAGCTGTCACCTGTCAACGTCATTCGAACTTCGATGTAAACAAACGGTAAAGTTGCGGTCAAAGTTGTGTTTTCAAAGCAAATTAGTGATCGATCAGCTATTGTGATTGGATTGCATAGTAAGAAACCATATTTAAAAAGGTGGAATATTTAAGGTGTATTTTCACAACTCCGACGCCTTCGGTATTTGACCCGGAATTATTTGAGACAGAGCGCGAGATGGATGAGGATCTTAAACGATTAAAAAACAAACGGGCCAATTTAAAAGGAACATTTACTCGCATCCAGAATTATGTCAATGACCCGATAAAGCTCGCCTCTGCTGGCGAAGATATGCTACAGGCCCGGAAAGACAAGCTGGTAAGCACGCTGCGGGACTATGAGGAGGTAAATCTTGACATTTTATCGCTTGATGATAAGGATACTGAAAACGTTTCGGATATTGAAGAAAAGTATTTCTGTGTTCTGGCAAAGCTAAATGAAGCCTTAAAAATCCTCAAAAAGACTGAAGTGTCAGAAGGAATTAATGTTTCTACGTCAAAGTTACCAAATGTTGATATCCCCTATTTTGATGGTAAAGATTTTACTAAGTTTAGACCCTTTATGGACCTCTTTACAGCCTTAATTGATAATAATAAATCATTGTCCTATATTCAAAAACTATTTTACTTGAGGAAGTACTTAACGGACGATGCGTTATCTGTTATTGTTAATTTGCCTCTAGTTAATGAGTCATATCCAGAAGCTTTAGGTCTGTTAAAAAAGCGCTATGATAATAAAACCCGTTTAATATCTAATCATATAAATTTCCTCTTAGATTTACCAAATATGCAGAAGGGTACAGCGGCTTCATTGAGGTCATTTATTTCTGATGTCCAACAACAGCTGTATGCCCTTAAGAACTTACAACAGCCCATCGATAAATGGGATATGCTGTTAATATCTATTCTATGTAGAAAATTAGATTCCTACACAAGCAGGGCCTATCATCTGGATAGGGCGAACCCTGAATCGTTACCAACCATGACAGATTTTATTTCATTTTTAGAAAAGCGTGCTATGGCGCTGGAGGACAGTGCGCCTCATAAAAATACTATCAATGATAGTACTATTGAAATTAAACCTAATCAAAATAATAAAGTGAGTAATGTAGTCACTAATAATTTTTCTAAATATACTTGTAAATACTGTGACAAAACAGGTCATGCTATATTTTCCTGTCCACAGTTTAAAATGGCTCCTATAGAGGCCAAGCAGGAGTTTGTGGAGATGCATAAAATATGTCCCACTTGCCTCAAGCAACATAATGGTAAGTGCAAATTTAATTTCAAATGTAAAATTTGTAAAAGAAGCCATAATACACTTTTGCATAGTGATGAATCTAAAGAGGAGCAACTAGTTACCTTACACACAAATAATAATCATTCATGTATGAATGTTTTGTTGCCTACTATAAAGGTAAAAATCATTGACCAATATGGCCGAGAAAATTTTGTGAGGGCCTTGCTCGATAGTGGAAGCCAAGCTTCATTTATAAAGACTTCTCTTGTTACCAAGTTGAGGTTAAATACTATGGCCCAGAATACTAATATTATTGGAATTGGGAATAAGAAAAGTAAATTAAATAAGTGTGTAAATGTAACACTAAACTCCTGCATTTATGATTGCAGATTAAACATTAAATGTCATGTAGTAGACAACATAACTACATGCCTGCCCCAACACCATATCGATGTTTCCAAAATCTCAATACCGGACAATGTAAATCTCTCGGATGTAAATTTCAATCAGCCATCTGAGATCTCAATTTTATTAGGTGCTGACATTTATTTCAGTATATTGTTACATGGAACCATAAAAATAAAAAATGGACCGGTATTGCAAAATACATTATTTGGTTACGTAGTCGGAGGCACAATTGATTGTAAATTAATGGATACTTCTAATGTGAGCTTAGTATCTAATTTTGCTGTTTTTGAGAATAAGTTGGAAAACATAATGGAGCAATTCTGGCTCTCTGAAAAAATCCCTGAAGTGTCAACCAAGGTCACTGCTGAAATTAAACGGGCTGAAGAGTGTTTTCAAAATTCTGTTGTATTAGAAAATAACAGGTTCAATGTTGCTATGCCTCTCAACACTCCAATCGAACAACTGCAGATAGGTGACTCATTTTCAGGTGCACTTCAGAGATTTTTTGTATTGGAAAATAAATTTGAAAATAATCCAATGTATTTTCAGCAATATAAAAAATTCATTGATGAATATATACTGTTGGGACATGCCAAAATTGTGGACATAGGAGACTATGACATTCATAATGGTCCGGTTTATTTCCTTTCTCACCACGCGGTCCTCAATGAGGACAGTAAAACAACAAAGCTTCGTGTAGTGTTTAATGGTAGCATGAAATCAAAGTGCAAAATATCACTTAATGACGTCATGTTAAATGGACCGGTAGTCCAAAATGACTTGTTTGAAATACTTGTCTTATTCAGAACCTTTGTCTACACATTAATTTGTGATATCGAAAAAATGTTTCGACAAATTTATATAAAAGGCACCCAAAGGCCTCTACAAAATATATTGTGGAGAGATAATCCCAAAAAACCTATAACTTGTTTGCAACTACAAACGGTTACTTACGGCTTAAAAGCTTCTACATTCCTAAGTACTAGGTGTCTCGTAGACCTTGCTCATAGATTCCAGGATAAGTATCCACTTGCTGCTCAGGCTCTATTAAATAATACATATGTGGATGATATTATCTGTGGTTGTGACAATGTGGCGCTCCTACATGAGTTAAAAAATCAGCTAGTAGATTTACTTGCATTAGGAAGTTTTAACTTACATAAATGGTGCTCTAATTCTGTGGAAGTTCTAAAAGATATACCTATGGAACGACAGTATTTGGAAAAAAGTAATATCTCCAAAAATAATATTATAAAAACTTTAGGATTAAAATACAATGTATACCCCTCAGATACATTTACATTTTCTGCCCCATTGACAGATGAGAAGAAATTCTGTACAAAAAGAGAAATATTAAGTTTCATTGGAAAGATGTTCGATCCCCTTGGGTTAATCGGGCCCATTTTAGTGGTTGCTAAACTATTAATGCAAGAGTTATGGGCGCTAAAAATAGATTGGGACTCTACATTGCCACAACAACAGTTAGATAATTGGAAATCATTCATAAATAATTTGACAAAAATGGGAACGCTTGAAACTCCGAGAGGGGTCTTTATGAGTGCTGATGTGTCATTGGTAGAGCTGGTTGGCTATGCGGACGCATCTTTTAAAGCATTTGGTTGTTGTCTCTTTTTGAGGATTTTTTATAAAGATCGTTCCATCAAAGCTCATTTGTTGTGCTCTAAATCTCGCGTCGCACCTCTAGATAAATCACTAACAATACCGAAATTAGAGCTCAATAGTATGAACCGAACCGAAGTAGAGCTACTACTTGCTCAGCTAGCTAATAGAGTTAGTAAGACTCTGCAATCCAGGTTCCCACACAAAGTTTATTTGTACAGTGACTCACAAATTGTCTTATCATGGATTAATTCTGGTACAATAAAAGGAAATCCATATGTCTCAAACAGGGTTAAGGAAATTAACAATTTATCAAATCAATTTTACTGGTCTTACGTGAGAAGTTCAGACAACCCCGCTGACTGCTTGTCAAGGGGAGTAGATCCACATAAATTGCAGTTGAACATGTTATGGTGGCATGGACCACCTGATTTGTTAAAAAATGACTATCAGCATAACAGTTTTAAAATTAAATTCACTATCCCTTCTGAAACTACAAAATCTGATCATATAATACCAGTAAACATATGCAAAAAAGATGATGATTCCAAACATTTCAATCTTTTTGATAAATATTCAGATCTCAATAAATTACAAAGAGTAACAGCCACTATATTACGATTCAAATTCAATTGCTTAAATTCCAAAAATAAATTGCTTGGTGCCCTATCTCCCAGAGAGCTAAATAGTGCATTATTGATTATTATACGTCACATTCAAAGGCAATATTTTGAGAGAGACATAGAGTCGCTTTTGAATAACAAACCAGTTAAAACAGGTTTAAGTGGTTTGAATCCGTTCTTGGATCATAATTATACTCTCAGGGTAGGAGGCCGTCTTCAGAATGCATCTATACCTTATGATAAAAAGCATCCAATTATACTCCCACGGTCCTCTCATATAACTGAAATGATTATTCAGAGGGAACATTTGAGATTGTTACATGCTGGTCCAAAACTTGTACTCAGTTCACTCAATCAGAGGTTTTGGTTAGTTGATGGGATAAGGACTGTCAAAAAGATAGTGCACAAGTGCATCAAATGCTTTCGCAATAAGGCGATTGCGGCAAAGCAGTTGATGGGGTCCCTACCCACTGAGAGAGTGACTGCTTCAAGGCCCTTTCAGGTTACAGGTATTGATTTTTGCGGTCCTTTTAACATGAAGGTGGCAAGAATCAGGAAACCAATGGTTACCAAGAGTTATATCGCGCTTTTTGTTTGTTTTACAACAAAAGCTCTACATGTAGAGCTCGTTAGCGACCTCACTTCTGAAACATTTTTGGCATGTCTCCAACGGTTTATTGCAAGACGTGGTATGCCCACTAATATATTTTGTGACAATGCTAAAACATTCAAAGGAGCATCAAATCAATTAAAGGAATTATACGACTTACACTCTTCAAAAAGTCATAGAGATTCTATAGAATATTTTTGCTCTACTAATTATATTTCATTTAAATATATACCAAGTTACTCACCAGAATTTGGAGGCCTGTGGGAGGCTGGTGTGAAAAGTGTTAAATATCACTTTAAGCGCATTGCTGGAAATCTTTGTCTTACATTTGAAGAACTTTATACGGTCATTACACAAATTGAAGCTGTATTAAATTCGAGACCATTGTTACCTATGAGTTCTGATACTTCAGACTTTTCATATTTAACTCCAGGCCACTTCCTCATAGGAGCTCCATTGACCAGCTATCCAGAATTGGATTTTTCTGATGTCAATATAAATAGACTTAAGTTTTGGAATGTATGTACTAAGTTAAAAAGAGACTTTTGGAATGTCTGGTCAAAGGATTTTCTTACACAGCTACAAAACAGACCTAAATGGAAGTATGGAAATGTAAATTTGAAGGAGGGTGATTTGGTAATAGTTAAAGTCAACAATGCTGCTCCTTTGTCCTGGCCGATGGGAAGAATTGTAAAAACTTTCCCCGGGCCTGATGGTAGAGTGAGGGTGGCCGAGGTAAAAATGGGCAATACAAATAAAGTTTATGTTCGCTCTTATACAAAATTGTGCCCACTACCTTTAAATGAAAATTTTACTTAAGGGTTTTGTTAATTTTAAGTAGAGTTCAATAAGAACTATTTTATTTTTGTATGTTTGGCCGGACCATAGAAAACTCCTGTAATCTGTGGCCCGGCCCAACTTATGTTCAATACAAAATAGAACATTAACGTAATAATTAAATAACAGTTATTGTTAACTAGTTTTTGTATACAAGTGGCAACACTGCTACATTTTGAAGTTCTCTTCCATCGTTGCGTTCGTTGAGCACGGACGGATTTGTGAAATTTATCATTATTCCCTAAATTAAAAGAAATACAGTCTTCTAAAATTCATTCGCATGTTTTATTTTGTACAAATAGCTCTAGCGGAGGGCGAGTTTTCGGTGCGTTTAGTTCACAGTCCATCAGGTGTAGCAAAGAGCCTGTGACGTCTGCGACCCGCGCGCATGTATTGCTGCGGGATAAATAAACGCATGCGCTCGAGGACAGAGGGATTGTCGGCCACACCACGCAGAATCATATAGTAATGCAATACCAGTAATTTTACCAGCAGCTTTTAAATCTAAAGCGATGATAGGTTAGGAAAAAGGTAGGTGTTTGTTATGATGATCATCATCATATCCGCCGAAAGAGGTCCACCGCTGGACAAAGGCGTCACCCAAAGATCTCCACAGCGATCGGTCCTGCGCTTCCCGCATCTAGCTGCTTCCCACAATCTTTACCAACGTCGGTCCACCGCAGGTTTTTGTTATAACCTACCCAACTTAGAAACTAGGTGACATACTGATTTTATTAAGCCGCACACTTTACATTCATATTGGCAAAACGGCGGAGACGTAAACACGTCACGTGCTCGACTAATCAGACTTCGGGTCATGAAAGCTTCTGAGAATTATCTTCGCTAAATGTTCAATGCCATCCCACCTCCGCCCAAAACATACAAAAACTACCTTTCTCTTATGTTGTCCAAATTTGCGCCTTTATATAACGGTCATCTTGAGCTCTTTTTTGTTCAGTCTGACTATACTTTACACTGGACTTTGTACTGGATAAAGGCACAGAGTAACAATTATATTATCGCTCACCAGGCCACTAATCACACACAGTACAACCAATACATATCCCATCGTTTGTTAAGTTGGGGGACTGGCTATCTTATCTCTGACAACTCGAACACAGCAATGCTATTAATATTGCTGTTTGGCAGAAGAATTGGGTGAGATGGTGATAGCCAGCCAGACGGAGGTAGCCACCAATCAAGAAAGAGTGAATACCTACCTTCTGTGGACAGTACAGTTAACTACAGAGACTTACACATATCCAGTGGCGATATAATTGTCATCAGGTGAAACCACAAACTAGCAAGACATCATCATAGATACACCAGAATAACCATGAACCACCATAGGTACCTCAGAGGGCACGACCACGGAGTTGCAGTTGGAGGGCGCGGCGGGCGCCAGGGACAGCAGCAAGTCCAGTCGCACAGGCGTCTCCGCCGCCAGCGCCTCCGACATCTCCAGGCACGACGTCTCGCATCCGGTGTTCACCCAACTGAGGGTACAATCGTACAGAACTTTTAATTACTTCTAAGCCTTAAACCACGTACAATGCTATTTGAGAACATTTCATTAACACCAGAAATTGTATGTTTCGTAGTTTTTATGGAAAAAACGTACTTCTTGTTTTTTTCCTTTCCAGCCAGAGCTTTTACACATCTAATCATCTTGCCCCTATAACTTCTATAAGCTAGTATCAACAGTGGTACTGGATACTGCTCCTAAAGACAGACGATGTCCTATGTGACTCTACCCGATGAATTCCTGTTTACTGGTGACCCCACCTCTGATTACGAACTACTTTCACCTAGGAAC
Organism: Oegoconia quadripuncta; assembly: GCA_949316235.1. Taxonomy (NCBI): domain Eukaryota; kingdom Metazoa; phylum Arthropoda; class Insecta; order Lepidoptera; family Autostichidae; genus Oegoconia; species Oegoconia quadripuncta. Next base: position 19,152,933 of record OX438753.1, on the reverse strand, counting down.
CATAGCCGAATTCAGCCGAAAGTCGCTGGACTTCCATACTAAAATAGTTTACTTTGTATAGGTAATCGAAAACTTTTTAAATGAATTCGACTATGGTTCCTTGGGGGAAAGTTGTTCATAATCATGAGTGGCGTCACAAGTTTTTGGGAATTACACGAATTCATTCACCATATATTGCTACAACCAACTTAATTCCAACCTTATGGGGACGGAGGACGAGTGAAGCTTGGCCGTGCTTTCGTGTACATCACGGACTGCGCCTAGATGCAGTGAGCGGGACGGTAGCAATAGGCTACCGCAAGTAAAAATGCCAGTAATAGGTTTAAAACCAGCCCACTTATTGTCTAACTTCAGTGGTAACTCCATCGCCAACAGGCGAATCTGAAAACAGCATTACTATTGGTCGAATTGGAAGTCCTGTAGCTGATATGATGATGATGATCAGTCGAATTTGACAGTTATACAGTCCCTTCCGATTAAAGTTAGAAATAGGCTACTGAATTTATGAGTAAGCGACAGACCTGTCCGTTACCAATAAAGGTCTGAAATCAGAACCGATATATAGTATATATATATATATATATATAGTTGATATCTTATAGAGGTATACTCGTATAACAGATGTAATTTTGAATAACTAAGCATAAAAAAAACGATAGCTTAGCCTACATTTTTTTAGAAAACCCTATTATTAATTTGTATCTTAATAACAATAAATACTAACGGATATTTAATTAGGTAGACTTTTGTTAAACGTATTTTCCTGGGCTAGTGAGTAGAGAAAGCTGTACTCACGGATTATCGCAGATGTAGGCGATGTCAGCGCGTTTGAGCGGGTCCACGGTGAGCATGTCGCGAATGAGCGGTGACGCGGCTGCAAACATATAAGCAATCAGTCATATGATTTTCATTGTCGATGTGTTTTCGAGAGCCCGACTCGCTCTAATCGTTATTTTCCTATCGACCTCTCCATACATATACGCAAGATATAAATATTAACAATAAGTGAAATGAAAAGGATCTTTTAGGTACTCGTGTTTAGTTATGATTTTGAATGTGTAAAGTTACTGTTATTTCCTAAAGTTTGTAAAGACATGTATTTTATTAGGATAAACAAAGAACTTTAAACTAAATAAAAAACATGATCTTTATATCAATTTAAAGTATAAATAAAATATAAGCTATCCCATTACATAAGCATTTAGGTGTTCCAAACACTAAAAGTGTAATGCTCGAAACACGTGACAAGGGGTGAGCCCATCGGCGCCATTAAAACATGCAAGTCTACAGATGTTTTTGAAGTAAAGTACCTTAGTATTGACACCCACGGGAAGAAACAGTTTGGTCTAATTCTTTTTATGTGCCGGAAACCAGAGGAGTTCGTTAAAACAAATTATAAGATTCTAGCATTTAAGACAAATTGACATAATATGTCTTTCTATAATGACACGAGAAAGATTTGGATCTATCTTAGTTGTATAAGTCATGAACAAGGTTTCCTTTCGGGCATTGTAGATAGACTAGGGGGCACTATAAGCCGTTCCACTGTCAATTTGACATTTCTCGATCACGTTCCAAGTACCCATATCCTGTCTCACAATTCAAGATACCACTACACATTACAGAGGGCGAGAGGCTGGTGATCTGTCACTCAAGTTACTAGGGTACGGGGATCAGTCTCTCAAACAAATATGTTTTGTGTATCTCGTAGTTTAACCCACCTATGGGTGAGTTATGTGTACTGTTGTGAGAAAAAATAAAAGCTTATTGTACTCACAGGAAGGGTTCTTAGGCTCGTAGTAGTCCCCGTTGCTGATTTGCCGCACGAGCCGTTTGAAGTTGGACCCGTCGAAGGGCATCGCGCCGTAAACTAGGGTGTACAGCAACACGCCCAGGGACCAGCAGTCCACCTGACGACCAAACAACAAAACTTAAACGTTTGACCTCAATCACATCTGATGTGAAGATGAGACCGAGGGAGGGAAGACGCTGCTCGATAACACTACAATACTAGCAACATTGTGCTTAGATAAGATAGTGGTAGCTAGTTAATAATAAACTTAAAACCCAACAGCAATTTTCTATGTTGGAATTTTACTGTAAAATGTATGATGTGACATTACAGGGAACAAGACGAAACTAATGACACCTTGCATTTCAAATTCGGTCAAGCCGTTTATGCTAGAGGAGGTAACATAAAAATCTACCAACATAAACTCTAAAAACATTACTCTCCTTCCTGGGTCAGTGTGGTCAAAATACCCTACCACTTTGTAAATCCCAAGTTTTTTAAAGTCGGCCATGAAGGTGGTTGCATAGAGAAGAATAACAATCAGTAAAACATGCCCCAAAGGTAGCAACTGTGCCAAGAAATATGCACATAGCAGGAGTCCCAAACAAGTACTACTACTGGCATCACATTTCTAGGGTGCCGTACACTACTACTATTGCCATCACTTTCTCTGCCGTCAGCGTCAGTTTGTATCACGGGTAGCTTGTTTTTTATTTGATTGCACAACGGGTTTACCTCAATCACACCTGATGTTAAGTGTAGATGAGGCCGAAGGTGGAAGCGTGCTAACCCGGAAACCCCATCTTATTTGGGGGACTGGCTATCTTATCTCTGATAACCGGAACACAACAATACTATTAACATTGCTGCTTGGCGGCAGATTTAGATAAGATGGTGGTAGCTAGCCAGGCGGACATTTAAAATGCCCTACCACCAACCAAACCGATTACTTAAACATGTACCCCGCTGGGGATCGAACACGCGACCTCCGAATCGTAAACCCAATGTTGTTCACATTGAGCCACGGAGGCGGTTAATTCATATTCGGTATGGCTTTCAAGAATATGGCGAGGATATAGATCAACAACGAGTATTAAGACAGATATTCAATTAATTTCATTACCTCAGGCCCGATATAAGGCGTGCCTTTAACTATTTCAGGTGAAGCGTATAGTGGTGACCCGCAGAACGTGGACAGTAACGAGGTCTCTTTGAACACGTTGGATAAACCGAAGTCGGCAATCTGTGAACAATATTTATCATTTATAAATAATATAAGCACAATCGACTGCTGGTTTTAAAGTTTTTTGATGAACTAAGCCATGAAAAAAATATGAACTCAGGGGGAAACCTGCGACTTTATTTGCTTGTTTATTATTTGATTGTTATGATGATGTGTTGTTTATTATGATTCGATGATTCAGATTTGGAAGGGCAAAATGTTTCTCAAAAAAAATATCAGGTTTAAATAAAAATAAATTGTCATTACAGCAAATCTTATGACCTCTATACCTATAATTGTAAGCACATTACAAAAACAAATAATGAAAGTGTTACCAACCTTGGCACTACCAGTGTCGTCAAGTAAAACATTCTCTAATTTTAAATCTCTATGGCAGATTTTGTGTATATGGCAATAATATACAGCGGTGGCAATTTGTCGAAACAATCTGAAAAGTAGTGGATAATATTAATACACTAGACATGAAGATAACATATGGTCAATCCTGTAGGTGACACGAAAATTTTTGGCTCGGATATTGTTTAAACGAACCAGCATGTTAAAAAAAAATACACTATTTAATTTAAAATTTATAATACAAGAATGACATTTAAATCTGTTTGCCAACCAGTCAGTAAAGAACCGCTTTCATGGCTTAATGTAAAAAACATAAGGTTTAGAAAATGGAGGTCTGGGGTTCGATTCCCAGCGGGGTACATGTTTGTTTAGTACCTGGTTTGGTTGCTGGTAAGACATTTTTAAATCAATGTTTGTCGATAGCTTAAGTTACGCCAGTTTGTGATAAAATCGAGAATCTTCGCCCTCATTTTCACTTAAGATCAGGGGTTATATAAAAAGAACTGGCCGCTAAAAATTGCACGGGTAAAGGTCGTAACATTAGACGTGAATAGAAGTGCTTTCAATGAAAAACTCTGTCCTTTTATGTTAGGTTAAGTTACGAGTCGAATAGAGTTCCTACGGAGCCCGCTCGGAGTGAAAAGCGACGGCATATAAAGTAGAATTCTCGTAAACAGTTACCGCTACTTTTAAAGGAAGACGTTTGGTCGTGTGGTTCCCTGGGGACTAGAATCAGGCCATAGATTTAGCTTGTCGGCGTCGTAAAAGGCGACTTGAGGGACTAAAGCTAATATTACAACGCGCAGAAGTCAAAGGTAATGCTATTGAACATTGACATTAAACGATTCAATTTTATTATAATTTGGTTGCTTCATCCACATTGAAAGGCAGAAGTGAATAGTGTAATATCGCCTTTAGGCAAAGACGTGTACAAGCGTCAAAAAATTCTGCGGTCGAAAACCTGCCCAACGTGGCGATTAGGGCCACTAGGAAAGGGCATGTCCTACAGTTAATAGTCACTTGAGCACCGTCTGCCTTCAGTAAGCACCGTGCTTTATACCACAATTGATCCTGGCTTACAAGAGTTGCTATGGGACCAGTGAGGAGGAGTTTATCTTAGAAAAGTGAGTACCACACTCATCTTCCCAGATTCAGCCCGAAAATGGGACCACGGGTTGTTCGTCCTTTGACTTCTGAGCCAGGATCAGTTTCATATTTGTCCTCTTCGTCCCTTACATCAGGTATGATTGAAGTTAAAGTAAACTCATGACAACATGCTTACCTTCTCGCCTCGTCCTCTTGCAATACTTTTTTTTTACTGAGGTAGTCATATAATTCGCCGCCCGAACAATACTCCATAACTAGGATCATTTTTTCACTATTTTCAAATACTGAAAAAGGAATGTCAAAATAACATTAGCAAAAAAAAAAAATAACACATTTGGTTGATGGTAGGGCAATGTCCGCCTGGCTAGCTACCACCATCTTATCTAATTCTGCCGCCAAACAGCAATGTTAATGGCATTGTTGTGTCCGGTTGTCAGAGATAAGATAGCCAGTACCCCAAATAGGGGGATCCGGGTCAGTACGCTTCCACCTTCAGCCTTATCTTCAATTAACATGTGTGAGATTGAGATCAAGTGCTAACATGTTGTGCATAAAAAAACTATATGTATGATAAATACGCTCCATCACCAGCTTGCAAAAATTATAAAATTCCTAATGTATTAGTCGCGATCACTTCAATACGTACTTGTGTATGTGTAAGTATTCCAAATAAAAGTTTTGTTTATAAAATTAATACTAGAAAACCACCAAACTGCCTAATGCTAAATTCTAATAAATGAATTAAATTTAATGGTGCTACATTGAATAGACTCAATGTTAATTATGTTTATAAAATACTAGCTTCGCCGGCGGGGAATACCTATCGCGAATACGTTTAATGTGCTTATACCGCGGGCACTACTCACTTTATCGAGATAAAAAATATTAATTTAAATCATTTATTTCCACACACAACACAAACCCACAACAAATGTCCTATATCTTAATCCACTTTATGTTCAATCTATATACCAAAATTTCATCTAAATTCGTTAATACATTTTGCCGTGATTGAGAACAAACACACATTCAAACTTACGCATCTATAATATTAGTTAGATTGATTCGATTGACAACGTTAAATAATTTAATGATTGACAAATTCGAAAGTTTATATGATTGTTTGTTACTCAATCACGGCAAAACGGATTAACATGGATTGACATCTAGGCAATTTTTTTTGCTGAACCGCTTTTGATGAAATTTTCCACGCAAACGAAGTCGCGGGCAACAGCTAGTTAGAATTAAATCGGAATCTATTTGAATTTGTTACAATTTGAGTGCTGCAGCGGTGCTTTTCGCCTAGAGGTACGATTTTTTAAATATTATTTTTATAAACCAAATTGTTATTTAGAATACTTCGGACCTACACAATCACGTGTTCACTGAATCGGGGCTAATACATAATGACCTTAGGTTTGTAAGAGAAAAACAGAACAATGATCTGTTGCCACTGATGATTTTACGACGCGATAGTAATAAATACTGACTGACAGATATATGAATAAGCCTTGTTATTCATATTATTGTTAATAGCATTGTTGTGTTCTGGTCGTCAGAGATAAGATAGCCAGTCCTCCAAATGTGTTGGGGTTTCCGGGTCAGTACGCTTCCACCTTCGACCTCATCTTCACTTAACATCAGGTGTGATTGAGGTCAAGTACCAACCCGTTGTGCATAAAAAAAATATGCAATAGATTGAAATTCAATTGACTTTTGAATATACAACAACAATAAAAAACAACTTTCGCCGGAGCAATGTTGTTTTTGCACAAACACGCGTACATATTTAAATAAAGAGATCCTCTTTGTTCTACAACAATGTCCGCTGAAGTATGCAAATTAGTGCTAAGTGTGCACGCTAAGCCAATGTCGCCATTTGCTATTGCCAATTTGGATTAACAGCAAAAAATACGCAAATAAACGGCGTGTAGTAGACGACATTTTAGTAATTTAGTAACTTTCCGTTATTTTCCGTTACGACTGTTTGGTGTAGTGGTTAGAAACTCTGCTGCTCTACCAAAAGGTCGCGGGTTCGAATCCTGCTAGGGACATATGTCTGTATGATGAATACAGTCATGTGTTCCCGAGTTATGGATGTTTTTCATTTATATATGTATTTATTTACAAATAAAATTGTTTTTTGTACTTTATCAACCATCTGGTATCCATAATACAAGCCTAGTTGCTTAGTGTGGAACTAGATGGCGCTCTGTGTATGTGCAAAGATATTTATTATTATTTTTATTATTTCGTTCTTCTTTTATTATAACTATCATTTTAAATTCTTTTTGTCTCTTTTTCGTCCGAAAAAGGTAAATACCATTATTATTTTAGTTTATATTACTTTAATCTCTCCAAGGATGTAAAATTTTGCACGGGCCTAAGCCAAAAGTCTACGTTATGTCAATTTAACAAGAGGAATTTCCTTACTAGTCTGCATGTGTTTAAGATTGTTGCTTTTTGTAATAGTGTGGCTATGGATGGATGAATGTCTAGTGTGTTGAGGCTGGTGTGAAGTGTCTTGATTATTACGCCGGTGGTAGAAATGATGATTATTATTATTAGAGTTCCGTAGCCAAAGGGTACCAACGGGACCCTGTTATTATTATTTTTTTTTTTTTTTGTTTATTATGAAACAAACAGTCGTTTATAAACATATTCAAAACTTAAAAAGAACTAAATCTAGACCTATAGTTTCCACAATTTTTATTAACTTATAATTTAAGAGATTTAAATTATACCACGCTATCCGTCTGTTTGTCACAGAGGTCTACAACTTTTCAGTAGTCAGTGGAGATTTTCACATATTACGTGTATACGGCCTCTATCATGGCAAATAATAAAAAATCCAGGAAATGGATATCTGGTCCTTGCAAGAAATCTAGAAGAAATAGCATTATTTGTTCCAGCTCTATCTAACCGATCGATGATGGAATCCATTGTTACCTGTTTAGTCTGATAAGTAACAGATTAAAAAAAGTAATACATACAATTTTTAAACTTGGTCTGGTAGCGTGTGACTAGTGTATACTATATAGCAGCGGTTCTCAAACTTTTTTCCAGACGGAACCCTTTCGGAAAATGAAATATTTGACGGAGCCCTAAAATAATGAAAAACTACTTTCATAGGTATCTAACTAATATTATAAATGCAAAAGTTTGTTTATTGCTCAATCAAGGCGGAACGGATTTGCATGAAATTTGGTACATAGGTAAAACATACCCTGGGTTAAAACATAGCATATTTTTTATCCCGATAGAGTAGTTCCCGCGGGATAAACAAATTTCCGCGATAGAGTTATGCCATGCCACTCAGGCGAAGCCGCGGGCGGAAAGATAGTTCTTTATAAATAATCATATTACTTGACATTAACATAGATTTTTGTTGTTGGAATATTTAGATAGATTTTATTTTGCTCTGCAACCTTATTTTTAGTACTTTTCTTCATTATCACCAGTATTTTCGCGGAGCCTTCACAAGGGCTTTACGGATTACACTTAGTATGGCTGCTCTATAGTAAAATAACTAATAATACAAACCCGCCAAACAGCAATGTTAATAGCATTGTTGTGTTCCGGCTGTCAGAGATAAGATAGCCAGTCCCCCGAATAATATGGGGTTTCCGGGTCAGTACGCTACCATCTTCGGCCTTATCTGCACTTAACATCAGGTGTAATTGAGGTCAAGGGCTAACCCGTTGTGGATAAAAAAAAAACATGTACAGCTTGACCAAACTTGACCCTGTTTCTGTTTTAACTAGCATTACGGCAGCTTCACAGCTATACTCAGTGATTCCATGTAAAAAATTGTTAACTTCTTTTCGTTTTTAATCGATTGTATGTCTTTTTCTCTATTCTTTTTGCCCAGACTGTATAGGGTGTGGTGGTTTAGAACTGCTGGTGATTTACTCCGGCACGCACTTGGCCGGTAATGTTGATATAACATTGCGTTCACTATATTACCATATTATGAGGCGTATAAAATTTTATTGTGCCACGAATGACTTCAGTGAAAGTGCAATAAATATAATTTTCTATAGTGCCTCTACATTAAAGTGCGATAAACAAAGAAAGCTCAATGTGAACTGGCAGCAAAACAAATGTTTATTACTGAGATTAATTACGAGAGTGTTCACGTAATGTTTGACTAATGAGAGGCGCACGGGATAATTGATGTTCAATATTTTTGACATATGTGCGACATCAGTGAACTGACGCCATAGAGAAATGGGGATAGACAATCGTGGGGAGTCAGTGTCTACCATCAAAATCTTGAAAATTAAAAGAGGCTCTTCTATCAATATCGCCTTTTGTATATTTTAATATTCTCCTGTTTTTTTTGTTTTGTTTGACGTGTATGCTTATATACAATAAAGTGTTAAATAAATAAATATTAAATTAGGTTTCATGGGAAGTCATCAATCACTGCCAAGTGAAAGTGAAGTATTAAAGACAGTAAAAATAAATAAATAATTAATTAAAAGAATGATGCCGTAAAAAGAGAAAAAGAAATGAATTTTGTTGACAGATGATAAACCTGCCTTGTGGCAGACTGTACAAGAAGTTAACCATTTTTGAATTTTTTGCAACAAAGTATCTCACCTTCATAAATATGTACAATATTAGGATGTCTGACAGAAGACATAATTTGCACCTCGCGCCTGATGCGGATGAGGTCGGCCTCAGACTCGATCTTGCACTTCTTTATGGTCTTGATCGCTACCTCTTGGCCAGTCTTCTTGTTGATGCCCAGCTGGACCTTCCCGTATGTGCCCTGACCCAATTTTCTTACTATGTCGAACCTGAAAACAGAAATCACCAGTTTAGAGATTAGCTTAACCCTGTACCGAAAAAGTGGCCAAGACAACCTCCAATATTTTTGAAAGGCCGATTCTACGAAGGGGTACATTACTAACAAAAAAAAATTTACCCCGGGTAACATGCAGGAGAGCTACCCTAAACAATATTTCCGGTTGTTATTTAATAGGCGTTATTACAATACGAGTATGTAAATCCATGCCAAAATTCTATCTTCGTGGCGTTAATAGTCTGTGAGTAAAAAGAGCATCGGTGGCTCAGCGGTTAAGACGCGGTCTCCCAATTTGGGAGCACCGGGTTCGATTCCCAGGCAGGCCATGTACCATTAGTTTTTAAATTTAATTACTTATGTGCATGTATCCGACTGCTCTTAAAACGGTGAAGGAAAACATCGTGAGGAAACCTGCATGCCTGAGAAATAAAAATTCAAAAGGCATGTGAAGTCCCCAACCCGCATTGAGCCAGCGTGGTGGACTATGGCCCATTCGCCCTCATTATACGAGGGACGGTCTATAACTGCAGTGGGATGTTAACGGGCTGATGATGATGATGAAAATGTCGAACGGTCAGAGACATGGCAAAACTATAAGGGCTTCCTTTTTGCCATTCAGCTACGGAACCCCTAAAACAAATTCCGTACACTTTTCTTCATCCTCAACTTTTGTTCACAAAATAATACATAAGCCTCAAACTAATGTTGTAAATTGCTTGTGATGGGAGATCAGATCATCAATCCACACGGCACAAAAACGAATTCAAAATTCCACAGAGACAAAGAAGTCCGACAAGACCCGAAAAGTAATGCGCACCGCGCGACCGTTTGTAAAAATTTATAACACAATTCCTGAAGACGTTAAAAAAGGCACCGAGTGGGACCTATCCTCAAAGAAATTAAGATCAGATTAAATTATTATCACTGACCCATCATGCCTCTATAAGAATAATTTGATCAAGTCGGAAAAAAAAAACCAATATTTAATTTTTAGGAAAGAAGTCAGAAGTAGACTGAGTGGCATTGCTCGGACAAGACAGCTACAGCTAATCTCTCATAACGATTAAAACGCATCTGTGACAAAACAGGGGTATTTGAGGTCAAATTTTTTGGAAGGAACACGCTCGTCAGTGTTCTGTATCATAAAAAATCAACATTGTTGCTTAGTGGCAAATAAGATGAATGGTAGCTAGCATATTACAGATATTTAACAGAAACGTTTCAGCTCAACCAACTAGGAATCGAACCCGGGACCGTTTGTAAATACGACTTCGACCGAACCAGAAAGGGAAGATACATATTGCCATCATTTAAAAAAATCTAGCGCGTTCTGAAAAGTGTTTTCTTGCGCTTACTTAATTAAATTGTCTTTATTACAGTCAAAGGGAATATTCGGGGCTATAGAAGATGATTATTCGGGGTTAATCATTTTATTGACGGCAGCCCCGTGTCATAATGGCGTCTATATCAATAAAATGAAATGGCAGGAAATAAACTTGCGATTATGCGCCATTAGGAATCATAATCTATTTATATAACCAAGGAAAATACCCAATATTAACACAGTATTTATGAACAGTCTCATCCTAATCTAGCCATTCCATTATTTGCTGTAATTCACTCAGGAATTAGCAAAAAGGAATAAGCTCGAATACACCCAGTAACGAAGTACTACTGATGAAATAATTTAGAGTATAACGAACTGGAAATGGACTATTCTAGGTCAAGACTTGAAAATAGGTATGTAGAGTGGGTATTGCCTGTCAATATAGCATCACTAAAAATCTTAGCAATGGTTTGATTGGGCTTCTGCTCTTACCTTAGCCTGATCTTATTCTAACATTTCTGTTCTGCAAAAATTCAATAAAATACATATATTTGCCGGTCTAGACAACATCCCATAAAATAACAATGTTGCGAACAAAGAAGAAACGATTAAACAGCTTATGACCAAACACAGTGAGGCCAAAACCCCTCGATTTACTCGACCATTTTGCGGCGAGCATCAAATTGATAAAGCAAATCGATTCGTCACGCTATCACATTACAGCATTGTGGTATAAATTGCGAGCTGCAAGCGAAAGCGATTTATACAAGTCGAGAGCCATCCGTGATTCCCTTTTCCAGAAGATTTTACATTGCTGGTATCGTGTGGATTAAATTATTTAAGAAAATTACGGTAGAAATGCTCAATATATTTGTAGTAATCGAGAAAGTCACACATAATGCAGGTCTACAACTCAAGAAGAAAATACTAAAATAACATTTGAAGAACTTTAAAATTTTTAAATTAGTCACGGTGGTGTAATTGTTGATGGCCGCTCGTCATATAGCTACACTATGTATTGTTAATAAAAGAAAACAATAAAAAGCAAAGCACCCGAAATAAATGAAATTGAAACATAGGTACAGTCAAACCAATTGAACCACGACCCTCTTCAGCCAATAATGAAATCGTTAAAACAGAAAAATTTTCTTTTTTACTTAGGACTTTTTGAATATTAAGAAAACTGCATCAATTCAAGGTATGCAATGTTCACGTTTGATATTCAGGCAGTAGTCTATTAATTGGAAAAAATAATTTTAACTACACTATTTACATTAGGAGACGGCAATAGGCAAACTAACTGTCGCACTCTAATAAAATAAACAACAACTTTGTTGCTAACGAATTATGTAGTACCTATAAAGGAGTTTATACATAATGGTTTGTAGGAAATTAACATGAAGATGGTTCATGATTTCATTTGTTCGAGTGTACGATTAGTTGCTAACCTTACATAATAAATCACTTTATGTACTGACTTTGGCGAACGTCAGGTCATAACACTGCAAGTTCTTAAATCTCATTTTACGACTCATCTCGTGACTTGGACATCATAAAGATATCAATCTCGGCCCACGCGCATCTTTATGCACACCGGTTGCACGATGGTATAGAGGTGTATAGAAAGACTTGAGCGAAGTGACCTCGCCTGTTGAATGCATTCACTAACCATTGCATTGGCGTGTTGCGCTAATACTATTGAAAATGTAAGCGGCATCAGACTTCAAGCGAAAATTACAAGTAATATATTTAAATGTAGGTACGGTGAAGTTAGCAAAGTTAAACAACGTCATTCTTGGGATGACCTTTAATGGCATTTTGATACGAGTATTACCCATCGTAGGTACATTAGGGAAAAGGTTTTTTTTATGATTGACTGGATTCGCGTTTGACCACAATCTCACCTGATGGAAAGTAACGATGTGGTCGAAGAAAGAAAGAAAGAAAGAAAGAAAAAATTCTTTATTGTACACAGCTTAAAAATATATACAGTGATATTATTGTAACAGGTGTACAAAGGCGGTCTTATCGCTTATAGCGATATCTTCCAGACAACCATGGCAAAGGAACTTGGAATAATACACTACTGCTGCGTAGCGTAAAGCAAACTTACAAAAGTAAAATATATCTAAATCCTTATACTATATACTATATATATATACAAATGATAAATATATAAAGATGAAGCACGCGATCCCAGTAAATGTCTATTCACTCTGCTCTTGAAGATCCCAAGGTTGTAGGATTCAGGAAAGACTGACGCGGGAAGGGAGTTCCATGCCTTGTTCGGATGATGAATGAAGAATCGAACTTCTTAGTGCGAATGTTCGGTATATTAAACAGTCGGTACCAGTTTTCAGTTGAAATTAATCGTTATAGAGCCAGTGAGCTTAGGCGGCAAGGAGCTGATGACTTGAAAACATTGACTGTCACGACGTGGATAATAGAGTAACATACCTACATATGGATACACACTCCCTTTTTTTACCTCCCGACGCAAAATGATAGGTGTTATAAGTTTGCAAATCAATCTGTCCGTGGCATTATACCATCAACGTTTGAACAATTTTGAAAAGGTATTTAATTTTTGAAAGCAGGTGCCTGCGAAGTAACTATTAGCCATGTTTGATAAAAGTCGGTTTTAAAGTTTCGGAGATGCTTTTAACACGTTTGTTTATTTGTAAACGCTTTATTGCACAAATTGTATTGTAGCTGATGACCTATAATTGCTCTATAATGACACGAGATAGAACTTTTGCGTCTCTGTTACTCGCATAGAGCATGAATGAGGTAGCTAGTTTAATATTTTTTTAAGGGCGACTGCAGACATTTACCATTTAGCTCGCATGCGTTCGATCGCATAAATTTGGTACCACATATGCGCCCTAAAAGTAAATAATGGTAACTCAATACGTTTATCCATTAGACGTTTACTCCCTTATCCTTACTTCTAGGGCGCTTGTGATATTAAATTTAGGGATCGAACGCAAGCGAGCTAAACAGCAAATTATTAGCGAACGAGCGCAAACATTTTTACGTGATACAGCTGTTGTTGAGAGCCTATAATGAGATATTCTTTAATTTTTAATTGCAGACATATTTTAATTAAACTGTAATAAATTGTTAAGACGTTATTCCTCTAAATTGTGAATAAATGAACTAGAAAATTAATTTAATCAAGAAGGACATGCTTTTTGTGTAAATTGTTTCGTATTTTTTATTGTTTAGTGAAGGACAGGCTAATTTTAATTTTGCATGCTATTGTATATGGCTGATTTAGGTGATACAAATTTATGCTATTTTACCAACTAATTTACTTACCCTAATCATTGCAAATAAATGTATTCTATTCTATTCTATTCTATTCTATTCTAGCCTCGCCGGTGGGAATATTTAGACAGTATACCTACTTACCATACCTGATACCTATAACATGCCTCAGAAATTCTATCGACACTCGTTCAAATATAGGGTTCGCCACTGTTTCACGAATGCGGATGGAATATCTCTTGAGTCTTAAATGTCACTCATCTTATCCACATAAAGAACCTTGTTATTCCGTCTCATAAAAAAAGAACATAATAAAGAGGTAGTTTTTTGTATGAAATATAATCTGTGAACCCACTTATTCTGATTCTAAAATTTTTTCAACGTAGAATGTTAACACTATTCTCGAGTGACATTGGCTATGTTTTTCATTGATAGAAATAATCGATGTACATTTATTTCGAGATCAACGCGGACGAATTCGCGGCCGCCAAGCTAGTCTATATAACTTATAACAAACCATGCCTAAGGATCACTGTTGAAAGTTTGATGTGTCTGTATTCCCTGTTGTCTATATTTACGACTCCCCTTCAACAGAATTACAAAAACGCGCGCTATACCAAACTTTTCTCTTTTCCCACAACGATTTTGTTTCAAAACCTTACGTATTCTATTCACGAAAAGGTTCGAGCTACGTGACTTCTACCGTGAAGAAAAAGAAATAAGGACTGTCCCAGATCGGTACAAATGGTCAGGAGCAAATGGTGAGGTCTCGGCCTTGTCTCTTAGTGTGTAAATTGTATAAATAATAATGTACCTACACAATTTCCTTATAAACATACAGAAACAAACTTGTGGTGGCTTTCACAAAAATTATTATTTTTTTTGTTTCAGTTTTTAAGTCAAATTATAATTTACGGTGTCGTTTTTTTCTTGTGTTGTGTTTATTAAAATGTCGTGCAGTAAAGAATACTTCATTTGTTTGTTTATCACATGAGAATGCCTAAACTTTTTGGCAGGTAACAATTTTCCTATAGGCATAATGACAATACAATGAGAATACCAATTTGTGATCACTCAAATACGGCAAATACCTACATTTGACAAAATTCACTACCTGCCACTATTCAACCAATAATTAGGATATCTCTGATCAACTCATTTGAGATAAATTTTGTCAAATTACTTCAACTACAGCTTTGCGTCGACCTCCCTAACATGTTGTCTGCATACATGAATTTGAATTCGATAATTCCCATTAACTGCTGACGTCACTCTTGATTACGAACAACTTTCCCCAAGGAACTATAATCGAATTCGATCAAAAAATTTACGATTACCCATACAAAGTAAACTATTCTGAAACCACCTTTAGTATGGAAGACCAACAATTTGCGGCTGAATTCGGATATGGTTCCCAGTGGAAAGCTGTTCGTAATCAGGAGTGGAGTCGCCAGTAAACAGGAATTACACGAATTGAATTTCACCCTGTATACGCTCACTTATGTTTATTTTAAATTGATACGTCTTTCGCAACATTTTAACACATTCGAGATGACAAACGTCGCGATGACGCTTGCGTGACGTAACCGCCAACCTTTACTCCCACGTACTTCCGAAGATCCGAGTGTAGGTGAATGAATCGATACCCCAAACCCGTTGGCAATGTGACGATATGCACAATGTGAACTTGTCATGTCATGACGGTTCCGACATATTAACAGACACCGTAACTATTTGAAGGTGGGTTCGTGACGCATTTGTCTTTGAAATTCATGTAAATAAATGAAAGTTCACCACAAAGTTAAATTTACAAGTAATTAACAAAGAAAATAGGCTAACATGAAACTGTGATGAAAAGGGACCCCCATGTAGAGTAGTTGCTGCCACCAAGGAATGAGCGACTTTCAAATCATCCAAAAGAACCCCATCAATAAACAATAAGCTGATTTAATTAAGCTCCATTTTAGAGGGTTCATACATTACAAAGTCAAGACCTTTATCCCAAATAGGGTGATCAGAGATATCCCAATGCTTTTGGGTGTTCCAAACATTAACAGATTAATGATTGAAACAACTTCCACGGTTCACCTTATGAAATATACAGAAATGCATGCGTGAGAAAGGTGGGCCCATCGCCGTTGAAACGTGCAAATGTATAGATGTTTTTGGTAGAAAGTCCCCTTTTACGACACCCACGGGAAGAAACTGGTTGGTTCTATTCCATTTGAGTGCCGAAACCACACAGCACTAGAGGATTGATCATAGATAGATAATCCGGCTTATGAATTCAGTAAGCAACTTCATCCATTGGACTATTCCGAACTAAAATCTTGTCCAAAAATTGGTCAATGTCAATTTTACGTCAGAACATAAATGTGTGGTTGAAAGACTGAATGAAGAGAGCTATTCAAGTAATTCTTAAAACTAAACAAACACACACCCAAACAAGAAAATATTTATGCAACTATTTGTGTGTTTCTACAGCGTAGACTTTTTTTTTATGCACAACGGCTTGGTACTTGACCTCAAGCAATCAAATGAAGGTGGAAGCATATTGACCCGGAAACTCCAACACATTTGGGGTACTGGCCATCTTACTTTGACAACAGGAACACAACAATGCTATTAACATTGCTGCTTGGCGGCAGATTTAGATAAGATAGTGGTAGCTAGCCAGGCGGACATTAAAAATGCCCTACCACCAACCAAACCGAGTACTTAAACATGTACCCCGCTGGGGATCGAACCCGCGACCTCCGAATCGTAAACCCAATGTTGTTTACATTGAGCCACGGAGGCAGAGATTAATATAGAAATATCGGTTTTTAAAAGTTACTATCAGTTTTAACCCAAAACATTATGTGTGCCTGAAAGAGAGATAAATAAATATAAATATTTCGGACACTTACACCAATCATCTAGTCCCAAACTAAGCAAAGCTTGTGCTATGAATACTAGATAATGGATAAACATATATAAATATTTATATAAACATCCATGACTTGGGAATAAATGTTCGTATTCATCCCACAAACATTTACCCCTATCTAGCTGTCCGCCTGGCTGGCTACCACCATCTTATCTAAATCTACCGCCAAACAGCAATGCTACTAGCATTCTTGTGTTCTGGTTGCCAGTCCCCCAAATGTGTTGGGGTTTCCGGGTCAGTGTGCTTCCACCTTCGGCCTCATCTTCACTTAACATCAGGTGTGATTGAGGTCAAGTGCTAACCCGTTGTGCATAAAAAAAAACCCCTTGCGGAATTCGAACCCGCAGCCGTTGGTTTCGCTGACAGGGTCACAATCCACTACACCAACCGGTCGTCTATTGTTTATAACCTGTCATTTGATAACCTGAGACGCTGGAATCATTTATTATCAAGTGTGACAAAATCGGCAAAGGTCGGCACAACATGTCCTCCTCTTCCACTCTCCTCTACCAGCCGTCATCTCCGTACTCACCCCTTTCACACACATTATCATTCCTCACGCAATCTACCCACACTTTTTTCGGTCTTCCTCTACCTCTGTATCCCTCCACATTCATACTTAGCATTCGTCTCGTTACGTGCCTTTCATCCCTCCTCATAATGTGCCCAAAATATTCTAACTCCTCAAATTTTCTGTTGTCGGTGCTTCTTTCAGACGTTCTCTGATATACTCATTTCTGATCTTATCCATTCTAGCCACTTTCAATTTTAGTATTTTATGTGACTGATTCCCGGGACAAAAGCTGGAAACGTCCCGAAAAATCCCGGACAGTTGGTAAGCCTATCGATAACGTTGACCAATGAGACACCGTCATATTGGCGAGCGAGCGATGAGCCAACCAATCACACGTCACGTAATCGATGACGACATCGATGAAATTGCATAATAGAGCTGTAGCGTGCCTAGGATTTTAGAGTAGGGCAAGCTCCAGGTAGGTGTATTTGTGGTTTTTACACAGCTAATGAAGTTAAATACATCTTATTACCTCTTTTCTGTACAAACTCTGGGGTTATAAGAAATTCCTGTACTGTTTAAAGACCAATAAAATGAAGTTGATATTCCTGATCGAGTATTTTAAAGCATGCCGGGCTTTTGGGCTTATACCAAGGTACCGCCACACCAAGGTACGAGATGCTATGATACCCTGAATAGACCTTATACATTTGATTAAAATCGTGTTACAATATATAATATACCTCTGTTTGAGCCGCAGCCGATGGTCGTGCAGACGAACATCGCCGGTGTTTTCGATGCCGTCCATGATGTTGGCGGTACGGTTGTTCTCGCCCACCACCATTGTTACTGCAACAAACAAACAAACATCCGCTATAGACACATCGTGTTGATGTTGATCTATCGCTACATTCCTAACCACTTCGTTCTAACTCGACACATGGACCGATTTTCACTCTCACTTAAAAATCTTCACATTTAACAAAAAAAACAATAATAAGACATAAGTAGTTGCGCTATTATTTTATATGCACTTAATGTGGGAGTATAATAAATAACATATACAAGGTAATAAATGTGTTTAAAATTTTTTGCTCTAGCCCTTATCACTATTTCTATAAAATGTGTCGAATTGTAAAACAAGGCGAGTTGAAATAAATGTTATAAATAGCGGCAAATTATTTAGACACGGCTCTCTGCGTAAATTGTGCCGACATGCGCGAGCGCACCTAAACATATCCCGTGCGAGAATTTCGGGAAACACCCCACAGTCATTTCGGAAGAACACAACGTCCAATTAGATAAGTTGGGCGAGTCGTTAGTGAGAGTAGGTGTCAACGCGTATCGGCCACGGTTGTTTATGCGCTGGCAAAGAGAGCAGTTTTCCCGCCAACTGGGGCCGTGTGATTTATGGAAGTTGGCATGGTAGGCGGCGAATGTTAATAAGCTGATGCGGCAGGGATGCGAGGCGCCTCCACGCGGAACGTCTCAAGCGGCGCCGGTGCGCTGGTGCAGCGCTCGCTCAATCCGAGCACGTATACCGCAGCTTTCCACTGGACCATACGTGAAATGAAAGTGTAGTACTCTCTATTAACAATAACTTATAAAAGCCGATATAAAAGTCAAGTGCGCATGGGACACGTATCAATTTAGTATCCCAACGAATATTGGGTCTTTAGCTATGAAATTGGAGTTTTTTTTCTTCGTTAATCATATGTACCAATTCCTGCGATTTTCAAAGCTATATCCAAATTTGTTTTTTATTTGGAAAATGGAATATTATTTCAAGGTTTCACATGAAATATTTTTTAATTTCTGGGCTAAATCACATAATAAAAAAAATTTGAACAGAGCTCTTTTCATGTGCTTCCTATAATCATTTCTTAGATTCGCTGAAACTTTTATAAAGCGGTTATTTTTTAAAATTAACGCTGCCTATACTTAACGTAATGTTATCCGATAATACACATAAAGTTTAGCTAAATTTGGATTTGCCGTTCCCAAAAAAAAAATCAAAAATGTTTGTATGGAGAAAACAGTCTTGTTTGAATTTGATTAATGAAATTCTTCATACAAAACACCAATTTCATAGGTAAGGACCTAATATTATAAATACGAAAGTTTGTGTGTGTATGTTAGCTACTTAAGAATAGCTTGGGCGATATTCACTTTGACTATGATCACTTTTATTATAATGACCGATTGGTGAAATAGATATTGATCCTGTCCTCGAAACCAACGGTTACGGGTTCGAATCCCACAAGGGGTAAGCGTTTGTGTGATGACTAAAAACATTTATTCCTGAGTCATCGATGTAGTTATTGATATTTATGTGTGTTTATCCGTTACAGGTATATAGAAAATTTATGATTCGGAGGTCGCGGGTTCGATCCCCAGCGGGGTACATGTTAAGTACTCGGTTTAGTTGGTGGTAGGACATTTTAAATGTCCGCCTGGCTAGCTAGCTATCACCATCTTATCTAAATCTGCCGCCAAATAGCAATCTTAATACCATTGTTGTGTTCCGGTTGTCAGAGATAAGATAGCCAGTCCTTCAAATAAGATGGGGGTTCCGGGTTAGTACGCTTCCACCTTCGGCCTCATCTACACTTAACATCAGGTGTGATTGAGGTAAAGTGCTAACCCGTTGTGTAATCAAATAAAAGTAAAGCTTCCCGTGATACAAACGGACGCTGATGGCAGACAAAGTGATGGTAATAGTACTTGTGTACGGCACCCTAGAAATGTGCGACAGACAGCAGAGTGACAGTCATAGCGCTCTGTTTTACCATTTGGGTACGGAACGCCCTAACCGCTTCCGTGGCTCAATGTGAACAACATTGAGTTTACGATTCGGAGGTCGCGGGTTCGATCCCCAGCGGGGTACATGTTTAAGTAGGTACTCGGTTTGGTTGGTGGTAGGGCATTTTAAATGTCCGCCTGGCTAGCTACCACCATCTTATCTAAATCTGCCGCCAAGCAGCAAGCAATGTTAATAGCATTGTTGTGTTCCGGTTGTCAGAGATAAGATAGCCAGTCCCCCAAATGTGTTGGGGTGTCCGGGTCAGTACGCTTCCACCTTCGACCTCAGCTTCCCATAACATCAGGTGTGATTAAGGTCAAGTACGAACCCGTCGTGCATAAAAAAAAACGATAAAAACGGTATAATTACTAATTACCTAAAGTCTTGCGGTACAAAATACGAATGTGATAAGTATGTCGTAAATACACCTACATGTTTGTGTAAATACAACACTTAGGTATGTACGCGGGTGTAGGTACAATAGGTACCTAAAGCAGGGTTGTCGAAAGTTGGCATATATTACATTTTTATTTTATAACAATAAATAATTTATTACAGTAGGGTATCATGGAGGTTATCTACATATCAATGACCATAGTGCCACTCGTATACATATCATCAGTTAGTTATATATAAAGGGGAACTGTGATTTGTATCATATGAAATCGGAGTTGCTATGGTATGTCTAATTACACTACTCCGAAACACGTTTGACCGAAGAACGGTTGATCGAATTCCGAGTACATTGCGGAGTTTGTTCATCATTAAATTTTTTAATTAAAACCAACTCCGCAATGTACTCGGAATTCGATCAACCGTTCTTCGGTCAAACGTGTTTCGGGGTAGTGTAATTCGGTATACCATACGTAGGTCTATGAAATCATCGCTCCTCACAGTACAGTGTAATGTCACAGAATTAATATAGTACTAAGTAATGTGTAAGTTACAAACAGGGAAATTAAATAATCGATATAGGTACCTACGTAAACATTTCTTACAATTGATAAGACATTTTATTTAGCAGACATAATGACTATATTGTGTAACAAATGAGTGGTTACCTGTCACAGCCCTAGGCACAATATGCTTGGGTTTACCGGGTAGGTATAAGAAAACCGGTGAAACCATAGGACAGGTAGGCATGTGTGTGTTAACCATTAAAGTGTTATGTGTTTGTATGTCTTTGGGTATACTACCACCCCTTTAGAATGGGAATAATCACAGACCTAACAATTCTGAAGACAGAAGCAGATAGGTAGTTTTACGTACAACTATTAAGTAGGTACAATATCACAACGGTAACTTATGATTATTTGTATGTGTGTACGCGCGAGTATTTCGGTCTCGTCATGATAAAAGGATAGATCGTTAAGAAATTCAAATGTCGTTGCCACGTGAGTAGTGGTGGGAAACTAATATGCGAAAGTTTGTGTGTATGTCTGTATGTTCGTTACCTCTTCACGCCTATACGGCTGGACGAATTTGGATGAAATTTGGTGGGTAGACAGATTAGGACGTGGATTAACATAATATAGGCAATTTTTTTTGCAAAACCGATTGTTATAAAATCTTCCACGCGGACGAAGTCGCGGGCGGATACCTAGTAACTGATAAAACAAAGATGGTAAGGAAACTAAACTCTGTAGAATATAATTGAACAACTAAAAATGGGTAAAACAACCGACTTCAGTAAAGTTCCACTCTCTATCTTCAGAGTGCATCATCAGATCTTAACCAAATTATGAGACCACGCTGGTGATAAAACCTTATCAAACAAAAGACAATGATCAAAATCGAAAGTACGGGTGAATTTATTTTCCTCCTTAAATAATGTTATACGGGCATAACATACGCGACCATATTCCTTCTCTCTCCGTACTGAGAACCGGAAACATAACTTCAGGTGTATTTTTGGCATTGACTAGGCGACAGGTGTGGTGACACTGTGCCAGTTTCACACCGTGATTAACCATGATTGAAACACAGACAGGTACACTATACTTATATACATACAATACAATACAAATACACTTTATTGTACAAAAGGAGAACATACATTTTACAAAACACAATACTGATAAGAGTACAATTAGGCGGCCTTATCACTAAAAGCGATAATGTCACGCCTGTTTCCCGTAGGGGTAGGCAGAGACCACAGACTTCCACTTGCTACGATCCTGACACACCTGTTTTGCTTAATTCAGTCTCATAAGGTTGTTCATACATGCTCTTCGGTTTAGGGTATTCGCCGTGGTCTTCCCCTACCAACACTACCATCCACAGTTGCTACGAATACCTCATTCGTAAATCTTGTTTCATTCATCCTCTCCACATGTCCAAACCATCTCAGCATACCTTTTTTAATCTTTGTCACTACGTCTTCATTCGCACTGCTTAACTCCATAATTACACTAATCATCAATCAATCAATCAAATCAATCAAATACTCTTTATTGCACAATTAACAAAAGCTACATGAAGAATACAGCGTACATCATTAATCGCACAAAAAGGCGGCCTTATCGCTAACAGCGATCTCTTCCAGGCAAACCTTAGGGTAAAGATACAAGCTACCATTAGGTGAGGTTTGCACAAATAGTAGCAATACGGGTATATTTTATAGTTGGTAAAAAATATAACGTAAAGATAAAAATACATAAACTAAGCCTACCAACTATAACTAGATAATTTAATCATCTTTCAAAGTCACCCCAAACCAAAATTCCACTGCATTAATTCTACTTTCATTCTTCTTCTGGCATACCCAGCATTCACTCCCGTAAATCAGTAAGTACTGTAAAGTAAGGTTGTGCAAATTGTATTTCTGGATATTGAATAAACGTAATCCAAGTCACCTGTTCTCCATCTGAATGGACTCCATCTTATATTATTTGATATGACAACCCTATCAACCAGCTTACACAAATTATTCCAACGAAAGCGGACCCGACCGCGTTTCTCAGAACAATACTCACACGAGGAAACTAAAGCTTTCAAGCAACTGTAAATACAGAAATTATATGTTGGATTATTTTAAAAAATACTATAGATTTTACCGTTTATACGACGCAGTCACGAGTAGTGCGGGGACTTGGCACCGTATTTTTATCAGCAATCGATAGATGTAGAAGCGCGTGTATCTTAAAGCATAAAGGTCAATTTAAATGCCAACTATATTCCCGTCAGGGAGTAACGGTGTTTACGCGTGGAAGATCACAATATGTTAACTTTTCCTCGCATCTAAAACGGAAAATCATTGAACATTTTCCCCATTACCATATTAAGTAATTTCGTAACAAACTATATGAAACGCGTGTAAAAAAATAGGCGATATTTTCTGTATTTGACGGCGTTGTGTGTACGTACGGGACGTATTTGTCTGGACGTATCTGAGGAATGGGTGGTGAGATTTGAGTGCGAATGGACAGGTTCTTAGCCTTGTATTTTTTTTTATACTCAACGGGTTGGTACTTAACCTCAATCACACCTGTTAAGTGAAGATGAGGTCGAAGGTGGAAGCGTACTGGCCCGGAAACCTCAACACATTTGGGGGAGTGGCGATCTTATCTTTGACAACCGGAACACAACAATGCCAATTCCAAGATATTCAAATTTTTACACAGTTTTCTATTGTTTTGGAAGAGATCTTTCGAGGGTTTTCTTAATTATAATTTGTGTATAATTAAGATTAAACTCGGGGATAGGTTCTTAGCCATGTTGATGGAAATCAGTTAAGCGGTTTCGAAGAATTGACCAATGCGAAACCGTCAAATTGACGAGCGAGCAATAAGCCAACTAATCACATGTCAGAACGTAACCGAAGACGATATCGATGAAATTATATGAATAAAAATGAATCACCCCCCTGGCGGGGAAACATTTTTTTTAATTAAAGATTATTTCAATTACTTTGTTGCTATAACAACAATTTTATAGCACTAAAGCCCGTATTACAGAATGTTACTCAAGCAGAGACATCTGCTTGACGACAGTTAAAAAGGAATACCTTTATATGTAACTTATATATCGGCATCTCTTTCTAACTATGCTCAAGCGCAGATCTACGCTTGACCAACATTCTGAAATACGGGCCTAATAGTACACGACAGTAACATTTGTGACTGTATGTCACAGATGGACAGAGACAGACAGCGAAACTATAGGGTTTTATTAAACTTTAACTCTGACAATATCTGCTATGTTTATTTTAATTAACTGCTAGAAGTAGCATATTTTATGCCAATCGTCTGACATCCCACCTAAAAAGTGGTTACCGCCGCGAAGGCATGGACTGGAATTCCACCAAGCCTAAAAGAATGGTAGGCAGACCGGCACCAATCGCATTAGAAGAGCGCCCCCGTGCGTGCCTAATACAACTCAGTCGGCCTACTTATTGTTACCAAAATCACGCCTGCTCTTAAACTATTACGTTACACAAACTTTCTAAGCGGAAATTCAGGTCACGCGTAATCCAGGAGACGAATTATGTCACAATGGAAACTGTATCAGAGCGAAGGGAAAACAGAAATGCAATAAAATCGATAAAAAAAAGTGTTCTTTGTCGTTGGCGGAAGGTCTCCCGTCAACCTGTACATTGCACCGCCTCCTCGGCTCAACGATTTCAGCATCGGGCTGGCTTTGATTTAGTTTGTTACCACGCCAAGCGACATCCATGTAATAAATAAACATCTGCTGTGTGATTTCGGCACGTAAAAAGAATAAAACCAACCCGTCTGTTCCCGTGGGTGTCGCAAATATGGGACTCGACACCAATAACATCTAATCTTGCACGTTTCAACAGCGAGTAGCTCACTCCCATGTTATTTCAAGCATTGAACTGTTAATGTTTGGAACACCGAAACGCAAAATTTTGGAATATCTCTGACCACCCCATTTGGGATAAAGGTTGTATGTATTTATCTTGTAAACTGTATCTACTGTCTTAGGTTTTATTTATGCACAGCGGGTTAGCCTTGACGTCAAGCCTCCTACTTACAGATAGCGGCATTTTAATAAGACGGTGGTGGTGGTTTTGTGCTTTAGTAATTGATGGTGGTAGCTGACCGGGCGGACATTTAATAAAAAATCGGTTAACAATTGCTTTTCCTTAAAAACGGGTAAAAATCAATACTATACGTTGAGATTTCTGGGTGACCGAGTTTCCGTCATCATCTTCATAAACATATTACGAAAAATAATGTAGTACCTACCTAAATGAACATGAAAATGTATTTAAATTCAATTTCTTTATTGTATTCCTTAATGCATAATTACTCGAATACATTATACAACTGATACGTTCATCCGAACTGAAAAATTAGAGTGTATATATACTACTTCGGAATTCCATAATACCTGAGTGAATGCAATCAGAAGCATAACTTCACTATGATTTGACCGGTTCCAGACGTATACTAATAAATATCACCGCTATATCATATAATGGCGAGTCGCCACAGATATTCAGCCTTTAAAAATGGGTTTGATGCTGTTTCATACATTTTGCATGCATCGGCATCAGCGACGACATGTCGGTACGTTTGGAATAATAAATAAGTATCCTTGGACATTCACACCATCTAGTTCCACATTAAGCAACTATAAGCTTGTGTTGTGGATACCAGATGGTTGATATACTACATAAATATAATTATTTTTTGTAAATAAATACTCATTATAAATGCAAATATCCATAACTCGAACGAATGTATAACCAGACATAAAGAGCAGCTCTTTATTTGGAAGATAAGAAGATTATAAACCATCTAGTCTTCCGCCCGCGGTTTCCACGTCGGAATTACCTTGTCGCGGACTTTATTCAGGGTGCAAAGTAGTCCTCGTACAGGTGTCGGGTGACTCCTTTGTTAAATTTCAATACGATTGATTCAGAAATTTAATCGAGGAAAAATGACAAACAGAGACAGAATTACTTTCGCACAATATATATTAATGTGGATAACTAAGAAAGATTAGTTGATAGAACATCTTAGGATTTGTTCAGATGTTTCGACAGCAAAGGTTAAATCACTCCGAAAAGTTCAGGTTTATGTCGGTAGTCACTTTAAGTAGGTACCTACTAAAATAAATCAGAGAAATTACAACCACGCTCTACTTGCTAGTTGTCTCATTAACAGCACTCAAGAACCTCAACGAGTGCCGTTGTGGCGAATTACTGTACTATTTTTTTTTATGTTAAAAGGATTGTGAACAAGCTAATGATAGCATACCTGATGGAAAGTGGCTACATATATCAACAGGTTAAAACAAGCCAAACGCGCGCAGACAACGCTATTATGGTGCGATTTACTCGCTATTATATATGGTTTTATTTAATTTGGAATGTTCGTATATATGTAAGTTGTCCGTTTCAAAATTTGCAAACCATTTTCAGCCACTTGCTGCGATCTCATTGAGGAGAAATTTGGAATAACTATGGTGACAATGCAATATTATGGTACCATCGAGCTGATCTGATGATGGACCCGGGATGTAAGGACTGGACCTCCCTGGTGGTAAATGGCAAGATAGTCGAATTTAGGCTAGTTTGGTTTGTTGCCATGACCTCTTTCGATTACACATAATGACGAGTGTCTGAAAATGAAGGCAGAAAATTGACACTGGGACGCCTTGATAGACTTTATCGTCTTTGTACTAGAATAATATCTGATAATCATGATGGAGCATCACCACGCTGGACTGGGATTTTGGCTATTGGAAACTACTTTTTGTAACTTTGGTATACTTTTTATACTTTATTGTAGTTCTGTGGGTTGTTTTTCTGGTCTGCTCTGACAGCAGCGTTTAAAAAAATATTCCTGAAATATAGCTGTTTCCTATTCTTCTAAATTTTGCTTATGGAATACAGTCTTCGTTCTCTAGTTTCTTACATTGGCTGTCTCAGATATATGGGGATTTCGTATTAATAGCGTTGCTGCTTATTTGTGACTCACGCCACAAATCCTGTGATTGGGTTTATGAAGGGACCGCTTTATAAATCCAATCGCAGGATTGGTGACCAATTTTGTTGCCTCTTGATAAGAAACGCCGTTAACAAAACAGAAATGAAAGAGATTGCTCAACAGACGAAGAAAAAGTATTAAGAACTTTACAGTTCAGTTTGCCTATGCGTAGAACCTGATTGAACCGGAACTATAGTTTTTGAAGAATATATGGCTTAATAGATAAGGACAGCGTCTCAAGATCTACAGCGTCCTAATCCCTTCATAGATAAGCGTACCTCCCTGTGTAGTCAACTTTTTTGGTAAGTAGAAGTAAGGGATGTTTCTCTGCAACTGTCACCTGTGCAGTCTTTGCATTCTGAGATTTCGTACCATTTTGGAGGTGGACAATAGTGCCCACTTTTTTCGAACTTTTGAATTTTGATGCGTTACGCAAAGTTTGCAGCATTCTTTGGAGAAATTCATTATTGTGAAGCGACACGAGCAGTTCCCTCCAACAGAAACCTGCACACTCTAATCATGAGTAAGTAGCAAGTAGCACAATAGATAAATAAGTGATAGCCTGTCAAAATGTAACTATTACAATAGTTTATGAGCTAATACTAGTTCGGACAAATCGGCATCTGTGCCGGTCGTTCGCAGCCGCCCACAGCATCGTCTGCTCCATGATGGACGACCCACAGCATCAATAAAATATTATACTATCGACCCGACCGGTTTACACCTACACCTGGCAATTGGACTTAGTTACAGTAACTCAACTGTAACATTGTATTCCCAAAGTAATACAATGAGCTATGGAAGAGCTATAGGCTCCTAGGTTCTCTCGCGATTCGTAACGATAAAATCCGTAGCAGAACTAAAGTTCAGACTAGAGTGGAGACTACGCTCCAGCAAGTGCAGCGTAAGTGACCCACAAGGTCATGGGAACACGCGGTAAGTCGCTTGACGCAGGCTGCTTCCAAGCTGTCGCTCTGCAAATCTATGGGGGAGGTCTATATTCAGCGTGGATGTCCTGTGACTGACACGAGGAACTAAAGGCACCGATTGATATTACAAGTCACCAGAAAGGTAAAGTGGCAGTAGGCAAGAGCTCTAACGTCTAACTCAAAGCTACAGCGATAGCAATGCACTGTCTTAGTCATGGTGTTACAATAAGACCACTTTTGAGAAGGAAAGGATCTCGAAAAGCGACCAAGCACTGATAAGCGTAGCGTTTAAACAAATCCCTCGCGCAAGCACTACACAGGCATTCTATTTTCACTCGTTCATTACTATTTATCTTCAATTTCTGAAGCCCTTAATAAGTGCCGTGCCCTTAGCCGTCAAAATAAAGCAGCCAGGCAGACAAACTCAGTTTTACATTTATATTGTCTACTATACTCATCAAAGTACTGATAGTGGTCATTTATGATGATGATCAGGTTACCCTTGTCTGTCTCAAGTTATCTCTGCCATGTAAAATGTTCAGTAGTTTAGCCGTGAAGATAAAGTAAACAGAAAGAAAAAACTCGGTACCAATCTGGTATGTTACTAGAATCTTTATGGGTAATGTCATTCTATAAAATGTTCACGATCGTCGGCGACTTAATAAAAACATCGCAATTTGTTTTGTGAAGTTGATTCACCGTCTACAATTCTAAAATTTTGAGACTGTAGTCCAGGGTAAATAACCTTTCAACCTCGTCATATAACTTGTTTGCACGATTCAAAATATATGTATGTATGCATCAACCTAATACACTTGTTTTAAACATTTGACAAGGCGGTTCACGCCCCGCGAATGCGTGTTCACTTTCATTAGCGAATGATTAATGTATTCGTTCACCCCTCTTAAATACAACCCTGGCTTAGCAAATTACGTCCCAACCGGCACATGCCATTCCACATTTTTGAGAATCTCGAATAGTAAGCTAGTATTAAAATAATACTAGATTGCCGACATTGACTCATCGGCCAGTCTCTAGGTTCCTCTATTTTCGCCCCGTGGCAATTTCTTCCCAACAATTTTAGAACTGAGCTTTTTTTTCTTTAATACACGAATCTAAACTTGAATATGACGAGTCTTTCAACGAATACTTTATAAAGACGACATCACGACCGACCCAATTCAAACCCATATCAAAGGCCAACTCACTAACAAATCTAGCAGCGGCCTTATTTAATTCAAAGTCAAAGCTCTACTTCATGCGATTATTCTGAGCAACACCAAAAGCCTTTCTCCTCTATCATCGTTGTCTATTTCCACACGTAAACGCGTGTTGCCGAGGTGTCCTTGCGTTAACCGTCACCGTATCTAGGCCAGTTACATAGGTGTCAATGTTTGTCGGTCGTAAGCTCAGCCGTTCCGATGGCATTGGCGTCGCGTGAACGGTCACGTCCAGAAAAAAATGCGGCGCAAGTAGCCAATTAACATGCGGGATAGTGTGGGGCCGGCGCGCGTCTCGGCGCCTCTATAAATACCGCGGTAAGCCCGCCCCGCGTCGGCCGTGCGTGCCCGCAACAGCACAGCCGCCGTCTCCGCCCGGCACCGACCACAATCACATAAAATCCATCGTCAAACCTTTGACGTCGCCTCGTATCGATGCATCAAAGTTCTGCTTTATAGCCGTGAATCGGCAAATACCAAAAAATCACGAAGGAGTCTGCGGATAACTCAAGTAAAAATATACTTGTAAACCACAACCACGCACAAGATCATGTAGTAAACAGCACCTGTGAATGCTTTTCGCATTCCCAAACCTAATTGAATATATAGACGTTTACGTGCGCTAAACCCAAATGGCATAGAAGCATGACAAAGAACGACATCGTTCGGGCGTCATAGTACGCTTTTAACGATTGAACAGTGGGCCAATTCCGAGTGTATCCCGGAAGAGTCTGATGGGCGTCATCACACCGCGGCAGGCGCGGGAGAAGCCGCGAGCGATCGCGCTATTTTTGTCCACTCACCAGTTGAATAACCTCCAATCAACTATTCGCACTTGCCTACAGATCTAACGCGCACCGTATCCTATCTGTAATTCATTGGCAATAGGAAGCTGGAAACATTTAACGAGTAACGATCCAAAAGAAGATACACCAAGAAAGACTAATTGGACATACCGAAATCGAACAGAGAAAAAATTATTAAACAAATATTCTACCAGATGTTTAATAGGTAAAAGCGTATCGTTCTCTAAACAATGGCATTGTTATCGGTATGTTGAAAGTTAAATAGACCTTAAAATAGTATTTCTTGAATCAATTAGTACCGGTGGAGAAAACTTCGACTTTTGATGAAGAATGTGATTTCATATTTCATTTTAGCAGAGTGTAAAAAAGTATTACACACCTAACACTGGCAAGTTGTGTGCTCAGCGGCTCATCGGCGACAAATTGTACTTGAACACGAAGTCCCCATCCATCGGTTTCTAGAGTAGTGCCTTTGGACGTGTCCACTGAAGATACTAAAACACTTAGCCTCATTTATCAAAAACAACGCTAAGTAGAATTATGGATGAATACTCTTATTACTACGGGGAAACACTGTAGACTTCTCTTTAAGAAATAAAAATATCTATGCGAAGGTAACTCTGTCTGCATATGTGTTACTTTAACAAATTGAGCAGAGAGGTAGACTGGGACCTGGAGAAGGACACAGGCTACTTTTTATCCTGAAAAAGTCTGAGATAAAATTTCCACGCGGGCGAATCCGCGGGCGGATAGCTAGAAAACGTATAAACACAGGATGGTCGTACTTTCCTACCATCCTGTGTTTATGTTTTTTTTGTAGCAATCAAAACTTTTTAAACGCTTATCATTCTCAGTAGACTACGGATCATAACGGTATCTGGTTTGCGGGTCAATTTTAACGCAATTTATTATTTAGCTATGGTGATCTATTTTTGAGGTTCTACACTGGCAATTTCGTTCACATCACGGAAAAATATCTACAACGTTATTCCGAAAATCTGGTAAATTAAAACATAGGTACGTACGTACGTACAATTTCGATCAGTTGTCAAGATTATCTGAGAGCTGTAAACATTATTATCAGCTTAATGAGACCGTCTGCCGCTGAACGTATGTACGAGGTGTATACCTCCCCCAAGAGCCACTTTGCCTGCTAACCATCTGAGCTTTATCGATGATTATGGTTATGTTCCGAATCCTGTCTCTCAAAGAAACTCCGTACACATTTTTTTCAATACAGCATGGCTAAACGGTTTTGTGAGACTGATCGTATCGTGAGCATCCACGTTTCAGATTGTAATAAGTAATTTCAGCTGTGAGCTATAAAATGACATGTATATGGAACTGATGAGGCAGGCATACAAGTTTGTGAACAGAGGTGTTGACAAACGGGGCGTGAGCCTCCATTGTTTCCCCGGTTTTTGGAGTCAAAAGCTCATAGCACATTTGACATTTCGTGAAGAAGTGGTCGAAAGTGGCTGGCTCATCCAGTTGTCTAGAGGAAATGGTTATTTTATCCCAAATACCCATACCTATAACCAGTTTGTATCGAACCAGCGACATTATTAGTAGCTCGATGTTGTTGACATTGAACTAAAGAAGGAGGCGGTAGTATGTATTGTGTGCAGGAGTGTGCGACTGTATACTTTACTCACAACCACGATTTAGGGCAAAATGCAGCGTTGACTCAGCGATGTGGAATTATATTCTATTTTTGCCACATTCATCCGTCTCTCTAGACTCTTTGCCAAATTATAAGTTTTACGACAAAAATATGCATACAACTGCGTCATCCAGCGCTGTGTTGTTTATGTTAGCCGAACTCTCCTATCGAACTGTCTAGAGAGCCAATAACTTCAGTTAGCTAAATCCAAAACGGTTTACATGATAGAATATGTAACACAACACAAAAAAAATCAGCATTATTGTTTGGAAATTGACATCGATTGACACCTTGCCGGTTAACGTCAAAGACGTTCGACTAAGTACTGAATACATACAGACAGATGCGGATGAATAACCAAAAAAACAGTAATGATTAGAATAAGACAACATTCCTCGTGTTACTTAATTTCTAAAGATGTCAAAAATAGTGTTGTAACAATTTAGGTATAGGAATATTCGAATAATCAATTTCTTTTTAGCAGAGGTAGCAATGATAGCAGGCGAAGTGGCTAAGGCGCCTTGGGAGAGGCCAATGTCCAGCGCTAGACAAGTCTCATGTGGACTAATAATGTTTACAGCTCACAGATAATCTACAGTTTAAACTGAGCGATGATTAGAGGCGTCTTATGATATACTACTGCCCGTACTGTCACATCGTTCATAAATTTGGCATGTATATTGGATGGTAACCTGAAGCACAAAACCCCATATAGCTGATTAATAGATAATTAACATGTAAGGCTTATGTTACCTACAACTGAATATCGTACACAAAGGTTCCCAACACAATGGCGTCTTAACAAGGATTGAAAATTTAGTAAGTACAGTTTCCTTCTTTCGTAAGTAGTTACTTAATATGAAGCACCGCAAAAACAATTTCCCAGGTACAACACTTGCATACTGCAAGCTTAATTCTGTAGCAAAGCTCTATTCAGTTCTAGAAATCCTTATATCTGGCGCTCATACCCGCTACCGGTACACAGCTAGCAAGAGAAAAAGGCGTTCTCCATTTCTGCTTGGTGAAAAAATGAAGAAATATCAGATTTGAAACTCTTTTAGAATTCACCATTTCACATCAACATCAAATTTAAATCGACAGCTGAGGCTTACCCTACCGTTATTGTGATTGCAAATTATCAGTAGTCCCCAACCACTGTCGCTGCGTATCCGTGAAAGGTTATATATAATAAAATTTATTGTGGGTATTGATATCCACCACGGGAAGAAACGAGGTGGTTGGACATGTTCTTTTAGTTGCCGGAAACCACAGAGCCTATTACGTAGGCAATAGGCACGAACTCGCGGCCGCCAAACGACAGTAACAGTTCCCGTGTTCACTTTTCTGATGGCGTCGCGCGGCCAGATTACACGGGTAATGTCGTCGTGCTATCGACTGTACCAGTTTCTGTCATACTGTAAGCTTTAAAGTGCCATTGGAAGATTTGCGGATCACGTAATTTTTTTAAATATTTTTTTTATGATGGATTAGATACGCATTTTCACACCAATCTCACGTGATGGAATGTGACGCTGCAGTCAATGATGAGGATCGCGATAAGTAAATGCCTACTCACCCTGCTCTTGAAGATCCAGAGATTAACTGATTTGGGAAAAGGTGGAGTCTTGACAGTTCGCATCATAAATAAAGAGCCAAAGCGTTTAGTGCAAATGTTTAGACTAGTCCTGCGCCTAGTTAGCCCGAAGATGGAATGGCGATAGTGGGATAAGATCTGCAATTGATATTTTGGCAAATTGATCATTTCGTAATATCCGGTCTTCGCAAATAGCTCCAATGAACCGATAGTCCTGGAGTTAACGGATGGAGAGACAGACATACAAATAAAATATCTTCTCTAAAAAAAATACGCGCAAGCTCGAACTGACACCCAGTTTCACAAAAGTCTCTTTGCCCTTCCAGAATCATTTCAATATGGAAGGGGCATACGACACGTGATTAGCAACATTTAACGCCAAATCACGTAAACTAATGCCTGCCATCAATTCACCGACATAATGCTTTAGTTTGGAACACAGCCAGATCAACAAGTGATAGCCTCTGGCAATATCAAAAATTGCAACACATTGAATTACTTTCATACCATAATAGCTATCTTAGTGACCAATATCGTAACAAGTACAAATAACAGAATAAAATTATTTCGGAAACTAACACCAATTATCTAGTCCCAATCTAGGCAAAGCCTGCATTATGGATGGATGATTCGTATTAATCACACAAATATTTAGCTAGCAGGAGTCGAACACGGAACCGTTTGTTTCAAAGGCAGGGTCATTACCCACTACGCCAATCGGCCGTCGAATTATCACTTGATCTGTGATAACTAATAAGTTATCGAAGAGTTTGGATACTTCGCGAGTTCCAAAGATCTAACCAAGCCAGTAACCAAGCAACTTGAATGCAAACCTTACTTTAAAAAAATCTCTTCTGTTTAAAAAAAACGAAAACTTTTTCAATTAAATTGTAGGTAACAAGAGTTTCAAATTTAAAAATGATGCCAATACTTTCAAAATGCGATCACAATATGTTTCGTCTCAATCAAATCTCATTCCATTCCGAGAATAACAAGAGATATTTTAACCTTGACTGGGATTTTATTTGCCTGATTGACCAACTGGTGCCAATGGTACTGTTTATTAGTGAGCTGTAATGAATATTAGAGCAGTTAATATGGACTTTTGTTCAATTTTATGTAAATGTCAATGTAAGAGATAATGTTGAAAATCTAACATACTATTTATTACCCGACTGCGCAACGCAAAGGAAGGGTAATGTGTTGTATCAGTCCATGTAAGAATTTTTAATATTATTATTTGTGTAGTGAAGTTTTTATAACTAATTCGAAATTCAGATAAATAGTAAATTATACACAACATTAACAAAAGCTACATTGTTGGGCCTTGTAATTCTTAATAAGATTTTTTAAATATATGTTCTCAGTGTCATTGAGATTCTCGGTCAGTGTTACTGCATGACATTCTTTCTAATTAGAATCTGATTAGAAGACTATTCATATAGAAATGTAATTTCTAATATTTTGATTTCCATAAACTGTCTTTGAAACTTGCCAGTAAGTGATGCATTGAGGATGAAACATAAGGCAACACAAAAACAAATTATGCCATCACCTACATCAGTAAAACAAATCATGATATTTTAACAATAGGCCAGTGTGCACAAAAGATAAATAATGAGTACTTAACACGCTCAGCTGTGTATATCATGTGATACACCCTACCCCACATGTTTAACTTCAAAGAGCACTGAATTTCCCTGTATTCACTGTACTCAACATTTCATATGTGCATTGGGGACTCCTGCATTGCAATTTATAATGGAAGGAAGGGAGGAAGGAAGAATGGCAAGATCAAATCAATAATTGTCATGGCCAACACAATAAAATAAAAGCAAAGCTGGAACTTTTAACAGACCACAAAAAGAAGGAGTTTCTCAATTTGAATGTATTCTTTTGTATTTAAATTTGTAATTCGTTTCATTAATTTTGTATTGGTTTGAAAGGACATGCATCTGAATGTAATGATGAACTCTGGAGATAGAAAATGGTTTTATTGAGTCGGTTTTTAGGCAATTTTTGATGGTTTAATTGTACAATTTTATGTTTTTAAGGTGGTTGTCAGTTTTGTTTAAATTAAGAAACCAAGTTGATGTGAACTAACTTGACCTACCTAATAATTTATCTGTGTCAAAGCAGAAACGTTCAAAGATTTGTGGTGTTACCAAGAAAAACTACAGACCTAGTTTACATATCTATTATTAGAGTGATAGTTTCGTAGTCTGCCAAGGACAGAAAATTAACTAAATAAAAATGGATTGCGAACTAATGCAAGAAAAATTAGATAAAAAACAATTTTACATATTTATTACTACAGTGATAGTTTTGTACTCTACTAAAGACAGCAGATTAACTAAATAACAACATAATACTATCTAATGCAAGAAAGTAATGAATTCGTAAACATTTTAATTTTGATGTTAGAGTACCAGATAAAATAAGCCCTAGTGGGGCAGTCGCACCACCAATAATTTTTGATAGCGAAGTGGCTTTTCTTATGAGTGCATATGGCATAAACAATCAGTGCTGGTTGTTTTCAGTAGAAGGCAGCAAGTTCGTAGTGGTAGGCTTGAAAACAGACTGTCAGATAATCAAATTAAATCAAAAATGCTTTAATTTGTAGGTACACAGGGTACACTTAAAATAGTCAGATTTTACATTTTTAAAGCTACTGCTTGTTCAAAACGCAATTTTCCCCTGAGAAGAACAAGCAAGAAACTCGAGAGGTGGCTCTTTTTAAAAAAAAGGTTTTTATATTTTGTAATATAAAAAATCACAATCACAAAATAAAACCAATAAAAATTACAAAATAGCCACTATACTGACTCGAATCCACCAATCTGCCCTGTGGTGGATTATGGCCCATACTATAAGAGTAAGTAATAATATGTACTCGTCTTATGAACTATTGCCAGAAGTGGGGGGCATACGCATGTTGATGTGTGTATAAATTGTAGTTCACAAGTCTCAAGTAATTTTTAAAAGATTTCATGGTTATTAGTCATTTGACTGTATTATTTAGAACTCTTCATCTAGTCCAGATGACAGCAAACCTTAATAGTTCCACTTCAGATGTCTATTGGAACAAATGATATTCACCGTCAATCATTGGTCAATACTGATGTATTCCAAACTAAACTAAAACTTTTAGAGTGCTGCTGTCTCTTTCTTTCTTGAATAATAAGATGCGATAGTATAGTAACACTCTAAAACTGGTTAAGTTTAGAGAAGTATCATCAGAATCAACTCCATTCACAACTATTTACATAATTTAATTTACATGTGGCTAAGGACCATCTCAGATACAACTAGCTTTTTTTATAGTAAATCATTTTCAATTTGGTTCAGTTCTGGTGCTGCAATGCCACAGACAGACACTGTCAGAACTTACAACACCCCTTATTTTGCATCGGTGATTAAACTTACATTGGAACAGTCATTGGCTACAGCTGATTATTATCAGGTCTATTTATTTACAATGTTATCTAGTTTACATTATTATCTCGTTAAGCACAAACATTGCAAACACCATGGTCAGACAAAAAATAAACAGTGTTTTCTAAAAATTATTGGCATAATTGAAATCCATGGACCTTGGTTCAAAGGAAATTTGAGAGTTTTCACTATTTGGAGGCGAAGTCTTCCTTCACAATGAGTGTCAGAATTTTCTTCTTTTCCTCAATGGTAAGGTGAAAATCAAGAAATGTAATAAAATATTAGTAGGTCGATTATCAAAAGATTTATGTTGTTGCGGGTGACTGCTGACCCTATTGCAATATTGTTCTTGTATGTTTTCTACGGATTTTGTGGAGATGTAGAGGAACAAGATGAATCATGGCGCTGCTGTTATACAGTAAGCCTGCGAGCGCTGATGTCATGCCGCCCGTCCTGTCTCAGCCCACCATAGCTCGCGCCCGACACGACATCGGCACGTACTAAACTTCCAAGAACTACTAAACTAAACATCTGCTACCAAAAGTAAGGCAATGAACTGTGTAGAGAAAAAATACTTTGTATAAAGTTGACATCGTAAAATTATGTAATATTCCAGAGTTTAATCCCTTTTTCACGAACTGTATAACACGGTTAGGCCCACCGTTACAGTACAATTCAAAGAAAATCATCAAATTATGCGTAGGAGGTGTAAATACCTTAGATTTTGTGTGTAATCCAATATCCAGAAGAAAGTCGCAGTCCTATTTACACAAACAGTAACACGGTCATTCATAAAAATTAACACACCATCACCAAGCTGCACTACACAAATTTTCACTTATAATTATTATATTATGTGAAAATATC
This sequence comes from Oegoconia quadripuncta, assembly GCA_949316235.1. Taxonomy (NCBI): domain Eukaryota; kingdom Metazoa; phylum Arthropoda; class Insecta; order Lepidoptera; family Autostichidae; genus Oegoconia; species Oegoconia quadripuncta. Next base: position 19,115,326 of record OX438753.1, on the reverse strand, counting down.
ACATAATGCGCCATTTTCGCAATAATTCCGAAGGACAGCAGTCGGCAATCGCTGCCATCTTTTTTGTCAAATGTCTAAAAACTAAAAATAGCGCTTCGAACGAACTCTGGTGTTATTTTTAGAAAATATAATGAAAGTTGCCACACAAACCTAGCAGCGCCATCTTACGATTTTAATTTGGATCGCCGAGTTATCGATAGATGGCGTGTGTTTGATTGAAGTTCTTGCTCAAACCGTAATTTGGTAATTTGGCGTAATTTGAAATTGATAGTAGGATAGACCTTATTGATTACAATGTAAGTACTCTTCGTTGTATTGAAGTACTTATTAATTCTATGGTATAGGGTATAGGCACAGTCGTAATATGGGAATAAGAAAGTCTTTATACGGTGGTATAGGCATTGTCAGCAATGGAGGCCGTGGACACCACCGACCAAGCGAAGAGCGTGGAGGTCGATTAGGGAGGCCTATAACTGGCCACCAATGTTCATAATTAACTTTTTAAGAACGAGCAAATTCTAAATTGACGACACATCATTTTTGGCATCTTGCGTTTTCGGTTTTTGCTATAGTTGCTCTCTGTATATATTTTCTTTATTTTATTAATATTATAACACAGTCTATACGAAAACGAGTAGTTATTTCTTCCTCCAGCGCACCGCTCTTAGCTATCGTCGATAGGCATAATATAAAGTAAACAGTAATTTACACAACGGAATAGAGTTGACTAGATTAGGAAACTTCTCCGAAAACTATACTTACGCACGACACCATAGAAACCCCAGAAACACGACACGTTGTTCTATTGGTGAACTCTTCTCAAACGTGGCAATTAAGCAGTCTATTCTAACAAAAAATAAATTAGAACAATAAAGACATTTTACTTGCGACAAAACGGTGTCCAATCCTTCCATTTGTGTGATTAGAACGTAGATAGCGAGTAGCAGGTATTTAGGTATTAGGTATTTATAATTAGCTTTTAGGCTCCTCGAGGGAGGTCAGTTAATTTAAATATAGAATAAATCAAAAAATCCCTTTTACCTCCTCTCGAAGAGCCTAAAAGCTAATTATAAATAATACCTAAATATCTTTCATGGGGTTATTTTTCAGGATTCACAATTACCAAAAAAAATTATTTAATATTTATAAATAGCTTTTAGGCTTTTCGACTGCAGGTCAAAGCGATTTTTTTTATTCTGTATTTAAAATGAAATCTTAATTTATCCATTTAGGGCGCCACTGGACGGAAACTTAATGCTCCGTAGTTTACACATTTGACAAACAACAGTTAACACACTGTTTAAATTAAAAAAAAAACATTGTACTTAACCAGAGATTGCGAAATGGTGTCTCGTTACGTCACTCGACCGAAATCCGGGTGACGTCACCAATAACCGAGACGTCCTCTTACTTTCAGATCTAGCGGACCTGAATGAGATCATATACTTTTACTTTATGTACATTGCTACATTGACTGAACGAGGTAATGTTTATAAATATGAACTTGCGGTCAAAACTGTCTGAGGATTCCGTACCCTACAGTTTCTTATACAAGGTTATTTATATATTTATTGTATACCTAAAACCTGAAATTATTTTGGACTGAAGCACGTATAAAGCGAATGATAAGATAAACACCTTACAATCGGAAACATAACAGTAACTGAATTGACAATAATCTTTTATGTTTATTTATATGATCTAATTGGATTGTATCGGTTTTTTTTATGCACGACGGGTTCGTACTTGACCTCAATCACACCTGAAGTTAAGTGAAGATGAGGTCGGAGGTGGAAGCGTACTGACCCGGAAACCCCAACACATTTGGGGGACTGGCTATCTTATCTGTGGCAACCGGAACACAACAATGCTATTAACATTGCTGCTTGGCGGCAGATTTAGATAAGATTGTGGTAGCTATAGTATGTACAGTATGTATGGTGCAAAGATATTTATTATTATTTATTTATTAATAATGTATACTTTACTCGTATGAGTAATTCCTTGATTCAGCTCCATGGACATCAAACATTTGTTGTTATAACTAACTGCAAGAGGTGGCTTAAAAACCCTAATCGGGGGTGGCGACTAGTCTGACACAAAACCACCACTCTTATGATATGACTTGTGGATGTTTACTTGAGGTTGTTGTATTATAAGAGCGGGACAGATCAGTATCAGGTGATAGCGGTGATGTGTGAGCGTCCGGTGACAGCTGCTTGTCGCAAACAGCCAGCGGCATTAGCATTTGCTATGGCGCGGGGCGTCGTCTAAATGTCCTGTGAAGTAGTGCAGAAAGACCATCGGTAGGTACCTCTTTCGCTAAAGATAAAAACACATTTTGCCGTAGCTCTGTTAATTTATCTAGTGAATGATATCTCGATTGCAGCCGTTGATATCTTTCTCCGTAACACTTCCAGTACAATACCTAAGATTGTCTTCATTTCCGGTAGAGCCTTGCCGCGTCGGCTATAGTGGACGGAACCATTGTTTTAAGGAGATGTTAACACGTTCCGGGACACTTCACCAGACACAATAGAAATTTTATTGTTTTACACCTAGAGGCGTGATGTGTGTCCGGACAGTGTTAAAAGACAATCGAAAAACAAATGTGTGAAGCAATAAACAAAAGGATTGACAAACTAAAGATAAATGAAATATACAAGTAATTTTTCATAAATAGAATTTGTGATGAACCGATTAAGTAACAGAATCTATCATAACAAAATCTAACCGAAGACAATACCTATGACACACAGAGCCATTCACCGAAACCCCGGTATCCAACCGATTTCTAAAGTTGGGTAAGTCCTGTTGGAAGTTGACTCCACATCAAATCACAATCACAACAATTGTGGGCCCGACATTGTACCAACCACTACAGACTATAAACCACTATATCAACGTTACAAGCATAATATAATAAATAACGTTTACGGTCACTTGAAATAAATAAATATTTCGGACACTTACACCAATTATATATCTAGTCCTAAACTAGGCTGCTAGATAACGGATAAACATGTATAAATATTTTTAATAACATCAATGACTCAGGAATAAATTTTCGTATTCATCACACAAACATTTACCCGTAGCGGGATTGGAACCCGCATTCGTTGGTTTCGAAAGCAGGGTCACATCTACCCCAACCAAACCAATCGTTCCCCAAATGATTATGCGTCTTGCATATTTTGAATCCGGGCGAAAGATTTCAAGTCCTTAATAGTTTGGGGTCTCGCCACGGGTTGTGACGCGAGTTGCTCAATGAGCGTTATAGAATCGCACCCTTGTAGGTACTTCCTGTAACAATTATTACTTACTTACTACTTAGCGAACCCTATACACTGGTATAGGGTTCGCTAAGTATCCCCATGGTAATTAACCCCCCAACCAATAACCAATACGTAACGCATGAGTCACTTGGGGGGGGCGTCTCGGCGCCAGCGCAGCCGTCCGTATTTGCCGTGTTGGTTAACGCGATTCGTGAGGGACAGTGAAAGTAGTTGCGCAATGATGCAAACAGGCTTGTAGCTGAACACTGTGGACAAAAGCAGTCAGAATTGGATGTCACCGAAGCAAATAGCCTTACATAGCGTGAACTGTTAGGCAATAAACAAAGCTCGCCTATCCCATAGCCGCAGCGACCGTGACCAATGTTTAATGAATTCCATGTGTCAAAAAAGATATAAGTACACATAGGTACAAAAATAACGAATTAATAGGCATTGATTGTGGCTCTGCTGCGGAGCATACTCTCTGGCAGACTCAGGAAAGTTAAAACATACTCCAATAACTATTTAAAAACGATCGTTTAAAAACGACTGTATATTTTGTATTTTGCGAACGCCATGTCGGATTTTTTACAATAAAATGTATCCTATGACTATCAAGACGAATGTAACGATACCATCCACTTCAAAATCGGTCAACCCGTTTCGTCCACAAGATGCACCGAAGGAACAGACACACTTACATACGTACATTCTAAAAACATTACCCTTCTTTCTTAGGCAGTCGGGTAAAAAGACGTTCATTCTAGACAAACTCTACAAAGTCATAGTCCACACATTACTGAGATAAGTCCGGACAAAAGCTGAACCATACACACACACAACGCCGTTAAGCAAAACACCCGTCGATTTTGGTCAGGGGTTAAATAGTAGAAGGGACGTCTTTACCTGACGACCTGTTTGGTGTAGTGGTTAGAATCTCTGACCACTATACCAACAGGTCGCGGGTTCGAATCCTGCTAGGGGCATATGTTTGTGTGATGAATACGGACATGTGTACCCGAGTTAAGGATGCTTTTATTTATAATAAGTATTTATTTACAAAAAAAAATGTACATATGTAGTATATCAACCAACTGGTATCCACAACACAAGCCTATAGTTGCTTACTGTAGAACTAGATGGCGCTGTGTGTATATCTAAGGATATTTATTATTATTATTATTACTTCTGGTAAGTACCTAAGTAAGGCAAATATTTCATTTTCAAACTGTGCAGGTCAAAACGATGGGGCCTACTGGGGTTTAGAGCTACAAACCACATCAACATGAAATAAAAGAACATAGCATAAAAGGGTATAACTAAGCCTCTTCCACGGAAATATTTCCATAGCTTTTCATTTGAGGAGGATATGCCCTAATTTGGGTTTGCGACAATGTAATTGCTTATTAAAGCAATTACGCTAATAATGTACGCTAGAATATAATCTGAACTATTCACCATAGTTTTACTATCAGCCTATGTATTTAATTAAATGGCTGATTTTATATAATCGCTGTGACAACTACACCTTTCGCAATTTAAATAAATCCTACAATTGAATACAGAGCCCCGCTGTAGATACATAGTTAAAGGAAAGTGGAACCTATGCGCATAGATATAAGTAAGGCTACGAAAACAAAATCCTGCCTAACACTGGTTACTTTAAGTTAGGAACAATATGCATTCTACTGTATTACAGAGTCTTCCGGCACATGCCAGTCGAAAGAGTTTTTGTTGTTCGGCAAATAATGTTTCAGCGTTACGCCATTCAGGTAATGCAATAACAGTTCTGTAACGCGATATGTTACTCAGGCCTTAATAATTAACTATGTTCCGTACGTAACTCGTACCTACTTAAATATACGTAAGCCCTGTTACCAATAAGTAGAACTGATTAAATCGATATGAAATATATTGGCTGCCCAATGGAGGTTCGCGCAACATAATGGTTTTAACAACGTGTTGGTCCCAAATCTTACTTATGCGTACAATTAAATAATCAAGTCGGTGCATAGTGCAGCCTGTTTGAGTACTATTATCAGGACAAAAAATGTCGATACCCATTACTTCTTTCTAGCGCGCTTTAAAATGCAGCTGACTATATGTAACTATTACTTACAATCACGCGCATAATCTAGCGGACGGGGCGGCGGCGGCGGCGGCGGCGGCGCGGCGGGCGGTCGGCGCGGCCAACAAGTTCGAGCGAAACTTTTATGTACTGTATTTTATTTGGAATACCTAGGTATTACTAATACATACTACATACATAACGTCACGATCTTTATCCCAAATAGGGGTCAGAGATATCCCAAATATAAATTCATAAATTTATATATTAACGTATATACCATTATTGGTTAGCTTTCTTTAAAAACGAACAAGGCATTATCTGGATTGCGATTAAGTCGAAGTAAGAGACAGCTCTTACGTACCTTTGGTATCAACAAGCCGGTCAAAGAGCTCGTTCAAGAACGATATGCGCTGTTACTCCAAGATCCAGGAGACTGGATTTCGAAAAGAACAAAAGCGTATATTACCGTCAGACGCTCTCGAAGCGGTTAAGGAGTATTGAACGGTTGCGTCTCATACATAGACTATCATCTTTCCAACGGATCAATGGCATCCAGGCAAATGGCGTTTGGCTCAGACGTGGCCGGTACTTTGACAGTAGCTAGGGAGCGGCGTAATGTATCATCTAGCACGGCGCGGCGTGTCGGGAGAACCGACCTGCGAGGCTAATATGACCCGTAGACTCTCTTGAACGACATGATATAGAAGTCTGCTATCACATGTTTAATGCCAGTTAGAGAGACACATTACTGCCATCTCGCGTCATTGTAGAGACTCTACATGCGAGCCGTGCAGAGCTCATCTGACTAAGACTACTGGAGCCCAAAAACTATCGACTAATGAATGATGTTACGTGGGTATTTGTTTATGGTTAGTTATTATTAGGAATTACTGGAGAAAATGTTTGACCACAACCTTGCCCGATTTAAATGACCATGTGGTTGATGATCATAAACCGTAATCGCAGCAAAACTCTACAAAAATTAAAACCCTCTATACAAAACCACATTAATTAAGAAACAACTTGATTTTATTCTCTTTTAACGCTTTTATAATAGAATAAGAAAAGAAATAGAATAAGATGGAAAACAATCGATTTATGACAACTTAACACAAATTAAACATTAGAAATCATTTTATAAATTCAGATTTAACTTATAGAAATTACAAATAAAAAGCCTGTCCCAAGTCCTGCGCGGTGGGCAGAGTTGCCAGACTGAAAGCATTGCCCTCATGTTCAAGTCTATGGAGAAAGTCATTCGACTTCTCTTCTCGACTAGGCGCTAAGAAATTTTATAGCAAAGACTACGAGCACTAAAGCGGCTAAAGTTTCGCCGTTTAAGGTTTCCGGGTGAATTAGAAGCGGATCTGGCTTTAAAGCTGTGCCTGAAAGGTGTAACGCGGCAAAGGAGGCAAGAGAGGCATCATTTTTTTTTTGCGGGGAAACGCTTTACGCGTACCGCTCGCCTGGATACCCACTAAAACCCCGGGGCAACCTTCTTCGGCAGTAGGTAGGACCTGGGAACGCATAAACGGCTCCCTGGTCGGACGCGCAGTGGTGGCATCGTGCCGTCTCCTCCCGTCCGATTCGAAGATACTCACCGAAGCACCCGAGGCACATAGCATCCTAATACACTTGTTGATCCATTTTCTAGAGCACTAGTGTCATGCATCAGAGCCAAAGAGGTTTGAAAAGTGCTTTTGCGTCGGCAGAAACAAATTCCTACGGATGATATCAATTGTATGAGCATGCTGCTGATTATTCAAATAAGAAAAAAATGAATTTGTGCAATGCACCATCATAAACACACCTACTAACTAGACCACAAAACCTGATATCGAACATAATAAGTTAGACAAAACAGACGTAACTACAAACGTAAACGGTTAGCAACGTAACTGTTTAGTTTGTATTATGGTTTTGCAGCAAACGCGAGTTACGTTGAGATCATCGGGCGGAAAGCGGAAGCCATGGTTCAGCGTTGCGTCTCTTAATTGGTGTACTATGACACCAAATACAATCACACGTGATCTTTGTCACGCGTTGACGGTTCCGCAGTCGGTACACAATTGGTTTTTTATTATTTTTAACCAATTTAATTAAAATGTTTCAATGAATATATAAGGTAATAATATATTGTAATTTGCAATTGAGGTAGGTAGGTATAGTAAGATCAAAAGTGCATATTCTGTCTCAATTAAATTTATCGAATACAAGACAAGTTATTGCTTACTAAACTGAAGTATGTTAGGTTATACAAGAATTAAAAATATTATCCCTTAGACATTCTTAAAACATTGTTTAAAAATACTTAATCGTTTGAGCTGGGACTGAATACGCAGTTTAGTTTACAACTATTATACAATATATTTGACTAACAAGAGTTAAAATTACTAGCAGGAGTAGTTTCAGCACGCTAGCAGGCAACTTTTGAAGTTTAGAGTTTCTACAATATTAAGTCTGTAGTCTTATTACCACATCATACAAGCGTATTTCAAATCAGATATCGTCAACCATCAAACAACTACGGATCTCCGAATTGTCTTCCACTACCAGCAAGAAGTGTTGATGTAACCGGCTGCGGCGTCTGCGCGCGCGCCGGTCGTCGCCACTTTTCTCCTCGAGTTTCACCAAGCTGCGCGCGCAGTCCGCCGCATCACTCTGGGACCCGCGCGCGTCTCTGTCCCACATTGACTCTAAACACTCCGATCTCGTTTATTCGCCGTGATCAAAAAGAAATTAAAAGTTTAACGTATGGACTTGATCCGGCCATTTATACCTACTTATTTGTGACAGTGTGGTGTTGATAGAAAGTTGTTGGTGAAGAAACGAATAAAACAGTATAGTCACTTGTGCACCGGGAATTGGAGCCACTCAAGGTTTGCTTTTGTTAATAACAATGCAATTTAATATAATTTTGTGAGACTAGTTTGGTTGTATCTACAAGTTTTATGAAGTCAATATACCTGTTCGAAGTTACCTGACTTCTACTACTTATTTAACTTTAATAGAACTGGAAATTACTTAGTTAAATAACAATAAAGTTAACTTAACGCCAAGATCAGGTTACTTCTGTTTAAGTATTATGAGTATTGTTTATGTAGATATAAATTTACTCCAAACCACAAAGATTATTCTCGGACTAACTAAGGTAGAGTTAACCAAAGTCATGGTCCACTTGACACACTAATATGAGTGACTCTGAACCGGTCAGTGCCAAATTATTCACCGCACACAATTAAGAGGCTAATCTCGATTATATATTCTATAGAATTCCACAAATAAAAAACGAAACTCTAACAACAAAGGAAGTTGGATAAAAAACGTGGAGCCTGATTGAAATCGAATTATCTCGCGACAGTACACGATGTGAACGTAGTGAATTTTCCAACTTTAGTTAGTACAGTCGGAAACAAAGAAACCTATATGTTGCAGTCTCCGCAGTGTCGTGTCCAGCGAAATATAAATAATAACGCTAGTGCAGGTTCTTCGCTTTTAAGGCATCATCATCTCAGCCCGTAAACGTCCTACTGCAGGGATATAGGGTTCCTCGTATAATAAATTCCCTGGCCCAATGCGGGTTAGAGACTTCACATGCCTTAGAATTGTTATTTCTCAGGCATGCAGGTTTCCTCACGATGTTTTACCTCACCGTTTAAGAGCAATCGTATAAATGCACATAAGTAATTAAATTAAATTTAAATACTCATTCGTATATGGCCTGCCTGCCTAGGAATGGAACCCGGACCTCCCAAACTGGGAGACCGCGTCTTAACTGCTGAACCACCAACGCTCCTCAGGCATATATCTAACTAATATTATAAATGCGAAAGTTTGGATGTTTGTTTGTTTGTTGCTCAATCACTGCGAAACGGATGAACGAATTTGAATGAAATTTGGTACATAGGTAGAAAAAACCTTGAATTGCAAAAAGGATATTTTTTATCCCGATAAAGTGTGTAGTTCCCGCGGGATAAACAAATTTCCGCGATAAAGTTACTCCACGCAGGCGAAGCCACGGGCGGAAAGCTAGTATATTATAAAACATTCTTTTGACAATAAAAAAAATACGAAACAATGTAGCAACCACGTTAGTAAGATATAAATTCTACAAAAGAGTTTGTATAACAACAGGTAATCATGATCATTTTTGGACATTATTAACTGCAATTATATTATCGAGTTCAACAATATACTAAAAGTACTATTGAAAAACATTCATTTAGATGTATATACCGGACTGTAAAAGTTCTGTTTCCGAATGTACTTATAAAGTGGCCTCAATTTCTTTTGTGGCTATTGTTGTACCGCCACGAGGTCCCACGGCACCACACGCCGGCACCGCGGCGTCACTATACACGTAGTTAGGGTTGTCATTATCATTAGCAACGTGGGTTTGTCCGGAAACCGAGAGTTTTAGACCGACAAAGCGCTATTTTAGGAAACAATGCAAGGTTAAGGTGGATCTCAACTCACACAAAGCCTAAACAAATTATTCTAGTGACTTTTGCACGCTTTGTTCAATAAATTCTGTTTAATTTTTAATTACTTACACGCTTTCACTGATGCCTTGTCAAGTATTTTATTTGTTTACACATTCATTTTATTTAAAAGTGACAAAACAAAATACATATGTATCTATATTTTTAATAGCAACCAGAATCGAGTAATATCGTAATTTAATGACCTCAAGAATACTCGTACATATAATTTGATGTAACGGCAAAGTTTGCAAGGGACACGCACGATAATGTGCATGTTCTAATATTGTATCTTCGCGTCAAACCTATGGAAAAGTAATATTTTAGGTTGCCATGGGAGAATTGGCTCTTGCGCCTACCTACAGAGTATAGAAGTGAACATGACTTTGGGTGGGTATATTTATGATATGCTAGAGATTTGATAACTTAGCTGCATCTCCACTTAACAACTCATAAGGTGTTACACATATTAATGCAATAAAAGAATAAAGTATCGTCTTCATCTCAGTCTGTTTGTAGGCCTCTGCTGATCATAGATATCTAAATCAAGGTTTTATATTTATATATCATGGTATGACAAACGAGCAAGCAGCTCACCTGGTGATTACTACCGTCCACAACATCTGTAACCTCCCAGGGCGTTACTTTGGACCAATACAGGAGTTGCAGACGCGTTGGCACCCTGAAGAGTAAGAAAGACTGCCTATTAAAAATTCTGACTGGCTCTATTAATATCTTTCCTTAATTAGACTGGTACTGAAAAGTAGCAATAGATCACGTAGGGCAGCGTCTCACCTTCGGTAGCCGAAGAGACGCCGTGTCGAGTACCACTGTTGATCCTAGTTTATACGATACGAGTACTTGGGGATTGGTTGGTGGTAGGGTATTTCAAATATCCGCCTGGCTAGCTACCACCATCTTATCTAAATCTGACGCCAAACAGCAATGTTAATAGCATTGTTGTGTTCCGGTTGTCAGAGATAAAATAGCCAGTTCGCTCCAAATATTTGGGTTTCCGGGTCAGTACGCTTCCACCTTCGGCCTTATCTTCACTTAACATCAGGTGTGATTGAGGTAAAGTGCTAACCCGTTATGCATAAAAAAAGTTACAGTGGGAGGAATGAGGATGGTCTGTCTCTCTTGTCCTTTCTTTATTCTTGGCGGTAGAAGGGGATAACAGTGTGGGTATTGCTGCCACTTGCCTGCTGCGGCTCCCAGCCACCTTCATCTGATTGTCTACCGATCTAGTAGCGTCTAACGCTGCACCTCCTTCTGCTAGAATTATAGTTATCCCCTTTTAATAACCATCTGAGAAACAAGCAGTATGGCCTACCCATTATTACATTAGATATGGCAGGGTTAGCATTTTGAGCCAATCTCTTGCAGATCTATTGAGCCATTCTCTGGTTAAACAAAATCACCTCTATAAGCCAACGACCTGCATGTACCTCATGATATCTCGGAGGTTGCAAAATTTTACGTCATCTGGTGAGACATAAGATGCCCCCAGAGATCAGCTTGAAATCCCATAACTGTCGCCAAGGAGCATAGGAGGTACCTCTTCCTCACCAAAGAATTTTTTGAACTACTGCTCAAGCGAACCAGGTTCATGTGCTTGTTCAATATGCACTGTCAAGTAGATGTCGGTTAAATGGTCTACCAATACTACGAATTAAATTTTTAAGCAACATGAATCTCCACTTCTGGAGAAAATAATGAATGTTGCGCATTGTTTTTTTTTTATGCACAACGGATTAGTACTTGACCTCAATCACACCTGATGTTAAGTGAAGCCATGGAAAAGCGTGCCTAACCCACAAGTCAGTCAGACGCAGGCAGCCCTACGTCCAGTTTTTTCAGGACATTTAGTAGGTACACCAGGTACACAGGTTTCTTTCTTGCAAGCACACACGCATGCGCAACATCGAACAATGCCGCGGCCCGAAAGTGATGAAACATTGCGCGTGATATATTTATCAATCGGCAGCAATTTACGAAAGTCGCGCGGCGCAGCGGCGAGGTAACGGTTGACAGAGTTTGCTCCTTATTGGTATGTATTGAATAATGTTAATTGCTATAATCTAACGGTGTATGCGAAGGCCAGGTGTTGTATTAAGCTGTTTCTTTTGAGTGACGTAAAACCGAAGAGAATGTAGCGTTGTAACAACGCATATCGTTGTAGCAAAGTGTTGGAAGTTGTCAGGAAAGTAAATCGAGCACCGAGTGAGTTTTTACAGATATTCGAACTTCAACTAGGTACCTACTTTAAATCGACATTATTAGAAAATTTAAATAAAAGGTCCAACAGTTTTTTTCCCTCTTACGCCACTTTTTCATCTGGCCTCAAATACTTTAATGATTTAAAGCATCTTTTGAATAGTCGAAAATTCATTATAGGGTGATTGGGTTTCTTTTTTAATCCGAAGCGAATTGTCTAACGAGAATGAGGACATAAGATTTATAATAAACTCCTCCAAAGACATTTAAATTGAGAACAGTTATGGCTAGCTTATTCTTAATTTTGAGATGAATTATTCATTTGTGTTCTTTATTTTGAAGCTTCTTTCATTGTAGTTGAATTAGAAACACATTAGTATATCGTATAGCGTGGATATTCACCCGTATTTCAGAGCTCTTACTTCTTTTCTTTATTTATTTATTTACCCATTCATACGAATTCTCAAGAGCATTTAAATATATATATGTTTAATTAATATTGTTGACCTTATGTGTCATATAATAAAATTTTAATATTGTCTTTAAAAAATAAAATATCAATACTTTCGCATTTTGTTTAACGATAAAAAAAATTGCAAGTCATAAGTGCGAATCAGTATTCGGTCAAATGAAATTAGAAGATGTTCTTTTACCGTTTGGAGTTTATATTTATTACAGTAAGTAACGTAGTTTAAAAAATAAATTCTAAAACTAGTATGAAGAGAGTCGGTGGCTCAGCGGTTAAGTCGCGGTCTCCCAATTTGGGAGATCCTGGTTCCCCACGCAGGCCATGTACCAATGAAATTTGCATTTATCCGATTGCTCTTAAACGGTGAAGGAAAACATCGTGAAGAAACCTGCATGCCGAGAATAAAAATTCTAAGGCATTGGGCCAGCGTGGCATTGGGCCAGCCTATATCCCTGCAGTGGGATGTTTACGGGCTGAAATGAGGAATTGGAATTTGAAGAAACCAATCAACCAAAAGAGTAAGGCCCATGTTAAACCGTTCTTAAGATTGAGATAACCTGAGAATCTGTTGCATATTAAAACTATCACAAAATATAGTATTGAGACTGAGACGCGATCCCAATCTCAAGATCGATTTATTAATACGGCCCTAAAACACGTTTTCCCGATTTGTAAGGTTTTGCTGTTAACATTTTTGGCAAGCAAACATTACATATGGTTCTATGAACAGCGGTTTTTAATTATATTGAAAATTGAATAGATTTTAAGTACATTAGTCATATAATAGTTACTCTGTGCTTTTAATAATAAGTAGTTTTCTATTTTTCCGATTATTCTTTCGTTCTTTTATTCTTCTTATTAGGTAGTTATTAAGTTCCATGTATATTCCTCAGTTCTGTAAACAAGTATATTATCTAATCATCAAACTAATACTATAAATGCGGAAGTTTGGATGTTTGTTTGTTTGTTGCTCAATTACGGCGAAACGGATGAACGAAACGGATGATATAAAACGACTGATCTCACAAGAATCCGCCGAAATCTAACATAACCTAAATGGTATTATGAATAATTTACACACTGAAGTTATTATTACACTTGACAATGGCGGAAATATTCATTCTCCTGTAGTATTATCTTCTTGCCCTGGTCCCAATTTATTTGGGGTCGGCGCGGTACGTCTTTTTCTTCCAATCTCCTCTATCAGCCAACCTACAGTAGTACATTTCTGCCATATAATAGTAAAAATCTAACTAAATATTAGTTGCGAAATATTAAATGCGAAAGTTTGGATGTTTGTTTGTTGCGGAACGGATGAACGGATTTGGATGAAATTTGGTAAATAAGTAGAATATACCCTGGATTTAGACATAGGATATTTTTATCCTGATAAAGTGAGTAGTTCCCGCGGGATAAACAAATTTCCGCGATAAAGTTCCACGCAGGCGAAGTCACGGGCGGAAAAAAATGATGTTTTAAGAAACTAAATATGTAATCAATAGAATCACTTAAATGTTTTGAAAATCGGTCATCAGGTTAGGTCAAGTTTTCAATGTTAACCATAGAGTAGACCCGACTTAAGAGATATTGTTATGTATTTAAACAGTATAAAAATGTTTTGAGAATGAGACACGATCTCTATCTTAAGATCGCCTTATTAATACGGCCCTTAGTTTCACTTCAAAACTTTGGAAATACTTTGTAAAAGTAAGTTTTTCTTTATATCATTAAATGTCTACTAGTTTCATTTTTATTACATTATTATTAGATAGGTAATTTTAATTTAGATATCATAATGGATAGATTGATTAATCAAGATAAAATTGAGGAACAGTGATTGATTGATTGGATGGGCGGTGAATGAGATATGAGAAATCTTATTATTTTTTATTACCTAACTGATAGACTTTTTAGTTGCACGAATTTAGTCATATACGTTTTATTTATTTTATAAACAACTATAATAACATCGTATATCTATATATAGGTACTTACAACACAAATAGATTTTATTACGCAAAAAACTCAATAAATAGAGTAAAATTAGGGTACACGACCATGTTAATAGTCATGAGTCTCATTTATTTTTTCCGCGTGATCCATCACAATTTGTTTGTTTAATTTAATTCTCATTATGTTACTTAATGACTTGCGATACATATTCATTATAACAAACAACCTATATAATGTCAAAGTCGTTATGCTTAAAACAACATCCTCGGTTAATTTTTCCAAATATCTGTATACACAAACCTGACAGGGGGTTAAGCTACCGCCTTTGAAATGTATAAGTCTGTAGATATTTTATGATGAAAGGTCATTTAGTCGCCCGTTTCAACACCCACGGGAAGAGAAGGGTGGTTTTATTCTTTTTACATGGCAAAACCACACGGCACTCTCTTTGTGGGAATTATCGTCGGAGGACTCACTGTAGAATATTGATAACCTCGCCTTATTTCGGTGTTTAACCGTAGCGTAATGGTGTACTGCAACATAAACGCATATCGCTTAGTCAGCGCCAATACCGATGTATTATATACGCTTGTTCATTATTAAAGGGCCTTGTTCGTGCAACATCACAATAGACAACGAGTCTTATTTACGGAACCCTCCATCCCTCGACCAACCACCGTCTTTAATACCTCATGGCGACCAAACACATTATCACATCACTGAGCAGAGAATTACTGCAGAGATAATGCAATGTAGTAGTGCATCAACTCCACGTAAGCATTTATAAACAGGTAAAGGTGTAAACTAAGTAATTTTCCACTTACTATTGACACAATTGTCATAATTAGGTAAACTAAGTAGTTATAACTAATAACCGAGGTACTGTTGCGCGTTTGATTTCGTTGTACACCTGTATAGCAGGTTTTGCACTCTAGTAAATATATTGGTGTAGTTACTGTCGTATTTGTAGATAGACAGATACCTACATAAGTATTTGTTTGTAGTCCCATTCTATTGCTTACCTCTACTTGTTGCTCTTGTTAGATACGACCAGTAGCTAAGTTGAGGCAATCGGCTCCATAATTAACCATGCAGGGTAATTTTACTTGTGGTATGTTGCCTATTCAACTGTATCATACGAAGTTCACTAAAATCAGTCTATCTTATCATTTCCCATAATTTTGTTTGGAAATCATTCATCAAGTAAACTGTTCTGTATAACTAAGATGCTGAAAGTACAGTAGGTTTCAAAAATCCAGTCCCAGCAGAGTCGATTAAGATTTTTAAGAATAATATTTCGGACACTTTCACCAATCATCTAGTCACAAATTAAGCAAAGCCTACTATGGATACTAGATAACAGATAAACATACACAAATATTTATATAAACATTCATGACTCGGGAATAAATGTTCGTATTTATCACAATAACATTTACCCCTCGCGGGATTCGAAACCGCAACCGTTGGTTTCGCTGACAGGGTCACTATCCACTACACCAATATCGTTGAATTTTGTAAGTAATTGTGCAAGCTAAATCGGAAGACTACGCGGCTTGACGGTGTTTCGTCTTCGGCTACATCATCTCTTTCTGTGTTCTAATCCCATTACAGCGGACACAGAATTCTTCTTTCCAAGGGGAAATCAACTAAAAAATCATGCAATTCAAAATTAGAGTGAATAATTTTGCAATTATCTCACAGTATAGGCTATTCGGATGACATGGCAAGCGTTATTTGCGTGGAAATTACTGCTCATCCGGTTGGCGCACTGCGCTCGCATGATAGAACACTTCATAATACTACTTCCGCTTCATGTGAATGAGGTCTGGACAATCAATCATTGTGTGATTGTAAAAGCAAGCCTGAAAAGGGGGGAAATGCACAAACGGCTAAAGACAGAAGACAATATTTGTCGAATCAAGAAATGTGCGTATTAAAAGAGAAATGTATATGTATATTTCGACGAACAGCGTAAACCTGATCTCGACGCTAAACGCGACGAGCTGAACACCCGTCCACCCGCTGCCATTCATTATCACTACGTGGAAGGTGTGCTTGCGCACATTGTGCACGTTCACCGCAAAGATCGGCTATGTTTGCCATCTGTGTGTGTAAAACTGTAAACTTATAATTGTAAATAAATAAATAAATAAATAAATAAATAAATAAATAAATAAATAAATAAATCTTCGAGCGCACCAGCATCAAACCGATTAGTCGCCATGGCCGAAATCGGTCGGAAGTATCATTAGCATCATCATAGATACATGCAAAAAACCAAAGCCAAAGTCAAAAATGCTTTATTTTGTAGGTACACAGAGTACACTTAAAATAATCAATTTTACATGGTCAAATCAATTTTACATTTTTTTTAAATTGAATTGACTATGTAAAATTAACTATAACAAACTGTCCCATGTGATAAGTATCTAATCCACTCATTCACATATTATGACGTGATTTGTAACATTACGTTCTCTTTTCACTCACGAAATGTTAAATTCCGAGACGAAAGTAAATACGAGTATTATTATCATATCTGCATCGTAAAGCGTGAGAGAAATCTCTTTGTGTCGATCGATCATTGTCAACTCACTTTCGATGTCGACTTGACAGTTGACAGCCGCGGATCAACTCCACTAGGTCTTCCAATTATACTATTTATTATGTATGATTCAAATATGGAAGATGATTGTTTGAAGGTATCATTGACGTAAGACGTGCGTCTCGCTAGAATACACATAGTGAAATTCAAATATTTTGACATTGTCAAAAAACTGTGCTGAAAATAGTGCCAAATAGTATAGACCATAAATCCGCTCTGGAGCCAACTCAATAGTAGAGAAATAAACCGCCTCCGTGGCTCAATCTAAACAACGTTGGGTTTGCGAATCGGAAGTCGCCTGTTCGATCCCCAGCGGGGTACATATTTAAGTACTCGGTTTTAGTTTAATACACTTTTAATACACTAGGCTATATGGTCGACTTTCTTCTAGGGATTTCCTCATTCTTGATTCGATCACGTAGTGTAACGCCGAGCAATAGAATCGCCCTCTTCATCGCTCATTGCATGACCTTGAGCTTTCTTATAAGGCCACGTTTCATCACTGGCAACACACATTGATTAGACTTTCATCTTCAAGCAGTATTCTGGCACTTTCTTACAGACTTTTAATCATCCGAAGATAATAATATACAGTAAATATTAAATATATTGTCATCAATAAGATAATGGATTTAACTGATGATTCTCAAAACGTTGCCACTAAATAGTCCCTCATAGAGTGGGTCTTGACCCATTGGCCCCCTTCTCACTGCATTTATACACTTATAAAAACTTTCGATAATATTGTAATCTTTGTCTTTTGTTGAAGGTTCAATTTTCTTTGGCATCGTACTGAACATTAATTACAATATTTATTGTTTTTCCTCAAATGTTAAATAGGCACAGGTGAGGGGTAATAAAAAAGAAATAAAATGCATGCTATTGCCCGTAACGTAGTCATAAAGTTTAGAGACCGCGATTGACTATGACCATCTAAGTATAATTGTGTTGAAAGTACCTCTTTGTATACCTGATTTCTTTGATAACAAGTTAAATAGAAGAGCCAAGTGAAAAGTACAGTCAGCATAAAAATTATATTAGCATGCAAGGTGATTGACTAATTTTAAATTCTTGAAGATTGCAGGGATCACACATATTATTAATAACTAGCTGTTTCCTGCAACTTTGTTCGCTCTCTCCAGGTCCTAATCTGTCTACCAATCAAAATTTCATCTAAATCCATCCGGCCATTTAGACGTAAAGAGGTAACAAATATATATACACATACACACAAAATTTCGCAATTATAATATTAGTTGGATTAGATTAGCTTTTAGCCTTTTCGAATGCATCCAGTGAGTACATTTTGAAAAGAACCTTTCCCGACTTTTTACCCGACAGACCCAAAAAGGAGGGTTATGTTTTTCGAGTACATGAATGTATGTATGTAGATTTCCATGTTATCTCCTGTAGCCTAAACGCTCAATCGATTTTGAGATGAAAGGTGTCGTGATTCGTCTTGATCCCTAGAGTGTTATAGGATACTTTGTGTTGTGTGCATAGTATTAATTGTAAGTTCCGGTTTATTCGTTGCATGCAAAGTTTTAACTGCCTCCGTGACTCAATGTATACAACGAAGGGTTTACGAATCGTAGGTCGCGGGTTTGATCCCCAGCGGGGTACATGTTTAGTACTCGTTTTAGTTGGTGGTGGGGCATTTTAAATGTCCGTCTGGTTAGCTACCATCATCTTATCTAAATCTGCTGTGAAGCAGCAATGTTAATGGCATTTTTGTGTTCCGGTTGTCAAAGATAAGACAGCCAGTTCCCCAAATAAGATGGGGTTTCCTGGTCAATACGTTTCCACCTTCGGCCTCATCTTCACTTAATATCAGGTATGATTATGGTTAAGAGCTAACCCGTTGTGCCTAAATATTTCAAATTCGTTCAATAAAATTGTTATTAAACAACTTAGCCTGTCACGTCGAATCTAACGTTACCTCTTTCATTAAAATCCATCCTGCTATTTGGTTGCTTTCCGGGAATAAAGGCTCCCCTCTTCAGTCGGATAAAAAGCCGCCAAACCGCCGCCTTCTCTGTGCGTGGGCTAAATAATATAATAATCTTTATTCACTTCACAAATTTCATATACATTTCCAACAAATACAAAGCCTGTGAATCCTACTTCCTGAACTAGCTCATATGCCTAGGAATATTCCTATATTATATGGAACCATTAGATAAACTATTTAATCAACAAAAAAGTTAATAGCTACTGCGTAATATCCTACGTAATAATAAAAAAAATGAAAAAATCTTTAATGAAGCCAAGATTTTACAATCTTTTTGGCGAGATTGGTTTTAACTGAATTAAGCCCCGCTTAACTTTTTGTACATTAATAATATGCTTAACAACCTAATGTAATAAAATTATAGTGCATATACATTTATTTCATTAATATTTTATCAGACAGGAACAGTGTATTGAATATTTAAATTTAAAAAACTATTCATTATCCAAATACAAATAGACAGTTCTGAAGTCACTCACCTTCACTTAACATCAGCTGTGATTGAGGTCAAGTGCTAATCCGCTGTGCATAAAAGAAAAAAAGTGGCGCGCGTTGATGTCTTTTGTATGGCGACGTTATTTCTTCGCTTCAGGGGATCTACTCGGATAAATAGTTTCGGATGTCTGTAACTTCGGACATTTTCTTTTGCTAAGAATCCTTTATTTGCATAACTTCAGACGTTTCTTGCGTCCCGTACTAAATTGGTTTATAATTGATACAACAAACTGCAAAAGAACAAGTCCAAAGTTACAGCCGTCCGAAGCTATTTCCTTAGAGAGTAGACCCCCTGAGACGGATATCTAAAACTACTTGTACAAAACTATCTATTATATATTAAGTAACGTTATGGTTAGGTATTTGACGACCTGTTTGGTGTAGCGGTTGGCAACCCTGACTGTTACTAGAATGTCGCATTATTCAAATCCCGTTAGGGGCATGTTTTTATGATGAACACCGTATGTACCCGAGTCATGGTAGTTTTCATTTATATATGAAAAACTAATTTATTTACATAGAACTTAATAACTACCTAATGAAATTTATTTCTAATCTATATAATACTACCAATTTTAGAAAATAAGAGCACCTAAAAACATGAACAACTAATCTAAAGAGCCTGTGTCACCTCATCACTTTGTTTAGAAGATGGCCCAGTTTCGGCCCATGTAATAGAGTGCTTAAGAAGCTGCCTGCATTACCTCGCTGGATGGGAACGCTTTGAGCAAGATAAGTACCGGTTCTTGGGTAGCCTGAGACGTGCACCAGTCTTTATACAATGTGTCCCGGAGAGAAGTGACCAGCGGGCGTAGTTTGAAAATTTATACAAAATTATCGATAAATCATTTAAATTTAGAGACCTAACTGCTTTTGTTTTTTAAAAATTGTTAATTCTTTTTTTTTAATAGACATCTCTGACCTTCTGCACTATTTTAGTCATAATTTCTTTGTTTTTACGTCTTTCCCAATTCTTTTTTTTAAATTCAGTGCTGTTATTATTATTCATCAAATTAAGTTATGAAAATTATCCCAAAACAAATAAATAATTTATTAAAAAAGAAATAAACTTAAAATTCGACCAACAAAACTGTATTTCTTTAAGTTTAAAAATAAAAAAACGAAAAATGTCCCTATAACATCATGTTTTTTTTTAATTATTATGATACTACATGATATTCTCTAAAATATCCTCGAACAATGTTTTTAGTTATTTCAAATAAATGTGAACGTACGAGACATTGAAATTGACCTTTTATGCTCCAGTAACTAGATAGAGATAAGTTTAAAAAAATGAAAGTAATGTTTTAAGCAGTTTATTTGCACATTTAAGTGTTTTGTTATTACAATGAATCATTTTGATTTTAACATGATAGTTTAATAATAAATAAAAGATACTTAATTTGTTAAAATGGTTGTTTATTAAGAAAAATCAGGTAATTAATTAATTATGTTTTCAAAATGACCGCCGTCAGCGGTTATGCAGGCCAGGGCCCTAAATGACATCCTTAGTGTAGTTCGCCTTATTTCTGCATGATTCTGCGCTATTTCTGCGGCAGCAGCATCGATTCTCTGTTTCAGCTGGTCTCTTGAAATTATTGGCACAGCATAAACTTTTTGCTTCATGTAGCCCCAGAAATAATAATCAAGAGGCGTCAAGTCTGGTGACCTCGGGGGCCATGCTACTGGACCGCCTCTGCCAATCCATCTTGGATAATTTTCATTGGCCTGGCCTGCATAACCGCTGACGGCGGTCATTTTGAAAACATAATTAATTAATTACCAGATTTTTCTTAATAAACAACCATTTTAACAAATTAAGTATCTTTTATTTATTATTAAACTATCATGTTAAAATCAAAATGATTCATTGTAATAACAAAACACTTAAATGTGCAAATAAACTGCTTAAAACATTACTTTCATTTTTTTAAACTTATCTCTATCTAGTTACTGGAGCATAAAAGGTCAATTACAATGTCTCGTACGTTCACATTTATTTGAAATAACATAAAACATTGTTCGAGGATATTTTAGAAAATATCATGTAGTATCATAATAATTAAAAAAAAACATGATGTTATAGGGACATTTTTCGTTTTTTTATTTTTAAACTTAAAGAAATACAGTTTTGTTGGTCGAATTTTAAGTTTATTTCTTTTTTAATAAATTATTTATTTGTTTTGGGATAATTTTCATAACTTAATTTGATGAATAATAATAACAGCACTGAATTAAAAAAAAAAGAATTGGGAAAGACGTAAAAACAAAGAAATTATGACTAAAATAGTGCAGGAAGGTCAGACATGTCTATTAAAAAAAAAGGATTAACAATTTTTAAAAAACAAAAGCAGTTAGGTCTCTAAATTTAAATGATTTATCGATAATTTTGTATAAATTTTCAAACTACGCCCGCTGGTCACTTCTCTCCGGGACACATGTATATGTATGTATATATTTACAACAAATATGTATTTCTGTTTTTAAATTTAATTTACTTATGTGCATTTATCCTACTAATCTTAAACGGTTTTCCTATGGAAACATAGGGAGAAACCTGTATGCCTTCTCAGGCTTCACACTCAGACTCAGGCTCAGGACTTCACATGCCTTTATTTCTAAATAAAAATCAAAGGCATGTGAAGTCCCCAACTCGCATTGGCCCAGCGTGGTGGACTGTGGCCCATACTCTCTCATATACCAGGGAAGGCCTATACAGGGTGTCCCGAAACTCAACGATAACCTGGTACCGGGCGAGAGGCCAAGGTATATCAGTTATGAAAAAAATTAGAAAAAAAATCCATGTCACTTAGTGAAGCGATAATAGAAATTTTTCGAAAAAGTTTTTAATTTCACACCCTCAGTCGCATTTTCAAGTACTGTGATCACAATTTTCACAATTTTACAGTAATTTTTTTGAGAATGTAATCTCAAATAACAGTGCTATTAATCGCAACCACAAATCAAAGTTAATACATTGTTAACTAAGTAAAATGAATTAAGTTTTGACGAGTTCTGGTTCAAAAAATTATTATCAGTTAACTTTGACACTCCATGTTGGAAAAAAAATGTACCACACTACCCTTGGCAAGTATTTTCAAAAGATGGCCTATTTAGTCTAGATTTCAAAATGGTATTACACTTGCTAGTTTTCTTGCCAATAAAAGTACTATTTCGTTTTTTTAGCGAAGGGATCCCACATTTCAATAAAAATACCTGATACTTTTTGTTTAAAAAGGTCGGCGTCTCCATTGTAATGAACAAAAGTCATAAAATGAGATAGTAGTTATGCTGTCCGTCAGAGCGAGACAGTTTGTCATTCGACTTTTAGGGTGAGTGAGACAAATAGTGACGCCGATGTTGAATGTCGATGTCCAAAATAATTTGCTGAGATTGTTAGATGTACCACTCAACATCTACAGAGTAATATGGTATCAACAAGATGGTTGCCCAGCTCATTAAGCCCGGCCTGTACGAGAATATTTAAACGAAGAATATCCCGACAGATGGATCGGACGCCTTGGGTCAATTTTATGGCCACCTCGTTCTCCAGACCTGAATCCAGTAGATTTTTTTTACTGGGGATACATAAAAGAAAAAGTCTACTCAAAACCAATACAAAATCTATCAGAACGGCGCCAAAAAATTGATGCAGCATCAGAAGAAATAAAATCGAGAAGATATGCACGACTGGTCAAGAGGTCATTTCTGAGGCGTTGCAGAGCTTGTATTCTTGGCGGAGGAAAACAATTTGAGCATCTACTTTAGATTTAGAAGGATATTAAAATGTTTACGATAATTGATTGTTTTATTTTGATTAAGTTTTCCATGAGGTCCCTTTGCAAAAAGTATGAAATTACACTTTTCTTGACAAGAAAAGCGGCAAGTGTTGTACCATTTTGAAATCTAGACTAAATGGGCCATCTTTTGAAAATACTTGCCAAGGGTAGTGTGGTACTTTTTTTTTCCATTATGGAGTGTCAAAGTTAACTGATAATAATTTTTTGAACCAGAACTCGTCAAAACTTAATTTATTTTACTTAGTTAACAATGTATTAACTTTGATTTGTGGTTACGATTAATAGCACTGCTATTAGAGATTACATTCTTAAAAAAATTACTGTAAAATTGTGAAAATTGTGATCACAGTACTTAAAAATGCGACTAAGGGTGTCAAATTTTAAACTTTTTCGAAAAATTTCTATTATCGCTTTACTAAGTAACATGGATTTTTTTTCTCATTTTATTCATAACTGATATACCTTGGCCTCTCGCCCGGTACCAGGTTATCGTTGAGTTTCGGGACACCCTGTATACCTGCATGGGGATGTTTACGAGCTAATAATGATTGATGATGATGTATGTCCGTAATTTATCAACCACCTGGTATCCACAATACAAGCCTAGATGCTAAATTTGTAACTAGATGGCGCTGTGTGTATGTTCAAGGATATTATTATTAAAAATATTGACTAAACATAATCTAATGTGTCTGTGTATTGTATGACCATTAGATACTTACTATAAAATTTTCCATTACGATCCTGACACACCTCTTTTGTCATTCATAAGATTGTTCATACATGCTCGTCGATTAAGGGTACTCCTAATTTGGCTTTTCTTTAAGACGTCCCCGATTTGATCATAGTACGTTCGCTATGGTCTTCTACTACCATCCACAGATATACGTATCTCTTTCGTTAGTCTTCTTTCATTCATCCTCTCCACATGTCCAAACCATCTCAACATACCTTTTTCAATCATTGTCACTACGTCTTCATTCACACTGCTTAACTCCCTAATTACATGCCAATTCATTTGTTCACAACTTACACTAACAGTACATTATTCCTGATTCTATCTTTCAAAGTGATCCCATTTCCACTATATTAATTGACGCTTGTGGCTTGTTATAATACAAAAAAAAACTCCTAACGTAATATCTGCAAATTCCGCGATGCCTACTTTCGTTTCCCATTCATCAATGGAAATATTTCCGTATTGATTTCCGGTCTTATTATTCTACATTCACTGTGGGAAAATTTAATAATACCGCCCCCATGAACGAGAGCCGAACGTTTCCATACTAACAAACGCTTAGGCTTCAACTCTCGCAACGGATAGCCTGTCAATTTTTCGCCATCTATTGGCATCCAATCAGATGCGGGAAATGAAGTATAAGCTTCTTAGTTGTTTGGCACTTATCTACAGGCGCTTGTAATAAAGGAAATGTTATGTTTTATTAAGATAATAACAAAAACATACTAGAAATAAAAAATCCCAGGTGTCTTGTGGAAAAATTATGAATAAGTTTTTGCCTTTTTCAAAGCAGTTTTTAAACCGGGAACCCAATGAAATTATAATTGGAGGAGATTTTAAGATTTAAAGATTAACAGTTGTGTTTCTGTGTGGTTTCGGCACGTAAAGAGAATGGAACCAACTCCTTTCTTCTCGTGGGTGTCGTAAAAGGCGACAATGGAACTTCTCTTTCATAAATATAACTTGTATTTTGATGTAACTTGAAGATAAATATTTGTATTAGTCCAGTAAGGATGCACTCTTAACATCCTATAATCTTAAAGGCCGTGATTTTTTGCACATAGATAGAGTATTTTTTATTTATTTATTTATTTATCATTTATTGCACACAAGAAAAAAACATACAGATACAACATAATAGAGACGACACAACAGGTTCTGCTTATTTCTACAATGAAATTTCTTCCAGCAGACCTACGTATTTCAGAGTATCTGTCAGTGATAGAACAAAAATGTTTCTAACAAATCGGAGCTTACTTTTAGTATATTTACCTTTTTTTATATTTAGTATATGTATCTATCTATGTACCTTTTATGAGATCCCAGCATCTTCTACAACGCAATGAAGTTCACAGGGGTAACTTTAATTTAATATTATAAGGTTTATAGTTAAATACCTATAGTACACCTAAGGGCTAGAATGTTTAAAACACATTTTTACTCTATTACTGATTGAGTACTCTATCCTTCTGCAAAAAATCAGGAACTTTAGAGGGCTATAGCTATATAAAAGTAAATCGATGTGGCATTTAAACAGTAATAATCTTTGTAATAAAACATATTTTTTCGTGTAAACCTGTACTTAATATTTCACATTTAAATTGCCCCCTCGAGATGACTTCCGCATGAATTGCTCACCAGCCGGATGAGCAGTAATTTCCACGCCAATAACTTCTGCACTGATATCTTACACACTGAGATATGATCACAAAATTATTTACTCGAATTTTATATTGAGGAATTGTTTTTATTTCCCCGAATAAATTAACATTAGTTACGTATCTAATTATTTCGTTTGGTTACATTCTGATTTTACACTGTCATTTTATCTACTTCCTTATTATGTGTATACGTATACATACATATGCATTTATTTCCCTTCATGCAAATATTACAATTTTTTATATGTTTCGGCGTTGTGTGTATGTGTGCTAGTGTTTGTCAGGATGTACCTCAGTAACGCGTATTCCGATTTGAATACAGTTTTTTTTTTATTAAACTAAGGAAAAGGCCAATGTTTGTATAGGAGGGTCATTTTAGAGAATTATGGTTTTAGATTAAATAAGCATTACACTACCATAATCATATAGTGTTCTATATGAATACCCATAAAGCCGACAGTACAGTAGCTAAATTTAATTAAAAGCTTGATTGGCCTAATGCACGTAAGCATTAGATTCATGAATAAGCGGTCATGAGCTCTATTACAATCTAATAAGGCTGATAACCCGGTAAAATGCACCATAATTTTATAACCACTTCGCGTCCATAGGTAGCAAGTAAACCACGCGCTCTCATCATTCAATTAGCATAATTAAATATAACAAATTTTATCATTTCCGAAGTCGTAAATTATCATATCAAACTATTTCAGGTAACACCCGAACAGGTAGGTTTTTTTAAAATAAAGTTTCTAATAAACTTTGGAATGTTGTTAATAAAACTTCTCTGATGCGCAGCCGCTTTCTTCGTCTAATCATTTGATGGTGAATTGTTCCCGGGCTCTTCTTCACACGGCTGTCTTAACATGGACAAATAAATGTGACCTGTCTATGGCCACTTAAGCGGATTTATTCTTTGGACTGTGTTGATGTTCATCGCCCTCCTGCTAATATAGATAACCATCGGATCATATCAGACATCGAGCTCGTTCACATATTGTGATCAACGCGAGCGTGCGCAGGCGCTGTAAAGTGAAAGTAGACGGAGGACGGTGCCCTTTGATATCGCAAATGCAATCGTTATAGTATCGTACGTAGACGCGTCACAAGGAGGCTATGATTTAGGAATCAGTGGTCTAAAGTCATAAGTAAAGTTAGCTCTGCTGTCAAATACGGAGCCTTGAGTGTGGGTTCAAGCCTAGAGTCACACTACAGAATTAAATGTGTAGTTATTCCTGGCATTTCGTTGTGTTATAAATGTTATAAACGTGAACCCTGGTTTCAGGAAAATTAAAGCGGATTTACTTGCGGGATTCGAATGTGGAACCGTTGGCGTCGAAGGCAGAGTCACTACCCACTAAACCATAATCGGCTTGCATGATGTGAACATTATGCCGTCCGTCATCCGTCATGCGTACGGTTGACTTGGCTCGAGGTCGTCTCAAGTGCGCGCGAGTGAAAGTTTAACACTCCCACGCAATACAGCCTAAATCTGTACACGCACGACCTTTAATTGGAACTCTAGTACGTCTTCCATATAGTCGTTTATCTGAAAGCTTTTGAGAACGTTTTTAAATTTTATCGAACTGTTTTCGAATTCTAATGACCATAGAAAACTATGGCCTAATAGTTTAGGTTTCGAGTCCGATTCCCGGTGGAATGATTTAGAAAAGTGATGTTCTAAACATTTTCTCGAATTTTGCCGTTCGGTACCTGCCTAAAATGCCAAAAAATGATGTTAAAAATATAAATTGAAAATTTAAAAAACCCCAAAAGCTTATGATATCATCTAAGTAAACCAAACAACTGTGTTGAAGCTAAATATCTTCGAAACGGCTTTAGAGGGTTTCGGTCCAGTCGCATCCAGATTGGATTTCCAGAATTCACTTCCGTATGGAAGTGAATAACTTTATAGTTATTCCACGCAGGCAAAGCCGCGGGCGAAAAGCTAGTTTACAAACAAATATGTGGTGCATTAAAAATAATTCTATGGAACTAGTTTGTACCAAAAATAGAGGATTGAACTTTCACTTATCCAGTTTAAAGGTTACTTTAATTAACATTCCGCTTCCTTGAAATGTTGTCTGCGTGACATATAAGACGAAACGAGTCGAGTAAGCAGACTAACCACTAGACTCTTAACCGACATTTTTAAATTTGTGCTTTCAACTAGCTACTATAATGTTCTTAATGGTTGCCGGCCTGTACTGTACCTGCGTGAGAATTCTTCAGGTGGATTTTCTTAGGATGGAAAGTAGCACATGTCCTTCTCAACATCCCAGGCTACGTTCCTGCCAAATTTCAATACTATCGGTTTAATGATTTAGGACATGAAATTAATAAGACTGATTACTAAGCGGAGGAAAGAAAAGCAGGGAATGCCAGGCTAGAGATTGCGCGTATGCCAAGCCCACCATACTTAATTGGAAGAGTAGCTTGTTTCCAAGCGCGATTTTCGAGTTGTAAATTCTGAATAGTGCTTTTTAAAAGTCCATCAATAAATTTAGTTAATCAAGGGAAATTTCCAACAAATACATAAGTTTAGGGGTGAAAAGGCAGAGCTGAAGTATGTAGATTGTCCACACTTGACAGCTTTATTCCTAGAAGCCGCACCGAATTCTAATTTTGATTCGACAAATGAGGGGATTGCGTCCTCAAAGAAAGGAGCAGCATGAATATTTATATAATTATTATCCGTTATCTAGTATCCATAGTACAAGTTTTGCTTAGTTTGGGACTAGATTATTGGTGTAAATGTCCGAAATATTTATTTAAATAACATTTGCAGAATTCGAGTTTCTTTACAGTAATATAGGCATTGAACTCTGCTAATACGAGTACAAGGATGATGTTAATGGAAGATCGCGTAGCGTCTGCGGGATGGTTGCGTGAGTTGGAGTCGGTATTGTGTATAAAGTTAAAAGTAAACAGCCTGACACTATCACAGGTATAAAAAGTACTATAGAAGTATGTGGTCCATTATAGACAGAAGAAAAACTGCATTCAATGAGTTTTTTGAGGCGGGAATCGGACCGACATAAATGATAAAATAAAAACAGGGGCAAACAAAGGGCTGCAGCATCAGTTCATGTTGATCACATATCACGATGTCGATTGGTATGTAGTGGATAGTGACCCTGTCAGCAAAACCAACGGTTGCGGGTTCGAATCCCGCGAGGGGCTTGTGTGATGAATACGAAATTTACTCTTTTACTTTTATTTGGACATTTACTTGGATGTTTGTATAAATATTTATGTATGTTTATCTGTTATCTACTATCCATAGCAATAGACTAGTTGATTATATGTTTATTTATTATTATTAAGGTATTGTCATCAGAACTGAACGAGTATGTAAAATTACAACTCCTAAATAGGACTTAGTTCACAATGGACAAACTACTTACGAACATTCCAGTTTAATTAGAGGTTGTAAAAATAACACCAATCTGAGGGAACCGAATAACATACATAGACACATTATACAATCTGAAATCATCACCATCCTCATTTGTGCCGTAGTCGGGTAAGAAGACACTGGTGTCGATTCGGATGTACACCAACTAAACTAAATTAAACTAAAACCAGTTTTGGAGTGGTGCCGTCGCATCGTACTGTTGCAGGGAGAAAGAGACAGTACTCTTTAAAACTGGTTTTAGTTTAGTTTAGGTTAGTTGGTGTACATCCGAATCGACACCATTGCCCCGGGAAGGAAGGGTATTGTTTTTTTTTACTGCTTTTTTTTTATGCACAACGGGATAGTACTTGGCCTCAATCACACCTGATGTTAAGTGAAGATGAGGTCGAAGGTGGAAGCGTACTGGCCCGGGAACCCCAACACATTTGGGGGACTGGCTATCGTATCTCTGACAACCGGAACATAACAATGATATTAACATTGCTGCTTGGCGGCAGATTTAGATTAGATGGTGGTAGCTAGCCAGGCGGACATTTAAAAGCCCTACCACCAACCAAACCGAGTACTTAAATATGTACCCCGCTGGGGATCGAACCGGTGACCTCTGATTCGTAAACCCAATGTTGTTTAGATTGAGCCACGGAGGCGGTTTATTTCTTTACTATTGAGTTGGATCCAGAGCGGATTTAAAGTCTGTGCATGTCAACGTCAGTTTGCCAAAAGCTATCATTTACAAGTTTTCCAACTGTAATAAAGAAATATGAAAAAAATCAGACTTTTCGATTCACTTACACTTACACAAGTACTCGTGTAGAGTACTTTCGACCAAATACACGATTCTGTGACACTATCACAAAAAACTGAAAGTCTCAGTTCATAAAAATAATTAGCTTCTTTTGGTCAAAAAAAAATTCCAGTAGCAACAGTGAGTTGACTGTCTCTACGCGATGTCGGCTCTTTGAAACAGAGCCTCGTCGATTTACGATTCATCGTGCTAATTGAACCGACACGCGACGAAAGAAAGTCTCAACTGAGCGCCATTTACATAACCTTTGGCAATATTTCACACTACCCGCTTTTGTATAGGCTAATACAAACTGTCAAAATTAATCTCTTTTGACTTATGTCTCGTTTCCTTTGACTAGAGATATTTATATTAGTCATTGGCCAATTGTACAATGCATTATGGTTGAAAAAAGGTAATCTTAATTTTGCTGGTAACTGCGTCTCTAATGAGATTTAAAACAAAGAGTTTCATCTCTTTGTCAAGAGCGATGCCGGATCAAAAACAATAGAGTTGCATCAAAGAAATTTTGTGCTGTGATGACGTAACTGCTAATTCTTTGTCTGTGGTTAACAGGTTAGCAAATGACTACGGTTAGAGACAATTGATCTTTTTAGAAACTTTAGAGTTAAAGGCTTTAATAGTCTTATATGTTCTTTAATGTCATGTGTTAATTTTTTAGACTAACACAACAAATATTTTTTTAGTCTGTGCTTACAACCTATAATCAGCCATATAGAAGAAATTGCATTGTTTGAACTATCCGGTCCATTCCCAGTAATATATAAGTCTATACTTACAACATACATTTTTTACAACAAGCGTTTTGATTATCTGATATGAGAGAATAATAGTGCAAGGTGACGAGTGGTCAGGATTTTTGGAACATGGCGTCCGCTGTCGAGGGCTTAGATTTTGTTATGGTTAAAAAAAACCCTTATGGTAAAGTTATTAACCTGCCTCATTCCTCACATCAAGCCCTAAGTACTACAAGTTAAGTAGCAAATATGTAGGTAAGGTTTCCCGTCAAGTGATGAAATATCCAGTTACTTGAGCTTACCTAGTAGTTAGATTAACTATAGATACTATTGAACAAGTTTGAAATCTACTGCTATATAATAAGGTCTAAATGTGCTCAGGTCTTATTTCTTTTATGTCATCATATTAGGCATCATGGAGTTGAAGGTGCATGTGGACGGAGATGATGATGGCATGGGCGTAACCAAGGGGGTTTGGGGGTTCTAACCACCCCGTGAATAGTTCAAAATATTACAATATATGCAGGAAAGCTTCAACCACTCCAAAATCTACTTTGGAATGCCCAGATAAGTGCCATCAAAACTATCTCGAAACATTTACATATTGCTACAAAATTTGGCTACTCTGCCTGTTTCCACTGCTACACGAGAAAGGACTTAAGGAGACTGAAAAACTAGTTGCTTGCTTGGGTCTCATGAATATTCACTATGGGGTAGAAATTGACCCGAATATATTTAATAATATTATATATATTTAATATTTAATAACTATTTAACTCAAACTCCAATCGGACTGCACATTATTGATATACATCCGGACAAGGGTTCTACTTGACTGCGAAAAATCTTTCTTGTTACTATAGAAAACTTGAGAAATCACTCTAATTTATCTTCGCCTAATTTGGGACTAGATCATCGGTGTATTATATATTAGCCATATGAAATGCCTAGGCGGATTGTTATTTATGCAGACATTTCCTTTAATATATGTAACTGAGCTCTTACAAAATTCTGCTCAGAGCGGATTGGTTAGGTTGTCTTAAGTTCCTTTGATACTACGGAAGAGCTCAGTTACATATATTAAAGGAAATGTCTGCATAAATAACAATCCGCATAGGCATTAAAAAAAATGGCTAATTTAACCACCGTCTACGATATTATAAGTGTAAGAAATGTTTATTAGCTAAAAAGTGGATTTCCCCTTGACTTCTATTGAGGAAAATAGTGAATGTATTGAATTACCATATTTATGATCTTAGCGAAACAACTTGTTCATTATGTTTCAATTAAATTAGATAAGTTACCTTCGTTTAACCTTAGTTAGTGTCCTTCCATTATCTCAGTTACGTAACTACTAACCATGAAGTGTTATATCTTTTAATAATACTACTATTAAAAGCCTGAGCTATAGTTTATCTGTCGACCTGTTTGGTGTAGTAGTGGATAGAAACTTCGACTCATATACCAAAAGGTCGCGGGTTCGAAACCCGCTAGGGGCATATGTTTGTTTTTTTTTTATGCACTACAGGTTGGTACTTGACCTCAATCACATCTGTATAATGAATACAGACATGTGTTCTCGAGTTATAGATGTTTTTCATTTATTTCCAAAAAAAATATGTTTTTTGTAGTTTATCAACCATCTGGTATCCATATTACAAGCCTAGGCTTAGTGTGGAACTAGATGGCACTGTGTGTATGTGCAGATATATTTATTTATTATTATTTTTAATTTACTACTAGGGCGCTTACGTGGTACCAAATTTAATCATCGATCGCAAGCAAATTAAACGGCAAACTCTCATCAAAAAGGGGTACAAAAGGCGACCGATTGGTTGAAAGTATAGTGGCCCTGATTTTAACATCAACAGCTGTGGGTTCGAATGCGCTGAGGGTAAATTTTTGTGTAATGAGTTATTCTCGGGTCATGTAGGTTTATGTAAATATTTGTGTGTGGTTATTCGTTATCTAGTAACCATAGTACATTCACGCAAAATAGGCGCAAACTTCGTCGAGTTGCGGAAATCAAGCCCGCTAAAACCTATAACCATATACATGCTGTGCCTAATTGGAGAGTAGATAATTTTATTGGAGTAAGTGTCCAAAATATTTATGCGTTTAAAGTTTTAGTTACTAATAAGTTGAAGTGACATAAAGCGTAATGTAACTCGAAGAACTGGTGGCCGGGGGGCATTACTCTTTTCGAGTGGAGGGGAGGATCATGCATTAGTTAAAAAAGAAGTGCCACTCACTTAACGACTGGCTTCGATTTAGAACAACAGAGACCGACAATGGGAAAATAAACTCCAAAGCACAAACACACGTATGAAAATCCCTCAGCCAGTTTTTTTATCATCAGATTTTTAACATTCAACCTTCTGCCTTTCATGCATGCTCACACCATCGGATAAAGAATCGCCTCCACCTTTCGTTTCCAGCCACCCACCGCCTCTTCAAGTCATCTAACCATAGTCTTAGTTTTACAACATATCACAATGCGAATGAGATGTCTGCAAGGCATTCAATAATGCATAAATATTTTGCCTTTGTTTTCCCATTGTCAGATCCGCAAGAAGGCCACTCGGTTTTTATGACTAAACTTTGGAACTTCTTCAAGAATACCTAGAAAATAGATAATAGTTACTCGTAAATATTTCATAACGCCTTTGTGTGCTCCTCGCAATGAGTTAACAGCTACGACGGTGACGGACGTTTACAGGTTATATATTTTTATTTTAAAATTCCTGCCATAACTGCTTCTAATATTTCATTATAAAAATCACATGGAATTTATTTGAAATTTCGGAATCAAAAGTAGCCTGTGTTAATGCAGGATGTTGGTCTATTTTGTGTGCCAAATTTTATTAAAATCCGTTTAGTTGTTTATGCATGATTGCGCGACAATTTATTTGTGTTCCGGTGGATGGGGTTTCCGGGTCAACGCTTCCACCTTCGAACTCATCTTCACTTAACGTCAGGTGTGATTGTGGTCAGAGACAAGTTTTAGGCGCCCCCCTTGCTTACACCTAATAATACCAGTTGTGCGTGCACGTGCAAGCATGTAACTGAAAACTGAAACTTAAGTCTATGTCTTATTTGTCGATTGAAAACAGCTAAGCTCGTAGCACTGCATTCCTAACATAAGAACCTAACCGCTTATAGGGTTGGCTGGAAGTGATCTCTCTTAGAGATAAGCTCACCTTTGTATCTGACAAATGTATCTTTTGTGTTTATTTGCAATAAAGAATGAACATTGCAATAAAAGAAAAAAATTAAATTATATTATTTTTTAAATAACTTTTTTTGGCCCACTGAGGCCCCTCTGGGACTGGCAAGATATGTAAAATAATAATACCTAGGTACCTTAATTAGTCGTTCATCTGTACTATACATTTGATATAAATAATAAATTATTAAACAGTTTGCCTTCAACTTGTACCCCGCAAAATATTAAACATGGTGGCTGTGTTCCACTGTATTCTAACTCTATGGCTCTGCGTGTCATTATTTTTCTAAAGCGCACGAATCGCGACCATCAAGGTGTATTAAAATTATCGGGCGCACGAAACGCAACTATCCTATGAAGGCATTTTTATTATATTTTACAAAACGCACGAATCGCAACCAACTTGCCTGTTTACTAAATATCGACGACGCACGAAACGCGACCCGCCCCACAGCAGCCGCTCTGTTCGCCCTATGGTAGAACCGGCCCTGATTGAGGTCAAGTGCGCATCCGTTGTACATAAAAAAAAATCGGTTCACTCTTCATTCTTAATACGAACAGCCAAGGCATGGAACTCCCTTTCGGCGTCTCTTTCCTGGATAAAAAACCGGAACACAACCTATTTAACTAACACTGTAACTTGGCAGTAGACAATACCACGCTGGGAATCGAATGCACGACCTCCATTGTGCAAACCTATTATTTACATTAGTGCAAGGAAGCGAAAGCGAAGATATATGCAAATTTTGTGAAAATGATTAGAACATTGCAATTTTAATTGTTCTGATATATCTGACGCTTACATCTACGTTACGCTAGTTGGCATATGTGAGGTTTTCAGTTATACTTGTGTATGTAAACGGGCTTCAGGACAGGAATAGACACTAGATTGACTTTTTTCATCTTGGTAGAAAATCAGCAAATAAAAATGACAAGACCCAACTTTAGATAAGTGAAATAGAAGGTATTGGCATAGGTAGTTTAATTTACTTTTTCGAAACCATTTTTCAAATAATATCTTCGCACATACACACAGCGCCATCTAGTTCTACACTAAGCAACTAGGCTTGTATTATGGATACCAGATGGTTGATAAACTACACAATATTTTTTTTTTTTAAATACATACATATAAATAAATAAATCAATAAATATCCTTAGATATACACATAGCGCCATCTAGTTCCACAGTAAGCAACTTGTGTTGTTTTGTTGTGTTGTATATATAAATTAAAAACCTCCTCAGCATTCATCATACAAACATATGCCCCTGCGGAATTCGAATCCGCGACGTTTTGGTATATCAATCAGAGTTTCTAACCACTGCACCAAACAAGTGGTCAATATGCCCTTTTTTTTCTTACGGTAAAAAATCTCATCCGGTGTATTATGGCATATTGTATAGTTGAATAACTTAATAAATTAAAAACATTATGTGTAAATATTTGAAATAACAATAAACATACGGCGCCAATACGAATAATCACACCGGCTATATATGAGAGCGTTCAGTCTAGAGAGTTTCGAGTTGGATCAGCGAGAAATAATCAACCAAACATGATCCCTAGCTTATTGTGACGGTGTGTTAAGACGACCGATTGGTGCAGTGGATAGTGACCCTATCAGCGAAACCAACGGTTGCGGGTTCGAATCCCGCGAGGGGGAAGAATAAGAATAAGAATAAGAAAACTTTATTTGATCCATTTAGCGACACTTAAAAAATACATTTAATTGTTACCTATGTACTATTATAACACAATGGGTAAATGTTTGTATGATGAATACGAACATTTATTCCCGAGTCTTGGATGTTTATATAAATATTTATGTATGTTTATCCGTTATCTAGTATCCATAGCACAAGCTTTGCTTAGTTTGGGACTAGATGATTGGTGTAAGTGTTCGAAATATTTATTTATTATTTATTATTATTATTGTATTGTACAATAAAAACGTGCAATTTTTATAGTATAACTTCCTATAATTTTAAAGTTCCTGATTTTTTGTAGAAGGATAGAGTACCCATCAGTAATGACCAGAGATCGGAGTAGGTAGAGCGATTTTATGTACTTGCACGTTAGTTTGTATACGCTATCTTAACATGGATATGCCTTTTACGGGATAAAAATATATTAAATAGTAATTTAACATGTATTCTATATTAAAGGAAAATTTTTTGAGTACACTTTTAGATTTTGGAGAGATATTGTCCAAACGACCAAACCTATGTTATAAATAATGACATTAAAATGTTTTCTAACAATTCTGGACATAGCTTTAGTTATAGTGTAGGTATTTAGTTACAAAACCTACAAAATTAAATTAAAGTTACCACTGTGAACTTCATTGCGTTGTAGAAGATGCTAAGATCTCCTAAAACAATTTTATAAAAAATTAATCAATGGCTACTATGTATTTTCTAAAGCAGTTCATTGAGTCGTGACATTTATTATCGATTATTGATCGATTTTTTTGAAAATAGTTACAGGGATTTTAAGTATATTCTCAGACGCAATGAAATTCACAGTGGTAATTTTAATCATGTGGTTTATGTTTTATACTATACATTTATATTATACATATACATAACCGTCTTATTCATAAAAGTTTACAAACGTTAGTTAAAGTGTGTTTTGTCTCTGTCGTTCATAAGGAAATGTTATAATGAAAGAAAGTGACAAAACATACTTTAACTAAAACAGGCTTATAAAGAGTTTGTACATTTTTATGAATAAGAGGGTAAATATCTATATTATATCTAAAGCAAGCTACCAATTTTATTCTATCACCGACAATAAAATCACGGCCTTTATAATTATCGAAAGTTAAAAGTGTATCCTTACTGGACTATAGTCAGAATTTGGTATTGCGCAAAATCGTCCATAGAAAAACAAATGGCGGAGACTACTGGCGAACCGGGAATATACAGGGTGTCCCTGGAAGTATGGATCAAATCGAACAGGGGCATGGGGAAGGTCATTCCCAAACTTTTTAACCCTATGAATGTCGGTGCCATTTTTGACGGTTCAAAAGTTATGATCAATTTTTTACATTTTCATATTATCGAATAGTGCTTATACAAAAAAATTTTTTAAAAGAAAACTAGCAAAGCTATTAGCTTAATTTTTTAATTAAAAATAATTAATACATTTTTTTTTTCTTATTTTTTTTATTTTTTTTTTATTTTTTTTTATTTTTTTTTTTCAGCTTAAGTTTGGGAATGACCTTCCCCATGCCCCTGTTCGATTTGATCCATACTTCCAGGGACACCCTGTATTAATACTGATTTAATATGCAACAGATTCTCAAGCGTCAACTTAGAACAGTTTATTAATATGGGCCTTAGACACGACCGAATCATAAACAAACTATGGGGAGTTTCTTGTCGCTTCTTCTCCCTAACCATAACACCTTGTGAAGCGATGTAGTTTAAAAAAAAATAACATGTTGACTTTCAATAAGTGATATATATAAGAGGTACAAAGAGCGCTCTGCAGTCTAGACGTGAATAAGGCTAGTGGTCCAGATGGTATTCCAGTGAGAGTTCTTAAAACTTGTGCGCCTGAGTTGTCTCCTGTGCTGACTCGCCTATTTCGCCTCTCTCTTTCTCAAGGAACTGTGCCATCAATCTGGAAGCTTGCAAATGTGCAGCCTATCCCTAAGAAAGGGAGTCGTGCCGACCCAGTGAACTACAGACCTATCGCCATCACCTCCATCCTTTGCAAGGTCATGGAGAAAGTGCTTAACAGCAAGTTGTTGAGGTACCTAGAGAGCAACGATCTGCTGAGCGATCTACAATTTGGCTTTCGCCAAAGGCGATCGACTGGCGACCTCCTAGTGTATCTGACACATTGCTGGGGCGAGGCCATTGAGAAGTGTGGA
This sequence comes from Oegoconia quadripuncta, assembly GCA_949316235.1. Classification (NCBI taxonomy): domain Eukaryota; kingdom Metazoa; phylum Arthropoda; class Insecta; order Lepidoptera; family Autostichidae; genus Oegoconia; species Oegoconia quadripuncta. Next base: position 19,077,478 of record OX438753.1, on the reverse strand, counting down.
GAAGCATTTGCTGTCTCTTTGGACATCTCAAAGGCTTTTGACAGGGTCTGGCATGCAAGCTTGCTCAACAAGCTTTCAGCATATGGCATCCCCGTTCGGTTCTGCAACTGGATATCCGATTTCCTGAGCGGACGGTCAATCAGGGTAGTCATTGACGGCTGCTCCTCTGACCTCATGGCTATTAATGCCGGAGTTCCTCAGGGATCTGTTCTCTCTGCGACCCTTTTCCTGCTCCACATTAACGACCTGCTTCGGCCCGGTATCGTTGGTTATGCAGATGACAGTACTGTCACAGAGAGATATATATCTAGCCAAGGAACCGACGGGACAATCAGTTCCTTGAGAGAGGCCATGTTGGAGCGGACGAACCTGACCTTAAGTCTTGTCTCTAAGTGGGGAGATGACAATCTGGTCGGATTCAACGTTTCCAAAACACAGGCATGTCTCTTCTCCACCAAACGGAGTCCACCCAACTTGACTCCGACTTTCCGAAATATAACCGTTCCTGTCTCCGATCACTTGGAGCTACTTGGCATGAAGTTGTCATCCACCCTAAACTTCGGCACATCCATTGAATCTACAGCCCAAACTGCGGCCAAAAAGCTAGGCATTCTCAACAAGGTCAAGCGATACTTCACACCTGGACAGCTTCTTACCTTATACAAAGCGCAAGTCCGATCCGGTATGGAGTATTGCTGCCACCTGTGGGATGGATCTGCTAAGTACCAGCTTGCCGCTTTAGATTCGGTGGAACGCAGAGCCAAGCGATTGATAGGCAACAAAGAGTTGGTAGAATCCCATCTACACAGCCTTGAACACCGACGGAAAGTCGCATGCCTTTCAATCTTCTATCGGATATATTTCGGAGAGTGTGCTGAAGTACTGCATGAGTTGATCCCGCCATCCCCGTTCTTACATCGAAATTCAAGACGTACCGCAGGATATCACCCACACTTAGTTGACGTGCCATTTATAAGGACCAAGCGTTTTAGGTCTTCGTTTCTCATGCGCACGGCTAAGGAGTGGAACGCATTGCCTCCGTCTGTGTTTCCAATCGCATATATGCGGGTTATAACCCGCAGCTCTTTAAAGTCAGGTTAAATAGGCATCTTCTGGGAAAGCTCGTTCCATCGTAGACCTTATCTCGACATTAGTCCAGATTAAGGTCAAGAGCGATCCCATTCTAATTTAAAAAAAAAAAAAAAATTTTTGTCCTACATTGAATAAAATATTTTTGATTTGATTTGATTTGTAAGTAGAATTTTATTCCTTTACTCTTACCGTTACCGATGTCGATTAGTATTCGAATCGAGCTTCGAATGCCTACTTCGAATGCCTAACTTCACAACAATTTGAAATTCAGATTCTCAAAGCTCTAACCTTACGATTACATCCAAATGTAATATTTTTGCGGCTTTTTCTTTATCTTCCGTCTAGTTGGAATGAATATAACAAACTTATTTAAGTTTTCTTATTTTTTAAGCGAAAATGCGAGTGTAGAACTTAAAAATCCGATCACCACACCGGGTTCATCATTCTATTTAGGTATTACCAATACGTTTGTCGTTATTGCATTAAGTATTTATTATTCCTATATACATATATACTGTGTTCGTTAGCTTTTGGCACTTTCCTTGAGGTCATGCCTTTCATTGACAATAAGAGTGAAATTTGTATGTTGTGTATAAATATTAACTTATCTATCAGTGGAGACTTGTACTTATGGTTTTATTGTACAAAATATATGGGGAATACATTGTTGTCCGTAACACAGTTTTTAACTACCACAGACAACAAAGCTTCAACAAGTTGTGTAATTTATTTCGGTTCATTAAAATATTGTTTATTCTTGGTTTGTTTATTGTTTGATTTAAGAGTTTACAAGATATAATTATAGTCCATAGTCTTCCTAAAAGTATAACATAAAATACACAAATGCGACATGTGTTGTCTATACATCTCTCTTGCTCCGTCTCATCTTCCAGGGACGTCACATGTAGTCGGTTCCGCAGCCGCATCATCGGATAACCTCAAACGACTCAAGTACGTCTGCCTAAGTAGAGATTACATTTTGCGCTGTTTGGGGTAGAGACCCTAGGGCCGTGGGGACCAGGCGCTCATAGCCTCTTCCGTCAATTATCAATTATCGGGAGCGTTTGATCAAAGCCTCGTACGATCGGAAGGCTGGTCTATATTTAGCACAAAGGGTGAGCCATGCTATTCAACGAGTCAATGCCGCCAGCTTACTCGGGACCCTTCCGGCCGTACGAGATCCTGGACAAATTTTTTATTTATAAATATTTTTAATAATAAAATCAGTATTTTATTTAGGTTTAATTTTTTGTTTTTGGATATAGGTTTTTATTGACATAGTTTCTGTAATATATTTTTTTTTAGACACAAAGTAATTTTAGATGATCGATACGTCAATACACACTGCCTGACCCATTTGACTATTCATGTTACACGGTCTCCATTATTTGTACAATTTCCAGCTCCATTCGGGTCTGAACGTCGGCGAACTGTGAAATACGGACTAGTTTGTCCGTTTCAGGTCACTGACTCTGAAACACAAGCGTTTATATAGTTTTTGAAATATAGAGAAAATGATTGACAGTATCCTGGTCACGGCGGCATCCTATGTTGAAGTTTCCCCACTCGAGTGTAAGTATAGGTCGATATGATTGTGATGAGAAGGTGTTAGGTTGTGACTCTGAGTTTGATTGGTCTCAACTCAACCAGTCGAAAAGCGGACTGGATGGCCAAGATCAACTACAAATGTATGACTAAGAAATAGACGAATTGCTTCAAAGACTGTGAAATGAGAGTAAGCTTACAAATGACAAAGCTTTGACAATTTTTGACTAATTGTAAGTTATGAATTTGTTGAAAATAAAAAGGATCGCCCAATCCAGATACACATTCAAAAGCAAAATGACAAATATGTAAAATAGTAATTAGATCTGCAATCTTCTTCTTCTACATGTCAATGCGTCCAAGCATATCTAATCCGCCGCCGCAATAATACATGCTGCTAGTATATCTAACTAATATTATAAATGCGAAAGGTTGGATATTGTTTGTTTGTTGCTTAATCACGGCGAAACGGACGATCGGATTTGGATGACATTTGATATATAGGTAGATTATACCCTGGATTAAGATGTAGGGTATATAGGTAATTTTTATCCCGATAAAGTGAGTAGTTCCCGCGGAATAAACAAATTTCCGCGATAAAGTTTTTCCACGCAAACGAAGCCGCGAGCGGAAAGCTAGTTAATAATAAGATTTCGTTTTCCTCAATAAGAATAACTACTTAACTTTTGGTCCTCCTATCCCTTCGGAGGTGTCCCGAATGTTGTCAGCGTTTCGCAGACAGGGTCACTATCCACTACATCAATAAAATGTATACAGGGTGAAATTTAATTCGTGTAATTCCTCTTTACTGGTGACGCCACTCTTGATAACGAACAACTTTCCACTCGGAACCATAGCCGAATTCAGCCGAAAATTGTAGGACTTCCATATTAAAGGTGGTTTCAGAATGGTTTACTTTGTATGGGTAATCGAAAACTTTTTTTATCGAGTTCGACTATGGTTCCATGTGGAAAGTCGTTCGTTATCAAGTATCGCGGCACCAAATAATGGGAATTACATGAATTCAAATTCACTTTGTATATATTTTATTGAAAAATAATCAGATGGTGCATAAATTGACTTTTGAATGAATTGGCAATCATATTTTATAAATTCTGCATACTACAAAGTTTCATTGACGGGGGAATTAATGTATACCTCCCACCTCGACATTTAAAGTGTTATGCTTTACTAAGTGTTTTACCAAAGTGTTATTAATACTACTATGTTGCTGTCAGCTGCAATGCAGATTTAAAGTCGCTACACTGTTGTCAACCCTAAACTGGCCTGACGGTGGACTCGGCCTCGATTCAATACAATCGCGTGCGCACCTTTCGCCAACACCACACAGCGCCCCTTGATACCAATAATGCACTTATTATGTTTAAACCTGTTACATTGCATGCAGTATGTGCACTTAGCGAAAACAGTGTTTTACGTAAAACGCTACCGGGATTCTGTGATTTAGGTCGATGATGATTCCTTTGCAACCTTTTGAAGTTTCCGTTCTGGAGAGCGGTTTCGAACCTCGACATTTTATCTCAGATGCAAAATATTTATCTTGATGGAAATGAAATGAAAAATGAGTTTCGAGATGTCCTAGTTGTCACGACATATTTTGCGATATATCTCGAGTCCGAAAATCGCTCTCCTGTAGAGACGTGGACATTTTTGAGATTTAATAGTACAATTCACAACCCTACGCAATTTTTATTTATATATAAATAGGTATACCGGATGAATTTTTTACCGTACCTAAGGAAAATTATATGGCATATTAGGTAAGTGAAATAGAAGTTATTGGCATAGGTATTTAATGTTTTTTTTAAAAACCGAGATAGATATGCGACTGGCGGGATTCGTAGGCTTCCTTCCTGTCATGCGAAATTTATACGGATCTCATTTTTGCTCAAAGTTTTTTTTTATTTATTTTTTTGTTAATTATGTAATTATGTGGAATAGACTACAAAAGCGATTGTCAAATGACACCACGCTATATTCGATTATGGTTTTGAAAAAAATAAATAAACTATCCATGCCAATACATTTTATTTCACTTACCTAACACCTTACGGTAAAACAACTCACCGGTATATCTATCAAATATAAAACATCAGGGTCTACTAACGAAACCTCGACTGTCAGCCAACTAAGGTTAATAAAGTTACTAAGTACCTTATTAGTTCTATCGAGGTTTCATTCAAGGGAAATGAAAACGAATGATTACAACCTCAGAACATCTAATAAAGGTGTTGTGCACTCAACTGATGTCAGCTCGTCTATCGAAGGATTAAAATCGGTATTTTATTAATTTTTAATTTTCCTTTAATTGAAAAATCAACGGTATTCTCTTACACCAATGGTATTACAGAAGAAACGGTAAAAAGCTTAAAAATAAACTAATTTACTAAACCAAAATTTATTACTAATTTTTGGCAATAAATTAATGTAGTTAATATAGTTAAATTTAATAATTTGGTTACAAAATGGTAATTGATCGGATTTTATGCTATTATTTTCGGTGCTTGTGTTTATTAGTGCGTGCTGTGTGTGTTGGTTGCTGGAAAGGGGTGTCTGTTCACGTGCATGATTCAGTAGGTGCTAACTGTTAGAGGATTTAGGTCTTTATGATTACATTTTTGAAGTTTTGTTTACTAAAGGAATCGGTATTATTAAAGTATGACAACGATGTCAACCCCTGTAGTTTTGGCACGTAAAACGAATAGAACCACGCTACTACGACACAAGATGAAAATAATTCACTGAATCACGTGTCTCATTGTCCCTTTCCACTCCTCCAATCCACCATAAAAAAGGTGCAGGCGTCTATGAATCAAAGTGAAACCAGTTAGTACGTACTCGTATAATGTGCATTCAAATTTTCACCACTTACTTATTTGACTCGTTCATCATTGCGTAACATGGGCCTAGTCACAATACGGTAAAGGTCGTTAGCATTCATCAAACACGCTTACTACAAAACAAAACAAAACCTTGTTTCGTAACTTACGGGTCTCTACTTATACATATTAAAAACGCTCTATCTGCCTAGGTGTTAGTATATTTGGTAAAAGTATCTTTATATAGAAAAATCGAGGCAATTTACATTACTAATAAAGTAGGTAAAAAAAAATCTGTCATATTCTCCCTGTTCCAATGTTTACACTCGTTTTTCTCAATGTATGCATATCAAGTAAATAACAAAATTGATATTCTACTTCACTTTTCTAAATATATAGGGTCTAACAAAATTAACCCGACAAATTTTGGCAATTGCACGTACATGACAATAAAATAATATATTCATTAAAATAACTAGCCTTAAATATTTTGATTCCGCGTAAAAAAATAAATGTAAGTGCAAATGAAAATACAAATTAACAGACTTACTTCGTTTGGATTGTACCTATTTTAACAACGAGAAAAAAAGGCAACGTTCATATGGCGGACGCCAAAGGGCGAGTGGTCGCCTTTCGGCGTCTTCAAAGGTACCGCGGCACGTGTTTGTGTGTTGTGGCAAAATACTTAGAGCGCGCGGCCATTAAGGTCCAACTCACAAAATCTACATTTCTAAATTTTATTTTTTGAATAAAACCTGTTAGCTTTAATGTTTTATTTTTAATTTTTTTCGTAATAGGTACATCCTATACATACACTCTGCAACGTTTGTCGGGTTAATTTTGTTAGAACTTATGTAATCATATCAGCAACAGGACGTCCACTGCTGAACCTATGTTCTAGTCTATGTTCGAGTCCTATGACTCCACTATTAGTCCAGTCAATATATGCATATTTAGGAGTGTAACTTGCTGTAATCTTAAAGGACCTGATTTTTTGTACATAGACAGAGTACCTGTCAGTGATATTGTAAAAAATATTTTCTAACGGATCAGGAGTTTGCTTTAGGTATAGTGTAGGTATTTAGTAACAAAACCTACAATATTAAATTAAAGTTACCACTGTGCACTTCATTGCGTTGTAGAAGATGCTAAGATCTTCTAAAACTATTTTCTAAAAAATTAATCAATAGCTACTTTATACTTTCTAAAAATAGTTTATTGAATCGTGATATTTGCCCCCGTTGAAATTTTTCATAATTTATTGCTCGATTTTGTTGAAAACAGTTACAGAGGTTCTAAGTATATTCTCCGACGCAATGTAATTCACAGTGGTAATTTTAATCATATAGTCTATGTTTTGTTACTAAATATTACTAAAGCAAGCTACCGATTTGTTAGATTTTTTTTTTATTCTATCACTGACAGGTACTCAAAGCATGTGCAAAAAATCACGGCCTTTAAAATTATAGGAAGTTAAAAGTGTATCCTTACTTAGACTATATACATTTCCAAAGCGACCGATTAGAAGCGGCTTGCATCCAGAGACTTATCAAGTCACTTGTCCACCTTGTAATATGTATAATAAAAAAGTAACGTAGTTAATTGTAACATGCTATTAGTCTTAGATATTATACAATCTAAATATTTCGCCGGTACGACCGTTATCACGTGGCTGAAAATTCAACCTGGCAAAAGGAACTAAATATTTGAAATTTTATGACGTAATTACAACGTTGTCAATAGTATTGATTGTTCGGTAATATCAGAGTTTTGACAAGACAAAACATGAAAAAATAGCAAAGAATCAAGCAGTTTACACAATTTATTAGTTAGAGCCATGGGCGCTTTATACTACGTACGGAATTAAACGATGTAATCCGCCGGGATGTTGTTTCTGCTACGATTGATGCCTTTTTCGTCGTATTCCTGATTGGACATATTCTTGATTCGTCATATTTTAATAAATAAATTATACTATGAAATACTTGTGGATTTGCTTGCGTAATAAAACAAAATAATATTTTTTAGTAAAATATTTATTTCACATGCTTGAGGGACCCGTCTTTTCTAAAGTTAGCAAACCTATTTAAAAATTCAATAACATTTATTTACAAGAAAAATATATATTATGTATTTATGTAGTATATCAACCATCTGGCATTCACAATAAAAGTCTATAGTTGCTTAATGTGGAACGAGATGGCATTGTGTGTGTGTCCTCGTGGACTGGCAAGGAGAGACAGTAAAAGGCCTGACGGTATGACAGTCATGGCTTAGAAGATGGGTCGGTTTTTGAAATGGGACGCAAGTCTGAATTGGCTGAATCTGGGAATGGTTCCTAGTAGAAAGTTTTCGTAATCAGGAGTTTAAATTTCACTCTGTATAGTGACTACTTATTCATACCTCTAATCATGAGCTTGAATTATATGTAAATAGTATATGCAAATAATAACATAAAATTTTACTTATTTACATCACGACACAATGGTGTCGATTCGGATATACACCAGCTAAACTAAACCTAAACTCAAAACCAGTTTTGGAGTAGTGCCGTCACATCGTACTGTTCCAGGTAGAAAGAGACAGTATTACTTTAAAACTGGTTTTAGTTTAGTTGGTATACATCCGAATCGACACCATTATTTCATAAAGTACCTATTTAAGTATAACTTACAACAAGTAAATTACGCACGGCCAGTTATTTACATACAATGATACGTTACTCTTAAGGCATATTGTTATGGACCTTTCTGGGCGAAACTCAATTTATTTTTATTGCAAGTATAATTTTGTGGCATCTCATATCCGCATACGCGAATTGCTTTTTTATGCTCGTGTGTTTTATTCTTTTACCACAATGAATATTACTTTATACATATAACTTACCTAACTTATTTAATAAATAAAATAAATAAATATTTGGGACACTTGCACCAATTATCTTGTCCCAAACAAGCAAACAGCAACAGGCCTATGTTCACCAGTGAAAATCCAGTGGCTGATATGATGACGATGAAACAAGCAAAGCAGGGAAGTACTATGGAGATACTAGATAACGGATAAACGTACATAAATATTTATATAAAACATCCATGACTCGTGAATAAATACAATACAAATACTCTTTAATAAATGATCGTATTTATCACAAATATTTACCCCTAACGGGATTCGATGCTGCATCCATTTCAGTAACCAATCGATCATCATTTACTGATTGTAATTTTGTGGTAAGCTACTTTTTATATAACCTGAAAATTTTCATGATTGACAATGCGGGGCTGACCATTTGTGCATATTTTTTGTGGGGGTCACGAGCTAATAGAGGTTGGAATGGTTGTCCTAAAATCACAAAATATAACCTAAGTACGTGTTCAAAACAATGGATATTTCAAATCATAGGCGCAAGTTTGGCCGCACGTGGAGTATTGTTCTCACCTATGGGCTGGGGCACCTCAGTACCAGCTTCTTCCTTTTGACCGCGTTAAACGTCGTGCAGTAGGAGTGTTCTGAAGAACTGTTCGAGGTAATACCCGCTGCTCAATTTAACCGATATACTTCTCGCCGAAAATTTAATTTCCATCCACATCACCTGGATGAGTGGAAGTCTACCACTGTACGTTTCTCAAGAAACTTTTTACCACGTACGACCACCCTGTGGAACGTACTTCCGGCAGCGGTATTCCCGAACGAGTACGACATTGGAACCTTCAAGAAACGAGCCTACACCTTCCTCAAAGGCCGGCAACGCATCTGTAACCCTTTTGGTGTTGCGGGTGTCCATGGGCGGCGGTGATTGCTTTCAATCAGGTGACCCGCATACTCGTTTGCCGCCCTCTCATATAAAAAAAAATCATATTATCAACAAAAGTGTTTTTTTTTTCAATCAATAAACAAGGCTAGGATTGCGGGACATCCGGGTCTCATTAGACATTTTGCGGGACTATTTTACTAATGATTCCAATGCGGAATTACAACTACAATATCGGGACGGTCCCGCACATTTCGGGACGGTTGGAATTGATCCCGGCATCGCCAAGATATTTCATGAAAATGTCAGGCAGTATTAAAGTCCACGTACAGTAAAAACATAGTCGGTCAAATCAAAAGTAACATGTATCCATAGATTATGTCCATGTAATTCCCTGAAGAATAGAATAGGATAGACCAACCTGTCTCTTCGCTTGGGCGTCGTAAGGCATTACAGTATAGATGGACCAGTGATGGACATAACACTTTACAGGGCGGTAGTACACATTAAAATGTTTGTAGAATGACACTGAAATTTTCCATACAAAATTAGAACACATCTATAGCCGTAATAGCTATAATCTGTCAAAACTGTAATAATTTAAAAAGTAAGTACGGTCATAGCCGCTTCCGTGGCTCAATGTAAACAACATTGGGTTAACGATTCGGAGGTCGCGGGTTCGATCCCCAGCGGGGTACATGCTTAGTACTCGGTTTGGTTGGTAGTAGGGCATTTTAAATATCCGCCTGGCTAGCTACCATCGTCTTATATAAATCTGCCGCCAAAACAGCAATGTTAATAGCATTGTTGTGTACCGATTGTCAGAGATAAAATAGCCCGGTGTAGTAATTACCGTACTAACAGCATTACCTAAAGTTTCGATCTTGAGTGTTGCCGGTACGGAGGACCAGTCTTTTTTGTGATGAATAAATACCTTTTATTTATTATTTATTTACGGTAAGAGCAGCTGTACTGGCACACAACACTGGAATTAAATACGTTGGCGTATCTGTACTGGAATAACCGTAGTACTTAGGCGCGCCATAGTAAATGCAACGGCTATACCCGTACTGTCACTGTGCGCGACATACATTTGTGTGTGAGCGAGATATCCAAATAAAATAACATTTCTCGAAAGTAGAAAAATGAACCCACAACCTACTGTAGTGGGACAGTAAATCCTAGTCTTTAAGAAATTAATATCATCATGTGATACCCGTAGTGGCTTTTAACCCATTACAATAGTATTGTAGTGTATAACCCGCTACAATAGTATTGTAGTACTTCTGACGTGTTATGCGTTCTGTTATCAGAGAATGCACGAGGTGGAGACTGAAAAACAGCTATTTTGCTGAGGCTCCAATCTATTTGTCCACTACGTTAGAAAATTTAACTATAATTAATGATCATGTAGTATAATTTTTTTAAGTGGATGAATAAATATCTTTTTATTTATTTATTCATTATTATTACTTACGGCAATTGCCGTTCTATCGGTTTATTAACCCGATCAACCCCTGGTATAACCGTACTGTCCTGCAAAGTGTTAACTCATTTTGTGGATTTTATAGGTTCTTGAGAGACTTTAAGAATGTGATAATAAGGTTCAAATACATGTTTTTGAAGCACTCGTGTCGCAGTCGCGTTCACAATTCTGTCGCGACCACTAGTGGCATTTTAATAGGAGTGTTTCCGTGCTTCGGAGGGCAAGTGATTTAGTCGGTCCCAGTTGTTCGGTGACCTACGGTGGCTGTCTGGTGGCCACTAATCAAATCCAGCAGTCCGCACTGGGCCCGGTGGTGGATTATGGTCCATACCATCTGCTAATGACAGGAGACTGCCCCAACAGTAGGGACGTGGAAGGCTGTTGATGATGATGATATGTTTTTGAGATGTTGCAGTAGGTATTATTGCACTGCATCTGCTAACTATTATAGATTAAACCCGCGATCTAAACATCAGGAAGGAGGATCATAATAAAACTAAGTCTCATCTCTAATTCTTTTAATTTACTCAGAATCTCTGGACGTAACGAATCCATCGCCCGCTAGTGGTCGTGTCCACCACTAATGCCGTCAGTCAACCGTACAATGGCGGTCATTCCATTCCAACAAGTCGGAAGAAATGCTGATACAGGATATGCAGCAGCATCCTGACTGTGATCGCCAACCCGCTCGCCAAGCGTGGCGATTATGGCAACTACCCCTCAGATCTTTGGGGGAGGCCATTGTCCAGCAGTGGACGTATTTCGGCTGATATGAAGATGATAACTCCGCATCCTGAATCTCTTTGTTAGTTGCTATAAATTATGACCGTTTGTTGCAGGGGTCGTGAATGCCGGGCCGCATGGATGGCGGCGCACGCGTGGCGCTCGCTCGCCGTTCTGCTCGCAGTCGCCACTCTCGCTCTAGCTAGGTGTGAGTATAATTCTCAGTACAGTTCACTGCTAGCAAGGTCATACTGAACCTTACGGCGTAGGCATGCGTTGCTGACCTTTGTAAACTCTATTCAGTCGCCTCATGAAGGACCTCATTGAGGAAATAGCCAGAGGATACTTTCATTCCACAATTTACATATACGCACAAGGAAGGTTACTGAAAAGTATATGTCGTTGAACACTAAGCTAATAATAGAACTGTAACTGAGCCGGTATAGGACTAATAGAGATTCAATATCCCTGAAACTGACAGATTCTAAATCGCCTGTAAGTTGGAATTGTCAATCTCTCGTATGTATGAATGGAGTCAAGTGGAAGATGGTATTAAGCTACACCAACCAAATAAGGAACTAGCAAGTCCACATGAGGTCACACCTGAAACTTATATAACTAAAGTTTTTCAGCTGAGGAGAACTACCGCATTGTTCTATTTGTAATAATGTAAACCCAAGCTCTTTGGTAGTCAACTTCTCTACTTGTCCGTATCGTAAAATAGGTACTCTCAAGTCTGCCGTAAAAATATGAAGTAATTACTTATCTTTTCGAATCAATATTCATATCATAACTTCTCTATATTCGCACAATATGATTTTCTGCGATTTCGGGCATCGTAAACAACAAGGTTTTCTCAGATTGGAGACGCTTCTGGGAAATAACTACATAGCCGAAGGTGCTTTACGCGACCCCAGTAAATACCTATTAGGTTTGTAAGAACCCCTTACTTATACCAATGAATAGCAGAATGAATTCAATATGACCGCAAACACTTTTAGAAGATAAAAATTCATTCATTCATTACCGAGCAACGTCATGACCCATACTGGTCCCAGCCATTGATCTGATCACGTCCGAGTATTTCACTTATGGAGAACTTAACTTCCTTGTGCTCCTGCCACCTCTGGCCCCATTCATCTGCCTGAGTGAAGGGCATCTAGTCGTTGCCTTTGAATAAAGCATAAACGGTGACAAGTAACTATGAATATTTATAAGCATTTACTGTCTGTACCATAAAATGGAAGATTGTATCTTGTAAGCGCGTAACAGTAAGATATTCTCAGAACGTTAATGATAAAGATCATTACCTCTTTCTCCTCACGCTTCCACGAACATGCCTTTGGATGGCGTGGCTATTGAACCATTAACTGGGCCCAGGTTTCCCACCATCCACCATCACCGTTCGACACTGGGACTGGCCTGGTTAAGTCCATATACCTGTAGTATATACTCGTATAGCAGTAACACAAGACAAGTGGCAGTAATAGGTTTAGGTGTAAAGAAGTTTTAAAATTTTATATAATTGCTTGTGGACATTTGAAGGAGCACGTTTAGTTAGTTACCCCAAAATTGCAACACCACTGCCAAGTCTGAAGAACAAAGCAGTAAGCACATCGTAGTTTAATAGAAACTAATGATCACATGCAGTGCTTTAGTTGAAGTGCAGAAATTGACCTCTAGCAGATTTTTTTTATAATTAACTGGATACGCGTTTGACCACATTCTCACCTGATGGAAAGTGACGATGTGGTCGAAGACGAAGCACGCGATCCCAGTAAATGCCTATTCGCTCTGCTATTGAAGATCCCAAGGTTGTAGGATTCGATAAATACTGACGGCGGAAGGGATTTCCATGCCTTGGCTGTTCGGATTAGGTACGTATGAAGACTTCTAACTTCTAAGTGTGAATATTCGGTATATTAACTATATATTGATATATTTTTGCATATACGGGTGAAATCTCTCCCCACGCCTAGTAGTCCGAAGATGGAACGGTGGCGACGGTGGAATTGGCTTATGTATATCCAACGCTCACTCCCCGAAATGCAACCTGTAAAAGACAGACTATGAGCGACGGTGTTCGAGGCTTTGCAATTTAGCAGTCATCGAAAGTCTAATGGCACCTCGTTCCACAGAATTGAATGCAGCTAGTTTAATATTACATGGGTTAATTAATTTAATAGTCCTTCAAGGTCATTGTGTATTTTTAAAGGTACATACCGTCTGCTTTTCTTTGTTGAAGGTATTTTGCCATCTGTTTCTCTTTCTGGCTTAAGAAAAGACATTCGACACACAAGAGATTAGATAACCTAAGCCATGTAGAAAAGAAGCCGCTGGAAATCGAAATACTTCGCTATAAGAAAAATGTTTCTGGCACCGATCTCATTGATCGTCTTGCTTGACTAGTTGTATTACTGTTCGCAAATTAATACTCTATGGTGTGGTATTGTAGGCAACGCACATACTGCCCTACAACGTGGTTCGCCATATCAAGGTCACACGGCAAAAAGTAGCAACTCCATGCCGGAGGTGACTTACTGTCCTATACTTATTTCTCAGCTATTAATGCTATTATATATATACAAAGTGTAACGCTTAACTGGGGGGTAACGGCGAGCTCTCAGCGTACGTAAGCTGGCATTATAAATAAATCCTGTTTTGGTACGTCGTCGCCGTAACTCTTCTTAGGAGTGAGGGCCAAAAGCTTCTTTTCTTGCCGACTCTTTGGTCATTTTATCAGAAGGGTAGTCTTGAAAAGCTTCTCCTGTTCTTATTTCTTATATTGCGGGTTAGCGTTTGACCTCAATCACACCTGATGTTAGCGAAAATGACGCCGAAGGTGAAAATTCAGAACTTCTATCCTAGCGACCACAGAGCCCATTAACGCCTAATAACAGGCGAGGGGCATCTGTTGGGTTGACAACAGAATAATAGAACGGGTGCCCAAAACCTTCTAAATAATTATTGACTACTGCTGTCATCTTATAAGCTGAATAAATGTAAAGAAATCAATATATTAACAACATCGCAATATATTTACGAAAACTTAATGTACGTTAGAAAGAATCTGCAACTGTTTAGGAAAAATTGTGAAATGTATGTATTTCACAATTTTTCCTAAACAGTTGCAGATTCTTTAATTTAATACATGATATAAAAATAACTTGTTGTGCATATCAGTCGCTTACACAAAGTCACTCAAAGAACAATGTATAGGCTTTTATTATAAGGTTCCGGTAGACATTCAGAATATACCTTTAAATAAAATTAAATGGAAACTATGTGGGAAGGCTATTATAAAATAATGCACAGTTCTGACTATCTAGCTAGATGATAAGAATTCATGGACGTCAACCGATCGGTGATATTCAGTCTACTATTACTTTTTTTTCTTTGTCGAATCATATATTGTAAACATACTTATTTAAAAAGAGCAATCTCTGAGTTTCTTGCTCGTTCTTCTCTGGAGAGTCTGACTTGTGAATGAGAGAAAAATATATAACACATTTCAATTGTTATTTTTATAAGTTAAGAAATAAAGTATTTTGAATTTGACATAATTGCACCCTAATTGGCTCTGCCGACGACACATACATATAACCACATTAATAGCACCATTTGGAACGCGGTCCATACCTCAACTATTAGACAGAAATATTTCGGTATTGTAAGTTAAACATTAGGCGCCTATGATAAATGTTCTATCCCCAACCCCCCCAGGGGGTATAAACCCCCTTAATACACCGATCTTGAGATCGAGACCGCGTCTCAGTCTCAATACAATTTTTTTCGCAAGCGTCAACTTGATCTCTCACTTTCGTGCACCAACTACAGACAAAACACATTTTAAATAATGCAACAATTTTATTAAGGAGTTTTCACTTTGCATCAGCGAGTCGTCGCCGACTCAGTCAACAATTATTGACCTTAAAAATAAGTAGAATGTAACATCAATTACTTTTCGGTGAATGGTTAATTCGCTGTTTGTTTCGTGTGATGTAAGTATGTAAGTAATACGTGCTGTTTGTAGTTTATGATTTATATTATGGTTTAACTCATAACTAACAATAGTTAGTGACCAGTTGGAAGCTGCCTGCATCCAGCGATTTCTCGCGACCTTTATTAGGTCGTCTGTCCACCTTGTGAGTCGAGGTCCTATGTCCAATTCTATGGGGGAAGGCTATGTTCAACAAAGGACGTCTTGTGGCTGATATGATATTAACGATTACTGTTAGTCAGATAAGTTCAATTCAAGAAAGAGGCCAATCGTCGAATCCTCGTTGATGTCTTCTCTTCAGATGTATATCAGATGTGTATATACAATCTGTCCGGGGGACCACTGTACAGACTTTAGGGGCTAATAGTACACTTATTTTGACGAATAAAAATATACCACATATGGGGTCTAAACCCAATACCCTCCATACGGCAGCCATTTTTAATTTCAATTATTTTATAACTAGGTTCTTGTTCTTAAATTGCAATAATTATTAAAATAGTAGCATTTTTTCATGAAAACTTTTTTATTGAATACATTATGGTATTACCTTTCAGTATATGGCTAAATGTTTTGCGTGAGATCTATCACATTCGATAAAAAAAATAATAAAATCTGATTTTGGGATAAAATTTTACATTATTTTTCAGTTTTAACGCTTTTCCGCAAAAAAACAACCCTATTGGTATGCTTTTTTTAAGTATTCAACAAAAAGTAGGTAAAATTATCAATAGGGTTGCTTTTTGTGGAAAAGCGTTTAAACTAAAAAATAATGTAAAATTTTATCCCAAAATCTGACTTTAATATTTTTTTTATTGAAAGTGATAGATCTTATGCAAAACATTTAGCCATATACTGATAGGTAATACCGTAATGTATACAATAAAAAAAAATCATGAAAAAAATGCTACAATTTTTGTAATTATTGCAATTTGAGAACAAGAACCTCGTTATAAAATAATTGAAATTAAAAATGGCTGCCGTATGGAGGGTATTGGGTTTAGACCCCATATGTGGTATATTTTTATTCGTCAAAATAAGTGTACTATTAGCCCCTAAAGTCTGTACAGTGGTCCCCCGGACAGATTGTATATATTTTTCCATATGATAAAAAAACTCATCCGGTATACAGTGGGTATAATATTTTAACTAAGTCTATTGTTTCTGTAAAACCTACGTAAACTATAATTGTATTATTTTATGAGCCTTAGGCTTAACGTCAAACAATTTATGTTTACAGTCGTGTTCGTATTAC
This sequence comes from Oegoconia quadripuncta, assembly GCA_949316235.1. Lineage (NCBI taxonomy): Eukaryota > Metazoa > Arthropoda > Insecta > Lepidoptera > Autostichidae > Oegoconia > Oegoconia quadripuncta. The sequence goes on along the minus strand of OX438753.1, from coordinate 19,060,786 downwards.
TTAGGCGTTAGCTTAGCTATTGAGTGGCAAAGTAAATTTACTTGCAGTTCCTAATCGAAAAACCTTGTTACTAATGTTTAGGTAACTGTGCATGTATGTAGGTAATGTAGATATTGAGTCCATGTAGCAGCTTTAAGGAGGAGGTAAGTACTTTGTTTAACAGTAAGTAATCGACTTTAACACAATCGTACATCAACATTTATGGTAGGTGGCGCTCAGCCATTAGCATATCCACGAATGAGATTGACGTTAAGTTTTGTTCTGGAGATTGACAACTGTAGTTTCTTGTAACTTCATTTTTGACATGTCTGGATGATGAATGGTTAAACGATATAATGTTTTAAGGGGTTTCTTCCGTCCAGTGGCGCCCTCGTTGAATAAATTAAGATTTATTTTTAAATACAGAATAAATCAAAAAAATCGCTCTCACCTGCACTTGGAAAGCCGACGCCCTAATTAATACCTAAATAGCTAATAAAAAGAAATCTCATTTTGCTATTACACTAGTAGCATGACATGCGTGATAAACGTTTATGTCGCGCGAGATAACATTTGTCCTGCTCATTCGCTTGCACGAAATATACAACTATCCCACTCTCACTCCTACGTTGCACGCGACTAACGATGTCATGCTACGGGGGCTGGACAGAATAAACCCTCTCAACATTGGAAATGTCTTGTCGATCGTTCATGTTTAGGAGCAAGTTCTAGGAAATAGTAAGACGTGGACAAAACATCATAAATGTATGAATGGGGTATCAAAATATGCGTCTTCTTGAGTTCTACGTGAGGAAAATAGATTTTGAAATTGATCAAACGGACACAGCAATTTTCGAAAATATGAAAAAAAAAGCCTAACAGACGGCGGGCGGTACTTGTGCTTTTACTGTTTTTAAAATTTATAAACGACAGAGGATTGTCACGCTCATACATACTTAAAGTCATGACCTTTATCCCAAATGGGGGGGTTAGAGATATCCCAAACATAAGTGTGTGGGTGTTGCAAACATTAAAATCTCAATGTTTGAAACAACACTCATGGTTTACCTTTAGAAATATACAGAAAAGCACACGTGTCAGGGGACGAACCCATCGCCGTTAAAACACGCAAGTTCTTTGGTGGCAAAGTCCCTTAGTCCCTTTTACGACACCCACGGGAAGAGACGGGTTGGTTCTGTTCTATTTGAGTGTAGAAACCACACGCCCTTTATTATTTTAAAATTTCTGATTGAATTTCGAAAAGTCAGAAGAATAAATGCTTGCTTGTCTTCTAGAGTAAGTACCTATCTTTAGCCCTTTAAGCTTTGTACCCAGTAGACGATACAGACAGTCCATGTCCTGTTTTCTATTACAAGTAGGTAATTATGCAAACGATAAATTCGCTCTTGGACAAATGAAAAGTTAAGAAGTATTTAAATAATAGATAACTTATCGTTACACACCTAAGCGCCTTACCCCTGAGTGATTTATAATATACAGATTTATACATCCTGATATAAAAATTTGCAGACTTCCTTATGCGATAATTCAGCTCCATAGGAATCGTTGGCAACTAGCACAGCCCCTTCCCTGAATGGAGTTAAGTGGGATAATCTAACGGTAACTAGAGTCTATAAATAATAATAATAAATATCTTTGCACACTCACAGCGTCATCTAGGTGCACAGTAAGCAACTAGGCTTGTGTTATGGATACCAGATGGTTGATAAACTACACACATACATTTTTTTTTGTAAAGAAATACATATATTTTTTTTTTGAAACGAGCATGCGGATCACCTGATGGAAAGCAATCACCGCCGCCCATGGACACCCGCAACACCAAAAGGGTCACAGATGCGTTGCCGGCCTTTGAGGAAGGTGTAGGCTCGTTTCTTGAAGGTTCCAATGTCGTACTCGTTCGGGAATACCGCTGCCGGAAGTCCGTTCCACAGGGTGGTCGTACGTGGTAAGAAGTTTCTTGAGAAACTTACAGTGGTAGTTCCACTCATCCAGGTGATGTGGATGGAAATTTAATTTTCGGCGAGAAGTGTATCGGTTAAATTGAGCAGCGGGTATTAGCTCGAACAGTTCTTCAGAACACTCCCCATGAAATATGCGATAGAGAATGCAGAGGGACGCGACGTCTCTTCGCAACGCCGGGGGATCCAGTCGGTCAGTGAGACTCTCTTGGCCGACAATTCGGACTGCGCGACGTTGAACGCGGTCAAAAGGAAGAAGCTGGTACTGAGGTGCCCCAGCCCATAGGTGAGAACAATACTCCACGTGCGGCCGAACTTGCGCCTTATAAAGTTGGAGGCGGTGAGCCGGCGTGAAGTAACGAGCCGCTCTACTGAGGACACCTATATCTTTTTGGAGGCCAACTTGGCCTTATCCTCCAGATGACCGCGGAATTGAACGTTACTAGAGATGTTCACTCCGAGAATCCCAATACTCAGCTTAACATCAAGGGGAGTGCTCTGAAATTGAAGAGACATATACCGGATGAGTCTTTTTACCGTAAGGAAAAAAATAGGGCATATTAGTTATTGGCATATTGATATGCGACTGGCGAGATTCGTAAGGTTTCTATCATGCATAATTTATTTGGAATTGGAATTCATATTTACTCCAAATTTTCTTTATTTATTTAATTTAATGATGTAATTATCTGGAATAGGCTACAAACGTGACCGTCAAATGACACAATTAACGCTTTATTCGATGATGGGTTTGAAAAAAAACTAACCATGCCAATACCTTATATTTCACTTACCTAATATGCCCTATTTTTTTCCTTACGATAAAACTCATCCGGTATAAATCAAAAACATCAAAAATTCGGGAACATAGTCTGTATTCATCATACAAACATATGCCCCTAGCGGGATTCGAACCCGCCACCTTTTGGTATAGCAGTCAGAGTTTCTAACCACTACACCAAACAGGTCGTCAGCAGTGACGTGCCTAGGCTTTCAGAGTAGGGCAAGCCCGAGTAATATTTGATGATTGATTTGTGGTTTTTACACAATTAATGAAGTTAAATACGTCTTGTTGCCTTTCTGTTCCATATGCAATTCCTGTACTTAAACTTACCTGTGTTTAAAGATCAAAATAGTTTGAAGTTGATGTTCCTGATCGAGTATTTAATTAAGGCAAAGGCATGCCGGGCTTTTGGGCTTATATCAAGGTACCGCCACTGGTCGTCAGCAGTCTAACTTGATTATTGGTTGCACAGATGCGGAGCTGCAGGCATGGCGCGGGGCAGGGAGGCCGGCGACGGCGGCCCAGGAGGCGGAGGACGAACGGAGGGACGCAGAGATGCTTGCCGCAGTCAAGGCCTCCATGCACCAGTGGGAGATGAAGAAGGCCCGAACCAGGTAATTAATCATAGGTTTTTTAAATTTCTATTCGTTTATTAATTATGTAGTCTGAGCTTAAATCTCAATTTGAAAATAAAATCATTTTTGAAACTTTATCACAGTAAATGTAGTTAAATCTTAAAAACTTTCCTTGATGCCATAGAACACACTTAGCTTTTATTAACAATGTGCTAAGCATTCGCTTTACTCAATAAAATACAGGACTTATGCTACTGATCATTTGTTTTAAAAGAAGATTCCTTAAAAGTTCTGTCTTGAAAAAAAAACAAGGGTATGTCTGAATGTTCTTTATATAGATACACGAAACTTTGAGTCAAAATTAAACCAAATATGATCTAGACCTTATGTGTTTTACATTTTAAAAATTGACATTACTTTCCAAATGAAAAAGAAATACCTACCTGTTGTTGCGTACACAAATATACTATTATAAACATGCAGGTGCTAGAGCAGGATGGCGACCTACCGACTCTTAAACATTACCGAATTTCCGCTTAATAAATTTAAACTTATTATAAAACAAAAATTATGTAAAAAGGGATATTACAAAATTTCAGACTACATTAATGATAGTAATCCATGGGATTAAACGGCTCCTCTACACGATATATAAAAACCTTTCTTGATTGTAAATGATTGATTGAAAAGAGACAAGCCCTCTGAGTTTCTCGCAAGCTCTTCTCAGTAGTGGTCGCGTTCCGAGTTAGTGGTAATTTAAAAAACAAAAGACGTTCATAAGTGCATATTGTATTGCCTACATGAATAAATTATTTTCATTTCATTTCATTTCATTACATACCGACAAAGTAAAATCACACACAATCAATCTCAGCCCACATCCACCCACTTCTTGGTACTATTTATTATAAGTCTGTGTAACATCATCCTTTCTTATTTATTGTATAATAACATAACATAAATTGAAAATTTAGAAAACCCCTAACAATGTTTATCGAACAAAATTTGGTGACCGATTGGTGTAGTGGATAGTGAAGTGACCCTGTCAGCGATATCAACGGTTGCGGAATCCCGCGAGGGGTAAATGTTTGTGTGATGAATACGAACATTTATTCCCGAGTATTGGATGTTTATATAAATATTTATATATGTTTATCCGTTATCTAGTATCCATAGTACAAGCTTTGCTTAATTTGGGACTAGATGATTGGTGTAATTGTCGGAAAAATTAAAAAAAATATATATATTATCTAGCCCCCGTAGCATGACATCGATTGTCGCGCGCGACGTAGGACAAATATTATCTCTCAGCGATTTCCTTCAAACATGGCTAAGAACCACCGCTAAAAACCGGCTTTAAAATAAAAAACCGCTTCCAAATCGGACCACTCGTTTAAGAGCTACGGTCCACAAACAGACATTAGACACACACACATAGCGGTCACACGGTTCTGTGCTTTCGGTACTAATAGAATAGAACCAACCCGTGTCCTCCCTCCCGGTGTCGTAAAAGGCGACTAAGGGATTTTCCACCAACATCCATAGTTTTGCACGTTTCAACGGCGATGGGCTCAGCCCGTGTCACGTGTGTATGTCTGTATATATATCATAAGGTGAACCGTGGATGTTGTTTCAATCATTACACTTGTAATGTTTGGAACACACAAACACTATTGTTTGGAAGATCTCTGACCACCCCATTTGGGATAAAGGTCGTGACGTTATATATGTGTGTATGTATATAGCGGGCAAACTTATAACACCCATCTTTTTGCGTCGGGGGTTAAGAAAATTAATTGCAACTTATGGCAAAGTCATACATATAAATAAAATACTTAACACCTTTGGTTTATTCTAGATACATTGTAACGGGTTTTTATACGATCAATGTGTGTTCTATTATGTGAGACGTGATTATTCGTATCCATATTACAACTTTAACACCTTTTTAACCGATTGCACAACGCAAAGGAAGGGTAATGTGTTAGTATTCCGTATCAAAAGGAACCCTTATATACATATGTTAATTGTCACTTTGGTATCTTTTCGTGTGTCCGTCATTGTCGATTATTTCCGTGAAGGCTAGCAAAAAGAGCAACCCTTGAGTTTCTTGCTCGTTCTTCTCTTGGGAGTCAGTTTTGTGAATGAGCAGTAAATTTAAATTTAAGTGTGACGTTTTCAAGTGATAATTTTATCCTATGAAATAAAAATATTTTGATTTGATTTGATTTAAAAAGTTTAAAAAATGATAACTAAAATAAAAAATAAAACAAAAACTTCACTTTCGTGACCATGAATACCTAGTTTTGACTTATGGTGACAAATGTTATAAAATTATCTATACTACCTTAGGGCATTATTGTTTCCTGATACTTTTATTATGCTAAGTTTACCTACTGGAAAAATAACGATATCTTTAGTTATTTATTTATTTATTTACAATTATAAGTTTACAGTTATTGTTATTGTAAGTAAAGTTATTGAGATATCAGCAAAAAAAAACTTTTTGCGGTTATTAATGAACCTGTATTTATTTATTTTCAACAAACTTTACAGCATATCTTTTTATATTACTTAAAATATAAAAAGATATGCATACTTATTAATATAGTAGGTAAATCCAAAAAATTTTAACCCTTTTTATTCATTTTTTCTTCCTAAGTATTCCGTTTTATAGAACTTATAAAACTAGACTATAACTCTGGGTATGTATGCACGGAATGAAATATTAATATCATGCTAGCAGTGTTAACAATGAATCTAACAAACATTCATTATCGGTGATGAAGTAATAATATTATTATATTATAAAAATATTATTATTTCCTTTTTCTCCCGATACAAAATGTTACCTGTCGAGTGTGTCGCATTAAAGCATAGAGTACCACAAAAAGAATGTCTATTGTATACTGATATCAATGAAGTTTTTTTTTTGTTGTAGATAGAATATTTGTATGATGGTTTTCAGTTATATTTAATAGTTTCTAACATACCTCTATGCAAGTACCTATATGTTTCTTTCGGGGGAATTATAAAAGTAGTCTGTTCGTGTTGATTAAAACCAGCCCACTTGCTGAATAATTATAGCAATTCTCAATGAGACGTTTAAAATCATAAATAAACGTTACTTTCACCGCGAATCTCGTGAACTCGGCGAACACTTTCTATTGTGCAAATTCATTTAGTCCGCGACTGAATGCGTTTACAATCGCTCTCCGTTGCAATTCCCACGTCCTCATCGAAGTAAGTAAGGTACATTTAAGTTACGGTACAGAAAGAAACCCTGTAGGTAGGGTTACCCTATATGACAGGCGTTTGCCGCGTTTTCCGCATATTTAGCTGGCATTTGTCTGCGACGGGCATTTTTGAATTTGGCACTTTTAGTGTTTGAAAGGATCTTCTGAAAAATATGATTTGTTTTCTTTTGTAAAACACAAATTTTTCTAATGATATCTAACTAATATTAAAAATGCGAAAGTTTGGATGTTTGTTTGTTTGCTTGTTGCTCAATTACGGCGATACGGATTTGGATGACATTTCATATATAGGTAGAACATACCCTGGAATAAGACATAGGATATTTTTTATCCCGATAAAGTGAGTAGTTCCCGCGGGACAAACAAATTTGCGCGATAAAGTTATTCCACGCAGGCGAAGCCGCGGGCGGAAAGCTAGTTTATTATGTAAGTCTTACAGGTATTCATAGACTAGTTGCGTAAATGTTGTTTCTTACCTACTGCTTTTTACTTTAGTTAGGATTTTTTTGGAAAATCATGCATTTTACCCTACAAAGGCATCCCTCAATTTTGAAATGATAGTTTATATATTTTGGGACACTTATAGCAATTATTTGATTCCAATCCCAAACTAGGTAAAACCTGTAATGGATAAACCTACGAAAATTTTTATGGAAAGGGAGATTTTCGTTTCACAATCGATCCGTAGAAAAACGTAAGTCACCGATATATCCCAGCCGATTAGTAAATTGAAGTGGTAATGAGCAGGGGGCCAATTCCACTAAAAACATTTAACAAAACGCAAACTCAAACGCTATCGAAGCGTCACGTAATGTCACATTTCGTATTCTACTAAGTTCATTGTCAGTAACGTTTCGACTGAAGTTATCGATCGATCGAGTATGAATCGAAGACCTTGGAAATCTCTAATCTACTAATTTTTCAACCACGCACCGGGAAGTTCAGCCTAGAACGTCCACCCACAAGATGGACGCACGATCTGATGAAGGTCTCGGGATCTCGCTGGATGCAGGTCGCTTCCAATTGGAGAGGCTTATGATCACCAGTAGACATCCTGTGGCTGATATGATGACAATGATAAATCGTCATTCATCACCCCTACTCGGATTCGAACCCACAAACGTTTGTTTGTAAACGCTTTATTGTACTGTAAATTAAATGTACCTTAACATTCAGTACAAAGGCGGACTTATCCCTTAAAGGGATCTCTTCCGGTCAACCTTGGTAAATATAAAAGAACACATTGACTGGGCGTACAAAAGGCTAAACGTTGGTTTTCTTTCTTCTACTTCCTTCTAGAACTTCCTACTAGATCAACTCGCCGTCAAAGATAATAACCGCCTAATCTACTAAGTATTTGATTTACAAAGCCTTTCTACTCTACATATGAACTGTAGACGGTTTTGATCCAAAAAAAACCCTATTGGAAAAATTTCCACATTCCATTCCTTTTTCTGCATTCCTTTCATAAGTATTTACATACCTAGTAGATTAAATGGGTATTATCACTATGTACGAGTGATTTATATTTGCACAGAGGTGTGCATCTGGACTGAGCCCATTTTTCTAACTATTGCAAAATGAGATAACACTTACAGGGATTTTAGTAAAAAATTGGTAAAACCTTAAGCAAAGATTCTTAAATTTCTTAAGCGTTAAATAAAATCGTTGCGATCATATAACTTGGGCTCTCAATTCTGACGCCTGCTTAAAGTGGCATAGCCTAAATCTTAGAAAGTAGCCCTGGGATAATAATTTTTATTTGAGAATTTAGTTAAGATTTTCTTAAATAAATTAAGAAATTCAAAAATCCTAAGAATGCGATATAGCAGATTTATGGCGGTTTAGCTTGAGCCCTCAATTCATAAACATCTGAACTGAGGAATCTGCAAAACATGAATTTATCTAAAGTAATAACATCAATACGACAACGATTCAGAATCTAAAATATTTGATGACATAATTGTACGCGTAGCGAAATGTCAGCGGCCTTAGGTTTCGTGCGAAGTACTTAATGGGGTTACTTAATGTATAAGATAAAAGTTAGATTGGGTGGAGCCGAGATCTATTATCCACCCAATAATGTTATTTACCGAAAAACATTATAATTTCTTATACCACATTTGTCTTTCAGGATGAAACGGTCTCAAGGCAGCGTCTGCTATGGAGACTTCGGCTGTTTTGAAGACGCAGGTCCTTTTGCTTACTTGGAGACTCTGCCCAGTTCGCCGCAGGAGGTCGGCACTCACTTCCTACTCTACTCCACTCTAAGCAGGTAAGGTTATGTTTTGAACTTACCTATGTACGTAATGTTCCCATATTAAAGCATTAATTACTTCGGACTCTCGGTTTTTGCAAGATTATGAGGCACTTCAATTTCATTAAGTCAGTTAGTTCTTGGTCTGAACTAAGAAAAAATAAAGATGGAGCACGCTGCGCGATAGAAGTGTAGGTAATTGTATTCTAGTTTTGCGCCTAGCAGTAACTCGCACACATTTAAAACAGTGACTTCACTTTACGTTACATTAGCATTCATCTCTTTTTTCTTAGCCCGAAGTCTTCATTCTTTTACATATTTAAATAGTTGTATTTTAATTTTTAGGACATAACTGCATCATCATCGGCATATTAGCCACTATGGTCTCGATTCGGATGTACACCAACTAAACTAAAACCAGTTTTAAAGTAGTACTGCTCTTTCTCCCTGGAACAGTACGATGCGACCACCACTCCAAAACTGGTTTTACTTTAGTTTAGTTTAGTTTAGTTGGTGTACAACCGAATCGACACCACTATAGCTGTTGGGGCACAGCCTCCTCTCACTGGGAGTGAATGGGCCTTAATCTACTACGCAGGCCCAGTGCGGATTGGTGATTTGTGTCATACTTGTGGCCACATGACAGTGTCTTTAAGCCGCACCCATAGGCCGCCTGTTTAGGTTAACGACTGCTTTCAATTGAAAACAAAAGTACCCGAATATTTAACGTGCCCTCCGATGCACAGATTACTAAAGAAAGCTTATTATAATTCAATGACTAAAACCTACCTTGACATTTACAAATTACATTTTTTTTCTCTTTTTTTTTGTTTTGATTTTCTAATCATTCTGTAGCTTTACTATGGTCTAAAACGATAGGAGCAGCAATTCCTCTGAAATAAATTCTTTTTACCGAATTTTGTAATTATTTGGGATATTTTTTTATATAATCGATCACGCATTCTACGTGACCTAGGTATAGGTACTCAATTCATTACAAAGTCGATTCATATAATAATAATAAATATCCTTAGACATACATACAGCGCCATCTAGTTCCACAGTAAGCAACTATAGGCTTGTGTTGGGGATACTTGTTTGGGAATTGAAATGATTTAGAAAGAAAGAAAGAAAGAAGAAAGAAAGTATTTATTTGGATTTCTGTTATAAAGATGCATACATACGTAATTTATTGTGTAATTGCTTTGAAAATTGTAACTGATATTTTAAAATTATAATCGAATCAAAAATCGAAATTTAAATTAAATAGTATTGTGTTGTGATCATTGCACGCCATAATTGGCAGATTATGTTTATTGTACCCATAATCTTGCAAATAAAATTTCATTTCATTACATAATTTGTTGAAGAATCATCAACATTGGTCTAGCGGTTTTATTATTTCCAGAGGTGACCAACCTTTGCTGGCGGTGTCGGCCAGCAACATGTCAGCGGCGTGGGGGTGGGCGGCGCGGGCTTTCGACTCAGCCCGGCCCACCCGGGTCATCGTCCACGGCTTCGGCTCAAACTGCGACAATGTCTGGGTGTACGAGATGAGATCTGCTCTGATGGCTGTTGTAAGTTGCCTACTACTACATAGGTACTTGGGTGTAGCGGATAGACATTTCATAGACATTCATAGAAACATTTTATAGAATACATTGTACAGCCACAATACATTGTACAGAACCATAAATATAATTATTATTATACCGGAAGAAATCTTAGAATAATGCACAATATAATTGTAGCAGTGAAAGGGCTAGCTGACTCAGCTAACGCTGCAAACGCTGAACGCGCTTACAACACTGATAATTCTGCCAGTGCCTCAAGTGGAAAGTGACATTCAGTTTAAAACAGAACTTTGGAAGTAAATAAATAATTAGTGGGATGGTAGCAGTATTGGTTATTTGTTATACATTCAGTGTACTAAGTATCGGGATTTTGTCAATAAAACAAAAAATACAAATTATTCATCTAAATTTATTTTATCGCCTTCAAAGTAGGCCCCATCGCTTGCAATACAACATCTCCACCGCTTCACCCAGTCTTCCATACATTTTTCATAGGCTATTTGCGGTATGGCCTTTAGCTCATTCAGCGAATTTTCTTTTATGGCTTCTATCGACTCAAAACGTTTTCCTCGAAGTGGTAATTTTAACTTGGGAAATAAAAAAAAGTCAGACGGAGCCATATCAGGTGAATACGGTGCTTGGTCGAGAACTTTTGTTGAATTTTTCGCTAAAAACTCTTTCACTATAATGGCTGTGTGTGATGGTGCATTATCATGGTGCAGCATCCATGAGTTGTGTTGCCACAAATCTGGACGTTTTCGGCGGATACTCTCACGCAAACGCTTCATGACGCCTAAATAATATTCTTTATTCACTGTTTCTCCCTCTGGAAGGAATTCGGAGTGAACCACACCACGGTAGTCAAAAAAAACTGTCAGCATCACCTTGATTTTGGAGCGACTTTGCCGCGGTTTTTTGGGTTTCTTGACGACTTCTGAAGACTGTTGGCTTGTTTGCATGTCGTACTCATAAACCCATGTCTCGTCGCCAGTTATTATACGTTTCATAAAGGTCGGATCCGTAGAAGCTCGGGAAACCATGTCTTCAGCGACATGCTTTCGCTGCGCTTTTTGAACAAAATTGAGCTCTTTTGGAACTAGTCGAGCGGCGACGCGTTTCATGCCTAAAATGTCAATGAGAATGTTGTGGACGGACTTAAAAGATATGTTCACCTCACTAGCCAACTCTCTCAGACTCATACGTCGATTTTCGAGCACTAGCTTCTTGATTCTGTCGATGTTTTCTTTGGTCGTAGCGGTTGAAGGTCTACTAGAACGAGGCAAGTCTACTACTACTTCTCGGCCTTCTTTAAAAGCCTTATACCATTCATAAGCCCTTGTTTTCGATATACACGATTCGCCGTAGGTATTTCGCAACATTTTTAGTGATTCACCACATGAAATATCATTTGAAACACAAAATTTAAGGCACACTCTTTGTTCAACAATATTTTCCATTGTAAAAATCGCCGAGGACTCAAAACTATGACCAACAAAAAGTGTAGTTTAAAACAAATTAAATGACAGATCCCGCTCAAATTTTGCGCGCTAAATCAGTACAGTGCTACCAACATGCAGTAAAAAAATTAGAACGACCTCTTTTACGCGGGTCTTTTTATTGACATATTCCCGATACTTTTTACACAGAGTAGTATAATATGTACTAATATATATAGTTAGTTACTAATATTATGGCTAGCTTATCAGACGGGACGTAGGACACGGTCAACTAAGTACGGAAATCAGATTTGCAAAGATAAGCGTTTTATATTGGGCTTTGAAAGATGCTTTAGACTTAAGAGCCCGGAGTGGTGGTGGTAGATTATTCCAGCACTTAGTCGCTGCGTATCTAAAGCATCCAGGGATAATATCTGCTGAAAATTGCCAAAAATCTAATTAGCGATATCCTTTGCCCATATTATACAGTACCTTTGAAAAAATATACTGACGAGTGACTTCTCCACGTTTTCTTTACACTATTGGTGGGTTATATTAGCTTTGAGTCTCCATACCTTTAATTTGGATGTTTGTCAAATTTATCCTTTACACGGTGATAATGTCAATAATTCCTGAGGAATCACTGACTCTGATAACACAGTTAACTAGTTCGGAGTCAGGGGTCTATTATACTTGACTACAAATATTTTATCCATAACTCTAGCCTTTAAAATTAAGTTAAAATGCATTGTAAACTTGGACAATGAATAAATAATGATTATTATTATTATTACTATGTCTATAGTCAGGGACAGAGTGCCCAGTAGCCTACACCGATAACATTTTTGCGCATATTCCTTCTATGAATTTGTCCTTTGCTCTCCGCGTGTAGTTCTGTGCATAAGCATAACGATAGATAAAAACACTTTCCATTTTTTAACATCTTTGGGACAATAATACAAAATTTTTAAATCTTTGTGAGGTAACTTACACTCCTAAGAATAAACGACATAGTTTTTTAAACCTAAAAACCTGCTTACTAAAAATAAACCAAAGATACAATATGTAACTATTTCTCTATTTCATAACGTTACGTTGTTTTAAATACATTACAGATAAAATTTGCAATGATGTCAATTGCAATGTATTTGAGATATCATCAGCACCGGATCGCACTCATCAATTATTGAAGTAGAGTGTGTCTCAAATATCATTTCATTTTCAACGCTTAATACTTTCCAGGAGGAATGTAACGTGGTATGCGTAGATTGGGAAGGCGGCGCGTCAATGCCAAACTACCTCCGCGCTGCAGCCAACACGCGTCTCGTGGGCAAGCAGCTCGCAATGTTGTTGCAAGGTAATCCGGCTCGAAGGACCAGATCAATATCTATATAATCCAAAATTAGCAACTCTATTCACGTTGCATTCAGTTCTATACAAGTGTGTAAACGTCATTCATCGCTATAAACTAAGCACAACAAATACTGGCAAAGAATACTAAATCTAATTAAACCTCATTCTTACTAAAAATAAACAATAAATTACATATTATGGCGGAGGAAGTCATCATACAAAAGAGGAAAAAAGGATAACATTATCAAAGAATAGATTTCCGGAACGCGTTACAAGCACACTTCCTTTAAACTATCGATTTTCTCTAGCTCTATAAATCTCTCTCTCTAAAAAACAACTTTAATCAAATCAAATCAAATATTTTATTTCGGATAATTCCATATTAGGTTAGTAAGTCTTAGTTTATGTTAGTATAAAATTGGTCATACAACAATAATAATAAATATAAATGTCAAATATCAAATGTCAACTAGAAGTTACTACCTACTAAAAGCGCTGTCCAGTGACTAGCAATAGGACACTCCTGTTTGCCTCCCACCACCCTCAGGATATTGTTGGTGCTTTAGTAGTTTAGTGTGAATACTTATGTCTAATTTTTTGCTGTGATCGAAGAACGCGTCCGGTCGATCATGTAATAAACGGTCGATTATTAACATTAAAATGACAGAAATAACCAAAGAAATCTTGCCAAATTTGTTCCAGGGTTAGCGAAACACATAGATCTCCGATTCGAGGATGTCCACCTGATAGGCTTCAGCCTAGGGGCGCACGTGGCGGGATTCGCTGGCTCCGAGTTGAGGAACATCAGTCGAATAACAGGTAAGCATTTAATTTACAAATAGACGATGACAGCAAGTAAATTAGCAGTTCCTTGTGGATCTAACGATATCACGATAAGGTTGAAGTTAGTGCGAGTTCTATGGCAGCTATTACGAATCAGGAAATTATATATTTTTTAATAGTTTTCAAGTTAGTATTTTTGAGATTATTTTCTAACTAGAGAATTTATCCGTTTATGTTTCGGAAAGTGCTATTGGCTCGACGATATCCTGAATATTGACATATATTTTTCGAAATTCGAATGACGTGTTTTCTCGGATTTTGTTTTTAAATCCAGTGTCCTAATCCGCATGGCCAATTGATAGGTCATGTCAGTCCTTCAAGCTGCTGCTGTAATTGTTGGCCATTGTTATGGTGTTGATCCCCCATAGCCTTCCAGAGCGACCAGTTGGAAGCAGCCTGCATTTTCCAACCTTAACCGCGACCTTCATCAGCTCGTCAGACTACCTGGTGAGGGGACATCCTACGCTGCGCTTGCCGACGCGTGGTATCCACTCGAGAACTTAAATACCCCACGGACCATCCAGTCCATTGACCTATGTGCCCTGCATACTGCTACTTACTAATCTTCTTTCTTGAATCGATCACGTAGTGAAACATCGAGCATCGCTCTCTTCATAGCACGTTGCGTGACCTTGAGTGTTCATAAGCAAACCGAGGCAAATGTCCAAACAATAGAATAAAGTTACATTTAGACTTTGACGCATGAGGAAACGTTAGAAGTGTAGCTAAATTTTTAGGTTTTTAGAAATCAAATATTTTCTCGCTTTGACAGATTGATTTAGTAAGATGAAGTACTGTTTTATGCCCCTAAAATAGTCCTAAAAAGCCCAATTGACATATTGTGGGGCCAAAATTCCTAAGTTCGGAAGCCTAGCGACAAACCACTAATTTAATACTCTCTTGAACTTTATACTAAAACTAATTCGTTTTTTTTTATGCACGACGGGTTCGTATTTGACCTCAATTACACCTGATATTAAGTGAAGATGAAGTCGAAGGTGGAAGCGTACTGACCCGGAAACCCCAACACATTTGGGGGACTGGCTATCTTATACAACAATGCTATTGCATTGCTGCTTGGCGGCAGATTTAGATAAGATAGTGGTAGCTAGCCAGGCGGACATTTTAAAATACCCTACCACCAACCAACCCGAGTACTTAAACATGCAACCCGATGGGGATCGAACCCGCGACCTCCGAATCGTAAACCCAATGTTGTTTACATTTAGCCACGGAGGCGGTTAAATAAACTAATTTTCTCTAAATTTAAGACTTGTTATTATGAATTATATATTATTACCCTTTTCTATACGAGAAAAGCTACAAGGTCAATGCAAAAAGTAATGAACCGAGTTAATTTCGAAACTTAGGTTTTGGCCTATAGACTTATAAAGAGTAGTAGAACTGTTTACACATCTGCATTTTGGCCACACAAAATCATCCCGCAACTTTCGCGATAGAACTACTAATTCGGCATTGTTGTTGCGACATCAAGAGTTAAGTAACAAAGCATTTAAAGCGCAAGTCACAAAGTCTAGCAACTATTGCATATCTGTTGATATCAGTTATTAATTTATTAATATTTCCAGGTCTAGACCCTGCTGGTCCGCTGTTTGAGTTCCAAGACTCCCGCGCCCGGTTAGACCGTTCGGACGCGAAATTCGTCGACGTCATCCACTCCAACGGCGAAACCCTGATCCTGGGCGGGCTGGGGGCAGCGCAGCCGTTGGGCCACGTGGACTTCTACCCGAACGGAGGGAGAGTGCAGCACGGGTGTTCTAACTTGTAAGACAAATTAGATTCTCACTGAATCTATTATTTTTTTTTCCTTTTATTTCATTACTAATTTCTACTTATTTGGGTTGTATTTAACTTTTAAGCAATAAAGAAAAACGTTTATTTTTGACACTAGTGTTTATCTTAGACGCTGTTTAGTTTATTGCACCATTAGTTATCCAACCACGGTAACACTGTGATTCCTATGTTGCTCTAATGCGGTTCGATCGACAGATTCGTCGGCGCAGTGTCAGATCTGGTGCTGCCGTGGGCGGCCGCCTCCCCCGAAGGCCGGTCATTATGCAACCATCGACGAGCGTACAAGTTCTTCACAGACTCCGTCTCGCCTAAATGTCACTTCCCTGCCTTCCCTTGCACTGACTACGATACTTTTCTCGAGGTTTGTATGCTTTCTATTTGCTTCGTTCGTAGTATTGTAGGTATCTTACCTTTATTGTATTAAGGGTGTACGCGGAGCTGAGCTGGCAGTGTCACAATTTCACGTGTTTTTCAATTATGTAATTATTACGTAATTTTAGTCAATATGGTAGGTATCACCTTTAACATGTTTGGCTAATTAGGTGGGAAGTCAATATTGACTAAAATGTAAGCCTTTGGGACCGTAAGCACTAACACCAAACATGTAAAAAGTAATCAGGGCATTCTACACAAACTTTACAGCTTCGAAATATTCAATATGAATAAACCGATTCTAATCTATTCTATTGTCTCTGCCTATCCTATGCCTATTTAATTTAATTTAATTTAATTTCTACCTTGTCCAGAGCCACGCCTAAGCATAATAACAAAAAAAAAATGTTAGCCATTGGAAAGTCGCCCATACTTTCTTTGGTGGCAGCAACTACTCTGCAGGGGGGACTGAAAATCAGCAACACTGCTGAGTCCCTACCCATTCATCACAATACTGTGGTTCTCGATTCTATGTATGCTTGTGTTTTCTTTTTTGTGAAGAATTATTTATTTATCCTTTTATTTACTTATCCCTATGGGAAACAGAAATAATTAAACATTCACAAGGTGTGGCAATAATCAAGTTAGAAGCAGATAAATGAACACTACAGTTGCTCCGCTTCAATATTAAAATTTTCATTTAGATATTTCGTAGTAGATTGAAGTCTCGGAAATTACTGAAATTGGGACATAACCAGCCCGTAGAGTCAATGCTTACTCAACTCAGCAGACGAACTCTTGTTTAGTTTATTAAATCACTTTCCAATTATTATTTTGTTAATTAGGGTCGGTGTTTCCCCTGCGGGCCGGATCGGCGGTGCGGCAATATGGGATACTATGCGGACCGGTCGCTGGGCCGCGGACAACTCTACCTGCTCACTAGAGAAGAGGAACCATTCTGTGGTGAGTGGAGCTTCTGATTCAACATTTACTCTTTTTATGCACTATGGGTTAGCTAGCACTTGACCTCAGTCACACCGATGGCAGATGAAGCTGAAAGTGGGCTCAGCCGGAACCCCTAATTTTACTGAGAGGCGCAGCTGAAATATAACAATGCTACCTTAATAACAGTGCTGCCCGACTGCAGACTTAGATAAGATGGTGGTCGTTAGCCAATGTACATTAAAAAATGCCCTACTTCCAAATTGCAAAGCCTTTACACCGCCGTAGGGTCGCATGCCTTTCAGTATTTTACAGGATACATTTCGGTGAGTGTGCGATGGAATTGCACGATCTTATTCCACCGTCCCCTTTCCATCTTCGGACAACCAGGCGCGGGGAGGGTTTCCATCCATATGTTGTCAACATACCGAACATCCGCACTAAGCGCTTTGCTTCATCATTTATAATGCGGACTGCTAAGGTATGGAACTCACTGCCCGCGTCGGTTTTTCCCGACACTTACAAGATTGAGACTTAAGAGATTGTAGTCAAACGCGAAAACAGCTTATAATAAAAAAAAAAAAACTACCAACAAAATTGAGTACTAAGCTCTTTATTTTTGTTTAGGAGTTAAGAATATTTATTTGATCGTTTCGCAAATAACATTCTGCGCAAAGTATGCAGTATGTAGCTCTACACACATTTTGCTCATGCTCACAGGGCAAAGCACCTTAACGTGCAGTCCTGTATCATCATCATCATATAAGCCACAAGATTTCCACCGCTGAACATAGTCCTCCCCAATAGGTTTTCTGAGTGGCCGGCTGGAAGTGGCCTGCATTCATCCCCCGACCTTTATTAAGACCTACATTACGCTTGCTACGTAGGCGATTTCTTCTTCTACGGATTTTTTCATTCCTGTCTCGATCTCGTACTGAAACACCGAATATAACCCGTGCCACAGCTCGCTGTGACCTTGAGATTTCTTATGTGGCCCATTAGTCCATGTTCCAGTGCCATACGTCATCACTGGCAACACCCATTGATTATAGAGTACTTAGGTATTTTGGAGATGTATCGTGTATATTTGAAACATGTTGTATTCCACCAGCTCATCAGTACCACGTGTCGGTGTGGGCGGGCAGCAAGCCTGGAGAGAAAGCGAACTATGGCAGAGTCACTCTCACGCTGCACGGTGACTCTGGCCTCAACGAGTCATTCCCCATGACAAAGTATGTACAACCTATGATAGATATAGATACCTAGTAGTTGTTGTTACAGTACTAGAATATTGACGACATGTCATAAAGCCCGTACAGTCACAGAGTAGATACAATATTAACGTCATATCATGACAAAGTACAACTACAGAATACTATAATACTAACGTAGTTATTCCTTGGCGATGCTGTGCCTTCGGCACGAAAAAGAATAGAATCAACTCTGTTCCCGTGAGTGTTTTAAAAGGCGACTAAGGGACTATACACCAAAAAACATCTGGATATTTGCACGTTTTAACGGCGATGTGGTCACCCCCGTCACGTGTGTGTTTCAGTATATTTCGTAATGTGAACCGTGGATGTTGTCAAACATTAAAGTCTAATGTTTGGAACACCCAAACACTAATATTTGGGATATCTCTGACCACCCCATTTGGGATAAAGGTCCGTGATGTTACGTATGTTATTCCATATGCTCTTATTCATAGCAGACTAAAAAATTTAAAAACTTTTATATAGTTGTTTAACTTGATTATATCAGATACGCGGTGCATATCTCACTAAAAATATCCAACTGAATTGCTTGCTTGACTACAGGCGTGAAGACACGTCAAACAGCAGCGTCCGTTTCACGCGGGTGCTAGTGCCGCACCCAGCGCTGGGCGTGCCGCTGCGCGCGACTGTACACTACGCGGCGTACTCGGGCTGGCTCAGTGCCGGTCTCAAGTCGATCCACGTCGACAAGCTGCTCATAGCTGACAGCTTCGGGAAGACGTGAGTACTTTACACTGTTATGCAGTGACAAAACCTAATCCACCTACAAACCCTTCCATTGCAAGTCCTGTATAGCCAGGATCAACAGCGGTAAAGCTGAACGTCGACTATGCCGATCCCGTGAATTGACTTTAACGCTACCTTGAGCCCCAACGTTAATTAGCACAGTGAAAAGAGATGTAAACGTGCAAAGAGAACTTCTATCTGCCTCTCCACTATTAAACTTGGCATGTCAATATTTTTTCTTGTCCAACGCAAGCCTACAGCAAACTTGATTCCTGTCCACTTCCGTATATTACGTAGTTAGGGCTTTCTTCACCTTCCAACGCTTTTTCCTTGTTATTTTGCGCATTATGATTATATGAAATGATTGATATTTATTGGTTTCGTCCAAGAATAACAACGTTTGAAACTATCTACCTTATGCATAACATCCGACGGAATATCCACATCTCAAATGCCTCTTAATCTTTTACGGAGGTCCTCCTTTATGACAAAGAGGCCACAAATGTCTATACAACGACTCTAACAGCCTCCATGGCTCAATTTCAAATACATCGGGTTTATGAAAACTATTCTTCTCCACAGGTCATCTTTCTGCAAGAAAGGGATGCAGCTGCTTTCGGACGAATCTGTCGATTTGCCGCTTTACCCCGGCGATTGTCAAATCCAAGAGGTTAGTCACTCTTCTCAGCGAGCTTAGTTTCAGTCGAAGCCGATACTTACTTATATTTTGTTTCCAGGATGAGGAGCCACTGAACTCGACGAGTAGCGACCACGACTACGTCATAAGTAAAGAAAACGCGACTAAAGTATCTGTGGATCCACATGATAACGAGCTGCCTGAAGACGCCCCCACACGACCTTTCCTGCTCGTCGATTCGTTCGAGTGGACAGGCGGAGAGAACACCGGCAGAGCTTTCGGCATGACCAACACCAAAATCGCTCCCGGAGGAGCCATAGAAATAGCTGAGCCAGTGTTAAAGCCTCGTCCGCGTAAAACTGCACGTCAAAGGGCCGATTCTCCCGATGAGATGTCGGAAATATCCGAGCCGCTGCTTCGTCCGACGCAGGCTCCGCGCTCGACTACGCTACCTCCCTCGCGGCGCGCCAAGAACTATGACATGTCCACGACACCCACTTACGACTCTACGGGAGAACGGGCGGAAAAAGAGGAAACCAGTTTCGCAGTACAATTTCTGCCGGCTCGTCTGGCGTCTTTTATCTCAAGAGCAGAGAGGTACGCGAGAGATACCCTCCTGCCGTTAGTTTCGGCCTACGCCCCTCGCTTGCCAATATTCGGCTCGAGAGAGCTGCCCAAACCGACGGCAAGATACATACCGACAGAGGAGATCAACACAACCAGTTCGGTGCCGATCCCGACGCCAACACTGGAAATGAAAATCGAAACGCTGCGAACTATGGGACCGCCGGGAGAGAAACGTGACATAGAATCTCCTGAGGATCCGGAGATAACAACGTCCACAACAACAACGCCTTCGACGACGACGACGGAGAGATTCCAACCGGCGCCGTCTGAGATGTTGAAGGTGGTGACTGGGCCGAGCGCATCTACGAGCACCGCGTTACCGCCGGTTGCTCTTCGAAGCGACGGCGAAAAGATAGTCATAGTGTATCCGACTAATGCGAGAGACGAGAGGAAGATTCGGTCGCATTCATTCCCCGAGGAGCTACAGTTCGAAGCGTTGTATCGGCACACGGCAGCGCCGTCGGCAGTAAGGGTGGACTTGCCTACATTCTCCCCGCCTACTACTACTCTAGCGTCTACTACGTCACAATCCAAGACGGATTCTAGATACATTCCAATATTATTTCCAAAAGCGTCAAAAGATAAATTAGATAGCAGTCACATATAAAAGAATTAAACAATGTGTAGTTTGGTTGTTGAATCGTCAGAACTTTTGTGATTAGTTATAATTTGTTGGTTATTGTACAGACAGATTTAGTTACGCTACTCATTAAGACTTATAATTTTAGAAATTTAACAATAAAAACGTTAAACGTGATACGAAATCTTCCCAGTGTAATATTGTTTTAGAATCGCAGATGCCTACTTACTGTTAAAAGTTTAGAAAGAATTTGTTACTGTAAATATTTAGAACTTACGTTTAGAATAAGAAGACTTTTATAAATTAAAAATATTATTTATTATACAACTGCACTTTACTTCTACGACCTTAAACCTACATTGGAAAAATTCTTCGAACAAAAATTGAATTACCTTCAGTACAAAAATAAATCATTGCTCTCGCTTCGGATACGAAAATAACAAATACGCAACAACATTATAGTAGATATCACAATCAAAACTAGAGGCAAACTAATACAACCGTAGTAGTAGAAGAGCAAATAACTTGATCAGCGAGTCGGCCAACAGTTGCAAAAATGCAGTTGTAACGAGCTGCTGTCGTTACACCGGCAGTTTATATCGACCAACTGTTTGTGCAGTCAGCGTGCAGTTGTAAAAAGGTGCGTCAAAATTAAGTAACATGTTATATAACCAACATTGCAATATAACAATCTTATATCACAACATGTCAACAAATTAGTTCTGTTCACAATGTCGACACGTCTATTCTCGTCAAATCCTCACCGAAATCTGCCTCGCGCGCAAATTTTATAAAACATTATTGCAGATTAATAACTATATAACACATTTCGCTCACACTGACAAAACACGCTAAATAACTTTTTTTTTATGATTGACTGGACTCGCGTTTGACCACAATCTCACCTGATGGAATGTGATGATGTGGTCGAAGATATAGCACGCGATCCCAGTAAATTCTTCGTTCTATTCTTCTATGTTTTGTTATATAATCTGGACTCGCCTTAGTAAGCGAACTGCGTACAAACTGTTTTTTTGCAGCTGCCTGGCCGTCGAATCGCAATCTCTATTATAAAAACGCACTTTTTGGGGCCTATTCCAAGAAGCTAGTGTTCCCCGCGCACATCTCACTATTCAAACAATTTTTCGTTCTCGTGAAGAGTCACAGTTTGGTAATTGCGAAGTGCAGTTATTTATATAAAAGACTTCAATCTTGCCACTCTCCAAGTCCCATTATCGCGTATTCCAATTGAGGAGTACACAGGAGTTATACGGAATAATTAAAGCGCAAATACTCTTCATTTTGCAATTTATATATCGATGTGATATCAAACTCCGGTAGCGGTGATTTCAACTCAGGCTACACGGCAAACCAGCGTTGTAGTTTATTCCAACTGCAACGTATGCTGAGATCCACCACTTCTAAAATTCATAGAGCAGTAGTGTTATAAATAATCCCTTTAGGGACTAACGGGGTTTCTTTGTTACATGTCAAGCTACGATATGTACACCATTTTGACTTCGTGGAGTAGGCCCATGTTTGTGTATAGGTAAATCATGATATGAGAAACTTAGTTTGTTAGTTTTTGGAAGTAAACTGGAGAAAAAGAAGAGTGCGATACCAGTCGTGTGATTATGACATACTACTACAAATGCGGAAGTTTCTCTCAACCTGATTTACCTATACTAGCGTGTAATCTAGGATATTCACTAGCGTCGCGTTACTTCATGTACTTATCGGAGTGCTGTGTGAGGATGCGGGCGGAGGACTTGGCGTCGAGGAAGAGGGTATGCGCTGACGTCACGTGCGCCGGCGCGATGCGGGACAGCCCCTCGGCGCGGGCGCCCAGCCACGCCGGCGTCAGCAGCTGCGCCGCGTACCTGCGCACCCACCGACATATATAGCTTTACACAAACAAATTCATGTACATATTGCAAATGTTAAGTATTTAAAAAACAAAAAACCCGACAGCATATTTTGTATTTTGCGGACGCCATGTTGGATTTTTTTTCCTAAAATGTATCGTCTGACACTTTTTTTTTTAATACACAACGGGTTAGCACTTTACCTCAAACACACCTGATGTTAAGTGAAGATGAGGCCGAAGGCGTACTGACTCGGAAACCCCATCTTATTTGGGGAACTGGCTACCTTAGCTCTGACAACCGGAACACAACAATGCTATTAACGTTGCTGTTTGGCGGCAGATTTAGATAAGATGGTGGTAGCTAGCCAGGCGGGCATTTAAAATGCCCTATCACCAACCAAACCGAGTACTAAATATGTACCCCGCTGGGGATCGAACCCGCAACCTCCAAATCGTAAACCCAATGTTGTTTACATTGAGCCACGGAGGCGGTTAAAACACTCCAGGTATTAAGACGAATCTAACACACACATACATACACTCCAAAAACGGGTAATGTTTTTCGAGGGTATGCGTGCATGTATTAGATTCGTCTCCTTTTTTGGACAGTTGGGTAAAAATAAAGGTTTGTAGACTGATTTTTTTCCACAGCAGCAATTTTTTAAAAGTATACAAGATGAAAATTTCAAGAATTAATCCGTTTTAATCGATTATTCGATGCAAAGTTTAATCGGTTATTCCGTCACTCAAAGAGATACCAAGAGACTATAAACTGTTATCGAAACTATGTTATATAATGACCGAAAAGTGCGTGAATGATGAGGTAACGGCTGATAGAGGAGATTGGAAGAAAAAGACGTATTGCGCCGACCACAAATATATTGGGGCCAGGGCAAGAAGATGATGATAATGATGTTACCTAATGAGTAAATTTGTTCAAAAATTCACTAAATAATTGTCATTACAAATAAATTACTCAGTTTTGCCATGCTCTATGATTTGTGTTTAGTTTATTTTCTATATTGTAATAAAAATCTTATCTTATCAGACAACCTGTGTATATGAAATTTATGATTTTAATGCAAAATGACTTTCGGTACACATTAGGTATGTACACTAAAATAAAGCATTTACTACATAGTAGCTTTCCGCCCGCGGCTTCGCCTGCGTGGAGTAACATTATCGCGGAAGTTTGTTAATCCCGCGAGAACTACTCATTTTATCGGGATAAAAAATATCCTATGTCTTCTACCTATATACCAAATTTCATCCAAATCCGTTCATCCGTTTAGCCGTGATTGAGCAACAAACAAACATTCAAACTTTCGCATTTATAATATTAGTTAGATGCAAACTTACCTCAAAGTACTGTTGGCGCCCACTTCAGAGAGAGCGGCCAGCGCTTCATCATCAATAGCTAGTCCTTCGGTCGTCGCTCGCAACTTCAAAATCTATAAACATAATACATAAATCTAATCGGATCCTTAGCATTTTTTTTCTTTATGCACAACGGGTTGATACTTGACTTCAATCACACCTGGTCACACAAGATGAGGTCGAAGGTGGAACCATACTGACCCGGAAACCCCAACACATTTGGGGGACTGGCTATCTTATCTCTGACAATCTATCAGAGTAACACAGTGGGAAAACTTATCTGATATCTGAATATAGTTGTAATATTTTGATTATATAGGATATATCCCCAACCCGCATTGGGCCAGCGTGGTGGACTACGGCCCATACTCCCTCATTGTACGAGGAAAGGCCTATATCCCTGGGATGTTTACGAGCTGATGATAGGAGTATGTCTACCTAGGACAACAGATCCGATTAGATAGGTCAAAGTGGCCAATCGACGAATCCTTCCTTCATATAAGCCCAAAAGCCGGCTTGATTTACTAAATAAGCGATCAGCCGTCAGACCGCCTAACTCAATTGCTTTGGGAATTGCAATCGTTTATCAGGTCAATGCACTGTCCGTGTTTGTCATATCGTAACACAATGTCGAGAACGGACAGTGCATAGCTATTTAGAGTTAGGAAGCAGATCCTTGGACTATTAACCTATTATTAAAAACCTATTAAAAAGTATAAAATCTCGTGTCTTTTTGTGAAAGCCAATTTTAAATATTTTAATAAGTGTAGTGAGACTAGTGATAGACGTACAAGGGCACAATACTGTAACTTATTGTATAAAGCTCCTTGCCCCAAATACGTTTACGAAAATAATGTTTATAATATGTGTATATTGTATAACAATCTGCCTGACGAAATAAAATTAGTTAATGACCAAAAGTTTAAAATTCAATTGATACAATGGCTTCAGGCAAAGTGTTTGTATGATGTTAAGGAATATTTAAATTATCAAAATGCAGATTGAATACATGATTCCTAAATTTCTTATCAGACCTTATAAACTGTATTCTGGCAAATGATTTCTTTCTTTCTTTTTAAGCAGTATAGGAAATCCTTGACTTAACCATTCGCACTGGTAAAACAGAAACGTCGTGCTTGGTTACCTATGTAATTTCACTAGCTGTGTAAAAACCACAAAAACATTGGGGAGCTTGCCCTATTTAGAAACCCTGGGCACGCCACTGATTGCTACCTTGGTTGAACCCCAGACTATACCTACTTTAAGATATTTCATTCATTAAATAATCATTACCGACGACGACAACCTGTTTGGTATAGTGGTTAGAAACTCTGCTATACCAAAAGGTCGCGGGTTCGCATCCCGCTAGGGGCAAATGTTTGTATGTTGAATACAGACATGTGTACCCGAGTTATGGATGTTTTTCGTTTATATATGTATTTATTTCCAAAAAAAAAACGTATTTGTGTAGTTTAACAACCATCTGGTATCCATAATACAAGCCTAGTTGCTTAGTGTGGAACTAGACGGCGCTGTGTGTATGTGCAAACATAATAATAATAATAATAATAATAAATATTTCGGACACTTACACCAATTATCCAGTCCCAAACTAAGCAAAGCTTGTACTATGGATACTAGATAACGGCTAAACATATTTAAATATTTATATAAACATCCACGACTCGGGAATAAATGTTCGTATTCATCGTACAAACATTTATCCCTCGCGGGATTCGAACCCGCAACCGTTAGTTTCGCGGATAGGGTTACTATCCACTACACCGACCGGTCGGTACACAAAGATATTTATTTATTACCTGCAATAGTTCAGCCTTGTTGTATGGTAGAGTGCGGATGATGAGCAGCCTGTCCAGCAAGTCCAGAGGGATTCCGTGCGGTGAGATGATGTCCTCCGTGCCTCTGCAGATTACATCGTGATTTATTAGAACCACTAGATTTACCACTAGGGTTCGATCCCCAGCGGTGTACATATTTAAGTACTCGGTTTGGTTGGTGGTAGGACATTTTAAAATGTCCGCCTGGTTAGCTACCACCATCTTATCTAAATCTTCCGGTTGTCAGAGATAAGATAGCCAGTCCCCCAAATGTGTTGGGGTTTCCGGTCAGTACACTTCCACCTTCGACCTCATCTTCACTTAACATCAGGTGTGATTGAGATCAAGTACAAACCCGTCGTGCATAAAAAAAAATATATAGGTATATCCCCAAACCCGCATTGGGCCAGCGTGGTGGACTATGGCCCATACTCCATTGTACGAGGAAAGGCTTATATCCCTGCTGTGCGATGTTTACGGGCTGATGATAGGAGTATGTCTACCTAGGACAACAGATCCGATTAGATAGGTCAAAGTGGCCAATCGACGAATCCTTCCTTCATATAAGCCCAAAAGCCGGCTTGCGTTACTAAATAATCGATCAGCCGTCAGACTGCCTAAATCAATTGCTTTGGGAATTGCAATCGTTTATGTCTTACGCTAACTTGCTGTGGGGAAATGCCGCGGATATCAATACAATCTTTGTTTTACAAAAACGAGCCGTTCGCGCAATTTATCAATTGAGACCTGCAGTGTCACTTAGAAATAGGTTTAAAGAGTATAATATTCTAACCTTTTCGTCACAGTACATTTTTGAAAATCTAATATATGTCAAAAAAAATATAGCATCATTTAGGAAAAATAGTGATAAACATGATGTCAATACAAGAAATAAAGATAAACTTGCAGGTCACATAAGTCGCCTCCACAAAGTCAGTAATTCATTCAAAGGGTTATGTATACGCTTTTTCAATAAAGTTCCTGTTGATATACAAAATCTTCCTTTCAATAAATTTAAAGATACTATAAAACAGAAACTTATTAAGAAAGCATATTATAAAATATCAGATTATTTAGATGATAAACAATCATGGACATAACCAGCCCGTTCGCATAACCAGGCTATTTCACAATTAATAATGAAATATTATAATATAAAATAATAATTTTGTAATATAAAAACCTTTTTTTAAAAGAGCGACCTCTCGAGTTTCTTGCTTGTTCTTCTCAGGGGAAAATTGCCTTTTGAACAAGCAGTAGCTTTAAAAATGTAAAATCTGACTATTTTAAGTGTACCTACAAAATAAAGCATTTTTTGTTTTTTGGATTTTTTTATGAGGTCAATGCACTGTCCGTGTTTGTCATATCGTAACACAATGTCGAGAACGGACAGTGCATAGCATTAATATCAGGTGTGATTGAGAT
This sequence comes from Oegoconia quadripuncta, assembly GCA_949316235.1. Classification (NCBI taxonomy): domain Eukaryota; kingdom Metazoa; phylum Arthropoda; class Insecta; order Lepidoptera; family Autostichidae; genus Oegoconia; species Oegoconia quadripuncta. Next base: position 19,033,266 of record OX438753.1, on the reverse strand, counting down.
CAAGTACAAACCAGTCGTGCATAAAAAAAAGACCGGATTTAGGGAACTTTGATACAGGAAATATGACACATATCTTGTGTGTCGCGACAACATAAGGGTGATGTTTTTTTTTTGTACGTACAAATTTGATACATAAGTTTGACACTTCCTTGTAATACCTGTGGCAGGATTTAATTAAAATAACTCTGAAACAGGTGAACAGCTTTCGATGTTTGGTACAGAGATAGGCCGCATCCTGCATTAGCATTTACGGCACTATTTTTCAAAAAATTTCAAGTACCTGATTGTCGAGGGTCGATAAACTAATCCTACGCAGGTGCAGCCGTGAACAGAAGATAGTAATATATATAATTAATACATAGTCAAGTTACCTGATTTGACAGCGCCCTCTGTTGGTAGCAAAAATAACTATCGGCGCTATAGCAGACTCCAAGGCGCGGTGCAGGTAGGTGAATGTCTCTATATCTAGCATGTGTACCTACAACCAATCAAGATACACATTATTGAGTTTATTAATAAATAAATTACAGATATATTTTCCAAAAATTTATAGGATCCTGGCCCGCAAAGATACTAAAAGGTAATCCTCGAATTAAATTTAGCCAGAGTTAAAATACATAAGGTTACGATTCGTTAGCACACTCGTAACACTGTGAGCGATAATATCGCGATATCCCATTGCACGCGAACAATGCCGACAGTGACTTTGTGACTTGAAATATGCCCTATACACTTACTATGTTGACCCGTGTATCTGCGGGAAACGTAATCCAAAGGTTTGTCTCTCCAAACTGAGAGTTTTAGGCCGACTGAAAATTAGATTTTTGAATTTTCGAAAATTCTATTGTTTTTTATATGTATACTTTACTACTACTACTTTACTATTATCTCCCATAATTACGAATTATAAATATCCTTAGACATACACACAGATAATAAGTTTGGGTAATTATATTTTTACTGGCTATTTTATATTATAGATTACGAGGTATAATCCAATCAAACGCGAATCCAGATCGAACGAAATCCAATCATAAAAAAAATAAAAAATAACGGAGTATACATATAAACATCCTTCTTTACTTTTACTTTACGATTACGGCGGTTGGTTCAGGCTATCTTACACCTACTCAGACACCAATGTGTTAACATAGGTGGACACGCTACTAGGTGCCATCAGTTTTGAGTGCCTTTCGAGCTTGCTCATTACAGCCAATTTCCATCAACAAATGGTGTATTCTCCCCAAAAAAAAAACTCACACAACAATAAAATAACTCACCTCATCAATGAACAGGACTCCGGGTACCAATTCAGCGATACCTTGATCTATGTATTTGTTCACTATTTTGTTGATCTCTTTCCTCAGTTTATCTGCAAATCACACGACATTGATTAATTATTATATGACACTATCAGGGACGGTTCACTGAAGGAATTGACGATAACAATATGGAATTTCATGAATTTTCAAAGTCAATGAACAAAATTTTTGAATACAAACATTATTTTAGAAATTCCGTAATAATATTTCAAAGCAAGATTTTCGGTATACCTTCTAAGTATACGCTTTAATAATAAGGTTCCAGAAGATATTCAAAATTTGCCATTAAATAAATTTGACCATAAAACGAAAATTATGTACAAAACGATATTCTGGTTATATAGAGCTGAAACTGCATTAAGCGGGCGCCCGTGCGAGTCCATACAAAAGTGCTCCGACCGGTGGCCCTTGCGCGAGGGCGGGGCCTGCTAACGGTAGCACGCGGGGGCTTGTTCAATCAACAACGCTTTTTTTGCGATTTTTAAGTACTCGGTTTGGTTGGTGGTAGGGCACTTTAAATGTCCGCCTGGCTAGCTACCACCATCTTATCTAAATCTGCCGCCAAGCAACAATGTTAATAGCATTTTTGTGTTCCGGTTGTCAGATAAGATAGCTGGTCCCCCAAATATGTTGGGGTTTCCGGGTCAGTACGTTTCCACCTTCGACCTCATCTTCACTTAACATCAGCTGTGACTGAGGTCAAGTACTAACCCGTTGTTACTTTGGCGAACCCTTGAGTTTCTTGATCATTCAATCAATTCTGGTGAGTTGGATTTACGAATGAGCGGTTGACAATATCACAGTAATAAAAAATAAATATGAAGGTTTTAAATTTCATGTTGATTTGACAATTTGTATAAGTCTCTATTGATTTGACAGTTCCAATACAGAAGGAATTAGTTGCCTAGTCAATTTTGCATGAACCATAACCTTCCCTTTACTCCGCAAGGTAAGTCTCTATTAACTTGTTAAGTAATTATACATTCCTAACCAGTGATCTCGGTCTTCTTTGGCTTCATGAGTTGTCCCATCATCGACATGATGTCATGACCACCCTGGGGTCGGGCATTGGCACAATCTAGATCGTGAAGCGTTACATCCTGGACCACCTCCTTCTTCTTGTGCACATCGCCCTTCGGGAGAGGCACATATTCTTCGGCCTGAAAATGTTATACAATTAGACTTAAAACACGTCACCCACTACAGTAATCGTCGGCCATGATACTACAGATTTCTTTTTAACGATTGATTGCAAAATCATCCTATACTTCAGGACCAGAATGTAACATTATAGAGCTCCAGTAGAGCTCAGGAACCGTTTAAATGTTGTACATATTTGATGCGAGTTCACAATGCTGAACAATAATCTTCAATAGACTATTTGAGAAAAATAGTTTGTCATGTACAGTCAGTTTATCAAATTAGGCATGAAAGCCGGACCGACAGACTTTCACATTTATAATATCAGTATAGATGTAGAATTGGCCTTCGAAATGGAATGCAGTGGCAGAGTAGAATAAGAAAGAGGGTATGGGTCCTATATAAAAAAACGAGTTATGCACAAAAACAATTAAGATTAAAACACTACAGGATGGTAAAGAGATTATCTTATGTTTATCTATCTCGACTCTGGCGTAGGCAATTGAGCATACAAATCTTTTGATCTTCGAATGACCATGCAAAGGATATCTTAAATCCAGGGATGATCCAGTTCTTGGAGTAATCCACGATGTGTGATCGTAGTGTAACAAATATTTAAAAGAATTTAAACACAATACCTCTAAATCAAATTCAGTGGCAAATGTGTCACTTCTGCCTTGACGTTTCACAGCCCCGGAGTTTGCTTCGATATAAATGACATCCCCAACTTCCACCTTCTCCTTTTGTAGAGCTTCATAAATAGTTGGGTCCAATTTTAGCTGCTTTGTGCCCTTGGCTGTCTTGAGACCAATAATCACATGGGATACCGTCTTTCCATAACCTAATAATGATTAACACCAGAAAAAGTTAAACAATATCTTACCACAAATGATGAGGATTGTTAATTGACCCCAGCATAATACATATATTTTTAATTCCCGAAAAGTGATCAAAAATATGTTCAGTAAAAGACATAAACATATTTTTCTTATCTACAGCAACATATTATGATAGTATCAGTGAAATTTTAATAGCTAAGCTATGTAACAATTTCAATACCACAGAGTCTTAATTCACAGGCGTCGATGGCTCAGCAGTTAAGACACGGTCTCACAATTTGGTACGAGTTCGATTCCCAGGCAGGCCATGTAATAATGAGTTTTATAATTTAATTACTTATGTGCATTTATCCGACTGCTCTTAAACGGTGAAGGAAAACATTGAGAGGAAACCTGAATGCCTGAGAAATAAAAATTCAAAGACATGTGAAGCCCCCAACCTGCTTTGGGCCAGCGTGGTGGACTATGGCCCATAGCCCTCATATACGAGGGAAGGCCTATATCCCTGCAGTGGGATGTTTAGAGCTGATGATTATTTAATTCACGACATGTCAAAAGGTAAGTATAATATATCAATAAGTCTATTAGGTTAGTTGTCTGTTTATTATTTTATGTTCAGTTTTAATTATAGAATTCAGTATCACATGTCTGACTTGAATTCTTGAATCAGTGTTCACATATCCCAATATATCTGTTATCACCCACACATATAAGATGCAACCTTCAACCTTAATAACATTGACACCCTGAAACTTCGAAAGTAACATCTCATATAAACAGTTTCTTTCTTTCTTTCATATGTAGATAATTTTGTTGGCTATCCTATCCCTCACACTGGAGCATGCCAAAATTAAAAATTTTACATCAACATATTTCGTTACCTCCGGCAGGATTCTCCATTTCCACAGGAGTAAGCTCAGTGACTTCACCCTCGTACACTTCCTTTGTTTCTCGAATGCGGAGCCCAATGGCGCGTCGGAAATTCTCCATCAGAACCTCAGTCTTCTTTATCTCTGTGCTGTATACCTCACTTCCCACCATGGGGCAAAATGGCACCTAAAATGAATAATTTATTCCCGATAAATATAGAAATAAAATTTATTTCAAAAAAATACAATCTGTAACACAGATTTACCCTTTTTCAGGCAACTTACTTTATTGCCAAGCTCCTGAGCAATTGCCAGAGCGATAGCAGTTTTGCCCGTCCCTGGAGGACCAGCCAGCAGCAAAGCTCTTCCCGCCATCTTCTTGCTTCTGATCATATCGACCACTATGCCTGCAGCCTAGAAAAGTTGTATGACAATATATTTATATCAGAGATTACATTGTGTTCATTTCATAAAACCTAACATTTAATACACTGTAGAACCTAAGGTAGTTATTAACATGTCTGCCTGCCAAGCCCTGTGTTCGTCTATTTTTCTTTCAATATAATTATTTCAAGTTCATATTTTTGCATTTATTGTCTTGTTAGAGATTTTCATTCATTTAATACCCATGTCTAAAATATTTGTACCTAATTTAAAGAGTAAGGCTTAACTTTTCTTTTTAGAAAATGTGTAATTTGTCACTGTAACCAGGAATATGTATCATGTTTCATATATGATCATATAAACAGAAGTCCACAGAACCCAATAGACCTAACACCTACTAAAATGCAAATGGGTATTCTCAGTGATACATATGCCTTGGAGTGAGATAAAGGGTAAAAGTTTAGAGATCCGGCTCACCCGGGTACCTACAGCCCGTTACGGTGGGTGGGGGCTACCCTCCCTCCGTGCCTACGGCTTTAGAAAAACACTCTAAGAGTAGGGCAGACAAGACCACATGGAGTTGGGGAGCTCTGATTCGCATATACAGCGAATTTAAACTAACCAACTGTTTCGATCCAAATATTAAAGATATTTGTTTGATATTTTTTATTAGCATTTATTCTGATTTGATAAGTGTTATTTATATTGCACGCTCGGCATCCTTACATTCGGGTAACACAATAAAACCCAACCCTACACATAGCGGACAACATGTTATCACTCAGTTGCGCTTTGAAGTTTCTCAGGCTCTCTCTCTCACGGTCCATATCCGTCCCCTTTCAAAAAAAACTCAGAAATTTATAATTTTTTTGAACCAAGAGAGTTGCGGTTAAGCTGAATATAAGTGAGTTTTAGAAGCCCAGGTTAGGGTGTTGTTAAGGAGATACTGCGGCAAAAGAGAACACATACAAACATGTCATAATCTATAGCTGATATTTTACTCTTGTAAAGCGCACCATGGCAACCAAAGCTTAACCTAAAAGTTATATCAATACATTATTGCAATAGGTAAGATCAATACATTATATATAAAAAAAAAAACTATTGAAAAATTATCCTATGTAATAGTATAATATAGGTATAAATGTTTTGTAATATCAAATAGTGGCGTAAATACCTCTCTGGCGGACTCTTGGCCCACGAGACCGGCTGCCATCTGTATGGGAACTCCATTTTCATCTAAGCCCAGGCCTTTAATATGGCTGTGTGCTGATATTCTTTGGGTCTTTGCAGTGCTTTTTACTTCCTCAATCTTCATTTTGGCCAAACACTAAACAGAGAATTTCTTTTTCGAATAGTCTGCTCGCAGCTAAAACATGCGCAAAACAACAAACAAACAATAGCAAATTATTTTTTTTAATCTCCATTCGTTCGTTGGAAGTTTAACGAGGCAAAGGATGCCATTCAGCCTTTGACTATTTTTCTATTTTTTTCGTATCTAAGAACCTAAGATAATTTCTGATAAACAATAAACCTTTTGGATCTATCAACGCAAACTACCGCTATGAGGCAGATTTTTTGTAGTCTTACTATTTTCATAGGTTTCCATTGCTGATGACCCAAAACCACCGAAATTATAAGTGTACTACATACTACTTATTATTTTGGTTATTGGCGTAACCAAGGACGCTTGAGTGGTTATAGCGATACTGAATAAAATAACCGGTAGAGTAGGATAAGCTTACTCATTTATTTATTGAGGTGTCCTTGGTCATTGACCAATAAATTACTACATCCAATTTTTTTTTATTGTAATGGTCTTGTTAAAAAATCGGACAGCTATGCGTTGTTAGTGCGTATCAATTAAAATTTTTGGCGACTTTGATTGACCCGGACCGGGGAACCCTGGTGACTGACACGCTTTTTCAACACAGTTTTTCAACCATTGAGCTGAGAGTAGGTAGGTACCCACAGAGAATTGTGGTACCATTGAGCATTTTATACATCGATGTACCTACTCTGTGATGCCAAATATTAGCAAAGAGAATATAACATATTAGTATCTGTGAATTTCTGTCTGTGTGACTGACACTAAAGCAGAGCAGAAGAATTCCGCATCATCTGGAAGGAAATTTACTGCTGTTTTGTTATGAAAATCAATGTTATTTTTATAAGGAATTGTGTATAGCTCATGATAAAAAAGCGTCAAAGAAATTATTTTATCTTTTATCAAAGAATGTGTTAAAGAACAGCCGCTGAAGCACAGTGCAAATGGAGTATACAACTCAGAATTTGGAATATGCAGTATCTGTGTTCTACAATGGCGAACAAGCCGACAGGGCGAAGGCCCACGCTTGGCTCACCGCCGCGCAGCGGGTACCGGATGCCTGGAAGTTCGTCTGGGAGCTGCTACAGCCGAACAAGGTAAATATCTTATTTGATCGATCAACAGCTGTTCAAACTTGCGTAAATATAAACTAAGTGAGTCCTTTAGTATGTAACTTTCTGGGGGGTTGCGATATTCTGATTGCTTGTAATGTGACACTGAATGGCATCCCTCCATCAAGAAATTTGCAAAACAATGACTATATTTGTGCCTCTTGTCCAATTTTGTCCAAATGTGATGGGCAGTGGCGTCATTGATGCGGAGCTCCCAAACTGCGATCGCTAGTAGTGGATTTTTATAGGCAGTTAATATGTGATGTGTCTGTGTCCAATTTTACGTAAATTAAATTTATTCTCCTGATGTTGGAGTTATGTATGACATGATAAGAGATAACTAACTTACTCAACCACCTTGCACTACCAATCTTCCTCCACCTACTTTGATTGAATATTTGACGACCGGTTGGTGTAGTGGATGGTGACCCTGTCAGTGAAACCAACGGTTGCGGGTTCGATTCCCGCAAGGGGTAAATGTAATACAAACATTTATTCCCGAGTCATGCATGTTTATATAAATATTTATGTATGTTTATCCGTTATCTAGTATCCATATCACAAGCTTTGCTTAGTTTGGGACTAGATGATTGGTGTAAATGTCTGAAATATTTATTTATTAACACTTATTATTATTATTACCTAACAGTTGTGTAATGAACTAAAGGTCATTGGGTACATTTTTTTAAGATTATGCAAACATGTGATCAGTCCACTGACTATAGCAGTTGTGAAAGTGATTGGCTTGTCAGGCAGCCTTCTTCGACACTTCCTTCATCACAGATTATCCCATATGTGAAGTCTTTTAAGGTGTTTTTATCTTAGGTGGTTCAATCAACATTTGAGCAAGTTTGTTTTGGTGATGCGCTATTCTATCTTTATTGTTTATTGTTACTGGGCTTATTACCTGTTCACATTAGATACATTAAAACAATTTAATGCCTGGCTGTAAGATTCTGGGCAGTGTAGTATATAAACATCCTGTTTCTTCATATGTCGTCAGGGACAGATAAAGAACATAGCATAGTTGCCCACACCATAATTGGCACGGAGCTCCTCAAAAATCTGTGATGTCTTTGCCAGTATGTAGATTAGGTCAATTCCTCCATGGAAATTGCACTGTGGGGGAGGCTACTGTCCAACAGAAGTTTTCTTCTATAAATTGTTAATGATTACACCTCAAATAAATCACATTAATTTGAAACGAAATAGATCACTTGATAACTAAATAAAATAATATTTTAAATGCTAAAGTATGTATGTTGACTTTCTTATACATCATTATCGTGTATTGAAATGACTTAATTTTTTGCACAAGGATAGTTGAGGGGTTGGGAATTATTGGATGTACTTAGGCTTTTTATCTGTAAAATAAAAATGTAGGTGGGAAGCCAGTAAATAAATAATATGATATCTAATTGATATTTTTCTCATCCTCTCTAATCATAACATTAATTTCTAATTGGCATTTAATTATATTGAAGATTTTTCATAATTTGTTCTACTTACACTAAAATTAAATCTTTATTTATAACACAATCATTAATTTTGACATAAAGTTTACATTTCAGGGGACAGAGATCCAGTTTTATGGAGCAACTACTCTGCACACCAAGATCCTGAGATGTTGGCATGAAATTCCACCTGAGAGCCATGAAGAACTGAAGGAGAAGCTTTTGCAGACTGTACTAATTTACTCTAAAGGGCCCAAGATTGTTACTAATAGATTATGTATCAGTGTAAGTATGTCTCCACCATCAACTTTTAAATTGTCAATTTATATTGGCAATCAATTCAAGCCCGAATCCCAAATAAAGTCATAAGTGTGACATATTTACAGTGTTGCTATTCAGGTTTATTTGTTTTGTGCATGATATGACGATGCACAAAACTGTTAAACACAAATTAACACACGAAGTTATTTTTTTTACAATTACCTTTATTTCAATTTGTGTTTACTGTACTTAGTATAATTTACTTACTATATTTTCTTACACTTACAGAAACAAATCACTTTAAATCTGTTACAATTCTGATTTGAACTTGGTTACCTATTTGTTTTTAAAGTTTTCGATTAAATTTCTTTTTAAAGTTATCAGTTACTTTCTTAAAATATTCTTTCTTAAATTTTGACACCATTACTCACAAAAATGAAAATTGGGACGGCCATCTTATTATGGGTTCATTTTACAGTTGGCTGCATTCATCTTACAGCAGGGCACAGTAGACTTGGCCACAATACTGAGACCACTCTCTACCACAGATAACACTGCACTGCTATTGGAGGTTCTTACTGTTATACCTGAAGAGGTAAGCTTACAATAAATATTCTACTAAGTGAATGTGATTGTTTATAATTTTTTTATGCACTACATGTTAAGTAGTACTTGGGGGGTATGACAGCTGAAGTGTGGTTGGCTTCTTTCCTTTCATATTTTCACCCTATATTTTATTCATGTTGTCACCTTGTATTGTTAAATATAATGGACCTATGGCTCCGACCAGTGTCCAATAATAAATAATAAAAAAAAAGGTACTGACAGGTATGTATGATGAAAAACATTCCCATTGTAATAAAATATACTTATAACAACACTTCAACCAACCCCAAAAAAGGAAAAGTTTCTCAATTAGATTGTTTTTTTTTGTATGTTATATCTTCGTCAATTGTTCTTCTTAGCGAATCGAAGGCAAATACTTCAAATTCTTGACGACTAGAATGTGGCCACGCGTACAGCCATTGTCTGTGGAATCGTAGAGGTCCTGTACAAGTGTCAGCCACATGTGGGGCATCTTCTCCCCATACTTTGTGGTGTATCACCGCACAAGCACCGGTTGTTGTCCGTGTAGCCCCACTTGGACATGTTCTTTCGGCATCTACCTACCCTGGTACGCCACGGCCCCGGGCCACGCCAGATCGGAACCCGATGGAAGCCTCTTTGCAGGTGTTATAAAGGTCGGTAGTGAGAGCTCTTCCCACAATTGGACGCGAGATTTAGGGGTATTATCTACTGAGCATTATCTAGTAGTCAATTGTTAACCGATTTTGACAATTATAAATAAATAGCTTTTCACATATACACAACGCCATCTAGTTTCACACTAAGCTATTTGACTTGTATAATGGATACCAGGGGTTCTATTACATAATTTCATCGTTATCGTCATCGGTTACGTTCCGACATGTGATTGGTTGGCTCATTGCTCGTTCGGCAATTTGACGGTTTCTCATTGGTTAACGTAATCGATAACGATAATAAATAAATATCCTTAGACATACACACAGCGCCATCTAGTTCCACAGTAAGCAACTTTTGGTATAACAATCACAGTTTCTAACCACTACACCAAACAGGTCGTTTGTTTTTTTTGTTAGAAAATACCGCAATTATAGCCTAACTAATTATAACCTAATATGGAATTATCCGAAATTAAATATTTGATTGATTGATTGATATAGTCCCATATAAATTTGGTGAAGATAATCATATCTTCACCTTATAATCAGCGTGCATTATCAAATGCTCGCTGGAAAAGGAAAACGGAACCTTAGTGTCAATGTTTTTAATTTATGTATTTCAATTACGTGTTTCGTTTTTGATTGTAGTACAATAGCATGACTATGGGCTCATCGCTGCGTGCCAAGAACCGAGCCGCGCTGCAGGCGGCGTGCCCCGCGGTACTGGACGACATGCTGCGCTGTCTCCAATCTGCCTACAAGTGAGTATATTATCCAGGTCTTATTTATCGGTTTATTATCAAACATAAATCAGCGTCAAGTACGTTAGGAGCATTTTATTTACGTTTACTAAACTTTAAAAAAAAAACAGTTTTCGTCAGGATCGAAATAAATAAGTGTTGACTCAATTGAGGGCCTTTTAGTGGTTTTCATTATTTTATTTTTATTTATTCGGCAAACGCTGCAATAACACTAATAGAAACTATTATAGGAAACAGAGAGCCAATTACAGGTCCTCACAAATAGAAATACATTATATAATTCAATAACATGCATTATCACACTTGTACATTTTTTGCCCTCCCGGTACATACACCAGATTCAATCATCGCCAAAAAAAAAGAAAAACAAATGATTTATAAATTAAATGAAGCCATCAAAGAATGGCAAAGACTATAAATGCAAACAGTTATATTCATATGCATCACGCCTTTCACACTACAAAATGTCACTGCTATATAGTCGCCGTAAAGCACTTGATTTAATGTTTCTATTTAAACTTATTCATGGTTTTATTAACGCTCCTGACACCCTCGCGCGCCTTCGCATCTCTGTTCCCCGACCCGGCAGTCGTCTACCTAATCGTAAAGTACTGCCCCCCCCCTCCTACAGAACCAACATCGGTCAACACAGCCCTTTGTATCGAATGTGTGCATTATGTAATAGTACGAGAAACCATATATTTTCAGGAACAATCACCTCCACTAAGAAAGTTATCTATGGTTGTATATGTATTAAGGATTAATCATCCTTAATACATATACATTATTTTGTACAATTATAAATAGGTATTTTTGTATCGTTTTAGTGATTTAGTTAATAGCCTATTTTATTCTTAAGTATTGAGACTGTTTACCTGTGTGCATGCTGTGTTCACATCAAGTAGGATACATTCAATCAATTATGTCGTAATGTTGGGTAAGACTAAAAATATTGTGAATTGTGTCCAGTTTTGTGAACCGTATAAAAAATAAAACCAAAAAAAAAAAAAGAATTGTTGATTTAATTGACTCCTCGCTGACATAAATGGTTGCTCGCCCGCCACAGAACGGTGTTTTTTCTGTAGTTAGTAGAAGTCGAAGGGAGAGAAATGAGATCGTTGTCTCATATCACGACGCGTGCACTATCTTATGTGGATTAAACCGGTTTTAACTTAAGGCTCTCATTTCAGACGCACTCCCAATAATGGGTTAGGCCGTTCTGAAAATATTTAACTTTTAATGTTTTTTTGATGTATTTATTTTATTTTATTCGGAACACCAACAGCAGAAATAAAAAGGTTGGGTACATAGAATATTTCAACAAAGCCATTAAAAGGTATTCGCAGATACATTCTGATTAGACTTATCAACCATAAAAAAGAAGAAATAAACTCTCCGGGATGAGGTCCCTAGGAGTGTGCCGTGCTCAAGTATTTCGATGATATCCATAATCTTTCGAGGGTTTTCAAAATTTTCAAGTTATCATTCCTTTTTTTATTGTACTGTCGTAAAAAAGGATGGTATGGAACCGTGGCAACCACCACTAAGCAGTTGCCTAAAATAATTTAAACTTTCTACTGAGATGGAACTTAATAAAGCATACTATTTAGCTTCTTTGGTTTTAACCTCTTTCTAAAAATTTCATTCCTATCGTAAGGTGAATGAAATAAGAAAAATTAATTCTGTTTTACTATTCCCTCGACTTAGATTCAATTGAATTTGGATCTTATCAGCCACAATTGAGGGGCACATTTAAGTGAAAGGTAGGGTCTGTCTATGCTCGACTTATGTCACAATTTGCAAGAAAAAATTGAATTGAATTGACCAACCAAAGAACGTTACACTGCGTACCAAAGATAAGTTTTTATAAGCCGTTCCGGCACAAGCTCGCCTATATGAACCTTACTAGCTTTCCGCCCGCGGCTTCACCTGCGTGGAATAACTTTATCGCGGATATATTTTATTTTCTTCATCCCGCGGGAACTACTCATTTTATCGAGATAAAAAATATTCTGTCTTAATTCAGGATATATTCTACCTATATAACAAATTTCATCCAAATCCGTTCATCGGTTTCGCCGTGATTGAGTAACAAACAAACATCCAAACTTTCGCATTTATTATATTAGTTAGATTTGCCATTGATGACGCACAATTCAATCTTACTGGCAAGATTCTTCTCGGGGGAGTCAACCTTTTGACTCGGAAATAATCTTAATATTTTTGTGTTTTTTTTTCAAATGTGAGCTAGAAATGTCATACATAATATGCGCCATTTTCTCCAAGAAGTACTTAACCGACTTTGGTGATTTTTTACTGATGCAATCATCAGTGAGGATGAAAATGGTATCTAATGCTATGATCCTAATAATCCATACTGATACTACAAATGCGAAAACCTGTCCGTCTCTTCGGCTTTAACACCTTAACATCAGTTGTTATTGAGATCAAGTGGTTTTGCATAAAAAAAACTGCTGGACCGATTGTATTGCAATGTGTGAGAGAAGTAGCCCGGGACCTGGAGAAGCACATAGGCTACTTTTAATCGATTTCCAAAACGGATGAGTTCCAGACCGCGATAAAGTAATTCCATGAAAGCTAGTTTAAAACTTCTTGTTAAATATTACATAGAAAGAAGTGCAAGTCCGCCCTAATCTTTCAAAAGCGTAGCCTTCTTTGAGGTTCTTTGATTCACACAACAATCAATGGTTTTATCGCAGCGATTACAGCGCGAAGGCGCCTCCTGACGACGTGGTGCACTCGTGGATGACGGCCGCCACGTGCGCCTGCAGCTGGCTGATGCTGGGCGGGGAGGACTCACCCGACGGCGCCGGAGCCCTGCCCGACCGCATGCCGCTCTGCCGCGCGCTGCGGGCCGTCGTCACCGTGCTCTTCACGTCAGTACTCTCCCCCCTCTAGCTCTAGTGCTGTAGCTGTGCTGCAATGCTGGACAAGAAACAATTGTGCAATACAATTGCATTCGGTGGGCCTTCCATTTAAAATGGTCATGCAATGTAAACATCGATCTAGTTTAATCATCTAGTTGTAACAAGACCTTAGACCTCGACACTGAACTTCCAACTCTCATCTTCACACCTTCTTCATCTAGAACCTGTTCTTCATAATCCTCTCGCAAGAGTTAATATTTTAACAGTATAAGGAGATCAGAAGCCACTTAGTATTGCCGGTGACCCGAATAGTGCGGTGACCTTTGTGAATGGTTGTCCAGGTGGAACGAGGCCGTGAGCGACACGGCGCTGGACGCGTGCGAGGCGAGCCTGTCGGCGCTGCGGGCGGCGGGGGGGGGGGCGCACGCCGCGCGGTACGCGGCCGCCGCGCTCGACCTGCTGGCCGACCTGGCCGCCCTGGCGCAGCCCATCATGCAGCGGGACAACATGCCCAACTCCATCAACGAGGTACCCTCCCCGTCGCACTCGCAGGGGCCGAGGGGAATGAGGCAGACGGAATGCTGCTGGCCGACCTGGCCGCCCTGGCGCAGCCCATCATGCAGCGGGACAACACGCCCAACTCCATCAACGAGGTACCCTCCCCGTCGCACTCGCAGGGGCCGAGGGGAATGAGGCAGACGGAATGCTGCTTTCCGATCACACAACTACGTTTGACGACCTGTTTGGTGTAGTGGTTAGGAACTCTGACCACTATACCAAAAGGTTGCGGGTTCGAATCCCGCTAGGGGCATATGTTTGTGTGATGAATACGGACATGTGTACCCGAGTTATGGATGTTTTCATTTATAATAAGTTTATTTACAAAAGAAATATATATTTATGTAGTATATCAACCATCTGGTATCCACAACACAAGCCTATAGTTGCTTAAAGTGGAACTAGATGGCGCTGTGTGTATGTCAAGGATATTTAAAAAAAAAGAAAAAAAAAAAAACTAAGGTCGCACTTCCCGGTGGAACGAGGTGGATAGCACGCTGCTAGCTTGGTGGATTCCATTGCGAGAGGAGGCTGTGCCCCTTCTTTTTCATTTTAAGAGCTATGCTCTTGCTGATGGGTTAATGACCACGTCTCTCTGCTTTCCGCCCTCGATTTAATCTCTTGGTACGACACGACATTCACCTTTTCTTTCACTTTGTCAAAGTAATCGTGTAATACCTCTATTTGACTACCTGTCTGGTTAGCAACTCTGACCACTATACCAAGAGGTGGCGGGTTCGAATATCGCTAGGGGCATATGTTTGTGTGATGAATACAGACATGTGTACCTGAGTTATGGATGTTTTCATTTATAATAAGTATTTATTTACAAAAAAAAAGTATTTATGTAGTATATCAACCATCTGGTATCCACAACACAAGCCTATAGTTGCTTACTGTAGGACTAGATGGCGCTGTGTGTATGTCTAAGGATATTTATTTATTTATTTAAGTAGGAATGTTAGCAGACGAATAAAAAAATAATGCTCTTATCGGCAGGAGCTCCTGTCAGCACTGATAACGTGCTGTGTTTGCATCTGCGAGTGCCACGCACACACCGTGGTGACGGCGGCCGAGAGTGATCCTCCACACCAGGGCGCGCGCCAACTCGTGGAGCTGTTGCTGGCGGCTCAGGGCGCTCCTGGACACTACCCGCTCCATGAGACCCGCTCCAACCTCGTGTTCGGCGCCTGGTACACGCTCCAGGTATACTGGTGGTTCCGGTACCTTCATATAAGCCCAAAAGCCCGGCTTGTCTTACTAGAATATATCAATTTTAAACTTTATCAATCTTTATAAACAGTATAGGGAATCTTTGATTTGAACATTCGCGTTCTATTACTTGTCAAACTGAAGCTCAAACCGAATCTCGTACTGAACAAACTGCTACTGAAGTAACATTGCAGTGGGACTGTTTCCACAGGACGAAATCCTGAACGTGATGGACAGCACTCACAAGCTGAGCGGTGTATGGCGTGACGTGTTCGCGCGGCTGCTGGCGGCCCTGGTGGTGAAGTCCGAGGCTCACGACGGCGCGCTGTCGCGGGACGACCTGGAGCTGCTGCGCTGTTACCGCCAGGACATCGCCGACACCGTGGTCAGTACACCTTCATTTTTCCCATCACCCGCAGCATTTTTAACTATGATGGCGTCTTCTTTTGACTGTGTCTTACCCATTTTTATTATACTTTTAACTAAACACCTTAATAAATAAATAAATTCGGGCTAATATTTCGGAAGTGTTCTCTCTCTACAATTTTTTAACATTTATGTATTCTATTTTTGCGTATCTGAAGTTTACAGGGGCAATGTTATTAATGACGAATTTGGACCTATTATTCTTAGTAACACGCTAAACTTAGTCGTCACTTCCATGAAAGTAACCGTTCACCTCAAACAGATGTACTGCTACGGCATCCTCGGCGACTCCTGTTGGTCGACCGTAGAAGCGTCATTCAACACCGCTGACACAGAGGTGCGGCGGGAGGCCGCTTTGCACATCTTCCTGGCCCTGGCTGACGCCGCACCGCATCAGCGGGCCCCGGACAGCCTCGTCAACATGCTGGAACATGCCGTCGAGATAGCCAACACGTCCACAAACAAGAGGACACTGAACACGGCCCTGGATTGCTTGGGTGAGAGCGATACTCCTGCTCTGGACGATTGAATTCGAGTTACTACCAAATTCTTCGGAAAGTTTGGTCAATGTGCCAGTTCAAGGAGATAATGCCAACATGACGTCAACAAGCGAGATGACATTGAATATGGGATGTTGCATTGCTCGAACAAGTGGAACTATAGTTCAAGTTTTGCCAGACTTATAAAGATAATAAGCCACGGCTTGTGTATTTTGATGACTGTTGTTTTGGAGTAATTCGAAGGAGAAGTTACTTTTTAAATTTTTTGAGGGTTACTCGGAATATCCTACATTTATATTTAATTTAGCATGCATTTAATTTATTTCACTATCGACTGCTAACTGGCAGTCTTCAAATGAGTACTGTCGCCAAATACAGGTGATGAATACATAACATTCGAGTAGCGGCAAGTGTGAGGTAGGGCACAGACACCGCCATCACAAGTCTAACCCAAAATCCTACACGAAGTATTTCGGGCGACAGGCGGGTACGCGGCGTGGCTGAGCTCGGTGGGCGGGGCGCGCGGGGAGCGGCTCGGCCAGCAGAGCGTGCGCGCGGCCGGAGCGGCGCTGCAGCGCTGCCCGCCCGCCGCCGCGCTGGCGCTGCGCAAGCTGTGCGCCGACTGCAGCGCGCCCGCCGCCAGCCTCGTGGCGGACATCGCGCGCGCCGCGCAGGTAGCTATGGGGCCCGCCCGCCGCCGCGCAGGTAGCTATGGGGCCCGCCCGCCGCCGCGCAGGTAGCTATGGGGCCCGCCCGCCGCCGCGCTGGTAGCTATGGGGCCCGCCCGCCGCCGCGCAGGTAGCTATGGGGCCCGCCCGCCGCCGCGCAGGTAGCTATGGGGCCCGCCCGCCGCCGCGCTGGCGCTGCGCAAGCTGTGCGCCGACTGCAGCGCGCCCGCCGCCAGCCTCGTGGCGGACATCGCGCGCGCCGCGCAGGTAGCTATGGGGCCCGCCCGCCGCCGCGCAGGTAGCTATGGGGCCCGCCCGCCGCCGCGCAGGTAGCTATGGGGCCCGCCCGCCGCCGCGCTGGTAGCTATGGGGCCCGCCCGCCGCCGCGCTGGTAGCTATGGGGCCCGCCCGCCGCCGCGCTGGTAGCTATGGGGCCCGCCCGCCGCCGCGCTGGTAGCTATGGGGCCCGCCCGCCGCCGCGCTGGTAGCTATGGGGCCCGCCCGCCGCCGCGCTGGTAGCTATGGGGCCCGCCCGCCGCCGCGCAGGTAGCTATGGGGCCCGCCCGCCGCCGCGCTGGCGCTGCGCAAGCTGTGCGCCGACTGCAGCGCGCCCGCCGCCAGCCTCGTGGCGGACATCGCGCGCGCCGCGCAGGTAGCTATGGGGCCCGCCCGCCGCCGCGCTGGTAGCTATGGGGCCCGCCCGCCGCCGCGCAGGTAGCTATGGGGCCCGCCCGCCGCCGCGCTGGCGCTGCGCAAGCTGTGCGCCGACTGCAGCGCGCCCGCCGCCAGCCTCGTGGCGGACATCGCGCGCGCCGCGCAGGTAGCTATGGGGCCCGCCCGCCGCCGCGCTGGTAGCTATGGGGCCCGCCCGCCGCCGCGCTGGTAGCTATGGGGCCCGCCCGCCGCCGCGCTGGTAGCTATGGGGCCCGCCCGCCGCCGCGCAGGTAGCTATGGGGCCCGCCCGCCGCCGCGCTGGTAGCTATGGGGCCCGCCCGCCGCCGCGCTGGTAGCTATGGGGCCCGCCCGCCGCCGCGCTGGTAGCTATGGGGCCCGCCCGCCGCCGCGCAGGTAGCTATGGGGCCCGCCCGCCGCCGCGCTGGTAGCTATGGGGCCCGCCCGCCGCCGCGCTGGATGGATCGATTCAACAATTTCCATGTATCCCAATGTAATCCCAAATATGTATCGACAATATCGTGAGTAAGGCTTATAAAGCCTTAGGATCCATTAAGCGTTGTTCAAAAGACTTTAATCGTGCAACGTCGCACGCATCTGTGGCTGTTAATTTTTCATTACCAAAGTACTAGAGTAGCCGTTGTAGCATACAGTAGATGAGAGCCTTGACAGAAAAAAGAGCTGCAATATGATGGAACCGACCGATATCCTTCTCACCCAGCAACCCTTCTCTCTCTCGAGATTTTTTTTGGAATGGATAGCAATCACCGCCGCCCATGGCATCACCAAAAGGGTCACAGATGCGTTGCCGGCCTTTGAGGAAGGTGTTAGCCTCGTTTCTTGAAGGTTCCAATGTCGTATTCGTTCGGGAATATCGCTGCAGGAAGTCCGTTTCACTGTTTCACAGGGTGGTCGTACGTGGTAGGAAGTTTCTTGAGAAACGTACAGTGGTAACTTCCACTCATCCAGGTGATGTGGATGGAGTTTTAATTTTCGGCGAGAAGTGTAACGGTTAAAATGAGCAGCGGGTATTAGCTCGAACAGTCCTTCCTTCCTTCAGTTTCAGTTCTCGAACAGATGAGTACCTGAAGATAGGATTGTTTCTCTGTAATAATAGTGGTGGACTATTTCCGCAGAGCGACGTGGGCCGTTCGGACACGTGGGTGCGGCGCCAGCTGCTGGGGGCCGCGGGGGCCGCGCTGGCCGCCGCCGAGCTGCCGGCCGCCGTGCCGCTGCTGCACGAGCTGGCGGCCATGCTGGAGCACCAGCTGCGGGCGCAGGTACGCCTGTCGACCGACAAACTATCTTCGTCCCTGCTATTGGCAATCGGTAGCCTATTCTGGCGACATGTCTACCAGAATATGACGACCGATTGATGTATTGATAGTGACCCTGTCAGCGAAACCAATTGTTGCGGGTTCGAATCCCGCGACGGCTAAATGTTTGTGTGATGAATATGAACATTTATTCCTGAGTCATGGATGTTTATATAAATATTGATGTATGTTCATCCGTTATCTAGTATCTATAGTACAAGCTTTGCTCAGTTTGGGCCTAGATGATTGGTGTAAGTGTCCGAAATATTTATTTATTTTTTATAACAATTATTTATTATTCATAATAATAGTAAGTGTCGAGTGTGATAGTAACTCCAGCTATTAAACTATTCATGTTTACACTTCTCTTCATTTGTACATGTATAGTCTTTTATGTCTTCGGAGTAGTTAGGTAGTTAAAGTTAAGTTAGAAGGAGTTTAGTTATAAGTTAAAAGACTTAACACAACTAAGTTGACACACCCGAATTATGAGCAAAAGGTTTATTGCTTATATAAATTACAATGTTTGGATTGCTAATTGTGACCGATCGAGGCGGCGTTATTTCAACGACTGTCCTTTTGTTTATATGCCAAAAGTAGGGCGCAAGCGCAGCACAAATAAAAGTAACTTGTACGTAAACCGTACAGTACACAATCATCAACTTTTGCTGGACAATATTCTGCCTTTGTTAGACATCAAAACTCTAGATATATATATAAATTGCAGGAAATAAAGACTCAACATTACTCGTCGAATTCCCACCATAAAATCAAAACGGTCCATTTTGTTCGCTGTATTTTGTACTAAGGTGCCGTAGTAATACCGTAATACAACTATGTGGATAGGTACCGACCTGTATAGTGTGCTCACTGAAAGGATATATCATGCCGAAAGGGTCGAACACAGTATCTTATTCCGAGTCTCTATGCGTGATTTCAGACCAAACTGGATTACTTTGAAAAATTAAAATTATTATTTTTGTAACTATATTTTGTATCTTCTGGGAAAGCTCGTTCCATCGTAGACCTTATCTCGACATTAGTTCAGATTAAGGTCAAGAGCGATCCCATTAACTATTTTTGGCGGAGGCCTTTGTCCAGCAATGGACGTCTTTCGGATGATATGATGATCGATTATTTATTAATATTACGTCAATATAAATTAAACCAGTACAGTACAAATCTACTCTTTTCAGTATTGTGCTTTGTAAAATGTATATTCTCCTTTTGTGCAATAAAGTGTATTGTATTGTACAGATCATTGAACTTGGAACGTGGCTCTTCAATATCTGTTGTCGATGTTTCAGGCCCTGGAGCCGACGGTGCTGATGGGTAGTGCGGAGTGGTCGGCAGCCTTGGTGGCAGCACTAGCCGCTCGGCCGGCACTGGTGATGACTCTGCTCCGCACGCTGCTGCCCACTCTGCCGCCCTATGCGCAGCACCACGCCCTGCTCGAGGTGACACCACCCACTCATTAAACCTAATATACGAAGAGAGCGTTGTTCGCCGAACCATCGTGAAATTGCTCACCGTAACTTCGCCAGTTGCGTGCTAGAATCGAACACTTTTGAACATTGACCTGTGATTTATTATTATTGATATTTATTAAATTATTGTATGGCATTATTATAAAATGGCATTCGGAAAATTATTATTTCAACGTTTTACTATTAATTAATTTTATTATGCCAAGCAAATTATCCATTAATTTATATCCTTTGTAGTTTAACTAACATAATTAATCTATATAGGGTGAACATAGGCCTTTTCAACAGTGGACTTCCTGTGGCTGACGTTGATTGATTCCCAGAGCGACTGGTTGGAAGTGGCCTGCCTCCAGCGACATCCTGCGACCTTCATTAGGTCGTCCGTCCACCTAACTTATCATGACGGCATTTATCTCATATAACGTTACAAAATATATGCTTTTACATTGCAGCCAATGTTCAGCATACTGAAACAGGCGGTTTCCACACTGATGGACGACTGTTTACCAATAGTGGGCGAGATCGCACAGCTGACCATCGCAGGTTTCAACACGCGACCCTGCGCCACTGGCTTGGATGTCGTTAAATTGGTTAGTCATGGTGCATAATACCACGAAACATTTTAGAGTATTTCTACTACATCAAAGAAATGTAAAACTTGAATGTTTGACACTTGTCAAATCCCAACTCTTAACTCGACGAGCTTAACCAAGTCGCAACTTATGATTTTCGAGAAGCGTCACCAAAACCATCTTGAAAACCTTACTCGTAATTCGCCGTGTAGCAGAACTAGTTCAATAAAAACCTGTACGTGCGGTCTCATTAGTAAGCTGCTGAAGGCATGCATGATAGCGATGGCTATCGTACACAGTCGCTTTTGACCCGCGATTTTCGAACACTGGAAATGTATCTCACATCCAAAATATTTCGTAAAACAGATAAAATACCAAAAATGGATTTTCATTTGAGATAACTGATTTCCCTTGTAATATTTTGAACGTGACGTATGCGTGAAATAATCACCAGTGCCCATAAATCGACAGAACTAGATAATCAGAAATTGCGTTTTGCACATAGTTCCTATGTAAATTTATATTTTTAAATTTATTTGAAGGCAAATTTTGAAAGACTATCAGAACCTTATTATAAAAGCGTATACATTGTTTGTCCCTTGAATGACTTGGGCCTGTATTTCAGAATGTTGCTCAAGCGTATATCTGTGCTTAAACATAGTTAGAAAGAGATACCGCTATACAAGTTACATAAAGCTGTCTTTTAACTGTTCTCAAGCGGAGATCTCTGCTTGAGTAACAATCTGCAATACGGGCATTGGTGATTTTGTGTAAACGACTGATATGAACAGCAAGTTTATTTTCATTATGTATTTCAGTATTTTTCTTAAACAATTGCAGATTCTTACATAATTTAAGTTCTCGTAAAAACATATATTGCGATGCCAATGTACATATAGGGATTTCCTTAAATTTTTCCTTATCGCCAGGTGGTACTTCTAGGTAGCCCAAATGCGGGTGTGTAAGTCTTTATTGCGATAAATTTGGATCATAAATGTTAATGACAGCTGGTGTTGGTGGTGGGCACGGAGTGGCCCAACACTGGTCAGCTGCTAAACGCATGCGTGACGACGACAGCCACCAACATCGCGCCCGACCCGTCCGCCTGCCCGGACGTCACCGAGGGCCTCTTCGCGCTCCTGCACACCATCACCAAGAAGAAGCCACACTATTTGGACTGGATCGAGGATCAGCTGTCGCAGCTCGTGGATTTAGGTGAGATTACTTCGTAATATTTTATTTTTATTTATTTACAATCAAAAGACTTTATTTAACACCATTTCACTGAAATAAAACACTCGACTAAACCAATATTGCGGTGTAAGACAGTAGCAATCCACATAGATCAGAGTCTGTGCTAGGGTTAACTATGCAATTTAAGTCGAGTCTATTTTCGCGGTCATTGTGTTTGACGTTAGTGTAATTAATTTTAGTTAAAGTAAGGGTAAAAATATAAGGAACATATGTATAAGTATTAAACTTCAACTATTTAAGTATCTATATTATGTAGGTAGGCAAAAAAGTACCCTATAAAAAATCAACAAATCCCTTCATTTTAAATCATAATGACCCATAAACATGTTATACATTATTCAGATATGTCTATGCTATCCCATAGTTTTTGTAGATCTGGCTCAGAGCATTCCAATAAGAATTCTTTTGTATTATTCTGAGCATTCATTAGAATGATGCGTAGAGTCAATACAATGAGATATATGTTTAGGTAAGAAGTGATATAGTCGGCGTGCCATTGCGTTGAAATGCCTGCGGCCAAAATTGGATGTCTAACTAAAGAGCGATTTATACTTGCAAACGGCATGTTCGCGTGTGTTCCTATTGTTGTTAGTCCGTGGGAAATCCCTAATATGTCTACCCATATATGTTGTCAATTGCCATATGTACATTCCGAGAGAGTAATTAATTACCTTACAAATTGGGAAAAGTTGAACGGTGGGAAATGTACGATTTTTTCCTAATAATAATAAATTTAGTTTCTAGGCTTTATTCAGTTAGTCAAGTATGTTAGATCCACGTGCTCCCACATGCTATTATACCATATAAAAGTAATGACTGTGTTAGAGCAAAATAGACATGGAGACGAGTATATTCCTCAAATCAATATATACATAGCCAAGGATTCTGATCTTTCCGGTAAGGTTTATCAATATGTTCATCCCATCTAAGGTGCTCGACAACACCAAGATACGTCGTGTGGACGTGCACTTTAAGGTTTTACCGCTCCAACTATAGTTCTCTTTCATGCAGGCGTATAGCGGTAGTGGTGGTGGGCGAAAAGCACATGGAAACAGTTTTTTCCATTCCGTGTGAGTAAATTATGGTCATACCAAGCTTCTTCGACCTTTCTCTGCCTTACGGATAAAGCCGTCCCACGTTATAATCAGAAAAATCAATTCCGTGTCAGCACGGAATCAGAACGTGCTACATTCGGATAACAAGAAGCAAAAATCGTTAAGATAAAATGTTTAATAGGCTAGGTCTGAGGACACTTCCTTGAGGAACGCCGCATCGTATGTCAGGAACGCTTTCTCTGCTTTTTACGTCTCCAATACGAGCGAGCTGTCTGCAACCATGTAAGTAGCAGCCAGTTTAGCGCATTGCCAGCTATGCCAAATTATTGAAGTTTTTACAATAGGATGCTATGTGAAATCATATCAAACGCCTTGGCTAAATCAACAATCCCAGCAATAGTCTTCTTCTTTTCTTCGTGATTTTTCATAAGGTTAATGTTAAGCCAATTCTATATAGTGAAGGTAGTCAGAATCCAAAGTGAACCTTGTTCGCAGCGTGCCAGTGCGTGCGCATGTGGGAGGTGACGGGCGCGCGCGCCGCCTGCTGCTGGCTGGCCGCGCTGGCCGTGCAGCGGCCCCTAGCGGTGCAGCCCCGCGCGCAGCAGCTCACCGCCGCCACGCTGCGCTGCATAGGTAGGGCAGGGGGCAGGTGTCGCCGCCTGCTGCTGGCTGGCCGCGCTGGCCGTGCAGCGGCCCCTAGCGGTGCAGCCCCGCGCGCAGCAGCTCACCGCCGCCACGCTGCGCTGCATAGGTAGGGCAGGGGAGGGCAGGGGGCAGGTGTCGCCGCCTGCTGCTGGCTGGCCGCGCTGGCCGTGCAGCGGCCCCTAGCGGTGCAGCCCCGCGCGCAGCAGCTCACCGCCGCCACGCTGCGCTGCATAGGTAGGGCAGGGGAGGGCAGGGGGCAGGTGTCGCCGCCTGCTGCTGGCTGGCCGCGCTGGCCGTGCAGCGGCCCCTAGCGGTGCAGCCCCGCGCGCAGCAGCTCACCGCCGCCACGCTGCGCTGCATAGGTAGGGCAGGGGAGGGCAGGGGGCAGGTGTCGCCGCCTGCTGCTGGCTGGCCGCGCTGGCCGTGCAGCGGCCCCTAGCGGTGCAGCCCCGCGACTTTTTTTTTTATGCACAACGTGTTGGTACTTCACCTCAATCACACCTGATGTTAAGTGAAGATGACGTCGAAGGTGGAAGCGTACTGACCCGGAAACCCCAACAATTTGGAGGACTGGCTATCTTATCTCTGGCAACCGGAACACAGCAATGCTATTAACATTGCTGCTTGGCGGCAGATTTAGATATGATGGTGGTAGCTAGCTAGGCGGACATTTCAAATACCCTATCACCAACCAAACCGAAACATGCACCCCGTTGGGGATCGCACGTTTACATTGAGCCACGGAGGCGGTTAAATGATGACTGATGAGCCTCACGTCATTGCAGGCGGCGCGACGCCCCGTAACCAGATCGAGCCGCTGGCGGAGCTGCTGCTGGCGCTGAACCGCGCGTCATGGCGGCCGGAGCTGGGGGACTTGGCCACGTGGCTGCGGCAGGCGCTGGCCGTCAGCGGCTTCCCCACCGTGCACGCCACCGAGCCGCACAAGCACAAGTTCATAGCCGCCGTTATAAAGTATGTAGCCCTCATAATTATCGTACACATTACTCCAATCAACGATTAGACGAAATGTTGAATTTTAACGTTTGTCTGAAATGTCGTACGGCGTATTAGAAAAATTTACTATTATGACATTATGAGTTTTCGCCAAGAAAATAAAATAAAATTATAAAATATATATATCCTCTTTATTGCTGTACTGTTTTTATGATTAGTATACAACTATAAATAAATAAATAATAAATAAATATAAAATATACCTAATTTTTATGTCACTGCAGTACCAAAATAAACTGAACTATACAATGCCCTTAAATTCTTTTTTTTTGTCGTTGATAACATTAATTAATAAACTCTACTTTATCATACTATAAAGATCACTGACGTCAAAATTAATATACCTATACCTCCTACCTCGCCCTTTGACTTTCACTCACACGGGTTTCCGTCGCCATCTGCGCAAACTATTGCTACATACATACATATGTTCACGCCTGTTTCCCGTTGGGGTATACAGAGACTATTGATTTCCACTTGCAACGATCCTGACATACTACTATTGCTTCTTCCACTCTCATCAAATGCTTTATACACGCTCGTCGGTTAGTGGTTGACCGCACGTCAGTTTTGTACGTCGGTCAATTGATTGTCGTACGTCCTTCTTGCTCGACCTTTGCCGACCCCTTCCATTCACTCTTTCGTTAATATCCTTTCACTCATTCGTTCTATATGCCCAAACCACCTTAACATAACTCTTGCTATCTTACTCACTACGTCACCTTGCACGCCACACCTTTCCCTTATTAATTACACAATACTTTAATCTATCATCCACAGTTACACCACACATGCTACGCAGTGAACGCATTTCTACTGCGTTGATTCTGCATTCATGTTGTAAAGTTTTGATATGATGGTTTATCTCTTCAGGGAGAAGAGCAGCAAACGGAGGATACTGGAGACGGTGCAGGAGTTCTCTCTGGTGTGTCGCGGCCTCATAGGCACGGAGTACGCGCGCCAGACCATCGCCTCTAAACAGCTCATCGCGTGAACGCGTACATTATTGTATAGGAATTATTTATTTTTCGCATGACATGTAAATAGTAGGTATTATATTGTTCGTTTCACATAGGATGATTTATTATACAAACAAAGAACTACAGCTTACAGTAGTTACATAGTTAGTGTTACCTTAGTATCACTTAGTCATTCTATGTGAAAAAATATAGTAATTGATTGAGGACGGGCTTTAAAAAAGCATTGACTTGAAAATAAGAGGCACGTGTAAAGACGACGTTAGAGTGTGCGTATTTTTGTAAACCTTTGCTCAATACGGCTTTGTAGTGAAACTATTAAGCATTACATTTGACAATATCATGTTTTACAAAGGTTTGTGCAAATCCGTATACGTTTGTGATCCGACTTGTGAAATGGTTAGCTGGTTTGGTTTGTTAATAAAAGATCCGACGTCAAAGTCTATGATTGATTGATTGTCTGATGATTTAGATTTATTGAACGCCATGAATTAGTTCAGTCGTGCAATGTAATACTTTGATGTTTAGGAATTCCGTAATTGTCGATTATAAATTTATTATAGACTTAGATTGAATGTTTTAAAAATATAACCTTAGTTTCCATCTCAGCTGTAAGGCACCGTATACACCGAGCAAGACTGTCTCGAGACACATTGTGGTAGGTCGATGTATTCTCTAGATATTAACAGTAAACATCACATATATACGTACTCTGTTGTTGCTAGTAAGTTTGTTTTTTCATTAAAGCGGCGACCGTCTCATTCTAAAATTACACCCATATTTTAAAAATTATTGCCGTTTCTAAGTATTCGCAGTATACCATAGACGCGAACAGCAACCTGACCGAGGGATTACGTAAATCAATTGTAATGTGGACTTTATGGGTTTTAAATGGAACACTATCATGATCTAAGTATACCTTCGATCATAGAAAAAAAACTGGATATCGCCTTGCTTAACACAATTCATAAGTCACAGTCGTCATATAAGCGCCACGGAATCCCCCATAGAATACATAATTATGTATAGCGTACATAAACATTTATGAGCATATTACAGAGACTCACATTCTGCTTGGTGTTAGTGATGAAAGAACTGGGTCATGGTTAGTGGTCATAACTAAAGACAAATCGGCTTATAAACGGGGAAAAAACATCACATGGAACATAAAAAAGTAATTTAAGACCTTAAGCAAAATATTAGTGTTAAAACATATCCGTAGTCGTGGGACATGATTCGAATCGCGATATCTAGTTTTTTTTTTGTGATCGAAGAAGGTTATCCATGTTTACATCTTATCATTACCATTGAGTTACGCAATTAGCCCTTTGCGCACTATCTACTTATCTATTTAAACAGCCGTGTACAACAACAGAGCCTCAGATCGGCCCAACCCTGAAACGATAATTTTACACTAAAATAAAACTAGTTTGCCTCTAGATGGCCTAGCTCCAGGGTGTTTCCACGTTAAAAAAATATTTTACGAAAGATCTATGGTAAAGTTATCCGCTTTTTCTAGAAGAAAAACAAGACAAAAATATTTTTATCGACGAACTTTTAGAAATCTATGAATTATTCACGATATTTATTAGGTATTAAATTACTATCACTACTGATGGATGATAATTAGTCAGTATTACCGGCATTTAGGGAACAGGAGAATTGCGACCTTCCAACAATCTATAATTGTGTAAACCTGTATCTCCGAGATCATTTCAGTGTGACTGCGCTTCACTTGGAATCCATTGTATATTATTAGCTCGTTACAGAATGTTACCGTAGTGCCGAGAAATGTTCTACTTGATTACAATTATGTAGCTAGATTATTGAAACTAATGAAATAGTTGTGTGACATGTAAATAGAAACGATCAATGTCATATTTGTCATACATAGTTCTATATATACTTAAATTCATGCTGACAGAAAATAAAAGGTCAAACAATCATATTATTTTATTTATTTTCCATACACAAGAACCTGTTTCACATGGCAAGCTAACAAAAAAGAAATAGCTGAAACAACGATAAAATTTCCTGATTAGTACATTTTGTATCTTAATAATAATAACATAAGTTAAATTTTATGAAGAGATCATTTAAAATTATTTAATATATATGTATACATTCCCGTTATCCGAGTTTTTCTGATTAAAACAAATGTAAATAAAATACAACGGCAACAAGTTGAAATTTAGATCAAATCTTATAATTTACACACATGTTTTACATATACACCCTATTTCACCGGGTTTTACATTAGACACTAAACAATTACTATGAGCTTAAGTGGTTCTGTAATAACTAAAAGGTAGATTCCCAAAACGGAATATCGGATTCTACCTTCACACTAACAATTTACTTCGCAAAATACGTACTTAGTTTACCATCTAACAGTGGAAGGATTCCATCGGTCATCAGAACTGACCGGAGAACGCCTGGGCAAACCACCTTCATCCTGCTAAACGAGTTACTCTACTTTTAGATATGGGTGTTTGCACCGAGTTTTATACATCGACCGTTCACCCACGCGGCTCTTCTCCGCGCTGTGATCAAGATGCAATGAACTCTGCTGCAATAATCGCACGTGTAAATATATTAGCCCCTCACTGTTCTCTGCTGCATGTACATTCGAACCATTTGAATCATGATCCACTCAACAGATAATTCATCTGAAATCATCAAAACAATTACCTCTATTACCTAACTTGTGGCACTTAGAGAATTTTTTCGAATATTATGAAAACTGCGTCAACATAGATCGCATTTTTGACCCTTGCTGTCAAAGCAGTAGATTGGAAGTTATATTTTTAATAGCACCGATTTGTTTTGAATTTCGAATATTCCGGATGGTGAAGACAAAAGTGCACTACTTTTTAAAAGATCAAAAAATCTTAACTCTTCCGATTTAAAAACCTCAAATAAAACCAAAAATCGTGTTAGGCAAATGTCAAGTGCTCCATATACAGAAATGTTATAACAAAACAATAAAATGACCACCCGTCACTGACTAAATCAATAAAAAAACAAGTAAATCCGACCTAATGGTAACAAAATGTTTATCGAAAATGAAGCTTATGATGGGTCATGATTCCGTTTGTTCGGGTGTACGAATCGCCATTATAGTCATCCACGGTGTCATATCCTTGACAGGCATTACTAACGGTTAATGTCCGTTTCCACGTGATGCACACATTAATACAACATTGTTACCCTATGATTTAATATTATTAAAACTCTTGCACCACTGTATATTCTCCAAGAACGCAAAGAGGCGTCCTCTCGCCTCATCATCTCAGGAGTCTGATTCATCGCGGTTGGCGTCACCTTCGGCCTGGGTGATTTCGACGGTGAAATTAAGGAATTTATCTGGTTCGCAGTATCTATTCTTGACGCGGAGGAAGTTGAGAGCCTGGTCGATGGTGAGGTGGAAGCAGTCCTGGCGGCTGACGGTCAACGAGGAGCTCTCGAGATCCGAGTGAGTTTCCCTGGTATAAGTGAGTTTCCGCGAGTTGTGTTGGCCGGTGACAATCACCTGAAATAAGTTTTATTAAATCAATACGTCATAATTATCCTAGTTAATAGGGGTTACAATGGGAGGAGTGAGAAGTCGTGATTATAACTCCTGTAAATCAGCAGTTGTCCTAAACCATATGGATCACATTTGTATCGATGACTACGTTGATACTAAAAGTTGGAATAAACAAAAAACATCTCAATAGTAACATCGCCGGGTAACATTTTCTGCATTTTATTTTCGAGGGTGTTATAGGGGTTCGATTTTTTTCACGAAACAATGAAACGTCGCAATTTCATAACGAAAATAGCTTCGGACGGCCGTAACTTCAGACTTTTTCTTTTTCAGTTTGCTGTCACTTATAAACCAATCGTCATTATTTTACTTTTTTTTTTGTATATAGTGGGACACCAAGTTAGTACGGGACGCAAGGAACGTCAGGAGTTATGCAAATAAAGGATTCTTAGCAGAAGAAAAATCCGAAGTTACGGCCGTCCGAAGCTATTTTCGTTAGAGAGTAGACCCCCAGGTCGCAATCTGTCATTTTCGAGACAAAGTTCTACGAAGTATCTAAATGAAACGTAAAAAAATAGGCACAATGAAACTTATCATCATATTAGCCACATGACGTCCACTGCTAAACAATGCCTCCCATAGATTTCAGAAACTGTAGTAGTATCTTCTAACTTGAATGTTGCCATTCACCGCAGGCGGGGTGTTAAATGTATTGCGACGGTCTTAAATCGATGATAAATAAAAACAATTATCACAACTCTAGTTGGATTGCGTCAATTTTTCGACATTTATTTAGAATTTTCGGAATGACAGAAATTGCGACACAAAGTCCGTCGCCTTTTCAGAATGACATCTAAATAACTTCGTTGTTTTTGAAGTAATATTTATGGGTGTTGTACGTTTCGATAGCATTATTTATGCAGGTTTTTGTGATATAATTTATAATCACAGGTAATGCAGACTTTGCGTACGAGAATAAGGATTCTACCAACACGTGACGCCAGAATGCTCTAACTTAAAATATTGAATAACACTTCAACTAAAGTAGCACTACTTTTTTCCTTTATAATAAGGTTCCAGAAGACAGCCAACAAATTGCCTTTAGATGAATTAAAAATTGCCATAATAACAGAAATTTTGTATAAAAATTATTTAGATGATAAAAAGGCTTGAAGGTAAGAGAACAACCTCGATGATATTCAGGCTGTTTACTTGTTCCTCAATTGTCGAAACAAATTAGGTTATCTTGTTTAAGTTTCTTATTGGTGTCGATTCGGATGTACACCAATTAAACTAAAACCAATTTTAAAGTAGCACTGTCTCTTTGGAACAGTACGAAGCGACGGCACCACTCCTAAACTGGTTTTAGCTTAGTTGGGTGTACATCCGAATCGACACCATAGTCATTTTTATATTCAATACGTACCTCATAGGTAAAATTATTTGCTTTGCACATAGGCCCAATGTAGGCTACATATACGACTACCCCCCATGTTCGAATGTCCACATCCACCCGAAGATGAAAGAGTTCGTGCAGCGCCATTATCATCCAATTGTCGTGTTGCTCCGAGTTCACTTTCATAGAGAAGCGGTGCTTCCGACCGATCTTCAGTATTGGAAGGTGTTTGCTCTGTGGAACACAATTTAAGAGACTTTAAAACATTTGGCGAATACATAAGACTAGGTAGAGAAAATTTGTTAATCATAAAGGTGCGTAAGGATTAACGTGTACGTGAATTAGTCAAGTTTACTCCGCACATAATCGCCCAATATGCGTGTATACATCCAAGCCAATGTTGTACATTTTTTTGTATCATAATAAATGCAGCAGCAGGTTCTTCGGTTACCGGTTGGAAGTGGCGTGCATCCAGCGATTATCAGGTTATTATGGTCGTAATCTAAATAGCGGACAGAAAATAACAACAAACAAAATAGCAGTAAAGACGCTCGGCGCCATTTTGATTCAGGGCGTTCTGTCCGAGTCACATGTTGCGTCAGTCTTTTGGTTTATTGTTGAGCCCCGTTTGGGAGCTTACAGATGTTACGGGCAATAGTCATAGTCTATACAGCCTTTATACGACTCCTAATAATAAGCGAGGGGTATCTGTCAACACATCAGGGGAATTGCACAGATGTCCAAAAACTCCTAATAATAAGCGAGGGGTATCTGTCAACACATCAGGGGAATTGCACAGATGTCCAAAAACTCCTAATAATAAGCGAGGGGTATCTGTCAACACATCAGGGGAATTGCACAGATGTCCAAAAACTCCTAATAATAAGCGAGGGGTATCTGTCAACACATCAGGGGAATTGCACAGATGTCCAAAAACTTCGAATCAGTATTGGCTAGTCCTGTTAGCTTATTCCACGATGGCTCTGTCAAGAATACGTAAATAACAAGGTAGGTCCAATCGGAATGCGATCCCTCATGCATCCCTACAGTCTGACCGCTGATAGTTTGCCGATTTCACACACATTGAAGTAACTGGTGATAATGACCATTGTAAATCGTAGCAGTATCATAAAATTGTTTGGGCAATAGAATATTATTTTAACAGACTTGAAGTGGAGGTTTGAATTCAACTGTCTTTTTTTGTACGCACTATCTTCGTCCATTGTAATTAATTAATTATTTTTTTGTTTGTAAGGGTATATATACCGCCAGGGTTTTGTTTCAATTATTTGAAGACGGGCGCATATTCTATTGGTCAAATATTTATTCGTACTTGGCCTCGTGGGGCAGCGGGAGGTACCTACCTGGAAGTGGGGCGCCAGGTCGCGGTGGGGCAGCGGGGAGCGGTCGGGGCAGGCGGGGCAGCGGTAGCGGCGCGCGCCGCAGCTGGCCTCGTGGGGCACCTACCTGGAAGTGGGGCGCCAGGTCGCGGTGGGGCAGCGGGGAGCGGTCGGGGCAGGCGGGGCAGCGGTAGCGGCGCGCGCCGCAGCTGGCCTCGTGGGGCACCTACCTGGAAGTGGGGCGCCAGGTCGCGGTGGGGCAGCGGGGAGCGGTCGGGGCAGGCGGGGCAGCGGTAGCGGCGCGCGCCGCAGCTGGCCTCGTGGGGCACCTACCTGGAAGTGGGGCGCCAGGTCGCGGTGGGGCAGCGGGGAGCGGTCGGGGCAGGCGGGGCAGCGGTAGCGGCGCGCGCCGCAGCTGGCCTCGTGGGGCACCTACCTGGAAGTGGGGCGCCAGGTCGCGGTGGGGCAGCGGGGAGCGGTCGGGGCAGGCGGGGCAGCGGTAGCGGCGCGCGCCGCAGCTGGCCTCGTGGGGCACCTACCTGGAAGTGGGGCGCCAGGTCGCGGTGGGGCAGCGGGGAGCGGTCGGGGCAGGCGGGGCAGCGGTAGCGGCGCGCGCCGCAGCTGGCCTCGTGGGGCACCTACCTGGAAGTGGGGCGCCAGGTCGCGGTGGGGCAGCGGGGAGCGGTCGGGGCAGGCGGGGCAGCGGTAGCGGCGCGCGCC
The DNA here is from genome assembly GCA_949316235.1 of Oegoconia quadripuncta. Taxonomy (NCBI): domain Eukaryota; kingdom Metazoa; phylum Arthropoda; class Insecta; order Lepidoptera; family Autostichidae; genus Oegoconia; species Oegoconia quadripuncta. The sequence goes on along the minus strand of OX438753.1, from coordinate 19,000,324 downwards.
GCAGCTGGCCTCGTGGGGCACCTACCTGGAAGTGGGGCGCCAGGTCGCGGTGGGGCAGCGGGGAGCGGTCGGGGCAGGCGGGGCAGCGGTAGCGGCGCGCGCCGCAGCTGGCCTCGTGGGGCACCTACCTGGAAGTGGGGCGCCAGGTCGCGGTGGGGCAGCGGGGAGCGGTCGGGGCAGGCGGGGCAGCGGTAGCGGCGCGCGCCGCAGCTGGCCTCGTGGGGCACCTACCTGGAAGTGGGGCGCCAGGTCGCGGTGGGGCAGCGGGGAGCGGTCGGGGCAGGCGGGGCAGCGGTAGCGGCGCGCGCCGCAGCTGGCCTCGTGGGGCACCTACCTGGAAGTGGGGCGCCAGGTCGCGGTGGGGCAGCGGGGAGCGGTCGGGGCAGGCGGGGCAGCGGTAGCGGCGCGCGCCGCAGCTGGCCTCGTGGGGCACCTACCTGGAAGTGGGGCGCCAGGTCGCGGTGGGGCAGCGGGGAGCGGTCGGGGCAGGCGGGGCAGCGGTAGCGGCGCGCGCCGCAGCTGGCCTCGTGGGGCACCTACCTGGAAGTGGGGCGCCAGGTCGCGGTGGGGCAGCGGGGAGCGGTCGGGGCAGGCGGGGCAGCGGTAGCGGCGCGCGCCGCAGCTGGCCTCGTGGGGCACCTACCTGGAAGTGGGGCGCCAGGTCGCGGTGGGGCAGCGGGGAGCGGTCGGGGCAGGCGGGGCAGCGGTAGCGGCGCGCGCCGCAGCTGGCCTCGTGGGGCACCTACCTGGAAGTGGGGCGCCAGGTCGCGGTGGGGCAGCGGGGAGCGGTCGGGGCAGGCGGGGCAGCGGTAGCGGCGCGCGCCGCAGCTGGCCTCGTGGGGCACCTACCTGGAAGTGGGGCGCCAGGTCGCGGTGGGGCAGCGGGGAGCGGTCGGGGCAGGCGGGGCAGCGGTAGCGGCGCGCGCCGCAGCTGGCCTCGTGGGGCACCTACCTGGAAGTGGGGCGCCAGGTCGCGGTGGGGCAGCGGGGAGCGGTCGGGGCAGGCGGGGCAGCGGTAGCGGCGCGCGCCGCAGCTGGCCTCGTGGGGCACCTACCTGGAAGTGGGGCGCCAGGTCGCGGTGGGGCAGCGGGGAGCGGTCGGGGCAGGCGGGGCAGCGGTAGCGGCGCGCGCCGCAGCTGGCCTCGTGGGGCACCTACCTGGAAGTGGGGCGCCAGGTCGCGGTGGGGCAGCGGGGAGCGGTCGGGGCAGGCGGGGCAGCGGTAGCGGCGCGCGCCGCAGCTGGCCTCGTGGGGCACCTACCTGGAAGTGGGGCGCCAGGTCGCGGTGGGGCAGCGGGGAGCGGTCGGGGCAGGCGGGGCAGCGGTAGCGGCGCGCGCCGCAGCTGGCCTCGTGGGGCACCTACCTGGAAGTGGGGCGCCAGGTCGCGGTGGGGCAGCGGGGAGCGGTCGGGGCAGGCGGGGCAGCGGTAGCGGCGCGCGCCGCAGCTGGCCTCGTGGGGCACCTACCTGGAAGTGGGGCGCCAGGTCGCGGTGGGGCAGCGGGGAGCGGTCGGGGCAGGCGGGGCAGCGGTAGCGGCGCGCGCCGCAGCTGGCCTCGTGGGGCACCTACCTGGAAGTGGGGCGCCAGGTCGCGGTGGGGCAGCGGGGAGCGGTCGGGGCAGGCGGGGCAGCGGTAGCGGCGCGCGCCGCAGCTGGCCTCGTGGGGCACCTACCTGGAAGTGGGGCGCCAGGTCGCGGTGGGGCAGCGGGGAGCGGTCGGGGCAGGCGGGGCAGCGGTAGCGGCGCGCGCCGCAGCTGGCCTCGTGGGGCACCTACCTGGAAGTGGGGCGCCAGGTCGCGGTGGGGCAGCGGGGAGCGGTCGGGGCAGGCGGGGCAGCGGTAGCGGCGCGCGCCGCAGCTGGCCTCGTGGGGCACCTACCTGGAAGTGGGGCGCCAGGTCGCGGTGGGGCAGCGGGGAGCGGTCGGGGCAGGCGGGGCAGCGGTAGCGGCGCGCGCCGCAGCTGGCCTCGTGGGGCACCTACCTGGAAGTGGGGCGCCAGGTCGCGGTGGGGCAGCGGGGAGCGGTCGGGGCAGGCGGGGCAGCGGTAGCGGCGCGCGCCGCAGCTGGCCTCGTGGGGCACCTACCTGGAAGTGGGGCGCCAGGTCGCGGTGGGGCAGCGGGGAGCGGTCGGGGCAGGCGGGGCAGCGGTAGCGGCGCGCGCCGCAGCTGGCCTCGTGGGGCACCTACCTGGAAGTGGGGCGCCAGGTCGCGGTGGGGCAGCGGGGAGCGGTCGGGGCAGGCGGGGCAGCGGTAGCGGCGCGCGCCGCAGCTGGCCTCGTGGGGCACCTACCTGGAAGTGGGGCGCCAGGTCGCGGTGGGGCAGCGGGGAGCGGTCGGGGCAGGCGGGGCAGCGGTAGCGGCGCGCGCCGCAGCTGGCCTCGTGGGGCACCTACCTGGAAGTGGGGCGCCAGGTCGCGGTGGGGCAGCGGGGAGCGGTCGGGGCAGGCGGGGCAGCGGTAGCGGCGCGCGCCGCAGCTGGCCTCGTGGGGCCCGCGCCGGCGCAGGCGCACCTCGCGCCCGCAGCCGTGACGGCACGGGTAGCGCAGCATCTCGGCCACCTGCCGAACGAAAAATAGGTACGGTTAAAGCGTTTTTTGCCTACACTCGATTGTATGAATACCAATCAAGCCCCCTTGATCTCCCTTTTTATGGTGAGGTCTAAAACATGGTAACTCCAGAGGAGTACCGGTAAAAGCAAATATATAATAATTTAAAAATTAAATCTATTGGATTACCAAGCATTATTCGCGTCTTTGTAGAGTTTTTACATGCAAATTTACTTTACATGGTAATTTCAATGTTCACATTTTTTTCCTTTACTGAGAACTTGAACCGCGCTGAGATAATAAATATTTGAAATTAGTACTTTACTTATGTTTGCCGTATATCATTACTTCCCAGAATTCGTTCCTTATTAGCGACACTATCGAATGGTGTAATAATACAGAATGTGCTTTTTTTCCAAATACACGGGTTGGATTCCTGGCTAGGAATATTAATTTTTCAAAAATCCAATGATGCAGTTTTAGTTTTCATCAAAATCGGGCCCGAGGCTTCTTTGAGTACTTTTCGCTATTCCTCATAGTTTAGGATTTGGCCATCCAGATCCACTTATTGCTTTCCATCAGGTGACCCGCATGCTCGTTTGCCGCCCTCTCATAAAAAAAAAAAAAAAACTTAAAAAAACGAAACAATTATAATCGAAACAAGAATATATTAGCTTAAATTTAAAGCTAAGAGAGAGAGAAATTAAGAGCATCGACACCAAAGTGAGATATAGGACTGGTTTGAATAAGGCAGTGGGTAGAATACTGACCCCCTCCATGGCGCGATTCCGCACGGAGGAGAAGGCGGTGCGACACACGGGGCAGGAGGCGAGGCGCGCGCGACAGCGGCCGCACACGAGGTGGCCGCGGCGACACTGCGACATGGGCGGCTCCATCCACTCCAGGCACACCGGGCACTCCAGCAGCCGCAGCAGGTTCTGCATCACATTTTTAATGACCTCAGAGGTTCAAAAAAACAACGTTTAGAAAACGTAGGGGTACATAATTAGTACTCGTTTGGTTGGACTCCAGTTGAAAGGGTTTGTGGGAACAAAGGGATGACAATAATATTCAGATTTGTGATCAATCATCAACAATAATTGATTTACATAAGATAAATTATTTGATGGTGGGTCCCTCTTCCTACCTAAATCGAGTACATCCTACGGTTCGTATTTTACTCACTTGATTGAACTCCTTTACCGTACTGGGTTCGCTTTCTTCAATTGCTGAAATAAAAAGTTCTAATTAAAAACACACAAGAAATCAGAAACTTTTGTATTGATGGGGTATGAAAGTCAACCATGTTTTATTTAGGTGCAGCACACAAGCTCACATGCACTTTTATACTCTCCTTGTTATGTATAGCGACGCGTGCGATTTAGTGAAAACTACCTTTAAATTCCCATTACTATTGATTGATACAATAAAACTAAAAATTACTTCAAATTACTAGCTCTAACAGCATTATTAAATTTCCAACTTGTCTGCGTTTATAAATAATTCCAATGTAATGTCCCGTTCCATATTGTAGACTTAGTCCCAGCTCAAAATATTCAAATTTATTCGTATACCTTTGAATTACGAAAGAAAAATACGTTTAATTCTTGTTAAGTAGAAAATGCTACACAACAAAAGAACCGATACTGACCTTGGTTGCGCCTAAATTATATTTGGGGGTAGTTGATATAAAGCGAGTGTCCTACTGACCTACTTAGAAATTTGTATAATGTTTCTAAACAACATTCTTACTTGGAATACTTTGGACCTGGGGTTGTATTACATAATTTCATCGTTATCGTCATCGCTTACGTTCTGACATGTGATTGGTTGGCTCACCGCTCGCTCGGCAATTTGACGGTTTATCATTGGCCAACGTAATCGATGACGATATCGATGAAGTTAGATAATCTAAGGGCCGACTGAGGACCTGCACTAGTAGCATAGCATGACAGGCGCGATAAACGTTTCGAGTCGCGCGAGATAATATTTGTCCTGCTCATTCGCTTGGACGGAATATACAACTATCCCACTCTCACGCCTACGTCGCGCGCGACAAACGATGTCATGCTGCGGGGGCTGTTTGTGTAATGGTTAAAACCCTGCAATACTAAAATTTTTATTTGATTTGATTCCCGCTTTGGGCATGTTTGTGTGATATACGGACCTGTGTACCCGAGTTATGGATGTTTTTCATATTTGTATTTATTTACCAAAAAAATATATATTTGTATAATACAGGGCTCCTCAAACTTATGGACCCACGTACCCCTAACGAGAGCGAATTCCTAACGCCAAAAGAAACTTTTATTAAACAAAAGTAAACAAATACAGTATCAAAAAGAACAATAAGTATTAATAATGAGTGAGCTTGTTGCATGTCGCAAATTGAGTCAATTTTAGGAGTAAATTTGGACAATTTTAATCAAAATCAAAAATCAAAAAATGCTTTATTTTGTAGGTACACAGGGTACACTTAAAATAGTCAGATTTTACATTTTTAAAGCTACTGCTTGTTCAAAAGGCAATTTTCCCCTGAGAAGAACAAGCAAGAAACTCGAGAGGTCGCTTTTTTAAAAAAAGGTTTTTATATTACAAAATTATTAATTATTATTTTATGTTATAATATTTCATTATTAATTGTGAAATAGCCTGGTTATGTCCATGATTGTTTATCATCTAAATAATCTGATATTTTATAATATGCTTTCTTAATAAGTTTCTGTTTTATAGTATCTTTAAATTTATTGAAAGGAAGATTTTGTATATCAACAGGAACTTTATTGAAAAAGCGTATACATAACCCTTTGAATGAATTACTGACTTTGTGGAGGCGACTTATGTGACCTGCAAGTTTATCTTTATTTCTTGTATTGACATCATGTTTATCACTATTTTTCCTAAATGATGCTATATTTTTTTTGACATATATTAGATTTTCAAAGATGTACTGTGACGAAAAGGTTAGAATATTATACTCTTTAAATCTATCTCTAAGTGACACTGCAGGTCTCAATTGATAAATTGCGCGAACGGCTCGTTTTTGTAAAACAAAGATTGTATTTATATCCGCGGCTTTCCCCACAGCAAGATACCGTAAGACATCAAGGCTATGGAAATAACTAAAATATACTAATCTAGCAGTATTTACGTCCGATATTTGTCTAATTTTTTTGACTGCATACGCTGCAGAGCTGAGCTTCTTCGCCAATTTATGGATATGAGGACCCCATTGTAATTTGGCGTCCAAAGTAATTCCCAAAAATACAGTGGACTCAACAAGGTCTAGAGTGACATTTTTTATCATTATATTTGTGGGCACCTCCCTGACATTAGGCAGTACAAATTTAACACATTTAGTCTTTTTTCTTTCAGTAACAAATTATTTGCCGTAAACCATTCTACTATTTGAGAAATAGCGTTGTTCACGTCGTCATAATCTTAATTCTGACAAGCCGCCATTACGTAAATCTTATCTCAAACAGGGTACCGTTAATGGGTACGCATACCACACTTTGAGTAATCCTGGTACAGTCTATCAACCACCTGGGGCCTGAATCTCGCGCGTTCGAGATTTATATGTAGATAGTCATCAATAGGTTTGTTCCTTTCGCACACGCATATAAGTGTGAAAGGGATAGAAACACCGATATCTATCGACAGTGAAATGTGGAGTGCGCGAGAATAGGCTCGCTGGTATTCATAATACAAGCCTAGTTGCTTAGTGTGGAACCAGATGGCGCTGTGTGTATCGTCGTCATCATCAGGCCGTAAACATGCCACTGCAGGGATATAGGCCTTCCCTCGTATATGAGGGAGGTCCACCACGCTGGCCCAATGCGAGTTGGGGACTTCACATGCCTTTGAATTTTTATTTCTCAGGCATGCGGGTTTCCAATGTTTTCCTTCACCGTTCAAGAGCAGTCGGATAAATGCACATAAGTATTTAAATTAAATTTAAAAACCCATTGGTACATGGCCTGTCTGGGAATCGAACCCGGACCTCCTAAATTGGGAGACCGCGTCTTATCCGCTGTGCCACCGACGCCTTTGTATGTGCAAAGATATTTATTTATTATTTGGACTTCAATGGATCGGGTCTATAAATTAGGACCTTATATAGGGTCTAACAAAATTAACCCGACAAACTTTGGCAATTGCACGTACATGACAATAAAATTATATATTAATTAAAAAAACTAGCCTGAAAAATTTTGTTTCAGAGTAAAAAAATTAAATGTAAGTGCAAATGAAAGTACACATTAACAGACTTACTTCATTTCTATTGTACCTTGTTTTATCGATGAGAAAAAACTGGCAACGTTCCATTGATATGGAAGACGCCAAAGGGGATTGCGGGTGGCATGGTGGGGACAGGGCGCAACCAATCACAGCGCGTCGCGGCGAGCGGCGAGTGGTCGCCAGAGGCGTCTTCAAAGATACCACGGCACGTGAGCGTGTGTTGTGGCAAAGTATTTAGAGCGCGCGGCCATTAAGGTCCAACTCACAAAATTTACAATTCTAAATTTTATTTTTTGAATAAAATCTGTTAACTTTAATGTTTTATTTTTTTCGTAATGGGTACATCCTATACATACACTCTGCAATCGGTCATTCGGGTTAATTTTGTTGGACCTTATATACGCTTTAGGATATACGTAGGCGGACGAAGGTCCTGACATAGTCCAGCGGAATATCAGGTTGAAGGGGCAGTGGGCAGGCCTCATAGCTGGAACAGCCGTTTCCAACCGGTAACTTTGGAATTCTATGGAGGCCTATGTTCAGCGATGAAAGTCCTGTGTCTATTATGATGATGATACGGTATAGTATAGTAGTTCCGTTTATGATGTCGTCTTCAGGTAGTTCTATTTAAGGGCGGCGTTTAATTAAATTCTTAAATAAACGGAAGCAACATCACAGACAAAAACATACCGTCCCTCTTCCTCTTCACGCCATGTGGCTGTTGAGCAGCTTCATTGCTTTCATTTGCGGTTTCCTGAAACAACCATGGACTCTTTTAATATTATAATTAAAAACGATGGGTGTTGTGTTTGAAGGCTTTGTATGTATGTATGCGTGGTCCGATATGAGTGCGGGTCTTTTTTAATATTAAAGACTAAACGCAGAGATAGGTTCTTAGCCATGTTTGCTGAAAATCGGTCAAGCCGTTTCGAAGATATTTAGCTTTTAACCCAGTTGATATGGTTTATCTGGATGTTGCAATCATTTGATCTCACGAGTTTTCCAAATTTTCTATTTATATTTACTTGTAGCAGTAATAGTAATTCGTCGTCCATTTTTTCTTTCTGCTCCGCATGCAAGCACTCGGGATAATAGCTCGAGAACGACTTGAGTTCAGAAAAAGTCGGACGGAAGAATCGGATGTGTATTGAGTGAATACGATGAGATAATCGGAAATACAATCGGATCTATATTCCCGCCATAATAGTCGTATTTATATACACATTAGTACTACAACTCAACAGGGGTTGCGCTGACAACCAGCGCTGTCAATTGCCACACGACATATTGGTACCAAATGCTGACGCCCAATCCGTTTGCCACAAATATATGTTGTTGTGGTTACGCCTGGCTAACTACCACCATCTTATCTAAATCTACCGCCAAGCAGCAATGTTAATAGCATTGTAGCCAACCCGTAATGCATAACAAAAAAAAACATTTGATTATGCAAAATGTTATAACTATGTAATTTTCTGTAATTGTTGGCAATAAATACTTTTTCTTTCTTTCTTTCTCTCTCGTTATCGTATCGGAAGGAAAAAAAATCGGAAGGAAAAGGCACATTCCCAGCCTTACCCCGTCGGGCGCTTGTGCTCCGTCAGGGCCGGCCGCGTCACCGGCCGCCGGTCCGCCCTCGGGCTCCGCGTCGATCTCCACTACCTCCTCCTCCACCGACATCGCAGTCGTGTTGTGGGATTCGCCTAACAATAAACAAAGTAGTTCAGACACACCAATTATCTACTCACAGAGTAGACAGTTTTACAGTTGGTATAATAGTTGTTTAATGGCGAGGATGGCAATGAAGGTCATTAACATTGAATTTTGTTAATAACGATTTCTTTGTTCGGAACAGCGCTAACCGATATTGGAATCTTCGTCCGAACTTCTGAGCTTTAAGAAGAAACGTCAAAGCAGCTTTAGTTATTCGTTTTCGATTAGCGAAGTTAAGCAATGTCTGGCGCGTTCAGACGATGGGTGACAACTAGTAGCATTTTAATACGAGTGTTTCCATGCTTCGGAGGGCATGCTAAATAGTCGGTTGCGGTTGTTTTTAATTGAAGGCACTCGTTAAGCCAAGTCGGTGGCCTACAAGGGCGGCTTAAAACACTCACTGTCACGTGGCCACATATGGCCCATAACCTCTCCCAGCGAGAGGAGGCTGTGCCCCAACACTGGGGATGTGTAAGGCTGTGGATGATGAATTTGGACTCATGCAAACAACCATACCTTCTTGCATCTGGGTTTCATTATCGTTAGTGGCGATTGGCGACAACGCTACTGGCGGCATCTCGGCTTCTGCAACCAAAAGTACAATTACAAAATTCGACAATCGGCAACGCTGTTCTCAGTATCCATGGAAAAATTTGGGGAATCTGCACAGAGAAAATAGCTATACTGTCATTTTTACTGAACATAAACAGTAATAAGGATTAATAATAAATAACAATATAATAATAATAATAGATCATTTATTAGCAGCCAATAAAGCCATAGTAGGTACAAAAATAAAGCGTATTAAGAAGCATAGCCCCTTCCCGTACAAAAGTATTTCATAAACATGCTTGGAAATTGATTAGATAAAGCTGTGATTGAACCGATAACTGGGGTTTTATACTACCCATTTTATACACCATCTTATCTGAATCTGCCGCCAAACAGCAATGTTAATAGCATTGTTGTGTTCCGGTTGTCAGAGATAGATAAGATAGCCAGTCCCCCAAATACTTTTCTTTCTTTCTTTCAAATGTGTTGGGGTTTCCGGGTCAGTACGCTTCCACCTTCGACCTCATCTTCACTTAACATCAGGTGTGATTGAGGTCAAGTACCAACCCGTTATGCATTAAAAAAAAAAAAACTACACTAAGTTTCAGTCTTGGCACATTTCTCGAATGTCTGGTGATGTTCGATGGCATGGGAGGTGGTGCATTAGTCCTACGAGCAATGTGCCATTTCCAATCAGTGATTTTCATTCTTCTACCGATTTCTTCATTCCCCTCATATTGAAATGAATAGCTCGACGGACCTTGAGCTTTCTTATGAAGCCCATAGTAACACACCATAATTCAGTGGCAGACAAAAATATAGTATTAGTACCAGCTTTTTGCCCGCAGCTTCGCCTGCTTAGAATTATTTTATAGCGGATATGTTTATCCAGCGGGAACTACACACTTTATGGGGATAAAAAAGGGCGTTTAGATACGCTACAGATTGCAACTACAGTAGCAGTACAAGTTATTCTATTCTATTATTCCATCCTATGTTTTAATCCAACGTATGTTCTATCTATATACCAAATTCAGCAGCAAACAAACAAACCTCCAAACAACTAAAAATAATTCACGTATTTCAACGTTTATCACGGTTATAATAAGAAGGAGTCACCTTCTTCTGAGTGCTCGATGTTGATTGGTTCCATGGTGGCAATGCCGTCAGGGTTGTTGTCGGAGCCGCCCAAGGGCTGCGACCGCGAGATACCGCTGGAAGTTGATGGTTCCTCACCTGGACAAAGATCACAAATTGCTATGTTACTTCCATAGTAACCTTATCACGTAGCTTGAGGTAACAAATCGAGTGACTGAGGAGAAAACAATCACTCTCATCAAAGTGCAAGCAATATCTAAGCAAATGTAGATAAAACTTGGAATAGTCATTAGTCATTCTCAATAAACTCTTTCAAAAACTGATGGACAAATGTAAAAATGATAGCCCATATCATCACATGCCGCAACGACACCTTACTCCCATAGTAAAAAGTGTTTAGGTCGCCTCCTCTTTATATAATAATAATATCCTTATATAAATATATGCTGCCTGGCGTAACGCTATCTAGTCCCACATTAAGCACCTAGGCTTGTTATGGATACCAGTTGGTTGATATAATCCATAACTCGGGTCATCATACAAACATATGCCCCTAGCGAGATACGAGCACGCGAACTTTTAGTACAACAGTCTGCGTTTCTAACCACTATACAGCAGTACTATTAATAAATAACAATACAATATTTCGGACAATCATCTAGTCTCACACTAAGCAAAGTTTGTGTTAGGCATACTAGATAATGGATAAACATACATAACTATTTATATAAACATCCATGACTCGGTAATAACACACATTTACCCCTCGCGGGATTCGAACCCGCAACCATTGCGAAGACACGGTCACTATCCACTACACCAATCGGTCGTCAAACTATTGGAACCATTATTGCCAATCCTGTCAGGGTATGACATACTGTATAATATTATATTATGATTCAAAAGGGAAGGAACATAGATGGTGGATCACCAATATCTTGTCTCAGTTCATATTTCTGTTGCCGGACATAATGTGCGAAATCCGAAATCGTCCCACGATAAAATAGAATGCTGTGACCAGCAAAGGCTGATAGAACAAGATATGATATTGACATTAAATTACTAACCACTTCTACTGGATTCAGCCAGAGGGCCCTGTTGGGCATTCCTAGATCTCCTGTGCTCCCGAGCCTTGATGATGGCGGTGAGGTCCGTGGAGAAGGCGCCGCCGCGCGAGAACAAAGTGCTGCTGGACGAACGAGCCGCGCCGCCTGCACAGCGCACCGCTAAATTAATACCACTCAACGTATACATACAGGGTTGCCAAATATGAACATTGGCAATTACATATGGAATATAACATCGTGCATGGATTCCTGCTGCCACCTCTGGGACGGTTCAGCCAAGTACCAACTAGCTGCATTCGATTCCGTGGAACGACGTGTCATGAGACTCACAGATGATCATTCAATTACTGTTAAATTGCAGAGCCTCGAACACCGTCGTAAAGTAGCCTGTATCTCAGCCTTTCACAGGGTGTATTTCGGTGAGTATGCATTGGAATTACATAATCTTATTCCACCGTCGCCTTTCCATCTTCGAAGTACTACACGTGGAGACGGATTCCACCCGTATATAGTTAATATACCGAACATACGCACTAAGAAGTTCGACTCTTCATTCATAATACGAACAGTCAAGGCATGGAACTCCCTTCCGGCGTCAGTCTTTCCTGAATCCTACAACCTAGGGATCTTCAAGAGTAGAGTGAATATGCATTTACTGAGATCGCGTGCTTTATCTTCGACCACATCGTCATTTCCCATCAGGTGAGATTGTGGTCAAACGTGTATCCAGTTAATAATAATAAAAAAAACATCTGCCAAACCTCCAAAATCTCCAAACCTCTCTCAACATAACAAATGCGAACTCTTTTATCGTCGCATTTAACATACTTTCGACAGTATCCCATTTACCTGGAATATTCTAAGTGTAAAGTTGGGTCTTGTGCGACGTGTTTTTATGGTTTTCTAACACCTAACATGTTGCGTGGCCTATCTGTTTTGTTAGCAAAAACAAGCGAACATGTTATCCGAGGTGGACGGAAAACATCTGCCGCCGTTCGCCTGCGGGAGGGGGGTATTTTTCATTAACATCGTTGCTTGCGAACATTAAGGGCGGCTTGTTTGTTTCGTATTTCCATATTAAGTAGAAGTTTGTTTGTTTCTGTTTAAAAGTCGCAGGAGACAGCAATGATTTGCTAACATGTTCAGCAAACATGTTTTGTTAGTTTGTTTTGTTTTTTGGAGCAGAAGACCCGGCTTAAAAGTTCTTCGATTTGTCAGAATAGACACGTCCGTAAAGTTAGGAGCTGTCAAATTCGGTGATCTTGGAGACAAATCAGTGCCACCATTTCCAGAGGTTACTTAATCTGAGGTGCGATTTGTTAGTCGCTTTTGAATGCGCATGTAAAAATTACAGATTTAGGTTCGCGTGTTTAAAAAGTCTGATAATTCGCATTCCAGACGAGGGGCTGTACCCATTCGTTTTCGAATACGAATAATTCACCATTGTATTACGTTCTGCGTTATCCTTAAAACCTGCCGCATTTTGACGTTAGTCAAATTATTGAACAAAATATTGTATGTGCAATTTGAGCAAAAACAGTTTTTGACGAATATGCAGACTGCAGCAAAACTGGATGCAGAAATTTTTTCCGTGAACATTTACACGAAATGACACTAATTATGTGTGCAGTTCAAATCAACAAAACTGATACTTTTTCGCTGGCGTAACGCACACTTGTGTACATATCATTTGCTGGTAATACATTTCTAATGCTTCGAACGTTTTGGGGGTTGGTGTTGCTCGCGTCCGTAGGCTGTACCCTCGAGACCCTACACGTGACCCCCGGGTGGTGCTAAACGAGCAACAGTTCCGGTGGTAGGCTTCGGCCGCGGCTGGTCACCACCCTCCAGGCAAAGCCAAACCGCCAAACGGCTTAGCCGTGTTCCGGTTTGATGCCTGGAGTAGCCACATAGGGAACGGGTCTGAGCAGTTGCGCTGCACTAGTAGACCGGTCTTGATATTGCGGTACCGCTGTGCTGGTTGACTCGTCGAGGAGGGTAGCGGGATCCGAAGCACGGTTCTCCGCTGGCCGACCGCAGTTAGTAGGGGGCCCAAGTAGTAACCTAGCCAGTTATGAAAGGCTGCCCCGCCAACTCGCGAAAAATCCCGAAATGCTCCATTGAGCCGGTTGGCGACCGGATGAGAGGACCCAATGGCCATTTCGGGGGGGTTCGGGCGTCCCCGCAGTCTCCAGACGAGTCCACCATTGGCGTGGCGGGTCCGTTTACGTCAGCGGGTCAACGGTGTAGCGCCTCGTTCAACTGCCGTTCCCTTGCCTATTCACTCTATTTAAACAACATGAAAAAATACAATAATAAGAAAGTGCGGTTTACACAGCGGAAGCACGTCCTCTCTCTGAAAGTGCACCTCAGTAATATTCGAGGCCTGCACTCAAATCTCGACCCAGTTCATCACCATCTTGAGACTGAAAAACCGCATTTGCTTTTCCTCACCGAGACGCAGATCAGGTGTCCGACAGACGCGGCATACCTCCACTACCCAGGATACTCCCTGGAGCACAATTTTAAACCACACGCTGGAATCTGTGTGTATGCTCGCGATGACATCTGCTGTCGGCGTCTCCGTAATCTTGAGGATCCCAGGTTCTCAGTCTTATGGATACTTGTGGATACCGGAATAGAGAAAATTCTCTATGCTGGTATCTACAGATCGCACAGTGGTGATCAGGAGACAACCAGACTTATTGAATACCTTACCGCAGCATCCGATACCGTGCAGCAGCGATATCCCACTGCGCAAATGGTCTTCTTGGGGGACTTTAATGCACACCATCAGGAGTGGTTGTTCCCTTTCAAGAAGACCGACCACGCTGGGAAAGAACTTTATAAGATGGCAGTGTCACAAAATCTTACCCAGCTGGTAGATCAACCAACGCGCATACCTGATGTTGCCGGTCATACACCCAACTGCTTAGATCTTCTGCTGACAACTGATCCCGACAGATATACGGTCTCAGTTTCATCCCCACTGGGGACATCCGATCACTGTCTGGTGAAATCTGTGTCAAACTACTCTCCGCCCGATCCTAGTCCTAAAGGTAGCAGGCGAGTATGGCGATACAAGTCAGCAGACTGGGATGAGATGCGAAGTTTCTTTGCGTCTTATCCTTGGCAGCAAACATGCTTTGCTTCGGATGACCCGTCGAGCTGCGCGATAGCCATTACCGATGTGATGCGTCAGGCGATGGAATATTATATTCCATACTCTGACGTTTCCACCGGGGGCAAAGCGCGCCCATGGTATAATGCGGAGTGTTCTGGTGCCGAGGCACTGAAACACTCTGCATATCAGGCCTGGACTACCGCTCGTTCGCAAAAAGCTCCGGATGTTCATCGTACGAAGCAGGCATTCAACAAAGCTGCCAAATCATGCAAGAAGGTGCTGCGTAAGGCTCGTTTCGACCATGTTGGCCGGATCGGTGACAAACTTGCCTCATATCCCTCTGGAAGTAAGGCATTCTGGTCGTTGGCCAAATCGGTCGAAACGAATTTCTGTCGATCATCGCTGCCGCCTCTGCTGAAACCGGATGGGTCACTAGCTCATACTGCGACAGAGAAAGCAAATTTATTTGCATCCCTCTTCGCAAGCAATTCGCGTCTGGATGCTGTGAATAAAACTCCGCCTGTCATCCCACCCTCTGGCACTAAGATGCCAGAGGTGCGAATTCACCAACGGCGAGTTCTTAAAACACTTCGCAATCTGGACATAAACAAAGCTAGTGGTCCTGACGGTATTCCTGCAATTGTTCTGAGGCTATGCGCGCCTGAGTTGTCTCCTGTCCTGACACGCTTGTTCAGACTTTCTTTAAGAACGGGTCAAGTCCCAAAATCCTGGAAGCTTGCAAACGTGCAGCCTGTGCCCAAGAAGGGTAGTCGTGCCGATCCTGCCAATTACAGACCTATCGCAATCACTTCCGTACTTTGTAAAGTCATGGAACGTGTATTGAACGACCAGCTGATGGCATATCTGGAACACCACGATCTGCTCAGTGATCGGCAGTATGGTTTTCGCCGGAACCGATCTACTGGCGATCTGCTCGTATATACCACTCACTGCTGGGGTGAGGCCATTGAGAGACATGGCGAGGCTCTTGCTGTGTCCCTCGACATTTCTAAGGCTTTCGACAGGGTCTGGCATGCTAGCCTGTTAAGCAAGCTTCCAGCGTACGGGTTACCTCCGGTATTGTGTACCTGGATATCTGATTTCCTGAGCGAACGGTCAGTTCGGGTAGTCATTGACGGCTGCTCTTCTGACTTATTGGCTATTAACGCCGGTGTACCTCAGGGGTCTGTTCTCTCTGCTACTTTGTTCTTATTGCACATCAACGATCTGCTCCAACCCGGTACCCATGGGTATGCAGACGACACCACAACGTCAGAGAGATACATGTCCAGTGCACAATCTAGTGGAGATGAGATTCGTTCTAACAGGGAGTCAATGGTGGAGGGTACGAATTCGACATTAAAGGCAGTGTCCGACTGGGGCGACGCCAATCTTGTCGAGTTCAATTCTTCTAAAACACAGGCGTGTCTATTCACTAGCAAACGGAGTCCTTTCCACCTCACTCCGACTTTCCGGAATGTATCCATTCCAATCTCTGACCATCTCAACCTCTTGGGTTTGGAGTTAACCTCGAGTCTGAATTTTGGGCGCTCCATCGAATCGAAAGCGAAACTAGCAGCCAAGAAGCTTGGAATTCTCTCTAAGGTCAGGCGGTATTTCACACCAAAGCAGCTGCTGGAGCTTTACCAAGCTCAGATCCGCTCGTGCATGGAATACTGCTGTCACCTCTGGGACGGATCAGCCAAGTACCAACTGGCTGCACTCGATTCTGTGGAACGACGCGCCATAAGACTCATAGGCGATGACTCAACGGTCACCGGCAAATTGCAAAGCCTTGAACACCGCCGTAGGGTCGCTTGCCTTTCAGTGTTTTACAGGATACATTTCGGGGAGTGTGCGATGGAATTGCATGATCTTATTCCACCGTCCCCTTTCCATCTTCGGACAACCAGGCGCGGGGGGGGTTTCCATCCATATGTTGTCAACATACCGAACATCCGCACTAAGCTCTTTGCTTCGTCATTTATAATGCGGACTGCTAAGGTATGGAACTCACTGCCCGCGTCGGTTTTTCCCGACACTTACAACCTTGGGATCTTCAAGTCTAGAGTGAATAGGCATTTACTGGGTGCGCGTGATACATCTTCGGCTACATCGTCACTTTCCATCAGGTGAGATTGTGGCCAAACGCGAATCCAGTTTTTAATAAAAAAAAAAAAAAAAAAAAAAAAACGTTACAACGGTTGAAAAATCTGAGCATTATTATGGGAATATAAACTTGAAAAATGTCTATTGACTTATACTCTTACATTCATAGACAAAAGTCCCGCGATATCCGAAGATGTTATGCTTAATTTTGGCTACCGCTCCTTCAACCACTTCGACTCTTTTTATAACCAAGCAGAAACATCTACTCACCACGCTGGATGGAGAGTAAGTTGGTGGCAGATCTGGTGGAGCGGCAGGGTAGGTTGCGATTTAACTTCTTGAAGGTGAGAATAACGTCGGATGTTGACCTGCGACCCACGTTCTCTCCGTTAGACGAATTTGCTCCATTATGAGGCATGACAGGGGATATTGACATAGATCCTCTGTTGTTGTTCACAGTATTGTTGTAGCTGGAAAGGTCAGATTAACTTTAGTCATCGCGTAACAGCATTAACAACCGGCACTTTGGTGACAGAGAGGCTGTCGTTTGCGGTCAGCTACATCTCGACGACGACTGTTATAGTATTTTTTTTTATGCACAACGGGTTAACACATTACCACAATTACACCTGATGAAGTGAAGATGTGGTCGAAGGTGGAAGCGAACTGACCCGGAAACCCTTCTTATTTGGGGGACTGGCTACCTTATCTCTGACAACCGGAATACAACAATGCTATGAACATTGCTGTTTGGCGGCACACTTAGACAAGATGGTAGTAGCCAGGAGGACATTTAAAATGCCCTACCAACCAAACCGGGTACTAAACATGTACCCCGCCGGAGATCGAACCAGCAACCTTCGATTCGTAAGCCTTATGTTGTTTACATTGAGCCACGGAGGCGGTCTAATGTATGTGTATGTATACGAGTTTCATCGGTCGCTTTTGGGATCTTTAAAATGAGTGGGTGTTTTTATGTCATTCCATCGATATCGTCGTCCATTACGTTCTAACGTGTGATTGGTTGGCTCATAGCTTGCTAGACAATATGACGTATTCTCATTGGTCATTCTTATCGTTATAGCGAAGCAAAACAACTCTTATTCAAGACCCCAATCATTTCACATCAAACGTTGTATGCAAAGCTTTATAGCTAAAGCTTTCATGCATACAAAGTAGCAGACACGGCTATGCCAGTATGCAATAAATAAATGACGTACCTGCATCTAGGCACTGAGATTCTGTGGGTAGAATTCACCAAGGACCAGAAGGTATCCCTGTCGATTTTGGCGTGAGCGCGGGTGTGCTCGGTGTTGCGGGTCCTTCTGGACGTAGGAGATAACTCGGAGGTCTGGACAGGCTGGACTGTAATTAGATTATTGATTAATACGCGAGCAGTAAGATGCTGATGTACCTGTATGATATTATTTATAGATTCAATGTCACTTTAATAGCCGTCATCACGTCACACTTTGTATAAAATGTTCACAGAGGGGACATCAACCACCTCTTGAAGAATATGGTTAGAAATTCAGAAAATTCAGTTATTTTCTTTTAATTTTTCTGTCAGGATCGATGGATGTGACTGAGATTGAAGATGTTTGTCATGTTAGCACAGTTGTGTGTGGGACAAGATTCATCATCAACAGCCTTACACATCTCCACTGTTGGGGCCCAGCTTTCTCTCACTGGGACAAGATTCTCTCCCAATTATGCCTCCGCTTGTGCCAAGATCCGACAATTCAACAGGTTAGCGATTGGAGTATCTGCTCATGTGACTTTTATTCGAGAAGCAAAACAGTATTATTGGTAGTAGTATTTTTGTTTAGAATTTCACAAGGAAATTATAGGGAGATTTGAAATTGGCAAAGCAATCTATATACATAACAATATTTACAACTTGTGCTTTAGAAATAATAGTTACCTATACCTGAGTGACCTAACTGCACACATCCTACTACTTGCAAACTCATTACCTTGCTACCTAACCTTATACCACATAACCAAATTGGTTTGTGATGTCAGCACTCTACAATAGGGGAGCCTACTGATGTGCATGTTATGCAAATTTTCAACTGAGTGTGCCATTAATACTTCCTTTTTTTTATTTCCTAAGCAGACTCTCGCTCTTTATGAACTTTGTGAAGAAGTCTTACTCGGAAAACAGATTATTCTAGATACAGCTAAATAAAATCACACAAATCTTCTCAATATAAAAGTAGATTGTAATTAAGAACGACACAAAAAATTTGAATGAAAATCCACCGCATTAAAATTAGATCTAATTTATACATACATAAAGTCACAACCTTTATCCCAAATCAGGTGGTCAGAGATATCCCAAACAATAGTGTTTTATAGGCAAAATTATATTAGCATACCACTTGCACTAGTACCCGGCATGTCGGCAACACTGTGCCTAGTTTCATTTTCGTGCCGCCGCAGCAAATATTCAGAGACGACCGGTGTAGTCCCATGTTCATCGTCATCTGAAAAAAAAAACTAGTTAAGAAATTTAAAGGTTTTCTATTATAAGTGGCATTGCAGAGATTGTACAACACTCAATGTGTACACGATAAACAAGCTTCAACGGTACTGAGATGGAAAGTATGCCGAGACTGCTTTATCTATGATTATAATTTACTTAGGTTTCCGCCCGCGGATTTACCTGCGTGGAATACCTCGCGGAAATTTGTTTACCCCACGGGGGCTACTCATTTTATCGGGATAAATAACATCCTATGTCTTTATCCTGGGTATATTCTACCTATATACAAAACCGTTCATCCGTTACGCCGTGATTGAGCAACAAATAAACATACAAACTTTCGGATTTATAATATTAGTTAGATAATCTTGTCGCCCAATCAACATTGTCAATCGCAAATTTGGGATGACTTGAAGAGATTCCTCATGGGATAAGAATGTATATGTCTTATTTTGTACAATAAAGCGTTTACAAACAAACAATATATCCCTTTACGTTCGCTATATATATAGATAATCGTCTATTCATTTCGAAGGACTAGAAAGTTTGTATTCTTTTTTTGTTCATATTTGATCTCAATCACACCTGGTGTTAAGTGAAGATGAGGTTGAAGGTGGTAGCGTACTGACCCGGAAACCCCAACACATTTGGGGGACTGGCTATCTTATCTCTGACAACCGGAACACAACAATGCTATTAACATTGCTGCTTGGCGGTAGATTTAGATAAGATGGTGGTAGCTAGGAAGGATGTATGGAATGTGAATTGTTTTATGCCCTATAAATAGACCACCATGGATAAATAAAACACTCGATTAATATTATAGATATATAGAAAATGCGCATCAGACCACAGCGCAAGTGCTTTAACATTCCACTAAAATAATAACGAAAAACCATGTAAGCGAGCGGGAAGCTAACAAGTGCGCAGCGCGAACGGTGGTGTGTCGTTACGCAATCTTTACCGCGCTAGACCGAGCGAACATGGCTCGCGGCGCATACGAATCGTGCATATTATATGAGTCTGCACTGAGTGTATAATTTACGATAATAGAGTGTTGGTCCCGCTTACTACTTTGTTTTATACAGCCTATGGGAAAATAATTTAAAAAAATTTAAATATTTCTCTGCATCGCTGTCTCCTTATATTAGATGAGGTTTTTTACCGTAAGGAAAAAATGGGGTATATTAGGTAAGGGATATAGAAGTTATTGGCATAGGTAATTTAATAATTTTTTTATGATATAATATAATAAATAATAATAAATATCCTTGGACGTACACACAAAGCCATCTAGTTCCGCATTAAGCAACTATATGCTTGTGTTGTGGATACCAGATGGATATACTACATAAATACATTTTTTTTTGTAAATAAATACCTACTTATTATAAATGAACACATCCATAACTTGGGTACACATGTCCGGATTCATCATACAAACATATGCCCCTAGCGGGATTCGAACCCAGTCAGTGACTTGGTCAGAGTTTCTAACCACTACACCAAACAGGGTCGTCAAAGTCGATATATGATATAGATTGATATGGGACTGGTGGGATTCATAGGGTTCCTAGCATGCGAAATTTATTTAAAACTCATATTTTCTCCAAGTTTTTTTAATTTATTTATTTAATAATGTATTTATGTGGAATAGGATACAAACGCGACCAACAAATTACACAACGCTTTGTTCGAATTTGGATTTGAAAAAAGAAAAAAAAAACTACCTATGCCAATATGTTCTATTTCACTTACCTATTAGGCCCTATTTTTTTCCTTATGGTAAAAAAACTCATCCGGTATAGCTTAAAGAATGCATAACGTAATTTTCTGTGTACATTGTTTTGTTATAATATTTTTTGGCAAAACATGTCTAAGAACCACCACCAGAAACCCTGCTTGCAAATAAAAAACGCATCTAAATCAGTTCACCATAAGCCAACCAATCAAATATCAATACAATACAAAATAGTTACTGAGTTTCTCAAATAATGTAGTTTCATTCAATAATCAATATAAGATAGATCAGAGGTTCCCAGATTTTTTTCTCATAGACCACTTTCAAAATTTAGTTTTGTTCCATTGGACCCGTTGCAGCTATATTTCTACCATATTTTCAAAACTCAAAAAAAAATGTGAAGATTAGATCTATGGAATTGACAACATGTTTGTTGTAGTGGTTAGAAACTCTGACCACTACACCAAAAGGTCGCGAGTTCGAATCCCGCTAGGGGGCATATGTTTGTATGATAAATACGGACATGTGTACCCGTGTTATGGATGTTTTGATTTATAATAAGTATTTATTTACAAAAAATAATGTATTTATGTAGGAGTGTAGTAGGAAATTTGTGTTGAAGCTGAGTTCCAACCACGAATTAATAGTTTCGAAAAAAAAGTGATAATTGATTGTGCTATGAGTGGATATCAAAAGAGGAATGCTGGCCAATCAAAAAAGTGATTCCATCCTACATTGATAGGTGAAGTCAAGCCAACATTTTAGTTCTTCACTATTGAAACGTAGACTCCGTCGAGTCTCTCGTGGACCCCTAGGGGTTCACCTGGACCACTTTGGGAACTAATGATATTGATGGTTGAAAATTGGAATTTAGCTAAAATGAAAATTTTCGAGTGTAATTTCCTATAATCTTAAAGTGCCTAATGTTTTGCATGAATAGAGTATCTATTAGTAATAGAACATAATATTTCCTAACAGATCGATCGCTTGTTTGAGGTATAGTATTTAGTTATGAAACATGCATCATTAG
Organism: Oegoconia quadripuncta; assembly: GCA_949316235.1. Taxonomy (NCBI): domain Eukaryota; kingdom Metazoa; phylum Arthropoda; class Insecta; order Lepidoptera; family Autostichidae; genus Oegoconia; species Oegoconia quadripuncta. The sequence goes on along the minus strand of OX438753.1, from coordinate 18,978,613 downwards.
AATAAAATTAGCACCATGAACTTAATTGCATTGTCAAAGATACTCGGAACTCCTTTAACTATTTACTTATTTATTACTTCGCTATGTTTTTGAAAACTTCCCTGAGGGCAAATGTCATGCATGACTCAACAAACATTTTTGTAAAACATAAAGTATCTATTATTTTTTTAGTAAATAGTTTTTAAAGATCACGATATTCACAGTAGCAATTTTAATTTAATATTATAAGTTTTATTACTATATAGGTCTGTATATCTTTCAAAAAGTAAATAAATAAAATAAATAGGTACCTACTACCTAAAGCCAGCTACCGATTCGTTAGAAAACATTTTCATTATATCACTAATAGGTACAGTGGGGGTCAGATAAATGGGACCCTCAGGGTATGTAAGATTTAAGTTTTTCCAAAAACTACTCAACATAATTGAATGAAATTTCATGTATTTGTAGAATTTAATAAACAGTACAAATATATGAAATTTGATCCAATTATGTTGAGTAGTTTTTGGAAAAACTTAAATCTTACATATCCTGAGGGTTCCGATTTATCTGACCCCCACTGTACCTATTAGTTTAAAAATTAGGAACTTAAGATTATTATGGCAAGTTACAACCCTAAATTTATGTATCCTTAAAGCTAAATTCCAATGTTCAACCACCGATATAAAATTGATTATTGAATGAAGCTACTTTATTTGAAGATCATAGCGAACATAGACAAAAGTTTTAGTAAAGTAGCCAATTTACAAACCGTTTTGTATACTGGCAGTTTTTATGGCGTTTACCAACTGTGTCGTAGTGTCGACATCATGCTATCAATCATGTTCACAATGGCCACCATGCTGTTGACCCATTTTGCCCTTGTTGGTAAACAATTTTGTTGAAAGAACTTGTTGGTGCCTTTTTCGACTATAAGCACATTTTTTTGCCATCAACAAAATTGTTATGTCGAGTCGATTATAGACCAATCGTTAGAACCGTACAACTCAAACAAAGGGTTTTCCAATGAATTCTCTTTAATATACATCTAATACCGAAATGTATATTGTTTTCATGTATTGTATTGAAATTGCACACAAGGCACACCTGATAGTGACCTGTGTAGTGTGTATTGATAAACCCTCTTTGATAGCAAATGTCGTAGTAAGGTAAAGTAGGTAGGTATCAACCATGATCAGAATCAATAATCATATTTTCGAATCATTGAAACCTACCTGAACTCCATGGATATTCGGATATCCCTAAAGATTTCTTGAGATTCTCCTGTCTTTTACTCATTTTAATGATTATTGTTGCCTTGCTGACATTTAGAATTAAATTTTCAGAAAATTCTTTGTTTTCGTTCAACTAGTTCCCTTCCCCTTCAAATTTCCCCTCCCCTCGTACAGGATTGCCAGATCGAGGACAAGCCGAATTCGCAAAATATTTAGTGTCAAGTAGCCTAAAGTCGCCTTATTTCTGCCATGTCGCCTAACGATGATAAGGATAATAATTTTTTTTAACATATTTCTTCAAGCTTTTATCCCCAGCTACACTTGGGTATATTGTTCCGGATAGAAATTGCGTGTGTGCATTAACCGCACAGAGTACTTTGTATATACGGAGAATTAAAATGGATAAATGTCTTTTCTTACAAATTATGACACTGATAACTCTTTTTATTCGTCATGGTTTTGCCAAAAGGACTAATAAAATAATACAGAACGGCTCGTGTTTTGACAATAATCTCTATTTTCTTTTCCATGAAATCTATATATTAAAGCGGTTTTACGATCTACATTTTTGTATCAGTGTAGTACCAACCCGGTCGGAATTTACTCTGAATAAAAAACCACCCTCCATATAAAACGCGGACAAGTCCTTTGAGGCCAAGTCGGTGTCTTTTGAAAAATACTAAAAGAAGTAATATCTCACAAACTATTGTCTTTGCGCCACCACTTCAAACGGATATATTTATTGCAAATCGGATCTACTATCACTTCTTAAAAAGCGTCTAATCGTTTTACCAATCACTCTGTATAGTATGAACAATAAACGGCGTCTTTTAGGCGACATTGAGAAAAATAAGGCGATAACATAAAAATTTGGCGTCTTTGAATCGGCCGAGATTGGCAACCGTAATCATCAGTCATGTCACGCAACGGCAACACGCAACTTCTCTCATTCTCGTCATGAATTTTGAGAAATAAAAATAATATAGTTCTTTTTCATGTGATGTAATTGACTCTGTATGTAAACAGCATCTCTTAAAGTGTAATAAAATTCCAGGATCAAAGAAATTGTTCGTGTCAGAAGAAAAGTGAAGTGTTTACTATAACTTTGATGTATAACAACAACTTGTGACAATGGAAATTGATATTCTGAATTGGAGCAACAAAGAGGTGCTGGAATATTTAGATAAAGACAAAATCTCTAGCGTGGTGAAAGAAGTTTGCAGGTCTCACGATATAGACGGTCAGTGCCTGCTGTCTTTTGTCGACCGAGACTTCTACGAATTCCCGTTTGACCAGCTGAGACTTGGCGATAGAAAAAGATTCATATTACTAGTGAAAAAGTTACAAAGGTACAACCGCGCTGCTATGTTTGAATTGGGGCTGTGCGATGAACAGACACTTGGCAGCCCCTCAACCAATATAAATTTTCTTGGTACTAATTTGTCACATTTAAGCTATAATCTCCATAACAAAATACCAAATGAGTTCTCTTATGGAAGAAATACAGAATGTGTGGCAAATTTCACTCCAGACATCAAGGCTTCAAGATTAAAACCCGAAATTTGGAAAACAGCTATTGCTTTAGGTATGTAAACAACTAAATAAAACGCATTTTTCAATGTTTGATAACCAAATCTTTGAGTTCCTTGCACATTATGTATATAAAGTGGTAATTTATAACCGACTTCAAAAAGGAGGATGTTCCGGCCGTTAATATGTTTTATGTTATGAATTTGACTGTTCCTTTTATTTCGTATCCAGAGATAATAAATTGATTTTTATTGTCCTAAATATCATGAAAGTCATAATTAATTATATTGTAATTTAGGATAATAACAATTGCTTTATTATGTATTATCTTTAATCTTCTATCACTTTGGCTATGGTTAGAGAGAAGGAAGCACAAGAAAATTCATAATATGTTAGTAGATAGTTGACAAGAAACTGAGCATTAATTGTTTATTGGCCATATTAAAATGACTTATTAAAACTATTATCCAAGTATAAAAGTCAGCCTTTTACAAAATATACGTAAAAACCAAGAGTAAATAAAATATCAAAACTTAATAAACTAGGGGTTCTAACTACTATTGGGGCCTGCCCAATATCCTCCAAATAATCTTGTAATAGTTTTTGTCATGTAAACAATTTATATTGTAATTTATCAATGATGTTGTTTTGATAATGTTTTTGTTTACACCTTCATAATATTACTATTATTAGAATGTTGAATATCTGGTACTTATGATAAAATGTGTATAATCTCAGTCAATTTATATTTCTTGGGATCAAAGCCAAAGAATTTGTAATACTAGATGTAGCTATTCCAGTACAATTATAAATGCGAAAGTTGAGTTCCTACTTATCATCGTCATTATATGAGCCACAGGATTTCCACTGCTTAACATTATGCCTCTCCCATAGACTTGGAAAAATTGCTAATGAATAAAAATTGCAACTATTAATGCCTGAACTTTTAATGAAATTTGTTAGAGAAATAGACTGTGCCCTGGATTGACATTTTTTTTATGCACAGCAGGTTGGTACTTGACCTCAATCACACCTGATGTTAAGTGAAGATGAGGTCGAAAGGAGTAAAGTTTTATTCTGATATTTCAAAAGAAATTTGCAGGACAATAAATAAAGTGATTCCACTCAGACACAGCAGTGAATGGAAGGCTAGTCGTAAATATATACTTAATATAATATATTAAAAATATATAAAGTTTCTGTATAAAACTGGATGAAGCTACTGAAAATGACAACAACAACAACTTCAGCATTTATACATAGATAATGCCAGATAACACACCAGACACACAGGTGTCAGACTCAGGACATAAAATTTTTTTTTTTTTTAGTTAAACTACTATTTTAAGCATTGTTACAAACAAGGGAAGACATTCTGTGTGGCCACTATATACACCACTTCGCCATGAAAGTCTATATCTCATCGAAATGTCGTGCCTTTAAGTTTTTACTAGAACTAACAATTTTCCATTTAATCCATAATTCAATTGCAAAGTTATTAACTAATCTATCCACCTGCAAGTATGGTCCAAAGTCAATTAGATAGGAACATCAGCAATAAAATACAATATCCTATTAATCTTACTAAATCCGGTAAATAAATCATGTTATCATGTCCAAATCCCATTACTTAAAAATTTAATTACAGTGAAAACGAGTTAGCTTGCAATTGAACAAAGGTATTCATTTCTTGTTTAAATGATGTACTTTTATTTATGTTAATAATAAATGAAATTTGCAGGATGCTTATGGTGAAATGTTAGGATGACTATATGTCATGGGTTTCGTTCTTGAGGCAGTGAGATGTGTATATTGTTTATTTATGTTTGAGAGTTATTTTCTCTACAGGTTATGTATTCTTGGTAACTTGGGTGACTGCCGTTGTGATGGTGATCGTCCATGACAAAGTACCAGACATGAAGAAATATCCTCCACTGCCAGACCTCTTCCTAGATAATGTACCACACATCCCGTGGGCTTTTGACATGTGTGAGATCACAGGCTCTCTGTTGATGGCTATATGGCTTGGTGTTCTGCTCTTCCACAAACATAGGTAAGTCTTTGTTATTGTCATTCAGCATTCGGTTTATATAGTCTGTAGGTAATCATTAGAATGTTGAATATATGGTAGTTATGATAAAATATGTTCTGATTGGTGTAGTGGATAGTGACCCTGTCAGCGAAACCAACGGTTACGGGTTCGAATCCCGCGAGGGGTAAATGTTTGTGTGATGAATATGATCATTTATTCCCGAGTCACGGATGTTTATATTATTATTTATGTATGTTTATCCGTTATCTAGTATCCATAGTACAAGCTTTGCTTAGTTTGGGATTAGATGATTGGTCTAAGTGTATGAAGTATTTATTTATATTTATTATTAATCATACTTACCTAACACCCCTTGATTGTTGATAACATTAAGTACTTATTTGTTATATTATCACTTTATGAATCTCATCGTACCGTATAACATTTGAGGTGGCATGGAAGAAGTTTTTCTTAGAGATAAGCTCACTTTTGTACATTATTTCTTACTGTTTTCTACCTGTATCTTTTTATTTTCTGTGCAATAAAGTATGTATAATAGGTTTTTTAATTGTCTAAGTAATTGTTACGATAGTTTTATGGGCTAGCATTAACAGCGTCATCACAAAAACCTCAAGCAAGAATTAAGCAGGTGTTGAACAAATATTTTGTGAATATTACGTCAAATGATTATGTTTGACTTTATGATTACATTCTAATACTCTAAATATAAAATGGAAAAGGGCTTATTTTCGTATTTATCTTCAGACATCGTTTAGCAGGGACTGTTCTAAATAGTATTTTTATGATAAAGTCATATCTATCTGCGAATAATATTGTTATTCATGCCAGATGCCATTCAATAATTAAAACATTAATTTCGGAATTTTCAAACTGTCTTGCCATACAACTTATAGCTAAATCGTAATAGGTAACTAATAATAATCATAACTAATAAGTATCATATTGTCCTTGAATATTGTGAAGAACGTCAGTTAATTCGCCCTCTGTTCTAAATAGAAATTTTATCAAGTCCTACAATGTCCTCTGAAAATGCCTTTATAGTAATCCTTATAAAGTATTTGTGTACCTACTATGTCTCTGGCAAATACTTCTATTAAATATTTGAACTGACTGATTATAAATTTCTCGTCTGTCTATGCAATGCATTGTCGTAACGCGGCCCTTTGTGTTGGAATGAAATGGTGTAAATATGTAAATCAGCTCTTTGTTACTATACAAGACATTTTTCCTGTGCCAAGAATAAGATATAGTGAACTTAGGAAGATAAAATGTATCAAAACATACAGCAAGTAATATAAAAAAAGAACAAAGAATTCTTTGTTTTTCAACCTTTGCACAACCTTTGATACATTTTAATTAGATATATGTACATATAGGGTTTTACATCCATCATCAGCCTAACATCCTGACTGTTGAGGCACTGCCTCCTCTCGCTAGGAGAAAATATGTGCCAAATTCCACCATGTGGGGCTTGGCCGGATTGATGATTTGATGTCAGACTAGTAGCAACCGGTTGATAGAGTTTGCAAACCGCTCCTAAATCATCATCATCTGATTTAAGAGCCATGCTCTTGTCGGTGGAGATTTTTCCATATCTCTCTGCTCTCCGCCTTCCTCTTGACCTCCTGATACGACACGACGTTCAACTTCTCTTTTATCTGCTGCATGTAGCTTATTCTCGGTCTTTTTCTTTTTCCCCTCATGGTTTTGATGAAATCATCGTCTCCCAACAATTTCCTTTTTTCCTTTACTATATTTAAAACCTCTTCGTTCGTTTTCTTCTCTGTCCAGCTGATACGTTCCATTCTCCTCCAGCACCACATCTCAAAAGCTTCCAGTCTTAAATAATGTTTTAATTATGTCCAAAGTTATTTTGGTTTGGTAAGAAATAAATAAAACTATCGTTGATTCCATTTTTGATAAGTGATTTAGTAATATACATATCCAACCTTGTTAGTGAATCTGGGTACTCTTACATCTATTTTGGTTTTACCGTAATGTAAATATATATATCGGTTTTCCTACACCTGTAACTATTTCTATACTTACTTGTTGTTACTCGAGATTGCAGATCAAGATAAAAATTTAGATAAAAGTTATTAATAGGTTATTTTCTCAGATTACCGTAAACTGCTGTTTAGAGAAATGAAACAAAGAATATGAATTTTATGGAGTTGATAAAGGGGAGGTGTATATCCGTCTATTTTTAACAATTGTATGACGACCGGTTGACCTGTTTGTCCGTAGTGACCCTGTCAGCGAAACCAACGGTTGCGGGTTCGAATTCCTCGACTGGTAAATGTTTGTGTGATGAATACAAATATTTATTCCAGAGTCAGATGTTTGTACTGTATGTTTATACTTTATCTAGTATTCATAGTGTAAGTGTCCGGAATATTTATTTATTCATATTATTTAAATAAATAAATAAAAGGTTACCACCTTCACCAGGTTCACCACAAAGTTAATTTAATAAGCAATTACCTAATTGATAAGTAGGTGAAACTCACGGCTTATTATAGCTAATGATGAGCTAATTAATAGCTCAGTCCTCCAGCTCATTGTGGACTAGCTTGCCAGACGAATACTTAAAAATACTCTACCACCAACCAAACTTTTTGTACCCCTCTGGGAATCGAACCCAAAACTGTGTGTCTAATCTGATACAAACATAGATTTATTCGAACATGTGTCCATGTTTCTAAATAAACATCCATTAAAACTAGTGACAAAGTAACATGATAACAGGCAAACGTGTTACGGGCACACCTCAATTAACCGACATCTAAAAAGGTTATCAATTCGACATGATTTAAGTGATGTCGTCGATATTTGTGAACAGATTCCAATAATTCTGTTTTGTTTGAATATAGTCCCATATTAATTTAAATTTAAATAAATTTAATTAGATCTTATCTAACCTGAAGCACAAAATTAATATAGTACTAACGTACCTAAAGTGTGTTTTTCCATGGTTCAATTATTAGGTTTTATTGGTACAGCTCAGATTAACAATTGTTTCTTAAAAAAACGCTGTGACATTGCATTGCTCTCGCAATACATGATTTATGGCCAAGGAAGTAGGAAGGTGACAGCGGCGCCTATCCACCAACAGCGTAAAGAATAGTTGCGTTCAAAAACGTCGTAGTCTCAACTCAAATTTTTAAATATTTTGAAAAACTTTTATATATAATGCGAGTATCGAGTACCATTCTTATGGAGTCAGTCTACTGCACAAGAAAAGAATCAAAGGTATTTTTACCCGACTGCCCAAGAAAGGAGTAATGTTTTTCGAGTGTATGTGTGCATGTATATACGAGTATGTATGTCTGTGCCTTTGGCGCACCCTGTAGCCTAAACGGTTTGATCGATTTCGAAGTGCATGGTATCGTTAGATTCGTCTTGATACTTGGAGTGTCCGCAAAATACTAAATGTGCTGTCGGATTTTTTGGTTTATAAATACTTATTCATTAATCGTTTCAAATTTGACTAGGACTTTATTGATATGTTCTGTATTTTTATCCTCTGCATTTTTGTTTCGACCCAGTCCAACTCTTTCAAAATCAAAAAATCAAAAAATTTTATTTCATTAACAAAGATTTTACATTATTAATATTTGGGTGGAAAACACCTAGTAAGTACCTAAGTACCTGTATCAGGTGCTTTCGCTCTTCCATAACAATTACAGGCTTTGTAAAGAAACATAACCACTTTGGTATCATATGAGTTAAATATAACTCTTTTGTAGCTAATATTAAATTTTGTTTTATTTATTTATTTATTTATTGAATAGGCACATACTAAATTTTCCACGAATTGTGACCCCATTGGCATAATACATATTGTATTTTAGTAAATACAAGTCAAATTCACCGCAACAGGAAACGACGATGCTACATGGTATTTGCTTTTTTTTTTGTATTGAACAGATAGTGCCAGTCGCACGTACTCATATTCTAGGTACATAGATATGTATGTGCCTGACCAACCTGAATATTTTTTACTTAGGTAATATAACAATTTGACGGTTTTCATGTTCGAAAAGAATCGCGCGAACCACCACCAAATTTCGGAGATATCGGTGTACAAATATAAAAAAAAAACATACATAGGGCGAATTAAGAACCTTCTCCTTTTTCGTTAAAGTCGGTTCTAAATCAAAGAGCCTTGTTCGCAAAAACATCCAGAAATTGCTCACTTTAAGCGCCGCGTCTCTTTAGTTAGACAACCGGGTTAAATATTTGTGTGATAAATACGAACATTTATTCCCGAGTCATGGATGTTTAAATATAAATATTTATGTATATTTATCCGTTATCTAGTATCCATAGTACAAGCTTTGCTTAGTTTGTGACTAGGTGATTGGTGTCCGAAATATCTATTTATTTAGTTACGTCGTATGGTATCGGATACTTGTGAACATTATTAAACGCATAATAAACTTACAATATTTCATTTCAAAGGTTGTTTTAATATTTCCGATTGCAGCGAATTTGAACGTAGTTATAACTCGTACATTATCGGTATTCGTTTCCAAGTGTTTATAGCTTGACGCGTTTTCGATTGTAGATGTTAGCAATCGATAACATTATCAACGGATTTCATCCTATATTCATCTCATTGATATCAAAACCACGGCTATCACACTTGTTTATCATCATCATCATCATATGATGTCCATATGGACGTCCACGGCTGAACATAGGCCTCCCCCATAGATTTTAGGGAACTTCCGGCGACCTTCATCAGTTCCTCGGTCCACCATGAGGGTCCCATACTAGGCTTGCTGCGGTGCGTGATCTTTATTCCAGAGTTTCGTACTTTTTGACAGATTTCCTCCCAATGTTTCGTATTGCACGTCATACATAACTTACCCTCATAGATGGTGTGTGAATTAGAAAATGGTCCAGCTTGCCTATTTATATATTTCCTACGGGAATTGAGGGACGTTGTGGTAAAATCGAAGTATCATTATGTTGATATGATACGTAATTAAGCACATAAGCCCTAATCTATTGAATAATTACGACGTTCTTATTGCCTAAATATTAGCGATAATGTTATCTGTGACGCTGCCACTAAGTAAGTCACTGAGGTCGGGCCTGAATCATGAAATCACACGTATGATTGACTTTGTATGAGCAATATGAGGGAGGGGACAAAAAAATATCAAAGTTCGCCGTCCATGGCCGACCGTTAATACATGATTATCCGTATCCGTCCACTCATGATTATGAAATTAATGAGGACTGGAATCTATAGCTATGGGTTTAACAATACATTCATACCACGGCCTCTATGCCAAATGGGGTGGTCAGAGATATCCCAAACATTATAGTGTGACTATACTAAACATTAAAATCTTCATGACAAGAGCTGAGCCCATCGCCGTTAAAACGTGCAAATCTATATATGGAAAGTCCCATAGTCGCCTTTTACGACACCCATGGGATGAGATGGGTTGGTTCTGTACTTTTTACGTGCCGAAACCATGCGTTACTACTTTTACTGATAGTGAGCCATTTAATCGAACTAATATTATAAATGCGAAAGTTTGGATATTTGTTCGTTTGATTATTACAAAACGGATGAACGCATTTGGTTAAATTTGGTATATAGAACATACCCTGAATCAAGACATAGGATATTTTAATCCCAATAACGTGAGTTGTTCTCGCGGGATAAACGAATTTTCGCGATAAGGTTATTCCACGCAGGCGAAGCCGCGGGTGGAAAGCTAGTCATTCTATTTTTTTCTTTGTCAAATCATAATTTGTATAAATACTTATTTAAAAAAATGCAACCGCTAAGTTCCTTCCTCGAGCGGCAATTTATGCACAACGGGTTAGTGGTACACCTCAATCACACCTAATTTTAAGTGAAGATGAGGCCAAAAGTGGAAGCTCACTAAGAACCCACGTTGGGTTCTTTCCATGTATTTCTACACTCTGCCTTGACCTCCTGATACAACACTACATTATCTTTTCCTTCACTTGGTCCATGCATGTTCTCTGAGTTCTACCTACTTTCCTCTTTCCATCTATTTTACCATTCGTTATGGCTCTGATTTCATTATATTAGTATCAGGTATCGCAACATCTTCCCTCTTCTGGAGAATAAATGTTTGTATTCATCACACAATCATTTACCCCTCGCGGGATTCGAACCCATAACCGTTGGTTTCGGAGATACTCTATTCACTACACCAATCGGTCGTCCCCCTTTGGTTTCGAGGGTAGGGTTACTACCACTGACCTTATTTATATATTTAAATTTATTTCCTTAACCAGGTTTATACTTCTGCGACGGTTCTTCGCTTTAGCCGGCACCGTGTTTCTGTTGCGGTGCTTTACAATGTTGATCACATCGCTCTCCGTGCCCGGGTCACACTTGAAGTGCGAGCCGCGCTCCTACCCTCCTGCCGATGACCTGACCGTGTGGGGCAGACGAATCCGACAGGCCTACGACATATGGAGCGGCGCGGGGATGTCGGTCCGCGGAGTGCGCACATGCGGGGACTACATGTTCTCTGGTCACACAGTTGCGCTCACTCTGCTCAATTTCTTTATTACCGAGTGTGAGTATTATTTACTTTTCATAAACCCCTGGTCATAAGGTCGTCTATCCAAATACATCAAACAAAACAGCTAAATACCGGCTTGACATAAGTATAAGAAAAGTTTATGTGAAAGAAAAGGTGAATGTCGTATCGTACCAAGAGGTTAAATCGAGGGCGGAAAGTAGAGACACGTGGTCATTACTCCACCGACAAGAGCATACCTCTTAAGTTGAAGAAAAAGCGGCATGTATATACAGCATAAAAATATGGAGCAGCAATCTAAAAGCAAGCAGTAGCTAGTTTTCGGTGTCGCAAAGTGGTATCAAATGTGATCCCCATCTCAGCATAGGTTGTAGTCGAGAGGAAAAACGAATACAACCTATTTTTATTAAACACATCTAATATTCTGCCCCTCGTTTAGTCTTTACTATAAAAAAAACTACACTAAAATCGAACCACGCATTACTGAGCATCCATAAAGACTGAACACACACTCAAGACACCGTCAAACACAACACTCGTCGTTGTGAAGAGGTTAACAATAATTCTGGATATGATAGGAATAAACAGTGAAGAAAATCGTTTTAGTTTGTATTATTAACCGACTTTCAAAAAGGTATTCGACTGTGTGTGTATACCGCGACGTCTCCGACGTTTGTGAATGAATTTTATATAAATCTGATGATCCACTCTGTAGATAGAGAGCAGCGGAACCTTACTGAAGTCAGTTGAATTCATTCAGTTCATGAATATCAAGTGCATTATTCCAGTCATGTCTAAATTTGTTGAACCAATATAACCCTTTCATCTCGCAACTAAAGCGACCTTACTCAATTGTGATAAGAACAAGATTCGATCGGCGAAACGAACCTCGTCTGCATAAGGCCTTAGTAGGGCTTTCTCTAATAGATATCCATAACAAACAACTTTGTAGGTATCTTGTGGCAATCGATCATTTTATGAAATGAAGTTTTGGCCGACAATCAATCACAGAACTCAAATAAGAACAATCAATACATTAGGATAAAGAGCGACATCATTAGCGAAATATGATGCTATGTTGATATGTGTGAGCTATGGGTAGTATCATTGGTGCGGATTGCGGAACTCCCAAATCCTGCCTATCCGCGCAAGACCATGTAAATTAGATCATGGGACATGTTTATGTCCAGCAGTGACGTGTATAGTATAGGATAAAAATGTGTTGAAGTACGTCAGTGCTATATGGTTTCGTAACATAAAAAGAATAGAAACCCTTCCCCTGCCCCCGAAGCATGACATCGTTTGTCGCTCGCGACGCGACGTCCGAGTGGGATAATTGTATATTTCGTCCAAATGAAAGAGCAGGACGAATATTATTTCGCGCGACATTTAACATTTATCGCACCTGTTATGCTCCTAGTTCTGGATGTCGTAAACTTTCATAAAAAAACACCTATGTATGTTTAAACGGCGATGGGATCACTCCCTGACACGTGCGTTTCTGTATATTTCGATATGTGAACCGTGGATGTGTTGATTCTAGCATTAAACTTTTTAATGTTTGGGATATCTCTGATCACCATTTGGGATAAAGGTCGTGAGTTTATGTATGTATGAAGTATGCCACAGCACAGCTGAGCAAAGAATAGGACATTACTAGCGCATAGCTAATAACATCGCAAACAACTTTGTGATGGTTGTGACCCGGGCCGGGTACGTGACATCTCCACACAATCAAATACCATTATTTACGTTTACATACACATAATAGGCATCAATATTTGCCAGTGTCCACCTGGTGTGTACGGTACAGTCAAAAATATGTCGCGCGACACACTTGTTGAAGTGATAATAAAAATACCACGATAACTTACAAAAAAAAATTTTGTAAGTAAGTGTGTTACCACACTAATTTACGTTTATGGGAAATCATGTTTTAGCGACTGTTTAAAACACGTGTTTGTTTGTTGTAAAACAGTTTCAGCCTAACCGTCTTATTCATAAAAAATTACAAACGCTTTATAAGGCTGTTTTAGTTAAAGTATGTTTTGTCTCTGTCGTTCATAAGGAAATGTTGTAATGAAAGAAAGTGACAAAACATATTTTAACTAAAACAGGCTTATAAAGCGTTTGTAATTTTTTATGAATAAGAGGGTTAATGTAAAAGCGTTGTTTTTAAGAATGTTACTACAAACAGCGTTATGTTCTAAATATTTTTGCCACCTGTTTGGTTTAGAAACTCTCATTGTTATACCAAAAGGTCGCGGGTTCGAATCCCGCTACAAGCATAATGTTTGTGTGATGAATACGGACATGTGTATTGTGTATCCGATGGATGTTCATTTATGTATTTGTTTACAAAAAAAAACGGTAGTTTAACCATTTTGCGTCCATAATACAAGCCTAGTTACTTGGTGTGGAACTTGGTGGCGCTATGTGTATGTCCAAAATAATAAGCACGTAATGATGAATTATGAATGTCGACTGGTGGAAAGGAAGAGAAATACCACGGAAACGATGGAAGGTTTATATGAGGGGTGATATGAACGAAAAGGTAGTGAGAGGGTAAGCCGTTAGGCTGACAGCAGTATGGAAGAAAAAGACGTGCTGCGCCGACCTCAAATAAATCGGAAAGAGGGCAAGATGATGATAATGTTTTATTACATTACGTTAGTAAATGAGTTATTCTCTGTTATGGGTTAACGCTTCATTTCAACCGCACCTCATGTTAAGATGAGTTCGAAGGTGGCCCCAACTTATTTAGTGAACTGGCTATCTTATCTCAAACAGCATTGTTTTTGTGGGAACATAATAATGCCATTAACATTGCTTGGCGACAGACTTAGATACAATGGTGGTCACTTGCCAGGTGGTATTTATTAACAAAATAATAATTAAAAAACTGAAGAACACGACAGTTTATTTTATATTTTGCGGGTGCCATTTTGGTTGTTTCACCATAAAATGTATCTTACAACACTCTGGGGACTAAGACAAATCTACACTTCAAAGAACGGTCAACAGTCTACAGGAGGTAACATAGAAATGTACATACATAGACTCGAAAAACCTCCTTCTTTGGGACAGTCGGAAAAAATACTCTACAATCAAACTGAGTACTTAATAATACAACAAATCATTTATTTTAAGGCAACTTAGACCCATAGATACTTACCATACAGACTAACATACAAACATACATAATTATATCTTATCTTAATAGTTTGGCACGAATCGTTGTGCTGTCGGGCGTACTATTTTGCAGTCGTCCACGAAACCTCCGCAAAGAGCCATAGTCCTTCTCTATGAAGGTGTACAGATGATTAGTTAAAATGGACAGAAACATATGTGTCCCATATGTTTACATAATCACTGAAGCGGTTTTTATGCTAAGATCGTAAAATTTCCACGTCTCTGCATGTAATGCGACATACTCTACGCATACGACATTGTTTAATTATAACGCTATACATAAGTGGGTAACAAAAATAGGAACTAACTGCCATATTATGACGCATTCAATGTTTACAAATGATATCGATGGCTTGCGTATTAATCCGGTCCCACACATGTGTACAGATATGTAGGAAATGGTTTTGGAAAAATTTTACATCAAACCTTTTTGCATAAATTAATTTACTTTTATTTTAGACAATCTACAAGTCCATAATAGTAATATTGAATTGAAAACTTAAAAATTTAAATTACAATTTACAAAATATTCAATACACATTAAAATTAGTTTATATTATTAAACAATTGCTATGTGTGTAAGTAATTATAGCACCAGGATCATAGAGCATAGAGTGATCTCAATACGCAAATTTTTTTTGGTACCAATTTTAGCAAAGGCAGCTTACTAAATGGATGACTTTATCATGTATGTTCTTTTAATTATTTAATTACGTGTGAAATAAATAACATAAGTATCTGGATAACACAATTTGATTAGATAAAGCATTCTAGCTATTAAGTTTCATGTGACTATAAAGCACTCTTGCATGCAGGTTGAATACAATGACATTTTTCACACAATAATAACCTGTACTTGAAAAACGATGTATTCTTCTAAATAAGTGATTTGATTGATCTGCTGCACCTAAAGTTCCGAGAAAAATAATGGTATGGATATATACGATGTACATTTACAACTCGCAATAACCTTTAGTAGGAATCCTCACATCGTTCACTAGATTTAGATTTTTATGGTTTTTAGCTTTTATATTCTCCGACAATTGGTTCAATAAATTCCAATAGAAACTCTATTTCAGTAGTCCACACTGTTATACATAGTTTTTACGCATCTTTATAAAGATGTATGGGACCGGCATTACTCGAAACTTATCAGCCGTTAGAACTGTGCCGAAGATAAACGGTGAACTTAGGTTGTGTTAGTAAGCGATGTGCGTGTTGCGGGCAATTGCGAAATGGATCGGATGATGGGTTTCCATTGCGATTACTTATTTATCTACTACTATAATGTCTTTTGATGGCTGGTAAGCTAAGATATGTAAAAGTGTGGTTTCTCGTGACACAGGTGAATTATTAAATTTGCCTCCTAGGGGAGTCCAAACAACTAATATCGTTATTGTTAAATTGGTGTGGAAAATAAACTATTTTGTATTTTGTTGTATTTGTGGATGGGCAGTGTTCGTGCCCAAGTCTGTAATCAATCGTGTTACCAGTAATGACATATACTAATACTTGGTCTCGCATTATGAACCTCATAAGAACGCTCAGGGTGACATAACCTACAGGAGCATTGTTCTTTTCTTTTTTTTTTTTAATAAAATACGATACATTATGACATTTTAGCACTTGAAATTTATAAGAATTTTGCCACTAGTGGTCATCCATCCAAGAACTGCCAGACGTTGCTTAACTTCACTAATCTAAAACGAATAGCGAATGCGACTACGCCACGAGTGCAAGGTGGACGGACGACGTAATGCAGGTCGTGGGCAGTCGCTGGATGTAGGCCGCTTCCAACCGCTCGCTCTGGAAATCTATGGGGGGACCTATGTTGGCTGTTCAAGTTACATCATCTGCCTGCAGTTTTCTAAAATAATCGTATATTGTATTGTCAGCGAACTAAACGCTCACATAAAATAGCTCTTTATGAATAACTCTTAAACCGACTGTACGAGTGCAAGCAATTCTTTTGTGTAAGGTACAATCACGCTGAAAAGTGCAGTCGTGCACTAGTAGTATGACCGGCGCGATAGACGTTTATGTCGCGTGAGATAATATTTGTGCAGCTCATTCACTTTTTTTTTATGCACAACGGGTTAGCACTTAACCTCAGTCACACCTCATGTTAAGTGAAGATGAGGCCGAAGGTGGTAGCATACTGACCCGGAAACCCCATCTTATTTGGGGGACTGGCTATCTTATCTCTGACAACCGGAACACAACAATGCTATTAACATTGCTGTTTGGCGGCTGATTTAGATAAGATGGTGGTAGCTAGCCAGGCGGACATTTAATATGCCCTACCACCAACCAAACCGAATACTAAATATGTACCCCGCTGGGGATCGAACCCGCGACCTCCGAAACGTTAACCCAATGTTGTTTACATTGAGCCACGGAGGCGGTTACTTGGACGAAATATAGAAGTATCCCACTCACTCGTATGTCGCGCGCGACAAACGATGTCATGCTACGGGGGCTGGCCTCAGCTCCAAACGATTTTACCTACAACGCGCTATGGAAAAGTAGTATTCGATACTCGCTTTATACTCTTACATAAAGCCTAAATTGTTTGTGTTGTGATTATGACTAATAGAGTATTCTCTGATTTTTAACGTGTACTATTACATTGTCGTTACTGCAAAATTTGGCAGCGTTGTCATATTTGGAGGCCAAGACAGATGAGAGGAGATCTCCATTATTGCCTATTGTCCAACTCCATAGTTCTAAGGGCGATCACGCGTGCTGTTACATTTACTTCGTGGTTGGATCTCATTATGCAATCGACCTCGTTAAATTAATCACAATTTATAAATTGAGAAATCTCCCGAGTGAGTAGTAGAATTTAATCATAGGATATAATCACTCGTGGCGCAGTCGTATTCGCTATTTGTTTTCGATTAGCGACGTTAAGCAATGGGTGACCACTAGTAGCATTTTGTTTTCAATTGTAGGCAGTCATTAAGCCAAGTCGGTGGCCTATACAGGAGAGGTTTAAAAACACTGTCAGGTGGCTACTGGCCTGACACGCATTCACCTATCCGCACTGGGCCGCTTATGGCCCATACTCATAGTGAGAGGAGGCTGTGCCCCAACAGTTGGGACTTGTAAAGCTGTTGATGATGATTATATTATCCAGATAAACCAACTGTGTTCAAAAATAAAAATCTACATAACGGCTTAATCCATTTCCATCAAAAATGGATAAAATCACCTCGCAAATACGAGCTTTCGAAAATCGGTTCAGCAGTTTTGCGTAGGGCGTTAAAAATCCGTTATCTAGTTACGAAAGATATAGCTTACAGACATCATAGAAAATAGTTATTCTGCTGAATAACAATATTATTGTCGGCTGCGGTCAACTGACCGGGTAGTGAGCGTACTTACTTACTTACTTTCTCTTTCATCGCCGAAAGTAAAATTCCACGCGTCTAATTATATCATAAATGTTCCAAACAAGGTCAGAGAAGCATGGAATATGACCGTACATGTCTGTATACGTTCACAAAACATCATAATATTATGCGAGTTTATACGCTAATACCGTTTTTGTGCAAATTTGAATTTCAATTAGGTATGTAATGAATTACTAAAATGCACGAAAGTGTACATTGTACTTGGATAAAAAATATAAATAGCATGAGTATTATAAAACTTATTTGTTACTGTTATCTTTATAAATAATATAAATTCACTCGCCAAGTTATACAACTTGTTTTTTATATAAAAGGTTGCAGTTTCATTCGTAGGTGTGCGTTTGATCCTCGTTTTTATAGGTTTCTAGGTTAATGTGTGTTAATTTTTGTGTTCTGTACCACAGAATATTTAATTACTAATACAAATCCGTACCAAAACTGGTCAAAAACCAACACTTACGGAATCATTTCAAAGTCTCTCTGTCACAATCATTTATTTCAGAAATTGTATGACGTTCACAACTGAATTTGGTATATTATAGGAAATGGGTATGGCAGAAGAAGAATGAAGTAGGACTAATGCAGTGGATATGAGATCACAAAGTGTGAGCGGGGGTGACTTTGAAAGATAGAATCAGGAATAGTGTAATTCAGTGTGAAAGAAGACTTACAGTGACAAAGATTGAAAAAAGTATGTTGATATTTGACATGTGGCATTCTCTCAAGAGGAGACTAACGAGAGCTATGTGGTTGGTAGTGTTCGAAGGGGAAAACCCCGGCGACCGTACCATGGTGAAATCGGGGACGTCTTATCGATTTTAAACAAAAGTACTCCGTCGTGTGGGTGCACACGACGGAGCACTTTTGAATCTAACAAGGAGCAACTTGCACCTTGTTAGATTCAATAATTACACAAGGTGTAACCGCCTCCGTGGCTCTATGTAAACAACACAGGTTTACGAATCAAAGGTCGCGGGATCGATCCCCAGCGGGGTACATGTTTAGTACTCGATTTGGTCGGTGGTAGGGCATTTTAAATGTCCGCCTGGCTAGCTACCACCATCTTATCTAAATCTGCTGCCAAACAGGAATGTTAACATCATTGTTGTGTTCTGGTTGTCAGAGGTGCACACGACGGAGCACTTTTGAATCTAACAAGGTGCAACTTGCACCTTGTTATATTCAATAATTACACAAGGTGTAACCGCCTCCGTGGCTCTATGTAAACAACACAGGTTTAAGAATCAAAGGTCGCGGGATCGATCCCCAGCGGGGTACATGTTTAGTACTCGATTTGGTCGGTGGAAGGGCATTTTAAATGTCCGCCTGGCTAGCTATCACCTCTTATCTAAATCTGCTGCCAAACAGCAATGTTAATAGCATTTTTGTGTTCTGGTTGTCAGAGATAAGATAGCCAGTTCCCCAAATATTTGGGTTTCCGGGTCTGGTGTACTGAACAACACTACTGGAGACATGATAGGTTCAACTTAACTGATGTGGACGGAGACGACACACCGGACGACGACGGGGACACAATATGTCGCTTGGTGTAGACGCGGCCATTTATTCCTAAATGATGGTACATTTTTAGACATGTTGTAGTGAAAAATAAATATATTATTTCAGACACTTCCCGCAACCTGTACTTACTGCATATCCTGACGTGGGTGATGAACATGTTCGGCATATTCTTCATCCTGGCGGCGCACGAGCACTACTCCATCGATGTGTTCATAGCGTTCTACATCACGTCGCGCCTCTTCCTCTACTACCACACGCTCTCCAACAACCAGGCTCTGATGCAGAACGACTCCTCCAGGTAAATACTATTAAGGCATCGACTATAGGCTGCCAACGTCTCGATTTCTGTCATTTCCGAGACAAATTTCCATCTTTAAGGAAATATTGGGACGAAAATAAAGCATTAGTAGCGCATATTCACGAAGTTAAGCAATGTCTGGCGCAGTCAGTCCTTGGATGGGTGACCACTAGTAGCATTTTAATACGAGTGTCCGGTCCCGGTTGTTTTCAATTGTGGGCTGTCGTTAAGCCAAGTCAGTGGCATATAGGGGCAACTTAAGCAATGACTGTTAGGTGGCCATTATCTGATACAAATCCATCAATCCACTGGGCCCGCGAAATGGTTTATGGCCCATATTCTCCCGGTGAGAGGAGGCTGTGGCCCAACAGTGTAAACGTGTAAGGCTATGATGAAAAATGGACGCGGAGAAAATGTATTATTCATCCATCTGTTTATTATTCCTTGTAAATATTCGACTTTTTATACTCGGCGCTTTAAAGACATTGCGAGACGGTCACAAATAGGTAAATTTAAATATTTGAAAACCAAAAAAACCCGACTGCATGTTGCGTATTTGACGGGCGCCATGTTGAATTTTTTAACTTATCATGTATCCTATGAAACTGGGGATTAAAACGAATTGATCGAAGTGTAAGGTCACTTCAAAATCGGTCAATCCGTTTAGGCTACAGGAGGTAACAGAAATCTTTAAGAGCAGACGGATAAATGCACATAAGTAATTAAATTTAAAAACTCATTGGTACATGGCCTGCCTGGGAATCGGGCCCGGACCTCCCAAATTGGAAGACCGCGTCTTAACAGCTGAGCCATTGATGCTCCTATATTATTCTATTACCTTACATTTTTTTTTATTAATTTTTATTTTCTTCTAGACTTATAATAAGTGATGTAGTTATCTTTGTAGGTGTGTGTAGGTAGATAAGTAAATGATGAATTATAAGCTAGATAATAGAATTCACTTTGTCATGCGCGAGTTTCCGATGATGACGTAGGTAAGGTGTTCGGATAAACCTATATACCTTTTTGTGACACCTCTAAATATAAGGTCTAACAAAATTAACCCGACAAACGTTGGCAATTGCACGTACATGACAATAAAATGATATATTCATTAAAAAAAGCTAGCCTTAAATATTTTGTTTCCGAGAAAAAAAAAAGCAACTGAAAATACAAATTAACAGACTTACTACATTTCGATTGTACCTTGTTTTATCAACGAGAAAAAACAGGCAACGTTCCATTCATATGGAAGACGCCAAAGGGGTAGGCGGGGCAGAAGGCGCAACCAATCATAGCAAGTCGCGGCGCCAGGGCAAGCGCCGCGCGGCGGCGAGCGGCTTGTGGTCTTTCGACGTCTTCAAAGATACCGCGGCACGTGTTTGTGCATTGTATTTGTATTAAGGTCCAACTGACAAAATTTACATTTCTCAATTTTAGTTTTGAATGAAATCTGTTAGCTTTAATGTTTTATTTTTGTATTTTTTTCGTAATAGGTAGGTACATCCTATACATATAATCTGCAACGTTTGTCGGGTTAATTTGGTTAGACCTGATATATAAGGTCTGTAACATTTTAGATAAACAAATAAATCCAAATAGTAATATCTGGATAGAGAATGACCTACATTTGCCCACTAAGTACTAACCCTTTAATGCCTCTTTGGGTTGATATAATTACCGCGAGGTTACTCGGATTTAACTACTTCTTTTCCAACCTCTCGAAATCTGGAACAATGTTTTGTTTATCGAATCAAACGAGGTCGTCAAATATGTACCAATATTGACTGTGTTAATTCTATTCGTTAAGGGCTTGCTTTATTTTCGGAAGGTGCGATTTTTTTGATGTTGTACGCTAAATGCGCTAATTTGTCATAGTTTGTTAATTATAGAATAAAAAAGTTGCAATTGGTATGTATGCTAAATTAATTTGCACTCTTTACAATGCATCCACATTAAAAGACGATTTATTCCTCGCGGCATTTCAAACAATCTTTCAAGTTCAAAATTGTTTAAACTTAAGAGGGTTTGTTCCGTCCATCCGTTAGCGCCCTCATTGATTTTTTTTTATATCATCTAGTCCCAAACTAAGCGAAGCTTGTGCTATGGTAACTAGATAACGGATAAACATACCTAAATATTTATATAAACATCTATGACTCTAAATGTTCGTATTCATCACACAAACATTTATCCCTCGCGGGATTCGAACCCGCAACCGTCGGTTTCGCTGATAGGGTCACTATCCACTACACCAACCGGGCGTCGGTTGAATGAATATAGATTTATTTTTAAATGCAGAATAAATAAAAAATATCGCTCTGATCTGCACTCGAGAAACCTAAAAGCTTATTATAAATAATCTATGAACTAATAAAATATTTTAACCTGTTCCAGAACGAGAATATGGTTCCCATTGCTGTCGTTCTTCGAGTCTGAAGTGGACGGCATCGTGCCAAACGAGTATGAGAGTCCTGTTACCATACTGAGTAACTTGAAGGAGTGGAGCACCCAACTGGCGACGGACGTCAAAGAATCCTCAATGGCCAAGATTGCAGGCACCAAACTCCAAGAGGGCGCGGCCATGGGAGAGTACTCCGTGGTGAGACTAGTCGACGGAATCAAAAGGAACCTCAGCCTTGTCGAGGAGTACAAAAACAGTCGGCAAAGGCTGGTCACGTTAGACAAAAATGTCCAAGCTGGTCTCCTGGATGACCACCTGGATACAGAACTGAGGCCCCGGAACATCGCAGATCTAGCCGGGGAAACACTACTCAAAGACTTCAGCACGCCACCTTCGCCGATACTTAAAAAAAGTATATGAAACTCACGTCTAGGGAAACTATAGAGGCTATTTAGATCATTGTAGAATCATTTTATACAATGAAGTGATTAGATACCTGATGACTTACATTTCCATTTTAGATTTTATATCATATTAATTTACTATAAGTTAAATGTATAATAAAATAAATTATTAAGAGAATTTATTTGCTCAAAGAAATCGTGGAAATATAAAAATTTCACTTACTTACACGTACTTTTATTATAACCGTCACGATAAATGTCGCGCAATCGAATAAGTCAGTTTAATAGTGAACTACAACAACAGACCCTCGGGAGGATATAATATATCCTCTATAAGACTCAATGTGCCAGCAATCTTGCAATCTACTTTTTTACAATGTGATAGATAACTGATTTATTCTCAAAATTATATTTTTGTTGCGATGATATTTATTTGCGAGATAACATTTGTTTATGGAGGAGCGAGACTTCCTGATACAAGTATCTTAATACTTACTAGGAGGTCGAAACCCTATATCTAGTTATGCATTGGGAGGAACGAATTAAACGTTTTTATTTATTATAAGATAATAAGGTTTTAATAACGCACAGCGTAAAAATCATACTTATTACCCTTACAGTGAGAAAACTTCATATGGGCCTCTTATGGAGTAATATTGAAGGAACACACTCTTATAAAATTATTTAGCTTCTTTCATACGCGGTAGACGTGTACGTACGTGAGTCAGCGACTGTGCCAGCGATGAATGACAAGATGACATTGTATGTCGCGCGCGACGTAGGAGTGAGAGTGGGATAGTTATATATTTCGTCTAAGCGAATGAGCAGGACAAAAATTATGTCGCGCGACCTAAACCTTTATCGCGCCTGGGCGTAGATTCTCGCGCATTTCACTGTCGATAGACATCCATCCATCTATAAGCTATATAGGATCGACAGTGGTACTCGACACGGCGTCTACTGAAGGTAGACTGTGCCCTACGTACCTTGAATCCCAGGCTAATTAAAGAAAGAAATAGGGTGTGTAAGTAAGAAAAAGGTTTCCCACTTCCCCCCTTGGCAAATGGGAGTGTAGCCAATGAAATGCAACATGGCACTAAGGCCATCCCTATGGGGAAGGAAGGCGAGTGAAGCTCGGCCTCCTGCTTTCGTATACACCACAGACTGCGCCTAGATGCAGTGCGCGTGGCGGTAGAAGAAGGCTACCACAAGTAATAGTGCCAGTAATACGAATGGCAAAAATGCTTGAAAGCTCAGAAGTTGTGTCTGTTTAAAACTAGATCGCCGTAGAATACCGGACGGATTTCTGAATTTAGGTCAAGCATGAGTTCGCGCTCTATCGAATGTCTATCGACAGTGAAACGTCGAGTGCGCGAAAATCGGGGTCCTGTCATGCTACTAGTGCTGGATCACGATAAATATCTACAAATAGCCCACACACCGCCACCTTGTGGTAGCCTAATAAACAGCTGGCTATTTAGAAAATTTTTACATTTCTCCCACAATTCACGCCTTATGTATAAGGTGGTAAGGTTAAGCGTCGTACAACTATGTGAAATTTGATTTATACGGCAAATCTGTCTATCCATACGTTCAAACATGTCTGATGATAAATTAATGAAAAATTAAGAAGGCCTGGGAGCTTGCTGTTTTGTTTGCTGATGCTTAAATGTCTAAACAATGGGATACTGATACAAAACCCCCTATATATTCCCTAAAATATCTCTGAATATTTGACGCCCAAAACCATGACAAAAAGTAACTTTATATGCAAAAAAAAAAAAATTTCCCTTTAGGTCGTGTAAGTAACCCAGTGTCACTAAGACTTGATTTGTTCGCTTTTGAATGCGCGCGTGCGAATCGCCAAAATTCCAAGAATTCACGGACTTAGAGGTCCTATTTCGGAATTCCAGCAATGTTTGACCGTGATTGTCCGTGACCGTGATTTATTGTGAACAGTGAATGTCACAACGCAAGGCAGTTGAAAGAAATATCTGAAAACTCATGCAGAAACAGGTCAATACAAACTGAGTGGCATTATTGAATTCTAGCACAATCTAACCAATTTTCGGTAATTGTTACATAAAGAAAAAAACAACGCTTTTTAGCATTTTATATAATTCGTATGAAAAATTAGTTAAAAAAATGTCTTTAATAATATTAATAAAATGAGGAAAAAGATTGTCATGAAAAAGGTAATTTGTTACAAATCAAAACTGAAGCAGTGCATGTTTATTTTCTAAGAATGCTCAATAAATTGTAAAATTTACAATGTATATAAATAATTTATGGACTCTTTCTGCTAAAGCGCATTATCATTAGTCATTCATTACCATCTTAACAATATTGTATAATAAAATGATCACTAAAATATATCTAGTGTATAAAAAGAGCACTCCTTTACTCGCAACAATAAATAGTCTTTAAAACTTAAATCCATTTTCTTTTGAATATACCAAAAATTCATCAAAGTCGATAAAGGTAAAAAAATAATATTAATACTTTAAAATAATACAAGCCTAATGAGGGATAAAAAATGTTAAATAGAAACTTACTCTGTAACTTGATAAGAAATTAATAAACTAAATGATTTACGATAGTAGGCCATTTCATAAAAAACAACTATACATCGCCACATAACATGAATTCTCAACATATACTCCTTTGCATTATATACAATGACTAATTATAGCAAAGAAGTCAAATGATGCATTATAAACAACGGAACAGACTTAGTGCTTTCTTAGTGCTAGGGCTTGATTTGAGCTGAGAAGCAATCAGTGCTGCAGCAGTCTTATCTACTCCTTGGCTGCTGCTTGCTCGTTTTCGATGAGAGCTTCAGAGGGGTTATCTTTTTTACTTTCCACATTGTCAGCATCCCCTCCCGCGTCTTTTTCTTCAGACACTTCGCGGGAACTGACGGTACCATTTTCATTGACTGATTCACCCTTTTCCGGGGTATTTTCTTTTGATGATTTTTTGGATTCTACTTCAGTTTCTTTCTCCGGTGATATAGCTTTCTCTGACGGTGTACCCTCTTTGTCCACAGATTTCTGCCTTTCTGGGGATGTTTCCTTTTCAGGAGATGTTTCTTTTGCAGGTGAATCTCCTTTCGAGGAGTGCTTTTCAGATTCATTTTCGGCTGGTGAGCCTTCTTTAGAAGCTCTGCTATCTTTTGCCGGTGTTCCATCTCTCTGTGGTGTACCTTCTTTAGCAGGAGTGCCATCTTTAGCAGGTGTGTCTTCTTTAGCAGGTGTGCCTTCTTTAGCAGGTGTACCTTCTTTAGCAGGAGTACCTTCTTTCTCATCAGTCTTGTCTGTGTCTGCAGCCTCTCTCTCTTGGGAATTCTCCTTGGATTTTGTTTCTTCAACTTCACCATTTACTGCATTTTCCTTTTAAAATAAAAACATAAGCAATTTACAGGGAGAACTAAGTAAAGCCTACATGAAAATTCGTGTTTGATAAACTTTGTCTCCAATAGTTTATAGAGTAAATAGGCATGTCTTGTAGTGCTAGCCGTTGACCTAGGTTCAGATCCAGTTGTTGAGCTAATGATGGACTTGCAATGAACAGTGTAATTTGGTACAACAAACTATAATATTCTTTACCTTTTTTTTTTTTTTTTTTTTTTAATTAGCCTATTCTGTCCCACTGCTGGGCAAAGGCCTCCCCCAAACTCTTTCACTCATTTCTATCCTTGGCGGTTTCCCACCATTCCTCTTGAAACGCCATGAGATGATCTTTACCTTTTATCATTATTAAATTTGTTATCATTAGTGGCAAAGAAGCTAAGCAACACTATTGTGGTGGGACAACATCAAATCACAGGGGAGTGATAAGTTGTGTGTTTTAGCCATACAACTGAATTATAATCATTAAAGTAAATTCATGTACAGATTTATCAATGCCTTTTTGGTAAAGAAAAATATTGTGAGATAATGCATATTCCCACCATCTTATCTAAATCTTGTTGCCAAACAGCAATGTTAATAGCATCATTGTGTTCCGGTTGTCAGAGATAAGATAGCCAGTGCCCCAAATAGGCAGGGGTTTCCGGATCAGTATGCTTCCACCTTCGGCCTCATCTTCACTTAACATTAGGCGGGATTGAGGTCAAGTGCTAAGCCATTGTGCATAAAAAAAAGCATGTCTACCTACAGTGGTTTCATATGGTGGACTATGGCTTGCATTTCCTCATTGTGATAGAAAACTGTCCAACTGCTATGTACAATTTTAAATTTTTTTCATGAACGATGAGTTTGACCACTATCCCATCCAAAAAGGGAATGATGTAGCCAATTCATTATTGATATGCAAGCATGGACATAGCTGTCTTCTTATTCATATAATTATCAAATCACAAATTGTAATCCATAATCTGTTTAAAAGAGCAACCCTAGAGTTTCTTGCTCGTTCTTCTCTGGGGAGTCAGCTTTGTGAATGAGCAGTGAATTTAAATGTAATATTAATAGTGGCGTTTTCAAGTGATAATTTTATCCTATGAAATAAAATATTTTGATTTGATTTGATAGATTCCTTGTAAGTGTGGTCACTCTCAATATAGGTTCATAGTAAATTTAAAACATAAACATTAATAAAAGCCCAGTGTTATGTGTAGCTTTGCCTTGTGAATGAACAATAATTGTATGTCATGAGGTTTTCAAATGTTATAAAATCAAAATCAAAAATGTTTTTATTTCGTAAGTTATAATTTGAAATCGTCATGACTACTCATGACATACAGTTATCGCTCATTCACTAGGCAGTCTCCCCAGAGAAGAACGAGCAAGAAACTCCAGGGTTGCTCTTTTTAAATAAGTCAATACAAATACAATTTGAAATACCTAATTGTAAAATTTAAAGCATTATAACTAAAGAAATAAAACTTTTTGAGTTTGCCCAGGAAGAGACACGAAGCACTGGTATTCTGCTATAATCTGAGGGTTAATCATGAGACATACATCTGTAAAGTGGTAGCGTATGTAATATGCCCAACCAGTACAGCAAATGAATTTCTGCGATTCTAATACACTGCCCGCCAGTATTGTTACAAAGGAATCTCATGTGATATTGGTGTGCAAACAAAGAAAATTTATACAGAATATCAAGTAATTTAGTCTATGTTGCAGTTCCTTTAGTTGCCATGCCCAACATAAAGTTTTATTATCAATGTATTACCTTATTTTCCTCCTGGCGTGGTTCTTCTGGAGGAACTTCTACCTTTAAGAACTGTTCCAAAGTATCCACTTCATTAGCCAGGTCGAATTGGTCATAATCCTGTCAAGATAAAAGTATGACAAAATAATTAAATCCTTAGCAATTTTAGTTGATAAAAATGATAAGATAAATTTGGCACATTTCTGAAAGCGTCAGGCATTCATATCATACATAATATTTAGCTGCCAAATTACATCACTAAACAGACAATGGTGTCGATTTGGATGTACACCAACTAAACTAAATTAAAACCAGTTTTGGAGTGGTGCTGTCGCTTTGTACTGTTCCAGGGAGAAAGAGACAGTACTACTTTAAAACTGGTTTTAGTTTAGTTGGTGTACATCCAAATCGACACCATTATTGACAAAATTTTTGACGATCTGAATGATGGATATAGGCCGCTCAGCGATATTCAGTTTAATTATACAATATTACACAGTGTAACCTATGTAAAGAGAGCAACCCTTGAATGTCTTGCTCGTCCTTCACTGGGGAGTCATCTTTGTCAATGAGCAGTAATGGCTCCTGAGATACAGAGCTACCCTAATTTGGGAAAAATGAACTGTTTTGTAGTGTTCAATATGTTTTTTGCTCAATAAATTTTATTCTTATTAAGGCATAGTCTTTCAGAGTTTGGTTATTTTTGATGCAACACAGATAAACCTGTGATTACTGAAAGTTTTGTTTTGGACTGTCTTACTCTTATACAGTAACTGGACAGGCGGGAGTGGCCACATCTACTGTGATGGTAAGAGTAGTGAGTACTCACGCCGCAGTATTCCTCGTCGTTGAACACCTGCGGCGGCAGCGGCGACCGCGGGTTGGGGTCGCTGACGGTGCCACCGTTCGACTTAGCATTGTTTTGCATAAACTCCTTATCAGTTTCCCTTCCTGGCTCCGTTATGTCAATGACATCATATTTTATGTTTTTAGAATCTAATATCATTAGCACACGTTGTTGTCTCTTCTTCACCTAAAATATATAGTAAAATCACGTAATCAAAAACTGTATTATGAATCAGCTTGAAGAAAAAGACTAGAAGAATAGCACCCGGCCAACCCAGGCATTTTCTAATATTAAACTTACCTCCTTGTTTCCGGAAATACCACTAATATAAACTTTAACAACCATGGTGGCTAACTGACTTTTTAAACTATTAAAAAATAAAATAATAACGAAGAAAAAACACTAAACCAGAAAAATAGGCTTGGCCATTAGTCGAACTGTTTTAATAATAATAATTAATGACAGTTCCAGTGTTTCCATACGTAACCATTTAAGAACAACTATTGAAATACAGTTACATTTAATTATGTTGACCTTGTTAAACCTTGCTATCTAGTACGATCGTGAAATATTATTTGAAGTACCTATATTCTTTAAAAACGGTTGAAAGGAATAAATTGGAATGAGTATTACGTGACGTGTACATTATTTTTTATTTTGTGTTGTCATTTTCAAAAACTACTGAATTGGTATTTTATCTGAATGCGCCTGTCTTTTGCGTTCCGTTTTTCCAAATAAATAAAATCTTGAATCTAATAATCCGATGAAAGATTTTTATAAGGCGTAAGCCGGATTATTCAGATGGAGAAACCGCTGCTGCCTTCGTTCGCCCCGTCGCGTCGCTTCAAAGAAGAAAGCTGGCACCAGCTAAATCCTGATTCCGAACGCGCGCGTTCACCTAGCAACGTACGAATGCAACCGATTGCAGCTTCGTTTGCTTGTGAATCTTTTAGGTATTTGCTACCTATTCATCCATCGGATGTTGTCAATCTCCGCAGGGCAAAAATGTAATCCATCCGCTCCGAAAGGAACGTCAGCATAATGTCATGTGTATTCTGCCTACACACAACTGTGTGGTAACAGTCAATTAGGTATTTTCTGCATGTGTAATATACCTTATTTTAAATCAGATCTTTTCTCAAGTAGTTACTTAGTATCACAAAATACCTAGGTCCTATTTACACTCATCATCAATTTTTAATTACCTGTTCATTTAAATTAAGTATACCTACCTACTTAGTGATGTCCACTGCTGGACATAATGCACGATCACTCCTAATAATCGAATTTTCGGTTCAAATCATTCAACTTTTATTCCTTATTTCTGGCTTAGTAACTTAAATCAAACCGCTCACTGTAAAACTGTGACTTGAATGTGTGTAATGCATTGTCTTATATAATGTAATGCAAACAAATCTATGAAGTTAATATGGTACCACGAGATGGAGCAGGGACGTGAGTAAATCCATCGATTGATACTAAGTAATTCATTACCTATCATTGTTAACTACCTTTATCAGGCCCATTGGAGCGCAATCGCAGTCACCATTGACCACAAGCAATTGCTTTCAATTATGATTGCGTGCTTTCAATTATGATTGCGTCGCGGGCAGTTGATGTGTTAATGTTACTAACAAAGCATGTTGATTGTTTAGTTTCAACATTATTGAGACACTAGTGATCCGCCCGCGGCTTCGCCTGCGTGGAATAACTTTATCACGGAAATTTGTTTATTTCGCGGGACCTACTCACTTTATCGGGATAAAAAATATTCTATGTCTTAATCCAGGGTATGTTCTACATATAAGTATACCAAATTTCATCCAAATCCGTTCATCCGTATCGCCGTGATTGAGCAACAAACAAATAAACAAACAAACATCGAAACGTTCGCATTTATAATTTTAGACAGATGTTGAACAATCGTGACATTGATGTTATCAAGTAGTAGGTAACTTTACCAGCAATATTTCTGAATCGTCCTCACATGATCAATGTTAAACGGCCAGAAACACAAGTAGATGTGACACATATTTCGCTACTAATCCTAAATGTATTATCAATCATAATATTAACAAGAAACTATGTTACCTAAGTAAATTACTAACTTCGTAAAGAGAGAAATGCGACAAGTCTATCCTATATTTAAAACTTGTCGACACGTTGGGTCTGTCCTATGTTCAGGCAAGATCTTCGTGTCCGGCCGCAACACTCTTCTTCTGCACCCTCAGGAACACCAACCAAATTTTATCAACATCGAACCACGTGTTTGTATTGTGGCATATATGATCTCTGGGTCAGTCGCTACATAAATACCTACATGTTGGACCTACCTAAATGGCTTATGTCAATCAATATTCTTACAATTAAATTAGCTGTAACTTTTCGTAAAACAAATAAAAAAAATTAATGGAGTTACGTCTGTAGTACTACATATTAATTCTACGATAGAACACATGGGAAACCATGTTAGGAGAACAGCGGGGTGATATTCCATGGAAAACGCGCATTGTTTTAAACGTAATTGCACATATATAATATTATATTGGATAATTTAAGACAGAGCAGCATGAATGTCTCGAGTATGCAAAATTAATAGAGCAAAAGTCCGATTGTATAGGTTTAGATCTTATTGTAACGCAATAGAGGTCAAACGGGTGGTCAAGTGCAACGTCGTTCATTGATGCGCTGCGGATACAATGCCAACACTAAGCGCTAGGATGTACTAACTCACGTGCAGGCAAACGCTCATCTTTCACATATAAAAATATAGTATCTATAACCACAGAATAACTAATAGTATGCTATTACTTTGTAATCTAACGTCGATGAAATGCAGAGCAGCCCACACATTACGTTTTCGATGTGTTGTTTTAATACGTAATACCTCGTTAAACTTTCTTATTCTCTATCTGTACTACACGTGCGGCCGTTCAAATAAATCGGTATTACCTTGTTGACTCGCGGTAGCTGTCAGATTGGCAGTAATCCAAACACTTGTTAAACGTAACACAACTCGCAAATCTGTGATATTTAATTTTAGCCTTAATTAGTTCCACTATCAACCATCGGTGGCATCGTTGTATTGATTTCATTAGATTAACTAATTATTCAGATAGCACTGCATCAGAAGCTCTCATGACACATTCGTTTTCGATTATCGAAGTAATGTCAGACGCGTCAGTCCTTGGATGAGTGACCACTAGTGGCATTTTAATACGAGTGTTTCCGTGCTTTCGATGGTCGGTCCCTGGTTATGTTCAACTGAACCTACATGAGCGGCTTAAAACCAATTAGATGTTCACTTGTTAGCCCATACGTTCTCACAGTGAGAAGAGACTGTGCCCCAATAGTGGGGATATAAGATTGTGTATGCAAATAACTTTTGGACGCTATGGTAGTGATGCAAATAGAAATCAAATTTTTAACAAGCTGTCGATAATAATATGCTTTGAAAGCTAATAAGTTTTATTAGGAAGATAACTATAAAATATGACTCGCTTATTCAGCCGAAAATTGTTGGACTTCCATATTAAACGTGGCTTCAAAATGGTTTACTTTGTATGGGTAATCGAAAAATTTTGATCGAATTAGCCTATGGTTCCTAGTGGATAGCTGTTCGTAATCAGGAGTGGTCACCAGTAAACAGGAATTACATGAATTAAATTTCACCCTGTATTGAAGTGACCACAATTTCCTTACTTGTAATATTGTTACGAATGTACGGTTTGAAACAGACAAGAAAATCAAGAATGTTTTCTGATAGTACTTTTAGTGATTGCTGTAGCTAAATAATGCCTTTGTTCCCAGTAGTTCTGTTGGACAGTTCTGTTAGCCGAACTAATGGGAATTTTTGTCTCACTAGTTCTATCAACAGAACAAATGGTACTAGGGATTCCCAGTAGTTCTGTCGAGTTCTAATAACAAAAGTTTTCATGTTATTGATAGTGTAGTCAAGTACTGGCATGGACTTATAATAAGTCCATGAGTACTGGCCACTTCATATCGATGATTAAACCAATAATGGTAAGTTGTCAGTATACGAAAGTTATAAAAATCTAAATTGTGATTATTAAAATTGTATTGGTTGATCCAACAACGATCATCATTTCAATAATATTAATTTGCATAATACAGACCAGTAAAGGTTTGTTTCAGACTACTCACGTTTTATTTATCTACACATAAATATATGTAGATATATTTTACGTTGTTGTTGATGTGTTTTACGTAGGTAATTTAGGTAGGTTTTATCTATCTAAATATATGATGCAAACTTGTTCACGTAATTTTTCTATCTGCATTCTTATCGCAAATCACACAACCTGCGTATGTCAGACGTCTTGTCCTTATACCCACTGGATACCTGAAAGAGATTTTTTTATATTGATAACATCGCCAAATTATACCTTACCTACAAACTTTCGGTAAAATGTTGTTGTTGTTGTTGTGAAAGGCTAATGTTTTAATGATAATGTTTTATCATAGTTCCAAGTCCATATCAACATTATAATAACAATTATAGTAATAATAAAATAACGATATTTTAATAAAGTGTATTATATAAGTTAAAACATCAGGAATGTACTAATTATATTACATGTTCGAAACAATATAAAGTATAAAAATAAACAACCACATTTAAAGTATCATACAAAAATACGCTAACATAAATATAATAATACAGTTAGTCAAAATTATACACATCGCTACTGATGCAAATAAAGCAGGATTTAAGTTTATTTACAAGGGCAATTCATTATAAAGTAAAATGTATTGCAACAAAAATCGGTGTTCGTTATGTTTACTTGGTGAAAAACTATAATAAGACTCAAGAAATATTGCCCGTACCATCTTGCTAATATAGACGCAATTAATTTTCATGATCAGCAAAATTGTATGCAAAATCAAAGACACAAAGTTGTCGATTCCATCGACACTCAACTAAAGCTAATTTTAATGTGGTCCCATCTCTTTCTTCGTGGGATAATAAGAACGAGATAGGATCAATTTAAAATTAGTTTTATTTTAGGGAAGTGGCATGGGAGAATTTACTCCACTGAATCAGGCGTTATATTGCGATAATCCATAACTTAGTTACTATAATTACAGTTATTTCGCACATAATGCCGCAGCCCGTCGATACCCTCCCAATGCACAGGCAATAACGCTCACTCACATAAACACAAACAGGAGCAGGCAACTACCACCACTAGTATTGCCAACTTTAAAATACGAATTTGCGGGAAATCATGATTAAAATACAGGACAGGAAGAATCGGGATTCAACAATTTTTTTCTTTGCAAATTAGTATTGTATTGGTTTGTATTAAGAATCATAAATATTCATGAAAAAAAATACTTATAGTAAAGCACTGCAGGTAGGTATATGTATTTATGGAAAAACATAACAATGACATTTTCAAGGAAATTATTTTTAAATGTGTAATGTACTGTAGTTTCATGCGTGTGTAGCCTGAAGGTCGCACATTGAGCGGGACGTGTCTTCTAGGGTCTCAGAAACAGGTTATCCCATATAGTGTCACGGTTGGCACCTCCCAAGCCGAGCACCACACAAGTAACAATTCCAACACGTTTCGCCTCTACACGAGGCATCATCAGGGAGCAACGCACTGTGCAGTTGAATGCAACAGAACACTCCTGCATATGTTTATGTGGGAGATCGGACGGAGCAGTGTTTTTGTGCATTGAGAGGGCTTCGGTCGGCAGCGACTTTGTGAATAGAGTAAGTACAAGATCGTTATAATTATAGTAACAATTGCTTGTTTTTCCACGACGTCCAATGACACTATCTATTAAACTATCTAAACGTAGACCGAAAATGTTTTGTGCGTCACTTTGCAATGTTGTAGCTCAGCTTCATATGCCACTTATACAAATCGCTCGTCCGAAATACTAGTTCATACCTCTATTCTACCCATTTTTGTAGCGTTTATGTCAAAAATGACGCGTAGCCAAAAAAACTAATATCTATTCAGTCAGTACTTCACAAATGAAACTTCAAGCACCAGGACGATATAGTGAATCTACCACGGAAAGTTTCGCCGGCATTTCAGACCCGAATGATGGACGAAACGACTTGTTCCGTATTTGTTTTCGTGTGTATGAGAGAGAGAGAGCGGCGTTCAGTGGCGGCGCCTTATCAGATTTTGAATTATTACATTAATTTTAAAAAGAACGTACGGAGATTGGTGGCTAATGACCAATCTCCGTTCAGTAACGTTCTTTATCCATCGTTTAGTAATTTGGGATGAAAGGAATCAATATAACTATTATCATTAGTAACGACATGTTGTCTTGACAAGTACAAACTTCAAGCATTTATTCCCACGTAAGATATACGATACCATTGTTGAATGTTAATTTGAACGTATTGGAAATAATGTCAGTATGTCCCAGCTATTACCGCTTTGGAAAGCATCTGTAAAAAGCACAACGCAAAAAACACACAGGATCGGAAGGACAAAGCGTTTTACATTTATTCGTACCTTTTCGCTTTTTAAATTAGTGTAATAATTTAAAATCTGATGACTGAAAGTTCCGCGCCCTCTAATCTATAATGAGACGTTACATTCTTCAAGACATTTCTATTAAAAACTAATGTCGGTCTTATTTCGGGTCCGCGGAGAAACGTTTTCGAGGTATGTCCAGGGTTCACTTTAGCACAAAAACCTATAGCTCGGATAGATAGGCCGAAAGTAATCTGAGAGGGACCGCGAGGCGTTACCTAACTTTGTGCTATGCCTCGGAGTCACCGTGACAAATGACGATTAGTTTAATAAATAGAAAAAATAAAGCTGCTTCCAATGACGACATTGTTTAATCAAATATACAAGATATAGTTTCATGATCAAAGACAGCTGTATATAGGATCAACGATCAATTGCCGTCTTGAAGTCTTCGTTACAAAACCCACATTTTTATTAATTTTAAACCATTCAGTATTTATTCATCCCTTACCTGATATCATAGCTAGGAAAAATGCATTCGTTGTTTCACAGCATACGTGCAAGCACATGTTATCGAACTACGGTGCTCTTATCCAATCTTACTGCCAATTAACATGAATTATTAGACTCCTGTTTGGAATGTTTCCAGCATAATTTGTTAGCGACGTCGCAAACGCAATCTGAAGCAACGTAAGAGGAACTTTTGCGATGACGCATTGTTTATCCGTTGCAGTATTTGCCCTTTTGCGATCGGGATGACAAATTATTCGTAGACCTATCGCTTTGATACTGCGAATATGGAATACGAATTGTGCGTTTATTTGGTCATTGTATCAAATGCGAATTAGATATTGGACCAATTTCGCGCATTATATTGAGGAACTGACACGAGATAATGCGATAATTCAAGTCCTTCCATACAATTCATTTTTCGAATCGTAATACTAATTTCGTTAAAGTTCTTAAGGTCTTCAAAATTAAAGGAAATAATTTTAAAATGTGTAAACAAAACCCTTCCTTATCCAAATTATTTGATACCCCACTCGACCGTGTCGCTAACGTTTAAAGAACCTTTCACTTCATTCTACGTGGGGTAAACAAGTTACACGGGGCACAGTTCTAAATACCGAAGTTTAAGTCCAGTCCAATTTAACGGGTTAGACCGAGCTTTCAACTAGTTTCTTGCTGTATTAGATAAGAATTGTCTCGATTGAATTGTTATCTACGGCGAAACGAAACTACACACAAACTCAATTATAGCATCTTCTTTCGCAAACACAATGAAGATAATATTATGAGATTATACATAAATTCATACTTTCTTCCCGTAGGGGTAAGGCAGAGACCAGACTTCCACTTGCTATGATCTAACACCTCGTTTCTTTCATTCACTCTCATAGAATTGTTCACGCACGCTCGTCGGTTTAAGGTGCGTTTTGACGATAAGAATGGACTCTGACAGTGTACTATGATGGCTACTCTGATGGTACTTTTATCGTGGGAACCGGTCATCCCAGTGCTGAGTGCATGTTCGTTCATATGTTATATTATTATATATTATGTTCGTAATCGTAGTGAATTAAGACAGTGCTCTATTTTTCGAGTGAACTCTTACCAAAGTGTCATAACCTCACTTTTTTCAATGCGAAAGTTTGAAATATTTCCATCAAATCAATAAATACGCTTTATTGTTTGAATAAGGGAAGTACATTTTATACTTATGTAATTTTTGTAGTAAAGATTTTATATTCCAATGCCCAGTAGTAACATAGGTTTTGTTTGCAGTTTTCTTGTTCCCGGAAATTCTTAGATACAAACGTACGTAATGAAATGTTTATTTGCTACGGAATTTGGTACATGAAGTTCTTATAGCCAATTCTACCACTGTGTGGTGTGCAAATATTGTCAAGATTTAATTCCTGTAAATAATTATGAAATTAATTTCTACACTAAATAATTTTAATTTATTAGTTCATTAAACAAATATCGAATGTCAAAGATTTGTTAAAATTGATAATGTCATAGGTTATGTTGTGAGATACTATTCCATAGTTTACTTATATTTAAATATAAAGGTTGCCTGGAAGAGATCGCTTTTAGTGATAAGGTCTTCTTACCACTTTTCTGAAACTGTATTTTCTTATCTGTTGTGCAATAAAGTGTATTTGTATTGCATCGTATTGCATATTCATGGCTAATGACGAGTAAACTATTAACGTGTAAACCACTATCATTGTACACTAGGATGGAGGCTACTCGGTCATAGCACACTCTTACGAGTAAGTCTTATCGTAAAAACGCGGCTTTACGGAACAAGACGTTCCCGATTTGATAGCGGTACTTTGGCTGTGGTCCCCTTCCAACTATGATAAGAAGCTATAATATAACCTAAATATTATAAATATTTCGGACACTTACAACAATGAACTAGTCCCAAACTAGGCAAAGTCTGTACTATGGATATGAGATAACGGATAATCATTTACATAAACATTTATGACTTGCGAATAATGTTCGTATTCATAACACAAATATTTGCCCTTAACAGGACTCGAATCCGCCACCGTTGGTTTCGAAACAGAGTGCTTTTTTTTTATTTAAAAAAAAAAATACTACAATCGTTTGACTACAATCTCACCTGATGGAAAGTGACGATGTAGCCGTAGATGTATCTCGCGGACTCAGTAAATGCCTATTCACTCTAGACTTGAAGATCCCAAGGTTGTAAGTTATTTACTATTAGTGCTTATTTACCATGCAACGTTCTTAGGCGACGGCGACCATGAATCTAGTTTATATGTATCTAAGGCATTATTGATAAACTGCTGTTATTTATGAAAAGGTTTCACTAACGTGCTAGCAGCTTACGGTAGCTCTCATGCCCCGGTAGTCTTTACTACGAAACGAGATTAAAGATATGCGTATCTCTTACTCGCTTAAAAGTGAACACTATAGCAAGATATCTCATGCCGTTGTAAAAGACTAGGGTCACGACTATACGTTGTATGGATGGACTGGACCCTTGTAGGGTTTCGCGGAAAAATGAATCTGAGTTTTCATTTAGTTCTATATTTCTACTGGTAGAATTAAATGGAGATAAAATCCCCTTAGATCTATTAGTACGAAAAGTTCTGTTTAGTTTCATTGGTAGAATAGAATTCTCGAATATTCTCGTCAGTCAAAAGCCAGTATTTCTCACTAAATAATTTACAATTACGGTCGCTGGGTTTATTTGTGTGAAAAGGCAATTATTAAGCTATACGAAACAGCAGTTCGTTTACCTTACACCTTACAAGCAACAGATTGCGTTCGTAAATCGGTTTCAATGTGTCGCGGACATTTCGGCGTTTATGACGTCAGCGGGTACCCCGAGGGTTTATTGTCTATTTTCAACACCTTCCTTTCTCCTCCTAGATATGTAGCGTCCGAATGACTCGGGCATTTGGGTATATTATTGCAGTCGACTTGACATGCCTCTTTACAGTGGATAATAGAAAGCTACAATACCTCTTAGAAAATATATTAATTAAATGCTACAATTTGTTGATGCGTTATGTAAAATATTATTTGATAATAAGCTGCTCGCTACTTATATGATAATATGACTTGTCCAAGTCCAAGCTTACGGAATGATTGCGGTCGAAGTTCGTGAATAGACGTCAAATGTCAACTATAAAGGTATTGCGATAGGTGTTGTAGATACAATAAAACTCCTGTAGGGCGAGCATGTCCCATAGTCTCTCTTTTACTCGCATACAGCAAGAACGTGACAGCAGGCTTCTATCACGTGTCGTTGTAGAGAGACTAAGCGGGTCACACTGGCCCACAACAGCACAAGTGAACAGGCGATTTCAGAGTTACGCTTTAGCGGTGACGTGCGTGTGCTGTAACAGTAAATGTAACTTCGTTTTATTAACCGGCTTATGAAGATATGGATGGTCTAAATTCTACTATTCCTCCGAGCATACGTAACAGTTCCGTTTAAATGTCACCCAGACCTGATGATGCAGTAATCGTGGACTGACTGGAACTCCATAACAGCTTACAGCAAAAGTGCCGTGATAATATTTATGCGTAGTGGACACTTTGTATGTCTGACAGAGCTGATGGTGCAGTAAGGCGACACTTGATGATACATTCGTGAGATAGAGAATGCGGCTCCGTTTGGAAAAAAGAAAGTTTTAAGTTTGAAGCCTATGCCAGTCTGTGACATTGTAGCGCCAAAACAAATGAACCGAGATGGTTCTAAGCCATATTATTATCATTTCACACAGGTTTGTATATCTGGTTGATATATACTCGTAGTTTATCGGAGTTTTATAAATTTTCAATTTATAGTAATGCCTATTTATTGTTATTTATTAACTTTTTGGAAGATTTACAGATTTACGATTTTTAGTTAACTATTGTTATGCGTTTATCCCGCATTAATTTCACTATGCCCTTAAGCGTGACTCTGAAACTTGCCCATTAATTATCATCATCCATCACTAACCAAGGCTGATGATAAGGTTACTTGCTAATTTTGCGAAAAAACAACAACGATTCACGATACAGCTTAGTCGCGTGAGAAATATTTCCCAACGACTAACGCTATCGAATTCCGCAGTTAATTGGATGTCTATAAACGGCAAACAGTTGATAACCCATCAGTTGCGAAAGTCGAAGCGTTAGCGTTTGTCGTTACAGAAACGTTTGCCACTTGTCTAGGGGAACTGATATCTCGGCAAAATAGTTATTAACACTGTAGAAGTGGCATGTCTAGTCCCACATACGACCATTCCCCTGAACCCTGGCGCAGACCACTCAGACTGGCGTGCCGAAGTCTGGGTCACCTTCGCCGGCCAACAGGCGTGCGGGGAACTTCGTCCGTTCCACATCGCCATTGGTTAACGGAGCGTGCTCGGTCACCCTCCGTGCTGAACCTGAAAGATACATGTTTTTATTATATTACTAGCTGCAGCCCATTGCTTCGTCTGTATATCATAAAAAGCATAAGTCCTTTTAAGACGGTTTCATTACGAATAATAACGTGCAAGTAAGAGAAACAAACATACTGTCGCAATCATGTTAATACGATTTTTAAAATTAGACCTCACTCCCTTAGGACCAGCCTCGTTTTATCAACATTACACTAACAATTCATCATCATGTTAGCCATAGGACGTTTACTGCTGAACATAGGCCTCCCCATAGATTTCCATAGCGACCGGTTGGAAGCAGCCTGCATCCAGCAGCTTCATCAGGTCGACTTCGTTGGGGTGGCGATTCTTAGCACTCCCTGCCCTCACCTGTTACCATGACCGCTACCAGAGCCAGGATAAGCGAGTCAACCGGGGACTGGTCGTTTTTTTAACTTCCATTGGGTGTTGGCTATGCCTCAATCGCTAGGCAGGCGGGTAGGCGTTCGCAGACTTTGAGGGGCAAAAACCTCCGTTCCCTTAGTTTTTTTTTTGTCCACAACGGGTTAGCACTTGACCTCAATCACGTTGTTAAGTGAAGATGAGGCCGAAGGTGGTAGCGTACTGACCCGGGCCCCCATCTTATTAGGTGTCAATTACGAGAATATCAGAAAAAAGAAACACGTCCTACATTTATTTAGAATGGTACGTATATCACAGTTAGGTGAGGTTAACTTTGTTTGTTAATTAGGTTAGGTTGGAAACATGAGAAACAGAACCGAATCGCTCCGTTTTAGAAATCTACTCATTAACTTGACTATGCCACATAAGTATTATTACCTTTAATGACACCTATTTGAACTCGTAAACAGTTGATGTAGTTAATTGTTGACAAAATAATCTGTTGATCTAATGAACCATTGATATAACAAATTATTGATACAATAAATGGTTGACCTGTTACACTGTTGACCTATTGGTGTTGATATAATGAAAGTTGATCTAAAGAATGTTGATTTTAGGTACCAATCCTTTGTCATTCTACGGGGGCTGATGGATTACGATGGATCTCTGACGTCTCTTAATACCTTTTAGGGTCGGAGCGAATTGATGACCTACCTATTCTGAATCCTTTATTCTCTCTCCGTTTCCCATCTCCGTTGGGTTTGTTCTTATCCGAGTCGATGACGAGAGGCGGGATGGAGACTTCCTGCGGTGGAGGGAGGGGGGTTTGTGGCTCGGGGACTGTGGGCGCACCGCATTGTCCATCGGCTGCCGGACACTCCTACAGACAAATATTAATATAGCCACACTAACACCATAGTGTTGCTATCCAAATTTTGAAGATGACAGCTGTCAGATGGATACTAGAGTACGAGTACGATGGATACTAGGGTAGGGCTGCAGATATTCAAACAATATTTGTTCTACAAAAAAGAGCAATCAGAGCAATATATAATTTACGCTGCCGTGACTCTCTAAGAGATCTGTTTAAAGAAATAAATATTTTAACTGTTGCATCCCAATATATATATGACAGTATAATGTCTGTACGCAAAAATATATGCCTATTTCGTAAACATTCTGATAATCATAATTTGAATACTAGAAACAAAAATAAAATTGAAATTCCACAATTTACACTTAGCAAGGTTAGCACATCCTTTGTGGGACACAGCATACGCTATTACAATAAAATACCAGAACATGTATTAAGTTTAACAGAGCACAAATTTAAACGCCACATTAAAGAAACTGTGTAAGAAGGGTTATTACAGGATAGATGATTATTTAGGCGATAAGGAGGTCAGAGGATCTATTACGTAAGTCAATCGATGAGTCCATCGTAAACGATTATTACGATCATCGACGTCAAACTCGCGAAATCTTATTACGCATTTCAAACGATTACGAATGCGAGTGTCATCGATACGATTGACGATGAATGAATGATCTCTCATACAAAAGTAATGACATCGGCATTACCTATGCACATCGAATACGATTCAAACGTTAACGATAAAGGTGAGTCGGGGTTTACCCCAATCGTATTCGTATTCACTATAGGTACTAAGAATTCTTATGATTCTTTTGTTATTGCAAAAAAATATTATTTCAAAAACGTGTTTTACATTTATTAGTTAAGCTAGTGCTCCTACTAATAATTTGTAGAACAAATACCTCTTCCAGAAAGTGAATATTTCGACAAATAACCTACTACTATAAAATTATTTTTATTACATGATGATGTTATGAGTCATGTAGATGATCCAAGCATGTATCAAACAATATTTTTAATGGTTCCTACGTAATTTTCCAGAAATTTCTCCGAAATGATAATTAAAGAAGTATAATATTGTTTCATGTAAAATCTTGTTTAATTTACTTTAACTTAAAAACTTGTTGTTCTTATTACGTAAAAAATGTAGTAAAATGTAGTAACACGATTAGCAATAAAAATACTATGGGTTCTTTTACAAATTTTATTGGCCTTGATTCCCCGATAAATTCCCGATTTAAATTATTCCTCACTCTCTATTTTCCCACAAATCGAGGAATTTTTTCGTAATTGGCAGCACTGCATGTACAAATTTGGTAGGTTAGAAATTATGTAATGCAAAAATAGAGTGAGATAACGTTATTCTGGGTATAAGGGCATCCCTTTCTATTGCGCTCTTTTAGCCCAAGGTGTTAACGAAAAAAGTACACAATAGCGGCGTCTAGTGTCGAGTAGCAATACTTTTGGACAATTCCAATATCATTCATTCATTGTATACGAGTGTCAAACGACGACATACGTAATGCAGTAACTTTTATACGAGTGGTCGATGATCGTAAACGATGGCCGATGGCCGATTGAAACGTTTAAATTTACGTAATAGGCCCTCTGGTGTTAGCTAGTCGTTATGTTAATTGCTATTGTTTTGTAATATGTAATATAAAATGTAATATTATTGTAAAGATGGAAACTAATTGAAAAGATGTGTTGTTGCGGAGTTTCTTGTCGCTTCTTCTCCCTAACCATAACACCTTGTGAAGCGATGTAGTTTAAAAAAAAAATAACATGTTGACTTTCAATAAGTGATACTTTTGTATCCTACATTGAATAAAATATTTTTTATTTTTGATGTTTGAATGGTACTCAATAGTGCATGGTCCGATTTCAGTGTGATTTTTTTGAAAGAGGC
The DNA here is from genome assembly GCA_949316235.1 of Oegoconia quadripuncta. NCBI lineage: Eukaryota > Metazoa > Arthropoda > Insecta > Lepidoptera > Autostichidae > Oegoconia > Oegoconia quadripuncta. The sequence continues at coordinate 18,935,476 of OX438753.1, read as the reverse complement.
AAGGTTTGATTTAAGGTTTGATGAAGGTCGCGTTCAACCGATATTTAACTTTTAACACAATCGCTGTGTATACCTGGGTTATAGTATTATGTTATACCAACCTGTCCGTCTGCGTGATGGTCATCCGAGGAGACGTCTGGCAGCCCCCGGTAGGTGCCCTTGGCTCGCCAGTCGGCGGGTTTGCGTTTCTTCTTGAGCGGCAAGCGGCGCGCGTGCACCGGGGTGGAGTGCGGCGACTCGTTGGACGACTCGTCGGGCAACCCGCGGTACGGGCCGCGGTGCCGCCGCCCCACCGTCGGCGACCCCTCCACCGACTCCAGTCGCACCACCTGCTAACATATAATACACTAGCTTGCCGCCCGCGACTTCGTCCGCGTGGAAGATTTCATTAAAATCGGTTCAGCAATTACAAAAAGAACCATGTGAATCAACCGCCAAATCTCGGAGATATCGATGTACATACATAAAAAAAAAAAAATACGCCGCGAATACAGAACCTACTCCTTTTTTGAAGTCGTTTAAAAAATATGCCTATATGTTATCCAGCTCCTAATCTGTCTACCAACCAAATTTCATCCAAATCCGCCCAGCCGTTTAGGCGTGAGGAGGTAACAAACATACACACACACAAACTTTCGCATTTATTATAATATATAAATAAATAAATATAAATATATAAATATTTATATATACATATTATTATAGTTGGGAATTAGTTGGGATATACAACCACGTGCCAAACATTTCTTAGGCCCGTATTAATAAACCATTCTCAAGATTGAGAACAGTCTTGTGACCGGTGTCAAGTAAACGTGTTGATTAATAAACCGAACTTGAGACCTGAAAAGCATGTGCATACTCAAGCCGTACTCACTTGAGTGGTGCGCGTATTTATAAACGAAACTCAAGACTATCATTCATTCGCCGCTGAGGCGAATACTTGAGAAGTGATCTCAGCTGAGTAGACCTCAAGATTGGTTTATAAATTAGCACAGAGCTTATGATAGCGTCAACTTCTTAAGACGCATCTCGGGTGATACAGCCTCAAGACATGTATTGAGATTGGTTTATCAATACGGGCCTTAGACGGGCAGGAGCGTGTTAGTGAACGAGATCGAACTTTGCATGCCAATTTTTCTTTTTTTTTGTTCTTAAACGATTTAATTGTAAAATTTCGCAGCTACATAATTATTTGTAATACTTATACTGACCTAATATTACTGTGTGCTACCGTCCATGTTTATACCGGATGAGTTTTTTTACAGTAAGGAAAAAAATAAGGCATGTTAATTTAGTGAAATAGAATTCTACCCATTCTACCTGTTCTTAGTAAAATTTTTGAGAAACTTATTCTGGGTCAAATACTGTGTCATTTCAATACAAATGGACTACTACATGATAAACAGTTTGGCTTTACTAACGGTCGCTCGACAACGGATGCTGGTGTAGCTCTAATTAAAAATATTTATAATGCCTGGGAAGATCGCAGCGATGCAATCGGTGTGTTTTGCGATCTTTCAAAGGCATTCGATAGTGTGGATCACAAAACGCTTTTATTTAAATTAGAACATTATGGGGTACACGGCAAAGCCCTCGACTTATTAACTTCTTATTTAGAAAATAGAATTCAAAAAGTTAAGGTAAATCTGGAAAAATCTTCAGGATCTTTTGTGAAAATGGGAGTGCCTCAAGGATCAATTCTGGGTCCTTTTATGGGTTTTAGTTTATATTAACGACTTGCCTTATTTAGTTCGGAACCTGGTTGATATTGTGTTGTTTGCTGATGACACTTCATTTATATTCAAAATAAAGAGAGGGTCGAATGATATTGACGATGTAAACGATACTCTTTCACAGGTTTCGAACTGGTTTACTGTGAATAATTTAGTCCTAAATGCTAAGAAAACCAAATGTATTAAGTTTTCCTTACCTAATGTAAGGCAGGGGGAAAACAACCTAAAGTTAAATAGTGAGGCATTGGAATTTGTTGAGAACACTGTTTTTCTTGGCATTACTTTGGACTCCACACTACAGTGGGGGTCGCATATTGAGACACTTGCGAGCAGGCTCAGTTCAGCTGCTTATGCTGTTCGTAAGATTAGACAACTTACTGACATTAAAACAGCGAGGCTCGTTTATTTTAGCTACTTTCTAGTAGAAGCGTACTGCATTATGTCTTATGGTATACTACTGTGGGGTAGGGCTGCAGATATTCAAACAATATTTGTTCTACAAAAAAGAGCAATCAGAGCAATATATAATTTACGCTGCCGTGATTCTCTAAGAGAACTGTTTAAAGAAATAAGTATTTTAACTGTTGCATCTCAATATATACTATGACAGTATAATGTATGTACGCAAAAATATATGCCTATTTCGTAAACATTCTGATAATCATAATTTGAATACTAGAAACAAAAATAAAATTGAAATTCCACAATTTAGACTTAGCAAGGTTAGCACATCCTTTGTGGGACACAGCATACGCTTTTACAATAAAATACCAGAACATGTATTGAGTTTAACAGAGCAGAAATTTAAACGCCACATTAAAGAAACTCGGTGTAAGAAGGGTTATTACAGGATAGATGATTATTTAGGCGATAAGGAGGTCTGGTGTTAGCTGGTCGTTATGTTAATTGCTATTGTTTTGTAATATGTAATATTAAAATGTAATATTATTGTAAAGATGGAAACAAATTGAAAAGATGTGTTGTTGCGGAGTTTCTTGTCGCTTCTTCTCCCTAACCATAACACCTTGCGAAGCGATGTAGTTTAAAAAAAAATAATAACATGTTGACTTTCAATAAGTGATATTTTTGTATCCTACATTGAATAAAATATTTTTGATTTTAGGTCGTTATTTTTTTTTTTTCAAAACCATATTCGACGTACGCTCCCGCCGGAGATTGATATGCGACTGGCGGGATTCTTAGGGTTCGTATCATGCGTAATTTATTTGGAACTCATATTTTCTCAAAGTTTTTTTTCCTCTCTCATAAACTCACCGGTATATTGGCGGCGATTTTTTATGAGCATTGTTTTTACTGATAGTTTTTTTAGTTCCATCGTTTATATTAGTCTGTAAATCTTCCAAAAAGTATATAAATAAAAATAAAACAATCAATATTATAGCAATAGTTTTAACGACGCTCTGGTTTGTTTCCACAACCTTCTTTGAAACCGCATCGTTGGTGGCAGATCCAGTGGCATTCTGTGTGATTACTATTTCATCTTATATTTCGATGCTATGATGATGTAGCTCATGTAGTTTAAGGGTATGTTTATCATTTATCACTAACTTGAGCGGAAAAGAGTGCATCGGCATCGCGTCACGGGGCTGGCGGGGTCGTCATATAGTGTATGTTGCAATCAAAATGAGTGTAATATAATATGAAACAGATGAATATTACTTAATCTCTATACCACAATAGTCACACACACAACTATGAAAACAATAGTATTGCGTACGTTTTTCTACAAGCGGTACTGCCAGAATTATCAGCGCTGTAGCAGGGCAGCATAGAAGATGCCCTATAGTTTGTGGTGCGTCACTGCACAAGCATCGGTGTTTTTAGTCAAAAAATTATTATAGTTGACATGAAAACTTGTTACAATATTACTAGTCGTGTGTAATAGTTGATTAAATAATAATACCGTTATTTATTATATTTCCGATATTTTTTGTTCCGAATATTTGTTATTCCGCTAACGTCTTGACATTTATTAGTTAGACATTTTTTTTTATCCGAAATTATGTTTTGTATTACATTTCCGCGTTTTGATTGACCTTTTTACTTCACGTTGTGTCAAATTTCCGTAAAACTATTTACCGCAATATCGAAAACTCGTCATAACATTAACCATTCTATTATATGTCCGATAGATCAATTGACCATTATATTACAAGGCCAAATTTCATTTCTCTCTGCATACTCGATTTCGCCCACCTCGTTTCCGCCACACCCTTCTAACCTAACCACAGACCAATAAACATTGATCCGAGAACCTAACCAACAGATGTCGAGCTGCCCCAAACTCCCGTGCTCGCTTCGCTCGCATATAGGGAAATCGTTTTATGTAGTACTTACATGGCCCTATGACTCGCTTTTTACCATTTTATTGCAGTTAAAATTAAAGTTTTTAAAGTAGGTAATTCGGAAGTTTAATATGACTTACAAATATGTATTCTGTAAACTGGTTCTTGGGAATGATTATCACATAAAATGTCTAAAAAAGGCCTGGTGTAATTTCATAAAGTATAATAAAGCGTTTACAAACAAATTATATAATTAATCAAGTAACTGTGTGTTTTTGTTAACGAATTCCGATACCCTGAGTTTTGGTGTTAAACCTTAAACCTTACGCCCCAGATTAGCATGAGTACCTCTAGCTGCGCCTCTATCTGGATGCAGTCGTCGTCCATGCGGCGGATGGCGGCGTTGTGCGGCCCGCTGTAGTCGGGGTAGGAGCCCAGCGCCTCGCCGGGGTAGGAGCCCAGCGCCTCGCCGGGGTAGGGGACCAGTGCCTCGCCGGGGTACGGGCCTAGTGCCTCGCCGGGGTAGGGGCCCAGCGCCTCGCCGCGGGAGCTGCCCGACGCCGACTGCGACTCGCCATCCGACCCGGACTCCGCCCTGATACATACCACATCACATCGGGTTATTTTTAAAAGGACAACAAGCAGCTGCACAATTTCTATACTCAATCTAGTTTTACGAAAATGAAGTGGCTCATTGTACGACCAGCAACGTTATCCACAGGTTACTATTTTATAGATATACCCTCTTATTCATAAAAATTTACAAACGCTTTATAAGCCTGTTTTAGTTAAAGTACGTTTTGTCACATTTTTTCAATACAACATTTCCTTATAAAAACTAAAACAGGCCAATAAAGCGATTGTAAATTTTGACGAATAAGACGGTTAGACAGTAGTACTAAAGTAGTATTAATTTAACACCAAAACTTGAGTATATTCCTAAACTAAGTTTGACTATATTACATGCAT